>JAGFBS010000002.1:1271180-2542360 GCA_018397855.1 Boletus reticuloceps
TCATTACCTAAGGTATGTTACCATCTTACAGCATTCTAGGGTCTGATATATGTAATAAGAATTCAAAGTCAAACAACTGTCCCAATGTGTTGTCATGTTGAAATGGCTGCCATTTCATCAAATCCTATTCAAATCCCTTGACCCTTGGGTCAATAGCAAGCCAAGAGTAAGTACCTTATTTCATACACTCACATGTTAGGGCAAGGGTTAGGGGCTATCAGGGATTATTGCGTTTAGTGAAAAACCTGCAAACATTGGGACAGTTGTTTGAGCCACTGTATCACTAAGCAATCGTCCAAGAAGATGAAGCTCGAGTCTTCTGAGCCTCAAGTATTGGTGGCCGCATCATCCCCACTTACAGAACCCGCTTCACAGGCGTCGTCTATTACTGGCAACAGTAGCAATGGTAATGGAAACGGTTCACAGCGTTTCAACAATACTTCCCTTCCCCCCTCTTTTGCCAAAGACGGGAAGTGGAGGAGAGCTGTCATCACAACACTGTGCCTCTGGGCAGCAGGTCAGGATGACGTCTGGAACATCTCAAAGGCACAGATCGCAGACGCTCTCAAGGAGATCATGAGCATTGTCTACCCGGAAATTGCTGATGTAGCCTCTTATGCCAGTGTCTCATCCGCTCCGGTTGCAGTGGCATGTTTCCTCTTTTCTTTTTCACGGATTTCCCATTTACGCATCCTTATAGGCATATCAGCATCTGTGCGAATGGCGCCACGGTGTCGGCTCTGCTGCCCTTGCGCTTTTCACAAGCTTCTTTGCGGGCATGGCCTCCGACGAGGTTGAACAAACAGCTCAACAGCTCCTCGACAAACTCGCGTTTCTGTACGAGGAGTTTGATAGCACTCAGAAGGATACAGCTTTCCGCTCTGTCTTCATTACTCAGCTACTCACCACTACCCATTTGCATAATATCAAAGGCTATGTTGACGTCCCTGCCCTCGACACAGATACCCTTGTGACGAGTGGTGGAAAAGGAATCATAGGGCTATGTGGTGCTGCGGTATTTTATTTTTATTTTCGTATCTTAATCATCTAAGACTCATCGAAACTAAATCTAGCTCGAGCGGGCACTTCGTCTCATTCATCGTGGCGAAATCGAAGTCAGCTCTACCCCAGCAAGCTCCTCAAAAGGAAAGGTTGCGATACGGACACCACTCCGCCTCAACAAGGCTTCGGGACGAGAGAGCACAGCAGCATGCTCGTTCTCTGAGCAGAACTGGGGGACCGTCACACGCAAACTGACAGTGGCTGTAGGCAGGCGAACCCCAGAGCAAATTGCAGGCATCATGGAGTTAGCCAGGGCTACATCACTCGACGAGTCGGAAGCGGAAGCCACGAACGACTTGACCGATGAGTATTCTATGATCTGTAAGTTGATGCGAATAATATCTAGCTTGACTGACAATATTTGTCCCCAGAATTTTCTGAGTCGAAGCAACCATCCTGATACCGATACATTGCAACATACCCTTCACTATTTTATTCGCCCTTTTATTCCCACTCATTTTTCGCTTTTTTGCTCGCCCCCCCCGTCGAAATGTCTGTGCTGATTGATACTGGATCGTAGGACCAGTTTACTTGGATCTACTTAATTCTTCCTTTTGCTGTGCTTTTTCGTTACTGAATCAACGTCGTGTGGCACTGTCCTTACCTATTTAAGTCAAATCAAGTGATTTCCAGTGTTCCTAAGTTGTAATTAAGTTAAATTCATGAACAGGATCTACTTACACCAGTACGACTTTGCTTATCATGTTGTGTCGCCGGGTTCCATAATAAGTCATGTAAGTAAGTCGTAAGTTACAGTAAAGTTGAGGTAAGCGTTTTGTTAATTTCCTGATGCAACAGATCAAACTTCACGACCTTTCCCTTTCTTAGAACCTTTGTCTGCACTGACTCGCAGGCGCTTGAAAGGACTTGTGGGCATTGGAGGTGGCGAACATAAGATTTGAAGCTTGCGAACCATTGCTACATAAATGTGTCGTTTACTTGACTTGATGTAGTGATGGATGAGAGCGAAGTGAGCTTCAACCATAGCGCCCTTCAGCATGGCCTCATACTGCGTCGGGGGGATTAGGCGACCTTTCTTGTCATATGCTGGAAGAGGGCAAAGATCGTGCGTAGCTAGGATTTCCTTTAACACATCGACGCATCGAGGTGCAACAGGCCATGTTTCCATCGCAAATTCCTCTCCTAAGCCCTCATCTAGTACGATTGCATGAGTTGATGTTCAAAAAATGAGCCTTCGAAAGTGAATGGATTACCTGAAGCGCTTTCTAACGTTTCGGAATCAATTTTGTTAGCTTTGGGCTCTTCATTATCGTTTGGCGCCGACGGTGAATCCGAGGAAAATCTGCGTTTGAGCTAGATGCAGATTCAGAGTATGTCGAATGTGAAAAACAAAATACAAGCCTCGAATAAAGCATGAGAAAGTTTGATCTGCGTAGAACCAAGAACTGATCCTGATAAAGTGCTGAGCGTCTCATCCTTTTTGTCGTGCTTAACGATCCTCTCGAGCATACGAAGGTTTTCGATGCAGGTTGGATAGTCAGTCACAGCGAAAGGGAAAGTGTTTGGAGAGGGAACGGTAAGGTGACAATTGAGCTTCACGTCTTGAAAGCGGGTACCCAAAGCGTTGGCAGGATTGAAGCTTCCATCCGGCGTGAGGAAGAAGTCATTGCGAGCAACTTGAAAAACGCCTCGCAGGATGAATTCTTCGTCACCCTGTTTGACAACAAGAATGTCGCCTGAATTTCTGGACTTGAACTCCAAGTTCTGGGTAGGTACTGCAACACCGGCATATTTAGCTGTCAAAGACGGGGTTGTTAAGCGTTGTAGAACGGTATCAGATAAATTGGGAGCCGAGGATGAACCAGTTTCCTGTTCTTCTCGAATAGGAGTAGAGAAACGAGCATCACGTTGAGCAGCAGCGGTGGGTCTGCGTTTCTGTGTCATGGCGGAGGTATACGTGAAGGAAATGCGATTCGAGAGGAGGGAAGACTTAAGAGGATCAAGTGTTTCAAATTCCGGTCAGATAAATAATACTATTTTGGAAATCGAAAGAAAATATTCAGTGATGGCAAAGTCGCAGTATGAGCTTGAAAGGGATACTAACGTTACTTCGAATTTGTATACTTGAGGGCGGATGCTGACCGATAAACCTTCAGCATGAAAGCGTAACAAACACCTTCCTATATTTGAGCTAGCTTTGGAAAAATTAAGGAGGAGAGATTACCAGAACATACCATTTGGCAGACGAAGAGATAAGGGTGTATACTACTAACCCGATCAGTCTGGTGGCTGATAAGGTTAGACATCCGAAATTTCATCGAAAGACTTGGAGGGAACACCTGATAGTCAGAGAAAAATAAGTAAAGATTATCGACTCTGTCTTGCGAATTGTTATGCATCAGTCACTTACTCCGAATTTCCTGCGCAAACTCTCAAAACGTGAACTAATCGCAACAGTACCGGAGGGTACATTTACCCGGACTTTGCGGAATTTGCCATGGTCGAAGATCGAGACTATAGTTGCTAGTCAATCCCGTGTTATTCAAGATGTTATCTTTCAAGCTATCGAGGAGAAAGTTAGGAAGTTGAAGAAAGCGAAATACGTGAGGAAGAGGATAAGCATTGAGTCAGCACGAAACAGGAGAGAAAAGAAGGGTGGTGAAGAGATACAGTTGGGAGGCGAAGACGTACACGTACGTTCTGAATCAAGGACAAACGACGATGTGCTTCACTCAGAAGCCGAAACACATCTGGAGGAAAAGTCAAATAGTGAATCAAATGAACTTTGTGACCACGGGAACTTCATGAAGCTGTTGAGCGAAGAAGAACAAAAGTCTTGTTATCGAGCGTTTCTTGAAGCCACGTCGAATGAATCTTTGTCGCAGTCGGTTTGTCTCGTCTGTGCTCGTGAATTATGGACATCTCAAGGTATGTAGTAAATAATAATATAACTTACTATATTTATTGACAATTGTATCACATGTGAAAGGGAGCGAACACATTGTTCTGGAGGTACCAAATATTCAACGGTTGCGACCTTCGAGATTTCATCATTCCCATAATCTGTGGCGGGGATTATTAGTTCTGCCAGCATTAATTCGAGAAGAGGAGTCCGAAGCGAAAGCTTGGTTTTGTGACGAATGCTTACGCGCGTTGCAATCCGATATGATCCCCAAGTTGGCGCTTGCAAATAACCTTTGGCTGGGTCAAATACCCCACGAATTGGCCATTCTTACACTTCCTGAACAGTTGCTTGTAGCGCGACACTACCCGCGATGTTACGTTGTCAAGTTATACCCCCGAGATGGACACGCAACAAATCCTGATCACCTCCAACGCGGAATGACCGGAAATGTAACGTTGTACAATATGAACACCGACGCGGTTGTCGCAATGCTCGAGGGACAATTAATGCCACAACCCGCTGTAGAGTTGGCGTCTGTTTTAGCAATCACATACGTTGGGAGGAAGAAGTTACCCAAGTCTTGGCTAAAATCAACTTTTCGCGTTCGTCGTCGGATCGTTTACGAAGCACTTCAATGGCTTAAAGCAAACAACGAACTATACAGTGATATTGTTATCTCATCTGGACGACTGGAAAGTTTACCTGAAGATGACATACCTCTGGAGATATTAGCGGCAGTTCACCACGAAGAAAACGAAGAGGTAGTAGAAAGGGAACGGTCTGGATATGTACCAGTCGATGAAATAAGAGAAGGTAAATAAGCATCGAACACTTAATGAATGGTTCGCCTGACCGAAACAAATGTTTTAAAGAGACAAACTCGATGTCCCAGGATATAGTAGACATTGAAATGAGTGACGGAGAGGAAGAACGTACGTTTTTAAAACAGATTAGTAATTTTTAAAAAGTTAACATTATTTAGATGAATACGAGTCCAAAACTCACAATGATCAGGTTATATTGGAACAGGATAACGAAGGAACCGTTATTCCTTTGCAATTTCTTGGAGTCAGCGATACAGAACTTGATCAAATTTCTTTGGACGAACGCATGAAATACGCACTTGCCAATATGGAAGACAGGGAGGGTGGATACGTGGTTAGACATGGCTTCAAACCACTCTCCGAGTTTGGAATTGGACGTGGTAGTCAAGAACCTCCTTTGCGAAATCCTTTAGCAGCTGCATATCCTCTTCTATTTCCCTATGGCATAGGTGGCATCGAGTCACATCGAGAACGAACGATCGGGTTTGATGAACATGTCCGCTGGGCCTTGCAATATCACGATCGCCGATTTCGAACGCACCATTCCTTTCCATTTGTCTGCTTCAGTATATCGCAAAAACGAGAAGCAATGCTTTCTGCTCGGATCCAGATGAAACAACGAGATTTCGATCGTGATGCCATTGTCTTAGCATCGTTGACTATGGCTGATTTGAAACAAGCGGAAAAAGAGGAGGCTTCACATCAGCCGATTTCGAACCATCGTGTGAAAACGCTTCGCAAGCATGTTTTCGCAGCGAGTGGACGTGTTACAGGCTCCGACAAGGCTCGTGCATCGTATCGCGGACAAGTTTGGGGTTCTTGCTTAATGTTACGAGGTCCATCTCTCTGGCTTACAATCAATCCATGCGATTTGCATGATCCAATCGTGCAGTTGTTTGCGGGCGAGGAAATAGACATGGATCAATTTAACGCCAAACTAGGTCCCGATAGTTCGCATCGAGCAGCGAACGTTGCTCACGATCCATATGCCGCCGCGAAATATTTCTTTTTTATTATCAATACAGTCCTATCAACATTGTTTGGCATCGAAGTTTCAAAGGATCGTGTCTATAGTCAACCGGGATTGCTTGGTCAAGTTACAGGTTACTTCGGAGTGGTAGAAGTGCAGGGACGAGGAACGTTGCATGTGCATATGTTACTTTGGCTTGAGGACGCTCCAAATGCCGAAGAAATGCACTTACTTCTGCAACAGGAGTCATTTTGGGAACGCATACGAGAATATATGAAAGAGAACATACGAGCACACATCGACGGATTAGATGAAGACACGATCAAAGTCATGCCACGTGAAGCACAACTTGCTTATTCACGGCCTCCGAATCCTGACGAAGAAGACTGGACCGAACAATTTGCAGATAAACTTCATCGAGTCGTACGCTCCCAACAAATCCATACTTGCACACGGATGACGTGCCTTCGTTACAACAAGCATGGTCAATTAACTTGCAAGCATCGAGCACCATGGGAGCTTTCTGTCGAGGAAGAAATCAACTCGGATGGAAGCTATAAACCTCGCCGAACGATGCCTTTCATGAATAATTTTTGCCCAGCAATTTCAGTGTCGCTAAGTTGCAACAACGACATCAAACTGTTGTCAAACGGATCAGATACGAAGGATTGCATGTGGTATTCAACGACCTACCAATCCAAAAAGCAGGGCAAGAACCATAACGTGTCGTCTTTGATGGCCAAGTCAATGCTATATCACGAAACGCACAGAAGCAATGTCGACGACATACTAGATCGAAATCGTCTTCTTATTTTCCGATGTCAACACACGTTAAACCGAGAAATGGAACTATCAGGTTCACAAGTAATCGCATACCTAATGCGATGGGGAGATTGCATATGTTCTCATCGATATGTTCCGTTGTACTGGTCGGCACTTCAAGCCCGATTGGTGACGGAGTTTGATGAACTAAGAAGGCAAAGGAATGAGTTAGTATTGCATGCTAAGTGCAAACTTTTCGAACATATAACATAATGACATACCCCGGTTGTAGATCCGATGGTTTGCGACAAAGTTCATCCTTGGCCAACAACGAGACAATAGAACCTGAAACGGATGCTACAGATGTACTAAGTAACACAACAAGGGCTATTACCTATTTCTGACAAAATGCTATAGGAGGTTATTAGTCTCGATGTTCGAAAGAATGGACGGCTGTTTGCACGCTCACAAATCGAAGATTATGCTTGTCGAGGAGTTGAACTTGAGCAATACTCCTTTTTCTCTTTCGTTGTGGACACCTATGAAGAGCCAATACCCCGTAGAGAAGTCAATCAAAATGATCAAGGTGAAGAAAGCTCTGAACGATTACCTCATGCACGACGAGGACGACTGCCAAACAAACGGAGTCATTATCTATCCGATCATCCAAAGTATCAAACGCACCGTCGCGTAGTGCGAACGTTCACACACAATACACATCCCAATATTGTTGGACCCTTTTTCCCCAATCCTAATGACGAATCCACACGACAGTTATTCTGTGCTTTGATGTTGTCCCTGCTACGACCGTGGCGTCATTTACAAGAAATCAAAGAAGAATGGGAGACATTTCATGAAGCATACGAAACATTCTGTTCGACAGCCACACGAAACGAATTGGATATCCTATCGGGTATTCAGTACCATTACGATTGTAGGAATGCCGCCAGTGCACGAACGGAGGAAGAAATCTATTTACCTGACGATAGCGCTCGACGGCCAGTTTCTAGTGCAGTTGGGAACGACGACGAAGGAGCTGGCACAGAGTCCATGGATATTGATGGAGCTATTTCTTTGACCGAAGAAGACCTGCAAAATTTCAAAGAATCACAGAAAAATCTACGTGAGGAAAGGCATGGGAGACTTGCCGTAGCGATTGCTCAGTCCAAAGGTCTTCTCATCGAACAAACAAGGGAATGGGAATGTCAATCCCAAAATGTCAGTATCGCACATGGAGACGACTATGGAAAATTGCACAAGTGGCAGTCAGAGATGGCATCTATGATTGACGAAGCAAAAGGCAATGAGGACAACGAAGATGAGGACGACAGCAACGATGCGGACGTAGAAGTCAACAGACGAGAGGTTATGAACACGGATGAAGAAGAGTCACAGTCACAAAGTGCAAAGGAAGGACATGTCGAAAATCTTGGCAGTTTCATGTTGGGAGTCGAGAACAATATCGATTCGGTGGATGCACAAGGCCTGCTACAGGAACAATGCCGCGCATACGATATCATTGACTGGCACCTTAATGAAACGTTGAGAGGAAACCAACCTGAACAACTCCTCATGATAATTCCTGGAGAAGGAGGAGTAGGAAAGTCAAAAACTATCCAGACTATCACGAAGAATTTCCATCAGCGGGGAGTTGCACATTTGCTGGCCAAAAGTGCATACACGGGAATAGCAGCGTCGATAATCGATGGGAAAACGTTGCACATGATTTGTCAAATTCCTTTCAACGGACGAAGTCGGTCTCGAAAGTCAAAACAGAAACTCGCACAATTCTGGCAACACAGACTTTACCTCATCATCGACGAAAAATCTATGCTTTCTCGCAAGTTCTTCGCCCGTATATCGTCATCCATATCTTCCGCCAAAAAACTCGCTGGTGTATCAAAGGGTGATCTACCTTTTGGTGGTGTCAACGTCATCATTGTCGGAGATTTTCACCAATTTCCCCCAGTCACCAGACGACCACTGTATTGGCCTATTGATCCATTGAAAAACAATGCCGAAGAGCAACTCGGCCATTCATTGTATGAACAATTTTCGACTGTTGTACGTCTCACACAACAAGTACGCGTGGTCGATGATGAATGGCTTGACCTACTTCGTCACGTTCGCAATGGCAGTTGTCGTGCCCATCATCTACGACTACTCCGTTCCGTTATCGTCACAGATCCGCGATGTCCTATCACAGATTTCAACTCGGATCCATGGAACGATGCTATACTTGTTACTCCTCGCCATGCAGTTCGTCGACAATGGAATACAGAAATGGTGTTCAAATATTGTTGCGAGAAAGGTCATCAATTATTCATTTGTCCTGCCTACGATACAGTAGGAAATTGCCCGATTACACTCTCTGAGCGCTTCTCAGTCGCATCCAAACAGAACTCTCGTGGATCAAAGATTGATGAGCAAGGAGGACTTCCTGACGAGGTCATCATGGGAATAGGCATGAAGATGATGGTGACCTTCAATGTCGAAACGGATCTTGACATTGCGAATGGAGCAAGAGGAGAAATAATATCCATAGTTCTAAACGAACACGAAAGAAGTTACTCACCATCGCAATCGATCGTTCAACTGGAGTACCCCCCCGCTTACGTGCTTATCAAAATGTTGTCGACGAAAGTCTCATGTCTAGAGGGTCTTCAGGAGAACATAATTCCTATCGCTCCCATGGAGCGTTCTTTCTCCATTTCGCATGGTAACCAACGCAAAACGGTAGTCCGAAAGCAATTCCCTCTCACGACAGCATACGCATAATTTACGGATTATCGTTCACAAGGACAAACGATACCGAATGCAATCATCGACATCGCTTCTCCGCCCACAGGCACTCTAACACCATTCAACATTTATGTCGCATTGTCTCGTAGTCGAGGAAGACAAGGGATACGTTTACTACGCGATTTCGATGACAAATTACTTACAAGTCATCCCAGTGAATACCTAAGGATGGAAGATGAGAGATTAGCGAAGTTGGACAAAGAAACAGAAGTGTGGTGGACATCTAAGCAAGCGCAACTACTTAATGTACAACGATAATAGCATTGTAAAAGCAGACATAAGAACCCAGTGAAATCGTAATCCAGCACGACAGATCAAGCTTACTTTTTAAAGCAAATAAATTCCACGAGTGCATTTTGGCACCCCTCACCGCCACAATTCTCCCCCCCCAGTGACCTTGTAAACAAGGTAACCATTCTCGGAAGTGACTTGGCCTTGGACTTGGCCCACACCACTAAACTCCAACCTACGTACACTGCGGGAAAATGGTTAATGCAATTCATCAGCAACTAGTTGTTGAAGTATGCGTGGATTCAGTCGCATCGGCAGTGGCGTTAGTGCTTAACGCAATATCGTTATCTGATTAGCCCACCAACCCTCCACAGTGCCGTCCGGGGAGGAGCAGACCGCCTTGAACTATGCGGCAATCTAGGCTACGGCGGCGGAACTACGCCAAGCATTGGACTGCTCCAATCTGTAAAGAAGGCAGTCCCAAATGTTCCCATAATGGTATGTGTGCCTTTCGGGTTTCCTAGTCGACTGATAACCATCGTGGCAAGGTAATGGTCAGACCTCGTACAGGTGACTTTGTGTACAGCGAGGAAGAAGTAATTGTCATGCTTCAAGACATTTCCGCGTTCAAGGAGTATGGTGTCCAGGGCGTCGTGTTTGGCGCGCTCACTGCCGCCGGCGATGTAGATGAAAGGCTGGTCAGACGGTGTGTCCCAACACCTTTGAGCAAAGTGAATATTGACTTTGAGACAGATTTGTTTCGGCGGCAGTACCCCTAGAAGGTGAGTCGCTCTGCCACGCTACCACTCAAGTCTACCCTTGAAATGTAGTTTGTTTTCATCGCGCTTTTGATATGACCAGGGACTTGAAGAGTGGTACGTCTTGGTATTCTAAAGGAAAGCATTTGAATGACTCACACACACTCAAAGCATGGAAAACATTGTCCGAGATGACCGGCATCACAAGGGTATTGACAAGGTGACGTTGTCCATCGAGGTAGCGCAGCCTTCTAGAGACTGAACGAGATCATCTTAAGTGGTCGATGTAAGGATGTCAATTCCCCGGAAGCCCTCGAAGCCTTAGCATGGACGTTCGACGCTGCTCGCCTTTCGTCTACAAAGATTCTCCCCGGCTCTGGTATTAACATCTCAACCATTCCAGTATTGTGCAAGGCTCTTCTATCGCACGGACTAGACGAAATCCACCTGAGCGGTGGTAGATGGGTAGATGGCCGTTCTATACATAGACCTGACGGAATGGGGATGGGAGAATGGAGCATTTGGAGGACTGACGAAGAGGCTATCAGGAGAGTGAGAAGTTTCGTAGACACGTTCTGTACGACGGAGGCAGGCAGGACTTGGGAGCAGTGATCAGACTCTTTTGTACCTTAGTACCAAGTTATGGTGCTCGCATTGCAAGAGGCCCAGAACGTCACGTGACCCGCGCCCATGTTAATTGACAGAGCGTGGCAGGAGCGCTTCCAAGATAATGGGTATTTCACCGTCGTCTCCCCCAACGCCAGGAATATTCGCTTGAGAGCACCGAGACAAAAAAGACAGTACCTTTCAGATGACGATGAAGCGAGAGTTGGAGGCGTTGGCTGGGGAAGTTGACCTGGACAGCCCTCGGATGAAGCGACGCAAGGAACTCCCCGCGCCCCAGGAGGCACTCGTCCCACAAGCGCAATCCTCCACGGCAATAAACGCCAGCAACGGCGATGCAAGTATTCACGATGGAGAGGGCAGTGTCATCGATGCAGGTGTGTTGAAGGACCAAGCGACCAAGTTGTGGCAGACGGTCAAGGATGCAGTCAATAAAGAGTGCGTTACAAACCATGCTTGTGCGCCGCTTTGCCAGTTTTCTTTTCTGACACTGTTCTACAAATGGCTGAAAACACACTCCAGAGGCAACATATGCTCTCCGGCCTTTTTGCGACTGCCCTCCAAACGCCATTATCCAGACTACTACAACATCATCACAAATCCTATTTGTCTGGACGACATCAAGAAAAAAATCGATGAAGACGAGTACTCTTCTCTCGACGATGTTCGGCAGGACTTTGAATTGTGCTTTACCAACGCCAAACGATACAACATGAAGGATAGTCAAATCTGGTTAGATGCCAAGTTCTTGCTCGTCAGTGTCCTGTGATATTTCCCTGTATCTCCACCACTTACCTCCTTGTATACCTACAGAAACTCGCCAACAAGGAGTTCACTAAGTTGACTGGCAAGAAGGTGAAGAAAAGCAGTGACCATGACGAAAATGGGGAAGAAAAGCCAGAGGCCGAGGGTGATGACGACAAGAAGAAGAACAAGCCACCGAATATGAACCGGCTGCTCAAGTCAAGGCTACAAAAACTCGTGGAGAAAACGGACGAGGAAACGTGAGTTGCGTATCTTTTTTCGCTCAGTTCCACTTAGTTCGCTCCATCCAGACATCGTGTCCTTTCTGACGTTTTCATGGAGATGCCGTCAAAAAAGGATTATCCGTCATACTACAAGCAAATCAAACGCCCAATGTGTCTCGAGTACATCTTCGTATGTCTAGATGCACATTCATGCGATTCGCACTCATTTTCAATACAGAAACGATTAAAACGCAAGGAGTATACTACTTCCGAGGAGTTCGCCAACGAAGTCGAACTAGTGTTCTCAAACGCCCTCGAATTCAACCAGGAACACAGCCAAATATGGGAGGACGCTAATACCCTCCTGGTTGGTTGGCCTTTGTTGTAGTGTCACAGAACTCACACTCGCCATAGGACTACTTCCGCCAACTCATGTCTGATTTGCCTCCGCCGCATGCCCTCCCTAGATACGCGAAAACGCCAGGTAAAATCAAGTTAAAAGTTCCGACTGCATCCGGCCCAACGACTGTAGTCGATAGCTCGGGTACGAAGCCTACACAGGACCGCGCCGCAGGCTCTTTGACATTTCGACTACCTGGTTCTGGTACCGCCGCGAGGAGCCCCGCCCAGACACACGAGTCGTTGCCCAAGGCAACCCCAAATCCACCTGTCACACCTGGGGCTCCCGTGGTCCAACTTCTTGCACCAAAACCTACGCCTACTCCAACCCCTGTTTCGACGACGTTTGCTCCAACTGAATCATCACGTTTACCAACTCCTGCTCCTACTCCTACTTTAGCAGCTGTGTCATCATCAAAAACTAATGCGCCCTCTTCTCAAGTTGCCGTTCAACAACCACCTCAGTACTCGTCCGTTCCACAATATACGCACTATCCCAATGCAACATACCACCCAGCAATGCAGCCCACCGCTACTCCCAAACCCACGGCATCCGCAACGCCAACGACGGCACCAGTCAACCAACTTCGCAATGCACATTCTGTCTCGAGATCCCCTGCACCATCGCTGAGTGGACACAGGCTCTTGAAGGAGGTCTCAATCACTGTGAAACCTCGGGAAAGATCCTTCTTACTGGACCATCGTGACGGTGTCAGGTCATGGGCTATGAAACTTGGCCACGGCGAGAGATCCCTGTCTGTTACAGAAATCAAATTTCATGGAGACGAGGACCAAGATAGTAGTGATGAAGATGCCGAAACCCGTGACCTGGAGGAGGAAGAAGAGGAACCCTTACCAAAGAAACGCGGTCGCGGTCGTCCACCCAAGAACTCAAAGGTCAAGGCAAAAGTGGTAACAGCAAAGAAATCCGACGCTGCAGGGAAGAAAACTTCAAAGGCACCCACCCCATCACGCGAGAGTATTCAGGTTCTGTTAAATGGCAAACCCGTCGGTGAGAAATCCGAACAAGAAGGGGTTTGGGATGTGGAATTGCAAAGCGGTACGAACGTCTTAGAAGTAGGGGAGAAGGGTGGTCACGTCTGGAAAGCGTACCTGGAGAGGATGACTACTGCGTGATTGGATAGCTTCTGGCCATTATAATCCTTCACTTTCCAGGTATCTAATCGCTTATTACTTAATGGTGTATCCCTTCATTGTAACTTTTACTCTATCATAACGCTATAGTCCATTGTCCAATGAATAGTGAGCGGGAAGGCAGAACAGAAGTATCAACTCCTAAGTCCTAGCGGTCTGTCATCCTCAGATATCATACTCGTGTCAACTCTAGCGTCCAATTCATAATCCTCAACATACTCCGCGTCTTCAGGCTCGTATACCTGGTATCTTCCCGTCCTCTCAACCTCGATCTGTATATACTCCTCGAGGAGTTCCTCTCTATCTATGGGTCGAACTTCGAAGCCTTCCGATCCGCGTCGTACCCTCAGCCCACTATACCCTTCTTCAGGGTCTGTGTCGGTCTCCGCTGAGTGGGATCGGAGTGGGTAGGCATCATGTTCGAAGTCTGGATGGTAGGGTGGGAGTGCAGACGTGTAAGCTCGGGTAGACGAGCGTCCGTCAATGGACCGCGGGCGTGCATTGGAGGGGCGAAGGGCGGGATTAAAATCACCGTTTTCATAAGTCCAGGGACTATCAGGGAGCGTGAATGGCTTTTGGTGCTCTAAAGTCGGGTCCCGTGGTGGCCAACTCTCAACATCACGGTCTGAGACAGAAAATGGGTATCAATTACTTGTGCACACATCATGACGGGATAAATGGCACCGCAGATACTGACAGAGACAAGGATGGAGACGTAAGACTCCTGCCCCATAACTCTTCCCAGTACGCGGTACCATACAGAAACTTTATACCACTCACCAATTCCGACTGACAACTGGAACCTGACGCCAGTACCGTCAGGGACTGTGGGACAACACCAGAAAAGTGGATTGCTGCCCATAATAGAGACAACTGTTCTTCCAGATTCCTAAATCCTATCCAGAAGTTAGCGACCTTTGGCAGAAGATTTTGGCACATACGTAGGGAAACTTGATCTAACCGTGGGATAAGTTGTTTGCAGCATATTCAGATACAAACAACTCACCTCTTGTATCTTGCCGTTGCGTTTGAGATTAGCGGCCTTGTCCTTCTCCCATCCTTCAATCGTGGTGGCGTTACTTGTCAAGTTGTAAAAGTGATATAAGCTGCATACATTGTCAACTCGAGTTTCTCACGGTCGCAGAAAACAAACCTGAAAGCACCAACAGCGAAGATGACTGGTATTACGAACACGTAGTTCATGATAATGCAAATGAACTCGAAATGAGCTAAATTATCCTGGACCCAGTCAACACGGAGACGTTCTGATTTTCGAAGAACTCACGTAGTATCTGCTGCTCATTGTGGCCATAACCCTCCACGTCACCATGGAAAGGTGGTAGGTACATGTGAGATCCACATAGAACAAGAAACGAAGAAAATGGCCATAGTTAAAATGACCAATGCAATTGTTCACCCAAGGGCAGTGGTGATCTGAATCGGGGCAATAAGGAACGTACGACGTTAGCCATAAGGTAGCACAAACCCATTCGAAGCACGCATCTAGATGGGGGAAGTCAGAACTGCGCAATCCATAGGAACGAGTTGACCAACCGATTGCACTCTCTGCAATGATGTGACCTCGGGGGTTTGTATCTTTCACAAGTCCGACAGTATCTGGGACCTCCCGTGAGTTTCTTGACTTCATATCCCTCTCCAGCAAGGAAGTTGGGCTCCTTGGACCTGGTGTCAGACAACTGAGAGAAGAAAAGCAGCCAATCTGACCCATCCATCGGGCACCCGACCAGGGTCAGTGAATATGCATAAGTAGTAGTTCCACAGCAACATGAGCGCCAGCACACTGCATGAATTGTCATGGCAAAGTCAGGCGGAGAGAGAAGCGACTTGCTTGAATGGCACGAGCAGCACTAAGAGCTCGACGGTCCATTCGCGACCGTACCAAGGCCATATGATGAATATCTGTGAAGTGAGTATGGGGAAGAGAATTAAGAGCAGCACAAAGCTGATGATGAGGAGGGCCAAGAAGCGATACATAAAGCTGTGACTGTCCAGATGCGCCTTTACCGGTTGCCATGCTGCAACACCGTGCAACAACTTCGTCTCGTCCATGGCACTCAATACGTCTTGCTTCACAGCGTACCCACCGGACAATTGATGGCCAATGTTCGTGCATGTTCTGTTAGAACCTCCTAGCTCGTACTGACATCAAGGACCACAGTCATGAAAACGATGGCGACGACGTCTGGCAATGACGAGATTGCGCACGGGCCCCCTTCTATACTATCACGTATGTCTCGAAAGAATGCACTTCCTTCATCTTCATTAGAATTTCTCCCTCCAGGTTTAAGCGCAGACCACGCTCAATAATCCGTCGTGGCTCTGACACGGAGCGCGTTGATGTCGAGGCTACTGCACCCAGAACACCACGCCCTCGAGCCACTTCTTTCATCTCAGCTCGTTCTGCACAGAAAAGGGATCACGCAGCTGAGAAATGGTTCACAGGTATTCGAGAACTTGACATCAACAATGTGGACAAACCCAATGACCCCAAGTGGCCGCCGCGCAAGAAACGCATGGGGTCTGATTTTCCGAAGCAGCATGAAATGCGTCCCAAGACAGACCTGAACGCACTGTTTGCCTCTTCTAGTGTTCGTTCTGCTACCTCATTGCGACTCCAGACCAAGAAAGAGCTGGGTGGCGACTACACCAGCTATCTTCCAGACGGACACGCAGATCCGTATCGGCTCCCCATAGCTTACGCTCGCTTAGTTCTTGGCCGAAACAAACACATACCCTTGAGCGCGCAAACCGGGGCCTTGAATATCGTCGAGGAAGCCATTCAGGGAAAGATAACCAGGCAGGGTAAGTAGTCTCTTGGTACTCATTTGGTTCTGACTTGGTTGAAAATCGCACCATATAGTTGTTTAGATATTTCATATCTCTGTGCTTTCCTTCGCTGTTGGTAATCTGAAATAAACATAAAATACGAGAAAACTATGAGTGCGACGAAATATCCGCAAGTTGTAACGTAGGCGCTGACGGGTGCTCGGGTAATGGGATAGAATGTACACTAGGGTCTTTGGCCCGATCACTTATGATTGTCGGTGAACGTGGCCGAATCCACTCGGGAAGCTCAAAGTCCCTTACTTCCTCCAAACTCTGTGGGACTTTGGTGCCGAACGCAGTTACATGTCTTTGCGTTTTCCGAGCGTTCGGCGCAGCTTGATTACGAAGAGCCCATTGCATGAGTACACATGGCTTCAGACTTGAGCGTAGTCGAATGTGAGGACTTTGTGGTGGCATATTCAGAGGTGGGACGGGAAGGGGATTCTGCATCGTCGACGCGAGATGTCCGATAACGTTTGTAGGGTCGGTCAGAAGACACTGATAACGTATCCGACGAAACCTTGGAGAATGGCTTCGTGGGCGATGAAGGAGTGTGTACAGAGTTTGAATTAGCTCCGGGAGAGCTTACTCCCTTGTGTCGGGTTTGTGGCACCTTGATCTTTAGAATGATTGACGGGGCAGTGGGCTTTGGCGAAACTTGGCTCGAAGCCTCCCTCGCGATGGAGTTGGGCTCTGGACTACAAGTGTCAGGAGCTTGCGGAATCATGCTACTGAGTCTGTTGGCGTCTTTAAGATCTGCAAGCTTTTTCTCGGAGGGGAGAAGAGTTCGGTAACGATCCTCCAGAATGGACGCGACTTCAAGCATTTCTTGTCGGCGCCTCTCCCCTTCATCATAAATTGGGTTGACGTTGGTCTGAGTGTCAGACAAGCTGACCCCCGACTTGTCTTCGCTTGCTGCGGGCGGTTGGGAGAACGACGCAGCAGGCAAACCAAGGAACGCAGAGCCATCCATAAGCCTGAGCTGTTCGATACGTTCCTTGAGCTTATACTGCTCGTGTTTCAGCTTCTCCTTCTCGCGCAGACGTTGACGCTTTTCACAGAATTCATACTTGCGATGACGCTTCTCGTATGCCGCATCGGAGGTGTCTGCGCTATCTTGCTGGAGATAGCCGGAACGAATATGATTACACGTCACACAAAACGCGGATGCGCGCACCTCTCCTGATGACCGAGGTCTGAAACGCCCTCCAACAGTTGCTTCTTCAGACAATAAGGAAAATTCAGGAGTCTGAATGTTGAGCTGCTCCCGATAGGCCTTTATAACATCAGCCCGGTCGAAGTAACGCTGGTTGGCGAAAGTATTAAGGCCGAAACTTGCGGCCTTTGACGAGGGCTGGAGCAGCCCTGAATTCGTTGTCAGCAAGAAAGGTGTGTCGGTAGGAATGAGTGGCTCGTTATCGACTGTGATATAAGAAAATATGAGGGTAGAACGACAAGAATGAACCGCAGGCACGAACGTCGACGTTTTTGTGCATCCAAAATCATAAGGTCGACATCACAGCTTCCTATCCCAGGGCCGCCACGACGAGAACGTGTGGGTAGCACACGTTTCTGACGAGGATGTGGAGTTGTTAGATGGGATGCATCTGCCATGGACGTCTTCGTCGCTTCCCAGTGGTCGTGTTTCCACAACGGACGTGAACTTTGGCCGAGGAGCAATGTTCAGGTCGGGATTGAAGATGGCGACTGGCACCAGCAGGTCACAGCGCAGGCGGTTCGGTGTCGTAGGAAAACGCGCCTGGATGATGACGCCCATGAGCATGGCTTGCCACTACGACTACAGTATACTACGCCTAGAGAAAGATGGTCTTCGTTCAGCATCCATCAGCCTGTTGTTCACCAACGCGCGGCATCAAGGACGGATAGAGGAACCCTCGACGAACAGCCAACCATCAGCGCTCAAGGCACAGACCGCGTCCACCACTCTCCCCTTTGGCACCAACACATAGTCGGTATTCCTGGGCAAGAGTCGACTCGATTCGGATGTAGCTGCAACTCGAGAGAGCTGCTCACCAGGTAGAAATCGCAAATACTGGGATTCCAATGTCCTTGAGAGGTGTTGTAAAGGCGCAAATCACGCCCGTCAGCTCTAGGATTGCACTCAGCGCACAGAGGGAACGCGTAGGCAAAAGCACAAACCAAACTCCATCGGACCCGCTATCTTGATGCATCTCCACTCCCCAGCGTCCCTTTCTGTCTCACAGACGATGGAAATCTCTTCCGCCGTTCGAGTGATTGAGATGATCCCCGATGTTGCTTTGGACACACACAACTCATGGAGCGCATCGGATGGTATTTCATCCGTTGAAGCATATTTTTTGATGGAAAATGTCTGTTCCAGAACGTCCAGATGAAGACATGGGTGGTTGATCGGAGGGGACATGTGGATCGAGGCCAGATTCACTCAACTTTTTGTACTAGCAACACCAGCACAAGCACACATTGCAACTTAGTAGTTATTCTCATTCGAAATACATGATCCCGAGTTACTCAGCCTTCTTTGGGGAGATATTGAACACCAGCAGATGGACAAAAGTTACTAGTGGTGAACGAGGGAGCGCCTACGTGATCATCAGCACCAGGGATAAATATGCTGACTGATGGGGATAAAATTGCCATCGATGACTGGTGCCGAGACAATCTCAAATACAAGTTCCACAGTTTATATGAAGATGTACTTACACCTCCAGAATCCGTCTCGAGCGCGGAAAGGATATCCGAAAACGCGTAGTATGTGGAAGGCGTAATACCAGCATCTGCGAGCCAAGTGTACGTAGGGAGAGTCTGGAACAGTCTGACAATTGTCTCGCAGTATGCCACAACCTCCGCGAAACGAAGTCAACCGTGTGCGCGATGCCTGACCTACCAGCAACTTACTTCGGCTCCCTGGGGACTGCCAGCTGGGAGGCAGTCGGGTTCAAGCGTGCTGTCGGGAACCCGATATTAGAAACCATATGGAAACGAGACAATGCAGTTTCTACCTAACTTGAAAGCACGTGCCATGTGCCGCCGGCGAAGATGCGTTCGGATTCTGGCCACGCCCATTCATGCTAAACCGCTCTCAGCAAGATATACTTACAGCCGAAACACAACGTACATCCCAGAGTTCCTCGTTGGTACCATCGTCATTGCATGAAGTCCAATGTAGAGGTAGCGCCCTGCTCGGAGAGAAGCTGGACGAGGTCACTGTGCAACCTCTCCGGCATGCTTCCGGAGTATCAAACCTGAGAGATATTGTAGTTTTCACGCGACGTATCACAATATTCTTGGTATGAGCCATTGCAGCTACATGTAGGGAGACGGATGAGTGCCAGATGCGCGTATCCCTTAACGAACGTACTTATCATTCCACAAGCCTGAGAGCGTCTAAGATTCGATAATATTACTTCGCAAAACAATCACTCACCGTGGTCCAGCAAGTGGGTGGACTGCCAGCTACGTTGGTGTCCCAGAACTTCCGGAATTATCGTCAGTTGTAAAGGGGGTATACCTCGCGGGAGAGTGAATACTTGAGTTTGCAACAAAAGGCCCTATGATAAAATGGATCGAGTTACTAAGTAGCGGCATGCACAGGATGTTTAAAGTAACGTACACTCGGGACAACCAGTGCTGATATCGCTCAGGAGGCGGGGGATGGTCGTCGCGAACGACGACCCGAAAAGACGAGCTAACAGGACAAAGGTCAACATCGTCTCGAGAAAATACGAGCTTCTACAAGCCCAGGTACTTATGCTGGGCGGAGGCACAGTTTGGTAACTCCTTAGGATTGGTTTACACCTATCTTGCTTAGGTTATGTTGCATAAGGAACAATGCTTGATACGGTGGCCTCGCGTACGACTGACTGTTCATGCGTCTCAACGGCCGCCCAGTGATGCCCATGACCCAACCGGGCCATGGTGCCGAATCCAATAATAGTCCCGACGCCGCCTGTCAAAATTGAAGTCCAAAGGTCTTTCTTGACAAATATTTCTGGAGGTGTTATCAACCTAGACGGTGCTGGAGTGAGGTGCTTGCCAATAAATACAATTCGATGCTCTGTCAAGGGCTGGACTACATCGACCTATACGTATCCCCTTCACCTTCACCTTCACCTTCACGGCCAGTGCTACTGTGCATTGTCCATGTGTCAACCCGATGGTGTGGCAGAATCGTGGGATCGTGCGCATTCTGAGAAGCCCATGGAGTCATAGACTCTGACGGCAAGTTAAGTCCAAACATAGCTGCAAATCTAGGGTTGATGTGTGGCTGGATGAAAGGTTGTTGGTAACCTTGGATATTAGCGGCGGGAGAAAGCCAAGCGTTCAAAGGTGGTTGAACAGGTGGTTGAGGTGCAATCGCATCCCCAATTTGTCCATAACCCCTCGCACGTTCGTGCGACTGGAATAGACCTGAATCGAATGTTTGTCGGGGTGTCGTAGTCTTATGACGATGTCCTCGCCTCGTGGTACTCCACGACTGGTGATTCAGGACTCCTCTTGCGCGCGAACCCCGATTAAACGTACGCCCGTGGGACGACTTTGGACCGTCACCACTCTCGCGGTTGGGTTCCCCTCCTTCATTTACTCCTATGTGGCGGTCACGTGCATCTGAAGTGGGAACGTCAGCATATGGATCGTCGTATGGTACGGGTGGTGGTCGCAGCAGCCCAGTGACATGATAATCATCATCATAAGGGCCATGAGCATCATACGGGTTGGAGCCATGATATGTGTCCTGAGCCATATCGTCGATATGGATCCGAGACGGTGCTGGGGTAGACTGTCTGGAAGATGACACAGAGCGTCCACGCCTGTAGCAGTACGTTATCAAGGGTCTCGAAGGCTGGTATTACGCTTACCTCTTCTTGCGCTGAGCTCTGAAGGCAGCCTCTTTCTCATCATCAGAGAATTCAATCTCGTCGTCTGCGGGTTCTTCGTCGTGGATATTACTGGCATCGCTGCCACGTAAATTTTTGAGCCGGTCTACGAACACAAAGTGACTTCGTTGTGGAACATGGAATACCTCGCGGGACAACCGAACTTTGTCGGTATCCAGCGGATAGCGTTCGTTAAATTTAACCTGATAGAGTGGTTGGGATGTTGGACCGAACGTCTCGTAAATCTGGCACCACAGGTGAGAGTCGACGTAGTCCAGAAAGCGAAATGGCTCACGTATCCAAGAACCTTTCGGTCCCCAAATACAAGCAAGGACTCGGCATCGAGAGTGTGCTCGAACGAGTTTATGCGATCCATTGGGAGGCCCCTTACAATCACGAGGTTCTCGACAATACTCATAATCTCTCCAACTTTCTCCAGTGTGTCGCATGGCTCGACTTCGGAAATGGCGGGAATCATGATATTTGCGTCGACGATCTCATTCTTGGTCTGGAGATAAGTAACTGCCGCTGCCATCCCAGACTCTTCATCCTCAATGTTATCCGGAGGTCTTTGCCGCTGAGGCGCCGCGTATTCGTCTCCTTCTTCCGAGTCAGAAGAGGAACTTGCATCCACCTCCGAATCCGAGGGCGATGTCGAATCTGATGTGACTCTGATGATTAGAGTTAATATGCCTTTTGATAAGATGGTCATTGAGATGCTCACGTCGACACCCCACTATCGTCATCGCGAGAAGTAAGACCAGCCTCTACCTCATCTTCACTTTCCACCTCACTGTCTGTGCTGGCAATGGAATCGTCACTGGAATTTATTGGATCCGGAGCATGCTTGTCGGCAACGGTAGGTGAAGGATGGGACCCTATCAGGTCTTGAATGAGAAGCAAGTCTTGAGCAACGGTAGAAGGAACCTTGAAGCCGAAGTCCATCTGTGAGATGAATGGCTCTTGCAAAGAAAGGTCCTTGCTAGTTGCCAAGTGTTTCTGGGTCACGTGATCGGTGTACGAGGTAATTTTCTTCGGTAAACTGTTCACCCTCTCGCGATGTTGTCTATTGCACGGCGGACGCTGCTGACGCGTCGCACTCCAAAACTCGTCACGTATTCAACTACCTCTAAACCATCGTTACAGCTGGTTGCCCAGCTCCGAAAATTGACGGACGTCCCAATTTCCAAGGCTCGGGAGGCGCTTAATGCAAGCGGGAATAATTTAGAGGCGGCGCTGGAGTGGTTGCAGCAGAATCTGACTAATTCCGGCGCTCAAAAGGCTGCCAAGGTCGCTGGACGCGAAGCACGAGAAGGACTCGTTAGTGTTTGCGTACTTTCTCCCGGCAGCTCGCCTTCGCTCGACGGCGGCGGACTTCGGGCGGCCATGATCGAGCTGAACTGCGAAACCGATTTTGTCGCAAGAAATGAACTATTCGTTCAACTTGCTGCCGACATCGCACATACTACTGCCTTCCTCACAGAATATGTTCCTTCGCCGAATTTCTTCCAGCCCTGTCCACTGGACGCACTCAATGACGCTCCTCTCGTCTCGCAGGGAAACCCGAATCTCCGACCACCTTCTACAGTGTCTAGTTCGATTCAGAATCTAATTGCAAAAGTCGGCGAAAAGGTGTCACTGAAAAGGGCAGTTGCCGTGGTCCATAATCCTCTTCAAGGTCACTCTGGGACCCTCGGGTTACGGCTAGCTTCATACTTGCATGGATCCTCTGGCTTTCACGGGCGTATTGGGTCACTTGCGGTGCTTGCGTTGAAAGCTCCCGGTCTAGCGAATCATCTTGCATCGGAAACTTTTGTGCAGGACCTCGAGCGCCTCGAGCGTGCCGTCGCTCGTCAGATTACTGGTTTTGAAACGTTGACCGTCCAATCCACAACGGATGAAACATCGTTGTACAATCAACCATTCATGGTCACCGGAGGGCAGCTTACCGTCGGTGCTGCTTTGAGTGAGTGGGGTCGCGAACGTGGGATGACAAAGGAGGGAGAAGAGGGAGGAGTAGAGGTTCTGGAGTTTGCTAAGTGGACAGTGGGGGAAGACGTTCTTTAACTTTGAGTGACTGTGGTAATATATAGATGAATGTAAGACCGACATGACAGGATGATAGCTTCAATTTTTGATCTTTAACTAGCAGGGTCTCCATAGCTCAGTGGTTAGAGCATGCGATTGCAGATCGCAGGGTCTCGTGTTCAAATCACGATGGGGACTTCCTTTTTCCTGAAAGGAATGACATTATGGTAGTACCACTGTACTTGTTATTCTTCCCTTCGTTGGCTATCAGTAAGTATCCTGGCCACTTGCAACAAGTTGCAAGTTAGTTACAAGCTTTGTGCAAGTTCCGCGTACTGTCGAGTCACAGCATTACATAAAGAACCTGACCCCGCCATCCGTGAGATTCTGAGAAGCCCCCTTGTCGAGGTTTGCTACCCATGAAGAGAACGGCAGGTTCAGTCATACGCCATGGAAAGGTTCGCCTGCACCAACGGCAACTGTCCCAAGCATCGTTGCCCCCCTTGCAGATAACCACACTTCCAAACAAGATTCGGGTCGCCACAGAGTCTACTCCTGGTTATTTTTCATCTGTAGGGCTCTACATCGACGCAGGGTCACGCTATGAACTTCCATCGACATCGGGAGCCAGCCATTTCCTAGACCGAATGGCCTTCAAGGTACCCCACGGGTCGCTACAAAGTTGTCTGTGTCTAACACTTAAATTTGCAGTCAACACATTCTCGCTCTGAAGCCAACATGGCTGCGGCAATGGACCGACTTGGAGGTCAAATTATGTGCTCATCCTCCCGAGAATCTATCATGTACCAGTCCTCCCATTTTGACCAGGCAACCCCTCAAGCTCTCTCCCTAATATCCGACACGGTCCTAAATCCTGCTTTTCTGTCGGAAGAACTGGAGACCCAGAAGGATGCTGCCCTCTATGAGATTCGGGAAATCAACAACAAGCCAGAAATGATATTACCCGAGATACTTCACGGAGTAGCGTACGGCCAAAAAGGTCTTGGAAACTCCTTGCTCTGCCCGGATGATCGCATTAGTCTCATCACTGGTGACCTCCTACGTCACTGCACCTCCGACTGGTACCGTCCGGAGCGCATGGTCGTAGCAGGCGCTGGAATGCAACATGAACAATTGGTTGAACTTGTCGACAGGCATTTTTCGACGTTGAAACCTTTGCCGTCTTTTGCGTCACCCTCTCCACGGTCATCTACGGTGCAAACCGTACCGCCACATCTCCTGCCGTCCTCGTCACCATCAATATACAAGTCCCTAACACGCGCGGCATCCTCATACTTATACCCAACGTCTACTTCAAGAGACGTACCCTCCCCATTGAACCCACAGTCGCAATATGTTGGTGGTATTAGGCATATTCCAAGTACTGCGACAGATTTCGATCATCTCTACCTCGGATTCGAGGGCATTGGTATTCACGACGAGGATATCTACACACTCGCGACAATCCAAGTGCTTCTTGGAGGTGGGGGCAGCTTCTCAGCCGGTAAGGCTCACATCCCTCGCGTGACTTGCTTCTCATCCTTCATAGGCGGTCCTGGAAAGGGAATGTATTCCCGACTATACACGCACATCCTCAACCATTTCCCTCAGATAGACCATTGCGCATCCTTCCACCACATTTACACAGATTCGTCCCTCTTTGGACTGTGGGCGTCCTTTGTACCTGACATGCCGAAACAGCGGGGTAGTACACCTGCCCAAATTCTCCCCCATCTCGTGCACCAGATTAGTCTGTTGATATACCAAAGCGTGCCAGAGGTAGAGCTCCAGCGCGCGAAAAATCAACTCCAATCGAGTTTGATGATGGCACTGGAGAGTAGGGCAGTGGAGGTTGAGGACCTCGGTCGTCAGGTAGGACAGAGATATTTTTGGCGCGTTTGTAATGGTTTGATCGAATCATTTCTTTTAGATCCTTGTGCATGGGCGCAAGATACCCGTGACAGACATGACGGCGGCAATTGACAAGGTCACCCCCGAGCATGTCAAGCGAGTCGCGAATCGCCTTTTTGGCTTGGATTCCGGTAATAAGGCGACTATAGTGACGATGGGCAGAGGAGAGCTTGGTGATTGGCAAGCAACACTTCGGAAATATGGGGTCACGGGAGCTTGAATGTTGGCAATTTTAATCCTTTTTTTTTTTCGCATTGCTTGGACACTTTGACGTCTCAATAGATAGATAGTATTTGTCACTTGAAATCCAACAGTCCCAAAATATATTCAGTGGTAATAAGAAGGCGCAAGAGCACAACTATCCGCAAATATTTGGGTACATGTGGTTGGTGGGGTTCTGGGGTATCCATCCGTATTTAAGTCCAGCCTGGTATGACCATTCGTCAGCATTCTCCGCCTTCCATGTCCACTGCAGCCAGCCATCGGTGACTTTCTCGTATGAAATAACCTGTGCCTCCCAGATCTGTCGGAGGAACGTCTTGTAACTCGCACTGAAAGTGGATCCACTGCCAGTCAGGCCGTTACAGCTTCCGACCGCCGTAGAGCCGGGGTAGGTACCAGCGTAGCGTGAACCATAGCCACGGCCGTTCAAATACTTGGCACAGTCAGTCATGGCTGGCGCCCATTCACCCACTACAAGCCAAAGATCAAAGCCAGAGAGAATGGACTGATATTGACACGCCGTGTTGATGTGCTGCTGCCAAGACATTTCATTTCCCTAATGCATGGCAGCCTCGTGTCAACCAACGCAAGGTAGACATGTTAAAGGATACTCACGGCATTGGAGAAGACTTGATAAATATGGGTATCCATAGCCACACCCTGGTAGTGAGGCGGCGTACAGAAAGCCGGCCCAATAGCTGAGTGGCTGGAATGCGTCATGAATGAGCTCGACAGTGTTGCTTGTCTGGCTCGTGCCATACGGGTATCTGTGAAATCACATGAACGCCTGCATGGCGTGTAGACTAAGATATTGAAATTACCTGATGTTCCCCCAGGAATCCAACCAATACTGTCTCACGGCCGCGAGAACAGCACTGCCATCATATCCAGCAGGCCTGTCATCGAAAATATGGGTAACTCGTTGCAGTTTTGCAAAGAGAAAACTCACTCATTCAACGGTGCGATCATAGGCACAACGTCCGGCTGACCAGCAAACATGGAAGCGATCGTTTTGATAATTTCATCGGTACGTTCGATATTAGTTTGGTTTGAGTGCCATGTGGGGAATGGCAACCTGTGGCCGGAGTTATCGTACCTATCAAGCGATCAGATGTCACGCGCGGTATGCGGCACATGAAGCACGAACCCGTTTTGGCTCCCTGGGGCGCCGTGGAGATCGATAATGACCTTTAATCCGTGGTTTTGGGCCCATTGTACTGCTTGCGTCAGGTAGGGCAGCTGTCCTTGGATGTACGGCTCCCCAGGACCGACTTCGAATGCCCAGTAGCCAATTGGAATGCGTACGTGATTCAATCTGGGAGGAAGTCGAACAGTTCCGTCAAGAGTAGTGCTAGGATGAAACGAGGCAATCCCCTACCCTGCAGCAGCGATGGCACCAAAGTCACTTTCGGTGATCCAAGTATTCCAGTGGTTCTGCAGAACGCTCGACGCGGTGTTGTGGTTCTGATACTGACCAAACGTCCATTCATCGACGATGGCATTGTTTCCAGTGTTGTCAAAGATACTCGGAGTAATCCATGGCTATGCAACAAGTAGTACATCATTGAGAGGAACGCTTATGACGACAGTGCGTACACACCTCGAGGAGGAGCCACCCACCGAGGTTGACACCCCGGACCTTCTGGGATCCATAAGGAAAGCCGGGGGTGAAGGAGAACACAGACTTGGCGAGGGAAAATCCTACGAGGACCGAGGTGAGCAGTCTCTGCATTGGATGGAGGGGGGGAGAGAAGGAGAATAATTCAACCAAGGAAGCTGATGTGCTAGCATTTTATACTTATATAGACGGGGAGGTTCGGGAGAATCGACGATCGCCTCAGCCGCTGCATTTCCGAGGTCATGTGTCTAGTAAAATGATGGGGAACCGAGCATGGACTATGCATGTACGGCACAACGTCACGATGTCTCGCTAAAATGGTGAACCGATTTCACTACGGAACTAGCTCGCAAAGGAGACGAAAATACCTTAAAATCATATAGCAATTACGAGGTCGTCAAGGCGCCCGCGGTGAATTCTCTTGATTGACGATTTCTTCCGATGGAATTGGTGATAGAGTGACCCCTTGGATCCATATTTCGGGTGGAGTGGGAGCCATTTTTAAAGCCTAGATGACAGTGTGACCAAGTTTTATTTCAAGGCACCTAACGGTCAAGGACTTGAAAGACGTGGGATGGTAGCGAGGCATACAAGCTTACCTAGGTGCCTATGTATATCGCCCGGGACACTGAACCATAAAACTACCCTTTAATGGCGTAACGGTCTAAGCGGCGGTTGGTCTGGACTGCTTACAGCACAACATCCGAATAGATGCTCACGGAACGGTACTTTACATATTCGCCGTTACAAACGGTGTGTTTCAACTACCAGGTGGGGTTGGATCCCCGGAATGTCATCCACGTTCCTCCCTCGCGCTCTAGTCATGGGACACCTTACGGCCAGGCTGGTCCTAGCGGTTGTAGTGCGTCGAGCGTGTTGCGGTATTACATGCAGTTGTCGGCTGTAGCCTTCCATTCGGGTGCTACCGAACAGGTTCTAAATACTTGTCCACTCGCGTTTCCCCTTTCCGCATACCATCTTGTAGTCGATCCCAGCGCGATGGCCGTTGAAGATATCCGCACTAGATACAAGGCTGCTGGCCAGGACCATCTCTTTACCTTTTGGTCAAAGCTGACAGAAGAGGAGCATAGTGCCCTTGCCCGCCAGCTCGAGGGTATCGACGTCGAGCGGGTAAACAGGGTTTACAAAAAAGCCACTTCCTCCGAGAGCGATGCTGCGGATCCCATCGCGTCGCCGATGCCATCGAACCCCTGCCCGTTGAAGCGTACGAGTCCGTGTCCGCTAACCCCACCAAGGCTAGCGAATGGAGGCAGATCGGTCTTCAAGCCGTTGCAGATGGTCAAGTCGGCGTCCTTTTGATGGCTGGTGGACAGGGCACGAGGCTCGGCAGCTCTGCTCCTAAAGGCTGTTACGACATTGGCCTCCCCTCTCACAAATCCCTCTTCCAGTACCAAGCAGAGCGCATCGCTCGTCTCCAGACCATCGCCGAGGCCCAGTTTAGAAAATCTAAGGGATCCGTCGTGGTTCCCTGGTATGTGATGACCAGCGGTCCCACTCGTCGCGAGACGGAAGCCTTCTTTGTGAAGAACAATCACTTTGGCCTCAATGCAAAAAACGTTATTGTTTTCGAACAAGGTAACAGGTCTTGGTCGTAGACATCCCGCCATTTTACTGATTTTACCTGCTTTCTAGGTACCCTCCCCTGCCTCACCATGGAGGGTAAAATCATGCTCGAAACCACCTCTCGCGTCGCAGTTGCTCCTGATGGCAACGGTGGTCTCTACGCGGCTACTCGGGCTCCCTTGTCTCCATCTGACAAGTCACGTACGGTCCTTTCTGATCTAGTTGATCGTGGGATTCAATATGTCCATGCCTACTGTGTCGACAACTGTCTCGTCAAGGTTGCCGATCCCGTTTTCCTAGGCTATTGCATAGCCAGACAGGCCGACTGCGCCGCTAAAGTGGTGCCAAAGACATCGCCGACGGAGTCTGTCGGCGTCGTTGCTCGCCGCGGAGACAAATTCAGCGTCGTAGAGTACTCGGAAATCACCAAGGAGCAAGCCGAACTCAGGAACGAAAAGACCGGAGACCTGCTGTTTAACGCTGGGAACATCGCCAACCACTTTTATACCACCGCTTTCCTTCAGTCCGTCGAGTCTTTTGAGCACGAGCTCGCGCATCACATTGCACGGAAGAAGATCCCGACTGTTGACTTGAAAACTGGACAAGTCATCAAACCTAGCAAGCCAAATGGCATGAAGCTCGAGCTGTTTATATTCGACGTCTTCCCCTTCACGAAGAATTTCGCCGTTCTCGAGGTTGCTCGGAGGGAGGAGTTCAGTCCCTTGAAGAATGCGCCTGGTACTGGATCAGATGCTCCAGAAACCAGTCGGCGCGATCTTTTGGATCAGCATCGGCGGTTCTTGGAAAGCGCTGGTGCATGTTTGAGGAAGGTGTCGAGATTGAGCTCTCGCCACTTGTCACCTATGCAGGAGAAGGATTGGAGTCTGTCAAGGACAAGACCTTTACCAAGTCCGGTTACGTTGAGAATCTCGAGGAACTGGATGCCTTGATGTACTAGAAGTTCCATGTTCGCATAAACCTTGTACTTTATAAATACCTTCATCATGGGCCTAGTCACATCTCTACTCTGGACGCTTTCCTCTATGACTTGGCTCAATCGCTATCCACATGTGTACACTTGAACTGGGGCAGATGGTTTGACTGACGTGTATTGCACGGACCTGCTCGCATACATTCAGCTACCTACACCACTACTGTCCGAGACCTTGCCTCGCTTCTCCAGTTCTTCTCGAAGTGACGAAAATAGGCGTTGCGTGCGTTCCGCATTCGGCTGGTGGTCCGTTAACGCACGAACTAGGCTGGACAATGCCGCTGTGCTCACCTCCTTACAACACGCAATAAGCTTGTCAATGAGCATCGTCTGGTTATTCTGAGCGTCCTCGAGCTCCTTTCGAGAACGTCGAGCCTGAGTCATGTTAGATCATAGAAACGAAGGATGAAAAAACGCGGCAGCCAACCTCCTCATCAGCCCTGTCAGCGCGACTCTTCTCACCATCTGCAAGTTGCTTTTGCTCGGCGGCTCGGGCGCGAGAAAGTAGCACTTCAAGTTCTTTCGATCGAATGACGCACTCAAAATGTTGTTCACGAAGCTTGTACTGGTGCAAGACTTCTTTCAGGCGTTCCCGCACGCTGTCCAACTTTTGTAAGGCAACCATGACGGCGATGTACAAAGACGTACACGGTATCGAAAATATCTTCGAGGGAACGTTTAGCCCTGGGCAGATTGTCAGAAACGAGTAAAGGGAAGGCCAATTCATGACTGACTCCACAGGATCGTCTGTCCAGTTCTTCTTTAGTTTATGGCGTCGGTGATCAGGCAATTCGTCCTAGAATCTGGTGTGAGAGGTAATACTGGTTACTTTTCGCGCCGACTTACCGAAGCATCTAGACCGGGACCCTCAGTAAGGTCCATAAGTTCTACGGCGACAATCTCGTCACCGTCCTCCATCCCTTGCTCCTCTGGCGCGTGGTCTGCATCAAGCGTCCGCCCGTTATGGGAGAATATGAACTGCATGGATGATGTAGTGTTGGAATTCCAGGAGTGTGTACTCTCAACTTCTGATTTCGCGGAACCGTTCAAATTGCCCCCAGCACCTGTGGCCACTTTCCCGTCACCCTTTTTCGTGGACGTCCCTTCCATCCTATCTGTCCAAGCATTGAAGAGTCTGGAGAGCTTAGTTTTGCGTGAAATCTTGAAGAAAAGCTCTGCACGATAACGACAGACGACTTTGACTACAATGTCTGGCATTTCGCGGTATTTCATGTCTTGCATCTTTGCCTTGTCCACTCGTTTAGCCATGTCGTTTTTCATTTGCATGATCTACGGGATTTCAAGTAAGCAGAAGGGCTCAAGGTGGTCCCAAGTACCTCTTCCTGGGCTTCTTCTACGCACTGTGCTAGGCGCTTGCTGTCTTCCTAGATGGTGGTTAGACACTGGGAAACTAGTGCGGGAGGTGATGCGCACCCGGAGTCGCTTGTTGTCCTGTACACTTTGTTAGCGATTCCCTGGGAGGCGCAGTAGATGGTCACCTTTTGTAGTTCTCGTGCCAAGTTCTCCATCTTTGCTTTCGTCTGATTTGCCTTTGTTAGCTGACCCTTGGCTTTGAGGGGCGGTGAGACGTGCGTGAAATAGCACGAGATTCCGGTTGGACGAACCTGCATCCTTGTCCTTGACGAGCTTTTGCTTCTCCTTTGCGTGATCCCGTTCAAGTTTCTTGAGTTCTGCAAACTATCGGCAGGGGTCTGGGTGAAGGCAGCGTGCGTCCATCACGAACACATACTAGTTCGACGTATTTGGCGTGGATGGCGTTCTCGTTCATACCTTTGACGGACTTGACGGCCTCCTCAGCTACGGGGAGGTGAGAAGAAGGGCGATGAAGTGGGGGGAGAATGTGCAGACCAAACCGTTGTTCCTCCTCCTCCTCGAGAACCTCCTCTTCCTCGAGGGCGGCGATGCGATTCTTGAGACTTTCATACATGGCAGCGGGATCGACGGGGGCATCGTTCTTTTTCTTTGCTTTCTGAGTGCCGTTCACTGTGGGGGGATGCAGCGGGGTGCGGGTTGTGGAGGAGGACTGAGCTGGTGGGAGAGGGGGGGCAGGGGGAGACACGAGCGGGGCGGGAGGCGCGGGACCGGCAGGAGGAGGTTTTGGGGTGCGAGGGAGGTTGTTTGCGCCATTCATTGGGTCAGGTGATTTTGGAGAGAACCTGTGGGGAACGGTGAATGTTTCGCGGACGTAACAGGACGGACGAGTCGACGACATCTCCTCGGTCATGTGACACACGCGCCTCGACGTTACACCACCACCATGTCCCTCTCCCCACCCGCAAAGCGAATGCGTCTATCTTCCCCCACCTTTGACGATCAAGTCGCCGATCTCAGCCAAGACGACATCGACGCCTTTGATTCCCTAGACGCTCAGCTCTCCCAATCGACCGCCGTTCGCCAGAGCGACGAGAACCCTTTTCGTTCAGGTCAGGCAATGCGCATACATGCACCTTTCATGAGTGCCTCCGCGTTCGAATTGTCAGACGAATCGGAACCACACAACGACGAAGCGCCAGAGGTCGATGATGCCGCATGGTTCAACCTTGACTCGTCCAATTCATGCGTTGGATTCAGCGCAGCCACGACAGCATTTCCTGCCTTCCAGCGACCGTCTGCCAAGGGCGAAAACGCGAAGTCGCTCTTCATCCCATCAGCCGCTGCCCTGCGAGAGGCCGAGGAGAAAAGGAAGAAATGGGAGGAAGAGGCACCCCCTCCCGACCAACTTCCAACACACAATGAGCCCGATTCTCGCCCCTCCAGCCAGATAATGTCCCCTCCACGGGTAGCATTCTCCTCTGCAAGAAGTGCATACTCGTCTGGGCAGGCACCCGAGACCCCAACCCCTCCCTCCCTTTTCAGATCTGCAAATACAGTACTGCAGAGCTTGGGCACCGAACAGGCAAACCAAAGCCTTCAAATCTCCCCTAATTAGTGCACTTCCCTCTATGCCGTCGCATCGACAGGTATCAACGCCGAGCATCAGCTCGCCTCTGCGCGGCTATCATGCCTCTGCTACCGTCCCCTTTCAATCCACCCCGGCCGTATCACCCCTGCGTCCATCCTCGGTCGTGAACCACGTCGCAGCACAAAAACCATTGGGTTTTACTCCCAGGCATGGGACTGCCGCGATGAAACCAAAATTTGTAACGCCATTCAAAACTCTCGTGAAATCTGCCACTCCAAGAGCACCTGTACTTGAAAATATGAAGCTCCCACCGACTCCATCGAACCCGAGAGCAAGCATAAGCCGTGTCTATCCACCTTCGGTCTCTTCGTCGCATCGACCATGCAAGCGGATCAGCGACGGCAGGATCTTTGATCTCAGTGAGCACAGGTTGTGGATGTCCAATTTTCCTCTCCGGAACTCAGCCCTCTGTACCAGCTCCTCCTCCCGGCAGGCAGACACTCGCCACATCTGGTTTGCGTCCACAAGCTTACAGTGCCAAACAACTCGAGAATATGGGAATGTTTGTTTCATCTGGCACTTCGGCGTTCGGTCCATCCTCATAGTCTGCTCCAGAAACTTCAAGGAACTTAGTCAAGTGAACCCCCGAACAACCCCTTTCTACGCTTTCACCACCCTTTCTCGCTCTCTTCCAATTTCACCCGATCCATCTTCGCCCCTTGTCTTGGGCCGCTTAGCGGCGCTGGAAGAATTGCACGAAAAAGGCTGCACCCTCGCTAAACAAGCGTGGGTTGACAATCACTGGCCACTCGTCCTCTGGAAATTGGCTGGCATGGTTGCTCTTGATCCTACGAGCGAGAGTGATTCTTTGAGGAAGCGTTGGTGTTGGCCGGAAGTTATTCGTCAGTTGATGTACAGGTCAGCGACTGATCTGAAAAACTCGGACTTTGCAGTTCAAATATACTGTCAGATACGAGCGGGACTTGAACAGCTCCTCCCGTCCACCACTACGGTTGATAACAACCAGGGACGCATCAGCCGAATCGCCGATGGTGCTCTGCATCTCAGATATAACTTGGCCTGCTGGTGGCACCGGAGAGGCTATCGCCGCAGTCCAAAGCCATCCTGAGCTCGAGGTGACTGATGGTTGGTATAGGCTACGTGCGCGAGTCGATGCTCCACTAGCGCGAGCTGTAAGAAAGGGAAGGATACAAATTGGTCGGAAAATTCGCTGTAGCAGGTGCAAAGGTTAGTTCAGCCATTCCTGAACGATATGCTCGCTCCATTCAGTCCCAACCACAGCTCTCAGCGGAGCGAAAGGAAGGTTCTGAAATCTTGGACGCTTACAACTCCAATGTTCTTTTGTTGACTGGGAATTCAACCCATATGGCCCCATGGCATACGAAGCTTGGTTTTCAACGTGGGCCGTTTATTGCGACACTGAACAGCTTGACAGCGGATGGCGGCAATGTCGCCGTCATGATGCTCAGAGTAATAAAGGTTTGATCATGTATACTCCCAGATATTGGATTCTGACATCCGAATAGGCGTACCCTGTGGCATACATGGAATTCGTCGAGGACGACGATGGTCGGAAACAAAGAGTGGGACCAGCATGACGCGAAAGAGGAGTTGAAGCTAAGCACACAATGGAAGGTACGGCATGCAGATTCCCACGGACCGCCTACTCACTGCCCACAGACGAAGCGAGAGTTGCATGCTTCAAGTGTATGGTCTGAATATGAAAAACGCAGGGATAGGCTGCTCGACTTTGCAGAACGACTTGAGCAACGTGCAGGCCCGAAATTCAGATCCATGTATGATGGTGAAGCCATATTTTACTGCACAAATGCTAGACATCAATGGTCGAACAGATGGTCCACCCGACAAGATTTATGACATATACGATGCCTTGCAGGAAGACATCGAGGCAGCCCAGAGTGTCATATCAACTATTAGCCAGGAAGATGCTGGATGGCTGGCCCGACATATCCGAGAGAGAGCCGTTCAGGATCGAGATGTAGTTTCGAAAGAGATTGAGCAGGAACTCGAGGTACGATACTTCGGTTGTCAGAGCTTTGTCGGGTGTTAATACAATGTCAGTCAACCTGTCCCCCGCGCGATGTCAAGGTTTTCTGTGTGGTTGTTGTCAATGATGCTAGAACGTACAAGTATCCATCGAAGCGAACGGCGCAAGTTACGGTATGGGAGGTTCCTGGGGTATCGGTATCCGAAGGCTGCACTCAAAACCCCTTTGTACCTGGTCAACGGTATCTTGTGAGCTATTTACCCTTGTCTATTGACTCAACTCTGACGTATCGGTTCATCAGGTCACCAACTTGGTTCCCACGCAGGCGTCGGCATGGATGGATCGCTCCCCAGGTGGAGAAGTGTATTTGAGCACAAGAAGAATTCCAAATGGACATTGGTCAAATAATCTGTTGTAATGCTGGTATTGCACCGAATAAACTTCGGTCTTGTATACTCCCAGAAGCCAGCATGATCAATGGAAAAAAGATGAGCTCGACCCGGATTGAACGGATGACCTTGTGGATATCCCTTGTCTGGAATCACACGCACTACCACTGCGCTACGAGCCCTTCGGCGCCAAAATGGACAAACGTTATGAATCATGACCTCGACCTAAAAAACTCGACGATTATCTTTGGCGCCGTATAACTCAGCCATCGTGCCATGTGAATCTGATCAGAGTACGTGATATCTCTAAATTGATGAGATGTCTAGAGGTGCTCAACGTCTATAACAATCCTCGCTTAATTACGAACTCCTTGTAAAGACTAATAATGATGTCGTTGGCAGTCAAGGTAATGATTCTGCATAACAAGGTCAGCAAAAGTAGGAATGTCCGGCATGATAACTTACGTGTGCGGAGCAATGCGCAGAAAATGTGCTGTCGAACCTGTTTTGAAGGGTCACAAACCGGAATGAGGACAAGTGGCAACTCTACTTGCCTTTATACCACCCAAATACCCCTTCGGCCTTAAAGGTCTTCCAGAGACAGTCAATGGGATTCCTGTATAATGTACCTTGCAAACGTCCATTAGGTAACCGTATCGTTGGTTGGTTATACACCCGAGTGAGAGCCTGCTTGAGGTCAGCGGCGGTACTACGGGAAACCTAGCACACTCACGGTATCTGCTGGTTGCATGACGACGCACTGTCCGAGGAATCAGTACAAGATACGAGTTTCGGCATTACTTGATAACATACCACACAAATACCCGATACAGAGCTACTAGCCAGATACGTCCAGACACTGTTGGCAGGCAAGATACCGTTTGTGACGAGTTGGTTTTTGGTCCAATTGTAGGTAGGCAGTTGAACAGAAGAGCCCATTGCGGTTCGAAGCATGGCAGCATCTATACCACGGACAAGACCTCGGAATCCCTCGGCTCGAAATATCGTTGAGAGTGCGTCAAAGGAGCTTTTATAGTGGTGTTGGGTGCCGACGGGTAGTGCAGGAGAATATGCCTTCGTGATGATGATCAATCATTTCATGCATGATAAAACATATTGACTAACTTGCATGCGAGCCTTGACGAGGAACAGTGGATTTCCCAAAGCCGCACCGACTACCCCACTGGCAGCGCCAGCTGCTATAGATGTCAAAGGTATTTGGTCAGGTCACAGGCCGGCCTATGACACGGTTTATTGTCCGACGAAGAGGCTCATAAAACCCTACATCATGTCAGCTCTACGAGTAAGTGATAAACAGCCTTTATGTACCTAAGCGTGAACCGTTGAGGAGAATCTGGAAAAAGGTCGCGAAGACTGAGAGGTAAACCAAGTGAAAGTGCTTGCCTGATATGCGTACTGGAAAATTGTGAGGGTGACACCACGAAGGCATACGGACAACTCACCGCTGGGCCGAGGCCTCGTTGCATGCCTCGGATGCCTTCGTTTCTCCACGTCTTTGCGAGAACGTCAATAGCGTTCTTGTAAACCTTTTGTCCGCCATTCCTTGCTAGCTCGCCTTGGAGTTGCAGACGCGTTTTCGCGACTTCTGGGGGATTTGAGAAGGTAACCTGCTCATTCGCGTGAGAAACAAGTGCAAGAGAACAATTTGACGATGGCTCACCGCAATGGAGGCCGCAAGACCACCACATACAAAACCTTCTGCGGTGGAGAAGGGGCGAGGCGTGCCGTGCGTGGACATTCTATGGGCTGAGTGTACGCAGCACAGCGGCGACCACGATGCTTATGTATGTGCGCCGGGAGCGAGTTAGAACGCGTAGTGTCAGTCGACAAAACGTAATTGACGCGCAGTGCCAACTTTTGATGCTTTGAACCAAGATCCTTGTAACGCGCTGCTTCTTCTACGTACACTAATAATAATTTCCGGGCTCACACGAACCAACTTGACATGACCCAATTGACTTGATGCAGCGCTCTCCCGACCTCACCTATGAAAACGGTCCTGTGATCACGACAAGGACGGTACTCCTCGTCGGTATCCTTGCCGTGTCCATTCCAGGTGTCTTCCGCGTCCTTTCCTCCCCACTCGCCCTCCTCTTCCTCGCTCCACCTTTCGTCCTCCTAGTATTCATATCATTTCTCCTCGCGCACTTTTACCTCGCATACAGGCTCGATTTAAAGGCACCTGCACAAGGAAACCCGCTCTCCCATGCAGCCCGTCCTCTTGCTTTCTCAACCCCCGCCGCGTGGCAGGTCGTCCTCACCCGCTCACAATGGTCACACAAGTCCCCTCAGTCGCTGCCGTCGTTATGTCCCGACATGCCCGTAGTGTCCTCCAACCTAAATGAGATTATGATCCTTATAGTCCGTGACTTTATTTTGTCCTGGTACAAAGACATCTCGTCCTCCCCTTCTTTCCCCACCGCCGTGTCAACAACCTTGCATGCCGCATTCGAACAGCTTCTGCAGCGCACAGCGACCATAGATCTCCCATCTACCCTCGTTAGACGGATCTTGCCCAAGGTCACCAATCACATTGACCAGTTTCGTCAGTCAGAGGTCGCTCTTCGTGGAGCTGGCCTTGAGCGTCATCTCACCCAGTCAGAGGAACTTGACATGCTTCTGGCTAGCCGATATGTCGGAAAGGGCGAAAGGTTGCATCCGGCTGTGGACAATCTTTCGTCCACCTTCACGAAACAGAGCGAGGAAATGCATCTGAGGGGCATCGTAGACCGGATCCTCCCCCACATCCTCCCAGAGAATGAAGCACGAAGCAAGGTCCTCAAGACAGTAGTCCGGGAAGTCATAGCTTGCACTGTGCTTTATCCAATCATGGATATGGTCACAGATCCTGACTTTTGGAATCGTACAATTGAACAAGTGGTGAGTATTTAGTGTCCTCCCATTGGTCGTCTTCTGAGTTTCGTACTAGGCTGGAGCTGCGATACACCAGCAGTATGCGTTTTCTGCCAGGGAGAATGTCTTTTGCTGATCCTCTATAGAAAGTTGATTTCCAAGGTACGAAACGTCCTTGAAGCCCAATCGCCACGACGCAACCACCGAATCTCATCGACGGTCACCCCCGGAGATGTAATTACCATTCGTACTGATGTCCGTCAGTTCGAGTCTTTCCTTCGAAGCATCAATCGTTGTTCCTCTCTTTTGGATGCGCGTCGCCTCAAGAACGATGTAATGGGTGAAATTCGCAGGACAAGGCTGTTACTTGGTACGTCTCTTGACCCTCATGTCGGGCGGGAAACTAATCCTATATAGCAAATCACGAGAAAGAGGAGTGGATAAACGGCCAAAGGACTGAAGATGTTGTCGCATTTTTGGATAGGCTGTACACTGCAAAGCGCACAGTTGAGCAGAGAATTGTTGTTCTGGGCGGCGAACAAGATCCGGTTTGCGTTATTCACTTTGTGCCCCTACTCGGACCACTCATGTACTCTATCCAACCAGACGACTGTCTCGCGTGAAATGTACACACGACCGCGAGTCTCATTCAGAGATGTTCTTGGTAACCCGACCTCCCTCTCATACTTCATGGAATTCATGGATCGTCAACATCGTTCGCTACTCGTACAGTTTTGGGTGACGGTAGAAAGTTTCAAGAATCCTTTGGAATCGGTAGACTACACTTCTGGCGATGAGGGCGATCCAATTCAAGATCCCTCCAACTCGACAACCTTACGAGAGGATATTTGCCTGATCAACGATCTGTATTTCTCTGCCACACCGCCTCACCCTTCTTTATCCCCGATCTCACAAAAGCATGTCGATATCATTCGAAGTTACGCCTCTAATGAAGTGACGCCCAGTGTCATCGAGAATAAGAAAGTTCGCAGGAGTGTCATGTTGGCCCAGAGGGAGGTGGAGCAAGAAATGGAGGGCGATTTTGAAGATTTCCAGAAATCAGAGTTATGGTTTCGAGTACTCGAGGACGCCTCGTTCGGTAATCCAGAGGTCGAAGCATCCGCACCGATTGGCGAACCACAACACCACCATGATTTATCCTCCGCTGTCCCTGCTCTTGGATCGTCATCGCGGAACAAGTCCCAAATTGCTCGTTCCGAATCATTCCCGTCCCTCACTCCATCGAATCGTTCTTCGGAACATCCTCACTTGGTTCAGGGACCATTAATTTATACGCCCCCCACAACATCTCGTAGCAACATCGATGTTCTTATGACTCCCCTGTCGGACATATCTTCGGATATTTCGCGTGCCCCGCTCTTCGACGACCCGGACGATGGGAGACCCAGTTTAGACGAAGCTGAACGTATGGAAGCTATCCAGGCCGCATTGACCGACATTATTGCTACTGAGCAGCACTCTAGCCAGCCCCGAGATCGTACTGAGGAAGCGGATGGCTTCGTTGCTTCCGTTCCCGGCCACGGGAGGAAATCGCGTGGAATGTTCGGAGATGAGGAAGACCCGAATGCTGACGAAGAGAACGAAGAAGAAGATGCAACGGAGAGTGCACATGTTGTTGGACAGGGATCATTTCAGCTTGCAGGGCCTGGCGACCTCCAACTATCGTATGAAATTGCCCGTCTCGGCAAGAAAATATCAAAGTTGGAGGTTCACTCGGCGACGCTGGACACACTCATCAAGAAAGCTGAATTAACGGGGGATACTCAAGAGCTCCGCCTTCTTCGCAAAGCAAAGGCTTCGATGACTCGAGAGCTCAGGGAACTGCACTTTCAAAGAACCCAGTACGAGCAGCAAGAATCTGCTAACCGCCTTGTCCCACATAGGACAAAGGTTTCTATTGTCAGTTCAACCGTCGCCGAGGAAGAAGGAAAGTCCGTGGTCCGGTACCTCGTCGAGATACAACAGCTCGCTCTGGACGGAACTTTCTCATCCGGCTGGGTCGTCGCACGGCGGTACAATGAATTCCTACGGATGCACAACAAGCTTCGTGATGAATACTCTGTAGTCCGCAACCTCGACTTCCCTGGAAAGCGGCTGGTAACTTCGCTGTCGGGGAACTTCCTTGACACTAGGAGACAAGCCTTGGAGAAATACATGCAGGTGTGCGACACTTGCTATTGGATCCGTAACAACGCTGATTCCTTTACAGAGCCTAGTTTCAATTCCAGTGGTTTGTGAAAGCACGGAACTTCGTGTATTTCTGTCAAGGGACTCGCCTTTCATTGCGTCAGAAGTAAAGGACGATGCTACCAAAGGACAAGGAATGTTTTCTGGCCGAAACATCGTTCAGTCGATGTATCGGTCTGTCACGGAAAGCATCGATGATATGTTCTTTGGGCCTTCCATGCTAGATGTAATGATCCAGCGTCTCACCCGACAAGTGGCTGAATTCACTGGGATTGTCGGCTCGGCAGTTAACGACGAGGAAGTTGTTGCTCAAGCGATGAGACGATTTGGAAAAGCGACCTCTTTGGATACTCTCATGCAGATGCCAGGAGATCTTAAGCCATTGAACGGAGAAACAAGTACATCCAGCTTTTCCGCCCCCATCTGTGACTTGGTGCTTGCCATATTCGAACTTCACAAGAAAAACAATTGGCTTCGGCGTCAAGCAATTGTGATCATCCTTCAACAAGTCTTCGGGGATACAATCGAGCAGTGAGTTGTGAAGTTCTTCACGGTTGTATATTTCATGTCTCTTTCTCAGGAAAATACGACAGAGCGTACAATCTCTGTTCGAAGAGGGTCGCATTCTTCCCATACTTAGCTTGCTCCGGGAAAATTTGTGGCCCGAAGGCAAGCTGAGAGCGCCTCCACAACCTCGCACTGCCGAAGAGAAGCTCCAGAGTCGAGATGAAGCTAATCGCAAACTCTCGGCGCTAGTACCAGGTTTGATTAGAATAGCCCGCTGAGGATTTGTCAGCTAACCAAGGGATTCGTTGTAGACCTGGCTGCCAATATGATAGGTCGTTCGAATGCCCGCCGGGGGGCCCGACGTATATTCGCTGTGCTGCAGAATCGGCGTTTAAACCAACACATTGCCTATACTATTGTGGACGAGGTGCGATTGGATTGACCCAGATACCCCTGCCGACTGATAGACTCTGGGCAGATTATCGCTACTATTTTCCCCGAAGTATCGCGCTAAATGGTCGGACCATCAGAGGAATACCTGCAGCTTTATATACCAGATAGGACGCTTCGTGAGTGTTACGTCGTATCCACCCGCATACGAGGATATTCTGATGGTGGTTCCGCATTTCCGGGCATCTTTTTCGATCTTTGCCGGAATGTAGCTGCTGTAGCGTTCGGGTCGTCGTAGCTTACGGAAACCAGAGTTGCAAATTAGTTATCGAATGACGAAGAAGTTGAATCATACACTTTGATGGCATGGAGGAGGAATCCTCCCGAACCAGACGCATTCATCGTCGGGTGTGTGCGCCCAGGAAGAACTTGATATGAACGCAACCATGACTCGGTGATTGAAGGCGCGAGATAACTAGGGATGAGCCACATCTTTGCTTGTAGATCTGCTAGAGGCTACTGTCCGATAAGTGACAATGTCCGAACGAGAAGCAGAAGAATACCTGGAGGAACATATTTTGCACAACGATTGAAGCGGATCCAGCCAGATAGGGTGACAACATTTCTACAATCTCAAATGGATCGTAGTCGCTTGCGACTAGGAGTCCATCGAACTCTCCTGAAAATAACTCTTGACGTGTGTTCATGAGGGCGTCCGAAGTCAATCTTCGCTTGTCGAGACGTAGACGTTGACGCTCTGAACGTATGCGTCCTGATGTGGGCTCAAGTGGGGCCATTACTAAGGAGACACAATGACAAGTTGCAGGGATCGCGAACGAAAGATCTTTACCGGGAGTGTAATCATCTTGGGCCGTGGCCCAGTTGAGGGTCGACAAAACCGATGTCAGAGTCTCCTTCTCGCAGTTCATCAGAGTCAGTGCGGGATATGCAGGTGGCGAATCAGCGTCGTTTATTGAGATCATTCGCCCTTGACCTGAAAAAAAAAGTTAACAAGTCATGATTAGTTTAAACGAGATTCACTTGCATCCAATCCTGTCTAAAACCGATGAAACCAACAACCCTGAAGCATCGTCGACCACAATATAGCGTCCACCTGGGCGCACGCTGGCCAAATTTAACATCTGAGAGAGTGTATCGGGACGAATGTCTCGTATCCTGTTCTGATCCTTTTTGAACCAGTATTCACAAATATTATATATTGTGGGTTCAACTGTCTCAAACCTCCTCGAATACCTACAAAAAATGTTGCTATTAGTGCTAACTAACCTGGTTGGTTACTCACTTTGCTTCCTTCCGTTTCTTATACTTATCCTTGCTGTACTCCGTTTTCAAGGAATAATTCGCGTGTTGCTCTATTTCAGCCTTGATGATTTCCTGTGGCATTAGGTTCGCTTTGATGGTTTGGTTATGATGCACAGCAGGATCGTACTGAAGCATGGACGCCGGACTTCTTGAGTGCTTCGATTTCTTCCAGAGTCAATGGTTGGACAAACTCCCCATCATTGATGAGCTCATTCGTCGCGTCCGTTTCCTCTGCCACCAAGTAGTTAACGGAGCGGTTCGATGAATGAGCACCGACCTACCAACCAATTTCGTCCATTGTACGGGGAGGCAAACGTTTGAGTTGCTTTTCGTGTATTTCATAGGCAAAACCATAGGGTTGACCGATGAGTTCGTTGGCAGAGAACGAGCCCACTCTTCCGAGTGATACGATACTTGACGTCGTGTTAGATGACAGTCATGCCCGAAATATCGACTCACGAGTCCTTCTCGACCTTGATACTGCGCACCTCGCTATTCGGTAATCTGAATAAGACTGTGTGGTTATAGTCAATTGTAGTATTTCTGGCACTACGGGTGGATATTGGAGTGCTTTCGCTGGCACTCATATTGATGTTGAAGATGGGTGTTTGAAGTTGACTCCGATCTTGGGCAATTCGTCCCATACCATCATGGCTTCAAGTTGAACGTGGACAAGACACAACGGATGGAAAACAACATGGACGCTTTACTCATCAAGTCCAAGGACCCATCCTCGCTCCTCCCTGACGAGTTGTCTCATATCGTAGCCGCATTCGTGCCCTCTCAACCCGCTTCCTCGCGCTCAAAAGCGTATCTCATACTTTCCGCGTTCTGTCAGGGTGTTCGGGCATCGAATCTTCGGAGAAGAGTCAGGCCGGAGGAGACGAGCCAGACACAGGCACTCTCGCCCTGTTCCGTGTATTCCAACCCCTGATTGCGAGCAACCTCTCCGAGTCTCGGGAGGATGCTTTACTCGCAGCCGTCACGTTCCACTGTGCGCTCTTCCAGGTTGACTGGAAATCTGCCTCACAGATCTTCACGGAAGATGGTTTCATCGACCTCCTCACTACTCTTGAAACGTCCACGTCTTCACCAGTATCGCTCGCACTCGCTCGCCTGTATGCACAGGCTAGCAGTCATAAAGCTTGTCGGCAGCTCTTTTCTGAAGAGACTATGGCCTGGCTTAAGCGAGATCCTCTCAGACCACCGACGATGGCTTGCGTGCAGTAGCTATCCTCGCGATCGTCAAACTAGCCCATGGATCTTCTAGCGATGCAGCAGCCCTTCCTGTCGGGACCGCTAGCACGACCAGCCTGTTAGTGGGGGAGGACATCGCCTGTGCAGCCCAGTTGAACGACATGATCATGAACAGCAAAGACATTGGAGCTTGTCTCAGCGAAGCCGTGGAGGGCTTGGCATACCTTAGCACCAATCTATCCGTGAAGAAGGATTTGGCGAATAACACGTTCCTTAAGCGACTCTTTTCTTTCGTTCCAAAACGCAAGGCTGCAGTGGACGCGACAAATAATTCCACACTTATCTATGGCGTTCTCATGATCATCTCCAACCTTTGTGCATACAAACCGCGGTTGAGTCAGGAACAGCAACAGATCGCGAAGCTGCGGCGGATGGCTGAGAGCGGAAAGCAGGCAGGCAGGCAGGGTGCTGAAGAACAACTGGATCCCCTAGAATCTGAACGCGAAGTCCAAGCCCGGTGTCGCAGCGCTATTAGTTGCGGTGCACTAGACGTGCTAGCCACGGCATCTGGATTGGATAGTCAAGGGATTCGCTCGTCCGTCGGTCAGATACTTCTAAGCTTCGCGGAGAACAAGGACAATAGAGGGGAGATTCTGCGTGGTGGAGGTTCCAAGACGTTGACCCGCATCTTTCAATCCATGTCATCGTCGCCGGATTCACTTCCCCAAGAAGCACTTCCGGCCATCCAAGCACTTGCCAAGCTTGCCATTACCGCACCACCGTTTCAAGTGTTTGGGCCCAACGAGGGTAATGTACTCGATGCAATCCGACCCTTTTCACAACTACTCCTTCACCCTTCGGCAAGCACGCTCCAGCAATTTGAGGGTGTGATGGCTCTTACGAATCTTGCAACTCATAGTCCGGCTGTTGCGTCTCGTGTCGCAAATATCCCTCACATTCTCAGCAAGGTGGAACTCTTGATGTTGGAGGATCACACACTCATGCGCAGAGCTGCCACTGAGCTTATCTGCAACCTAATTGCAGGGTCAGAGCAGGTATTTGAAAGATATGGAGCAAACGACGAAATGGTGCGGTCGACATCGCGGGACGGATCCCCCAAGTCAAAAATCCACGTGCTGATTGCCATGTCGGACGTGGAAGATTTACCTACGCGCCTCGCAGCGTCAGGGGCCTTGGCGATGCTAACGACTACGCAAGCAGCATGTGAGGCCATATTCGATCTCCAGAAGGAACGTCACAGAGCATTTCTTGTACTGGCACAACTCATTGACCCTAGCGTCCATGCTGGGGATGACGATGCGATGGACGAGGAGTCCAATGGAGGAGTTGGTGACCCGGGACTTGTGCATCGAGGTGTCGTCTGCATTCGTAATCTCTTGTCGACTCTTCAAAGTCCCTCACACCGCGACGCGCTCAAGGATGAGGTAAAGAAAGCAAGGGTTGGTCGTCGTGTTTGAAAGGCTGTTGAAAGGGGAGCTGGGGTCTTTTGCGGAAATGGTGCTTGGACCTGCAGCTGAAGTCAAGAAGAAACTTGAGGCATTATCATCCTAGACCCTATATAGAAGTTCTTTATAAACTACGATGTCATCCACAGTCGTTCAAGACGACCTGTCCTTTGTGGTGCTCCCCGTCCGTCTCAGACACCGTATCGACGATGCTTTCGATTCTGTAGCGACGTCTGGGACGCAATCAAAGTCTGGAGTTCCCGTTGGAGGTTTCATTGTTGAAGACCCTGGGCCATCTCAATACGAGGCTGGCGGGTTCATTATCGAAGAGCTTGCCTCGACTCAGTCCCACATCCCCTTGTCTGAGATTCCCCGTGCTCTAAACCTCCTGGACTTGTCTCCTGATGACGACATCATGGGAGTGTTCAAGAATGCTGTGACAGGCTGGGGAGCACAGAACGCTTGCAACAACGGGGTTAGCAGAAAGGATTGGAGAGCGGTATGTGCTGCACTGCTCGAAGGGGAGCATGTTGATGGGAGCGTCGAAGAAAACCCGGTCGTAGATGAGGACATGGGCACGGACAGTGGTCCAGACAGCGACGAGTACCAGATGGATCCAGAACTGTCTGACGACTCAGAGGAGCCTTTGAGCGACGAGTATGAGGAACCAAGCGTGAGCGTGAGGACAAAGAATATTCCTCAAAGGACACCCACAAAGAGGACGAAAGCCGAAACCTCAAGGCAGTTGACCGAGTCCCAGAAAGCTCAATGCCGACGAGAATTTAGTAGATTCTTTCCTCAGGTTTCGGACAATGAACTAGACCACCAACGGATCATGATCAAGGATATCGTTCGTGCCGCCGAGTTGCTCAAGGAGAACCTCAAGACGGAGGAGGTACGTGCACCGCAGTCAAGGTTGGCCTTTCTAACCCACGTCCAAAGATACTAGAAATGCTAGAGGCATTCTCTACTTCGCCGGATAAATCCATGAACCTCGCAGATTTCGAGCACATGATGATTCTCACCAAGTTGGTATAGGAGACGTTGGAAAGCAAAGGGACAACTATCGCCTATGTACATGTACTACCATACCTAATACAAGTGACGAGTAATTGTCTTAAACGGAAACGGAACCATAACCGGGAGCAGCAGGGTAGCGAACAGCCAGTTGTCATTGGCCACTGCCATCATCGCCCATTGCAGATAATACGACCTTCGCCACGTCCAGCACTTTTTCAACATTGGCGGTAGCAGCCGGTCGTTGGTCGTTGCGGGGCTGGAGCTTGCCATCATCTACGTCATTCTCCTTGTCCAGCACATTAACATTGACGGTGGAAGACCGTGGTTGGTCGTCGCGGGGCTGGTGCTGGCCACTTCCGGTGTCTGTGGGGCATTGTCAAGTAAAAAGTCGGAGCCAACTTGAAGTGTACTCACATATGGATCCTCCTTGGTCACGGCGTTCTTCTGCTTGCATCTTCTTATAAATAATCCAGAACGCGTGCTAGAAGTATATCGGGTCGGTAACATGCCTGGACTAGCTATACGACTTACGATGTGGCCAGGGATGAAACCAAGGCTACGCTTGCTACTTAGTGTGGAGTTGAGAAGATTCGTTGCGAGCGCTCACATTGTCAAGCAGATATTGATGAGCAAGTCAGCACTACACCCGGAGATGAACCCTATGGCAGCAGGAGGGAACATGATCGCAACCTGCAGAGTATAAGCGACAACCAGTAGTAGGAGCACTGGAATTGACTGACGTGAATGAGAATAATGTCTGAACCCTTGACCATGGTGGTGATATTGGTGCAAGGTCAAGTGTTCCGGCGCCTGCAACTACAGCTGGCACCACAGGCATCGGCCTGGAAGATACTTGAAGCTTTCTCATGGCCAGCACGGCGGTCTAAACTTGAAGAATGGACAATAGTTATCTCACCGCAGACATCGGCCTGGAAGAATAGTCCTAAATCGGACCTCGGTTGCGCCACCAGCGAGCATTTGAATGTGGCTTTCTGTAGGCTCCTTCCCATCCTTGCGCTGGAGGGATGAGGGCGGCATCCTAATACAATTGTTTTGGCATCCGAGCTGAAAGAAATTTCAAGTTCGAATGTAGTGTACATACCACTAATTCATCAAGTTTGATCCCTGGCAAGCTGATCGTTAGTATCTTACAATGTCTGGACAACATTGTAGTCTTGTTCTACCTGAAGTTGGTGGCATTGTCTCTAAAATTGGAAATGTCGAGACAGCGCCAATCCACTCGGCATGAGCACAAACTAACAGACACGAAATAATACTACAGTACAATCGAATTAAGAGAGACTCACGCTTGACGCTCGTGTTCATCCGGTCGACCTCGCTAAGAGGTTATGAGCCCCGCTTAGCGCATCTTTATCATATCATTCCCTCAATATGTCCAATCCACCGCCACCATCGCAGACGCCACCGCCACATGCACCGCAATCCTTTGTAACTCACGTCCAAAGATACGCGGATAAGTCCATGAACCAAGTTGGTATAGGAGACGCTTGGAAACCAAAGGTATCCGGGACATGAGAAATACAGCTTGTACATGTACAACCATACTTAATACAAGTGACGGGTAATTGTCCATATTGTTCTAAACGGAACCATAACCGGGAGCAGCAGGGTATGGTTGGTCGTTGCGTGGCTGATACTGGCCACTTCCGGTGTCTGTGGGGCATTGTCAAGTAAAGTTGGCGCCGACTTGAAGTGTGCTCACATATGAATCCTCCATGGCCATAGCGTTCCTCTGCTTGCATCTTCTTATAAATAAGCCAGAATGCGTGCTAGAAGTATATCGGGTCGGTAACATGCCTGGACTAGCTACACGACTTACGATGTGGCCAGGGAAGTAACCAAGGCTACGTTTGCTACTTAGTGTGGAGCTGAGAAAATTCGTTGCGAGCGCTCACATTGTCAAGCAGATATTGATGAGCAAGTCACAGCTACACCCGGTGATGAACGCTGCGGCAGCAGGAGGGAATATGATCGCAACCTGCAGAGTATAAGCGACAACCAGTAGTAAGAGCACTGGAATTGACTGACGAGGATGAGAACGATGTCTGAAGCCTTGACCATGGTGGGTATCGGTGCAAAGTCAAGTCTTCCAGCACCCGCAGCCGCAGCTTGCAGGTGGCAGATAGAGGACCCCGACGACACCGCAGACGCCCCAGGGGTTTCGGGGTTCGTGTCGGTCTATCACACTGTCTTTCCACCAGCCTCCATCATGGTGCGCAACGTCAGGCAGACAGCACTGTGCGCTAACTATCGCCACAGGCTATATCCAAGAAGGCGGGCAAAAAGGCTGCGACGCCCAAGACCGCAATCACAAAAGTAGCCAAGGTACCTCTACAACTTAGTTGACCACTAGCACTCGCGGCAACTCAGCGTTCATTAGGCAGATTGGAAAGAAGGTTTCAAAAAGAAGCAGGTTGGCGTGTCCGATATGACCCTTCTCACGACCATCAGCAACGAGAGCATCAATGACAACCTCCAGAAGCGCTGGACGAACGGCGAAATCTATACCTACATCGGTAGTGTTCTCATCTCCGTCAATCCATTTAGAGGTAATCCAGTCCGAATCCTGTTGTCCTGTTGTTCACTGTTCCTCTCCTCTTCTTAGATCTCGGCATCTACACGGACGAGACGCTTCACAAGTACAAAGGCAAGAACAGGCTAGAGGTGCCACCCCATGTTTTCGCAATCGCCGAATCTGCCTATTATAATATGAACGCCTATCATGAGAACCAATGCGTTATCATTTCAGGCGAATCAGGAGCGGGAAAGACAGAGGCTGCCAAACGCATCATGCAGTACATAGCTGCCGTGTCTGGTGGCCAGGACAGTCATATTCAGGAAATCAAGGACATGGTCTTAGCTACCAACCCCTTGTTAGAGAGTTTCGGTTGCGCAAAAACCCTTCGCAACAATAATTCAAGTCGTCATGTATGACGTTTCTTTCAGGTGGTTAGTACCCTTAATGCTCACGTCACTCACCAGGGAAAATATCTAGAGATCATGTTTAACAGCCGTGGCGAACCTGTCGGTGCGCAAATCACCAATTATCTACTAGAGAAGGGGCGTGTCGTAGGTCAAGTAGAGAATGAACGAAACTTTCATATCTTCTACCAGTTCACCAAAGCTGCATCCGATGAACAACGAGGTACACATCATGCAATACATTGGAATATCACTCACTGAAAATTCAGAGCAATTTGGACTTCAAGGTCCCGAGTCTTATGCGTACACGAGCATGAGCAACTGCTTCGAAGTACAAGGCATAAACGATACCCGAGACTATACGGACACGCTCGTGAGTAGTTCTCGTATTTCGTTGCTCAACAAATGGACTCGACGTTCGCATAGAATGCCATGCGAATCATTGGGCTAAGCGAGCAGGAACAGAGCGAGATATTCCGAATGCTTGCTATGATCCTCTGGCTCGGAAATGTCCAGTTTCAAGAAATGGATGACGGAAACTCTGCCGTCACTGATCAGGGGGTGACAGATTTTATCTCCTATCTTATGGAGGTGGACTCTGCCATGGTTCAAAAGGTTCTCACCACCAAAGTTGTCGAGACGCAACGAGGCGGGCGCCGGGGATCAATTTATGACGTCCCTTTAAACCCAGCTCAGGCGACGGCGGTCAGAGATGCTTTTGCAAAGGCAATCTACAACAATCTGTTTGAGTGGATAGTGTCAAGAATCAACATCTCGATGAAGCCAAGGAGTGCCACCGCACAAGTCATCGGCATATTGGTGTGTAGGGTGTTAATTTTGGTCAACAAATATCTGACTATTCCACAGGACATTTTTGGTTTTGAAATCTTCGAGGTGTGTTGTTCATCATCGATGCTATCAGTGATGATATACAGTTTCGTAATCAAAGGACAACTCGTTCGAGCAGTTATGCATCAACTACGTGAACGAGAAACTTCAGCAGATCTTCATTGAGTTAACGCTCAAGACCGAGCAAGAAGAGTACGTCAGGGAGCAAATCACGTGGACGCCTATCAATTACTTCAACAACAAAATTGTCTGCGATCTCATTGAAGAACGTAAACCACCAGGAGTTTTCGCCGCACTCAACGACGCTTGCGCTACCGCGCACGCTGATCCCGCAGCTGCCGATAGTAGCTTTATGCAACGTACAGCTGCGTTAGCTTCTAATCCCCACTTTGAGGCCCGTGGAGCGCAATTTCTCGTGAAGCATTATGCTGGAGACGTGATGTACAACATCTCGGGCATGACGGACAAGAACAAGGATGCCTTAGTGAAGGATATTTTCGATCTCATAGGTAACAGTGGCAACCATTTCCTGCAGACCTTGTTTCTAGATCGGCCGGATCCGAACAGCAAGAAACGTCCCCCCACGGCTGGGGACAGGATCAAGGTGACTATCCTGTGCTGTTCAATGATAGTTTGAAGTCGTCAATGTTCTCAGGCCTCAGCTGGTGCGCTTGTCGATAACCTGATGAAAGCCCAACCATCATATATCCGGACAATCAAGCCAAACCAGAACCGCAGCGCGACTGAACACGACACCAAGGCAATCCTTCACCAAATCAAATACCTTGGGCTGCAAGAGAACATCCGTGTTCGTCGTGCGGGTTTCGCCTACCGGAATACTTTTGAAAAGATGATCGAGCGATTCTACCTCCTATCTCCGTCGGCATCTTATGCTGGCGAATATACTTGGCAAGGTGACGCGAGGTCTGGATGTGAACAAATTCTTAAAGATACTGGAATCGCCAAGGACGAATGGCAGATGGGCGTCACAAAAGCATTTATTAAGAATCCGGAGACAGTAAGCTTAGTCCATATTTTCTTCATTACACTTGCTGATATTATCTCAGCTCTTTGCGCTGGAAACGATGCGCGACCGTTACTGGCATAACATGGCCGCTCGCATCCAACGTGCTTGGCGGAATTATTGGCGATACAAGAACGAGTGTGCCAAGCGAATTCAGCGTTTCTGGAAGAATAACAAAGAGAGCATCGAGTACGCCAAAGTCAGAGAATATGGGCACCAAGTTCTAGCAGAGAGGAAAGAACGCAGACGCTTTAGTTTGCTTAGCTATCGGCGATTCATGGGCGACTATCTCGACCTCAATGGTAAGAATGCCCTCAGCACAGAATTGCGGAATGCATGTGGACTTGGAGGTCAGTTTGTTGATTCGTCGCCGCACTGTGTACTCATCTCTTTGTGTAGCCGATAAAGTGTCATTCAGCTCGAAAGCACAGTTGCTAATATCAAAGCGCGGACGATCTAGTATACCAAGCCCGCGTTTCTTGATTGTGGTATGCGCAAATTACGAATTTGGCTCGACCTCGTTGATTCACCCGTTGTCAGACGAGCAGAGCTGTGCACATTGCAATTACGACACAGAACGGTGGACAGATACATACCTCGCTTGAACGGAAGATACCTCTAGTTACGATCAAAAGTATTTCAATGTCAAGCTTACGAGACGATTGGCTAGTGAGTAAATCCCTTTACTTGCTTCCTATTATCTCATTACTTTCGACAGGTTTTCAATTGCAATGCATCAGAAGAAGGGGATCCTCTTCTGCATTGTTACTTTAAGACTGAACTCGTCGCCAACCTTCTTCAGCTAACGCAAGCCTCCATTAATGTTGTAATTGGGCCAACGTGAGGATTGGCTTGTACATCCGCTGATTGTCTTATTCACAATGACTAGGATTGAATATGCTAAGAAGAAGGACAAGAAAGCTAAAGTCCAGTTCGTCAAGGACGAGACGGTTCCCAGAGATGATGTTTACAAAAGCCGTACTGTTCATGTTCCATCTGGCGAGCCTCCAACAGCACGTCACGTCCCCGTGCCAAGAGAAAACAGGGTGTTGTCAGACCGATCACGCAGGGGAAGCTACTCCGTGCTGGTAGCCCGTCCAACGTGAGTGGAACCTGTATCAAAACAAACTATTGTGACACATGATTGCAGAAGCCAATGAAAGTACCTAAATCTCAGCCGACTGCTCATCCCCTGCGTGGAAAGCCTGCGTCCAATACCGTAATATCCACTCCCGCTCCAGCACCACCCCCACCGCCGCCTGCAAAGAATTCTGCACCACCTCCACCCCCCGAAGAGCCTGATGTCGAGTTGTACCGAGCCAAATTTGCCTTTCAAGGACAGGAGGGCGAGACGTCGTTGCAGAAAGATGACGTTGTGGAACTTGTGGAGAAGGACGACAATGGTTGGTGGTTGGTCAAGAAGAATGGCGAAGAAGGGTGGGCTCCCAATAACTACCTTGAGCTGGTACCCAAGAAACCACGAGCACCGCCTGCTGCCCCATCCCCACCAGCTCGCAGACCTCCACCGTCGATTCCTACCATAGCTTCTGTGCCAGCTGCCCCCAGGGTTGCAGTGACGGTCAAGTCTGTGGTGGCCGATGCGTCCGCTAAACCAGTTGCAGTCTTCCCTGGCCTTATGCCCCCGAATGGCTCTGCGACCCCTTGGAAGAGGCCGGCAAGTTCAGCGACTGCCTCGGCGGAGGCTACACCAGCGAGTTCTCGACCTTCAAGTTCGCTCGGGGCAAAACCACCGCCTCCAGTTGCTACGAAGCCAAAGCCAGCACCGCCGCCAGTTGCCACGAAACCTGGCGCTGTCAAACCTCCGGTACCCACAGCCGCCCGGCCTCCTATTGGCAACATGCCTGTACAGAGGGGAAACGTCGCAAAGCTGGCTCCGCCATCTGGTCAAATGGACTTGGCTGCGGCGGTTAGTACATCCCAACCCGGTTTTGTGAACGATGCTCATAGATGCACCGGCAGCTCGCTAGGCGGGCACAGCGGATGAGTGAAGACAATTGATGTGTACACGGGCGGGGATCTCTAGACCCAATAGAGGACATTCCAATTTATTTGTTTAGATAGTTATGAGCCTGGGATATTCCAATCACAAAGGGTATACAAAGTTAACTTCCACGGTCTATAGTATGCTAGTGATGACGCGCCGTGACATCGTGAATCATAAAGAATGTGTGATGGTGATTGGAGGCAATGATGAAGACCTCGAGTCTGAAGCCAGTTCTCCGTCACTTTCCATCAAGGACGTGCAGCCACTGTCTGGTATAGCGACCAGCACAGGAGATAGACGGCTGTGTACGTCGTCTGCATCTTGCTTGTCCATAAAACTATTTCTTATCGAGGTATGGTGTCCAAAATCTCGCCAAGAGCGCAGCTCGTCGGCGTTCAGAACCTTAGTAGCCAGATTGGCTCGAAAGTCCTCTGGCCGTGTTTCGAGAGCCCTCTTACCGGACTCTATGAGGTTGTCGATCAGACCCCTGATCCGTTGGAATGTTTCGTCTTCGCCCTCCTCGACGTCACTATCATTGTCGCCATTGTCATTGTCATTATCATCGTCATCGTCATCGTCATCCAACGCAGATTTGACAGCCTTGAATGTCGGCGGCGGGAGAACGAGCCTCGATTCCCTTAGTTTCCGGCGCAAGTCACGGATTTCTTTCGCCTGCCGATTCTTGGTCGTTTCCAAAGACGCGTTGATTGCCAAAAGCGAGCGATTTGTGATCTCCAAGTCGGCGATCTGTGGAAACGCTTCCATCAGTCTTGTTCAAACAATGCCGCTATACAACGAACCTTGCGGTTGGTCTTCGCCTCGGCCTTGAGCTGCCGCTCGGATCCCTCGGATTCCACGTCACTATCCCCTTGGCTAACGAGGTCACGAGGACTCCTTTCTTTAGAACGACTGCGGTCCCGCCTCGTCTGGGCTTTGATTTCTGCTTGTGAAAAGAATGGGTTGGCTTGTCCGATCCGTTCTGAGCTACGGCGTCTGATATGGGACACGGCGCTCGAGATGTGGTTGTCAACTGTGTGGTCGCTATTCGGAGATACGGACGTTTTGGAAACCGATGATTTGGAAGAGAGCGAGAGTGCAGATATTGGAGGCGAATATGGAGGTAGGGGAACCGAGGCGGGATCTACCTTGGGAACTGGGGGTAATTTCTTCGCAGGATGGGGCTCGTTTGAAGGGGTAGGTGGTGTATAAAAACGGGCAGGTGACAGTGGACGTTGAGGTGTGTAGCGGTGTGGATTGGCGGCAGGTGAAGCGGTCGTGATTGGGTAAAACGCCGAGGGTGGTGAGTCGTTCAAAGAAAAAGTGGCTATTGAGGGAGCCCTAGAACGAGTATGTATTGGGCGAGTTGTGGCATAAGGTGGTGATAGCGATCGTGATGTCAGGTCTCCTCCATTGACCGACGCTGATTTGACGAAATTGGTAACCTTTGACTTGATCTTGATTGGAGCCAGTACTGGTGGAGTGTTCGTCCGCCTAGTGTTTGCCAAAGGAGCTTCAGCGGAATGTGATAGCAGAGGTGATGTTGGGGAAGAGGATGTATTGAGGTCAGAGATAGAGAGTGCATGATGAAGTGCAATCACACTTCCGCTTCGCGGTCTCTCCTCAGAAGGGAGAAGCTTGAGCTTGGCAGATGCAGCGGTGAGAGCACGCTGACGGGGTTCTAGGGATCCTGGATTTGTTCGGACTGGACTTATCCCAGACCGTGATGTAGGTTTGGCCGTAACGCGGGCTTTGGGTGAGCTGCTTGGTTCTGACCCACTCGGCAACATTCGGGACGGCCTTAGAGGAGAGCCTGGTCTGGAGCGAACCGGAGCAGAGACATTGGAGTGGAAGGCACTCAGAGAACTAGCGCTGGATAATTTCCGGAGAGTCGCGTTGCTGCTGACCTTGGCTTTGGGATGGAAGGGAGGTAGAGAGAGCGTCGGCGACTGCGATGTGGGAGAAGCCGGCCGGGATCTGGATTGGGAGCGAACAAAGGTATTTCCTGCCTTGAAGTCGACCTTTGCGGTTACCTGTCTCGAGAGGTCGACAGGAAGGGAGTCGAGTGGATGGGTGGACTCACTTTGCGAAGCGGGACGTCCATTCGTGAAACATGTACCTGGAGAAGTGTGAGTCCAGACGACACTCACGCTGGCGAAACGCATTTTACCGCGTATAAATGTCGTACCGTATCGTCGTCGCGGTGCAAGCCAAGGCGAGTACAGTCACATTCAAGTTTGCCGAGAATACGGTCACACTAAACTACGCTGACCACATTCTCCACCGCCTTCTCCACTAGTCGGCGTATCCCATCTTCACTTCCACCACCCAACGCAGCAATCACACTCTTTCTGACGTACTTGCCCACCATGTCCACCTCAATGTTGACGCGCGCACCATCCGCCTTCCTGGCAAGTGCTATCTTTTCTTGGGTGTGTTGGATAAGCATGACACCAAAAATCCGGTGGGAGTCGTTCACTTCGGTCAGGGTGAGAGACGCGCCATCGATCGCGACATATCCTTTCGGGATGAGATATGGCATGAGTGAAGGGCGGTCAGCCGTGGGCTCGGGCAGTTGGAACCACAGCCGCAAGGAGTCGCCATCATGCTCCCGCCGAATAATGGTTGCGGTGGTGTCGACGTGAGCCTATCGCGGGTCAGTGGAAACAATGAGTCGCAGGGTATGGCATGCACACCTGCACAAAATGACCCCCAAACCTCGCATGCGCAAGCATGGCACGCTCGAGGTTCACTTGCTCGCCAGTTTTGCGGTCACCTAGCAAAATCGCGTCGAAATGGAACATGATGGGACTGCCAGTATGCATCCGCACCCATATCAGTTCTATCCAGGGTTTCGTTGGCTAGCCATACTCTGAAGTAACCACCCAGCGGCACCTTGTCAAACTCGGTGACGGTTAAGCATGCGCCATTAATTGCTATCGAATCACCAATGTGACAGTCAGCCAGGATGGGTGCAGAGTCGGATATTATTAGAGTACACCCCCCTGCATCGCGCTGGATGGAAGAGATAGTGCCAAGATGCTCAATCTAGACAACATTGAGCACGGTGGCCCATGGAATAAAAGAGTTGAAAGGCTTGCCAGACCGGTGAACATGTTCTGGGAAAGGTCGGCGACAGAGTGACCTGACTTTGAATTTCTCATGCGGAAACATCTCATCTTGAACGCTCATGTCGCCGTCGGGCAAGGCGCAAAGTCAAAGCTCGGTACATTCACAACCATCCGTTCGTAGTCGGACACTATGGGAGTCATACAAAGGCAAGGTAATTGTGTACAGTGATTGACATCATGCTCATGCTCTACAGTGCTGCCTGCGAGAACAAGATTGTATGTGGCCATGGCGGTGTGCACGGTTGGTGCATTGGGGATATTCGTCTCCGACTACTTGGAAAAAAGGATTCCTGGGGAACATCCTAGGGAGGCATGACTTGTAGGGGGATAGTGGGATGTATGCGTGGTGAGCCCGGCCTGCCGACCACAACGAATCGCACAAGTGATATCGAAAGCTTGGCGGAGGAGAGTGGACATGAAAGAGAGGAGGATTAGGTGGTGGGAGGATGGTCGTTTCTTCGAGATGGGTGTCGGTGTAGTGTGTTCCAGTCTTGGGTGGTGTCGATATTCCATGGCAGCTCTCGTGGGCGAATGGTATGCACAGACGCAGCCTCGTGCAGAGACTCACCCTTGTAGTGATTCCAGTCGGAGGGAGAAGGCGAGAGGGTCCTAGTGTCCCAGCTTTGCTTTTCGCAGTCTGGGATGAATTCCTCCGAGGCAAGGGGACGGGACGTGCAACAGAGGACGTCCTTGAGGAATCTCCGAAAATGGTCGAAGAACATGGTACAGGTGATGGATGTAGCAATGAAGAGGACGGCAATGATAGTGATGCCAATTATCTGCCATGTTTTGCTTGAGTGACTGGCGGCGTGGCTTTCATCGGACGCTGGCAAGACGGGCGATGCCGATGCAAGGGTGGTCTTGGCGGCGGTGGGCTCGGCAGAGTCGGTCCGCAGATTGGGTGTAGAAGTCCACTGTGCTACCGAGGACTGGGACGTTGCAAGGGTTGGCTTCACAGACTGGCTCACGGCGAACCGGGTGGAGGTCTTCAGGGTGCGGGTGGTGCGGATGGGATCAAGCGGAAGCCAGGCGTTGGAGGTGCCGAGCAGGCCAAGAATGTCTCGCTCGCGTTCTCCTGCGAGGGCGAGGGCAGAGAGGGCCAAGACGAGGCAAGGGTGGGCAAGCATCCGGGGAGAGATGAGGGATAAAGGCAAGGAGAGACCATCACGTGACGAGGATGCTAGAGGTGAAAGGGAAGTGAGCTTGGATTCGGTGGGGTCGAAGTCGAGGAATCAGATAAACCCGAGAAGAGATCTCATCCAGACGAGTCGTATAATAGGGAATCGCAGTGTTCATGTTCATCCCGACAGCCAAAGACGAGGACGAGACACTCACCGTAAGTGACAAAGGAAATCCGGAAATCGCCGATTCCCAAGTATAGCAATCAGTCGGGCTAGCCTGCACGCACACAGCATACAAGCACCGCACCGTCTCTTGTCCTTTGTCATTGCCATCCTCGACGTCAAAATGTCCGCCAGAGAGCCCCTTTGGTTCTGTCACGAGGTCGGTCTCTCTTGTCAGACGCCCCGTCAGATCCAACTCACATCCATCACAGTGTCATGCAGAGATGCGGCCACTGATGGTCTGTCCTTCTCTTCCTTCTCCGCCATATCCTCGTATTCATTACTTCCATATACATAGACACCAGACCCTACATGCGCCTTTGTCGTGGGTCTTTCGTGGAAAGGGTACGTACACACACACTTTTCTACATCCCCGCCTACTGACACCTCGATAGCTCGAGAACCCATCTGATGACCCTCGGGATTTTCACAATCGTGCACCCAACGTATTCGACATGCCAAATGACCTTCCTGGCGCGTTCGAGGGACTTTTCCGTTCGGGTCTGTCTCCCCTTGCCCTAATCAAGCACCGACCTTATTCATCTCCTTTAGGTCCCCGGAGATCTAGTGATAATTTTGCAACCCACTCCTCTCCCCCTCGTTCTCCCTCCCCGCCTACGCGACGAGCCCAAGACAACTCTGTATGCGCTCCATTCTATTTCCCCGCATCATCGCTTCTTACCCACTCTCATAGACAAGCACCGGCCTTCACTTTGAATTTCACAGTGGTCCCGGCGGGGGAACCACCAGAACATTCATACTCGGAGGCCCTGATACACTCGGGCGCTCACAACCGCAGCCGGATCGACCCGTACCTACCATATTTGAGTCTGTCCTTCTTTCAATATCCCCCATTTCATCAAACTTGACTCCCCCTTCAGGTTTCTACGTCGTGAATCGGAAAATACGAATAACATGCGCACCCCCGGTGACATTAACGGTCCATTGATGGCACAGTACCTTCTGGCTTTGTTCGGTCGTGAACCTCATGGCAATGGCGATCCTTTTGCCGAGTTACTCGGTATGCCAGCATCAGCACGATGGGGTGATTACGTATTTAATCAGGAAGGCTGGTGTCTCCTCTTATCTCTCTCTTGTCCCGTCTGACAATCCTAAAGCATTGGACCAAATATTGACCCAACTTGCCGAGAATTCCACTGCCGGAAGACCAGCACCCGCAACAGAAGAAATAATTAACAACTTACCCAAACAGGTGCTCACAGAAGGCTGTTTGTGTTCGCATGTCCCTGGCATGTATCCTCCCTGATGACCCATCGTGCAGCTCCGCTGTTGGAAGGAGATTGTGCAGTTTGTAAGGAATCGTTCAAGTTGGATGCAGAAGACCCCGACGAGTTACTCGTAATTACGCTTCCTTGCAAACACCCGTTCCACGAAAGTTGTATCCTTCCCTGGCTCAAATCGAGCGGCACATGTCCAGTTTGCAGGTTTGCCTCGAATTTCTCTCGTGTATCAATGACCCCGTCTAATTCTTGTCGTATAGGTTTGCTCTAGTCCCTCAGCCACAACAACATTCCCCTGGAGGGCCTTCCGGAGGGAGTTCAAGCTCCAGTCGCGCAAATCCTTCTTCTGGATCAGGCCCGCGGTCACCCGGTAACTCTAGTAGAAGGGGTGGTGGTGGTGGCGGCGGCGGCTTCTTCCATGCTCTTTTCGGAGGTGGTGCCGGTACTTCTGGCGGAAGCAGCGACGCTTATTCAACACAATCTCGCAACTTGGGAAGAGGTCGTCGCAATGTTCATCCGGAGGTGGTCTCCCGCAGCACACCGTCCTTTCCTGGGCAATGGATTGAGGACATAGATTAAAAGAGCCTCACGCCCTTTGGTCCATATCTGGGTATCTGTACATCCGCGTAGCGCTCATGCTTGACCACCTAGCTTCCCACATTACCTTGTCAACTTCCAGTCACTGTTGTATCTGTTCGTGACATTTAGATCCGTGTATCCAAATTTTGAGCCTGTATTTCCATCACCCATCGCTAGAGCTCTCACAGTATTAATCGAGGACTTGTGTGAATTGGGTTATCTTTATGAGAAAATGCGAGTAATTATATAGCAATGCGTGAGTGAACGCTTCCCAGAAGTGCCAGTGCTTCTCCCGGAATACTGACACACGTTGTTCATTAGCAAGCACATTCCCCCGTGTTTTGATGGTGCATGAAACATCATCCGCCTTGAATAAAAATTCATCCGTTGGTATATAGTACTACTACTTTACATCATCCCCAAGTCCAAACAGCGTGAAAACAAATGTAAAATTATCCTACGTCCCAGTACCTAGTTGGTGGTGGCGTCCGTGGAACTTGTCGTTGCGAAACCGACCCGGTTGTTGGTGGTGTCGAACACACTGTAGAAGCGCTCGAGGAAGGTCTGGCCGTTGATGAAGTCAAGACCCTCTCCGGACGGGCTGCCGAGGTTGTTCACGATCGAGTAGATCGAGCCGGTCGTGCCACCGATGTAGGTGTTGAGTGAACGGGGCCAAATTTGGCCGTTGGGGGTCAAGGCGTACGTGACCTCGAGGCGCAATATCAGCAACGGCCGTCCGATAGGACGTCAAGGATGCTTACAGAGCCAACGTTGAAGTTGAGGTTCTGGAGGGCATCGTATTGAGTGGTGGTAAGCTTCAACAGGCCGGTGGTCCTATCCAACGTTGCACCAGTGGCAGACTGGTACTTCGTATAGGCGTCTATTGCCAGCAGCTCAGTGGTGTGTCTGTCCGAGTCAACACGTTCTACTCACTGGAAGCAAGAAGAATCAATGTGGTGCCGGTGTCGACAATGCCAGCAGTCTCCGCCAAGATCGTGGTACTGCCGTAGGTGATGCTCTCGTTGATGCCCCAGTAGTACGTGGCAGGAGAAGTTGTGGTCACAGGGCTGCAACAATTCGATCAGATGTCATTATGTGACCTGGGGTGGAAAACTGACGTGTAGGTTATGGAGCCAGTGTACTTGGTTGAGTCGGTGCCGCCGAAAGTAAGTTCACCATTCGTATCCGTTTGGGACGTGGTGGGTGCGAAGAAGACGCCGACAACTATTTCCGAGATAGTCCCTTGGGAGAAGAGGTTTTGAGTGACAGTGGGGATCTCCGTGTTGGTCTCTTGTGTCAGAGTTCCCTGAGTCAGGTCTTCAGGGCCAATACTAGAAGGCGATTGATGACCATGCTTGCGATGAAGAGGATCTTCTTACCCGAGAATGCCGTCAACGCCTTGAAAGCCGGTTGAGGTGCTTGCAACACCGATGGACTGCTGATTAATGGTGAGACCAGAACCGAGTGTGACGGTGTCTATGTATTCCTCTCCTACACAAACGCAGTCAGTTCCCTATCTGCTTGGAAGGTCACAAAGGCGGACCAGAGAAGGAGCCAGAGCCATAGGTAACCGACTACGAGAAAACGTTGAGCGTTACATTTGCGATCAAAGGTCCGCTCAAGCCTACCACAGGTTCGCCCGTGGCCGTGCTGGTGCTTGTTTTTACGTATGCTGTAGCGGCGCCAACCCAGGTGTTGGAAGAGCCAGTGTCGACAATCAAATCATCTGCAAATGCGAGAATAAGTGTCATAAGACTCGGTGTACAAAGCATAACATACAGGTGGTCGCCGGGTTGCCGACTCCGACCGACGCAATGTACGAGACAGCCTCGTTGGTAACAGCGATGCTGGCAGCGCGACGATCCATCTTGCCGCTCTGAATGGCAGCACCACGGTCCTTTATTGCAGCAGCGCGAGATTGGTCATGCTGAACGAGATTGATAGCACCACCGCTAGTGTTGATGCGCTTGGCGAATGGCAAGGTGACAGGGGGGGAGCGGATCTCCACTGGTGTCGCCGCGATGGAAAGGGCGAGGAGCAGAGTGGTAAGCAAAGACGCAGCAGGGAACATGATGAGACTGAGGAACAGTATTCGCATACCTGGTCCTTTTATACTACGGCACAGGAAACAGACCAACGCTTGACGAGCAGACCATATGGTGGAGCCTCAGGCGCGAGAAAGGAGTGGTCGTTTGTCATGCGGTGCCCCGCTCGCGGACCGGTGCAAAGGAGGATCGCGACGTTCTTTCTTAGCCAACGCTGTTCCGCGCCGCGTGATCCAAAGATCTTCCCAGCTCTTCCAGACAAACCCAGTGTTGCGCCTACTTGCAATGATGGCAGCATGTGGAACTGGGTGGGTCCTTGAAACCATGAATCTTTTTTGATCGTTCAAAGATGCACCGGTCGCCGAGAGGTGGCAAGTATACATGCCTGACAGGGAATCCTGCGTAATCGTATCGTGGTGACGTGAGTGCAGATCTATTACCATCGAAAGGGTGTCCGCGACCCCACAAAGCTGCGGTGGGATTATCACATTGGTTCTGCAGGTGTCAGTGGGAAGTATTCACAGGGGGGAAAGGAACCGTACGGATACCCCATGCACGGGAACGGGTCGTTCGACGGGATGGGGTGGGGTTCAGAGGGCCGTCCCTCAGGCTGCGTAGTAGACGATAACATCAATCGGTCCACCCAATCCATTCGGATGCTTCGAACGACAATGCTGTGTACCTCGTGAAGTGAACTTGATCTCACCCAAAATAAACGCTCCTGGGCCGCGGATCGATCCCAACTGCGCAGTTGCTCCTCTAAGTTGAGACCCTGTGTGACAGTACCCAAGGCGTATCAGTGGCATTCTATGTTTGTCATTCCCGAGCTGGCCGCTGGGATGTGAGCGTCCAGTGATGGCACGCGTTGTCAACAGACGCGATGATATATCTGGCCGGAGAGCACAGCTTGCGTAAAATTGGTGTCAGCTTGGCAAGGTTTTTCTCCCAGGTGACGACAAATTCGTTGCTTCGCGTGAGTAATTCATCCCACAAGAACGGCCTGAGGCTCAGCCTCACTTCCTGGCAGGTCGTGGGCCGGGACTTGACCCGACCCGGAGTTAGGAAGGTATAGATTGCTAGCATATGAAACCGCTCTACGACCATTGAACTTGTGGAATTTCATCAGTGATATAAAAAAAAGCCTTATCCAGCCGCTGCCACGTCTTTCTCCACCTTCAACTGCTCCATATATGTACAGCAATATGTGCGATTTGCCCGGTGTGGCTTTGGTGCGATCTTGTGACTAGTAAGCCCATCTATTGGTTCCTTGTAGGTCTCGGTTGATCCTTCCGTGTCAACGCAGTGGATTCGGGGACTTGATCGGACGCCCCTGATGTTTTCTGGGTGGCATGGATAGCTTAGGTACATTACTTGTCATGTGCTTGTGCTACTTGTACTGACTCGCCTGGTCTTCAGCTAACGGTCCCGTTTCGACTCGTCTCGAGTCGCGGTGTGTGCCTATCGTTGCATCGCCCGTTGCATTGGACATTGTCTGCATCATTGTTGCACGTCTAATTGCGCTTGACGTCTCTCCTCGCCTCCTGCGCCTCCTGGTTCATTTCGTCGACGCATTCGTTCTCGTGTCTGTGGCCTTCTTGGTAGGTGGATACCGCTTGATACGATTGCTTCGCCTCCCAACCCGTCTGGGTCACTGTGGTGAGTATCCTTGACTTCTCTGCTTCCAGTGTTCGTGTTCGTGTTCTGATTAAACAAGGCCGTTTTCTAATATCTTGGTCGCTCTCGACACATCCATCTCATTGCTGGTATGACTGACTACGACCAGTCTCAGCGCGACTCTCAATACGATATCATCTTGACGTGTGCACGTTTCAGTGGTTGTATGGGGACTCTCAACCAGTCACAATCATCACTCCGCTTACCGGTGACTGTTCAAATTAATATTGAATCACCATTCAATGTATAGCATATTATTACATACATAAGCGAAGTCTTAAGAAGAGAGGAGAAACAGGAGTACAATGCAACAGGCCAGAGCTCACGCACAAAGGTATCACGTGCGCATCCAGCAATTGGGCATTCTCGCACGCGAGCTGGCACTGATCTGACATGTTGTCACGCGAAATGGACCTTTTCTCCCGGACGACCTTCGGATAGCAGAACAACAGCCTGGCGAGCATATCCATCAGGAAACGATCAAACAGACATGAGGGGATGTATCTCACGTATTTCCCACTGATCTTCCATCCCGGCTCGCTGTTATCAAGTTTCTCCGCGATTTCATCCCCATCATCTCCAAGACCAACCACGACATCACTCTTGATAGTTCGTAAACTGCACACCTTTGGGGCACCTGCGGCGCTAGCCATCGGTCCGATTGCAACCTCAAAAGGAGTGCTTGCCGGAGCAGCACAATCGTACGTCAGCTTGCGATGGTTTAGGTCCCCCTTGAAGAAGACAAGATCGGAGCGGGAGAGATGAAGGAATAGATCTGGCGCTTCGCTATGCAGATCCCAGAATGTGTATCCAGTACACCAGAAGGGGTGTTGTTCATACACCCATCTGCCGTCCCTTTCATATTGCTGAACAAGAGCATTTCTCAGTATCGCAGATCTCGAGCCAAAGGACGCCTGACCTTCCAACGGGCACCGAGGCGCCTGAGTGACTCCCTTTCCGCTTCGGTTGCTTTGGGGAAAAGGTGACCGTACATCATGGTGTTTAACAACCACTCCCAGTCCTTTCGGGTGACATCCGAGACGAACCATGAGTACCGCTTGCCATGGAACTTGACTTGCTTCGCAAGGCCACTCTGGACGAGGAAATCAGCTGTAATTCCATACGTTAGTGGCAGCCGCTGGTGTCGTGTGGCCCACACGTACCGTAAACACAATCACAGTATAACTCGAAACCAGCATTGTCCAGAACGAAATCAATGCGACCCCCAGTCTTCCCGCGAAGCTCTTTGAAGGTATCCCATAACTGGTTGAGGTTATTTCCCAGAATGTTCTTTTCTGTGGCAGCGAGATGATCGCCGCCAGTGGACTGCAGTGACTTGATTTGCTCCTCAGTCATGTTGATGAGCAATGACAAGTCGGTAGAGTTCCCCCACAAGCAAACTAATGAAATTTAAAAAATGGCTAACATTTGGAGACGTCAAACACAAACCTTGGGTTAATTCCAGGAACATGAGCCGTTCGGCTTCGGTCTTTTCCTGGTCAGATATATTTTCCGGCTGCTTGAAAGGTTCTGCGAAGCGCATTGAGAGCTCGAAAACAGCCTCTGCCGACCTGGAAAAAGTGTCGCACTGGTGACGTCAGTAGCACTCGTTGCAGGTCTTGCAGACATACTTTTTGGCGGTAGAATACGTCATAGTCCTTCCAGTACTTGCTTACACTAAAGCATTCGTGCAAGCGACGATACTTGTAAGCTTCGGCGAAGAGCCAAGGCGCGTTCATAAAGTCTTTACCTGGACGAAGGAATTTATGTCAAGTAGATAGTGTGATGGCATTGCTCACCCTGGAAGTACTTGGCGATTTCTTTGTTCCAGAGGGCGACGTCGGCCTCATCGTCGTCGATGATTGGCCTAAGCTTGGCGTTCCCGCTCAAATCGGCCATGAGAGTGTCCATTCTGTCAAGACACAGGACGAGGTCGATGATACGGTCCTCGGAAGACTGCTCGTTCAAAGTACGCGAAGCATCGTCGATTGCTTTTCCCAATATGGTTGGAAGACGAACGCCCATGGTCGCATGGGCAAAGGAGTACTCGTGATACCCACGATATGCAGGCCAAGGAGGGTTGTTCGGGTCAACCTAGAATGGAGAGGTGATTGTGGATTCGAGGTACGAGGGGAGTGGCGTACTCTAGAGGGGGTCCTTGGCCATGGGGCCTTTATATTCTTCTTGTCTGGCAAGTGACCGAGATGAAGGGTAACACGAGATGGGGGGGCAGAGGAGGGAGGAGCGGTGGCAGAGTAGACGGTGGCGGGGCCGCCAGCGACGTGTTCTGGCGCGACGGGAGTCATTGGCCGTTTGGCAGGATTAGCGTTGTCCTGAGAGGGCTGGAGTTGGGGGGAAATAGTCAGAGAGCATGTTGGGGGGAGAAGAGACAGACCGAGCTTTTATCTGATCTAACGACGCGGTTTATATTTTTATTTTCGATGAAGATCATCCCAAAAAGGAAGGTACGTCATAGTTCCATTGTCGTGATTGGAATGTATTATGTAACAAATACCTTAGGGGTGCACTGGCAGCGTGGCGATCGCGAGGTCCTCTCTCATGGAGATCAAGTTCACCTCCTTCGGTGTACCCTACATACTCGAGTTTGGAAACGTCTCTTTCGTCCCAGAAAAACGTCCACATGCTCAATCTACTTCCCCGTCATCCTCCACCTCGTCCTTTTGTCACATCGATACCCCGCCTCCACCCCCGTCGCGCGTCCCGTTTTTCTCGTTACCGTCCCCGTCGTCCCTCTTCAAGCGAAATAGTCGTCGCACCGTCCCTCACGAGCCGTGCGCCAAGTCCGAGAGCACTAAACCACTTCCTCCTCCGCCCCAGTCCGACGCTTCGGAAGCACATGGAATTCGTATCCGGTTCCCTTCCGGATGTAGCCAGCCACAGATGACTCGCAAGGAAAGGCTAGTCCACTTGCAGCAAACCATTAGCGCTGCAGTACTTGATGCTGGCATGAGTCGTTCGCCTGCAAATAAGACTCACCCCGACGAACACTCAAACGGGAGCACAGTGCGTGGAAACCGAGGATACACAACTCCAAATGCTTTGTTCTGCGGGACATACGGACAGATGATAGCTGCTTTGGAAGGCGCCGGCTTATCCGCAACCCCGTGCGCAGGAGAGAACTTATCCGGATGTATGTACCTTTATCCTTTACTTTGAGGTGCACTCGAATCTTAATCGTCGCAGACACACGCTTGGGCGCCCTATTTGTAGCGCGAAACGATGGCGCCAGTGGCGTACAATTGAGGAAAATCACCCTCTGGGGCTGAGCGCTGAGTACTGATTACTAGTTTACTTTAGGTGCGATCGTGTTCCACGCTTGTCGACGCTGTTGGACTTCTGAACATGCAGCGGTTGCTGATACTGTACCTGGTCTACTAAATATTTCCGCGTGGGTGTACGTAGTATGTACCCCGTATGCTGTATTTTATGTATGCTAAATTTGTCATCTAATTGATCGGATCGACTTGGCCCGACTTTCCTAGACTCGTGACCAATCCGTCTATGAGTCTTATTGCCTCATAGACGGATTGGTCACCGGTCTACGACTTTCCCGCCTTTGCCCATTCCTCTCGTATCGTCGAACATGGCTGGTATGGAGACTTCCCAGAAGCATTTGGTTGTACTTGGTGCTGGTGTCATCGGATTGACTGTAGCATACTTGGCTGCCACAGATCCGGATGTCGCATTCAGTATCACCGTCGTTGCACGAGACATGCCCGAGGATATGGATTCGCAAGCATGGACCAGTCCCTTTGCTGTATGTCGTTCTATACGCGCTTGGTACACGCTTACAAACTTACTAACCTCTCTGGTGCTAGGGCGCAGATTGGGCTCCACTGCCAGCAGCAGCTACGGACAAACGGGTCCTTAACTGGGAACTGGTATCCTTGTGAGCTTGCTGGTCATCGATCACCGCGATTTGTCCACTGATCCGTTTGCCCAAGTAACAAATTTTGGGACATGATTCCGACTGGCTTGGTCAAGGTTGGTGCAGCGTGCTCGATTACCCCGATCGGATTTAATTCGCACAAGAAACTGCCCTTTAGGATCTATTTGAAACAGGCCATAGACCCTTCAAAACTATGGTGGGGTAATCTGGTTCGCGAGGTAAGCCGCTGTAAGTCAGAAGAGCACGCAAATAACATTACTGTTTCTCCAGCTTCACGAGCTTGATCGATCCGAGATCCCGGAACCATACAAGTTTGGACTCGAGTTTCATACAATATCAGTGAACCCGCAAGAATACATCCCTTGGTTGAAATCCGAGCTGTTATCTCGCGGCGTTTCCTTCGAACAATGGCACGTTGAAAGCTTGGAAGACCTGCGACCACTAGTGGGGCCTGAAGGCGTCCTTGTAAACGCCTCCTCTCTTGGTAAGTGACATAGTTGCGAGACTGTTTCGGAGGGGTCATAACCATAATATCCCAGGCTCAAGATCGATCATTGGCGTGGAGGATACCAAATTGTATCCAATACGTGGCCAGACAATCGTGGTAAAATCACCACTGATATACGGATTTGCTGTGGGGAGCGGTACGTACGGGCTCCCCCTATTGATAGGATTAATAGACGATGACTCAATGCAGAAGAAGAATCAACATACGTTATTCCACGCCCTGGAACAAAGTACACAGATACTGTTATTTTGGGAGGAACATTTCAGTCTGGAAATTGGGACACCTCTCTTGACATGGACACCGCTAAGCGAATCTTTGAGCGCTGCGCCGAGCTTGCACCCTCACTCAAGAACACAGAGGTCACGAAGATCTTGAAGCACCAGGTAGGATTAAGGACCAGCACGGGAGGGAGGCGCACGCGTCGAGGCGGAGGCTGTCAAGTTCCCTCTCAATACTGCACACAATCTTGTTCCTTGGGATTCGGCAGGTTTAGAGGGTGGGAGCATGCAAGTAGTACATGCATATGGATTTGGGTAAGGACCTGGTTGCAATGAAGAGGTATCAATTACTAATAGTTCCTTCCCAGCGGGGGAGGGTATCAAGCGTCCTGGGGTGCCGCAGCGGAGGTTTTGGCTTTGGTCAAGAAGTTGTCTTTGAAGGAGTGAGGTGTGTCGAAAGAACACGACCACGTGATCTGACGCGTCGAGTGTGTATATCATTGTTTGGATCCACACAAGTTCAATCGAGTAGCAGTCTTATTGTAAGCGATCACAACAACGTCCATCTGGCAAGCTTGCCACCTTGGCCAACGCCAACCATGTCCCTCGCAGATCTCGGAAAGAATGACATCTCGGAAGAAACACAGGCCCTTAAGGACAGGCTCGCGAGTCGAGGTTGGTTGGACTATTGGATCGCCATTCGCAACTGCGCTTACCCAGCTGCGACTTAGACACACAGAATGCGGGGCTACGCACGCAATTGATGAGACGCGAAGCAGAGCTTGAGGAGCTACAGGCGACACTCAATGAAACCGTCTACAAGGTAGGAAGTCTCACGTCGTGCGAACCCCCCCGTTGACACCTTCACAGCTCAGTAAAGAGGCTGAACGCGCTCTCCATTTGGAAGAAGAAGTTTCAGCTCGGTCTTCCGAGCTCAAGACAGACCGCATCTCCCTCCAGAATTCTGAATTGGCTCTGCAGTCTGCCCAAGAGAAACTCAAAGCAGAAGAGCGCGCGAAGAGGGAACTCGAGTCGACACTTGATACGGTTTCATTGCACTCTCAAGCGACCAGTGCAGAACATCAGTCCATCAAACGTGAGAAACGCGCTCTCGAGTCTCGTGTGCGTGAGATGGAACGCATCGTACAGACTCACGAAGCGAAGGGTGTCTCGAATATGCCTCGCAAGAATGGCAGACCTCGCTCTTCCTCTGTCTCGAATTTCCGTCTCCCTGCTGTGGAACAAGAGCTGAACGATACTAAAACCCAGTTGCACAACAAAGACTCGAGTCTTCGGGCGCTAGAGAAGAAGCTCGCTCAAGCCCAGGACAATTTATTCAAGGCGGAGAATGCACGCATATCGATCGACAAAGCTAGCCAGAAACGCATTTCGGAGCTCTTGTCTACCTTGGAGAGGAAGGAGGAAGAACTCGAATCGCTAAGGGAGATGGATCATACCGGTGAAAGAGAGGAGGAACTATTGAAGAGGATCGATGAAGATGCGGCGAAGATTGTGGCCTTGGAGCAGTTGGTCGCTGAAAGTCAAACCACCCGGACGAGTCAGGCCAGGATTCAAAAACTGCAGAGTCAACTGAAGGCGGAGTGTGAAAAGGTCCACCGTACTGAAGACATTCAAGGTCGACTACTTCACGAGAAGGAAGAACTGGTCAGACAGTACCAAGCCTCTCAGCGCGAGGTAGCCGAGAGCCATGAATTATTAATGGATCGCGAATCCCAAATCAAAGAGTTGGAGGGCAGGCATGCGTGAGTCATTGCTTCCTTCCATAGTTGGCTGCCTGACTGAGATTTACAACAGTCTTCTCCAGGCTGAACTCGATACCCATGACTGCCACATGGAACCCTTGTCGCTTGATACAGAACATTCCTCATCTCAATCGCAAAGACCGAATGGCTGCCCAGTATTCCCCGACGAGTCTGCTCTAGCAGATCACATCCAGACCTTGTTGCAGGCGATCGATCGGTTGCGTGACGAGCGCGACGGGCTCAAGCGCGCACTTGAATTCTCAGAGGTTGAATACCGCATAACCACTGAAAGTTTTCAAACACGTATCAGAGCGCGCACGACGTCGCGACTGACAAATCCAACACATGCGCGGAACAGAGGATGAAGCAATTAGCTTCTTGTGCGGCCGCTTTCGCTGTGGTGATATCCAACCTGCAAACCCACCTAGATCTTTCTGAGGATCGTCTATCCGCGACCTTTGCAGATCTCGCTGCTTCTAATTCCCAGTTACACGACACACTCGCGGTTATTGACGACCAGAAGCAATCACTGTCCACGAACGTGCACGAGCACGATGCCCTTCTTCAAAATTTAACACAGTGGCTAAGGAGCTCTCAGAGTCAGACGATGAACGTGGTCGCTTGCATCTTCAATTGGCTGATGTAGAAGGACAATTTGCTGCCGTGAAGGAACGTGCCAATGCCTCCGAGGCTGCTAAGGAAGAAGCAAACCAAAACTTTCTTCTAGCCGAGCAGCGTTTTGTCATCCTCAACAAGAACTACCAGGACATCGAGTCCGAGCGTAACTCCCTCGCACTTCAGGTCACAAATCTGCAGGATGATCTTGCTCGTGTACGGGAGGATTTGGCCTTCACTCAAGATCGGTACAACACTCTCCATGCTCAACAGCTCTCAGCAATGTCTGCATCAGAGGTCGTGCGGGCACTGAAGGACCGCATCAAAGAACTCGAGGCACGCATTGTACACTGCACCGACCAGATTGGCGATTATCAGCACGACATCCGTCGATTGGAGACTAACGTGAAGCTCCACGAAGAACGCATCGTAGAAATGACGTCGGAGCTTGAGCTTCTCGCTTCCCAGAAAGAGGCGATGGTTGAAGACTGTGCTGAGGCGAGAGAGGCGAGGGATGAGGCGATCGAGAGATTGGAAGCAGCCGACGAGGAGGCAGAACGAATCCAACAACAGTTGGAGCAAGCGAAGCACACCAACGAGGCAGAGCTATCTGCAATGTCCTCGATAGTGGCGAGTCTAACGTCAGAGAACCAACAGACTGCTGCACGCTTGGCAGACTTGGAGGCGGAAAACGCCGAGTTTGTCAGGGGGTTAGACTCTCTCAGCCGTGATCATCATTATCTTAGCGAACAGTTGAATGCTGTCGCTTCTCGCTCGCTTGAGTCGGAAAACCCGAAAGAGGACACGGAAGTGGAGCAAGCCGTCATTTCTCTAGCCGTCGTTCATCGTCTATACGAGGATTCTACTCGACGACTCCAGGGATCCTGCCAACGCGTTGCATTCTTGGAATCGCAGCTAGTTACCCTTACCCAGGAGCTTGAGCAAAAGGGCACTCTCATCGACAGCGCGGAGACGGAGAAACATGAGTTACTCCAGCGGTTATCAGACATCACTACTGCAACAGGGAAGTCGCAAGACAACCTGACGCAGCAAGATGGTCATGATATGGATCATGATATAGACCTTTTGCGGTATTCGCTGCAAGAAAAGGAACTAGAACTGGTGTCAGCAAGACAGTTGGTTGAAGAAACAGAGTCCCCGCTATACCGAAGTCGAAGCGGAGCTTCTGGAGCGTATCGCGACGATGACTGAGGAGTTACAAGCGCAGGCAGAACAAGCGGAAGATATCGTTGGTCTACGGGCAGAAATTCAGAGCGTCAGAGCGCAGCTGCAAAACTCGCTAGAAAACTTCGCCGATCTAGAGAAACTCCACGACGACGTTGTTCAGGACACCATCACTGTTAAAGAAATCTTCGAGCGTCGGCTTACAGACACTGACGAACAAATACGGACATTAGAAGCGGACCATCAGCGCAGTCTAGCGAGTCTGGAAGCAAAGTATAGACACAAGGCTGATGTCCTTACCGGTAATCTTGAGGATCGCGAGCACGAGCTGGATGAACTACGCCAGCAGCTTCAAGACATATCGGAGGTACACACTCGTGCCGAAGGGAAGCTTCATGAAGAGTTGGAATCTTATAAAGTCCATCATGCCCTCGCGAATGACCTGGAGAAGGACCTTCGCGGAATGATTGCCGACATGTGCCAGCGATTGGAACAAGCAGAAGCTGAGGCTCTCACACTGCAGGAGGAACGACAGTTACTACAAGCGCAGATTACCGGGCTCCAGGCTGAAATCCAGCGATCAGCGTCTTTGACCCGGTACCTGGAAAGTCAAGTTAGGGAAAGGCGAGTTAGAACGCTCTGCCCAGTGGATGTCCTCTCATTGTGTATACAGTGACGATGCTTGTATGCTATTGAAGGAAAGCCTGCAACGTTCGGAGCTGACCCTTGCTGAATCAGAGAAGGCTGAGAAATCTGCCGAGTTCAGTCTCACCCTGCAAGCCACGCAGCATGAAAAGGTAGTGGCAGCACTTCGCCGCGAGATTGCATCCCTTCAATCTGGACCCGATTTGCGTTCCGCTCTTGCTGACCTCGAGGAGAAGAACCGGGAGATGGATGGCCTCCTGAGGGCAAGATGCCAAGAGATAGAAGAGTACGATGATCGAATTCTCGAGTGAGTTGTTAAATGTTTTGTTGTCCGATATATTTAGTAGAGCGGTATCTACTGGCAGGACGTTGAAGGCAAACAAGAAATTGAAGAGCAAAGTAGAGTCCTTGACACGCAAAGTTCAAGCCTTGCAAGCGAAGGTTTCCTCAATGAAATGTCAAGCTCAAGAACCGGTCGCAGAAACCATCCTTCCGAAGGCAGTACCTTCCACTTCCAGTCCACCTGTTCCCGGCCCTACAGCGATGCATGCGGCAGGCTATCCCAGCTCTTCGCATATTCGGGAAAGTTCTGCTCCTTCGCTAACCTTCAGGTCCAAGACTCCAGAGCCGTGGATACCATCGGCAGCTGCTCCACCTCCGACACGTACTCCAGCTAGGACAAGTGAACCTTCTGGGTGTGAGATGTCCTCTGGGAAAAAACGTCCTGCACCTGATGACGACGAACGAGATAGTGTCCCTGCAGAGGGTCATTATTCCACGGATGTATGTCTCCGGAACGGACCCACGCCCCGTTTGCGAAGAGCCCATGGACACCCAACTGGTTTTACACCGGTACGCGGTGCATCTTCACGAAAACCCGTTGGATCATCGTCACCAAGCCGTCGAGTGAATGCTGGTGTAATGCCCTCTGAAGTCATCACGGACGTTACCAACAGCCCGCGGGGGTCTTCTCGACAGGGTGATGCTCAGGTGAAGAAGAGAAGCTGGCTTGGGAAGATCAGAGGTGGTACCGGTTCTCAACCTCGATTAGGTGCTTTTGGAGGACAATAACACGTCTTTTCTTGGTACCACCGCACATTTTCTGTATTGTAGTCACTTTATTAAAGCATTAGCATCGAGCATTTTAGTGTAGTCGGCATTTGCCGACCTTGGTACTCAAATAGACATACTGACGCACAACTGCCGCACAACGTCTGATCCAGCGACCACGGATGGCAACGTATGACTCCTTGCACCGCCAGTGCAGAACACTTGAGTCCCTCTTTGATTCCAAATTGACTTCATATGCACGTCTTGCATCTGCCATAGTCAAGAACCAAGACGATGTCGAGTCGTCAGGCTCGCGCGAGCGGTGGCAAGATCTGCAAAGTGAGGTGGAAGACCTGCTGGAGAAGGTGAATAGTGACCGATTTCAATAACCCTCGAGGCTTACTTGGACAAAGCTCAAGGAAACCAATGACGCCCTCCTTGCACTCTCCACGAATCCAGACTCTATACCGTCCCAGTCTGTGGCCAGGGCGATACAGCGACACCGCGAAGTCTATCAGGACTATGCGCGAGAATTTCAGCGCACAAAGGTCTCCATAGATGTACTTTTTCCTCCTAGCTTCTATCTAACTCGCAGCATTTCAGGCGAATATACAGCATGTACTCGAACAAGCGAACTTATTGACTGGAGTAAGAAATGATATAGAGTATGTAGTTCTCGTTTTGTTACCCTTGGACCCATATCTTGACACTTGGTAGTGCATACAGATCCTCGGCGGCTGATTCCTTGTTGGCTGAACGCAGCCGAATCGACAGCTCGCATCGAATGACAGACGATATTCTGGAGTACGCCGCCGCAGTTCCCCCCTACAGCGTGTCATATTCATTCTTCCCACAGACAAGCGTATGAGACGAGGGCTGAATTCTCCCATCAGAGCAGTTCATTGGCAAGCATCAACACGCGGATGGCAGGTGTCATCAGTAAGACCTTTCCCTTCCTCACTCTCTCACACTGACTTATTCTTTTCGAAGGCACGATGCCCGGGATCAGCAATATATTGGCCATGATAAAGACTCGCAGGAGACGGGATGCTATCATCATTGGCGTTGTAATCACCATATGCTTACTATCACTTCTAAATTATATGTCCCGATAGTGAAACACCATCTGCTCTTGTATATGAATTATTGTGTAGCGTGCAGCTAACATCAGGGTGTTTTCCTAGCCACTGGTCGCAGGGGATTAGCTTCGTGGTTTCCTTTCCGGAATTCCTGCCAGTTGCGTTCCAGTCTCCTCACAGCATCCCAGTCCTCCGCTCTCAGGTCCTCTGTCCATGTTGTCTCAACAGCCCATCCTTTTATCTCAGCTACCGTCAGCACCATTTCCCAAGTACGCTCTGTGCACCGCTCAACAGGGTGATAATCAGATTCAACCAATATGCGACTAGGAGAGCATGCTTCGATGAGTGTTCGATGATTTGGAGAACGTCCGTTGATCACAGTTGACAGAGACATGTATACATTCAAGTGGCGTTTCTGTGGGCGATGAGAAGCTACATAGTAAGGTGCATTAAATTGCAAGCACCTCTATCGCTTTCCAAGTCTCTACACTCAGCCCACAACTGTGGAGATCGATGCTGATGCGCTGCCATTTGGAGCCATGTTTCTGATGCATCCGATCTAGGAGAGTCATTGTAGCTTGTTGGGACTTGACACTGTGGATGCTGATGTTTCTGTAAAACTCGACTGCGAGATCAATTTGCGGCTCGAGGATGGCTAGCTGGTGCTCGAGAGGGACTATGAAATGAGTCAACTCCCGTGGTGTGGCGGCATAGTCAATAGGGACCCGCGCAGCGCGGTCGAGACCGACCTCGCCCAGCATGGCTTGTGGAAAGGAAGAAAGATTTCGTCGTAATTCTGCGAGGACGTCCGCGAGCAGAATTGGATCCGGGAGGTGAGGGAGCAACCTCTCGAACATCTTCTGATGCTTGCCCGAAGGTGAGAAGAGTCGCCGATAGTGCTCCTCTTTCGTGACGTTGGGCGACACTGATATCCAATGCGAGAACCAGGGATGATAGCCTGGCACCATTCGAGCCAGTTTCACGTATGATTAGAGAAAGCAAGCAGAACAGCGCGTAGTCGCTGACCGAAACATGGAACGACTTTCTCTGGATATGCATTGGCTAGACCTCGTACCAGAGACTGGTCAGCTGGTCGCGAAGACATGGCACAAATTGTGATCGCCAGAGTATCCATTGCCTCTGTGGTAACGTCCGAGTCCGTGGGGTGACAATGCACATCGACGACATGACGGAGGACGTCGAGCGGTGGCAGCAACGTTGGCGGCTGTGCTGCATGCATCCTAGAGTGAGCATGAGTTGCATGTACATATGTGATGAGCGTACGTACGTAGTGTAGCCTCCCTTTGTTCGGCCACACTCATGCACTCATGTTTGGTCCTGCTCAACCTTCGCGGCGCAAGTTGTTCATCTCGATCTTCAACATTTCAACAAAGCGGCAAATGCATTGTGGATTGGACACGTCTCCACCTATTCACCGGTGGATGAAGGATTCACTGGCCCGCGACGCGTTCCGGACATCGTTGCATGTAATCGGCGTGCGCGTGCCGGCCAACAAGACGACGAGCATATTGAAGTCAGAGCGCTTGAAAAGGTGTGTCGCTTCCATGGCCGCGTACACCAGTCTCATGTATCTCCGTGTTCAAGCTACATCATGGATTTACCAAAAATCAAGAATGTCGTTTGGGATCCTTCCGGGAACCAGAATCGCAGGGTCATTCTGTTGAAAGTTACAGAAGAAGGTGCGAGTGCAAGCCAGCATACAAGCCATTGCTGATTCATACTGCGGCAAGCTAGCTGCTCTGACTCCAGAAGCACGCTTGTTCTTGCAGGAGCAACACGTTGATTTAGTGCAACATAGGATTGATCTAGATTACGACTACTGGACTGCAGGTACGCAGAAATGGCTCACCTTATGTTTCCACTAACCTTTGTAATAGATGATATCATAAACTCCATACTCCCGGAGGACCTTTGCGATGGCTCGCCGACGGGCTTCTCCATCATCGGACACATCGGCGAGCATGTTTGTTTACACCACTTACGCATGTACTGACCAATGATAACCAGCGCACATGAACCTCAATCAGGAGTATTTACCCTATAAGCATCTAATTGGGCAAATTATCTTGGATGCAAGTCACAGTCGATCTAGTTTGACCCTAAAACTAACGAAGGTTCCAGAAAAACCCCGGAATCAAGACTGTTGTGAACAAGCTAGACAACATTGATACCAAATTCCGCGTCTTTACAATGGAAGTACTTGCCGGAGAACGAAATTTCGTTGTTGAACATGTGATCTCTACTTTTTGAATCAAGTTGAAGAAGGTTCTAACAACTTCTTCCTGGGGCAGCACGAATCAGATTGTCGGTTCAGCTTCGATTTCTCCAAAGTTTACTGGAATTCCCGGTTACATACCGAACACGACCGCCTAGTACAACTGTTCAAACCTGAGGATGTTGTCGCAGACGTGTTCGCTGGTGTTGGGCCTTTCGCCATTCCGGCTGGAAAGAAAGGGTGTGCTGTCCTTGCAAATGACTTGAACCCGGAAAGTGTGCATTGGCTGACGAAGAACATAAGTACCAATCATGTATGTCTTCGATTTGACTGGAGCACTAGATACTTAGAACTGTCTAGGTCTCTGATCTCGTCCGACCTAGCTGCCAAGATGGTCGTGATTTTATTCGAAACATTGTGGACCGTGTGTTAGAGATCCATTCCCTGCATATAGAGGTCCAAGGTTGAGCAGGACGCAAGAGAGACGTCAGCAAAAGGAGTCGAGCAATGTCTACCCTTCAAAGACAAAATCTCCCGATGCGCCAGTTCCGCCATCACGGAATAAAATCACGCAGTTTGTTATGAATTTGCCAGATTCTGCACTAGAATTCTTGGACGCGTTTCGAGGCATTTTAACTCCGCGAGGTGAGACGAGAGGGCGATTAGACGGAGTTTATGCCACCATGCCAATGGTGCATTGCTATTGCTTCACTCGCGAATTAGACCTACATAGGGCTGAGGCAGACATCAGGCGGGTATGTGGAAATGCTCGCCATGCAGAGTATAGGGTGACGCTATTTTTTGCCAGAGGGCCGAAGCCAATATTGGAGCCGAGTTGGGAAACGAGGTCATGTTTCACAAGGTACGATCAGTCGCTCCAAACAAGGACATGTACTGTATCAGCTTCCGACTCCCTCGCGAGGTAGCTCATGCGTGATAATTAACTGAGCGTTGACTCGAGTGTCTCACCAGCCCGCCGTTTTCGCGCCAATCGTAGTCATCGTACCGAATGCACAGCAGACGTGATGCATTTTGCTTAGCTAATCCGTATTTATCTCCGCAACCACACGTCGAGAGGACACTTTACCAGCAGAACCGAGGAAGCCCCGTCGCAGATCTCCCTAGCGGAACTGCACAAGTACCCATAACCTGGGCTTTCATTTTCACCCCGTAGACATATACCCTTAGACTCACCAACACTAATTCCGTAGAGCTACAGACTACACCATGTTTCCGTTCTCTTCCTTTTACCATCCATCCGCTGTGAAGCACAAGACACTCCATCCTCTCTCACTGGGTCCGCTCTCAAGAGTGTTCGGAATGCGGTGTCGGCCCCCGAGAACGAGCTCAAGCGGTGGAAGCGTGTCTTTGATGCCAACGCAAAAGTCGTGATCAACGGTGAAAAGTACGTCGTGTAACGAATCTACTCTCACAAGACAAAACGCTCATGTTGGTGCAATACCAGGTTCCTTGACACAGAAAACTTTGTCAATGCCATTGTACCTAGAGGCGACTTGACTAAAATAGACCGGGCACAATTCGCGATGTTGTTCCGCGTCGCCGACGCCTCGAAGCGGGGCCTCGTCTCATGGGAAGACTTCACCATCTTCGAAACAGTCTTAAAACGTCCCGACGCTGATTATTGGATAGCATTTCAATATTTTGATGTGTGAGTCGCACTGGACAAATATATCACCACCTAAATCCAACACTACTTTTATCAAGTGATAACTCTGGGACGATAACCTTTGACGAGTTTAAGAATGTTTTCACAGCCAACTGTTGGCTCATCCTCCATCCCCTTTGACTTCGACAGGTCAGTTGATCGCCATTGCGTGAGAACGTATTCATAGTTTATACGCATCCCGCAGTGATTGGGTTAAGCTGTATCTAGGGAAGAAGAACGGAACCCACGTGCTCGGATGTAGGTGACACTTCGACTCCCATTGACCGCGCTGAGTGTGACCGTTTGCAGACAATGAGTTCACTCAACTAATGAAAGGACTCCAAGGAGAACGCCTCCGTCAAGCTTTCAGATATCTAGATTCGGACCAGGATGGCTTCATCAGACCGGATCAGTTCAAGCAAATTATTCTCGTGCGTGGACCTACCATCAGTTATGGCATAGGAAACCCATCCCAGTCGTTAGGAGATTGCGGGGCATAAATTATCGGATGCGGTAGTAGAACGCCTGCCTACGCTATGCACGCTCACTCTAGGAGGACGTATATCATATTCAGAAGTGGTAGCATTCCACAATGTCGTTCGAGGTAGGTGTCATGACGCATCTTTACAACAAAACACTAACGTCGAGGGATGTGATGTCAGAAATGGATATGATCGAACGGTACGTGATAAAATTCGTTCAAAAAAAGGAGAAATGGGTATATGAAATCCCTACCAGTATCATACGCGAGGCGACCGTGAAGACCAAGGATGGTCGGATAGACCAATCTGACTTCCTTAACCACTCCGCTGCAAGTTCACGTTATTCGCTCTTCACCCCCATGGAAGCTTCCATCATCTTTCATTTTGCCGGGAGGGGAAACAGCGACAAGCGGCTTGCTTTACTTGATTTTGCACAGCTACTGGATCCTCGTTGGAGACATCCACATGAAGAATCAGAAGGAAAGACTACCTCTGATGCGTCTTTCTTGCATAGGCTTTTGCTGTCCACATACAGTTTTGTTCAAGGAGGTCAGCATCAATGGGAATTACAAGTGAATGTTACTGAGCAAGTGACAGGAATTGCTGGCGCACTCGGAGCAACTATCGTATACCCCATTGACATGGGTGAGTAAGCTTACCCGCTCAAGCAATTGCGATAGAATGTACTGAAGCATGAATCATCAGTGAAGGTTTGTGCCGCGTCGATATTCCGTTGTGGTGACTGTTGATTTGGAGCCGTTTTTGTTAGACCCGGTGAGGCTTTTCTGAGGCTTGTTCATCACCTTTAATTGACAGCATTTGGATCATAGTATACAGAATCAACGGAGCACAGTTGTCGGTCAAATGCTGTACAAGAATAGTATTGATTGTGCCCAGAAGATCCTTCGTAATGAAGGTTTCCTCGGATTCTACCGCGGCCTTGGCCCTCAGTTGATTGTGTGGACGCTCACTCCGTTACAAAGGACACAGCTGATATGAATCATAGGGTGTTGCTCCAGAAAAAGCCATTAAATTGACCGTAATGACCTCGTACGTGGGCGGGTGATGGACCCTGAAACTGGTCGAATTAAGCTAGAGTGGGAGCTGATTGCGGGTGGTACTGCGGGTGGTTGCCAAGTTGTATGTATCGACCTTGCTTCGTGTAATTTTACTAATCCGAACAGGTCTTCACAAATCCTCTAGAAATTGTGTATGTCCCCAAAATTGGTCCTCTCGATGACTATTAACAAATTAATTATGTTCAGGAAAATTCGATTACAGGTGCAAGGTGAAGCTGCCAAGTTAGAGGGTGCTGCGCCAAAAGGTGCTGTGCACATCGTTCGGCAATTGGGTACTTGTGGGTTTGTACCGAGGGGCAAGCGCGTGCTTGCTTCGTGATATCCCGTTCTCCGCGATTTACTTCCCTACCTATTCACATCTCAAGAAAGACGTATTCCAAGAGGGGTACAACGGAAAACAACTCAACTTCTTTGAGACGCTCGGTTCAGCAGCAATTGCGTGAGTCCTCGTACCGATTGCGTAGTTTTCTTGATCTGAGAGCATCTACGCAGCGGTATGCCAGCGGCCTACTTGACTACTCCAGCAGGTCAGCTCGATGCGTTTCGCTTTGAATTTTAGTTGACGAACCACTAGATGTGGTGAAGACTCGCCTTCAAGTAGAAGCTCGCCAAGGCCAGTCTCACTATAAGGGTCTAACGGATGCATTTGTAAAAATCTGTGAGCTTGCCACCAAATCGCGCCCAAACTGATCTTGACTGAATGCTACGCAGACCGAGAAGAGGGCTTCGGAGCGCTATTCAAAGGTGGCCCAGCGCGTGTCCTTCGAAGTAGCCCTCAGTTTGGTTTTACGCTACTTGCATACGAGTATCTTCACAAGGTACGCGAATCGCGCACTTTTCCCCACTCGTAGTGATTAAACAAACCATTTTCACAGTATCTACCTGTAAGTAAGCTATGGCGAGAAAATTGCGATGCTGACATTACCCTGCACGTTCAGTACCCGTGGGAAGACAAACCACCCCAAGTACAAACCGCACTTACTTCGCGGCAAGAGGACATGGCAAGGACTCGCGCCCGAAATGCCCTGAAAATTTTGCTCGATGTTCATGGCAATTTTGGGCGCCGTGCTGCCAACTTCAGTCCTCCTCTAGTCCGTCCGTCGTCCAGATTGGCGTGATGTCTGACAGGCATCTGAGCAATTTCCACTTCGTTTATCCGCTGTGCTTCATTATGCTTATCCGCTATCCTAATCGTTTAGAAAGGAGAACAATGGTACTAGAGATAGTTGAATCAGTTTACGGGTTTGCGGAACTATCCGTGACAGCTAAGAGCTTACATACAACGATTCGTTATCAACCAAATCTTCCTGTCGTTTCCTCACTTTCATTGGCCATGCCTTTGCGTGAAGTCCAGTTTACCGACGCTGCATCACTACGGAGTGAGGGGGAGCGGTTCTTTGTCTTCTTTTCCTCGAGACTACCAGAAAGCAATTCGCTGTGGTGTCCCGTGGGTTGATAATGGGCATGAACTTTTCCGTAGCTTCTGAGGGAAACGTTGACAGGATTGCCATGCTGTGGAAGATTTGATTAGAAAGACGTTCGGCTCTGAGCAAGACCCGCCGTCCGCGGTGTTAGTCTACGTTGGCCAAAGATCAGAGTGAGTGTTGACATCTGATATACAGCTTTTCGCGCAGTCTTATCGGTGAGGACAGATGGAAGGCACCCGACAATGTCTTCCGCCAAGGACCATGGAAAGTAACAACTATCCCAACTATCATCAAGTTGGAACGAAGTAGGTCGCTCAGTATCTCCAGCATTCCGCGATAACCCGCAATGCAGGCTGGAAAGGAAGTCGCGCGTCTGGTTGACGGACTGAACTTGATATCAAAGGAGCTGCCCTCGTTCGCTCAGTAGTCGTCCGGCGTTGTCGCTCTTTCCATCCTGTGCCCACTGCATCTAAAGATATGTTATACAGAACAGAAATTTCACTGAACCGGCGGAAGTTTGGTTGGCATGGACCCCAATTCTCTGATGGATGGAGAAGGTCAGGTCAGTAGCCAACGCTCACCACCGTTCGGAGATATGATTTGCCTATACAGCTACTATCTCCCCGTATCATAAATGCCGCATGTTGACTATGTTGACCTCGTCTAGAACCGCTATACAGCCATTTGTCCTCGGTAAACATTGAGTGTCGTCGCCATTTACCTGCGTTGGGTTTTCCACAGCAAGGGCCATTTGGGTCCTATGCAATCCAAACGGTATTACTTGTGACGCCGGGTCCCTTTCCCTTGCCGCTCCGCGGTTTCAGGATGGGTTGGCTGGTACTGCCGCGTTCAAACATGGTTATTAGGATCCACCCTGTGGTTGTTGGAAAATGAGTCCTTCGAATATTTTCTGATCCGTGGATGCAGTAATCGGTGGCTTGGCCTGCCGAAGCCATCCTCTGCGTCATCCGTTCTACTTGGTGCTTCCATGCTTATTTTCACAGGAATTCACAGCAAGACATGAATCAATAAAAAAGTGGACACAACGTTCAGACCTCTCCCAACTTCCCTGCAGCTTTAGTCGTTCGACCAGATTCTCAGCATGCCCGGCCTCACAATCCAATCCTCATCCACAATCCGTGTCCTCGAGCACTATTCTGCTGAGGCTTTCCTTGCCGTCTCTTATCCAACGCTCCGCAAACATGAGCGTTCCTCCAATATTATCGTTGCTCACGCACTCAAGAAAGTCACTGCAGAAGCGGCATTGACGGGTTGCCAGTTTGTTACGCAGTCTGAAGTAACGCTTCATGCACCGTCAAGTGACGAGCTCGGCGACTCGTTATGGTTGACCGTTTGGTCAACGTCTCCGCAGGGTATTTTAGAATTGGAGCTAGTTTTGGCCTGTCATCGGGTGGGGCAACATGAATTACCCGTCTTCTTGTGGGCGACGCAACACAAGATGTTATCATCACCTCAGTGGTTGGCACCTCGTGTTTCAGCTCTCGCTGACCGCTTGGCGTCATGCGTTCCTCCGACTCGCGTCTTCTCCGTTTTTGGTATGACCGCCCTCGTGAAGGCCTTCAGCAGGTGCTGGACAAGCCTGACTGGCTTCGAGGTGGAACCCGATCCGTTCTATTTGGCATACTTCACCTGTTGCACCAAAGAAACACTCACCGAATCAAAGGCTGATCTGCCATTCGGACATGTTATCCGACGTGGAGTGATCTCAGATGTCGAGGACATTGCCAGGCTTGGAAAAGGTTTCGCCGATGATTCAGTACGTAGCGATCACTTGGTCGCGTCCGGTCCGCTGATATGATACGGCTTAGATACATTTCCCGCTGACCATCGAGCTAGCACGCGACGAAGCCCGAGAGCTCGTGTCCAAAGGTCAAATCTGGCTATACGAAGTGTCAGGTGCAGTCGCCGCCATCTGTGCAGTCACGCGGTCGTCAATGAACGTATCGGCGATCACGAAAGTTTACACTTGCCCAAAATGGAGGCGCCTGGGCTTTGCTGAGCATCTGGTTCGCGATGTAACTCGCCGGTAAGTACATCGAGTCCTATCTCCACACTATTGTTCTTAATACGCTTGAGACAGACTATTGGACTCTGGTAAAGAAAGCGTTGTCTTGTATGTCGGGCATGAAAACAGCGCCCGTCGTGTCTATCATCGCGTCGGATTTGTCGGACTTTCTGGGAAGCCCGATGAACGGGCCGAAGGTGTGGAGGATGCCTTGGAACTTGGCTTCATTGGCACAAACCGTGGCCATTGGTGAATTCTAGTGGTTGGTTCAAGGGTGGCTTCGTTTGTATTCGGCGTGCTTAACGCATGCGACATCATATAGACTACTGCATCCATTATTTACTTTCCTGTGCCATATGTGACACAGCTCAGAGGCGGCATGCCCGTAGATACCGAACATGCATATTTTTTCTAATTATCCATAATGAAGTTACATGATTCTAGGTTACCTTGACAGACTCACATCGAGTAAAGTCGCCAGATTTACCCCCACTTTTATGTGATACAAAAATGTCACTTATCACCATCTCCTTGCCCGCGACTGCCTTGAGCATATCCCAGACTGTAAGCAAGCCAACGGATACAGCAGTCAATGCTTCCATTTCAACGCCAGTTTTACCTGCACAGGAAACCGTAGCTGTGCATCGGATCCTGTGTGATAACGTGTAGGAACCACCATGCCGACTTTCTGGCAACCCGGCCACCTCGGGGGTCAATGTAACCGTGATGTGGGAGAGTTGCAGAGGATGACACAAGGGGATCAATTCCGAAGTTCGTTTACATCCCATTATCGCCGCGAGCTGCGCTACGGTGAGGGCATCACCCTTATTGGTGGCCTTGGATCGCAGTTTGTCCACTGACGGATCATTTTCTGGATGGGATGGGGTTCCGGTAACCAGTTCATAAGCGATTTTGGGGATGTAGATATAGCCTGTTGCTGTAGCAGTGCGCTTGGTCGAATCTTTGTTACCAACGTCAACCATGGATGGGCGACCATCTGAATTTAAGTGAGTTAGCCTGGGCGTGGGGTTGGCTGAGCGACTCTGCCAGCGTCGTTGAACTTGGGTCACTGCGCGAGGGCTGGTCGCAATGGGGACCAAATTCCTGAGCGGTAGGCTCAAGAAGGGATGCATCAATGATTGCTGAGGTCCTGTGTAAGTACAAGATTTAATCAGGAAAGACGTTGCTAGCTATATCCTACAACATGTCAAGAGGAAAGTAGCTAACCTCCTATCAGAATCATCGGTCGATTCGCTAGGACATCAATACCCTCCATCCCTGCATGTTTCTCTTTCTTCCCGATAACGGCGGATCCGATGATCTGGAGCAGGTCTTCGTCCGTAGCACCGTTGCGAACTGCGTCGCGAAGAGAGACCTCCTTGGCATCGAATAAACAAACCTGATGGCGACGCAGAGTTAGAGTGGTTTATCAAGATGTAGAAATACCCTCGCCTTTATTTGGCCGTCTGCCGTCAGTCGCAGACGATTGCAAGACGAACAAAAGTGGTCAGACATACTGCTGATGAAACCAATGTTGCCCGTGTATCCCGGTATTTGCCAGGAACGAGCGGTATCATTGAGCTCATCGGGTGCGCGTGCAATCGTAGGGTGCTGGTGCTTGATCGTGTCCAGCAGTTGGGTGGACGGTACCATTTTATCTTTATCCCATTTATTACCTTGTAAACCATTCGCTGACTTAGTAAGGGAGCGACAAACTACTCGAACGGTTACCTGTGAAAGGCATGAATTCGATGAAGCGCACAGAGAGGCTTTTGTCCTTTATTAGTTTGACGAAGTCTAGGACCTCGGAATCGTTGAGTCCTTTGATGACGACGACGTTTAACTTGACAGATTGCAAGCCAGGGCAAGACAATGCGACATCCAAAGCACGCAAGACGGCACCGTGTCCGGGGCGTCGCGCCATGAATTCAAACTTGAATGGATCTAGCGTATCAAGGCTGGATGACTGAGTCTGGTATTTGGTTGGAGGTACATCGAGGGAACGGACCTCAGGTTGAGGTGGGTGAGGCCCTTGCGGACCAAGTCGGGCAATCGACGATGCAGAGTAAGCCCGTTGCTGGTCATTGCGATAGAATCGAGACCAAACGGGCGCAATTCATCAAGCCGTGCTGGGGTCAGCGTCGGACGACGGTCGATGCAAAACAGTGGGATGAGTTACCTATGATGTTGTCGAGGCCCTTTCTGACTGTCGGCTCGCCACCGGTCAAACGTATTTTCCGAACTCCACTCTTTACGAAAAGAGAGGCAAGACGGATGATTTCGTCGTCTGTGAGAATGTGTTCTCGAGGGGAGAGTTCGATGCCCTCACTGGGCATGCAGTAGAAACCTGATGACTTCAGTTGTAAGGAGCTCGGACGGACGAGAGGGGGACGTACATCTTAAATTGCATCGCTCGGTGAGTGAGATGCGAAGGTAGTCGTGTCTGCGATTGAAGGAATCGACCAGGACGGGTGAGAAAGGCCTTTGTGCATCAACATGTGCAATTCTGTCCTGGCCGGTATGTCAGAGGGGAATGTGAGGAAGATGAGAGTAAATGTCATACCTGTACCCGTGTTCGAACGTTGGACAGCGGGCGAGCTAGAGAGGGACATAAGCTGGTGCGAATACGGTTCATTGACGTCAAGGTGCGTGACCAAGTGACTGCGGCTGTGACTAAGCAGGGACGCGTCACGACACTACATCAAGTACTGACGCGTCGATCTCACTACAAGCAACGATGGCAAGTACCTTCTTCCTCGCCGTCCGCCTCGTCTCACACCCATACAGTCTGCTTTGGAATACAACGGTGGCTCCGTCATAGCCATGGTCGGCAAAGATTGTGTCGCTATCGCCTCCGACCTACGCTTGGGCACCCAAGCATTGGGCATCTCATCCAACTTCCAGAGGGTACCCGTCTCACACTTTTCTCGAGTCTGCCCATCGCTCACCATCTGCCAGGTCTTTCCTATTACTGATAGACTGTATGTCGGTCTCCCTGGACTGGGCACCGACGTCACCACGCTGTAAGTCCCCTCTGATCCGCAACGTCCATATCTCAAACATCGTAGATACGAGCGCTTCCGCTATCGCGTCAACATGTACACTATCAAGGAGGAACGAGAGATCCATCCAGAGACGTTTACCCACATGGTGTCCTCTACTTTATATGAGCACCGTTTCGGTCCATACTTTATCGAGCCCGTCGTCGCCGGTCTTTCAAAGTTACCCACAGGCGGATTGAAGCCATTCATCGCTGCAATGGATCTCATAGGCTGTATAAATTTCGCCAAAGATTTCGTTGTTGCCGGGACCGCCAGCTCAAAACTGTACGGTGTTGCAGAGGGCCTTTGGGAACCCGACTTGGAACCAGAGGATCTTTTCGAGACCATTTCCCAGACTTTGTTAAACGCGGTAGATCGAGATGCATTCTCGGGCTGGGGTGCAGTGGTACATGTCATGTGAGGACTTTGCCTTGCATCAGATAGTCTCCTGATTGACCTTCTCCATTCAGTACCAAAGATCGTGTCATATCGCGCACGCTCAAGGCCAGAATGGACTGAGTCCCTTTGTAATACATTTGTTGTAGAAACTCGCCTCTCCTCCTGTTGTAATCATTGCAATCAAGCCCACCCCCAGTCTCAGTGACCAAGTCGCGCGACGCGCTGGGGTAACCTCATCAGTAATGACGACGATGAATTATTGTCACTAGTTTGGTCCTAGGTCCCATTCTTGTATATGTACTTGACGATCAATCACCACAATGCCCTCAGCGAGAACAATAGATGCAATCCTGAGCGATCTGCGACTTCCAACGCGTACTTTCCCTCTCAGTTTTACAGAAGCTTTCACCACCGACGCTCGTGGAGTCCGTGTAAGCCTGTCCACGTCGAGATCTCAGAGGCCCCCCGATGTCACTGCGGTCATCCTCAACTGGTCTCGGTTAGAAAACGTGATCCGAATCGCATCTCTCCTTTGTGGGCCATGGCTGGATGACACTATCGCTGAAGTGTATGTCTGGAATAACAGTCCCAAAAACTTGTCGAAAGAGGTGAGTAACTGATCACTTCCCACCTCTCATAGCTTCGAATGACGCCTGCAGCCAGATTTTCTCCAGCGCTCACTGTGACACCCGAAAGCTCAAGATAGAGAATTCACCAGAAAATCTGTATTTTCATGCTCGGTTTCTCGCATGTACCAAGGCGTCGAGCCCATACTGTTTTATTCAGGTACGTTCCTCATGCAATTCTCTCTTCGATCGATTGCGGACGGCATTCTCAGGATGACGACTATATCATCTTGCCAGAACTCATAAAGACCCTTCGCATTTGAGCAGAAGAATCTTCGCAGGACGGAATATATCTTTTGCCCCCGCACGAGCATCTATCCAGTAGACTGCGCACAACAGTGACATCAGACGGTATCCATACAGGCTTTGCGTGGCTAGGTCATGGTGCCATGATAAATCGACAACGAGCTCTCAGCTTTGTATCTCTCTTGGACGATGATTCCCTTGGCATGACAAAAGAACAAGTCAAAATGGCAGACAACTATTTCACTGTCCTGAGCAACGAAATACCAGAAATTTGGTTTGATCAGGGGATAGAGCTGGGGGGAGGCCAACCATTCACCGTTGGCCACGAAGGAAACGAACGAAACCAATTACACATAGTATGTTTCTTTCTCAAGTGAAACATTTGGTCTGCTACCACGGAGCAGGGAAATGCATGCCGCTACCTGGACGAAATCGTAGCACGCCCGTCTGCTGTCACGGCGTTGAGTGACACTCAAACTGGCAGTCTGGGTTTTGTCAAGAGGGACGGCCATGTTTCCAATCCCGAACATCTTCATGTAAACCGCGCGGCTGCCCTCGGTACACCTTACCTGCTGGAAAGCAACATCAAACTGCTTCCCGATGACAATATCCCCAACTGCCTTGCCGCGATCGACTTGCTCGGGAACGAGGAAAGACGCGCTGGGCAGATAGGACAGGATGCAATTTTGCATTACCAACAACATGCCCTGTCCTATGCCGTGGATGGGAACGCCAGCACTGCGTTCCGTAGTCCATATGGTGAGTGAGAGGGTCGTGCGCTGAGCAACTTTTGAATGGTGCGCATAGATGCAAAACAAGGCGACTACATTCTCATTGACACGTTGTCAGTATTTGAATTCAACAATGCTGTAGTCGAGTTGGTTTTCCTCGTGGCGACAAACAATGAGGACATCCTCCGCAGATCGAAATATGAGTGTTCTTCCGACGGAAAATGCTGGGTAAGCATTATGATTGCACATATGATGGTGCTGACGTGTAATCGGCGCGCAGTTGCTGTCGCCATACTATTCCGTGTCTCGACCCACGACGGTAGTAGCAGAGTCGACCCATGATCAAGATGATGATCTGCTGGAGTACAGCGTGCGGATGGCGGGGAACCACGCTCGGTTCTTCAAGGTTACGGCTGGCGAAGATGTTTCCCTTCCGTGGGTGATTTATGAGGTGTGGGTGAGGTCTGTGTCACAGAGTGTGTAGAACACCCACGGCGGCGGTGATTCGTGTTTCATCCATACTGCATGGGAGTGTCGCTTAGTAGAGGTTTAGTTGGCAACTCCGCCACTGTAATAACTAGTCTTCACACCGCTTTTACTACCCAAGCTAGTCCCATTTGGCAACAACTCGTTCTCTCTGGGTACGGAGTCGACGATGTTCCACCTAGCAACAAAGAGTGCATTTAAGCCCACTGTTGCGTTTCGAGGAGCAGTACGACGCTCTATTTCAGTTCAGGTACCCCGCATGTATTCCCAAGGCTGCTATACTAAGGACATGCGGCAGTCGCTCCTCCATGGGTCACCAGATGCTCGGAGGGCAAGCGAAATTGAGCTACAGCAACATTCAAGGCTAGTTGCGAGAGGTAAATATGTCCACGGATTCGAAGGTGAGAGCAGTTGGTGTCGTTAAACCGCTGCATATAATGGTTGGTTAGTCCATCAAGTGAAACCCGATTTGATCGACGAGTATAAGGCAGCTGCGTGCGTGGTTTTCTAGCAGAATCTAGCTGCCTAATGAATAATGTTTGTTCCTAGCGAAAAGTACTATGGGAGGATCAAAGATGATCCACGGCTACATGTAAAGCTGACGGGCAGCTGGGAGACGTTGGTCGGCAACCAAGACACGTTTGGTGGGTGTATCTCATTGCACGTCGTAAAGGCGGTTTATCCACATTGCTCCAACCCGTAGTCCATATTCTGGAGTATGAGAATTATGCTGGTTATGACAAGACAGTGGAGCTCATTCGAAACTCGGAGGTAACCCCTGGCTTCATTCTGCTCGTGCATGGCGCTTAACCCTCTTCAGCATGCTAGTTCTTACAAGCGCTTCTTCCCTACGTAACTTCCCGTTCTACGCAGCTTGCTCAAGAATTTGCATTCTTTCCTACGGCACCACCACATGCTCAAGGCGGAATATTTGAGCTCCGGAGTTATCAGCTGAAGCCTGGTACTCTCTTGGAATGGGAAAACACATGGTGTGTTTCTTGTAGTCCACCACATATCATGTACTGATCGGTACCGCTAGGCGGAGGGGTATCGACGCCCGTCGCAAATTTGTCGCACCAATCGGTGCTTGGTTCTCGCAGGTCGGAAGGCTCCACCAGGTTCATCACATGTGGCAGTACCCGTTAGTCACATCTAACCTTGAGTGGGAAACATGTTCTCATATCTGCATTAGAAGCCTTGAAGCAAGGAAGGAAACGAGGGAGAAGGCCTGGCAGATTGACGGATGGGCAGAGACAGTCTCCAAGGTAGCTTAATCGTTGTGTGTGGGTGTTGCAAGGCTGACGACACGGTAGACTGCCCAACTCGCCAAATTTATGGACTCGTTTATATTACTACCCCTCCCGTACAGTCCTCTTAAGTAAGGAATTGTACTTGGTGGGGATCGCTCGTGTACTTGTGGTTACTAGTGTCTGAAATGGTGCCTCGTCTACTATGCTGTATCATCTTCTAAATTATATAGTGTCTTGACGACTCGACTAGTCAGGGGCCCAAGTCACCAATTGGATAGCCGTGCGATATTTCCACCGAGATCGATGTCTAGGTCATTAGTCATTGCCCGACGGACAACGCGCCTAATAACCAGTCTCGTCTTTCCCCCATGTCGACAGCCCGCTGGAACGAATCCGAACGCTCCGAGGAAGAATCAAACCAGGACTCTTTTTCAAGCCGCAAGCGAAGTAGCAGAGGTGATCCAAGTCATTCACTTACCCCATCTTTGCCCACTGAATTATTTAGCCTGCGATCACTGTAGAAAGACAAAGAGCAAGTGCGAGCCTTCCAACACTCCGGGAACCTGCAAGGGCTGTGCTCTCGGAGGCAATGGTATCTCCGCCTTTGCACTGTTCTCGTTAATGCTTGACGATCTTTTCTTTCTCAGTCTGTACCTTTCTAGGTAAGCTTTTGCCACAGAGGAAGTAGAAGGGCCCACACTTAATTGGTACCATAGGCCCTAGCTACAAGCGCGGACCTCCCAAAGGATACATTCAGGCCATTGAACAACGATGGCACCAAGTCGAGTCACTGCTCGGGTCACTGCTTGCATGTCCAGACCGTCGTGTGCAGAGTTTGTTAGCTGACATCCGACAAGACGAGTTGGCTGGGGAGATATTGAACAGAGTAGAGACTGGACCATTTGTACGTCCGTGGCCGCTGTTGCAGTGACATCGCAGCTGATGCAAAAATCAGGGTCCCTCGGGACGTCTCTCTCAACCTGCTAGTGCTACCAAAGAAGATATCTTCGCTTGTATCTTCCGAAGCAACCAGAGTTCTCGCGATGCCGCACGATCTAGGCGTCAGTCGCGTATATCACGAGAGATTGTCTCTTCATCGAGAGGTGATTATCTCTATTTTACTCGTCGCAAGTTTTTTTGTGAACACACACAAAGACAACGCTCTGTCGAGCATGCCAACTGCTGAATGGCAAGACCGCTTGGCTGCTCGCTTGTCCAGGGATACGTTGGCAGATCCTCACACTAGCACTCGACAGTCACCCTCTCGTGCATCTACTGAGGCACCTTTGCCACAACGCCGCCGACTTGATGAATCTAGTCCTGGGGCGGATCCAAGTCATCCGAATTGGAATGAAATGTACATTATGGAGGCATCATCTGGTGATTTGACATCTTCGGTAGTGTTGAAATTCGATTAATATCGGTTCTGTCAGACTCAGCAGAGACCGACGAACCCCAGTGCGCGACTGCATTTGGCCAGCTATCGTTGGACGAGAATCAAGAAGTACATCGCGCTTCGATTGATGTCCTGGTTTAGTTTACTCACCGAATCTAGGTCCGATATCATGGAAAAGCCTCGGGTCTCCATCTCCTCATTCGGAATGATCGCGTAGATAGTCGTCTTGACGGAGGAGTCTGGTTACATTTATTTCTTTATGTGATTACGCTGAGATACTGACCCTTCTTTTGTACAGGAGGCTCCCAATGGCGCGCTTCTGGCCGTCCGCCAAGGTAGACATGCCTGCCTTGCCACCAGAAGCTGATATTCCTGTTACATTTCCTCCCTTCGAGATGCAGGATCGGCTACTTGGTTTATACTTCTCATATGCTCATCCAATATTTCCTGTCATCCACAAGGCTCGTTTTTTGCGAGAATATAATGATTGGTAAGGTTTATTATGTGATCGCGCTGCGTCAGTTTCTCAAATTTCCGCTCTCCCCCAGGAAAAAGTTCGTTGAAGTTGCGTTATTGCCTGGATTGGTGCTTACCCATCGTCAAGTGGCAATTTGAGTCCGCCAGGCTCGAAGGGCGACTCCCCTTCACCAGCCCGAGAATCGCCACAGACCATCAGTAAACTATTGCTTCTGTCGATATTTTCCGTTGCCGCTCGCTACCTCGATGAGCGTGCTTCAGAGTCCGCGGACAAAATATGGGATGATAGGTGTGAATACCTCACTCAAGCAAAAAGTGTTCTTGGTACTGCAAGATTGCCTACAGCTTATTTCTTGACCACTGATATATTTTTGGTCGATAGCACGAGTATCCCACAGTTGTCGGGCATCGACTTGTCAGGCTCTACTACTCCTTGGCCACCGTGAATTTGGAATTGGTATGGCCTTGTGGAGTCATCTGTCCTGTATGCTGACCCGATCTTCAGGATCCATGGAACAAGGCTGGTTGTACATCGGTGCGGCGATATCAGTCATGTGCTTTCCTTACGTTTTAACATTCTTTTACTCTCAAGGAATGGCCATCAGAATGGTTCGTTTCATATTCCATCGTCCAGTTTCAGTTTGATAAATGATGATGTAGGCGCTAGACCTGGGTCTCAATCGTGCAGCAGACAACTGGCAGTTCAATGGGAGGAAGATGTTCTCCGATGAAGAAAATCAAGAGAGGAAACAGATATGGTGGGGATGTTGCATTGCGGATAAGTATGTTTTTCCTATCTGATATGGTTGACTCGGCTCATTTTTTGAATTCAAGATATGGCTCTACCTATATGGGTTCGTGTTAGCTCGAGGTTCGCGCGGTGGATAACTGACATTAGCTCCGCCAGGGCGTCCAACATGTATTGGCGAGAATGATTTCGACACATTGCTACCTGACGCGGAAGAGGTGAGCTGTACGCGTCTAGAAGGCCGGTGCTGACTAGTTCCACAGTATGAGGATGACTCTCATCTAAGCCACCAACCCAACGTAATGTCACATCAATCTTTATCGATCGTCTTCGTCATGCGATGCTTCCGGGCTGCTTCGTCACTTTGTTAGTATTTGCCCACGATTGTCATTCACACTATAACCCGTTTTGTTTAGCCGTGATCATTGGGTTGATTGTATCATCGGTTTACCCAGTAAAGTCCTCGAAGCACAGTTCCAGGCGAGCCGTCCTGAATGACTTGGAAGCTCGTCTTGACCAATGGTACCTTGAGCTCCCCAATGACCTAAGATATGACCCCGCAAGCAAGAGAAATACTCCACCGGCTCCCGTTTTATACATCCACATTAAATACTGGTCCGCTGTATTGCTTTTGCACCGAGCCTTGTGAGTAGCTTTCCTCGTCGTAGGCAAGTCACTAACGTTTACGTTTGGCACAGTATCCCGAACTGGAAAGGGTATGCTTTGATTCAGTGCTCAACGGGAGTGTAGCTGATTTCGTTAGCTCTGAGTCGATACTGCAGAATCCACCTTCTGGTTCTAATACTACATCGCTAAAAGCCTTTGACCTTTGCCAAAGTGCCGCAACTTATATCAGTACTATTGGTAAGTGGTGTAATCCAGATTCTGAGGTCCGAGGTTCTGGCTAAGTGTGATTCAGTGACAACATATCACGATTGCTATAATATTAAGCGCGCCTCACCTTTTTTTTCACCATATATCCTCAGTGCAGGGTGAGTTACTTCAACTCATGACATCTGTACTCTGCCTCAACCTGTGTTCAGTATAATGCATATCGTGACGTGTATGTCCTAGATTATACCGATCCTATTACATGCTTATTTTTATCTTGAAAGTGACTATACGTCCATCAAACATGCAAGCTTACATTGGGCTTCAGCAGCTGCTAACTGCGCTAACAAACATGCAAGTACGTGCCAGCCACTCGTTGGTATACCCTGGCCTTCACACATGCACAGACGACTTGGCCCAGCGCGGCTAGAGCATGGGACTTGCTTCATGGGGTAAAGGTCCAGGTAGACAGCAACCTTACGCCCATGTTGCAAGGTCCTGATAGGCAAAAAAGGGGTGCCGATGATGCGTTTGGGAGGGAAAAGAGTTCGGACTTCCTCAAAGAGAGGCGTTTGGAGATTCTGGTTCAAGAGAACGGATGACATCTACCCCAGGTATCCAGGATATCAGCACTCGCATGATGGCGCACATGTTGGGACTAGATATCCCAGGCATCGAACCCTCGACGTCATATTATCCTGGTTATGAATGGTGGCCGCGTGCAACGAATACCATGCAGGCACCCTATCAGCAACCGTCTCCAAGCGTACAAAGCTCAGAATCGCTGATGAACACGAATTATCCGGCCACCCAAGGCGATCCTGGATGGAGGGTCCCATCGACGGGCTATTCGTACGGATTCCATGGTTCATCGAATAATTATCGGATGTAGCCTCTAGAATGTTTGGATACAGCAGTAAACTAGCTTGATTATGTAATCTATTGGACCCACAATGACAATCCGCGACGCCTTTTTGTAGTGCCATATGTTCCTATGAAGCCACCATCTGAATGCCACACGAGGATGTCCAGCATTCAGAACCTATTGAACCCTGAAGCACGTATTTCTAGCTCTTGCGGGTCTGTCGGATTTATATTCTTTCACCCTTCCTTTGTTAACCGCCTTTGTCCAGGTCAACCGAACGAAAGTGGGAGGGGCCAATATCGCCCGAGTCTACATCGGATACAAGTACAAACGCGATGGCTGAAAGGAGCCCTCCTGTTTCAGGGAAAGCACAATACAGCGATCATGAGCCACATCCCAATTGCCCAGATACGCTTTCCTGTCTCCCAGACACAGATGGACGACCACAGCACACACTTCCTGTTATTCTACGTTGTGCGATACTAGGAAGCGTCAAGAAGCGATTAACAATAAGGGATATCTATGCGGCTATGGAAGACAAGTATGCATACTTTCGAAATGCTGGTCCGACCTGGAAGGTATGGTGATGACTCCTTTGGGGTTTCTCTGTCTTGATGTCTTTCCCCCCAGCAATCCGTTCGTCACCACCTGTCTTTGAACAGACTGTTTGAACGACAACCTCGTCCAGTAACTGACCCAGGGTTCGGTTCCTACTGGACAGTGAACCTCTCTGCTCCCCCGGGTACGAAGCGACCACGGAAGCGTGGCCGAACGTCCAAGGCCGTTTCTGGACCCTCTCAGACTGATTTGGCCCAATCAGACCAGCAGAAGAAGCGCGGGAGGCCACGAAAACCTTTGTCACAAAGGGGAACTTCCGCTGTCCCTAGCACACTTTCTAGTCCACCTCCTCTCGTGCAAGGAGCTATATCTTCTATGCGGACATACGATCACGACTCTGAAGAACACACCGAGAGACAAGGCAGTTCACACGATTGCAATGGTTCAGAAGACGAATACGAAAGTGAAGAAGACATGGTCAAGCCGCGTAACCATGATCCATCAGCGTCTGGCCTAGACGTCCTTGGAATTCACGAAGCCGCATCACGTCTTTATACTTCAGATAGAGGCCATCGGGTGTACTCTATGGCTGATAAAGGTGTCATCGATCGAATGCAGATGGAAATGGCTGGACTACGGCGACAAGCCGCTGATGCCATATCCGTTTCATTGCGAATATCAGATCAACTTTCCGAAGTACAGGCCGAAGCAGCTCGAACCAAAGCTGCGTTGAGGGCAACAGAAAATTTGTTGGAAGAAGAAGGAAGGAAAAGAAGAGAAATCGAAAGGGTTGCAGGTGAAGAAAATCGATTGAGAAGGGTTGCTGAGGAGACCATTTTCCGACTTCAAAATCAAATGGCGTAGCAAGAGTGCTCGAAGCGGGATAGTTAGTTGGCCTGGCTTTCGAGGCTCTGGTTCACAGTCTGAGCACTGCATTGGACAGTGAGCATTCCATAGTCTGCATGATCGCCACATTTTACTAGGATAGACAACGTCGACTCGGTCAATTGTATGTACGCAGTATGGGTTGAACTTCATCGTAAGGTGAATCTCGACTACGGATCAATGACTTCTCCAATCATATCTGGGTCCGAGTCGCTGCTGAGCAATGCGAGTATGTGCAAGCTTTGAAGTCATAGGTCACCAGCAGAAGTTACACCTGCATCATTAAATTATGAAACACCGAATGGTGGCCTGCAGTACTTCCGAATGTCTAGACGGGCCGGACGGGCCGAGCGGGTGTTTGGCACCCCAAACAGTGAAACAAGGTTGAACGAAAATACTTACTGACAGGGTCATAACTTGTTGTCCATATCCTCGAATTAATGGCTGGCGGCCGGCGGCCGATGGTCAGGACTGTGTAAGGTCTTCTGCTTGCAAGGGATGTGCGTGGCTAACCAGTTGGATGATAGCTACAAACAGACGCGGACAATCGAGCCATTGCATACAAGCGGTCCTATCGCAGTCACCCCAGATGGATCGAGGATCGTTACATGTCTCGCAGAAGAAGCCCTTCTGACGGAACTTTCCAGCGGAAAACTGCTTTGCCGGTTCTCGTGTGTATGTATTGTGCGTATGTTTCCTGCCTGTTATTTACTCCATACGCTCTAGGCATCCGAGTCCATCACAACACTTTGTCTATCACCTTCTGCCGCCTACCTCATATTATTCACAACGCCCCCTTCCCTCAGACTCTACGATATTCCAAAAGTCTGTTCTGGCCAAGTTGTACACCCCTTCCGAGTCATTGCGCATGCCCATGATGCACCAGTGCATGTTTGCACAGTTGATCCGACTTCGTCATTCCTTGCTTCTGGATCAGCGGACGGCATTGTCAAAGTTTGGGACATTTCTGCGGGACACGTCACGCATGTTTTCAAAGGACACGGAGGCGTTGTCAGCGCTTTGAAATTTAATTTCCCCCGAGACCCATCGATCGCCAGCTCAACGAGGACTTTTCAACTTGTGACTGCTTCAGTCGACACTCGAATTCGCTTGTTTGACTTGATGGCAACGTCTAGAAATGACCAGGAAGCACTTTGGCCTATCGCCGTTCTGGACGGTCACGTTTCCGTTCCACGAGGTTTGGATGTGACACCTGATGGAAAATGGCTCATAAGTGGAGGAAGGGACTCGGTAGTCTTACTATGGGACATGTCCCCCAGTTCTCGTTCAACTGATGGAAGCGTCAGCAAAAAAGGAAAAGGGAAAACCACCGTCGTAGCCCCGATTCTTTCCAAGACTGTTCCGATCATGGAAAGTGTCGAGGCTGTAGGGTTCGTACACCCTGAGCTTAACGACTTCACTGCCAAATCTCCGAAGCTCCAATTCTTCACTGCCGGCGATAAGGGTGTCGTCCGGATCTGGGATCTCACACAGGGCTCCGTCATCTACTCATTGGGTACAAACGCCGACTTCGATATTGTTGCTCAGGAAGCGGAGAGGCAAATCATTGACGCCCTGTGAGTGATCACTCTCTTCTTCAGTCGTTTCTCATTGTTCTCGGAGGTTAGCTACCTCCCGGCTGTAGATGCCATTGTTTCCGCGCATGCAGATCAAAATATCTTCTTCCATTCCCTGATATCCCGATCACTGATTCGTCATATGGTCGGCTACAACGATGAAATTGTTGACGCCATCTTTTTATCACCACCGAGCTCAGATCCAAATCAACCCAATCACTCAAGATCACGAGATACTCAGCTCGCACTCGCCACCAACTCGTCCCTTATCCGCATTTATTCAATTTCTAATCTGGATGCGCAAGTTTTGGCCGGTCACTCCGACATAGTGCTATCTCTAGATCAGGGATTGGGTGGACGTATATTCGCCAGTGGAAGCAAGGACAAGTCAGCGAGAGTATGGGCTTTTGCGCAACAACCAAACTCCAATGGGTGGGGGTGCATCGCTATTTGTGAGGGACACACAGAGAGCGTCGGTTCCATCGCGATGTCACGGGTGTACGATGACAGCGACTCCCACCCTCGTTTCGTCTTCACTGGAAGTCAAGATCGAACAATCAAGATGTGGGATCTGTCAGAGCTCCCTTTGACATTCCCTGGTGTAGATCCAGCAAAGTGCCACAGTCTCGCGACACATAAAGCCCACGACAAGGACATTAACTCTCTGGATATCGCACCCAATGACCAATTTCTTGCCTCTGGCTCCCAAGACCGCACCGCAAATATTTACGAGATTTTCTATATGCCTAGCTCTGGCGGAAAACTGCCACGCGGAGAGATTAAACGCCTGGGGTGTTGCAAAGGCCATAAAAGAGGTGTTTGGAATGTTAGGTTTGGGAAGACGGAACGTGTCTTGGCTACTGGGAGCAGTGATAAGACGGTCAAACTCTGGAACCTCGAGAACTTTACCTGCGTCAAGACATTTGAGGGGCATACTAACTCTGTTCTCCGGGTTGGTTTTATCAACCACGGAACGCATCTAGTAAGTTCAGGATCTGATGGCTTGGTGAAGCTATGGAATGTGAAGGAGGAAACGTGCGTGACGACTCTTGACAACCATGAAGACAAAGTACGTGTCGGATCTCCCCGACAAAAAAACTAATTGTGACGGGGCTTTAGGTCTGGGCGCTAGCTATCAGTACCGACGAGGCGACAATCGTCTCTGGAGCCGCTGACTCTGTGGTCACATTCTGGCAAGACTGTACGGAAGAGGAGGAGAAAGAAGGAGAAGCAAAACGTGCAGACCAAGTGCTCAGGTGAGAATGCTCATATGTTATCCCCATCTGACTACATTCGCGCATAGAGAGCAAGACTTTATGAATTACCTCGCTATGCACGACTATCGGAGAGCTATTGAACTCGCCCTTGCTATGCAGCAGCCAGGGAAGCTTCTTGCGCTGTTCAAGGAAATTCGGTCCGCCACGATGGAACGGGGTTTACAAGGCGATACACCTGTAAGCGGTAAGCATGCACTGGATGAGGTTCTACGCACGCTCTCCAGTCCCGATCTTTCCGTCCTCGTACGATATATCCGCGACTGGAACACGAACGCAAAGACAAGTGGTGTTGCACAAAGTGTGCTCTACACTATATTGAGGTTGCGTCCCGCGGAAGAAGTTCTTGAAGCTTTTGATTATAGTTCCCCAGAGGAGACGCGACACCCTATCGGGACTACATCATCCTTGAAGGATATCATCGACGGGTTGATTCCCTATACTCAACGACACCTCGCAAGGCTGGACCGACTGGTTCAGGAAAGCTTTGTTGTGGACTACATGTTGAATGAGATGGATGATGGAATGTTTGATGGGACAGGTGGGGAGATTATGGATGTCGACGATCCCAGGTAACACGCCATTAAAAGTACATGACGAAGCTATTAATGTGATTCATTACTAAGAGAGCTCGGATCTCTATTGAGGTACACTCGTCCCAACCGACATCCCATTACTCCGTTAAAGAGAAGCACCCACTCGTTGACTTTGATGGTGTCCAATGATATCAAGTGTTCGTCGGCCTCGTATATGCGACCGTTTTCCAGCAACCATCGTCGGAATACACCAGGTATGCAGCCCACTGTGAGTGGCGGGGTGAGCCAGCGCCCATGGCGATGGAAAGCAACGTTGCAGATCGACGACTCCATGATGGCTCCGGAGGTGTTGAACAAGATAACATCATCCGGATGGTTTGGGGTAATGTTATGGGGGCGGGGTGCACCAACTGGGGGGATGCCAACGCGCGCTCGAGCATTATCATATGGTTGTCTGTTTGTAGTTTTCATGGGGACTGTGCCAGAGGTCGACCGGGTGTCCATACAGATGGAGAGTATCGGATCGAAATGAGTGTGTGTGTCCACGTCAGGGCTAAAATGAGATGCTGCTGTCGGATCATAGCGCAACGGTTCAACCGGGGAGGCGGACGCCGTAATGTTCCCAGAAGGCGGGAAGATGACGCGTACCTGGTACAGGGCCACGTCAGCGCTTGACACAAGACCAGAGTTGCGATCACCTTGAGAGGGGTCTTGCCGTCAGTGCCGTTTACCTTGCGGACAGCATTGTCACAGATGTCTCTCAGCGCTGTGTAATCGAGTGAATCGGATACTTTCCACCGAGAGAGGTGGGCAGAGGAGAGAAGACGGTCGAGTTGGAATGCAAGCAGAAGGTATGGTGATGGAGAACCGTCGGGGGCGTTGTTCCACTCGAATACTTCGAGACGAGGATCGAATCTTGTCGTGCACAGTAGCGACATCATGATGCTCTCAGCAAAACGTCCGCAGTCATGTGCCAAGTCACGCTCTGTCACGCCCATAAATGACGCTGCATCAGCTGCGGTATCTCAATCCCACCCTTGAACAGTAACCATGTTCACAGTCAAGGCGACCTACAGAAACGAGACTCGCAGATTCACCTTTCCAGAGTCTACCTTCTTTCCAACATACAATGAGCTCCATCATCAGGTCTGCTGTCTTGCACTATTCGCTTGCCACCAATTGGCGCTCACTTTCACCCTAGCTCTATCGAGTATTTCCTATAAGCCATAATTATTATCTATCAAGACTTATTTTCTCTCCTGACGCATCCAAGCCTGGACGTATCTTGATTGGCAAGGAAATACACTCTGCCGAAGACTACGATCTTCGTGTCGCTCCTTTGCGTCGTCTGTGGCCTAGTCCTTTGCTTCGATTCACCATCTTCGATGAAACCCCTCACAAGGTGCCAGGCAGAGGTTCAGAAAGGTCGTCGCTGTACAGTGACCTCGCGGTTCCTCCGTCCGACACGTCTACATCGCCATCCCCTGTCGTATCCCGCCACAATGGTGTATATGCTCCGAACTCTCATGCGTTGATTCCTCCGCCACCGCCACCCCCTCAGCCACCCGCTACCTGTGTTGTTCCGCTTCCACCCTCGCCATCCAAGATGTTCCCCCCACCGAGCATCCCAACATCCAGCAAGTCTTACTCCTCTGAGTGTGGCACGGCGGGGACTGCGCCTTGTTGTTCCATCACGAAGGGCAGGGCAGATATCCAAGTCTTGTTGTCCTCATTCAAAGAAGATCTAGAGCACATCCTGTGTAGAACTTTGGGCACTGGTAACGAAGAGGAGCCATCCGCCGCACGAGTAGAGGAGTCTACTTCCAGGGCTTCTGACGTCGATATTATCCACCCTCGAAATGAGACCCCTGGCAGCGTCGCAAATGCATCGTCTCAATGGTGCTTTGTCTGCAAAACTAGCTTCACCGGTGTTTGGTATGGCTGTATCAAATGCCCTTGGCATGCAGTTGTGAGTCAATTTCTTGAGTATCTTGATCGTTGTTTCACGGATTACCAGTGCCCCAGCTGTTTCTCCAAGTCGCATAGTGCTCATACTCTGAGTTTTGGTCCTTCCCACATCGTTCAGCAACGCTCGATTGACTGCTCCACCCAAGTCTCAGCGCAAATAGTAAGAGAAAGCACGGCTCGTAACAGTATATATCAGTCACCAGCGTCTACACCTTCGGGTCCGGCAGGTGAACCAGCTCTTCCTGTGCACCATGGCGTCGTCTGTGACAGCTGCTCTAAGACCATTGTGGGTATTCGCCATAAGTGTCTGGACTGCCCTGGTATGTCATATAGTCCAGCCGCGACTTCGTGCCTCACCTAGTTTTAGATTATGATCTTTGCGCCGGCTGTATGGAATCTGGGGCAACGGAGCAACACAATCCATTCCACGAGTTTTTCGATATAGAAACACCGGGACGCGTTTACGTTCACACTGTTTTTGGTGGGAATAGGGACAGACCATTTGGAGGCCGGCAACAACCCTCCAGTTCCGATCACAACCCGGTCACGCGACAAGGATCAGCTGGCACTCCCGCTGATCTACCTATTCGTCATTCCGCGAGCTGCAATCTTTGTGACTCAGCAATCGTCGGGGAACGCTTTGTGAGTCTATCTATATACCAACTTCCCGAGCTAAACATTCGTGTTAGAAATGCGTTACTTGTCCAGGTAAAGTCCTCTCCGTAGATCGTAATGGACGTGTGCTAATTTATCCAGACTTCGATACGTGCTCGTCTTGTTTCAGGTTTGCCATTCCATGTGTATGGAGATCAGTGATTTGACCATGTTTAAGGATAACGACGGAGCAGCATCCGACCCACGGGTTTGTCAGAGTGAACAGACCAGAGGACTTGATGGTAGGGTCACCGCGTTTGAAACAAATTTTTTTTTGATCATGGGCTGCTTAGATGCGTGACTCTATCCCGCTTCGTCGAGTTGCCCACCATGCGGAATGCAACTGTAAGGTGTCTGTCCCTTTTATTTCTACACATCGTTGAGTATATCTTGAACACAGCATGTGGCAAGATGATTCGCGGCGCTCGCTATAAGGTGAGAAAATATACTGGCCATTGTTCGCTCTCTGATCCTTTCCAGTGCATGCATCCAAGTTGTCCTGATTTCGACTTGTGCAGCGACTGCGAGGCCCTTCCAATTCCTGTTCATCCACTGAATCATCCAATGCTGAAATTGAGGACTTCTGACACTGTCATCCCGACTGTCTACAGGGTAGGACGGACACAGATGATTCATGGACCAGTCCCTCAAAAGGCTGCTCCGGTTTCCGGCGAGTTCGGGTCTCCCGTTTTGCCTCGCGTTTTGCTTCCCCCAAGTCCGCTCACGACCCCAACAAAGTCCCCCGAACCAAAACCCGTCGTTCCATCTGACCAGGTCACCAACGTGACTGTAGAGGACCAGGTACCTTCCGCTGAAGAATTCCTCAGCCCGCTCGGCAGCCCCGCGAGCGAGGTACCACCCACTTCCCTCACTATTGCGCCATCACACCTTCTAGTTGATGTCGAGGATCCACCTAGATCCCCTCGATCAACTCACCCGCCATTGGATATTTTTTATCAATTGTGGCCCAGAGTAAACCAAGAGATGGTACACCTGAACGAAACGAGGGCTCTGTCAGCGGAAGGTTCAGTTATCAATCCCATCGAAGTCGCTATCACGCAGGTCGCGGAAGAATCACTACCAGCAAGTACCGCCGCTTCTTCCATTTACGAGGCGCGTGAGCGCTACGGAACGTGTCAGGTTTCCCGCGTCCCCAGTACCAAGTCAATTGTTGACGGCTACGGTACTCCTTCATCTACGCCTTCAAATGACCAGAAATCATATTGTATCACTCAACAATCACTTGCCGGTGATCAGCAAGAAATAGTCACTGCAAACGTGCCGTGTCTGGACTCGGCCTTCGTGGGCGACGCCAATGTGCCTGATGGTCAGATCTTCCCTCCAGGCGCAGAGTTTGTCAAAGGCTGGCATATGATGAACACTGGTGTGCTCCCCTGGCCCACGACCGCTGAGGTCCTGTTTGTTGCTGGAGAGATGTTTGCCTCAGAATGCAGCGCAGCCCTCAGGGCCAAGGTTGGAGTCGTGCATCCAGGACAAGCCCTCGACATCTGGACAGGGGATTTGAAGGTGTGTGCATACCCTCGCTATAATGGATGACGTGCGTCTGACTCTTTCAAGGCGCCGGATGCGCCAGGGAGGTATGTTGGTTACTGGCGACTAAGTGATGGTCAGGGCAATTTCTTCGGGAGCAGTGTTTGGATTGAGTGAGCCATCCCAATTCTGTTTGAAGACTTGCCACTAAGGCAAAGCCGCAGTTTGACTGTCGCGGATCATAATTCTGACCAAGCGAGCGAACAATCGCTCGCAGCATCCTCGATGGTGATGCCTAGCGCGCACCCAACCAACTCGGTCAATGCCAGCGACGTGCAAGATGCACCCCAACCTTCGCTACCATCCACTAAAACTGTAACGGATGAACTTGAAGATGCCGAATCTGATATTTCTTCGGTGTCCCTAGTAAGTGTACCAACATCGGACGATGAGGATATGGAGTGGCAGGATACTCGTACCCATTCCGAGCCTCTGGAATATGTGGTATTGTACGATAACAATCCCGAGGAGTGAGATGTTAGGTTTCGTCTCCAGTGAATCGTATTTGTTTATGAGCTTACAAGTGTACTTTAGTAATGAATTGTTGACTCCATGTCACATGATTTGTTATTCAGGCTAGATAGGGGAGTATCTCTGAGTGTGCGGCATCTTCGTGCCAATACTAAACGCACTCATCTCCTCAACTGATGAACACGGAGGCCATTTTCCTCAAGTTATATCGTACAACCTAATTCAAGAGTCTCTCCATGCGTACTGTATGTTTGGGGAGAAACACTGGCGATTATCATCCCCCTTTCGAAGATTCTCCGGGAAGCAAGACCCACGATTTAAATCTAAAGTAGGGCACTCTAGGAGCCGCGTATCTAGTGTCTATCTATCCGACGACACTTCTACAAGCGGTTTCATCGTCGTACCCGAGTTCGATGGTTCAGTACGAACCCAAACGACACACGAAGAGTCCAACCGTTCCACACACCCACCAACGCTACCTGCGGTAACATCCCCTGACCCATTGCTATCAAACAGAATTGACAGCTGCCTCTGTGACCTGGAACCCGGTTGTGATAGAGGTTCCGGTAACACTTCGATTCCCACCACTAGTTTGGACGACGATCTTTCACAGAGATTGGGTTCCGCATACGAGCACATTCACTCCATGTCTTCTGCAATACCACCCAAGGCCTCGTTGTCTTCAGACCCCCAGATGCTTCGGAAACAGCTCGGGGTTCCACAACACTCTGTGTTTAATTACCCGATCCACTCTTCGCCAGATCTGCCCAATCCCCATATTTTCCCTCTTGAGCCCACGTCTCCTAAACTACCAAACGCCAGTTCACCAGACGTGGTGCACGCAAAAACGTCAAAAAAGCCCGGTTTAAGCATGAATACAGATGTATATCCAGTCTCTCATCGCCGCGGCTTCTTAGACTCTGTGCAACTTACACAAATGAAGTCGGTGGCAGCTGTACCAACCCTAACAGAAAACTCTCCCTCACAATCTCCTGTGCTTGAGGCACCTCGCAGCGCACATAGCATCTGTACGCCGGAACCTCAACCCTCCATCACATATTCACCGACACTTGCCAAATCCCACGCTGAGGAACCCATTTCCACACCGTCCTCTTCGCCGTCCTCTCGTCGACAAGCATCGAGGGGTGTTTTACGGAAACCAGTTCCTAATACCCCGCTATGTACGAATGCACACAAGCAACAGATTCCATTACCTCGAATTAGACCACCCTCACCCCTGAAGGTAGATATTGTGAGTCTCTTTTCTATTCGTCCATGTGATGTATTGACGTCTAGTAGCCCCTTCATCATATATGGCATGAGCGCCGAACCAATTTTGACTTTTTTTCGGGGTTTTATGTCAAGAAAGTCTCATTTCATGAGACAAAGTCACGACGAACCCGTGGAAGCACCGACGCTCTGGCTTCCTTGGCCTGGACAGGAACTGCGCCATTGTATACCGCTGACAAAGAATGTTATTTGGCCAACCCAGGATGTTTGCCGGATCACTTTAGCATGGGGATTGCCGTGGAAGACGACAGCATATCAGATGATGCCTTAGTAGATCGACTTGAGAAAGTTCGCAGGATAAGTGATTCTTCCGAGCGTGGTAGAGATATTTCGCCCTGGGGGTCCTTGGGTGATGCACATTTTTCTGGATCAGGGGGATGATGAAAACGGGCATCTGCATAGTTGTCGCCCGTCGTCCTCATCAGCAGCTCCGAATGCGCTCGCTAAACCCTGCGATGTGCTTTTGCCTTCCCCCCTGATAACGCAGGATGCGACCTCAGACTCAGAGGATGCGGAAGTATGGCGGGCAGCCAGAAAAGCGCTTCTATGCGTTCGGGAGATTGTTCGAACGGAGAAGAAATACCAAGAAGCTCTCAAGATGTTGTTGAATGCCCAGGTTTGTCTTCTCTCGTCAACTTGGTCACCCTCTCATGGCTCCACTTAGACCGCGACACCGCCTCCACCTTCCATGGATCCTTATATCTTGGCACTCGTTCGAGTTTCCGAAACGCTTCTTAGATGCTTCCTTGAGGATCCTTCGGCGTGGGGCGTTTCCACGGCTTTCGTCACGTCTGAAGACGAACTCGAAGCAGCGATGGTATCCTGGTGTGCTGTGGCGGGAGCATTGTTCACAGATGAAAATGATCCACGGTCCATTGGATTGGTAGGCAGGTGGCGATATCGTAAATCTGGAGTGACATCTAGCTCCTCCTCGGCCGCGACGAAAGCAATGTCCATTCCTCTCAGCCCTCGGTTACCCCCTATACTTCCCATGATCAACACTACCGGCAAGATAAAAAAGCGGACGGACGAGGAATATGGCGCACGGCAGTATCCACAAATGGAGCATCATGATGAGAGACGATCAGCTTTTATCTCCCTGCAGAAGCCGGGTCAGCCAGAAGGCACAAACAGTCAAACCTTGACTGGTCGGCCCCCCAGCAGGAAGCCTAGTGTTAGGGAGCTCGCCATACAGCCAATTCAGCGCGTGATGCGATACGTACTGCTCTACAGAGGCATGTTTTACCGACTCCAGAGTGTCGATTTTAACTCACTCTACTTTAGATCTTCAAGACTGTACCCCTCCGACGTCGCCGTCGCGTGTACTTGCTGAGCGCGCTCTGGAAGCCGCCATGCGTATTGCCAATCATTGCGACAGAGCCCAAAGAAACCCTGCATTCTTTCGTGCTTCCTAGGCGCCTCTTGTCTTCTCAGGGAGCACGTTGTTATGAATACTCGTACACACGCTAGAATATTTCCATCCACGGTCACCAGTGGTTGACCTGCATGCACTAATACTACAAGCTTTGGCCGTGTACGATTCATATGAATTTCCCTGCAATAATGGTATCTCTCCCCATCATCGCCGTCCGCGTGTGCGTAAATTTAGGGATCTGATATAATGACTCGGTGGGCATTCTGAGAAGAACCAGATGATCGCTTACGCTTAGTTTATCTCCCGAAACGCCAACTGTGTATCCTAACCCATCGTCCCCCACTATTGTTGGGGCCACTGTGACAATCAATGTGTCAACAACAGGAGGTTCCCCAGGGCCGCGTGGTTGGGATGCTTGATTCATGAATGTATTGATCACGCTCGCTCCACCCTCTACCATTACACTTCGGATATCACACTCATGTAACTTTCGCAGGAGACCGAGAATGGATAGAAGACCTGCGTTTCGATTGAGAACATTCCTCACGGGACGCGGGAGAGAATGCAAAAGATCGTACCAGAGACACACGGGATCTCGTACACCACTGCTCCAGCAGCTTCAAGCGCAGATTTGCGCGCAAGCCTCTCTGTGCATGCGGATTCGGGATCTGAAGCACAGAAAACCCAAGGTTGTTGACCCTTTCCGTCTCTGTAATTTTTCAACAGTTTACAATCTGTGCGAAGGCGCAGATATGCGTCCAAAACAACTGGGCGCGGCGACTTGATATGTAGTTTGTCCGCCTCGGGAATCAAACGGACTAAAGTCACAAAGATTGATGTCACAAACGGGGGATCGTAACAATGTGGCGCAAGCGTACCGTTAAGCTGAGGGTCATCGTTGTGGGCTGTACCTATGCCAACAACTATTGCATCGTGCATGGTTCTCATCCTAGAGTAGAAAATGAGTGAACAAGATGCTTTCACTTATAATCAGGAGCCAGTACCAGTGAGTCATAAGCATGCTGTCTGGACCACTCAGGGTAAGCTGTCTCCCATGGCTCCCAGCAATCTTGCCATCCAACGACTGAGCGAATGTTAGAGTCACTGAGGGTATTCTTTTCCCCTCTCCATCATACTTTTCGATATCTTGCGAAGGGAGCACAGAGAGAAGAAACTCGCGCGCAGCAGACATTTGCAACTTTCCCCGCTACGCCATCTTGCCGGGTACTATTCGGTTTGTCATCCGGATTTGGGTAAATAATTAAATAATCACCGAAGCATCCAGCAGCCATGATCTCCGATCCCATAGTCACTCCCAAGGTGGACGACGAGACGGATCAGATTCAGAACGACCAAGATCCGCAAGGAGATAGTGCAGAGGAACATGTCGCAGATGAGCCTGGTGCTGGAGGTGAGAGCATAGTGTCACCAGCTTCGCGTTAACTTTCTCAGCCGCACAAAGATCAGAAACGGAAGAAGAAAAAGAAGAAACCTAAGAAGAAAAAGGTTCAACAAACAGACCCTCCTCGCGTTGGGCTCTCCAAGATTTTCACAAATGGCATATATCCCCAAGGCGAGATACAGCCATACAAAGACGAGTCAGTTATCATTCGGATACAGCCTCACAGTCCAGTTTATAGAAGTGAATACACAGCAATGCATGGAGAGTTACGTCGGAGGAAAAACGATACAATGAGAAGATGGCCATAGAGGACCCGGATATCACTTACCAAAACATTCGTCGTGCTGCGGAAGTTCACCGTCAAGTTCGACGCTGTGCTCGAAAGTTTATTCGCCCAGGGTTGAGCATGACGGAGATCGCAGAGTATATCGAGGATGGGACGCGCTCACTTGTTGAAGAGAACGGTTTGGACGCTGGGGTTGGTTTTCCGACGGGCCTTAGCCTAAACAACTGTGCCGCTCATTACACCCCGAACGCTGGGGATACCACAAGTGTGTCGCATCCCGCTTGGATATTTCTGGTACTCAGCAGAGACAAGTTTTACAACAAGGCGACGTTCTCAAGGTGGATATTGGAGTTCATGTTAGGGGTCGCATCCTTGACTCTGCGTTCACCCTCACCTTTGAGCCCACATACGATAAACTGGTCGAAGCTGTACGGGCTGCGACCAATACTGGTGTCAAAGTAAGGAGCGCTCGCCGTATCAAACTTGCACTAAAATGGTTGATTCTAGGAGGCTGGAATAGACGTGCGTCTCGGAGAACTTGCTGGTTATATACAAGAGACTATGGAGTCTTACGAGGTCGAGGTTGATGGCAAAGTACTGCCCGGTTTGTGTTCACTTGATGTTCACTCAGGTTTTAACTGACTATCCTTGGTACGCAGTCAAACCCATTGAAAATCTTAGTGGCCATTCCATCAATTTATACCAGATACATGGTGGAAAATCGGTGTTGCTCGTTAAGAATGATGATCAAACCAAGATGGAGGAGGGTGAATATTTTGCTATTGAGACTTTTGGCTCAACGGGTCGAGCTCGCGTCGTAGAAAGCGTTTGTACTGCGTTCTTTCCGGTTTCGGTGATTTAACATCAACTTTATAGGGCGACTGTTCGCACTATGCGAAGATCATGGATGCGCCCCGAGTACCACTCCGGTAAGGCAAACATTGACTGACTGCACACCGCTCAATTGTCATACGAAGTTTGACGTCAGCGAAATCGTTGCTCAAGTCCATCACGGGCAACTTCGGTACACTTCCGTTCTGCCGCAGATATCTTGATCGGGCTGGTGAAAGTAAATATCTACTAGCGGTTAGTGCGCTCAGGACTCCCCTTGAAGACATAAATTAATTGTCGTATGATAGCTGAACCATCTGGTCCAACAAGGGATAGTACAGGACTATCCTCCTCTGTGTGATGTTAGGGGTGCGATGACCGCACAATTTGTGGGGACAACTGTACTTTAATTTTGTGCTCATGAAGGAACTGACTCTATCAACAGGAGCACACGATACTATTACGGCCGACAGTGAAAGAAGTAGTCAGCCGAGGAGATGATTACTAGGTTGGATGTAAGTAGTTCAAAAATCAATCCGTGACTTTGGATCAGCGTGATTGCGTGTGCCGCTGTGACGAAAACATATCTATCCAGAAAAGGCAAGGTATTTTTCATCCATGACAAATAACCCCTCGACGAGCTCCTCTCAGATCAATTCCTTCATGTCCTGTGGGCCCGCCGACTTTACCTCAGTGCAAAAAGTATCACGCACGGTGTTAGCATGCTGCGGGACTCACCGCAGCTCTTCTGCGATGCCATCAGTTCTACATCCTCTATAGCACCTCCACGCGAGTCAGTGATCGATCTCATTCGTAATTTCGACAGCCCAGGGTGTCTTTCCCCCGTCTGCTCGAATAGACCGATCCCTCAAATACGAAGACCAGGACTCCATCAACCTTTGGAATGCATGGAAGTATCCCGTCTTTGCTGTACATAAAGGTTTGCTTCTGTCCTCCCTCCGTTTTGAGCGTGGAACTTCCAGATTTCCATCTCACAGCATCGTCCCTTGCTCGGGACATTATCGTTTACCATATTTGGGGTCCGCGCAGAAGAACATGGGGCATCGAGATGACAGTGATCAACAGTGTGATGAGAGATGTCTCCAGGCACTCGTCATTGGCTGACATCGTAAGTGACTTGAATCATACGTTCTCATTGAATGACTGAATCTCTGTCAAGACAATGGTTCGGATGGTGATGGGACTTACAGGCTTGGCCCCTCTCCCTGCAGATGCCCTGGTTACCCCTGTCACATTCCCTGTGCGCAAGCGGAATCTTCGTGGAATATTGGCAGCTCTGGATGCAAAAGAAACCGGAACAAGGGAACTTTCGGGTGAATGGGTTGTTGGGAAGAAACTATGGCAGACCTTACAGTCGGACTACATGTCATCCCATCAGTCGGCTCACAAGAATACTACCCCGGAGGACGCCTTAAACGGAGGGTCATCTCCTTCTCGAAAGAGACATTCGAGAGTCATTCTTTATGTCCATGGCGGTGAGTCGTTTCTGCGCCACCCTCAAAAAGATGGGTTGATCACGTTGTTCAAGGTGCTTACTATTCTTCGAGTGCGGCTGCCCAGAGGATGATAACCATACCGATGTCAAAATACTCCTGAGACACGTGTGTTCGGTTCGTGATTTCCCAGGCGTAGATTTAGCGTTTCGACTGATTTCTGCCAGCGATCGACTATCGCCTTGCGCCAGAGACCTGTTTCCCGGGCCCCTTACATGACGTAGTCAGCGCGTATCTGCGCCTCACGGAAGATCTTCACGTTCCCGCAGAGAATGTCATATTGGCAGGTGATAGCGCAGGGGGTGGTCTATCTCTGGCATTGTTGCTCTATCTGAGAGACAACGATTATCCACTGCCTGGAGGCGCAATCCTGTTTTCACCTTGGGTTGGTCAGTGGTTGGTTTAATTTCTCATATGTTACTTAACCGCGTTATAGATCTTACCCTAAGTTGCCCGTCCTGGGACACCAATGCCCCGTACGATATAGTCCCACATCCAGGACCAACTGCACATCTGCATCCCGTTGTGATGTACCTTGGTGACGGACTTAGGGAGTACTTGACCCATCCATACGCCAGCCCACTATTCGGTAAATTTGATGGTCTCCCTCCATTACTTATTCAGTGTGGAGAGGCAGAAGTTCTGCGGGACGAAATTATGCTCCTGGCTCACAAGGCATCGCTCGCGGGCGTCCATGTCCAACACGAGATGTATGAGGATGCAGTAAGTATTCAATGTCCTTGCGCATACCCCGTTCTTATCTTTTCCCCAGATCCATGTCTTCCAGGCATTCCCATTTCTATGCTCGTCCAATGAAGCCTTTATCTCATGCCGAGAGTTTGTTTGTCACCGTCTCCCGGAGCTGCAAGCATCCATGTTGAAGGTTCTTGACAATATCTGTGAAGCACGCCTCGACGATGACATAGACAACGACAACGTACGCGTTGTTCGTGGGGATGGCGTCGAGACCTCTTCGGGCCGACACGACATGGAGGCACAAATGAACGGCAATCTCTCTAATGAACAGAGTCTTCCGAGCTGGGCTCCGACCTCTCTTCCATCAACTCTGGCGTCCGATACTAGTGCCAAAGGCACGGAGTCTCAGCTTGCTAGTTCAGTGGCAATGTCCATTCAGTCGCATTCCGGTCTTCGTCGCATCAAATCAACGCTCTCTGTCCTCGCCCCAGATACGACTTTACCCAAGATGTATGAGGACACCAACACCAGTGACTTCAAATCCAATTACTCAGTGGTACGTCCAAGAATGCGCAAGTCAAGTAGTCATACAAGCATTGCTTCTTTTGTCGAACAGTGGACCTTATCATCAAAAGGTTGTAATATCAAACAAGCCCAAGTGGCAACATAGTGGTGCTATGCCCCCAACATAACACGCGATGGTGGGACGCATAGCCTACATGGATACAATGTCCTATCTTGTACATAACGTGGTATATAGTCCGATATCTACGATTGCCAAATCTCGTCTTATGAGCGATCCAACGTTAGCTTTCTCTTGTGAAAGTCTAATTCTTCGAGGACACTCCGCAATGCTCTGCGCTCCCAATTTCCAAAGATAAATCCCTCATAAAGCATGGTTGTGGTTAACCATGCGATGAAGATGGTAAACAACACGAATATTGGGTTAACCCACGACAACGGAACCCAAGCAGAGCCAATAATGAGGCCTAACAGCAACAAGATACCAAGCGCAAACACGGTGAGCTCACGACGAGAGCGACCCTGAGAGATGCGGTATGAGGTCTGGAGGGCACCGAGAACCTCAGAAATCGTCCCTGAGGTCATTTCAGAAGGGGTATCAGCCCAAGGCGCCTCAGCGACTTTGGGAGCTGTATTTCCAGATATGACGTCTTCTTGAGCGTTGGGCGCGATGATGATAAGGGTTGCTTCTACTCCAAAGTGATCAGAATAAGAGCAGGTGCTCCCTGGAATGGAGTCGGTGAAAATGACCCTGGAATCCCTGCATGTCAATTTAAAGGCGTCGGGGTTGTCCGAGATGCAACTGGGTTGACGGAAAAGAATATAGTCGAGGCGTTTGCCTTGGAACGTGCGCACCACTACGCTGCCCGAGGGTCCGGAGTCGCGATAAGAATTTAACGGGGAGTCGGCTGTCACGCCGTATTTCTCTACACCATCGAGAGGGGTGATCATCCCCGTGGGTGGAGGGATGTATGGGTGTGAAACTGTCCACGAGTCGCTTAATCCGGCATAACTGCGGATGATGTTCATGACAAGGCTGCTCGGGATACTATTGAAATCCCCCAACTAAGAAGAACTGAGCAAATGAGTATTAGCATAAAGTTGTCTCTTACAGCTATAACATAACGCCGAGTTCCGCAGCTTGCCTAGTGACCTTTGCAAACTCCCAGGCATTGACTAGACGGTGGGCTCGGTTATACTCCGGGCCATCGTCACCGCCTTTTGCGTGGAACTGGCCGTATACGGTAAACGTTTTGATGTCGAGGTGGGGTGTGCGGACTCACGTGAGTAACAAAAATCTGTACTTCCCCAAGGGTAGGATGGAATACGGTGACACTCCCAGCAGCCTTGCCAACGTACCAGTCTCCGCCGGTGACATCCATCGGTTCGCCATTGAGAGAATATGGCGTGATGTCAGTGGCGATGATCGGCCACTTTGTGAAGACGGCCAAACCAGCACCTAACGCACCACTTGACGGAAAGGTGTCTCAGGTCTGAATGCCACGCCGAGTAGGAAATTGTCAAGCACGTACCTATGGAAGAGTTTGGTATAAGGCAATCTCTGGCAGACTTTGTCGCGAATTTGATTGTAATCTGCCTCCACCCAAATTTCCTGGAGGGCAATAATATCGTAGTCTGACCTCGAGAACGCGTTAGCAATTGCCGCTATGCGCTCATGACGATCTTTAGAAACGTATTTCAAGCCCCTGGGAACAAGCGGTTAGAAGACCAGGAAGGGTTGAGAGGTGTTATACAGACCAGCAATTGAAAGTGGCGACGCGGATTTCTCCCATGGTGATGGTGATGAGCTCGGAGCGTTGACTCCACGCGGTCACTCTAAATGAAGCTGGATGAGAATTCATACTACACGTGACGCCTTGCACACTCCATGTCCACCACCGTTTTCACGCGTGACGAGTGTGTTCAGATCAGTTCGCTGGAACATCATCGCTGCTGATTCTTGCTTTAGTATAGACATATCGACGAGGGCCGCAGACCAGTTCGCCCGTCTGTACTACTCCACATACGACTCGCCGACCCGAGCAGAGGACTTGCCAAAGTTCTACCGTCCCACGTCCACATTGACATGGAACGGCAACCCGTGCCAAGGTGTAGACGGTGTCAAGAAACTCATCCAAAACATGCCGAGCACGAAACATGAAGTTCAGTCCTATGATTGTCATCCTATTCCAGGCTAGTCCATTGTCCCTTTCATGTCGTCTGTTATCTCAACTATGCCCAGGAACGCGCCCTCCTTCCTTGCTGGTGACTGTGGCAGGAAATGTTACGCACGGGAAGAGTTCAACTGTCACCACTCCAAGTCGATCGGTAGATGGACAACCAAGAGTATTCTTTCAGACGTTTATGCTTGTCCCGGACCCAGCTGCACCCATTGCCGGAGTAGGAGAGGTCGCAAAGTATTATGTTGATGCTGATTCGATGAGATTCGTAGGATGATCATCTGCGGTGAGCCGGCAGGTACATGGTCATCGTTGCTGTACTAACTTGGACTAAGATGATGCTTTCGGACACTGGAGCCTTGATTTCAATGGAGCACAATTGTATCAAGCCGTGTTGAATGGATACTCAGATGTTTGAGAGCACGACGATGCATAACTCTGAACCGCAAGTGGTAACCTATTAGTACGTACACTACTAGACCAGCACCTCGTAGGAGAGCGATCAGCCGAATGTTTGGCTCTTGACAATAGTCAGTAAAATTACATGTTGAAAGGACATGAGATTTACTGAACGGGCACTGCGTTTGACTTTTGACAACCGCCATTCGTCTGGCTTTTCGTATTTGTTATACAACGGTTCAATCTTCTCTTGCCTCTTGCGTTTACTAATTTTGTTAGCATCGGCTACCCTGAAGAACTGAGGGGCAACCTCGACAAGCCACTTGGGTTCGATAGTGGTCACATTGTGACAATACTCGCGAGTCGTAAGCACCAGTTCATTATAGATTAACCACTCCGGATTGCGATTGAAAAGTGCCGAGGAAGGATGAATGTAAACCGGTGTACCCTCGACGAGAGTTTTATAGCCCTCTTGCGGGTCTTTCTTTGCAGCATTCCGGAAGAAGCCGGAGCAAATGGCTTTGCGGACGCGGTTGTAGTCCTTCCCGGAGGATAGAATGTCATGCTTGTACCTATGTCGTCGTTAACCCCACAGCGCGATCAAGCTTAACCGATGGTCTCACCTATCCATAATTCCGACAAGCTGCTTGCGAATATCCTGCGCCCGTCTCATACTCCTTGCTTGAATGAAGTTCTCGTAACACCACGGATTCGAGAAATTTGCTGCTTTCCATCCATTGTATACCGTGAGCAATGTAAGATGATCCCCTTCCGGCTGATGGAATTTAGCTTTCTTCGAATCCGCCTGGGCTTGTTTCTCTTTTGGTCTGTAGAAGACCGTCTGGACGGAGAGCATAGCAACAATGGAAAGGATCTCCTCGGAACACCCGAGCTCCACAGAAGCAATGACCATCTTTGCCAGGAGGGGATCCATGGGGAAGTCTGCCATCTTGCGTCCCAGGCGGGTCAATAATCCTTCGTCATCGAGTGCCGAGAGAGCATACAGTGCCTCTAGGGCGGTAAGCATCGTTTGCTGCAGGTGGGGGGTCCATGAAGTCGAAGCTGAGCAGATCGTTGATGCCCATCGCCTTAAGAAGTAGTATGGTGGATGCAAGGTTCGTTCGTTGGATATCAGGAATCGAACTGGGTAGCATTTCATTACGGTATGCTGCTTCGGTGTAAAGTCGATAGCATTTTCCGGGACCAGTGCGTCCGGCGCGTCCGGCGCGTTGTCGCGCTTGAGCTTGTGAGATGGGCATGACCACCAGGGAATCCATACCCAGACGAGGGTCATACGCGTTTTGTTTTGAGAAACCAGGATCAATCACATAATAGATACCGGGTATCGTCAAAGATGTCTCAGCAACATTGGTCGCAATCACGACCTTGCGAGCGCCAGGAGGGGTAGGCTCGAACACGCGAGACTGGACTTCGGAAGGCAGAGCAGAGTAGATGGGAAGTATGATGAGCTCAGGGACCTTCGGTCCAAGTGCTTTCATCCGCTCGAATAGTATTTCGCAAGCTGTGTCAATTTCTTCCTGTCCAGTCAGGAAGAGAAGGACGTCACCTGGCGGTTCGGAGAGATGAATTTGCATGACAGTGATGAGAGACGCGTCAAGATAATCAGTCTCCGGCTCCTTCGTGTACAACATTTCAACGGGATATGTGCGGCCAGGAATAGTGAAAATCGGACAGCCAAAGAAGTACTTGGAGAACTTTTCGGCGTCCAATGTCGCGGAGGTGACAATTAGTTTGAGCTCCGGGCGCTTCTTGACAGCTTCTGCAAAAGAGTTAGCAAGATGAAGCAAACATGCAAGTCTGGTGTAATTGCTCACTCTTCAGGAGTCCGAATAAGACATCCGTAGCGATAGTACGTTCGTGGGCTTCGTCCAACATAACCACGGAGTACTGGCTACAAAGAGGGTCGATTACAGACTCTCGCTGCAGCATTCCATCCGTCATGTATTTGATTTTCGTTTCTGGACTAGTGCAATCCTCAAAACGGATGGTGTATCCAACCTCCTGACCGAGACGACAACCAACTTCCTCTGAAACACGTTTCGCTACAGACATTGCAGCGACACGGCGAGGTTGTGTACAGCCAATGCGACCTTTGTCAGCGTACCCGGCTTCGGCAAGGTATTGGACCATCTGAGTCGTTTTCCCAGATCCGGTATCTCCAACGACGATGAGAACTTGATGCTGCAATACGAGTCAGCATTTTTCTTCACTTGTCAGAGAAATGATATTACATCACCAATGGCTTGCAGCAATGGTTCTCTGAGCTTGAAGATGGGCAAGCTCTTCCGCTGATCTTGGATGCTAAGTGTCGTAAATTCACCGTATGTCGTCGCCTTGTTAAACGTCGACTCCCTCCACTTGGGAACTTCTCCTGCTTTCTGATCCCTGAGATTACTTCTAAGGTCCTGTGCAAAGATTCTTTCAGAATCCTTCGCCATAGGATCTAGCCATGGGGCGCTAAAGTCGCGAGCCTCAGAATCCGCGCGCTCATTGACTTCTTGCTGACGGAGCTCTCGTCGCTCCTTTGCCAGTGCTGCGCCGCCAATAGCTGCTCTGTTCATAGAGCCATCCGGTGCTTTGATGATTTTGACCGGACTTAGATCAAGGGTGCGCTTCGTCTGTCCAGCTAAGAAAGGTGGTTCCTCTTCTCGAATTTCAACATCTAGTTCTTCTTCCACCTCCGCACGTGCCACCGGATTGCTGAAATCTTCGTCGAGATCGGGATACTCTGAAGCATCTATGACGCCGGAGGATATGAGTTGCTTGATTTCCCATCGTTCAGGTGACGTGAGCCTTTTGGCGGAACGCACGGGATACTCGTCCCGAGAACGTAAAGGTACAGCGTTTGCTCCAGACGAGGCTTGTGCAGCGCGCTGTCGTTCCTCCTCCATCTCCGCCTCGGATTTGATGCGGAGGTGAGGAGTGAGGTCGCGACCGCTGACTTGGTCCACGTCTTTCATGGAAAGACCTATTCGATTCCCCGCGAGACTCATTGCTTTGACTTTGACCTGCTGCCCTCGGCTGAGTAAATCCGAAGCAGAATTTGCACGTGCACCTTGCTGGATGTTTGAAACGTGCACCATGCCTGTTACAAAGTGAGAAAACAGAAAAGTCCAATCTACAAAGAGTGCTTACCCTCCACACGCCCAGCGACACCCTCGAGCTGCACGAAAGCCCCGAAATCTTTCAAGCCTGAGACGCGGCCGTTGTAAATCTTGAACAAGACCGGACGTTCATCGAGTTGCGTACGATCCCTCCCCCCATGTCTGTAATCCCTCCTTGTATCATATGAGCGACCTCTATCTGGACTGCGACTTCGTCTGCGGGGTGGGGAACGAGACCGGGACCGATCCTTCTGTCGAGACAAAGCCTGACTTTCCTCTCTCTTCTCGACCCGCACGGTCTTCTTTGCAGCACCCTCGAACTGCGCCATCATATCATCCACCTCTTGCATCAACACGTCCTTGCTTGTCTCTTGATCCGGCAAGGAGAGCCCAGGGAAGAGACGCTTCTGCTTGTCCGTCTCCATTTGGTTGTGGGCATCAGCATGAGAACCGGGAAGGATGTTTGCAAGTTCTTTTGACTTCTTTTTGTGTTTGGGGTGCAGGCTGAGAATGAGACGGTCGATGTTTTCGATGGCAGAGTCCGGAAGAGCACCGTTGAGTTTGTCCTTGAAGTCCTTGAGAGAGCTTGACTGCCCGTGAAGGTCGACGACGTATTCTGCAAGCACTTTGTCATTGACTGCGATGTAATTGTAAATCTCCTGCGTTATTCTGGAAATCAAGGAAAGGAGCTCGAGGTTGTACAGGTCGTCTGCCATCGTCGACAAGGTTGTTGGTGGTAAACGTTGGTGAGCAAGAGGATGAGTTGCTGACGTAACAATCTCGAACTCACTACCCTAGGTCGTCCCTTCAACCTTGTGCATTTTCTGATGGCTCCACGCGCTGGAAAGGGTATTGTGAGATCTGGAAATGCCGGAAACTCGTCAAAGAATTCCTCCAAGTCATCCGTACCCCAAGCAACATCGCTGGAGGATAAACCGCTGTTCCCCCCAGGCTCAAAGTATCCATTAAGCTTGCTCCATGAAAGGTCTGTCCAGTCTTTTACGTGCAGCCAAGCTTGAAGCAGTGCGGTTTTGGCAACTATGCAAGCATGCAGCACAGTGCCTGACTTTAGCTGCACGCAGCATGGGGTATCCAACGGTTGAGCTGCCCGCCTAGGCTTCCACAAGAGTTCGTATCTCACATGCTTCTATTGGTGCTCGTTTAGATGCCAGAAAAACGGTTGGGAGAAACCCACTGTCGATACCGTAAACCATCATATTTTCCTGGAATCCAACTTAACTCACCAGACCGCAAGCGACAACACGGTGATGGCTGGATATTTATCGTATCGTTGAGCAGAGTCAACAAAAGAACATCTCAGAAGGAGACCGTTCGATTTGAGCCACTTCTGCCCTATACACGACCTACAGCCTTGGAGGCGCGCCATTGGGGTGCAACCTATGCGCTGTATCGTGTTCGTAGCCCTCCGTTTTCGTTGTACCTCTTCGACGTGTACTTAATTGATCCGTACCACATTAGTTTTGCAATGGAATGCAGCTCAATCGAGTTCTGCCTCCAGGACCTCGAGAGTACTGGTCCGAACTGGCAGCCCAACACAAAGCCGCGCCGGAGCACCAACGATGGATGTACGACGCCGATCCATTTGCTGCGCGAAAGGAAGACGAACAAAGACGAACAAAGGCCGCTCAAAAGAAAGAACAGAAAGTTACTGGTTTTCGGGGAAACACGCTCGAATCATCGATCTCTCCTGAATTCACTCAAGTACCGGAAGTGAGAATGTCAAGTACCCTACGCGATCTCGTGGAGGATACTGTGAAGAAGGGGAGAAGGTTTTCTTATTTTTCAATTCAATTCTTATATCTTCATTTCATATTTTTTTGCAGGCCAGCGTCTTTTACCCGCCACACGAGGCAACACCATTGGTATTGGCAGAAGACGATGTTCTCGCAGTTACTCAGCAGCTTCGACAGTTGGGCTTCCAGCCGAATCAGATTCAAAACGCTATATCCTACCTCTCAGGGTATACCCCTTTAGGATCACATCTACTGGGTTCTCTGGCTCCTCTAGAAGCCTGTATCGAATACCTCCTCTTACACATTGCTGAAACTGACCTCCCGAAACGTTTCTTCCCCTCTAACAATTCCTCCAATCCATTCGTTGTCTCCGGACATTCCGGAGCTGACAACCTCAAGAACCGATGGATTGAAGACCTCGCAATCAAGGAGGCGGGCTTTCCCCCGCACGCTGTCAGAGAATACACAGCCGACCCAATCCTGGCCGAAGACTTGGTGCTACTCATATCCGCACTTTCTTGTAGACTCATAGGCAAGCACGCTGGAGAGCTGTTCAAAACGAGCGCGAACTTGGAGTCATCCTGTCATGAGCTAAGAGACCGGACTGACGAGCTAGAAGCACTTGGTGCTCATTTCGTTGACTCGTGTCACATCGTTATGCCACTCTTCAGTGCACCTGTGGAACTGCATGTTGTCTTGCCACCTGACGCTTGCAACAACAGGTCTCTACCAGCTGTCTATGTAGGGTCAAAATCGGTGCCACCATACGTCCGACTGCATCTGCTTGCGCAGCTTCTCTGTGCAACTGAACGAGAGGACTTCATCGAGCCCGGTGAAGGTTTCTTGATCGCAGCCATGCGAGTCCTTGAGGACCATTGGGCCCAGATCGATATGAACGGGCCACCTGCAATGTCGACAGTAGTCGGGCATCTGATCACAGCTCGGAGCACGCCAAAGGTACCAAGTATATCATACGATGGACCTATCGACAAGGAAAACAAAAGAACTATGCATAAAAAGTCCAGACACCCGTATGACGACCGGTCAGATGAACAGGTCAAACAAGACTTCGAGAACGTCTGCCAAACAAGGATATATACGGAGATGCTTGTATCTCGCCAGCGTCTCCCAGCTTTTTCGGTCAAGGATCGGTTTTTGGATGTTCTGGACAAGCATAGAACTGTTGTTGTCATGGGAGAGACTGGTAAAGACGATTGATTTCCTGACCGTCCTCGTTGCTAACAGCACTTCTCAGGATGCGGGAAGACCACTCAATGTGCGTCATACGTCTTTCCGTTTAATATTACTAACGCTCGAAATCCCATTAGTGCCTCAATTTATATTGGACGCCCTTATCCAGACTGGCCATGGCTCGAAGGCGTCTATTATTATTACGCAGCCACGAGAATCTCCGCCTTATCCGTAGCAGCACGTGTATCTGCAGAGCGTGCAGACGACGGGTCCGTTGGCTACGCCATCCGGGGTGAATCTAAACAAGACAAACGAACTAAATTGTTGTTCTGCACTACCGGAGTTCTACTTAGGCGGCTTGGATCCGGGGATAAGCTAGAGAACGTAACACATGTTATTGTGGACGAGGTAAGCCTACTGAACAGGATAAATCATGAGATGATCTTACACAAGTATTCGTCAGGTGCATGAGCGTTCTGTTGATAGCGACTTCCTTCTGCTGGAACTACGAGAGCTTCTCTTGAGGCACGACACCCTCAAAGTGGTCCTGATGTCTGCTACCATCAACCATGAAATATTTGTGAAATACTTTGACAACGCCCCTTTGCTTACTATTCCGGGCTTCACACATCCAGTCGAAGATAGGCGAGTAGCTTGGAAGTTCGCCGTCGACGTCGGACTAAGCCCTTGTTAGATATCTTGAAGACTTCATTGACCTGTTACACTATGTCGCCCCCACCAAACGTAGTGTGAAGGGACAGAATGACACAGAATACGAAGATACGCTTAGATCTCGTGGCCTCAGTGAACTGGGTATATCGTCTATTCGGAACATCATTGCTGCGGGCCACATTGACTACCAGGTGCGAAAGCTGTTTTTGTGCGTGCTGTATCTGATCCTAGACCTGTTAGTTAATTTCTATGCTGGTCAAATATATTACTTCCGCTCCAGATATTCCAACTGGCATCCTCATTTTCCTGCCGGGAGTTGAAGAAATACGCCGGTGTATCACTGCCATTTATAATACAGTTGTTGAGAACGAAGTAGACATTTACGCTCTCCACGCTAATCTTACAAGTGAAGAGCAACGTAGAGTATTTAAAGTGACGAAGAAATGGAAGATCATTGTTGCTACAAACGTCGCAGAGGCAAGTACTTGCTGAATCTCCTGGTCATTGGTGCCGCTGATTGGATTCGACAGACGTCCATCACTATCGATGACGTGGTCTATGTCATTGATGGAGGGAAAGTCAAGGAAACAAGCTACAACCCAGACACTGGGCTTTCTACCCTGACAGAACAATGGACAACCCGCGCGGCTGCCCGGCAGCGCAGGGGAAGAGCTGGTCGTACTAAGCCAGGTCTATGCTATAAACTATACACGCGGAAGCATGAAGAGAACATGAGTTCTTTCCCCGTGCCCGAGATTCTTCGTATCCCTTTGGAAAGCATTTCACTGATGGTCAAAGTCACGCGAGAAAACGAGGATGTCCAGGCAGGTTCTCGCGTCCGTCAGTCTGTACAAAGACGTGACCCGTGTCGGTTTTATAGCACTTCCTAGAGAAGGCAATAGATCCCCCTGACGTATCAGCAATGGACAAGGCATGGTCAACCCTGCAAGAACTAGGAGCTGTAGATAAGGAGAGTAAACTCACTGCCCTCGGGCGTTATATGGCAAGTCCATGGTGTGTGCGTCCATTAGGCATCCTCTCATGATGTTCTAGGCTATGCTTCCCTTGGATCTAAGGCTGGGCAAGGTCGTTTGTTGGCCTCTCCGTTGTGAAACATACTGACCCTGGACACGTCCAGATGCTAGTGCTTGGGTTGATTCTCAGGTGCCTGGACCCTGTGCTCACGATAGTCGCAAGTTTATCCTCGAAACCCTTGTTCGCTAGCCCTTTCGATAAGCGGGAAGCGGCCACCCAGTATGATATGTATCCATTTCCTGACTCGTACTGTTGTTTATGCTCTTATTCTCAGAGCGAAGCTTCGTTTCGATAAACACAATAGTGATCTCCTGACTGATGTCCATGCCTACAACGAATGCACACGATTCCGCTCCGACAATGAGTCTCGGAGGACATTCAGGCGCTTTTGCGAAGAGGCGAGCGCTAGCTTTACTCGTTGGTACCACAAAGAAACGAACGCGTTTACAGAATTTTATCTCGACGAACGCTGTTCACGAGATAACGTCGCTTCGTCAAGATTTTTTTTCGTCGCTTTTGGACATGGGATTGACAGCGATGTCGTCCACACCGAATTCCCCGAACCTCAATATGAACAGTACAAACACGAACCTGATCAAGGCCGTCATCCTTGGGGGTCTCTGGCCACGTGTTGCACGCGTACACTTGCCCTCGTCGGCCATCAAATTCGACAAGGTCCAGGCCGGGACGGTGCAGCGCGAGAATGCAGCCAAGGAGTACAAGATGTATGACCTCAAGAACGGTCGGGTTTTCTTGCACCCATCCTCGGTGTTATTTGGTGAATCGACATGGAAATCGCCGTTTTTGGCATATTTCCAGATGCAACAGACGACAAAGGTCTTTGTGAGGGGTGCAACCGAGGTATGGCCGTACATTTATATGGGTGGTCATGAATTCATCCTCGTCAGGTACCCGTGTATGCGCTTCTACTCTTTGGAGGTCCTGTGACAGTGAACCACGTCGGCGGTAGGCTGGCTGTCGGGAATGGAAACGAAACATTCAGGCTGAGGGCTTGGCCACGCATCGGAACACTCGTTAACCAGCTACGGTGAGTCGAACCATGACAACGCCTTCGATGAGTGATGCTAATAGTTGTTTGGTAGACGGCTTTTGGAAGCTCAGCTGCAGGGGTGCATCGAACAAGGACTCCTGTTGGGGTCTGAGCAGACTCGTTAATCTCCAATGCGATCACAGCACTGTTGGAACAAGACGGATTAACTGGCCATTAGCATGTATCTTAACTTTGTGATGCAAATACAAATCTATGCTAGGGGTAGTATACATGGGATCATCAGCTCTCGTTATTGTGGTCATGAGATCTGCCCGTTCTGATGCCGAGTACAAAGGTATAAGTTATCGTGACGGATAGGGAGGTTCTCTCCTGCATCCCAATCTAAATGAAGGAGCATGATGTGATCGAGTCTTGAATGTGTTGCTGCTGGAGTAACGAGAGCTTTTCATCCAGTTCGCTGATGAACGTGCGAGGGGATAATTGGCCAGGTGACATTGATTTGCGGAAACTTTGGTGAGCAGACTCGCGCAAAGGATGTTGAGAAAGCGTAAAGTCTGGGACTGGCATGGGCGCGTTCCACGGGGGACCATACGGCTGTGTGCGTGCTACTGGCTTTCGGCGGAGTCTAGTGTTGGTGGTTGTGAGGATGGGTTTACGCTGGATGATTGGGGAAGGCTCTGGTGAGGTAGACTTGAAGATGGATTTAAACTTGTTGACGAGCGTGCGACGGCCTGTCACATGACGTCATAAGCAATGGAGGACGAAACAACCATGAAACAATTCACGTGGTGAAGACGGAATTGACATGCCAGACGGACTTGACAAGAGGGCGGTGTTATTACTCGGTGGAGATAGGGTTCTTGATCTGGAGCGTTTGGAGAACGGGTTCACAAATCTGGTACGCTGTGGTGGCGATCGAGTTGCGGGGGTAGATGGGAGTGACGCGCGCGCGTCGACTTGGTCGAGATGAATCAAGGTGGATGTGCAGGACACACTGGAGGATCTGCGTTTGCCAGTGAAAGACAGGTGTAGAGAAGTGGAAAGCCGCCTCGAGGGCTTTGGGGAAGGGAGCATTTCAGAAGCCGGAGAAGAAGCAAGAATGCGGCCGAACTGGTCTACGGGGATATCTGGCGAATCGGGTGGCGAGGACTTGCGCTTGTGAAAGGGGGAGGACCATCGACGGTGTGCTGGGGAGGTTGGGAGGGAATATGAGGAGTCAGAACTAACGAGCGAAAAAGAGACATGGCGGGGTGGGGGTACGGGAATGACATGTGGGGGAGGTGAGACTGCGGGGGGAGAGCGGAGAAGGATGAGGGCGAGGAGAAGACAGAGGAGGCAGAGGAGCGCGATCGTCATGAACATCTGGTCGTTAACATGGTCAGGGGAGGGGAAGGGGAAGGACAGGGCATATTCGATATCACAGTTGGTCAATCAAAGTCGAACGACTTTTTTTCGTTCTCCGCGAATCCGAATGATGTCGGACGACTTTGATGATTACGACTTTTCCGAGTTCACCGAACAAGACTTTGCCGCCATCGACGCAGCCCTGGTCCGTGCGCACGGCGGTCCTGCAGTACAAATAGCCATCGTCGAAGACAGTCCGTTCAAAAAGTTTCGCTCCCGGAGAAAAAATCTCGCCGTCACTGACCTCGTCTCCCCCCTTTGGTAATTCCCCTCACCGCCACCCATACCACAGCTCATCCTCCCCAGGTGCGAAGTCCAGTACGAGTATAGTCTCTATGGAGAACGCCATAAACCTCCTCATCTACGTCCCCCCGCGTTCGCTTCAAAGAACGGGACACAGATACGCGTCCAACAACAAGTAGCTGACGCAAACGACCGCAGACTCGAACGTGGCAAGGTATGCTCAATCTGTCCAACCTAACCCCTATCCCTCATCCTCTTATCGAGTCCGTCCACAAAGCTTTAGAAGACGAATTACATCCCGACAAACTCATCGTCAATGTCGCCTCCGAGGAGGAACGCTTCGGTCTTCGGTCAGTCGCTCGCGACTCCGTAAACTGCCTTGTTCATCGCCATATCTTAGTCTTTTGACGCTCATGGATGGCTTCAACGAACTAGTCTCCAATGGCATCACGGTAGTCATCCCTCTCCCTTAAGCTTTCCCCGCCATTTTAATACTCCATCAGAGGGAACTCCCCGTGTTCGCAATCACACATGCCCAGGTCGTCATAGGTATCATCGTATGTGTTTTCTCGCCACCCTTTATGCTCCTCACCCGTCTCCAAGGACGAGGTCCTCTGGTCACCTCTCACTAAAGATCAGGCCACTTCACCGGGCTCTCCTGCCCTTGATTCCCCACCAAAGAAGAAACAACGACTATTATCGCAGCAGACCGCTCCTGCCGCTCAGGAACTGCCGGATACAGTCGGCGGAGCTGAACCAACCAAACCCGAAAATCTGTACGAGTTGCACATCGTTGATTACAAGACACGCCGGTCCTCAACCATTCCTTTGGATGAAGATTCTCTGTCACCTCGTCTTCAGCTTATGATGTATCATCGCATGCTCTCTTCCCTTCTGGAACCCGAGGCGTTCGACTTTGATCTACTCTGGAGACGACTAGAACTGGACCCCACAAAACCGTTCTCGACCCAGTTTTTGAAACAAGTCCACTGGGAGCAACGACAGATCGATCCTACGGACTGCAATGTACATCTCGACCGCCTGGTTTCTGAGTGGGTCTCTACGGTTCAACGGAGGCGCGCTGGTTTCATGGGGGTCAGCCAACAATTGCAACTCGTTTACCGTCGGTCAGTAAATGCAGGAAAACAACAAGAGAAAGGGAAACATGAAGCTACAGAGACGGTAGACATTGATGACCCCCTTGAAGCTCTTGTGCTACAAGAGAACTGGACCTCGCTCGCGCTATTGAAGACAGCCTCAGCGAGATGGGCCATCAGGAGGCCGCCCAGGTTGCGCGTCACGTGGCTCAGAATGTCAAGCAAGTCGGGCCCTCGTCCGTCGGTTGTACATCTGCCGTATGGAAAGACCTCATTTCTCCGTCAGAGCCTGAGCAAACCAATCCCGCGCTAGCTTGGGGAATCCAGCAGTCGTTGCTGACCCATGCACGCAAAGCACTTGCCAACTCACAACAGGCAAGTGCAACTTACGGTGAGACTCGTGCTAGAAAAGCAAACAAGTGTAACTGAGTTGTAGACGAGACAGAACCAGTTGTTGATGCGCAAGTGCAGGGGGGAACTATATCGCCCATCATTGGAACGAAGGAGTTCAGAATGAACGACGATGAACTCGATCCACACATTGCCGATATTCTCCAATGGTGGCTGGGTGCTCGACCTCCGAGGGGGGTTGACGTTAGCCAAACAAATCGGTGCTTGTAAGTTCTCGTCGGTGTAATGTTCGCATTCTTGACGATGTTTATTAGCTCATGCGAATATCAGAGCTCATGTGAATGGCGGGAACAAAAGGCTAAAGAAGCGGTCAGGCTCGCTTCAAATCGGCTGAGCCGCGTTCAAGCGTGGTGATTTATGTATGACGTAAGGTAGCTTTGTGATTAGTATTTGTCTTTGCGTAGTACGACAGAATACAGTATGATCATGGATGGGTGGGTTGACTACCTCCATGTCGATCTACTCGGAGAACACATTCTCTTTCGTTCTCTACGCTTGCAATCCCTCGGGTCGTTCATCCCAGCCAGCATCGTCATAACCACAGTCTGTCTGTTGGAGAGGTATCCGCCCGTTTCCTTCCCACCACCTTTCCATTGATCCTCTTTCTAGGTTTCTGACTGTTATCTTGAATAAAAACATACAGCCGAGTACGGTGCGGTACTCGCGGTTTGCGACTGCAGCTTGGAGAAGCTCAGTGTATGGATTTGTCACCTTTCTACGATTGTGAGCCCTCTTTCCGGTGGATGCATCACGATCAACTCACGACGTGCAGACTATATATGCTCATAGCGATGTCAAACCAGCTAGGGTGCGTGCTTCCAACGTCGTTCGTAACTCGACCATGACTGTGCCTCCTAGAGCCATCGCTATTGTTGTAAGCCCAACCTACGCCGAAGAGCTCGGTGGTTTGACCTTACCTCTCCAGGTGATCATGCTCTCCCTTGGGCAGTTTACCATCGAATACGCTGAATATCAAGAACCGAATTTAGAGACACAGTACGTACTGGCAACCACTTGGAGATTTGATCGAAAGGTTACCGTCCACAGGGTAGAACTTGAAGAACCACTTCTCGGGACGTCGTTTGGGCGACGTCGCCCCACCGGAAGATTCCGCGCGAGGTCAAAGCCGGACAACATATTCATCCACCCAAACGAGTCCAATTTGGCCCGTGCGGATGCCGTCGCGCTCGAGCTCGGCATTGCCGGTGATACCGAGCTGGTTCAAGGAAACAAGACGGATGGAAAATCATGGCAGCTTGGCAAAGGTAGAGATGTCGCTCGGGAAGCGTTTGCCAGCTCGCACCGTCGCCTAATAGAGTCTGATATCATGGTCTTTGATGCTGGGGATGGCGATAGACTGTGATAGCCTGACTCACTTTTGGCTATTCCCCATTTTGAAGGACTTGGATGTCGCGTACCCAGTGTTAATGATGTATTTTTTTGCTGCAGTAACAGGAGCCACATGGCTTGAACTTCGAGCTGACCCCTAAACGACTTGCCCCTCTCGACCATCATGCAGAACCAGCACCCTGCCGATGTTATCCTACGCTCATCAGAAAAAGAATCGTTCTATTCGTGGAAGATCTTTCTATCCATGTCATCCCCAGTATTCAGTGACATGTTCACCCTGCCACAGCCAGATACTGTGAACGAAGAAGATGTTTGCGACGACGAACAAGTTCCGGTCATTGATTTAGAAGAGGATAGCCGCACGCTCGGTCACATCCTGTCCCTCTGCCACCCACCCAGTTGCGTCGGAACCCGTTTCCAACTCAACAGTCTCCCCGAGCTTCGAAATGTCCTCGATGCAACGGAAAAGTACGACATGGGAAACGCGCTCCGCATGGCACTCGAGGAGCTTTCCAATCCATCCCTTCTCCGCGACGATTCTCTGGGAATCTATGCCCTCGCATGTCAGCACGCGTGTCACGAGGCGGCGCGGTTGGCGGCCAAGCACACCTTGACGTTGCCGTGCTTGGTGCCTCAATACGTGCCGGCCTTGGAAAGGATCCACGCTGGTCATTTGTGCCGCCTCTTCTTGTATAGGGAGGCATGTGCGACAGCTGTGTGCTCTCTGGCGGCCGACCATACGTGGGTAGTATATACACAGTATACGTCCTTGTTTAGGTGCGACCAAAGTGAGACGGACGATAAGTTGGAGTGGACTGCGGTCAGAAACCCACCGTCTCGGAAATATCCAGACGGTCGAGTGGAGCACGTGTCGGTGCACAAGTGGTGGATGGAGTACATGAAAAGGTCAGAATATGCGTTGCAGAGATGGCCGCACAGCGATGCTGTCAAAGACGACAGGCTCGTGGACGATGCGCTACATGCGATATCGACTTTAAAATGTGAGGGATGTCAAGCGTTTCAAGTTTCACAAACGTTCCAGTCTTTCATGCGCATTTTTGCGGAGAAGATCGATCGTTGCATTGCGGAGGTGAGTCTTTGAATTTTTGAATGCCTAGACTTGGAGCTTAGCTGGTGACTTTTCCTGCAGGTTGAGATCGTTCTTGGGTTCTAGTAAGCAAAGTTTTCGGCCAGGGACTTAGCACAGCATTTATCCAATCTATCTCACTCGTAAGGTAGAAAGTGAATGACATGATGCTCAATTATCCCGACTGACATCTCCACCAACGAGACCAGCTCGCTTCGTGGTGAACACCCGTCTCGGAACAGGACTACGAGAACCCTCTTCTGACTTTCTTTGCCACTGATCAATGAGTTTACCGACACCCAGATAGGGCTTCTCAGGAGACGGAGGGCGTGGATCCTCCTCAGGTGTGTTGGCCTTTGCGGAAAGAGTGGTAGCATAAGGCAAGCCATCAACACCTCCTTGGGAAGAATTGTGTGACAACAGTTTTCTGGATGAAGTTGTGGGCAACCCCGAAACCGAACTCTGGCTTCTGGACAAATCCGTCCGTTGATTCCGTTGGCCCAGTGAAGCTAGGCTTCGGGTTCGCGAGTAATTGGCGCTTCTCGGTGTTGACAGCTGGAGAGATATCATCGGACGTAGGGGGAACTCGGGAAGGGGAGTATTTAGAAGACATAGGAGAATGCAGGGATGGTTGCAATGCGCGTCCTGTGGTCGTTGGCGTTACTCCCGGAGTCGCTGCCGATTTGGGGAGGGGAAGAGAACCAGGGGATGCAACTTTGCCAATGGCCTCATATCTCTGGACCATATCTGTGATCGATGGTCGACGGGGTCTGCCCAAGCGAGAGCCATCTTGGGGAACAGACAGACCAGAAGGCGTCACGGGTGTATCCAATTTCCCATCAGAAGTCGACTTCGAGATTGGAAACACGAACAAGGATTGCGGACGACCTCGAGAGGCGGCTGTCGGCGTACCGGAAGTTGAATTCACAGCCGACACCTGTTTCCGGTGGGAGTTTGGAGAACGACGATTCGGTGACCTACTAGGTGAGCGTGGTACCTCAATTGCCCCAGAAAGCGCGACTTGTAGATGTTGCGGTGAGGATGCACTGAACTTCGCAACAGAAGGGATAGCAATGGATCGACTCTTCGTTGGCCCGGGCTTCGTCACGGGTTCGTTGGGAGGATCAGTGGAGGGATTCTGAAGTGCGTCCTTGCGCCACTCCCTTGGCTGGACGACACCACCTCCCCATAAGTCAACCAAGTCATGCACAGAACTCTGCCGTCCTTTACGTTTTGTGCGGGGCACCTTCTCGGCCGACTTGGATGGCCTAAATCCGATTGCATCCTCGGGATATTCCTCGTCACTTGACAACATTTTCCCTTCTCGGGTCCTCCAGTCATCTGAGGAGGAAGACCGTTCAAATGGAGGACGAGTAGCCGACCCCGTGGCTGAGTCCTGACTAAGATTCCGGGATCGTGTTAATGGGGCAGGTGGAGGTCGCCCTGGGAGCGGGGTATTTTTGTGGCTCGAAGTCAGGCTCATACTTTGCTTGCGCTCCTTTGATCGTGAACTTCGTGGGTTTCTCTTGGTCGGTGAAGGAGGTGTCGATGCCCGAACAAAGTGTTCAGGCGACTGATGGCCGGTGATAGCTTCTTGTGGCGATCGTATGTGGACATTATTCACCTCGACCAATGAAGAGCGCTTATGCGTAAACTCGCGCAATACGGGTGTCTCTGGATAGTTGGTATCGGAGAGCCCACGGTCCTTCGTCGGCGATGCCAAGGTGTCGACGTCTCCTGTCAGCCAGTCTTTGTACTCGCGAGTCTTCTGACGACCCAAGAGAACACCACTTGAGTCACCTGTCAAATCAAGCAAATCTCGGGTCTCCAAAGGTTTTGGGGAAGCAGTGGCGGCGCGCTTCGTAGATAGGGATGACCGTGATGGTGGTCGACCACTGGGACGCTTCACCGGCGAGATGCTTTCGCCGGTCTCCAGACCTGCCGCAGGCCTCGACGTTTTCCCTGCCTCACGAACCGGAGTCCGTGCGATGACTTGTTCGGAACGAGTACTGCTTTGTACCATCGTAGAACTCGGGACCGAATGCCGAGGCTGTGGGCGGATGGGTATCGAAGAAGTCGAAGGGAGTGATAAATCAATGATGTTCTGTTTCACGAGGTTGGGTTCTGGTTGTGTGGTATGCCGAGTGGATTTGTGTGAGTATACCATGGTTGCATCTAACTCTTCTAGGGACGGGAACCGTGCCTGTGCAGAAAGTTCACCGGTATGAAGAGACGCTGGGGTAGTCGAGGAGATCGAGTTTGACATAGTCTGAATACCGGGAGTAATCCTGCTCGCATGTAAGAGTGATGGACGAGGCGAGGGCGTTGGCATTATGCTAGCGGTGGTAGGCTTTGGCTTCGTCGCTGTGGATGGGGGACTATATGAGGCAGTGGGACGACTGTAGGCATTCACTGCCGCCAGCCCGGTCCTTAATTTGCGTGCTTCACCCAGGGTTGGAGCGGGTTGAGTGGAAGACGTCACCCCCAAACCTTCAAAAGCATCCTTTCCTTTGGTGATGATAAGCTTTGTAGTTCGAGACCCCTCTGGAGGAAGCGCGATCTTCGACAAAACCACTTTTTCCAGTGGGGTAGCAGGAGTGGTACTGGGGCCTGCTCTGTTGTTATCGTATGTTTTCCATAGGCCCTCCGCAAAGTTGTCCCCAAAGGTAGTGCCAGATGAGCGCGTGTCGCTATCGGTCACTTTGGAAGTAAGCGATTCAACACTCCAAGTAGCATCCAGTTCAGCCAGAGCGGCACCCTTTGGCCTCCACGCTGACATCTCTGGCATATTGATGTCTCCACCACTCGCTGTGCTGCTCTTCATGGCTCTCCACGCACTGTCTTCCTCAACACCAAAATGGTCGTCCAACAGATCAGCCTTTGGAGGCTTCGTTGCTTCCAGCGGTATCTTTCGCGGAGTGGAAGGTTTCGATACTTCTGGCGCAAGGTCTTGTTGCTGAGAGGAAGACGGACGTCCGCGTCGCATCGGGGCGATAGCCTCCAGTACTTTGTCTCTCGCTTGGATACCGGTGTTTTTCGCTGGTAATGGTCGTTGCGCGGTAGCCGAAGGCGATGTTCGATACGACACCAAATTGTCGAGTGGTGTAGCTGACAGTGAGTCGAGAACTCGCGGTGAGAGAGGCTGCTGCGGTACAATGTGATAGGTGAAGCGTGATTCGGTTCCGCGCATGCGATGAACTTGAGCAAGGAGCTCAAACACAGACGGGCGTTGGGTGCCATGCTCACGGAGCATCGATACTAATGACACAGAAGAATGAGTCAAGGCAAGACGAGTAACCGTGCCTGCGTACCGATCAAGCCATTCAGTTGAGGAGAGTATACGGGATACGGTGGAATCCGGTACTGTACATTCAGGATGGCTAAAGGACCATGCTCCTCGAACGGAGTTGTGTAGTAACAGAGCTTGTAGAGTAAAACACCCAAAGCCCAGACATCTGATTTTTCATCGACCGGACGGCGTAGGTACGGATCGATCATCTCAGGAGGTCTATACTGAAGGGTCGTGTGGCGATTAAGCTCAGCCTCGAGGGCCCTAATCTCTTGCGTTGTCGACGGAGGACGAGTTGTAACAGGTGTCGCTGATCCGAAGTCGCATAATTTGAAGGAAGTACTAGATGAATGAAGGATGTTTTCTACTTTGAGGTCGCGGTGTAGTAGAGCCGGTCGTAGGTTGTGCATGGCTGCGACTCCCTCAAGGACGTCGACAAAGATCTGCAGGATCTCAGCTTCTGTGAGACGTTCCCTGAGACGCCTGTTCATCATGTCGATGATACCTCCGCCTACAATTTGTTGAAATGAGACTTCTGGGAACAAAACAGAACAGTATATACCTGGACAAAATTCCATGAGAATAAAAACTTCGTACTGGCCATTGGACATCCTGTGCCATGCGGCATCGATGAGGTAAACGATGTTGGGATGCCCTTTCAGGATCCTCTAATACCATGAAGTGAAGCGATAACACGCTGTTGTAAAGTCATACTGCGCACCATGATATCGACCTCTTTCTTGACCTCGGTGAGTAAGGCTTCGGTTGGCACGGCGATGCGCTTAAGAACGTGATGGGTCGTGTTATACACAGGTGTCGCGGTCCTCACGAGATAGACATGGGAAAAGCCACCTGTATAACGGTGCTCAGACATTGGAATAGCAAGGGGCGAGATGGTGAGGACCTTGGCTGAGATACCTGTCCACCTGGACAGTGTACTTGTTGACAGAGATTGTCTGACCTGGAAGCAAAGTGCCCTTGTTCTCGGTGGGGTATGCCTGCTGATGCATGGCGGTTGCAGTTCAATGCAGGCGGGGACGATGGACAGAAGAAAGGCTTGCTTGTCCACGCCGGCCTTCACTGAGACGTCGAGGACAAGCGGGATGGATCACGTGATCCATAGCCTCCCGCGATAGATCCCGCGACGTGTCAGGCTGGTTATCTTTTCGTATACCTCACGCTCAGATTAGCCTCGGTTGGGTATATATATATTGGGACGCCCACACGTTTGACATTTCGAGCCTCTCTACCATGCAGTCTAACCCAGTCCCCTTCTCCCGCCCTCCCACCCCACCACCTCATCCCCTCAAGATCGGGTGGTATGGCCTTGGTGCTATGGGCTACTTCATGGCGCGTAACATCGCCACATCTCGCCAATCGCAGGGAAGCACGACCCCCGTCCTCTTGTATAACCGCACCGTGTCCAAGGCACAGAAACTGGCCGACCAGCTCGGTTCATCAGTTGCTAAAGTCGCTTCGGGCCCAGTTCAATTGGCTGCCGAGTGTGATGTCATTTTTACCAATCTTGGCGATGATGCTGCTGTACAGAGCGTATACAACGAGTTCGCAAAGGCGCTTTCGGTATACCTCGTTTCATTGCGTTACAGATAAACACGCAGTAGTATCTCATTCCCCACTAGGAAAATCCAACCTCCAAAGCAAAGATCTTCGTCGAAACCAGTACGGTGAGTCTATCCTAGCTCTCCATTTTCAACCAGCTGACACATGATAGATCTACCCTTCCCTCGCTGGCGAGTATGCTCCTAGTCCCCAGATAGACGGGTGGTGATGATAAGTTTTCAGGGGATATCGATAAACTCATCTCCGGTTTCGTGCACTGCAGATTCGTAGCATCTCCGGTATTTGGACCTCCCTTGGCAGCGGACGCCGGGAATCTCGTGCTGGCTATGAGCGGTGACTACCGATCCAAGAAAATGGTGGCATATCTCACGGTCCCTGGCGTGGGCAAGAAGGTTATCGACCTTGGCGGCAACATCGAGAAGGGTGCGTCGTCGCGGCAATGTCTCGCTGTCACTTCCTTGTTCACTCGTCCTTTAGCTCCAACTATCAAACTGATCGGAAATGGCTTGATCATGGGTGCCAATGAGTTGCTCGCTGAGACACTCACCCTCGGCGAAAAATCGGGAATCGGAGCCGACACCATGTATAGCCTCGTCAAAGGTATGTCCGTTGCGGAATCGGCTACGATGTCTGACTTGGAGATACAGATATAATGCCTGCCCCTGGGTAAGATCTGAATTCCTTTTAAAGCCAGATCGCCTTGATGTAGGAAGAAATTAGCTTGATTGCATATGGTGATCGCATGGTGAACGATCGCTTCGATGGCTCCAACGGTTTTGCTATCGACGGAGGAATCAAAGACTCAATGTTAGTTGTCGTCCTCCATTGCATTACCCCGAGTATACTGACGTGCATAATCAGGCACATTCGTCGTCTCACCGCTGAACTCAACTGTCCGATGCCAGCCGTGGACATAGCTCATCAGCGTATGATCACTGCGAGGTCCATCCATCAAGAGCAGAAATTAGCGGGTACCCACAAATGGGACATTATTGATTGGAGTGCTTTGATTGCGGGCAGTCGAGTCGCTGCAGGCATGGATCCATTTGATAGCAACAAGGTGTGTACGAAATGCATGGAAGTTTTCATAGGAGCTACTGACCATTCACACCTCTGACTAGAATACCCGTGTCATTCCAGATGATTGACTTTGAAAGACTATTAACCATACCACCTTACATAGATAGCTAACCGGATCCTGTTGCACGATGTATGTACAGTAGTTGTTTTTCTCGATAGACAGTTGTCATTCAAGTTGTACTGCCTCGTGTGACGTGTGACAGCTACAATCGACATCACTGGCTGTGACGCGTGACAGTCGAACCAATCGGTACAGTAGTACACTTCCTGATTCGTCAGGTGTATTAGGGTTAGGGTTAGAACCCAAAAAGAACGAAAAAAATATGGCCTGCCCAGCCAGAGTGGCCGTGGCAGGACTGGAAAATATTTAGACAGTGCATGAGCCGAAGCTCACACAAGCCAAGGTTACCCTCTGTATGGACAGGGTCGCCGTGCTATGGAAGGTCCCCACGGCCCGCACACCCGGGTACATGAAAGGACATGCGCCATCAAGGTAAGTATGAGGTGTTTGCTTGTCTGCCCTCGGTTTATATAGCCCTCTGGTTCGCGCACGGACCACCCACCTGGGCACCCAATTTTAGACACGTTTTTCCATTTTCGTGCAAGCACGTGAAACGTGATCAAATCAAAGCGCTCTTCTGTACTCTATAAATGCTACTAGGTTATCTCGGACTTCCTCTCCTCTCACCTTTAAATCTCGTTCTTTCGACGATCAATTGCTTTCACCACTTTCCTCACCCCATCGACACTCTCCACAAGACGATCGAGAAACCTACCATTCCTAAAGTTGATATCGTACGGGAGTCTCTCGTCCGAATAGATGTCGATCAGGGCGGAGACTGATTGGAGAAGGGGTTCAGTGCCTTTAGTCGATGGCGTGGTCGCGGTCGGTAAGATGGATAGCAAATAGCTGGATATCACCTATGGATAACGTGAATCGGTCAATGCGTCGTAACCTATACCAACTAACGTACTTGATTTGCCTCTATGGAATCGGGGTATTGCGCCAGGCACTCTAGCGTACCAATACACTTGGCCTGTACCCGAGAATCCACACTCGAGTCACAGACGTTCATCAAGATCTGGACTTGTTGATCAATTGGCGTCTGTGTGATGGTTGAGAACAGCGAGGGGTACAATGAAACGGGTCACCTCACTAATTTGCCTTTCCAGATATTCCCGATGCCCCAGAGGACCCCAACTGCAATTTCCCAGATTTCCTGCTTACGTTCCTGCCCCGGGGCGATGTCAAGTCCAACTTTAGACAGTGCTGCCCATATCTCGGACCAAACGTCACGTCCGGCACTTACATCCGCACCGAGCTCCGGATTCGCAGAGGTCGAGAGTGAAAGGAATAGATTATTGAGACATTCGAAAGCGCTCACATGGATAGCACTGAGAGCAGAGGTTGCCGGAGGATGAATGGATAGACGAGATGGCGGAGAGACGGAAAGGAATGTCGGTTGCACCAGAGTGAGAAGTGGTCGCACCAGCTGAGGAAGGAGAGCCGTGGAGGATCGTTTCGTCCCTGTATGTGGATGTAAGTTTTCGTCTAGTGATATGCCCTCTGTCATGTCATTGTCCACCTCCATCTCCACGTCCTCATCTGAAAACGTTATTTATTCGTCGGATACGAATCAAGATGACCGTACCTTGCTTGTCTTCATTTTCATCGGTCGTGATGCCCGAGGCGGGATCCGGCAGAGTTGCACATGCTCCTGTCAAGACCTCGAGTGCGAGTTGGATTGTTCTGAGCTCGTTTTCTAATTGCTCAAGTTCGAGTTCAGTCTGCGCCTTGTGGTCTGATTTTGGTGTATTTTTTAAAGATAATTTTTCGATGGCCGGTGGTTCGCTTGCCTTGAGCAAACATTCAGGCGTCATTCCGTACTTCACAACGCAACTGACCTGGCGAGTTACAAGCTCTTGAACCTGTTGTGCTATTTCATCCAAAGACACTGAGGAAATGACAGGAAGCAGAACAGGAAGCAGAAGATCATTAACGCCATCGAGGGTGGAGGCAGCACTAGGTGGCGGCAGTGGTGAGACATTGCCCACGATACCTGGCTTCCAGGATGAACAGTCAAACCCCACACATGCACACGGATGATCTTACCACAACACAAGACTTTGAGAGCCTCGAAACGATCTTGAGAAAGATCTTTTGATTTTCCTTTAGGATCACGGTCGTTGCATCGCACAATGTCCAACAGACATGAACTATAAGCAGCATCAGAACGAATTTCGTCTATTGCTGCCTGATTATCGTCTGTGAGAACATATAGACTTTGTGCTGCATAAGACCAGTTGGTAAAGTGGAACGTGAAGAGGTATGTAAGACAATCACCCGCTGAAACTACAGTGGACATGGGCAATTTGTCGCGGGAGGACAGGAAGGACATCAAGAACGGAATGAGGTTAATCTGGTTGATGGCATTGAGGGCCTTGTTCGAAGTCTCTCTGATCACCCTGAGACAAGGATAATACGTCGCGAGCGAAAGAGCACTCACGACAAGCACCACAAGATAGTGATCACATTATCAGCAAACTCGTATACCACCCTTTTCGCACTTTCTGGGGCATTTTTCGGGGATTCGAGAAATTGAGCAAGCATTGTGGATACCTTTGTACGAGCAAACCATGAATTCCGACCGGGTGGATATGGCAATCATGCACATACTTTTGGCACAAACGTTCTCAGTGGGGCAAGAATGTTTTTATTGTACATCTCCGCGCAAATGTCATATCCCCCATCGATGCAAAGATTTCTAGAGTAAGGAGGGTCAACAATCGCCAGAAGAGACCAGTCTGACGGACCGTAGAGCGCCAGCAGCTTCAATCCACACTTCCTCTTCACTATCCGACAGCCGCGTGATCAAGGCTCCCACTACATTTTTGCCTTGCAGCAACCTCCGGGTGGATGGGTCATTTTGTATGAGGTTAGATACCGCGACACAAGCCCATTTGCGTTCAGATCCATCCGGACTCTCCATCTAGGCCGAGTTACTCCAGCTGAATGATGGAGTGACTAAGAGAGAGACATACCTTTTGAATGATCGGCAAGATCGCCTCTTTTTTTGTGGATGCAGACTCGGCAGATGCAAGGCCTTGGGGCAAATGCGAGTCTGGGACCCTCATCGGGTTGTGCCTGCGCATCATCCGTTTTTTTTGAGATTTCCCCATCACCGTGCAGTGGTATCATAAAGATAGGGACGCGGTAATCTGCTCCCGCTCATCACCACACCAAAATCTCACGCCTATTGCCGCCAAGTCGGCACAAAAATTAGCAATACGCTCTACACTACGATACTTGTACACGAGGACGCAAGTCCTTCAAGGTTTCCGCCAGCTTATAAAAACGTCAAGGATGATATCGAGGGGGTATACCGTCCCTGACGGCAGACTCCGGTATTGATGGGAAGGGAGAGTGCGATGCGGGTGATACACTTGACGACATGGATGATGATGTTGCGCTGGCAGGGATACAGCCCGGATCTGCCGAGGCGAAAACCTCAGAGTCATAAGATGAAGCCCTTTCCCAATCCTGGGACAACTCGTCTTCACCTTCCAAGGGGGGTGCAGACGGTTCTAAACCAGGGTCATCAAAGGGAGGCGCACTCGGAAATGCTCCGAGTGAATGTCCTGACGACTCAGGAACAGGAAGAGAAACCAGAATGTCGTCTTTCTCTCCATAACGGAGAGGGGGATCATCCAGATAGCCAAAAGGTAAAGGCACATCGGCTTTGGAAGGGGGCGGAGGAAAGAAGGGGGGCAAGCCATTATGGAAAGACGCGGGTACTTGACTCAAGTAGAGGTCCAAGTCCTCCAAGTTGTCTTCGACTTCGTGCCATTCTGGCGCAGAGACTGGTTGCATTGTATTTGCACCTGCCGGATTGGGGATTGTTGGAGGAGAACTTGCCAAGTCCCGGATGTAGGCAAGCTTTGATTTGTCGTCGGTAGCAACATGCCCATCACTTGGAGGAATGTAAGGGAGTGGTTCGTCGTCTATAAAGGAAGGCTTGTCACTGCGTTGGATTGAATCTGGACCGACGTGCAAGGGTGTTGAGCTCGGATTAGGTACGGCGGAGTTAGGAGGCGGGCGGGAAATGCTGGGAGGATAAGACGCGCCGTAGGTCGGCGGCGATGGAGAACGAGGAGGATCGTGCAGGACAGCGGTCGCATCATCCCTGACACATAAGATGACTTCTCGTCTAGAAGGATCTGGTTCCTCGGGTGCTATCGAGCCCCGTCGAGCCTGGACAGACGGAGCAACGACAGAAAGGTGTAGTGAGTCAGAAAAGGTCGGAGATAGCGGTCGATCGAGTGAAGGAGAGACATGTCTCCTCCTCCGCCGTCGGACTGATTGACGAATATGGGTCTTCCACCGAGCAGTCGCTTTTGCCCACACTCGTAGCTTGTCTCGAGGATCCTTTGCCCGCACATAGGCTTGAGAATCATCATGAACGTCTGGTTTGTGCCCGTGTTTGCGCTCTATATCCCTTTCCTTTTTCTTCCGCCGCCTCCAAATCACACAGCCAATGACCAAAACACATATGGAGCCAGCCAAAAAGATAGCGAGAGCAAAAATGATGGTTGACTCTGTGTTGGATTTTTGGGTAGTCATGTTATTCCAGCCCGCGGGAAGTACGGATGTGTCGAAGTTGTTGGTGGAAGGAGTAGATGTAGGCACGGAGGTTTGAGAAGAACTCGATCGTGATGGTCCGGCGGAAGGGGTCGCAATCGAACTAAAACACTGGAAAAATATGCTGAATCGCCGCGATGGTTGAGGTGTTGGGATCACTCACTGTAGAGCCGTACAATGTCCATGCGTCCGTTTTTCGCCAGTGACTGTCCGTGCCTTGGACGTATTTGTCTGCAACTACCTCACACTTGGAGGCAGCTGAGGTGGACGGGACATTCGCGCGCGGGCGAGGTGTGACGTGAGTGTTATCGAGTTGGATGAATGGACAAAGGAAGTCGGGAGGTTGGGCCGGGGAAGAGAGAGGTGCGCCTGCAACGGCGGGGGGTACAGCAGCGATGACAGCAAGTGCAGAGAGGACGGCTGGAGAGGGAAAGCGGAGAGCGTGGTGTGGACGGGGTACAGAAATTGGTGCCGGTTGGGGTCTGCCATGTTTTGGCTTGGCCATCATAAGAGAGGGCACAGAAGACGTGCCAAGAGAGTCTTGAGGACGCGGCGTGGCTTAATGGGGGACACCAAGCCAAGCGACAGAGCGATTGACAGCAGATGGCGCGCGCTGCCCCTGTTCGTCGGTATTTCTCGCCGTCGCACACAACCGTCTCGTCGTCGTCGTCGTCGTCGACAAAGCTGAGCAAGAGGAAAAGCACTCGACGTGGGTGTCCTCTACAAGCAGCTTAAGTAATATTATTCCGTGCGCACCAAAAATAAATCCATCTCGAAACTAATTGCTACCGAGGCCCACTAATAGCCGACATCGTCCCCGCTCCTCGTTCCGTCGCCGCGCCCTTTCTTGCACCTCCTTCTCTTCCTCTCTGCTCCGTCTCTGTACAAATGCATCCTCGCTCCCTGCTTCGCACACAAGCTTGTACGTCCGCAGACTTATTCGAATCCTCACATCACTCCACCCGACGATCGCATCGTCCGTGGACAACGACCTATGTTTACCACACCCATTTAGCGAATGATCACATTCCCTGAAACTTACCCACCTGCGTAAAAATACCGCACTCTCCTTGTGTTCCGGAATCCATTCAGTAGGATGCCGCAATACGTACGAGTCCACGTATTCATGCCATCGCCCCATCGCACTCCGATCTACTTCAGCACTCGGGTCGTGTCCCTCGAGCAGCTGGATCATCATTTTCTTCGATTGCGAATCCTGTCCCATCTACACTCAGCAACGTATACATAGCATCACCTAAAATAGACTTACCCATTCTATGCGATATAAATGCTCATCAGGTCCCACGTGCCGTTCAGCCTCTCGACGATACCGGATCATATCCTGATTGGTCAACCTTTCAGTTCTGCGTGCCTCTTGAAGCATCGCCCATAACTCTTGCGACTTGTTATCTGATAGCACGCTTTGAACCTGCACCATCGCTTAGCATCATCGTGTGAGCATGTATAACCCCCCTGACCTGCTTGATAAATGCGGCAATCAATTTGTCCAACGTGAAGAGTAAGTAGGCCTGTGGGACTGTTCTCAGCACCACTCCAGACGCCAGCGGGCCACTTACCTGGTTACCAAAGAACCATCGCATGTGCTCCTCAAACAAACCGACCTCGAGCTCGCCGTCAAAAAGCTTTTCACAAGCGTCAATAAAGTACATGTAAACCAGGTCCGGTATGCTGTCTGGTCGCTGCTCTCCCAACGCTTCCACGGCTTGTCTGAGGACAGCACCGGGGCCATTCGGATCATCTAATCCTAGCTCGACGGCAATTGGATTGCTATCCATAGAATTGAGATTCTCCGTCACATGTTTGGCACCCTCATCCTTGCAGGTGACCAGCCGGGAATAGATCAACTGCAACAGAAATCAGTTAACCGACACGATCTGCGAGGGTGACCAGCTACCTGCAGTAAACACAACAAGGTATAAATGGTCGTGTTGGCAAAAAATGGTCTGCGCCTTGGGGTGCCATCGGAACTAGTACAAGTCTGGGTAGTGTGAATCCAGACGTCGCTAAGACCGCATCTGGGGTTGCTAGAGCCATGAGAGCGGGGCAAGGTTGGCACCATGGAAACCACGTCCTTTACATCATTCGCAGGGGACTTTTCCGGAGATGATCTGAATAATGGTTTTCGAAGTTCCCCCGTTGCGGTCGACGGACCAGCTGCCGATCTACTCCCGCTGCATGAGTTGTTCAAAGCTTCGTGCTCCAACTCATCGTCCTGGATACCGGCAGAGGGACCGCACGCGGCGTCGAATTCGTGTGCTGGAAACATGTAAAGCAAAGGCACAAATTGGCAAAGGAAGCCCTCGATAGCACGCCTCTCCGCTGGGCTGTATTGCACCTGAGAATGATCTAAAAAGGAATAGACCAGACGGAGCGAATCGTGCAACACGGACGTCTGAGGGAAGTCGAACTCCAGCTGGTGCCCCACTGAACCGGCCGCAAAAGACGGTCGGCCTCGTTCCGCAAACTTGTGCTCTTGAGCTTCCTTGATGCCCTCGATATGTTGCACAAAATGCTTCGCTGTGATATGTTTCTTGTCGTTTTGCTTGAATTGATTCCCTTGGTGATCAAGAGACTTGTAAAAGTTCTTGGCGTCGATGTCACGCCAGGCCTTGTTCCACTCGCGTTGTATCCGACGCCACTCCTCATCCTTGGCCTTCAGGCGAGCGAGCACGACTGGCACTGCGACGCTGGGACAATCCTGCAGGGCTTGAATGACTTCTGGACCTGCATCACGTCCATAGACCTTCTTCAGGGTGCGATGATAGATGCTTCTGTTAGACCCGCCAAAGTCAGCTTTGAGCCGGAAAGTCGCGCGCTCCTCGTTGGTCATCTCTTCGATGCGCGTACTGAGGGGCTCGAAAAGCGTGATGGTGCGGGCAAGCGCCTCGAGCTGAACGTGATATTCGTGACGTTCTTCTTCGCTCTTGTGAAGCGCCTCTTCGAACGAGTTCTTCTTATGGGAGATGAAACCGACCTCTTCTGATGCCCACGTTGGATGAGAAACCCAGATATCATTCAAGACAGAACGACAAAGCTCATCGCGGCTAGAACAGGCTAGATTGACCTCCTAGATGTGACATAAGGGGGGACTTGTACATGAAGTTTAACTGGAGTGGACTTACGCTTTCTGGTAGCCTGCGATAACTCGGTCCCTCTCCTTCGTCTGCTGGGAGGGCAGGTAATGGTTCTGGAGGACCTGTGCGAATGCTGCCTGGAGGGCCATGTTCGACGTTGGACTGAAGCTCATCGACACGGAGTACCTCCTTGAACTGAGCGAGCAAGTCGCCATCACCTAAAAAGGCCTGGGACAAGTCGACGAGCGTTTTGGCATCGATGATGTCCTTTGAGTAGAGGGTAAGGAGCTTGAGGAATTCTTCATAAGTATCCCTGCTTTCGAGGGTTCGCTTTGCGCGCTCAAAGAATAAAAGTTCGTCCGGGGGAGTCTGGATGGCATGATGAGGTACGTTCATGAGGGGAGGCAACATGCCCATGTGTGGAAGTGGAGGTGGTGGCATGACATGAGATTGAGAGAGAGTGGCGGGGTGGGGTGGCGAGGGGGGAGGTAGAGCATACGAGGAGTAATGGGGCGAATCTGGCTCTCCGAGCTTGTGTGTATGCTTTGGTCTCTTTGCCTGAATGAGAGGTGAGTTGCGGAGCGAAGTTGAGGACTGAGACACGAACTCGACTGACTATTGAACGAGATGAAGGGACTGGTGTGATATCTTTCTCGGGAGCTTTGCGCCTCTTCTTTGGTGGTGCGACGAGGGGTTTCTTTCCGATCTTGTCCTTGTCCATATCGGACCACTGTGCTGAGTGGCCAGGACCGAGGGTTGGCTGGGAAAGGATGCTGGCGACACCGCCTGGAGCAGCAAAGGCCATGGAGGCCTCGGGCAAGAAATCCTTGAATTCGGCCAAGAGTTCTGGTGCGTCCTTGAAGAGGACCTGAACCTGGGCGTACACCTGGGACTGGGTGGGGAGTGTGGGGAGAAAGGGTGGAGTTGAGGGGGAAGGCTTACGTCGTGTCTGTGACGTTGTTCTTTTTGGTATGTCTGGAGTATCTCGAGGAACTGCTTGTAGGTATCTGGGTCATCGGCGTAGCAAGCCTTTATCTTGTTGAGGTATTTGATTGCGTGGTTGAATTCGCCGGGTGGATTGCTGTCGAGGGCATTCCTGGCGCCGAGGCCGCCGAGGAAGGAGGCAGCGGCTGTTGTGGAGGAGGGGGGAAGACCCAAAGAGAAGGTATCGATGGGTTGATAGGGAGTGATGGCGCGTGATGGGAGATAACTGGGTTTCTGGGCGATGGCGTTGGTGGACTGAGTCGTCGTGCCGGAGGGTGTGGTGACGCGGATGGCATTTGGATCACGTGGGTCAGCGGAGACGTCGATCCTGTAGCCGTGCGGAAGGAAGGTGTTGAAGCCCTGTATGAGGGAGGGGTTTCCGTGGAAGAGCATGGAGACGCGGTCGATGACGCCGGGTGTGTCGATCCTAGATGAGGATATGAAGCGGGGGGGTGGGGGCGGTGTGAGGTAGACTTACACTTCGCTCTTGAAGTCCTTCATGATGTCGAGAAAGTGGTTGTACACGTCGGGCTTGTCCTGGAACTGGACCTTGACTGCATCGAGATAGCTGAGAGCGTCGGTGACATTGAGCGGACGGGCAGCGAGCTCGGGGTGGGGGACGGGCATGACGGATGAGGGGGACGACCGTGGGAACTGGAAGGGAGGGCGCAAAAAAAAAAAAAAGAGGTTGGAGAGGTGGAACGACTGCAAAGATGCCTCCGCGAGGAAACGACGGACTCGACTTTACACCCATCCTCACTCACTATCTCTTCCTGTTCACTACAGTTCTCTCCGTGGTACGTCTCTCTACCACACCCTCACCGATCCCCGCCTCACAGCCCTGACAGCTCGCTTGGTTTATTGCCTTCATATCCCAAGCCATCGCAACAGCCCAATGTATTATTCTTCCTCTCTTTCTGCCCCCTCTTCCTCGCTCACCCTCCCTTTTCTCTCAGACAGAAATGTCGGCGTGGCCTGGTTCGCCATCTTCCTTGAGCTCTTCCTTATCCTCGGTGTCATACACACCCTCGCGACCGACTCCATCGCAATGCATCGTTTCCAAATATCAACTTTTGGCGCAGTCGCAATCGTCTTCGCAGTAATCAGCGTAGACGAGAGCATCTTCTCCGGTCGCGCTGCTCTCGACGCAATGGCCGCAGGCTGGCTCATCCTCGCAATCGTCGATATCCTATGGGTCCTCTACTTCACCTCAGAGGAAGACTCCCTCGCTCTCCACTTCTTCAACTCGCTCGGAACAGGTGGTCTTACCCCCCCCTCCCGTCGTCGCAGAACCCGTGGCCCTTCCGTACACAACATGGCCTCAAACGGCTACGCTGCCAACTACTCTTCCGGTGCAGGCATCGGCTCCCAGGATATCCCTTACGACCCTGCCAATAAAGTCCCCGGTTCAATCGGTCCTGCAGCAGTAAGGAGTCAGAACAGCTTCGTCGGGGGCGGCAGCATCGACGGTGTTCCCCGCCCACTCGCCCCCCCACCTCCTGGCAGCACTCCAGCACCCCCACCAGGTCAAATCGCCAATCCCGACCAAAACATCGCCGCAGGCTCTCCTCTCATGAGTCCAGGCGCTGCCGGCATTGGCGCAGGCAATACACTCTCTGCCTCTACCTCCTCTCCAGAGCCCGTCCAAGATCAGGAACCTTATACTTACAAGGCAAAGGCCCTATACGCATGTCCGTAGTCCTCCTCCGCTCTTCACCGTGATTTTCACACATATTTCATAGACACGGCTTCTCCTGACGACCCCAACGAAATCTCCTTCATCAAGGGCGAAATTCTCGACATCCTCGACAAGCAAGGCAAGTGGTGGCAGGCAAAGAAACCTGACGGAGCGGTCGGAAGTAAGTCGTGTGCCCTTCACCCACTCCCATTTATTCACCCTTTTCCCTCTAGTCGCCCCTTCAAATTATCTCCAGATCATATAGCTAGTGGTTGGATTCTCTATATCCTGGTCTTCCATCTACCTCTTATGGATACTTGTCATGCACTCTACGAACTTGACGTTATTTTAATGGCGCTGAGACTACCGAATCGCTTCTTGGTGTTGTTGTCATATCGCACTATATTATCCGTTTGCCTCGCTCCTACTACACGTCCTATTTATCTCTCCTCGTCAAGATGATACCACATGGCCCCACATGTTTTTGTTTTCACGCATTAAATTTAATGCCTCACGTATCTGAATTGATTGATTTCCAGCTCACTATCAGTGATAGATTAGATGCTGCTTGTCCGCTCCGCTTCCCTTGATCGTGATGCCTCCATGCCCGGCCAGTTACCTCCCGAACTTTGGATCGTCGTTTTTCGCTGGGCAACTTACCCTTCAGATGGTTACCCCGCACCATACTATGAGCCGTTTCGTGCCTCGTCAGAGACGTTTGACGAACCGCTCAGGACGAAGTATGCGCTCGTCCAGGTCTGCCGTCTCTGGCGGACCCTTGCCACCATCTTTCTCTACGAAGATGTGCGCATTAGGTGTGACTCGGGGAACCTCAAGACGGTTTTGACAGACAACTATCGCATAGATGGCGAGGCGTTCCAGTCACGTTCTCTGGGCAGATTCGTCCACCGCCTCGAACTCCCTTACACCCAGACTGCTACAGAACGGCCGGACGATACCCACGACGTCGTCGAGATCCTCGGCAGCTGCCCTTCTCTCACAACCCTTGTCCGCCCCTTCCTCGAAGCCCTTCCTTATTCCGTGCGATATGAATTCCCTGCAGAGATCGTCTCATTGTCTTCCCTCACACGACTGGAATGGTGGCACTACAACAATGCTGCACGTTCAGGGGGCATCAATTCCCTAGTGGACGTCCTTCGCAATGCCCCTTCCTTGCAATTCCTCTCTCTCGGCGGCGAGTTTTGGATGAACTCCATGCATCTGCACTCCCCACTACGTTTGCCAGTGCTGACAACACTTCGTCTAAGGCGGGTAAATGCCTTGTTTGTGTGGCAAATCAGGCGATGGGAACTCCCTTCTCTCGTTCATGTCGTTGCCGATTCTCCCGCAGGCCATGGTGGATTGGAAGAATTGTGGCTCCATTTCGGTAGCCAACTCTGCACGGTCGAGTTTGGACGTAACGTCGCTTTCCACATGACGGACCAGATCTCGGTACTCCTTCGGGGATGTTCGGGGGTCAAAGTCTTCAACTACTTTATCAACTTCACAGCACCCCCCTCTACCGAGTCACTGGTTGAGCAATCCTCCATCCAGTGTGTGGGGATCCACGCTTTCCCGTGTGGTTATCTGAAGGATAACTGGAGACACCTCGACCGCCATTTCAAATTCCTCTCCAGCCTTCCAGCTCTCAAGCGTATTATTTTGTACGGTGACTGGCAGAAGGTCATCAACGATTCACGTTTCTCACCCGCCCTGGACCGACTCACACAGAAGGGGTGTCAGATTTTGTTTGCGGATCGTTTAACGAGGCCACCTTGTGACCATCTCTGATTGACGGTGAGGGCTCTTTCTCACGATGCTTATCGATTTCTAACTCAGTAGTAACCATCTGCTTTGCGTTCTTGCTTCAAACGGGAAATCAGATTCACCTTGTATCGTGGCGAGGCAACAAGAATCAGTTTGCTGGAGAGTCCGCGAATCTGGACGTCCGACCACTGTACAGGATCAGGATAGATATACCCACAGAACTCTTTTCGTTCTAGCGGACGATTCCCTTCTCATTCATGACGTCAATAATCCACGGATCGGTGTTTGGTGCCGTCCTTTCTCCCACTTTTTCAGCTCACGTTCAGTGAAACAGGTACTGGGGTAAGCTTTGGGCTACGCGCCTTGAACTCCTGAGATCACGTCGCAGGGTTGGGCTACGAAGATGCATGTACATAGATCAGAAAAAAACACCATACCAGGTTTCCGCATCACCTTAGACTGGTCACGAACATATTCATATTCATATTTGCTTGCAAGCCCTACCAAAAGATGAGAGGTTGGGCACACAGCGGAGGTTTCAGCAGGTCAGATGAATTGCACGTATAGCGTTTTTGAATCTACATGTTTGAAATGATACTGGTTGAGAAGGGCTAGTAATGAGTACATAGACACAAGAGCACAAATCCAGATAAATCATGATATATCTTCAAGCCATATTTTTCCAATCACCATCCACAAGGCAAATGCCTCCTCGTTTCGCCAAACGCTGCCTCCAAACTCGCATCTCACCCTGCACACCGGCTTCTTGAGCATGATGATTCAACCCCCTCCGCAGCCACCTTACGTCTCTCATGCGTATGACGTTCAGCGAAGGTAACAATGGGAGTAGTGTCTCCAAGGACCTCCAGAAATCGTGATTCGGTCGAGGAATAGAAAGAATCTGCAATGGTAGTGCCTCTCCGGACTCTGCGGCGTCGGGAGGTACCAAGGCCGGTAACGGGGTTTCGAGCGAAAGATGGCGTAGATTTGGACAAGTGTGGAATAGAGTACACGGAGAAGGATGAAAGTGCGTAGGCCAGGATTTGGGGGTGAACAGCGAGAGCGTCGACAGTGAGGTACCGTGTATATCGAGAAATTGTGTTGTGAGGGCTCTTGGAAAAGGGACATCGTCGTATGGTGTGAGGTATAAAGCCCTTAGACGAGGAAGAGCGGCGTTTAACAGAGCATGCATGAGAGTGGATAAGGGCAGAGATAGCAGCGTTAGGGTATGGAGACGGGGAAGAACTAGCTTCGCAGTCGTCGCCGGAATCTCGTCTGCTTCTTGACTGTCAAGTTCCGTATCTGCTGGTTCCATACCGCTCCCAATAACTTCTAGACGCTCAAGTTGGTGACACGTTCGGAGCAGCCGAACGATAGGGTCCTCTTCGATGGAATTTGCAGAGCTGAACGCGGCAATGTAACAAATACCGTTAAGAATTTTCAGGTTAGAAGCACCGTCTCTGTTGGTCAGAGAAGCAAGAGCACGGCGACTCAGCGGAAGGGATGGTGGCAGTGTCATGTTTTCCATGAATGGCATCAGAGGAAATAGCGTGGTGAGCAGCGAGTCAATCGCGAATGCCTGCGTGGTTGCTATCCCTGATAGATTAAAAGTCTGAACCCATCTTCCGGGTGTGGAATATGGTATTCTGCGAATAGAATCCCACAGCTGGTCTGCAGTGTGGAGTTGCAGAGTGAACTTGTCGAGGCCGCTGACTGTATACGGCTTCACGTTCGAATACAGAAGCGGAGAGGCCACTTCCTGTGAGTCTAATGTTAGTATGCAAAATTGGTGGGAGTGTCAACTCGGCGTCCATCAAAAGCGATCAAAGGGAGAACATATTCGAGTATGTATGATACAACATGTCGTGTGTGCTGCATCCCGTGGTCTCCCTTGCGCGATCTGCCCTTCAGTGGGCGCGAGTTTGATGGACATGGTTGAATGACAGGACTTACGCGGAAGGATTTGCACACCAGCATCAACGAAACACACCACGACAGTCTACTTGTGGTGACTTTGCCATGCGACCGCCGCAACACATCAGCTGACAAGGCAAGGGTAAAGATTCTTGACCAAATCTCCGCTGGCAAAGGTTTCAATGGCAGCCTCTCTGGGAGGAGAGGCAGGAGGACGAAACGTCCACCGTATCGTGCGAGTGGTCTCGGGCAGAGCAAGATAGTCTCGCTCATGCAAGCAAGTTTCAAGTCCGACTCAGAGGTGGACTGGCACACAGGCGTGTACTCTTTCAATCACTTCTTTTAAGAGTTGCTTAATGCATAATTACTTGAATGGTATCGTAAATTGATTCCTGGCTAACACAAAGCTATGGACCTAGCAAGTCACTCATTTCATCGACAAAATTCTGATAATCGTCTCTCTCCTTCACGACTGGTGTCTTGAGTCCTTTGTCTGGTACCTGACTATTCGGCGGAGAAGCGGGGAATGCCCCCAGCTGGCTCTTCAGTACACCAACGAGGTCAGGTCGAGCCTGAGGAGACGTTGCTTCCATGCCAACGTTGACAGAAGGCGCGGCGTTGACTTTTGAGGAACCGGGCAATCCCGATACCTTCTTTCTTTTTAGCGACGCCGGAACAAATGCTGTTGCTTCTCTCTTCAGATCACGCAACTCTGGTTCGGCCGAGATAATAGCACCGCTATGTACCCCACTTGTAAGAATAGTGCCAGGGGTACCAGAGGAGGGCTTTGGGGGCAAGGAAGGGTGTCCAGCTAGCAATCGACTGGCACGATGTGCTTGGAAGGTTTGGTGAGGGATGGAAGAAAGAGGGATCTTGTATCACAGTGGCAGATTGAGTCCGACGGGGAAAAAGCCGGTGGTGGCATTTGTGGACTTGAAAAAACACCGCCATCAAAACCTGGGGGTGGCGGTGGCGGTGGTGGCGGAAGTATGAGCGATGGCGTGCTCATTGATATATGGGGAAGTGGAGGAAGAACGTCTGATCAATTCATGACCTCAGCACTGTTCTGCAAAGGTCCAGCGTGCGACACGAACCTGGTATACTACCGGGCGGAGGTCCTTCTGGCATGGGGATGTCGTCATCGCTGCCGTCTTCCTGGCTGGTACCCGGTGGCGGGCCATCAGGCATAACAATATCCTCGTCCGAGTCTGCAAATGAATGAGCACTAAGTAGAACAGAATGTAGTACAGGAACAATAATCTTACCTCCGACGTCTCCACCACTGTCCACTTCATCCGCGGTGAGAGCTGCAAATGTATTTAATGCACGGATGAGGTAATTTGCGATTAAATACTCACGTCTCTCAATGTAGGGCATACCAGGAGGGGCAACGCCATAGGGATTCATCACAGGGTCGTAGTAGATACTGCGCTCCGGATGCCGGGGAAGACCATGCTTATTGAACAGATTTCTTTTCTGTTCCACAGAAGGTGCTTCTTTCTGATCTTCACCCCTTTCCTGTTTGCGTGGACGATATACAAGCTTGCGCTGTTCGGGATGCTCCTGGACATATTCTTCCTTCTTTTGCATGATCCTTGACAGTTCATTCTTGAGGTTCGTGAACCGGGACTTGTCCGCGGCAGACAGTTCGGCGCTCGCTTCAAGCTTTTCAATTTCATCCTCCAAATCTAGGAAACGACGAATAGGTGAGTAGGTATACTGACAAGGAATGATGCGGCCTGCCTCGTGTATCCTTCTTAACCAAAGAAAAGTCGCGGACCTTGACTCTCTCCGTCTTGTTCTACTGCAATAGACTGCATTAGAGAACAAACCTCAGATTTCCGAGTAAACATGCCTTCTTGAGTTCCTTTTTGCGTTGCGCCTTTCCTGAGTAAAGCAAACGGATGAACAGCGAATCAAATGCTAGATGGGAGCCTCACGCACGGTAGGCATCAGCAGGGTTTAAATTTTTTCCCTTTGCCATGGTATGGAATCTATGGATTCTACGGAAGTATAGTGGTAGGATGATGTGTCAGACACGTGACCCTCATGGGAAGTCATAAGAGCTTGTTCGCCGAACTGGTGCAGTACCACTCGGTGGCCAGTCTCCCCTCCCTGGCAAGGGAACGGCCCCAGCAAGGTCTCCAGCGAGTGCGATAACAGGGATATTTCTTTTATGTCAGTCCCGATGGCCTCTGAGCTATCCGGACAACATCATACTCCAAAGCGACCCTCGAAGATGGCATCCTCTCAGTCTTTGAATCATCTCCTTAATTTCACTCTGCCTCCGAGACAAACTCACTCGCAGAGCTTGCCCAGGCGTGGAAAGAAGTCCACCGCTCACGGTGTTTGGAACAAGGAGAGTGAGTATCAGCCTTATCGGCCATCCCGCTTAGCGCCAAATTAGTTTCCATCCAGGATTTGTGAATGCCCAATATCGATTCGTTATGAATCCCACGGGCGACTATACAGTCCATTTCGCGGATCCGGACATGTACGTTCTCTCAATTCTGATTTATCGTTTTTAAAACCTTCCTGCTCAAGTTTCTTCCAATGGCAAGACGTACTACAAGTCGTCGTCCCACGAGCGTCAGCCTATGCAACGACATCAAACAGTGACGCTTTCGGTCCAGGCGAGAGCTTGACTACTTGTCCCATCTGCCTCTCCCCGCCTGCTGTCCCTAGAATGACGAAATGCGGTCATGTTAGTGTCTATAGAATTCTTTTCATTTTTCATCTTTTAACTGAACTGTCTTAGGTATTTTGTTTCCCGTGTATCCTCCACTACTTGAGCCTATCGGACGATCTCAAATGGGCCCGATGTCCTATTTGCTTCGACTCCGTTAACGCGAAACAGCTCAAGAGTGTCAAATGGTTTGAAGGATCAACGTTGGCAACCGAGGGTTTTGATAATCATCATTCAGGCGGCTCCGCTTCCTGCTCCCTTCATGGTCCATTACAGATGGCTCCTCGCACAGGTACTTTCATGACCGTGCGTCTTATGCAGCGACCCCAGATCACAACTCTGGCTCTCCCCCGCTCACAGACGTGGCCTTCGGACCTCCTTCCACCTCACCAGACCCCATTTCATTTCCTCCCTGACGTGTATACCTTCGCAAAGTTTATGCTTGCCACTCCACAATATCTGATTGCAGACCTCTCGAAGGATCTAGATATGTTGAGCGTCGAACGGCGCTCAATGATGGCTGCGAATGATGAACTCAGTATTGTGTATATTGATGCCGCGGAAGTAAAGCTCCGTCATCAAATAGCGAAAGCGGCTGCCCTTGAGTCGCCGCAGCTCACCAGGACTATCGATAGGGCTCGCAAAGACTACGAAGACCTCCGGCGTCGCTATGCACACAATACCACTCGAAGCGAGCGTGTGGATGTCGAGCCAACCGGCCTGGACGAAGCTCCGGATGCATTTTTGGCAACTCAGCATTTGTCGTCATTTACGAATGACCAACCGCTTGGTTCATCCCTGCCAGTGAACTCAGACATGGCAACTCAACCGATTAGGTCCTCCCAGTCCACTAGTAACAGAAATCACCGACGTCGTAATTTGAACCCTCCCCCTCCTTCGACACAGACCTATTACTATTATCAGGCAGGCTTCCGGTCTGCCTATCTTCCTACATCCTCTAGACATCAAGATTTTATTCTCCCATTACAACGGATACGCCTCATTTCCTGACGAAATCACTGTTCGTGTCGAATCTTGCCGCAGAGGGCACTGTCAATGACGACTTGCGCAAACGCTTGCAAATACTTGGCCCACATGCCGGAGGGCGCGGACGTTGTATTTATTGAAGCTGATCTGGTGGGAGTTGTAGGGCTAGAGGGTCTGAAGAACTTCGAAGGTGCACTCAAGTTGAGGACAGCACGAAGGAAGGAGAAAGAAAAGAAAGACGACCGGGCCCGGGCGCGCGCAGAGGAGAAGGAAAAGGAAAGAGTGAAACTGTTGTCACGCGAAGAAAGCGCTGTCCCCAATTACACAGATTCCCCCCCACCTGCTCTCGACACGGAGGAGTCCTCATCACGTGTTCCAACCTCTCAGCCAATGTCTGGTGCATGGGGTTCAAGAAGCTTTGCCTCTGCGCTTCATTCCACACCTTCTGTGTCTCGCCCCCAGCCGATTAACCGCAACGCAACCCCAGATATTGGTGAAGAGTGGGATCTAGATGCAGCCTGGCATGAACTTGAACAGCGGAGTGGAAGTCGTAGACGTGGAAAGAAGCTAGTGGTGCTGGGCGGTGGTGCTGGTGGGCGGCGACGTTAGAGCTGACATGGGCATGGCACCAGCAACTAGTATCATGACGCTTTGATGCACTCATTCTGTCTCCAACTTTGTATCAGACATATTATATACTTCCGAATCATATACAGTTGATTTATGCTTGGAGCTTGACATTTTAAACGAAAGCACAGAACTGACAAGGCACCTATTGAACTGAACCATATCCCGGCGGGCAGTTCTGCTTAGCAATGCTGGCGGATCCACTGCGGATATAGCAAATTTTGGCATCCACACATTCTCCTGTGCACGGTGGGGTAAGAATGGAGCTCTTGCCTTGATAGGTGTTGAAGATCTAGTTCATGTCAGGGACAATGCTCTGTTAGGACGCCGCCCAAGGTGTCCACATACCTCGACCAAGGTGGAGTTCATAGCCATCTCTGCAACGAAAATGTTTCATCGGAGGTCGGGCGTCTGTCGCAAGACTCACGTTCAGTCACAAACTGCCACCAAGTTGCGTTCAGTGGCTCATTGGCGCCCCAGGGGATGTTTGTGCCATAGGTTTCCCTGGTGCTGTATTCCAGATCGAAAGTGGGTCCATATTGAATCTGGTTGTCTAAAGCACTGAAAGTGTCGACAGCTGCTGTATAACTGTCGGAACAATCCTAGTCAATTCCTGTGACTACCGCATGCGACGTAACTCACGTGTAGACATCGAGAATCTCAAAAGTCTGCAAATAATCAGGAGTCGGTATCCTATTCATCAGGAACGCGACGGACATACAGCAGAGTCGACCTCATAAACACGGAAACCAGTGTTCAAATTTTTCAGAGGAGTCACCGAAGGACCACTCTAGGGAAGGTCAGCGAAGTTGAAGCGAGGGAGTGAAGAAGAACATGCCCAGGATACTGTTTGAGCCGTGTTTGTATTCATTACTGTGGCATTATTCGCGTAAAAGATCTATGTCTAGTTAATCAAAAAGGAAGTAGAGAGGGATTCCGAGGGACTTGCAGATAATTGATCTTCATGCACATGGCCCCAGAAGATATCTGCAGTAGAGTTAGCTACCCACTTAACGGGAAGATCATTATACCGACTCGCGATGACGTGAGGAGAGAAGCGATCGACACTGTAAAACTCATCAAGAAAGCTACGGGGATTCAATAAGCAAGATGTTACATTTGATAGACTGTGGAGCAAGAAGTTTCAGTTGAAATCGGGACCTTTGCAAGGCACACATACAAAGATTTGTCGGGTTGAATAGAGAATTAGAACCGTCCCAACCACTGACTACATGACCGATAATCCAGGCTGCCCTTCTGTCAGTATGAACCGTATCCTGACTGACCGTTTACGTACCTCGATCGCCTGCATCCTCAGCATCTTGCAACTCGTCAGTCAGGAACCTCATCATGCCAGAGGTATCTGGGTGTGAAGTGTTGATATAGTTGAAGTAGTTTGAACTATGAATGGTTCAGAAAACGATAGTTGAAAAGGTGAAGTCACTGACCGATACCCTAAAAAGAATGGTGCGTATTGCTGTTATTTTTTTCCGTACAGCTCATTTGTATGGACGTACACAAGTTTGTGTTCAAACTGATGATCCTCAGTCCGTCGGTTCGTTTCACCATATATGCAGCATAGTGTGCACGTGAGAGCTCGACTGAATCTTCTGGCAACCAGCCCTCATAATTCCACAGTGCAGTGATATGATCATACAACCTAGACGCACGTCAGTATAGTAGAAGACACTTATGATATGCAACCTAGCATACCATCCAAACTGCTGACCCAACTCGCCACCGAGAGAATAGGAGGGTGCTATATCGACTGGGAAACTGTCATGGTTGCCAAGAGTTGCATATACCGGGCCCGGCCCAAGCACACGTTTGAGGAGATCGAATAACACGACCTAAAAAGCTTTCAGAACAGTACAATAGTATCGCTTTGCCACCCTACCTCTGAATACTCGGTATACGCCCTGGCAGCTTGTTGAATAAGAAAACTGAAGCCCACTACCCGACTCACCTCGATTGTTGGTTGTTGGGATCATGTGCGAGCAGATCGCCGGTGTAAAGCGTGAAGTTAAATCCGGTTGTCTCCGTGCCAGCCAAGGGAGGGATAGCTTCGAGAACGGCAGTTATCAATGAATATGGGGAGTCGCTGCAAAGCTCCGAGATGTAGTTCAGTGTATGTTAAAGACAGTAAAGTGCGCACCACAAGAAATAGCCGAATCGAGGGGCTGGTAGCAATGGTGTATGCGGGCTGAGCTTATTATAAGCATTTTCCCGGCAACAGAGTCCACTGGTACAGTTTGCCTCCGCCCCATTAGCAAAACCTGTGAGTCGATAAGCTCGAGATGGAGATGCCAATCAAAAAAGGGAAGAATCGCTTACGAGGATCGATATGGAGGTCTGACAGGTGTAACACTTTGAGACGCTCGCCGCTGGGTTGCTTTGGAGCAGGGAGGGGATTCGGCTTCGGCTTGGCGAACCACCCCGTGATATTCAAAGGCAGGGTGTCCGGGTAGGAGCAAAGTCCAAGGAATTGGGCACAGATAAGCTGGAGAGTAATATAGACATGAAACTGTGGACTACCTTTAAGAGACACTCACCTGTCCGTCGTATCCTCCTGCATCTGCAAACGACAGAACTTGCGTGAAAATGGGTCCAAGGTTGAGGGAACCATAGTTGGTTTCACAACTTGACGAGTAATTAAAGTGTTCACATAAAGCGACAGCGAAATTTGGACCTTGATCAGGCGCGCTCAGTGCAAGAAACTTTGCGACCTCCAATGATGCCTGGCAGCGCGCGCATTGATTTGTGCCGAAGATTGGGTTGACCGATATTGACTTGACTTGTGCGATAGCTTGTTCCAAAAGCTTCGAGGAACTAGCCACAGGAGGGAGTGGGTTAGGATCTATTGTATCATTCTGGCTCACGGATCAGAGACGACTGGTTTGTCAAGATCACTGGACGTCACCTGAGGAATGTGACTGGGATCAGTGAGAGAATACGGGAACACTTTGTGCTGAGAATAAAGAGTTAGAACGTGCACACAGCTTCACGCAGACGGCGCTCACATTAACTGGGTCAGCGATGATTGGCTGAGGCTGCTCTGACGTTGCTGTAGGATTATTGTAGTACTTTGCGTACAAGGAGGTGGGGAAAGCGCCAGGAGCGGTATACGCGGACAGTTGCCCGCTTACAAGCGCCGCGACGGAGGCAAACACCACGGCGGAGAGCCACATCTTCCCAACAACTCGGAAAGAGATGTTGTTGACATTGCGAAGCTTTTTATATAGTAAGTGAGTGCCTGGAAGGCGCTCAAACGACGCGTCTCGTCACGTGGTAGCTCACGAACGTTTGACCATTCTAATCCGTGAGAGTCTGTCAGATTCTGGAACTTGGATCTTGATTGAGGTTGACGGTAATTGATGGGTGAACGCCGACTGTCTCCATCCGAGTCTTCGGTCTGTCTGCGTCCAAAGGGGACTTTGAAGGAACTTTTTAATAACGCACTTGAGTCGCACGGTTGAGCCCTGCATCGAGGAAGAGCACCATGCGGCGAGGTAAATGACTATCGTATTTAGAAATTCATGGACGATCAAACGCGGGGGCACCAGCGACAAGAGTACAGTTAGATCGAGCTAAGGATCATTTCTAGTTTTATTCGCAACATTTTGCAACGAATTCGACGCCGCGAAGACTCTTGCTAACGACGGTGAGTTCAGGATTCGGATCCCCAGTCAAACATCAACCTAAAGCATCGAACGATGAGCCAAAGTGGACGCACAAGAATTGATCGATGCAACGACTAGACGTTTACACAGAGATAGTATGATGGAATACAAGAATTTGCTGATTTGCAGAGATACATGGAGAGTAGATTGCGCTCACTGGATGAGCTGGACGTTAACCGAGGTGACGACTATGGGATTCAGTTTACGATACCGACCAAGGGTTGGACATAAGAATCGGTGCCTATGGACAGTTCATGTAGGGTGAGAATTCGACGTTTCGGGTGAATCAGAGGTCTCGATCTCCTCAGGCTTTCGTCTGCGAGCGGCATCTTCCTTGCGAGCAGCTCGACATCGTGCCTTTTCCTCCGCCATCCTCCGAGACTCTGTCCAGAGGTGGAGCGTATAATCGTGAAGTGCTTGTGAGTAAGATACAATGGGATCATTTCGAGCGTTTGAACTGGCGGGCTGTGAGTTGGAAAGCATGGAGGGAATGGGGGAGGACTGGACTGGTGGAGCTAGTGGAGCTAGTGGAGCTGGTGGAAGGAGTGAGAATTTAAATGGGGGTACGTATGTGTTGCAGGCTGCCATATTCCCCGGGTCACTCCTCGCCAGATTCCTGGTCTTGCTCCACCTGCGCGCGCAACCGCTGCCGCTCACTTCCGTCATCGCGACTGCTGTAGATCAACCCTCCATTTCCGTCCTGACCAGATCCGGGCATGGCACACCGACAGTAACAGTTGAACATATCGATTCAAGGGTGCCTCGTGGGTTGGTGACTTGTGTGTAAGCTACTTGACCAAATATTGAATTCCAAAAATATTGCTTGTCTACGCCCCCCGCATTAATAACTGTCGATGTTAGTTTTCTTACCGCGCAGCTCTCTGACATGATCCCGAGCGTTCACCGGTAATTGCGATACTTTGAGCTTAAGATGTATGTAAGTAAAATCGTGGCCCCAGAAACGAATGCAAGTTCACAAGCGAAGGACATCCAATCTGTCGGATGTGTGTCACCCCCAAGCTATTATTGGCCAATTGGAAAGTATGATGACCCTGATCTCTCACTGTCAACAACCGGTCGAGTGGAGCAAATGTTTCAGTCGGCACGTGGATGCAGATATATCGCACATCGAAGCCACTGCATCGCCTGGCTCTGCCCTTGTGTAGAACAATGCATCTAGTCGATTACTGGGGTGTCGCACTCGCGGTGCGAAAAGTGGAACGGGACTCCAGACCAACTGTCAAGCAAGCCTAGTTTCGGTTTTGGCGCACCCGAAATGGTTGAGTAATGAAACATGATGCTGTCTTCCAACACTAGATCGCATAGTTGTAAGCGCTAGGGCATGTTTTAATCACTGAGCGTGCCGATACTATATCAGCAATTTCTGCCCTGCATGTGAGCTTGAAGTCGCAAAGCGAATGTGAGAGTAGCGTAATCAAACTCAACTATATCTGCCCTCTGGTGTGCGCCTTAGCCTAGGTCGAGTCTGATGCACTGATGGAGCATTAAGTTATTGAAGGAATCAATCACCAGAGTGACCAACATGGAGACGTGTCATGAAAGGGTGTCGAGACACGTGACGGCGTTCAGACACTGCTCCGCTTGTTGAAGCTCGTCCATAAGCATGGCCAGCTCTGCCCTCAGACATGTAAGTCGCCCAGCCCACTCGGACACGTCCCGCTTATTTTACCCCAGGCCATCGCCTCAACAACCTTGCAACAGGCTCAGACGGACGCTCTACTCGCGTTACTCAGCCTCGGTATCTCCCAAGATGCAGCCGCACCGTCTGCTACCGCTACCCAGCCAAAGCCTGCACTCAAGCCCCCGACATCCACTGCCCCCCTGGTCTGGAAAGTGCTAGTTTTGGACCAGCAAACGAAAGACGTCTTGGCAACAGTACTTCGTGTCCAGGATCTTCGCGATGCTGGCGTGACTCTGCACGTGTACGTGGTTTCATTCGTCTTTCTCCGTGGTCCTCACATCTTCACAGTCAGCTACACTCCCTGCGTCCCCCGTTACCTGACGTTCCCGCCGTTTACTTTGTCGCCCCAACCTTGGAAAATATACGCCGAATATCGGAGGACCTTGACAAGTGTCTATACGAATCTTTCCATCTCAATTTTGTCGAACCACTTCCTCGTGCACTTCTCGAGGAGCTTGCGGCTTCGGTCGCTACTTCTGGTACAGGAGAGTTGGTGGCGCAGGTTGGTCTGCTCACAGCTCGACCAGATCTTGGTCTAATCGATTCTCTGCATCAGGTTGTCGACCAGTATCTATCGTTTATCGCACCGTCCCCATCATTATTCTCCTTACTATCGCCATTGACATCTCCATTGTCTCAACCAGGTTCATCTCAACCCAAACTAAATTACTCGTACAAGCTTCTCAACTCCCCTTTATCGACTGAACAACAAATCGAGGATGAGATTGAACGCGTTGCCAGTGGGATCTTCAGTGCCGTTGTGACCGCGGGTGTGCACTCCCAGCAGTTGTCAGATGCTCTGTGGAATCTAATAGACCCATAGGGCATGTCCCGGTCATCCGTGCTCCCAAGGGAAACGCGGCAGAAATGGTGGCAAAGAAGCTCGACATCAAGATTCGGGATGCGCTGCTTTCCTCCTCACGCCCCCATGGGTCGACCACGTCGCTCTTCTCACAAGATTCCTCCGGATTGTCCAATCTACAAAGACCATGTGCGATTTTTCATATCTCGTCCTTTGATTCTCGTCCTAATCAATTACCTTGAGTGTTGCTCATCCTCGACAGGAATGTGGATCTTGTTTCCATGGTCTCCCATGGTTGGACATACCAAGCCCTTGTGTCGGATTGCCTTGAGATGAAGCTCAATCGCGTTGTTGTCAACAGCCCACAAAAACATTCGTATGACTTCGATTCAAAGGACTTTTTCTGGGCAAAAAATGCCGCGAACCCGTTCCCTCAAGTTGCCGAGGACATCGATGCTGAGCTGAACAAGTATAAGCAAGATGCCGCAGAAATCACACGATCAACGGGTGTGAGTGATGTCAACGATATTTCGCAGCTGTGAGTTGGTACTGTGGTAAATATTTTAAAGCCTGCAGTTAACACCACACAGTGACCTTTCGTCGAATGCGGGACACTTGAAGACCGCTATCACCCAGCTCCCCGAACTCACTGCTCGTAAGGCAACGCTAGACACTCACATGAATATCGCGACAGCACTGCTCGAACAAATCAAGAAAAGAGGTCTCGATGAACTTTTCAGCACCGAAGAAGCCGTCAATAAGCAAGTAAGCATCCTCAGATCAATGTCCATGACATGAACTCACGATCTGAGTTACTAGACAGTGCTATCGATTCTAGAGACACTTCGAGCGCCTCGACCGGACGGAGCTTTCATTCCTGAGGACAAGCTCCGTCTCGTTTTAGTGTTTTACCTCTCTTCACCTGGCAACGCAATCTCAAAGGACGATATTTCTGAACTGGAGAAGGAGCTCAACAGTGCAGGTGCAGATACGGCAGCATTCGACTATGTCCGACGAACAAGAGAAATCTCGCGTATGACTGTTTCTGCCGCCGTCGGTGGGACATCCACGCCGGTGCTTGGTGGTCAAGGGGAACTACTCAGAAATTTTACGGCTTTTGGAAACAAGGTTTGTATTTTGCTAAGAAATCCTCTTGCCATTTGACGAGTCGTTTGTTCCAGCTCACAGACCGTCTGAAAGAGGGCGGCTTGGAGAACCTAATTTCGGGCGTAAAGAATTTTCTGCCGGCAAACAAACTGTTACCTGTGACACGACTCGTCGAGGCACTAATGGACTCATCCGCGGCATCAAATCAATCTTTGCAAGAAACTGACGAATATCTGTTCCTGGATCCCCGTGCACCTCGCCATGCCCAGGGATTAGGTGTCTCTGGGGCTGGTAGTGGACCCGGGGTTGGTGGTGCATCAGGCACTGGTAGAGCACGACGTATGGCCTTCACAGATGGTATGGTGTTCGTCGTGGGAGGAGCAAGTTACGTTGAGTATGGGAATCTCGAAGAATGGGCAATGAAGACTGGGAAGCGTCTCACTTACGGTGGTACGGAAATAGTTGATCCCGGAAGTTTCGTTGATGTGCTACATGACTTAGGCAAAGGTGTTTCGTAGCCATACTATGTAATGTCGGGTAGAGCAATTGAAAGGTTTGATCGCATCGGAACAACTACCAGGTAACAAGCGAAAAGACCAACTGAATGGAATCGATCCAATTCATCCCACATCCTTTGATCATGTAAATCACTTTCTGTTGTTGGAGCGCATCATAAGGATCTGAACGAGACGGACGCTAGGGCAGAGTCAGTATGCGTTCAACTGATTGTTATCACACGCACAAAATGTTGATCATGTCAAGCTCCAAAGCGATCGCCTCTTTCATGGGGTCCCTGGGAATGGCACCCATTTCTGCCATACGTGCATGCTGCAGAATCTTTTGAGTACTTGAGAAAAAAAAGGTTAGGAACAAACGTGTGACAAAAGGGTGGATAAATGCCTACTCATAAAGCACAAATCCGCCAAACACGGCTAGACCACCGTAGAGAGAGATTGACTCGGCGACAGCTAGCCCACGCATACCGAGTGGGAGGGCCATCGGAGCCAACGAAGAGAGTGCTACAACAGTGACACCAGCAAGGAGCGGACCACCCATGTAAAGATACTTGTCATTCCTGTCCAGCATATTGAGCGCCTCGTCAAGAGATCAACATACAAAGGACACACTTTGCAGTTGCACCGACGTAAGACAGGGAACCAACGACCCCGCAAGTATACAGCGCAGCACGGGATAAAATGGCTGGACTAATGAAGAAGAGTGGGCTCAGCGTTGCTGCTTGACAGGCATTAAATCCCTACGGAGAGTTAGAAAATGCGTGTTATCATATGCCCATGACTTGCCAGCCAAAAGAGGTGCTTCTGCACTGTTCTTTCAGGAGGTGTGTAATAGACCCCCATCATCGAGCCGATGCTCCCGACGAGACTCACACCAAGTACGAGCCCTGTAAGGAACAGTCATACCTAGGAATGTTGAGAGGAGCCAAATGAGATACACACATGGATTAGCTGACATAACTCTGAAAGCAACCCCAGACCTGAACATGCTTCGGGCAGCTAGTGCCGTGAGAACAAGACCACCGCCAGTATACTTGAAACTATCATGTAAATAGGACTGTTCTGCAGGAGTTAATGAATCCCGCGTGTCTCTGTTCAAGAAACCTTCTGCGACGACGACGGTGCCTGCCACAGCGGCCTACACACTTGAATCAACAGACGTAAGTAGGCGATATCGCTACGTACTGCGGTGATCGCAAATTTTTCCAAGCGAATTGTGAGGAAGTATGCGTAACAGTCTGGGCACCTGTTATTATGGTACGGAAGAGTCTGAACGGAGCAGGTGGCGAAAATATAGTAGGGCGTTTCTGGACGACATTAAGGGTGCCAAAGCGTGTGCTAGAGAACGGCTGAACCCTTGGGCGGAGGACAGCTTGGAGGGCACTGCGGGACAAGGCTGGCTTGAAGACAAGGGACAACATGGTGGTCATTGAGAAAGGTTACATAATTAGCATGTATTTATTAGATCGTCGACGTCATCTCTCGGCACATGAAAAATATTTATTTTTACAACATTATTCCCTGAGGCAGCTTTGCTGGGTCGACCACGCCAACCACTTTGTGCTCCATCGCCAGCGCAATCAGACTCTGATCACCCCATTCCTTCCAGTCAATCTCAAATACACCCGTCTTCTCTCCGGACGACCATGTCCATGTCCGTTCTCGTGTCTTCACCAACAGTTAGCCCTGCTGTATGCTACGAGGGGACCAATTTGGCCTACCTTAACATCATACATATTCAACGAACCATCCCCGCCGCCAGTCACAAGCAGGAACCGTCGGGGCTAAATGACAGGGCAAACACATACTTGGTGTGATCCGTGAACACTTTCAAGCAGTCCCCCGTCACCGAATCCCACAACCGGGCGGTGAAATCGAATGATGCCCTGTCGCAGAAATGAGATCGTAGACATGCCCATCTGTGTCAAGACGCTTACGTTGCTACCAGTTCCCCTGCCTGGTTATTCGGACACCATTTGATTGAAGTCAGACACCGTTTGTGGCCCTTCAGAACAACACCAGTAGTTATCGAGTTTTCCGAGTGCGGGCGTTCGATATTCCATATTCGGGCGGTCGCGTCATCTGAGCATGTTGCCAGGCGTGTGCGTGATGGGTTACATTTGATCATATTCACCTCCCCATCATGACCCCTACTCCAGCGTCAACTTCAGTAATGGATAGTTTGGTCGACCAACATACCTGAGGGTTTGAATGGGTCTAGTTCCGTTCAAAGAAACGATGTGAACCACGCGATCACTACCTCCACTCGCAAACGTAGAATCGTCAATCCAGTCAACATCCAGACAACAAGCTTCTGACACGCCTTATAAGGTGAGTCCTTCCTGGCGAATCTGGGAACACGTTACCTTCGTGGTTTCGATACTGTCGATACAGTCTTTTGTTTTTAATGTCCCACACGCATGATGTACTGTCCAAGCTCGCAGTAGTTATCCATTGTCCTGAAGGAGAGAACTTGGCAGCAAAAATAGGACCCTTTTAGATGTCAGTATAACCCTGCGAAAACGTGGCACTCGTCTGACCTTGTGATGGTCGTCTTTGAGATATGCCTTTCCTGCAGAGGTGTAAATTCGAAGTGCTGAATCGTACGATCCTATCGCAACTAGAGAACCATCGGGGCTCCAGTCGATGGATGTCAAGTCGGCTTGGGGAGAAGGAGCAATATTGGACAATGTCAATGTCGGCCGCGGGGGGGAGGAATTGGAAGCGTCATATGAACCAGGCGGAATATCCCAATAATTGACTGTGGCATCGCGTGATCTGATGTGTTATGTGTCAAATCAACGTTGGGACGGATTAGTCTATTCAGCGCATACCCGGATACTAGCTGTCCCGGTGTGGTCGGGCTCCAAGCAACAACGAAGACCTACAAGCTCCATCACTAGAGTTACTTTTGACTCACGCAAAGCTCACCTCAGCCTTGTGTGCTTGCAGTAAGCTAACTGGATCCAGGCGTTTCGTCTTCGATTTCTTGACCGCATTCTCTAAGGACGGTAGTTGTAACTCAGACGGTTTCGCCTCCTTCGAGGCACTACCGGGAGGCTCTACTAATACACGTCGCATTGTAGAGCAACTGTCAAACGTGACTGGCGTACCATCTACAGCCATCGTTGCATGATTGTCTTCTGCCGCCTTTCTGGCACGCTTTTCGGCACGTGCATCTTCTGTAGAAGGTGAAATTGACTTCCGTTTGATGCCAGTCTCGCCGGCCAGCATGGCTATGTTAGATCCTCCGGGTTTCTGTGGAGCTAGCATCATCGTTGGATTCGAGTCAAAGGAGCACACATGGCGCTCGAGCAGAGAGAAGGGGCTCTTGCAGTTCTTCGTGAACGAATCACCCTTCCAGTGTGCCTCGACTTCGGCGTACAAGAGTGCCTTGCTGAGGCGTTCTATCAGTTCGCCGCGTGGGATGTGTTTCTTGATATGATGGGAGTGATCCAACCGACCCTCCATGCGTAGTGAGAAAGCGGAGTGCTGAAAGCCTGAATTAAAGTCAGACAAGGAAACGGACCGTCAGTCGCAGGTAGCCTACCGGAGTCTTGAAAATAAGCATGTATGAGGCAATTGACCTCATCCGCAGTGATAGTTATTGGGACAGTCATCATAAGTGACTTGTATGTAGAGACGTCGAAGTTGTTGTGAGTGCGGAGTTGGAAAACAAAAGTGTCAAGTACAAACAATCGGCTCACTTGCTACTAACTGTTCAGCAAGATCACCAGTCCCGGCGTGGTCTTGATGTACCCTTAGATGACCCAGCCTTTGAATCGGACCATATTGTTCGTTTTTGGCTACTGAGACTCGTGAACCTGCCACGTGAGAGATCATATCAAGTCAGATAGCTACATTCTCACCAGCCTCCTAAGTTCCCCATGCCTGAATACGAGTTCGATCTCGCCATGCCCGAAGACGACGACGACGAGGCTTTCGACGGCCCTGACGCTTATCTCGAGGGCGATGATAACGTCCTCGAGCTCGAAGACGAAGTACATTCACAGGATCCGAGTGGCAGTATTGCTGAGATCTTGCGGTGTAAGCGTCTCGCTCCCTTCGGCCACACTCCTCTCATCCGTCTCATCTACTAGCACTATTTGACCTTCAGCAGTTGCAGCCTGGTAATGCTACCGAAAGGACGATTAGCTCTGGTACGAACGAGGGGAACTCAATCTATGGCGACCTGGTACGTTTGCTGCAGGCCGGCCCCTCGAGTGGGGACCAAGACGAGGAAGACGATCATGCAGATGACGACGATGAATATTTAACCGGTTCACCTTGGCACAGACAATGGTACCCTCCCCATACCGAACCTCAGAAAACTGGCGTCGAATTGCTTATGGGCGGTGAATTTGGCCGTGTGAGCGACAAACTCAGGTCCAACAAGGGCAGCAAGAACGTCTCTCGTTTACTCCTAGACCGGTCTCGCAATCCTCGAGGCATTCTGTCCAGGGAGGAGTTATCCAGCGTACGCACTATCTAGATTTGCTGACCGAGATTGTACTCATACAACCCTGCCTTAGGGGCTCATCCCAAACTCCAACGGGACTGCCGTCGCTTCGAATGGCTCCAACCTTTATGCTGGTCAATTTTCCAAAGGTGACCAACTCATGCCATCTATTCTTGATCTCTAACCTCATGTCTTTTTCGGATAGACTCGTCCTTTTACTATACGTGTTGTCAAGGTTAGTTAGTGACTTGACTCATCTTCCAGTGTAATTTGAGCTTACGTTCAACAGATTTCCGTCTACACGTATACGATATGACATCGCCTCCCGCCAAGTACATCAAACCCTGGCGCAACCCACAGCGCAGAACAACACTCCCAATCGACCATGATCGTGACCATGAGTCAACTCTAAAGGTCTTGAAAATCATTCAGGGACACCCAGGCAGATGGACTATCACAGATTCTCATCTGAGCCCTGACAACGAAAGGCAAGATTTTGACTGCAGGGCAACAATCATAATACTCAATAATGCAATCCAGGATGATTTATTCATCTATTGTGAGTTACTCGCTCTCTAGGCAATTACATTCCACGCACTTGACGCCATCTGGCAGTCACCCACAGTTTATATAACAAACACGTTAGATCCCTCTACAGTACAGACACCCATCCACTTTGCTGATCAGGGCCGCCGTCAAAGCCCATCCTTGTGGGGTATCTACGATCATGAATCTTTTGGTATTTGGAGCTGCAGGTTTTCTGCCGACGGTAACGAGGTGATTGCAGGCGGAAATGGTCATATTTTTGGTAAGAGAACGTACCTTTACCCACTAGAGTTGCTCTCACTCGTATCATTAGTGTATGATCTCCTGGCTGATCGCAGAACAGTCAAGATCAAGGCACACTCGGACGATGTGAACAGCTGTTGTTGGGCCGATACTGCTTCGGGAAACGTTCTGATCAGCGCGTCGGATGACATGTTTCTCAAAGTTTGGTAATATTAATACCCTCCTTTTTCTCTTCCGGTCTTTTGTTGACCAAGTTTGTGGCAGGGACAGACGGTCACTGGGAGGATCACGCAAGCCATCAGGAGTACTTGTTGGCCACACTGAAGGGATCACGTGTGTCTCTGCCAAGGGCGACGGAAGATATATCATCTCGAATGGCAAGGATCAGGCACTTCGATTGTGGGATCTCCGAAAGATGTGTGGCAGCGACGACTTTGATTCGTTTGCACGCATAGATTATAGATGTCGAGATTACGACTATCGGTAGGGCTTTTGCGGTCACGGCGTGCTCCGAACTAATGCCCTCCAAAGATATGGTCATTTCCCGAAGCCTAGGCGTCCCGCGCACCCAAAGGACTGTAGTGTCATGGCTTATCGAGGGCACGCGGTCTTGCGCACCCTCATAAGATGTAACTTTAGTCCTGCGGAAACCACGGGAGGTCAATACATTTACTCAGGGTCTGCGGATGGGAGAATTCACGTGAGTCAAGATTGATTCTGTTCGTCAGCACATAATCAACGGACAATGCTACTGAAAGATCTGGTCATTGGATGGTCGAATTGTTCAAGTATTAGATCGCTCGCGAACCCTACCTATCTCATACGATCCATCTGGCCCTGAGCCGGAGCCCCTGACGGCATCCCGTGCAACGGTCTGCGTCCGAGACGTGAGCTGGAGCTCAAGGGTAACGGCCGTTTCTTCCTGTTTGAAATGCCTGGTCGCTGATACATATTACAGGAACCTGTGTTGATGAGTGTCGGCTGGGAGAGCTCTCGTGTTGGTGGAAGTATTGTCGCCCGCCATGAGTGGAAAGGACTGTCCAAAATGGCCAACTCGCTGGAGGATTTTGTTGAGAAGCGGCGTATAGAAATCTCTCAGAGGGCAATGACTCGAGCGACAGGATACCGACGTGTTCCTGGAGCATTCGAGGAAGATGACGAGGATGAATGACTCATTAACTTTACCTCTTCCGATGTAACAGTGGCTGACGGCTCGAGGACCTCGAGCAGAGCATTATTATACTTTTTCGTATTCTCTGTATCAGATTCCGAGGATAGTTGACATAGCTTTCCGGCTCGCACCGTACTGCCAACGCACCCTCAATCAAACCACCGCTTGCAAGTAATGGCTCGTCTCTTCGGTTTCCCGCCAGGATATTTCGTGATTCGCTCTGCCGCAACCAGCCGTTTATGGGACGTCACCTTAGACGAAGTCGAAGACGGAACACCAGTCATCTTATGGCCGGAGAAAGAGCACTCGCTCGTCGAAGGTGGGTTGTCATCCCCCATCCAAGTCTCCATAAGCTCATGAGTCTAATAAGGCCTGAGAAGCCCGGAAGCGAACAACCAGGTCTGTAGCTTCTAGCATAGCCCCGTGATACTACTCAACTTATTTTGCGTTAGGTGTTTTTTATTGATACTTCTGGCGCTTTGTGTTCGCGGGCCTCGGGGCACGCAATCGACGTCGAGGGTATGCACAATACTGCAGATACGATAGATTGTTGACCAACTTTCATTCACACAAGGGGACAGCATCGTGGTGAGGCACAGGAGACCGGTTTCCCAACCGTACCCAAACGCATATTCTCATCCGCTTCCACAATTCTCGTACCATCAAGAAACACAGGAGATCTCTGTGTCGTTCTCATGTGATCCCACATACCCACCCCCGGGAGGTGCTGGTTCGGATGGATGGCAAAGGAGGAAGTATATCCTATCTTCCGTTCCGATGAGGAGACCCAAGTCTCTTATCGATAACGCATCAGCCTTTATCTCGGCAACTGTCGCGGCTCCCTTGTCGTTCTTTTCTGGAAATGTATCCACACAACCAAAGAGCACGCCGGAAGAAGTGTTTGGTGGGGACATTGATTTGGGGGAAGATGAAATATTAGAGCAGGATCGCGGAGAAGAGGGAGAGGTTGATGACTCCCTTGAACCCCACAGGAATATCCGTCTTCTGTCCATCGATCCGCGGGGTGCACTACCCCAGGGAACAAGTGCTAGGAAGCGTAGACAGTGGCAGGTCCTCGCATTGCGTACTAGATCAGCCACTCGCCGGAGTCAATCATAAATATTGATGTATTAGTATGTGGGAAGAGTCGAGTTGTTGCAGTAGCGGATATGAATAAAGTTCTCATGGTTGCGTTCGTTCAACAACGTGCTTGCTGCCGTGATGGTCACCTGCTTCGACATGCAACAGGCTCGTGCCCATGGTGGGAAATCTTGCCGCGTGACATCTCGAGGACTATGATGGGATGATAAGGATCGGCTCAAAGTAAGAAACAAGGGTTCGTCTTGACTGATCATTTGCTTACCCAGACACAGTGTTGCAGCGAACGCGCAAGGATTCAAAACATGAAGAGGCTGGTAGCTTTCTATGTCGCTGTTACGCTGGCTGCAGCTGCTTGTGGAGAGCAACAACCTTTACACGGCTCCCATGATGGAACCGAAACATGGCTATCGAAATATGGAAAACAAATCGACCAACCTTTCTCGGGTCCACTGGCTTTCTCGCATGCAGAATATGCGCGTTGTCTGGAGGATGAAACTGCCGCGTTTGACATTGCAATTCTCGGGATGCCATTTGATACAGGTACCACTTACCGGCCTGGAGCACGCTTTGGGCCGTATGCGATCCGCTCAGGTAGCAGACGCCAAAGAGCTTCTCGAGGCTACACCCTGGCATGGCGGAGCAATCCTTATGCGTTAGGTTCGAAAATTCTGGATTGCGGAGACGTATACCTTCAGACTTAGACACAGTATTGTTCTCTAACTCAATGTCCAGGTCCCTACCATACCGTTTGACAATGCCCTTGCAGTGGATCAAATGGAAGTCGCATACGCTACTTTACTTGCGCGCCCTCTCGCATCAAGCACCTCTGTCTGGCCACGCGGAGCGCTCCTGGCCAAAGACGGCCGCGAGCATCCAAGGATCATCAGGTAATAATGACTACATGTCTTTCATCATAGCCTCACTGCGTGGTCTAGTCTTGGCGGTGACCACACCATTGTTCTCCCTATCCTCCGTGCGCTCAATAAAGTCTATGGGCCAGTCTCGGTCATTCATTTCGACGCGCATCTTGATACGTGGGATGGATACCCTGGTGCTGTGACAGATCAATCACGCATCACGCATGGCACATTTTTTTACGTTGCAAACGAGGAGGGTCTCATCGCCAACTCAAGCGTCCACGCGGGTATTCGGTGCAAGCTCGATGTGAGTAATAAAAACTTCCAGAGAGCCGCACACGTTGATGGATACTCTCGTCAGGGTATGGATGACATCAAGAATGACGAATCAGTGGGATTCCATTTCATAACCAGTGACGACATTGATGACCATGGCGTTGCTTCCATCGTCGAACGTATCAGGAAACGGGTCGGAGATACACCAGTGTACTTGAGGTTAGACTTTCACGACACATAACGGACCTGATACTGACCTAACATGCAGTTTTGATATTGATGTCATTGGTGTGCATGGCTCGTCTTTGAGAGGAGGGTTAGCTAACCTCTACCGATAGATCCTGGCATGGCACCGGGGAGTGAGTTCTCGTCTTGTCGCACATAACCAAAGTACTCAGTGGGATTGTAGCTGGTACCCCCGAGGCAGGGGGATGGACAAGCAGAGAAGTCAAGCGCATCATCAGAGGGTTAGCCGGTTTGAACTTTGTGTTCGTATCCCATAGTGCGCTTGTGTTTCAGGACTTCACTACGTTTTTTTAGTGGCGCGGATGTTGTCGAAGTCGCACCTGCATATGACCACGGTGAGTCGCACTTCATTTCCACCTTGGCAATTTCTGACGAAAGGTGTGTAGCCGAAATCACTGCTACTGCGGCGGCGGACATTGTCCACGACTTCCTCACCTTGCTTGTGTCTTCCGAACCACCTAAGCCAGCCAATCTCCCCGGCCGATGGCCAAGGGAAGAACTATGAGTATCATATGTCATCCCTACCATCGCACCAGTTCTAGTGCTGAAATCTCAAAATCTGACGGTCACGGTCAGTAGCACGTCCGTGACTTGGAAGTCTACACACTAGTATACTCTAGTATGGACTCCCTTTCAGGTATATACCCTTTTTACTGGCCAAGGATTGGCAATAGTGTGTTTAATGAAAGAAATTTGCATGATGACTACGATATCCGGCAGTCCACAGATGGAAGTAGAAACCAATCAAACATGTAAAACGATACAGGGATATCGGTGATGTCACACAAAAATCGTCCTGAGAAATGGTCCGTATGACGCATTATTGGTCATTTTACTCAACCTTTGTGTCCCCATTGGCTGGCAGCGCCAGGCGGACCAGACTCATACGTGGGGGGACTGTCGGTGTATTGTGCCGATGAAGCCGGTGGAGGAGACATTACAAAGCTGGTCCTAGGTCCCCTCGGTCCCCTGACAGGACTGGCGCTTGTTGGCACACCAGTAACTTGGGTATCAACCGCAAGTGGCGATCGCGACATCGGAGGGGGAGTCGGGTGTGAAGGAGCCTGGTAATGTCCATAATAAGGATCATTGTAGGATTCGTTTACTGGTGCGGCCTGCACAGCGGTCGCACCGTATACACCTCCAGCGAATGCGTAGCTGTGATCTGGCTGGGGGGGTGGAGATCTAGAGGTATTGTATGGAGCACCGTATGGTGAGTAGGAAGAACTGTCAACGATAGCGGCTGTAGTGTTGTATGTGTCCGGATTGAATGCGCCATGAGGTACATGGGATTGTTGGACATGCGGGTTATCTGGGGATACTTCAAAAATAGCGCAAAAAAAGAAGCATAAGAAAACTTACAGGAAGCACCTCCTTGGTTGTGACCATACGCCTGGGGACCATATGGGTCGTGGTTGTACTGATTACCCGGAGAAGGGTCGTATATAGCCGCTACGGGAGCTGAAGGGGGAACTGCGGTGTTGGACGACGGCGGGTACATGGAGGGGGTAGTTGAAGTGGTGTTATGTGTGATATTACTAGCGCGACGTTGTGGTCCTAGGGGGTAAGGGGAAGGATTATTATACTCGTCCATAGCACGAGTGCCAGGGGGAGCTTGCACATAGCCGCCTGCTGCATATCCTCTTCCAGCAGAGCGACCATAGGTTCCCATTCCTGCATTTCCGGATGTAGAAACGCTTTGATTATCGCGGTAAGGTGCGTCTTCCTCGAGGTAAACTTCGTCTCCATCCAGGCGAGCTTTGAGTGGCTGAGACTGGTCATATTCGTGGAAGGCAGGCAGGCCAACCTCGGGTTGGGCTTGACGAGCCTTGCGGTCAGCCTCTGCTTTGACAGCATCGAGGCGTATTTGTTCATTGGAATTGTATCCATTTGAACCGATGGGGGTGCCGGCTTTTCCTCCCCATGCGTCGCGCGAACGACGTCTGATGCAGCATCTGCCAAGGCTGTAAAAGCAGCCACTAAAGAAGAGAAGAATCCAGGCAACAAGAGTGAGCCAAACAGCGTTGCCGATTGAGGCTGATCCGCCTTGCACCGAATTTATGCGAGATTTTGTTACGAAGAAGATGGCGATGTCGAATATAAAGGCTACGAGGGCAACAGCGGCAGCAAAACCGGATATGCAACTGCTGAAGCAGCTCATGGCTAATTCACGGAAATGAGCAAGGAGACCGAAAATGGCGGCGATGGCAGCGAGGCCGAAAGCGACAATGTGGAGTACGAGGACATAAGTGAGCCATTTGACGACGAGTTCGGGTATTTGGATGGAAGTTGTGTCACCGACCAGCGCGTTAATGTCTTGGTAGGAGGGTAAATACTGTTGGAGAGCAGAGGGAGAATAACTGACTGAGTTCGTATCCAACGGTGGCGTTTGAGCATGTAGTCGATGTATCTACGGTCAAGCAGTAACCCAGAGTGCCAAAGGTGATTTCGCCGTTTGCACCCTGGACAGCAAGGGAGGCCTTGAGGAAGTAGACAGACTTGATGAGTGGGACGGAGAAAGAGACGACGGCGAGAATGATTGCGGCAGAAAGTGTGATTACGAAGCCGGGCGTAGCTGGTCTGATGACGCCGCTCATGTTGGGGTGGGAGGGAACGAGTGAAGTGAAAGAGGAGCCGCAGGAGAAGGTATGTGAAGTGGCTGTGCTGCACAGTCTATTTATTTGTTTACAGTTGCCAGTGCAAATAGTCAACCGTCTTGTGCTCTCCCCGAACCAGCTTGCCATTGTCCACCGTCCCCTTCCACTCAAATCCGTTCTTCTCAAACACCCGTTTACTACCTTCGTTTTCTGAAAATGTATACCCCACCATGCACCGAACCCCCATTCGTGGTATCGCCCACTGGTTCATTATCGTCCCCATTGCCGCACTCATGATGCCTCGTCCGTGGTGTGATGGCGCAAGGTAGTCTGTCCGCAATCACTCAGTATAGACCCTCTTTCCAGCAAAAGTTGTCCGTACCTCCAAACGACCATACGGTGCTCGGATCCCCGACTGCTTTCTCGTTGTTCGTTGCCACCGCCTTCTTTCTCTCGTCAGGATCGAGCACCTCTTCCATCAGCGCGCGGACGATTCCAATGTCACCAATATAACGTCTCTCCCATCCGGGAGAACCTCCCTTATGTGTCTGACCGGACAGCCTCCAACCAGTTTCAACGGACCGTCTGGGTTCAACCGATCCTCCTCCCTTAACTCTGCCAGGATATCCTCGCTTTGCTTTGTGATTTGTGCAAGCCACTCTTCTGCATGCTCGTCACGGTATGGAATCGGCGGTCCTTCTAACCATACTGATACCCTAGGATCGTTGATGATGGGGGCGAAGCACTTGACATCATTTGCGCGTGGAGGCGTTAGAATAATGTTGTCCTTCAGAGGGGGAAGACGGAGAAAAGGCTCTCCAGTATGGGGATTTATCTCGAGCGGATATAGTTGGCCACCTGGCATGATGTTACCCCAACATAACAGGGTGCCAGACCCTTAAATCTTCCAATGGATCGAGTCATCATGCGTGAGATTTGCTATGGCAATGTACACCGCTATGTCTACAACATTCAACTCCCCCAGGGAATCATTTGCTAATCGGATATGCCTCACGCGCGATTCTGACGGCATTCTCGATTTCCCCTACATTGACACCAACACCCTGAGCGCTATCCTCCTTCCCTCCAGCCTGGATCGACTTTTTATCAACCCGAGCAACGGCTCTATGCATGGACGATCTCACCTTGCCACCCAACACCTCTGTCACTTTCGAGGCCCACGTTCGAGCATCAAATCCTTTCTCCCGAACATTTTCGGGCATATAATTCGCGTGTGCCACCTTGCCACCCTCCGCGTTCACACTGAACACATACACAGCTTTCCCGAGCTTTTTGCCTTGGGCGACAACGTTTTGAAGAGTCTGTTGTTTGCGCGACAATCAGTTTATCTCCTAAACTCATGGCCCAAACGTAATCCACCTTGGAGTTGCCATCTACGTCAATACTCGCGAAGTACCCTATAGCATTTGGATTTTCGTTGAAGTAGGCGACCAACGTGTCGATGGCCTATCAAAAACCTGTTATTCGGCTATATCTCTTGGGGTGACGGAACACGCACAGATTTGTTGACCGCAGCTTCCTTCTCCTTTATCTGCTTGTCGAATGCCTTGCGAATTGCTCCGAGACGCTCTTTCAAATCTGCTTTGACCAAAACTGAGATATCTGCCTGCCCAAGTTCCTGGGGTATGCGTAAGCATCACATGAAAACACGTTCAATGATCCGGCTTACTACTGTAAGAACCTTGAGACCAGCATCCTTCTCATTCCCCGAGCTAGTTTCAAGGACATCAAGGCGCGATTTGAATTCGTTTGCGACGCGTGTTGCTTCCTGGGCCTCTTGCCCAGTAATAGCAGTGATTCGTCTGATACCTTTGGCAATTCCCGATTCCTCGATAATCACAAAGTCCTTGATATCACCCGTCTTTGCGACGTGCGTACCTCCACAGAATTCCATGCTGGTGTTTCGCCATCTCGGATTCTCGAGGTCTTTTGTGACATCGTCGACATCGTACCCTAGTACGACGACCCGTACCGGATCGGGGTAGGTTTCGCCAAAGACCGCACGGAGACCAGGTATCTTGAAGCCAGATTTAAGATCAACATCTTTGCCGTAAACCTTGACGTTCTTTTTGATCCAATCAACACTCATAACTTCAATCTTGGCGAGTTCTGGGAGTGCAATCTGAGCTTTATGTGAAAAGTCAAACCGTAACTTTGTTGGGGCGACAAGAGAACCTTTCTGGTCAACATGGTCTCCGAGCACTTCGCGAAGGCAGAAGTTGAGGATATGTGTAGCAGTGTGGTTGCTACGGAGGGGCCACCGGCGTAGTTCATCATACGAAGAGATGACTTCGTCCCCAACGTTCAGTTGACCATACTTGAGATGACCGGTATGCAGGACATAACCACTGTACATCTGGACGTTCGTTACTTTGAAATCGCATGCACCATCGATGACGATATTTCCGGTGTCGTGCTCTTGACCTCCAGCTTCTGCATAGAAGCTCGTGCGATCAAGGAGGATACCAAAGTTGGCACTATCGGGAATGCTGGTAGTTGATCCAAGAAACTCGCGGTTGCAGTAGATGCCCTTTACTTTTGCAGTAACGTTTCCGAGCTCTACAGCGAACAGTAAGATTTTGAGTTGGTGGTGTTGAAAAAATGAAAGGCACTGACGGTATTTGGGCGAATCATCAGTTTTGGGTATGGCATCGTCCTTCTCTAATGCTGCAAGATCATGGACGTCAAGCTTGACACTATCCGCCTTGTCCCTCTTGAATGTGCCCTTGCTTGCCTCCTTTGATCGTTCTTGCGCAGCTTCGAACTCCTTCTCATTGATGATGAGGGATAGCTCTTCAGCCATAAGGCGCGTCAAGTCGACGGGGAAACCAAAAGTGTCGTATAAACGCCAGACATCAGCACCACTAAGTTCGTTGGAACCAGCCTCCTTTGCACGCGTGGCATATTGGTCGAAAAGCTTTTCACCGCGATCGAGGGTTCGCGAAAAGGATTCCTCTTCTTCGTCAAGAATTTCCTTGATTTCGTCCTGTTTCTTCCGTAGCTCTGGGAAGACATCGCCCTGGAAGACGATTGGCATGGCACAAGGATGCAAGAGGGAGTCTGGACAAACCATTTGTTCAACTACGGCAGGCATGAGTGATGAGAAGAACGAGCCGATGGGTGCGCCGAGTTTCTTCCTCACATATCGACAACCACGGCGGAGGATGCGGCGGAGAACGTAGCCTCGACCAACGTTATTTGGCAGACCGCCGTCGCTTAAAGCGAACGAGAGTGTTCGTACGTGGTCAGCGACAACGCGGTAGGCAGTATCAATGCCATCCACATCCTCTGCACCAAACTTGCCAGTGTATGGACGTGCACCACTAAGTTCTTGGATCTTGTACCATTATTGGGTGAAATATATCTGTATCATAATTGGACAACCTGTTTTGGAGGACGGATACGACGCGTTCGAAGCCCATGCCGGTGTCTACATGTTTCGCTGGAAGAGCTTTGAGGGATCCGTTCTCCTCACGGTTGAATTGGATAAAAACGTTGTTCCATATTTCGACGACTGTCGGGTCGTCACAGTCGACAAGATGGGGAACCTCGCGACCACCTATGCGATCGACATGGATTTCACTGCAATGGTGATCAGTATGGATTACAATGAGCAATCGTTGGGCTTACCTGCAAGGACCGCACGGGCCAGTCGGACCCATCTCTGCACGAACAGGTCAGGTGGGAATGGAGAAGAAAGGGCAGGAAGAGTACCCCAAAAGTTTAATTTCGACGGAATGACATGTGCAGGATCCATGCCAAGATCAAGCCACGTTTTCCTAGCTTCGTCATCGCACGGGATGTTATTCTGTGGATCGCCGGCAAAGTAGGTGACGTAGAGCCGCTCTTTGGGGAGCTTGTAGACTTGGGTCAAAAGTTCCCAACTAAAAGTGATGGCTTCTTTCTACGGTGTGTGAAAGATGAGGGAAGCGGGAGGAATGGGGGAAGATACGCGCCTTGAAGTAGTCCCCGAAAGACCAATTGCCGAGCATCTCGAAAAATGTATGGTGGTAAGAGTCTTTGCCGACGTCCTCGAGATCTGCGATGATGTGAGCGCGGAGATGCTACGGCTATGAAGGAGCGAGACCGTTGTGTTTTCCACCAGCCCTGATGCACTTTTGGCTGTTAAACGCACGCTTGAGCTTGCCACGCTCTGAGTTGGGATCGACGGTGCCGAGGAAGATGGGCTTGTACTATGTGGTGTGAGTATAGGCGGGCGATGAGGAGTGAGAGAAGAGGCGGACCTGGTTCATGCCTGCGTTGGCGAAGAGGAGGGTGGGGTCATCGTAGGGAATGGTGGAGGAGGAGGGGACGAAGGTGTGGTCTTTGCTACGGAAGTAGGCAAAGAACTCGTCACGAATTCTGCGAGCAGGCCATGGACCGTTGTAAGTGGAGGCCATTCTCAACGGAATGCGAGCGATCGATAAAACGCCCTTCTCATGATCATACCAAAACTGGGGTTGACTCGGTCAGTCATGAGTCACTTGTCATGACTCATGACAAGTCACATGATCAGCATAGATAACCACGTGGCTCTCCATGTCTCCGTCTAACCTGCCCTGAACCCGATCGATAACCCATCCGACCAAATAAAAAAAACACTATCCTTTGATCCCATACATCGAGCTGCGGTCCCGGTCCCGTCGACCGACTCGCTCGCTCCCAGTCACTTAAATTCCCCTCTTCCCTCTGTACTTTCAGCATCGGTAACTTTTAGACATCATGGTGTACGTCCTCTCCTTGATCATGCTCATGCTCATGCCCACACTCATCATCCCATCAATCAGTAACTTCACCGTAGGTGAGACAGACATGGCCCCCGGTCCATCCGTATCTCATCTTCAACAGATCAGGTCCGCGGCCTCATGAACCAACCCACCAACATTCGTAACATGAGTGTCATCGCACATGGTGAGTGTCGCGTTATCGCATCACATCATAATCTCATCCAACTGCCCCCAGTCGATCATGGAAAATCCACCCTCACCGATTCGCTCGTCTCCAAGGCTGGTATCATCGCATCAGCAAAGGCCGGAGACATGCGTTTCACGGACACCCGTGAAGACGAGAAGGAGCGTGGTATCACCATCAAATCGACCGCCATCTCCATGTACTTTGAAATGGACAAGGAAGATGTCGAAGTCATCCAGCAAAAAAATGATGGTACGAGCTACTGTCTATCGACGCACTTCCTCGCTCTTACCAATCCGATCCTATCAGGCAACGAGTTCTTGATCAACTTGATCGACTCGCCCGGGCACGTCGATTTCTCCTCAGAAGTCACTGCCGCCCTCCGTGTCACAGATGGTGCCCTCGTTGTCGTCGACTGTATCGAGGGTGTTTGCGTCCAGACAGAAACCGTCTTGCGTCAGGCTCTCACAGAACGCATCAAACCCGTCCTCGTCATTAACAAGGTCGACCGTGCTCTCCTCGAGCTCCAAGTTCAGAAGGAAAACCTTTACCAGACCTTCCAGCGGACAGTCGAATCTGTCAACGTCATCATCTCGACATACCACGACACCGCCCTCGGTGACGTCCAAATCTATCCTGACAAGGGTACTGTCGCCTTTGCTTCTGGCCTTCACGGATGGGCCTTCACCCTCCGGCAGTTTGCCGGCAGGTACTCCAAGAAATTCGGTGTTCCTAAGGACAAGCTCATTACCAAGCTATGGGGTGATAACTACTTCAATCCCACGACCCGCAAGTGGTCCACCAAGTCTTCGGATGCTGATGGCAAGCCTCTCGAGCGTGCTTTCAACATGTTCGTGCTCGACCCCATATACAAGATTTTTGACGCCGTCATGAAACACAAGAAGGATCAAGCGTTGACCATGTGCGAAAAACTTGAAATTAAGCTTACTTCCGAGGAGAAGGAGATATCTGAATCCAAGGCCCTCCTCAAGACCATCATGCGCAAATTCTTGCCTGCCGGAGAGGCTCTTTTGGAGATGATAGTCATTCACCTACCCTCTCCCGCCACCGCTCAGCGCTACCGTGTTGAGACCCTATATGAGGGTCCTATGGATGACGAGTCCGCAATCGCTATCCGTGACTGTGACCCCAAAGGACCCCTCGTTCTGTACGTCTCCAAAATGGTCCCCACTTCGGATAAGGGTCGCTTCTACGCGTTCGGTCGTGTCTTCGCTGGAACCGTCCGCGCCGGTCCAAAGATCCGCATTCAAGGACCCAACTACGTTCCTGGAAAGAAGGATGACTTGTTCGTCAAGTCTGTCCAACGTACGGTACTCATGATGGGTCGCTATATTGAACCTATTGAGGATTGTCCCGCCGGTAACATTATCGGTCTCGTCGGTATCGATCAGTTCTTGCTCAAGAGTGGCACTCTTACTACCTCCGAAACTGCCCACAACATGAGGGTCATGAAATTTTCCGTGTCCCCTGTCGTTCAAGTCGCCGTTGAAGTCAAGAACGCCGCCGATCTCCCCAAGCTTGTGGAAGGTCTCAAGCGGCTCTCCAAGTCTGACCCTTGTGTCCAGGCTTGGATCGCTCCGACCGGTGAGCACATCGTCGCAGGTGCCGGTGAGCTTCATCTGGAAATTTGCCTGAAGGTCAGATATTCTGCTTTTCTACTCTTCAGTCTTACGCAAGGGTAAGTGTAGGACCTTCAAGAGGATCACGCAGGTGTTCCTCTCAAGATCTCAGATCCCGTCGTTGGTTACCGCGAGACAGTGAAGGCGGAATCTTCCATCGTTGCCCTCTCCAAGTCACAAAACAAGCACAACCGTTTGTATGCGAAGGCTATGCCACTGGAGGAGGAACTCACCAAGGCTATTGAGGGTGGCGTCGTTAATGCTCGTGACGATTTCAAATCTCGTGCCCGCATCCTTGCCGATGACTTTGGTTGGGATGTCACCGATGCCAGGAAGATCTGGTGTTTCGGCCCTGACACCACCGGACCCAACCTGTTGGTCGATGTCACAAAGGGTGTGCAATACCTCAATGAAATCAAGGATTCATGTGTTGCCGCATTCCAATGGGCGACAAAAGAAGGTGTCTGCGCTGAAGAGAACATGCGCGGTATCCGTTTGAACGTCATGGATGTGACAGTAAGTCCATTACTGTCGCTACTAACATAACCTCTTTATCCGAGATATCCATAGCTACACACTGATGCTATCCACCGTGGTGGCGGCCAAATCATCCCAACGTGCAGGCGTGTTTGCTATGCTGCTTGCTTGCTTGCTACACCCTCTCTCCAAGAACCGGTTTACCTTGGTATAATACTTCCCTTTCCTCGATCAGAAGTAAGGCTGACATCTGTCCTAGTCGAGATCCAATGTCCTGAGAATGCCATTGGTGGCATTTACAGTGTGCTGAACAAGCGTCGTGGTCAAGTCTTTAGCGAAGAACAGAGGCCCGGAACGCCAATGTTCACTGTCAAGGCATACTTGCCTGTCATGGAATCCTTCGGGTTCAACGGGGATCTTCGTTCACAAACTGCAGGACAGGCCTTCCCCCAGAATGTGTTCGACCACTGGGACGTCATGAATGGCTGTAAGTGGTCAATTTATGTCGATGATACTGATACTGAGTACCTGTCAATGTAGCTCCTCTTGAAAAGGGCAGCAAGCTCGAAGAACTCGTCAGGAGTATTCGTACGCGCAAGGGTCTCAAGGTAGGCATCATCTTCGGGCTGTTACTCCTTACGCTACTCACAATTTCGGTTCGTAGCCTGATATTCCTCCTCTCGACACCTACTACGACAAGTTGTAATTCGTGCCGGGATACCAGGGCACTGTAAACCAGATTACTGTTACTTAGGAATTGTTGTGAGCTGTCGTATTCCAACAATGTATTTTCTCGTTCAATTGTAGATGATCGCTTGGAAAAGCGACACGCGTCGTGACAACGATAATATTGTATGCCACAACACTGAATAATCCGTCATCAAAAAGTTGTTAACGCACCACAGCACCGTCTTGATGAACCATTTGAGTCAGTGGCAGCACGTCTGATGCTCACCTACAAGTCGCCGGGAGATTGATCAAGAAAGGCCAGCTGTGCATGCCGGCCGCATTCTGACTCGTTCCGGCTGACCCATCGGGACTGAATTATTCGGTTACGTTGAGTCACCTTGTCGTAGCGCCCTCGGCACCGGCCCGAATTTTGTTCGGTCAGTGAGTCAGAATGTACAAATTCTGGGAGAGTAAGGATTTCCGTTGTTACAATCCCTGAAAAGATGTCAAGTGTTGTCGAGGATTTAGAAACCACACCGGGTATCGAGGCGTACCTGCAGGACAAACCTCAATTCGCTGCTCGCACAGTAGAGAAACTTTTGGGGGAGGCGGTAATTTCACATATAGGATATACCTCCACAGAGCATTCGCTGGCCGCCAGACCCTCGTCCTGAAATACGCTCCCCCATATGCCCCTGCATCAAATGGAACATTTCCGCTTGACCAAAAACGCCAGGTATCCACCAAGCTGTCAATATTATCGTGAAGTACTAACAGTGAAAAAACTAGCTCATTGAAGTCCAAGCACTCCGTCTCGCAGGTCAGTTGTCGGCGGCCAACGTCCCGGCGTTCGTCGCAGTCCCTGCTGTCCATCTATTCGACGAGGAAAAGCATGTCCTAATCATGGATGACGCAGGGGAGGATTGCCAGACTCTGAAAGAGCTACTCATCGAAGAGAGTTTCCCTCAGGCCGTTTCGGAGCAGATCGGTCGTGCCCTTGGTGAATTCATCATCGGCGTCCATACTTGGAATCAGAACCCCGACACCGACCTGACTCTGTTCGCGAACAGTCAGGTTGGCAAGTACCTCTCGGCCCTCATCACTTACGGGCGACTCGAGTCCACTTTAACTGGGAGGGATAATATTCCCACCCTCTCAGATCCATGGTTAGGAATTCCTGAAGCGAAGATGGCGACGATATCGAAGCTGGTGGAGAGGAGGCAACAGGCCATCTATGCTACGTCTGCATCAGACCCTATGACGCACGGAGATTTGTGGCCAGGCAACCTAGTGGTGTCGCTTAGACGCGGTACGGACGGAAATATAGAAGGCGTGGAGAAGCTATACGTCCTGGACTGGGAGCTTGGCAAGACTGGTCTGCCTGGACTGGATCTCGGTCAATTTTGTGCAGAAATGTACACATTGTCCGAGTTCTATCCAGCACGGAGGGAGTCAGCTCAGACTATAATTGGTTCGTTCTTAGGAACTTATGGGGAGCGGAGGGGAAAGGGTAAAGACATCGAACTTGCAAGAATAGTCGTGAGCCATATCGGCGCTCACCTGGTGGCATGGACTCCTCGCGTGAGCACCTGGTCTGGAAGGCAGAAAACGAGAGAAGTGGTGGAGAAGGGAGTAGAGATGCTGGTCCTGGGCGAGGAAGGAACCGAGTCATCCCTGAGAGAAAGCATCGTTGGGCCACTTCTTTGAACTGTAACTTGTCGATTTAGCCGGAAGAAACTTATCGCAGCAACTTGCTCGCCATGATTCCATATCTCGACGAGCTACCTCCGGAGATATACGACGGGATATTGACACATGTCCCTCGGGGCGAACGGCAACAGACTACCTTGTCGCTCACTAGGGCCATCCCACGTTCCCCAGTACCTCTTCGACACTTGTTTGAGTGCATTCGCCTCAAGTCTGCGGAGAGTGTAGTGCACTTGTATTGTCGACTACGAGGACGCCTCGAGGAGCCACGTTGGGTTAACGGATTCTCTCTGGAAACATGGAGCGTAGACGCAGATGTAGTGGTCAACCTAGTGAATCTCCTCCCGCGGCTGTCCAGGATCACACTGTTTGTCGGGTCAGACTTTGCGCCAGAACATATGGAGGAGATATTGGAGAAGCCAAGAGAGGCATTAAGCTACATCTCATTGCGTTTCAGACCATAGTAAGCCATATTGTTTCTCGTGACCATTGGAAGTCTGTTTCTGATTGATTGCAACTTTAGTGTGCAGAGAGCAACTTATTATCAGTTTCTCAAGGTGGGAAGGATCAGCATGTACAGGTGTGCTCGTCGCTAACTCAGGAAAGCAGGGCGCATACTTCGACACTGCCCTGGTGGCCCTTGCTCGTTGGCCGACAGCCAACTATCCCACCTTGTCGATCGTACAAGATCCTCTGGACGCGGAAATGGCCCACAAACACCATTTTGCACAACCACTGGTGTTCTTCCGCCTTGACGCAATCCATACATTGGCTTGTTCGCCATACCTCCGTTCTCTGACAAATCTGCGACTGCGAATTCCATCCAGACAAGTTGCTTCTTTCATCTACAGCTCACCTCGTTCCATACCCGGACTTCAGATCTTGGATTTGTCGACATGCAACGTTCGGTTGACTGACGTGGAGGCACTGGCGGCGCGGTTTCAGCAGCTAACGCATTTGATAATCGACGAGTGCAACATTACGCGGGGCGACGCGGAGGGTGAATGGTCAAACGTCGGGAAGATTTGTGCACTGGCGACCGTCAAGGCGGCCAAAGAACGGGAGAAGAAACTCAAAGCCTGGCTAGAGGCTCGCGCGGTTCGCAGCAGCCCGGACCCAGAGGTTGCCACCGTACCAGAAGAAGAGGTTACCCCAGCTAGACGCGCCCGCCCGGGTCGTCGTGGATTGGCCATTGCAACAATATCATTGCGAGATCCGCCAACGAGAATGACGATGCCTGTCATTCGAACGAACATAGTGGTCCCAAAAGTTCGCATAGTCCCGTCATCGCCCACTCTCCGCTCCTTGAGCGCGACAACAAGCGCATTGCACAAGGATAAACACGACGCCATTCGAGCTCAGTTTAAGAGAGGCTGGGAGGAAGGTCTCGCTCAACTCACCGCGACCCGCAGTAGATTGTCCCAGTCATGGAGAAATGGTACGAGGATGATGCGCATTGCTGGTGACCAAGGTGTCGAGGAGGGGTTCGATGGTTTGGAAGACGTCGACGGGGAGGGCGCATTCTACGGGCGAGACGCGATTAGAAACCCATGGCCAGTACCAGTGCTGTGTCTTGCAGGCGCAGGCCCAAATTCTGTTCAGCATGTGGATAGATGCGGCCACGCAGCAGCTAGTTGCGTCTATGATATCTAGGAATGTGAAACAACACGTTGTACACCAACTATGGAAGTGAAGTGAATATAGGGTTGACTCTCCTTGGAACAGAAGGCTCATGAATCGTGGTGGGGGTTAACGAAAAAGGTTCGTAGCCAGTCAGTTTCCCTTTCCATGTCTGCAAGAGACCGAGGCGGTCGACTGTCATCGGCATCGACCTTGAGCGGTTGGAACTGGCCGTCGACGCGGTTGGCATCCAGGAGATGCTGCGGGAGGGACGCTTCTGACCGTTCCAAAGCGGGGTATATGTCGTCCATCCTCTCGGAGAAGTAGTCGCCCTTGAATCTCCGGGGAAGGACATGGAAGTGGACGTGGGGCACGGACTGCCCCGCAGCCTTGCCGTCCTACAAGGCGGAGGTGAATGTCGAACAAGTATCGTCGGTTGTAGAGATTACCTGACATGCTACTGTGAGCGAGTCTGCATTGTATTCCTTTTCGATCACACGACCGACGTTTTGTACGGAGGTGATAGGGACTGTCAACTCGGGTGTCGTGAGGTCTGTGAGCCTCGGCACGACGCGTGTGGGTACGACGAGGACGTCTTGGTGTAGTTGAGAGCGACGGGAGACGAGCTAAAGGCGGGGCAACTCACGGCCTGGTACGATTGGCTTGAGGTTGACGATGGCATACGAGAGTGCGGTCCTGTAAAAGGCCTGTGTCGAGACTTCAAATGTGGAGAAGAACAACGGGGCAGACATAGTTACACAGCCACAAGTTGAGCGGTGACGAGATACTTTTTGCACTCGCTCCTCGACATGTCCAGTCCGACAGAACTACACCTCCCCCCGACCCTCCCATACCCCATCAAGATCGCATCCCTCGACGTTAAACAGTCCGCTTTTATTCAACGTGGCACCCGCTTGCTCAGCTATTCTTTCAAGTACCAACCACCGTCAGCCGGCGCACGTCCTGAAATCCGCTTCGGAACATGGGACTGCCCTCTCGAGGGCACCGTAGAGGCCTGGAATGTTCGTGTCGGCGACGAGATCTCTCTCCAGAGGTCGAAGCACAAGACCGTCATCACTATCCTCGAACCTTGCAAACATGGCGTCCAAGTCGGTGGCTTATGTGGCATCTGCGGAAAGGATATGACTGCGTGGGTGTCATCCCTGTCTTTTACCGCCCTCTAGGTTTCATCGCCCCACAGCTATGACTACACAGGCTTCTCTGATGCATCGCGTGCATCTATCCAAATGACCCACTCTGCCTTCGGCCCAACCGTGTCAATGGAGGAAGCACAGCGGATAGAAAATGAGACTGCAGAACATCTCCTCAAGTCAAGGAGGCTATCCTTGATTGTCGATCTTGACCAGACAATTGTTCATGCAACTGTCGATCCTACCGTTGGCGAATGGATAACGGAGGGGGAGGCCTGGGAGGCTAGGCAATTGAAAAAGTCTGCAGAGACACCCAAAGAGGATGGTTCTGACTCTTCAGACAGTGAGACCCCTGAAGCGGACGTGTGTAATCCCAACTGGGACGCCCTCAAGGATGTCCGCAAGTTTCGGCTCGGTCCAGAATCATTCGGCCTACCATCAAGGGGAGCCCCCAAAGTCAAGGGGAAGCACAAAGCAATCGAAAGTGAAGGTTGCATGTATTACATCAAACCTCGGTGTGTCGTTTATCCGCACTTGGGAATCCCTCGAACGCCTGCTTATATGCCTGCATAGACCAGGCCTGCTGGACTTCCTCCATAAACTATCCACAAGATACGAGATGCATGTATATACCATGGGCACTCGCGCCTATGCGGAAGAGGTCTGTGCCGCCATTGACCCTAATGAGAGAATATTCGGCGGTCGTATCTTGAGTAGAGATGAGAGTGGGAGTTAGTGTGCAGTCTCGCATTTGCCAGATCATTCCTCGCTCACATTTCTCAGGTCTCACGCAAAAAAGTCTACAACGACTTTTCCCGTGCGATACTTCAATGGTCGTCATCATCGACGATCGGGCGGACGTCTGGGAGTGGAGTCCAAACTTGATCAAAGTCATCCCTTGTACGTCTCCCCAGACATCCCGAAGCACTGAGCTCACATTTGTGAAAGACGATTTCTTCGTAGGCATCGGTGATATTAACTCCGCATTTCTTCCAAAAGTAGAACCACTGGCGCCTACAGTCCACACGCCGATGCTTGGTTAGTTTCTCTGTAGGACATGAGTACCAATCCCCTTGTTCATGATGACCAGATAAAGCGACCACTCCCCCAGCACCAAGCGCGCCAACAGAACCGGCTCCTTCGTCACCTCCACTCGCTCAGCCTGAAGAATGCGAGGACGCAGAGATTGAGTCCAAAGCTTTACTGACGCAGAACTCGTTGGCACTCGAGGCTCAAGTAGAAGAGCGACCCCTGGCAAAGAAGCAAGAAGAGCTACAAGGTATAGCGATCTGGTCTCACAGCTGCTTATATAATGATACCTCCACAGACACTGAGCACACTGTTGCATCAACAGGCGACGTCAAAGCGGAGCACCCGAGAAAGGCGCTGCTGAAAAATGACGATGTTGAACTACGAAGAGTTGGCGTGGTGAGTAATTAAAATATTACAATCCATGCTGTAGATCCATCGAGTCGTTCCGGCAGCTGTTGCAAGATGTCCATCGGCAATTCTTCGATGCTTATGATCGATATTCCTCTGAGGAAAAGAACAAGAGGCGCAACTTAGGCAATGGACAGCGATTACCTAAAGCCAACGACGTGACAGTGAGTGTGCGGACGACTATCATGCCCAATCATTCATTGAGATCTTTCGGCAGCGAATCATTCCGGAGATGCGCACTAAAACTCTCAACGGGGTTCATATTGTCTTCTCTAGTGTTATACCCCTTGACACGAAACCAGAAGTCACCGAGATATGGAAGGTGGCACAGATGTTCGGCGCTCGATGTTACACTGAATTGAACAACTTGACCACCCACGTAGTCGCTGCCAAGGTTCGATTTTCCAGATAATGAGTGACTTGTTCCCTCTGACTGTCTGGCATTAGCAAGGAACCGTCAAGGTCGATATGGCGCGAAAACGGGGTGGAATCAAGATAGTTTGGCTGGCTTGGTTCACGGATTCAATAGCGCTGTGGCGGCGACAAGATGAGACTCCGTACCTCCTTGAAGATCCCACTCGACATGCGCCAAGTTTGAGTCCTAATATTGACCCCCATCCGATTTCTTCGGATCCTGAACCAGATGCGGACGATTGGGATGTCGAACCTGCGCCTTCGGGCAACACAGCTCTTGAGCTCGGAGACATTGACTGGAATAACATAAACGACGAAGTTGATGCAGCTATGAATGAGAGTGACGACGAGGACGAGGATCTCAAAAGCGAGCGCAGCGTGAGGAGTGCTATGGTCTCAGAGGATGATGGCATGACTGATGAGACCCATAGTCAGCCTAGGTGCGTGTGCTCGTCGGGGTGCCATCTCTTATCTCAGTCGTTGGCATTTAGCCCCAATTCTTCACCTCGACTGAAGCGGAAACGCCTAAGAAGTATTACGCCATCAGAGAACGGAAACCCCGACGCACAGCAAGATGTTCTGCGATCCCCACTGTCTAAACGCAAGAAATTTACTTCGAATCGAACAGGGACATCGAAACTGAAGGAAGCATTCACCGCTGACGAAATTGCTTCCTCGCGGCAGTCGAGAAGTCGAAGCCGCAGTCGGAGTGTATCGATGGAATTCCGTGTCGCAAGCCTTCCTAGCCCAATAGATGAGGAGGAGGAGGAGGAGGAGGAGGAGGAGGAAGAAGAAGACTTTTTGGCTCGAGAACTTGGGGAAGACTGGGGATAGTGCGTTCTAGTCATTGACCATTTTCGTTATTCATGCACATGTTTGCGTTGTTCTTTGATGCTTTCGATCTAACTATAATCCTGTTGTAATGGGGAACACCCCGAGTACATCACACTATAACACGGGTATGACTTCCTCCACCCTGTAGCGATCACTGCCGCTCCAGATGCTCACAATATAGACACCATAGTGTATCGACGGTGTCTCCCGTAACGGTCACAAATATGTGTGGATCGTACGTTTGGTCCTTCATGTACGCATTGAGCTTCCGAACGCTGCCTTTGCCGCACCGTTTCTCGACCCAGTCGAGGAAATACGCAGTCGTAGCATACCCCGCGTCCCATCTATCCCCTCCCGAAACTTGCCAGTGAGGTGGGGCATATCCTGCATTCAACCTCACGAAATCTGTAACGACCAGGATGAACTGACTCGAAGTCGCGATACGGGTGATCAGAAACACAGCCCTACCTGCAATGCCTTCTATGAACCCCGATGGGCAGGTGTCCTTTGCGTTGTATTGATAACAGTGGACGACTTCGTGGACGAGTACGCCGGTAATTTCGTCTCTTGCGCGAGAAAGAGCAGAGACGACGTAGTCGAGGGATAGATGAATCTCCTTGTCCGTGTCCGATCCAAACGTGTATGCGACGCCTTCAAAGGATCGGAGGACGAGGGTGATCTTCTCCACGCTTGTGACGTGGCATCAGGACCTTGCTAGCGATTCGGGGTGACTCGGACTTACTGCGTTGGTGCCGTCAAGGGGGTGTATAACCAAGTGTACGATGCTTCGACGGCAGACTGAAGGATGTCACGGTGAAAGTTGCTCAAAAAGACGGCGGCACCTTGGTGGTTTAGATCCTCGACCCGGAGCACAAAGTTGGGTATATGGCATGACGGAAGTGCCGATGGAGCCATGGGAAGGAAAAAGGTACTGCACTCGCAACCTATTATTACTGACACACGAAACTAAGATACCAATATTATTTTAGTACGACACGGTCTAGTACAGCAACAGCAACAGCATAAAGTTTCATGTCGCACTGACGGAAGAGGTTCAGATATTTGATCAGACCAGAGGTATTACGTGAAACTGACCGAGCGCTGACGACCGCTTCCAATCTGAGAACCTCTTCTCTGAGGGCATCGCTTCCTTCCTCTAGCCACTTGGAATACTCGACTGCACGGAACAATACTCCGCTCTTGCCTTTTGTCTGCCCATTGTTCCTTGTGCCACTACCTTTTGGCCGGCCTCTGGACGGCAGATCGATCGTCTGTGTACCAGCGGGTGCGATGAGTGCAATCAATTGGGCATAGCCGTCGCGGACGGCGTTGCGGCGCTTCTGCTCGGACATGATGTGATTAAGCCGCTTCTGAGGCGTGGACAAGAGGGACTTTGTTCGGGTAGTCTGGCGTGGCTCCGATATGCTTTTACGGCGTGCGGATCGTGTCCGAGACGTGCTCTCAGGGGATGCTGGGGGCAGCAATAGATCATCATCATAGTCGAGAGAAACTTCTGGTTTGGTGGATGCGGTTGGCGACGGAGGTGTCTGGACAAGCGGGGGAAGGATGCTAGGTGCGAGGGGCGGAGATGCGGAAGGGAGATGTGGAGGAATGACTGGTATGGATGGGGGATACGCGAGGTCGTTAAAGGCGGGATCTGATTCAAAGTCCCAGTTAAAGTTGTCTAGGAAGCCAAGGAGGTCGGTCGTCTCTGAGGGGGAGAAGAGGTCTGCGGAGGATGGCAATGGCGCTGAGGAAGGAGGGATCAAGCTGGAGAGTGTAGGGTCGAAGGCATATTCAAAGTCGGCGAATGGGACGGGCGGTTGAGGAGAGGGCGGCAAGGACATGAGAGATTGGTGACGACCGGAGATGACACGGAGCCGAATAGCCGGTGGTCTCGGCGAGTCCGGCGACATGGCCAAAACATGGCCAAATAAATATCATACTGCTCCGCTTGCCCGAGCAGCGTCGGACCCTCCCCGCTCCGCAACTCCCCATGTCGGCTCTCAGTGAGGCATCGACACCGGCCCAGGACGCGGCGTCGGCCATAGATGCACAGCAACTCCACCAGCTCCAGCAACACGCCACCGATGTCCAGCAGCAACAAAATAACAACGGCACGTCCCCGGAAGGAACCACCCGTAAAGGTTAGCTTAACCGTAGCTATATTGTACCAACCCGGTCAAAAATGTATTCCCAGCAAAAGCACCGTCTGTCAGGCGCGCGTGTACCGCCTGTCATACTGGAAAGACAAGGTGTAGTGAGGTTCTCCCCTGCCAGGTGGGTCCACGGCCCTCCGCCTGAGCGGCATTCCTCTGAGGCATCTCCATCTCTCTCAGAGCTGCCTCAAACGGGGCATCGGGGCATCCTGCGCCTATCCTGAACCCGACCCTGATCATACCAATCAGCCTCACCAGAGTATGTCCTTCCCCATGTGATCGTCGCCTGCTCGCTTACATGCTTTAGCGCCCGGTGTCTCCACCTTTGCCCAAGCTCCGATAGGATTTGTCCATGGAACTCCAACACTCACTCAACATCAATACTATGATTACAACGGTACATTTACTGGCGCATCATCTTCAACTTTTCGCCCGAACAAGCGGCCTCGCAACCTTACCGAAGAAGAGGCTGCTGCCATCACCAGAAACTTTAGCCGCGGTGACTTTTTTGTTGGTACTAGCGCACCCGTTCGCATCGATTCAAGGCTACCCGTCAGACTTACCCTGGGGGAGGGAGACCAGGTCCATTTCAGTATCACAGAGTCCTTGTCTTAGCATATCATCCCGCATCTTACCTGTATCTTGCTTTTGGTCTTCGTCTTCGTCTTCGTCTTCGCTCCACGTGATCTCGTGTACAGTACGCATTGTTCTTGCACAACGGATAGACGCCCGCATCGCCCCTGACTCGGGCCGATTTCGAATCTGGTATGTGACCGCAGCTCCTCGTTCTCTCACTCGGCATCATCTGTCCATACGGTCTTTACCCACCAGCATCGTCGCGATGCTGTTCTCACCAATGCTTTCCTTCTCAGCGCGGGCCGCTCTCCTTGCTTTTCTTCTGCCCATTGCCTCTCATCGGTCCTGCTTTGTTGACGCTTCCAGGGCACAGTCACCTCCCCGTCGCGCAACTACTTGTAATGGCAGTCCAGATCTTTGCAACCGCTCTTTTGGCAATGTCACCTTTGTCGGAGCCCATGATTCCTATGCGGTTGGTGTCAACAGTCGTAAGTCCCCCCCTTCTCTGCAGTGGCTCCTCGAGGTTAAGTACTGTGCTGCAGTGGCTACAAATCAGGATTATAATAGTACGTCGTGGATCGTTGACATTGACAGTTTACCGACATACAAATTAGTTACCCAGCAAATGAACGATGGAATTCGCATGTTACAGATGCAGACACATAATTTGTCTGGTGTCATACAACTTTGCCACACTTCCTGCGTGCGTGCGCTCCCCGAACGCTTTCACCATCTCTCACTCTCTACCCAGTCTCTCTATAACGGAGGACCTTTATCTACTTACCTTGCAACAGGTAGGTCCTCATAGTGAATCTGGATTTTCGGTGTTTTAAAACTCGCATACAGTCAAGTCGTGGCTAAATGTTAACCCCAACGAAGGTGACAAGCACCAGAGTCGTGTCGTCCCACTATTAATATCACTCTAGTTCTTTCCCTTTTGATTGTCAACTCTGATGATTTCCCACCCACTGCATATGATGCCGTGTTCAAGGGTGCTGGGCTAGATACCATGTCATACACGCCCCCTTCGGCATCGATACCTGCCTCCCAATGGCCCACGCTGGGAAGTCTTATCGACTCTGGAAAGCGTCTCATCACCTTTATGGATGCGTCAGCGGACTTTAACACTGTCCCCTACATAATCGATGGTGCGTGCGCTTGCCCCATCATGTTCCGTCACATGTTCCCATAGTGTCTTCATAGAGTTTACCAACGTTTGGGAAACACCTTTTGACGTTACGACCACCTTTGACTGCAGCGTTAATCGTACACAAGGCGATTCATCGACACAAATGTACCTCATCAACCACTTTCTCGACTCATTCGTTCTTGGTCAACCTGTTCCCGACATCAGCCAGGCTAATCAAACTAACGCTGCATCTGGGCAAAACTCGCTCGGCCAACAGGTCGGCCTTTGTGTCGGTGAAAACGGCCGAAGCCCCAACTTTATGCTGGTTGATGTGAGCCTTTGATGTATGTCACTGTCTTGGTTCCATACTTATTTGCGACTGGAACTCAGTTTTATGAATATGGTGGCGGCTCTGTGTTCGAAGTAGCTGCCAGTGCTAATGGGGTCTCATACTCCCCTACGACCCCCATTGCGACTCCCATTCCAACTAGCTCATCGACAACGAGTTCTTCGAACGGCGCAATGCCCATGTCTGCTCGGTGGAGCATATCGTCGGTGCTGGTCACAAGCTTCACGTTCGCTGCTCTTTATTTGCTTTAAATAACGATTGGATTGACTGCGGACATTGACTTAGATTTGGACTCGGATACATCAGCTTTTGGTATTTAAATTTAAGGGATAATGCTACAATCTACCGCTTTCTCTCTACTCTCCATTTATACACGCGCGGTTTGTAAACGGACGGATCGGACTTTTGTTTTTGCGGACTGTCGTCTTCCTCCTCGGGACTATCTCTGTCGTCTTCTTCTTTGACAAGCTCAGCTCCTCGGATCTTTTTTTTCCCACCTTTACCGACGAGTAAACGTTGCATTTCTAGTTCACGAAGAGCATATGATAGTTGGGTATCTCGAACGAGTCGCTCAGCAAGTTCTTTAAGAAGGCGTTTGCGGCTTTTCTGTAGAATGGAAGTGGAAGGACGACACAAAAGCGAAACTGAAATGCAGTCACGTACAACTTCGACAACGTCTCGCTCTTCTTCCGGATCGTCGCCGACAGTGGATCTTTTCTTTCGTCGGCGTCCCGATTTCACGGAATCATGAGTTTTCCAACCGAGGTCAGATCCGCCAGACCCTATCGGAGCAGCAGAGTTTGCATCCTTGTCAACAGTGTTTTGTTCGAGGTATCGTTGAGCTCGAGATAACGGTCAGCACCCAAGATGGCAGAGGAAGAACAAGTTCACCTTCTGCAGCGTCTCCTGCAAAAACGATGTGTTTGGACGGCGCACGGGTTTGCTTTCTATTCCGCGCGATGACGCCTGCTGCGCGCAAGGTCTCTAGCTCAGCATCTGCGAGAGGTTCATCGTCTTCCGAGTCCTCGGCTACATTGCCCGAGACAAGATCCGCCAGATCGGTGAGCTGTCGCTTAATCTTGTCGATTTTCTGCGGCGTGTGAAAAACCGACTACAGGTAGGAGCCATAAGGAACAGACCTTGAGTCCTACAGCCTTGATGGTGCGGATGTACCCTTCATCTTGGGACTTGAGTAGCTTGACCATGTCCATGGGCATTACCATGTTTCCCCTGTGCTGTACGTGGACGCCCTCGACGGTCCTCTCCTTTTTCATGGCAAAGTAAAACTCATCCTTGTTCCTGTTTGCTGCCTTTTGCTTGAGGCGATGTATGCGGTCCTGTTTTGCATGGTAGTCGCGTGCACGAAGAACATAGTCCTTGTGCTTTTCGAGGACGCCATACTTTGCACGGTGGGCGAGCTGGGAGCGTTCCTTGTGGTTGCGCCTATGCAGCGAATTACGGAGGGAAGAAGTCATTGTGACATAATGTGACAGATATGTGTGACCGGGTTTTAATTTTTATTTTAATTTGTTTTTGGACAAACCATTTTTGATCGAATTCCTTGACAAAAAGTGATGAGTTTCCAGCATTTCAGGCTCGGCCAACTGGCCATGTCCCAGCCTTTGCCTCCACATTTGCAGCAGAACCAGCACCAGTCTTGTACCCAAACTCCAACCCCAACCAAATCTTGCCCTACCCGTCCTCCCTATGGCTCAGGCGACACCGACGATGGTTACACGCTCGTCTTTTCAAACCTCGCCGCCTTCCAAGAGTGGCGTACCCGCGAAGAGGAAACCCAAATCGTCGAGTTCGTAAAGGGCGACACCCACGGCAGCAAAGCTGTCCCTCCTCGCTTCAAAGATCACACCAAACTCGTCTGTGCCCGCCACTCGCGCAGCGGACGCAAAAAGTACGTCAAGAAACACCCAGAGCGCCTCCGAAAGGTGCCCAGCAGAAAAGTGAGCGTTCGCGCCGACACCGTTTTGTTAACGTATGTGACGCATCGCAAAAAAAAGCTCGACGGACAAGGGTGTCAGGCGTCCATCAGCTACAAGACGTATTTTGACACGGAGGAAGTGCGCGTTTGTTGTGCGTGTGTGTCTCTCTCGCATCTCTTTGATTCTGTTCTGCTGATGTTTCTTGACAGATGTTGCGGAACACTCGCATCCGATCGGACTCGCCAATCTGCCTTTTACCCGTCGTGGGAGGCGGGCTGCCGTGGAAGCGGAAAAGGCAAAGTCGAAACGGAACGCGCAGGCTGTCGTCCCCGCAGCGACAGAAGCCTCCACGTCGAGCAGTGCTGTCGTCGCTGCTCAGACACCACAACCTCACGTGACAGCATTCCCCTCGAATGCGCCAGTGGCGCACTTGCCACACCCGTTTCCGCACTATCCCGGTCAGCCTGGCGTCAACGCCCCGTATCCTCAGATGGTTCCTACGACCTCGGCCCAGAACGAGCAGTGGGAACGTATGACGGTGCTTTTCAATTCGGTCCGAGAACATGCACGTGCGTACGACTACCCGGCCCCGAGTGTTGTCGCTTTGGAGACCGTGTTGGTCCGATTGTATCTGGAGAGCCCGATGGGCATGATGGGGGGACCAGGTCTGGGGGCTCTGGGCACCAGTATGCATGGCATAATACCGCCTCCCCAGCAACAGCAGGGCAGACATCTCACCCCATGACGCACATTCGCAACCCACCGTGGGTGTTGCATCAGGCTCAGGGGATCTTGCAAGCAGCGAGATGGATAGCAGCATCGAGAGTGGTTGATTCGCGTGCTTGCGCTTATATTGTTATGAATTTATATGCATGGGGACCTGTTTTTGCGGACAATGGTTCGTTATAACCATCGACTAATGTGTACATGTAATGTATTTCTCGTCAAGATTTGATATGTAAGATCATGCAACTGCCTGTAATTGACGTAGGATGTCAATCAGCAAAGGGGTCAGCAAAAGGATCTTCGACATCTACTACTCTCGCTCCCGACCGACCACCTGTACTGGATCCCGCCAGGTGAGCTGTACTCGGATGACGTTCCTCCTCGCTCTCATAGTCGCTGAAATCCGAGAGACTTCCTCTGTGTTGGTCCCACTCAGCCTCGGACGCATCCCGGACGGAAGGTCGTATGGGTGGGGGTAATGAGGCCCGTTCATCTAATCCACCAAAGGATAGGTCTTGTAGGTCGGGATGAACGTATCCTGACGCATTGCTCTCCTCTCCATCCGGGGATAGTGCGCGTTCCGACTCGCCTGGAGTGACATTCATGGCTGCCTGTATTCCACTCGTAGGATGCTGGGTACGTTGAGGCGCTGATAGCTATGTCGAGACATGTCATGGAATTGCACACATGTAGGCGCTACTGCAACTCACGTCATCATACATTTCCAGTGCGGAGACGACGCGCTCGTTCGTCTCGATCAAGTGCCAATCACTTCCTCGTTTTCTACGAGCTACAGGCGAGTCACGCGACGACGAATGGCTCTCGTAAAAGGACGATACCTGTATGTACCGGACGATCGCCTTGCGGGCCGCCCTAGCATTCTCAAGACATTCTTGAACGCGGGCATTGGCGATGATGCTTTCCTTGTCGCGATTGACCAACGTGATCGCATTGACCAAGTTGCTGGATGCTTGACTGGCATTAGCAATCGATGTCAGTATTTGGGGTTTTTCCTGAACACGAGATGAGAGGTGGGTGGAGAACGATGTAGGGTGATGCTGACCGCCTCAAAGTTGAAAGGTGCTCTTCTTGAACGATTCCTTTGTCGCGCCTCCTCCTCTGCTTTGCGAGCTCGTTCCTTGGCATCTTGCTTTTCTTGCTTTGCTCGTTTCTTTGCAGCGTCCTTGTCGGTTGGGGTGGAGCGAAGGACATGGGCGTCTGCACTCTCCGATCGAGCATGTGAAGTACGAGGTTGCTTGTATAAGGAAGCAATGGTGGACAAGGATGGATCGTTCTTGAACTGAGTGCTCCAGGATGCGATGATGGAGCGCAATTTCTTCCTGACTTTGATATCTGCCGTAGGGTCGGAGGCGAGATGCTTTATGGCGTCGATGAGCTGGTCATCCACGCAGGCCGCTATGCGTCAAGGGTGAGCGTGCATTTGTGCGAGGTGGTGGTGGTCGTACTTGGAACTTGTGGTCACCATTTTCCATCAGGGCTTTGAGAATCTGGTCGGGATTAGACAGTGGTCGAGGGTGATGGTAGGTAGGACATACGACCAGGGCACGGTACTTTTGATGGTTGTCGCCATGCTTGATCTTCTTCCTGATTGCTCTTGAGGCTTCCGATGGTCTGTAGTTGGTGCAATCAGCGGTGGATAGAACGGAAGAGATAAGGAAATACCCGGTCGACTGCAGGCTGATCGAGGCAGCTAGATCTGGTATACTGATGGGACATAGGACGACCGTCTTTGTGGGCGTGGATGGGATAAGACGTACCCGTCGTAGGCTTCGTCGTGGTAGGCGAGCGAGGTGAGGATCTCTACCCAGTCTGTGATGGAAGACTTTGGGGTGATTGTGGGAGATGAATTGGGGTGAGCATTGTGTGCAAGTACTTACGTGTGGTTTGTCGCGGTTGAGCGCGGAGACGGCGAGCCTGAGCGCAGACATGCGATGCTGCGGGGGACGAGGACGACAACTACCGCGCAGCCTCCCATATATGGAGTCGGGTTTTGTGACGTCACACGCGCTCGCTCTTCAAGTACTTTTTCCATCCATCCATATTTATTTTTTCTACCGACCCAAAGTACAACGAGCAAGTCCATAGCATCGACGACGTCAAGAACCTCCACATGCTGCTTGTCCCCCGCCCCCCCAAATTCAGCATGTATGGTGACCAGCTCGCTCGAAGAAATGACTGTACTCTCAGAGGGTGCAGACGCTGGACCAACCAAAGAAGCACTACCGTCTGCTCACCATAGGTGCCTGAAGCGGAGGATGGACGCGAAGTCTTTGGGGCCACCGTGACGACGGTCGGGGACGATTTGCATAGCCTCGAGGGTGAGTTTGGAGAAAAGAGGTACGAAACAAAGACACGAAACGGACGAATGGAGATACGAGTATCTCACAAAAGGACAGGCGTGCGACATGAAGGCTGGGCGAGGCGTTTATGCGATCACGAACAAGAAAGGGCAAGTACCATCGAGCAACGCCACACACTTGGCATACTACCTTACGCATCCGAGCACCCCGGGTGCCGTACATTCACACAGCGTCGTCGTTTGTGGTTCAGGTCAAGAATCCGCTTGCAGATGCACCTATGTATAGAGCGCGTGTGGGATTGCGAGCTGGCAAGCGTGCACACTATCCGGACGGGATATTTTGGAGCGAGAATCGCGTGGGCGGCACGAATGTGGCCTTCGTTTTACGACGTGTCAGACGATTGACCTGTTGGAGTATGAGCTGCTAATGATTGCTGGCCGGTCTGGGTGAACACCGGGGAGAAGGTGGGTCTGTGGGATGTCAGTGGAACGCTCAAGGGTTTATAGCACTCAAGGAAGCTGGAGAAGCAGTCACAAGAAGATGTGTTTAGGGCGACAGGGAGGCGTTCCCTGCTGCAGGAGAACAAGGGGTATGGATTGACAGATTGTACAAGAATGTGTATTGTTATGAGGCGTGCTCTGGCTCATCGGCGTCGTCGTTGATGCGGAGTACCTTTATCCATTCGCGATAGTTGAAGTTGCCGTGGCGATCTGTGAAGGAGCTGTTGAAGAACTTGTCGATCTGGACAAGGGTGAGTGGCGAGGAGGGACAAGTGATGAGAGGCACCTCTTGCTGGTCCATGCGTTCTCCGACGTCGCTCATCCACTTGCGGAGTTCGTCGACCTTTACTGTTCGAGTGTCTGTCTCGTCGAAACACTCGAATGCCTCGCTGAGATCAGCCTCTGGGTCGAACTGGACGAGACGTTCGCTCATCATGGTGAGGAACATGGTAAAGTTGATGCCAGTGTCGGCGGGGAAGGTCCCGGACGGTCCGGACGGGCTGCGAGGAGGTCGTCGAGGATGGACTCGGAGGGGGACATGCCTGAGGGGGGGGGGTCAGGTGGGGGGGGTGAGCATGAAAAAACAGGACTGACCGAGACTAGAAAATATTGGCGGAGATCGGAGTGGGTGATCCAGCCATCTTTGTCGTGGTCGATGAGTTGAAAGCCTCTTTGAACTGCTGAATTTGGGCAGGCTGGAAGAGAGAGAAGAGGCCGGACGGCTCCCGTCTTTGGCGTGTCGACATGGTGGCACGGGGCAGGTCGGGACAAAGGTCCGACGTGGGCCGAGGAGGACGGACTTGGCAGGAACGGAGATCACCGAATGTCTTGGCAGAAGGCTTGGCGTTGTCTTGGCGTCTGATGCGGCGATCGTGGATGGGCTTGGCACCGTTCGCGGGTATTAAAAGAAAGCAAGGTCGACCGCTCACCACGATGGCTACCGACCGACACCTTTGCGAATGGCTCGCTTGCGACGCCGCCTTTGACGATCCAGAGTTGCTCTACAACCACCTCTGCAACGACCACATCGGTAGAAAGTCTACAAACAATCTCTGCCTCACTTGCAAGTGGAAGGATTGCGGCACTTCCTGCGCCAAGCGCGACCACATCACATCCCACCTCAGAGGTATCCTCCTCCTCCTCCTCCTTGCACCGCGCACCGCCTTGACAACCCTCCTCAGTACACACTCCCCTCAAGCCCCATGTATGCGAGGTATACCTCTCTCTTGCCCCCGTCTGCCCCGCTCACCCCCCTCAGATTTGCAAGAAAACCTTCAAGCGCCCCCAGGACCTCAAAAAGCACGAAAAGATCCACACAGAGGAGCATCATGCCCAGCACAAGCACTCAAAGGCCATTACAGTAAACGATCCCACCTACGCCTCGCGCGTACGCGGTGAGCCTCCTCCTCACAAAGGCACCCTCAACAAGTCCCTTTCTATCAAACAATCCGCAGCACCTCCTCCCCCGACCGCACTGGCTCGTAACAGGCCCAACACTGCCTCCCTCTCACACGGTACTCCTTCTTCCCCCTCCCTTTATCCCCCCTCACCCTCTTCCACAGGCTCTCCCGACTTGGATCAGCATCCCCCTCGCCATGTCACTTCCTCCACCTACGACCTCTTTCTCCACAACCAGGTCCCCTCCTGGGATGCACACAAGCCTCAGCCTATCCCTCCCCTCCGCAACAAGCGCTCCTATGACTATGCCGTCGACGACTTTTTCGCCGACGTAAAGAAGCGCAAGGTCGCTCCTGCCTATGATCACCGTCCGTACTCCTCCCTTGACCCCTTTCCCCGCTCATTTTCTCTTCAGAAATGGCAGAGCGTCTCAACGACATTGCCTATGCCCACGACGCCTCCCAGTACGATTTCAACCCCCGCTCCGTCTCCTTTGACGTTCGCACTCCAGAGGAGCTCGCAGCCGTAAACGAGTTCCTCGTCACCCTCGGTCGTGATGTCGCTACTTCCGTCCACCGCGCTGCACACACCCAGCCTCCTGATCGCTTCTCCCCCTCCTACTTTGACCCTGAAAGTCTCAACCAGCTCGGTCTCGCTGGTCTCCCCGGTCTTTCCACCTCCCAGTCCTTTTCCCATGACTCTCCCTACCCCTCCTATCACTATCCATCTGGCACATATCCCTCCCCACCCGTCTCCATCGCTAGGTCTGCCCAGTCTCAGTACTCGTACCCTGCCTCCACTTATCCCACCGATCATATCCCTCCCTCTCACACTCGCCCCGTGTCCCCATCCGCGTCACACGAGTTTCCCATGGCTCATGCGTCAGTCTATCCATCACCCTCCTCTCAGGGTCGTCTCCACTCCACTCCGCCCCTCGATCCCACCTCGCCCCACTCTTCCAGTTCCACCCCCTCCAACGCAACCCCACCCCACCGCTCCCCCTTGTCCGACTCGCTTTCGCAGTTTGACTATGTTCGCGTATCACGTGGTGCCGCACCTCCTGTCCAGTTGGCTGCTCCCGACTACCTTAGAAAGCCTGTCCATACCGTGATGAACCCACTCAAGACTGCCCCTGGTACTCTCACAGAGTTGCCCGAGCCCAAGCTCTATCGCGGTCCACCCGCAAACCTTGGTTCATTGGTATCTACCACAAAGGACTCGCTCAAGTCATCAAACACCCTCTATCCCCTCCTCTTACCCGAGGACGCACACCTTAAACTTCCCTCACTCAGGCCGGATGCCGGTCCGCTCAGGTTGCCTCCAATCACTGAGATGTACCGCTCCCCTTCACCCGTCTCTGCCCCTCGCTCGCCTGACACATCACGTGGGACCACACCCAGCTCAACGAGGTCGTCACCTGTCCCGGCTCACAAAACTGTCCACAGTCTCCTTTCGATCACAGAAAACGACGAGCTTGTCAGTAAGGTAGACAAGATTGAGCTGGCTCATATTCACAAGGATAATTCCCTCGAGGAGCGGAGACGGCACGCCGAACTCCTTCGGCACTTGCTCGTCAAAATCAACCAGGATTACAAGAAGCGTTTCGCGTCCCCAAATCCTGTCTCTTCCCAGTCGTTCGCCCACAGCTCATCATTAGATATCGAGATGGTTGCTGCTTGATGAATGGTCTGCTTCCCGTCTTGTTCCTATGCTGTACTCGTATTTTGAAACGTGTTCTACATATTGATACTATACATATGACCAGTGCTAGTGCAAAATTAGGTACGTTTCACCGTAAGTTTGATCTTGGGAGCAGCACCGGATGGCGTCATGGAAGGCTCGGTGTCTTCCATCGCCGACACCGGGGGACTCGTCGCGAGGGGTGACGGAACAGCAGCATTGAAATTAAAAGAGGCATTCTGCGAAGGTTTGTTGAATCCACTGAAACTCGATGCATTCGGAGTCATTGGCGGCGGACTTGTCGCAGACGGCGTTACAGGAACAGGCGGAGCACCGCTGTTGAACTCTGCCCAGCGCGGGCACTTTCGGTTCGTTTCTGCAGCACGGTGTTAGGATTCAATAGTGGGACAATGCGGGAAGAGCTCTCATACTCATGTGGCCCATTTGGCCGCAGTGGCCGCACCGTCGCTGTAAAAGGTAGGACTGAATACGCAGCACAGACGGAAGAAATTTTAGGGATCATTACCGTCGTATCTGGTTTCAGGGGTCGATTGAGTTGCATCGGGGTTCCTCCCTCCTTCATAATTTTTGCATTCTTGCGATGCAAGCGCCGTTCCTGGTTCTTTTTCATCCTCGCAATACGCTCTTCCAACCTGGCAACAGCAGAATATCAGACCAGAGGTCATAAAAGGACACTAAAATCGGGGCGTACCGCTTCTTGTACCGCTTGTCGGTATCCGCATCACCGGTTGGCGCAAGGTTATCGGCTAGTGTCGCTTCTTCTTCGATCGCCAATCGTGCCCGGACATACGCACGAATGACAGCTGTATCGCGGATAATCTCCGTTTGCCACTCATCATCGACCTGGAGGAGAATGAACGCGGAGATTCTCGGCAAAATAGGACACAACCGACCAAGCGTCTTATTCGCAATACCTTGCGACTACCATCTGGACCCATACTCATTTCTCGATCCCGTTCCAGTGACGATCCTCGACTAAAGGCCGGAGAAGAGGGCCGTCCCGGAGCAGGCGACATGGCGGGAGAAAAGGGCGTCTCGATCCTCATGGACGCCTGCCTCTGCACGGGTTTTTTGATATCAGGAGGGGGTGCTTCATCCTCGGGAGTCAGCTGAGGCTCATCCTTGCGGCTCAGCGAGTCGAACTGCGCCTTCCATATCCTCTCAATTTCGGACTTGTAAATCTGTTGTTGTTCGGCAACGTTGTACCTGTGGGCAGATTTGGGTCGATTCTCGGCCTCAGCTGTGTCCGGTGAATAACGGACTGCATCAGAAAGTAATTCGCGTACCAAGCTTTTGCTCATAGTCTTCTCCGGCTTTCACGAAAATATCCTTCATGGATATACGGATAAAGCTAAATGCTTCCCCTCTTCCACTAGGATCACCATCGCCATGCAGCCGAAGCATGGCCTTGGCTTGAGTAGCGAATAAAAAGTTCTTGGTGGTGATCCATGGAGCAAGTTGCTGCTCAATCGAAAGCTTAGATTCACCCTCATCGTCTTCCGTTTGTTCGGCAGTTTGTGTGTACCCTGAATCTTGCAAGTGACGTTGACCGACTTGCATGCTTTCCATGAGGACAATCTGTTCAGGTCCGACCATCTTGAGCATGTCAGCATCGCTTGGGATGGTGACGGTGGCCTTGAGGCGCCAAAAGCCTTGGTGAGGTCCTCGACGGTGGTACTCCATGAACTCTTTCAGTCTTTGCCGCATCTGAAGTTCGTTCTGGTCTGGAAAGTACTTCATCAAACGTGAGATCTTGAGACGCTCTTCGGCACTTTTTCTGAGGAGTTTGAATGCGATGATCTGAAGTCTGAACTTGATGGTATTTGTTATTTTTCGCGAGTGAGGACCTGGAACCTCGGTCACAGGATACGTTTGTCCAATCACAAAAAGATTCTTGATCTCCCGCAGGAAATATTTCGTGTCCCCTTTCGTCGTACTCCTAAATATTAATCGATCAGTGCGACTAGACGTGGAAGTATGAGGCGCTCCCTACCTGACCGCAAGAAAGTCGGTAGGATAAGGCTTGTGGCGGAAGAGTGGTGCGCGCACAAGGTTGTTGTAAAGAGCGGGGAAGGTTTGCCCAGGATAGACATAACCGAACTTCATGAACGGTGATTCATCCTGTGGCTCGAGCACGAATGGGACACCAAGATCCAACTAAGTTATAAAGCCAGTCAATACAACGTTTTGCAATCGGCCAAACCCTACCCTGGGCATGTAATCGTCTTTCTCGTCTTTTTTACGATAGTAATTGACGAGTATACTACCCATTCCGAAATTTGGAATAATGGGAGGGTGCTCCTCCTGTAATATGGTGAGCCTACGTTGAACCCAAAACTACGGCCAGGACAACACGCACAGAGTATTCCCAAAGAACAAAGTTACTGGTATCCTTGAGGGTCAGATCGCTTGTCTTATGCAGTCCTTCGCCGATGTTGCCGCCCTTCCCGATCTTTCGCCCTGCTTTGTCCTTCTTCTTTTTCGCAGTCCGTACTTTGCTAAACCGAATTTCTATATTGGTAGGGAACTGCAAAGCTGGTCGGTGGAAGGAACGCGCTTCTTGTTTGGAAAGTCGGGTCTTGAACTGGGGGTCGTTGTGTCTAGTAATATGCAACAAAAATCACTCATGGAAAGGCTCACAAATGGTAACTGGAGTTTCTGCGCAGGGTATGCATGTTCCACAACCAATTGACCGAAAGTCTGACGGACACGATGCCGGCCACCTTCCTTGGCAACTTCGTATAAGTGGTCATTTGAAAGATTGAATTTATCACGAGACTGTGCGTTTTCCGCTCTTAACCTTTTCCGCGGCCTGACTGTTTCCACTGTTGAAATCGTGAATGTCCAACTTGCCACGAAAGTCAGCCAAAACATACCTGTTGGACGCTCCTCGGCGGTGAGATCTTCCTCATTCAATTCTAACTGAGTGAAGTCAAGGAATGGCGCTCCAGGGCCCCATATAATACCCTGCGTCCATGCACCCGACTCGAGAGATTTATTCGCTGGTGTAGTTAAATTGTCTGTTTCTTGGGCCGGAGGTCGGATAATTTTGCCGGGTGCACATACGATATCTTCTTCCCAATTCGACAACAATACAAGGTCGAAGCTTCTGTCGTGCAGAGGGAGCGTAATGGGGAGTGCTGAGTTCTCGCGCTCCTGGGATGTTTAAGCAACCCTAAGAAAAAGAGAGGAATTAACGACGTCGTTACCTCAATGGCCTTCACTAGGTCATTCTCAATGCTCCCAGCAGAAACAACTTCTTCCACACGCTTGCTCTCGTTCTGACGCTGAGTATCTCCTGCAACAGCCTCGAGAAACCCTCGGGGGACGTCCTTCTTACGCGGATAAATGCTTTCAACTGAGCAAAGTTGACAAAGGTTATCACGAGTGAAAGAAACCCTCACTCACCTGTGAGGAGACGTTTTGTTATTCTGGACTTCTTTACAGTATAGCCCTTGAACAAATCGGAGAAATCGAGAACCCTATCCTTCTCGAACCCAGGGAACCGTTGATAAACTGTCCTTGGTCTCTCTATGAGCCGCTTCACGATCCTCACGCGCTTTTCCTTGAGGCGCATCGAGGCTGGGGACTGGGCTTCGACTTTGACAACCTCGCCACCAAAAGCCTCATTCTCAAACTCCCTATCCACCTCGTCCTCGTAGTCCTCACCCTGGTCGGCACCGACAGCCTCCCCGTCTTCGTCCCATTTGTCGTTGTAAATCTGCGAGGAATCCAACGCTGGCAAGCCGGTGATCCCGAGACTGCTGGTGAGACCACTGCCCACTGGTAGAGACAAGCCTTGGAGGACGTTATTGAGTGAGAAACCCGTCAATGTCGAGATCACGTCGGTCTCATCCTGAAGAAAGTGTAAAGATCATCCCAACCAGAGACTGGACGATGAACGTACTTGATTACTCATGTTGGACGCGAGTTGGTGGTTGTGGATGGTGTACTACAAGTCACGAGCGTCAGTGTCCCGATGAGGTAAGACCACGACTTTGCGTCTCTCTTCCAACTTGCACCTCTACTCCCACCATGACCATGTCTATGCCCAAGGAAACATCAGAAAAGCTGGAAGTAAGTACCGACGCTATCATTCACGCTTCCATGCACTGACACCTAATTCAGGCTTTTCGAGCGGGTGTCGCCTCCGTAGCAGAAGACATCATCTTTCGTGTCTTCCCAGCCAAGGTGAGTGATGTTGCATACATCAATGACCCAGGTTACTAAATGCTGCGTAGACATTGTACGAGCCATCTATACTAATGCTTTATATCAACTAACACCGTACAGTGAGCTTTCGTCCATCATTGACGGCGCCAATGCCCCGGATTCGCCGTATAGCGTGTCACATGCCCCTGCATCCACGGATCCGAGGGTGTATCCACCACCTAATTCACCTGATCCCAATGGCCCCTCCTCTAAGCGAAAACGCGTGGAAGATGGCATCGTGCTACTGACGAACGACATTGCAAATGCGAAGTATCCTGAACTCGTCCATGCGAATAAGCACATCCTGAAGCTGCAAGAAACCATCAAGGCGGAGTGCGCACAACTGTCCGACTCTTGCGTGAGTCAGCTCGGTGGTTCACTTTCACCATATACTGAGATGGATACAGGACAAGGTCAAGTTATGGGTTAACTTAACAATGCCAAAGTGCGTCTTGAATGTATCTAGTACGCAGCGTAAATATACTGATTCTCTTTCTCAGAATAGAAGAGTAAGTTTGCATCTGACATGACATTCGTTCACTCGCTCATCGCTCGTCCTTGACATCAGTGGCGATAATTTTGGTATGTGCCAGTAATATCACTTTTGGTTGCACCAACGGACCGTATGATCGATAGGTGTCCAGATACAAGAAGGTAAGCGTCCACGAACAATGCCAGTTAAATCCTCGATACTCAATACAATCCCCGCGCCAGAGGTCCTTAGTGAGCTACTCCGCTCCCAAGAGAGCGCATACAACATTCGTGACAGCGTCCGACAAAACTACTTGGCTCGAGCCAAGATATGCTCAAAGCTCATTAAATATCCTAACATTGAAGATTATACGGTTAGCGTCTGAGTGTATATCTGTGGATCGATTCTCATCTGCTCGTAGCTTGCCTTGAAAGAGCATGACGAAAAGCAACTTTTCTTCGCTCGCCAGAACCTCGTCGATATTAGAAACGTTTATGCCGTGATGACGGACATCCTGCACAAGAACATGTCCAAAGTGAGTAGAAGTATCTTTGCAGATTCTCGTCAAGTTAACTGTCGGCAGATACGTTCGCCAAGGGGGAACAACAGAGCTGGTTTATATTGACGACAAGACGTGGATGTTGCTCCATGATTTGCGCAGTATCGTAATATCTGAGAATGAATAGATGCAGCCATCCATGGCCACACCTTTCTCATTACCCAACTTGTCTGCTAAGTACTTTTGTTCCAAAGGATATCTTTGCCTACACCGAGATTGTTTTGAAGATGTTGAAACCATCCAATGCCGTGGTGATAACTGCTCCAGGGATCTGAGGGTGCCAGTGAATTTCCTTCACATCCCTCTGGCCCTGATGCACAAAGAGTAGCTGTGGTGGGACTTCCCGACCACTCTCTCGTGTTTCATTCATCGATGAACCAATTTCTTCGTCGTCTTGTTCAACCCCCAAGTCCCAAAGCGTAACCTGATCATCGGCGCCAGATGCAGCGAATACTGAGTCCTCTGTAGGGTGCCATTCAATCGACGTGATGGGGCCATGATGCCATGTAAACGCGGCAACGGGGCTGGGCACTTGGCGGGGCGATCTAAGGGAAAGTGGGTGAGCTTTTCCTGTAGTGATGAAAGGAACAACTCACCCTGGCTTGCTAACGTTCCGAAGATCCCACACTTTAATTGCACCGTCGTCGCCGCCGCTGATCAACAAGTAGTGCGTACTCTTGTTCCAGCTGATAACATTCACATCGCTCTCATGCGCAGGATCAATGCCAGTGACACTTTTTCGCCCCTTACTCCGCACGTCCCATATTTGAATGCTATGATCAGCCGAACAAGATGCGAAGACGGTAGGTTCTGATGGGCTCCACTGGATATCTTCGACGCTGGACGTATGAGATGTGAAAGGTTGCGCAAGAGCATTAAACCCAGACGGCGTGGAGGTGGTAAGATATATTTTGGAATGAATATCGCCCGTGAGCAGCCTGAGCGCGGATGGGTTCGTTGCCGCTGACGCGGCCCAGTCCATGGCAAACCCTTCGGTACGTCCATGTGAATTAATTGTAAAGGTCGGTCTATTTGTTCGTGATTTTTCCCAAGCGTATCCGGGCACGTCAAGCGACTCTATGAGTGGTCGAATGTCCCATATATGAACCTTGCCAGATTCAGCCCAAGTTGCGGTGTAGTAGGGTTGCGAGACGGGAACCAAAGGCACGGAGGGCGAAAGGGGTTGGGTACGGACGCGATTAACGCCGCTGTTATGGGGTACGGAGCGAAACTCGAGAACGGCATCTTCATCGAGGGCGTCGTCGTCGTCATCGTCGTCATTGTCGTCGTCATCATCTGCAGTCACCAAAGTCAAACGCTCGATGAAGGCCCCGATGCTGACAACAAACCTCCGTCTCTTTGGGTACGATGTAGGGAGCTTATCTTGAAAACCGATAACTCGTTTTGATCAGTTCTGGCAGCCTGCGTTCCTGCGACAACATAAGCAGTTGCAGGATATCGCTGCCGTTCGTCACCAAGGCTATCCCGTAAGATGTCGAAGGACAGGCATGACCAGGTTACATCCATTGAATGGCGCATGATGTAGACCGAGTCATCCGGCTCTAGTATTTCGTCTTTCGCCAGAGTATGGGTGCCAGGTATGAACGCCTCAAGGAGTGGTTGCTCCTCAGACTCTTCGACAGCGGGAAGAACCTCATCAATGTCCATTCCTGATGATGAGAGGTGTGTCACAAGCTGTGGTCATTTGTGCTATTGCTCGTACCGTCCGGGGCATCTGCATCCACGATGTCCTCGTCTGACTCGAGCTCATCCTCCCAAGCGTCCTCGAACTCGCCGATGTCGTCGAGTGATGGCACATCGCGCTTTTCTGAGCGGCGGGGAGTCTTTGTGTTGAGTGGGGATCAGATGGGTCTGTCGCAGAGCGTTTGGCCATCTCGACCTGCTAGATGGATGCAAGATGGTGCAAAAGATCAAAATGAGTTGGTTGTGTAAAAATAAAATAATAAATAATTCAAGTGTCGATCTTCATGTCTCATATGTCCTTACATATCATGCCGAAAAAGAAAACCGTACCCTGCCGATGGGTATAAAGGACGACCCCGTGGAACCGAACACGTCCCCACCCCTTCCTCACCATGTCCACTCAAATCACCCTCCCAAACGGGTACGTCCCTGTCTTTTTTCTTTGCACTCAATGGCCCACTTCCGTCTCTCAGATTTGGTTATGTTCCCGCATCGCTCGTTTCCCTCGGCTGGCTCCTTTGCTGGCAGACGTTCCTCGTCGGCAAGGCTCGTGGACGCGCTGGCATCGCGTACCCACAGCGTACGTGTAGCACTCTTGATCTCGTCAGCCCCCTTGACACAGGTGTGCAGTATATGCTGAGGGAGCGCAAGTCAAGGAGAACCCTGCAGCCATGCAATTCAACTGTACCCAACGTTCGCCATCTAGCGTCTTTCCATTATTCTAACCAGCTGACTTATCCTCAAGGGGCCCACCAAAACACGCTCGAGGTTGCACCCATCGTTACGGTATCGTGAGTTCGTCTTTACCCTCTCATATCCATTTCGTTCACGCGACATTTGCATAGCACCTTGGTGTTCGGCTTAAAGTGTCCTCATGCTGCCGCTATGATGTGCGCCTCGTTCATCATAGGACGCATCATCTATACCCTTGGTTACAAAACAGGAAAACCAGCCAACGTACCCAACTCAACCTTTGTATTGTCTTTTTGGCTGACCAAACACCCAGCGGGTACCCGGGGCTGTCATCGCAAACTTGTCGTCGATGGGTGAGCGGAACCGTAACTCACGGTGTGGAGTTCGACTCATTTGTCAACAGGACTTCTTGGGAGCGCGACCTATGCAGCTTACCGTCTTTGGCCATCAGCCTGATTCATAAAATACGAGACGCATTTCCTAGTTGTCAAGGTACAAGTATTGTGAATGCTCCAGTAAAGTCCCGTAGGGTAATAGATACTCGTCTTCTGAGCTGGCTGAGTGAATGGCACATGGTCCGTCATTTATGTAGAAGAGGTCGTGTTCTGTTCTGCGCACAAGATTATCGGCAAGAGTGTGACAGGTGCCAGTAATTACTCCTATGGACACCTTGTGGCATCACATCCAGCAGGTCCTGTCCTCGTACACATTCCATGTCCCAGTCTCCTCCTCGTCTCTCACTTCCTTCGTCCTCGGAAGAATTTGCTTTGCCTTCAAGCAAAGCAAACGTCTCTCCCCTAGCAGAGGATGGGCCAGCTAGCCCATTGCTTCTCCGCTTTCGTCGTCCGTCGCTCCTTCCAAAGTCATCGAATTACTATGCAGAGAAGCGCATCTATAGTCCACTTGCCATATCTTTCACGATGTCCTCAACTAGGCGCGGAAGCACGAACGGAGAGGAATCAGAAAGCGACAGAGAACGTATGCACACCGAGAGTTCACCATCAAGTAGCTCGGGCAATCCAACACCTCCCATTGCGATGCCATACGAACGTGACACCGAACAATCTCATGACGAGAATGACAAGGAGCCTTTGAACCCCTCGACTCCACCATCAAGTCGAAATCTAAGCGTGCTCGACAATGATTCAGTTTTCAGTTCCACTACAGTCGGGCCGAAGCGCCTGACGTATCCGGTGAGTATCACTGTCACACATAACCTCTTGCGAACCTTACCAGCTTCTCTCAATGGCTGTCAAGCTGAAACCCCCAAGGATATTGAACTTATTGGCCGAGTCCCGCCCTGAAGAGAACGAGTTCAAGTCTGAAGCTGCCTTTCAACGCCTCTTAGCATCATGTTCTGATCTTCCATTGCAACCTCGTACACCACGTGCACCGTCTGATAGGGGGCGGTACCCGGAAGAGGTTGGCGATGAAGAGCTGCACGAGGAGGGGTCACCGAGTGATGACGATGACGACGTCGATGCAATATTTGTGCTCGACCCTCAAGGCGACCATATGGTTGCGAAGCCCTGTACCCCCGCGCACAGTGTGAATGGAGATGATCTTACATCTCTAATGGGGAGTCCCATGGTAACGGCAATGGATGTGGATGCTGTACGGGCTCGTGTCTTCTGTGCTGCCACCAGGCTCATGTTCTTCCTAGCCGTTGGCATCGCCATCGATCACTTCAACCCCGGCCTCGGTGCATTGGCGGTACACACCTCCTCCAACAACGAGCGCAGTCCGCTCGAATAAACGGAAATGTGTGTGTTATTTGTTATTTGGGGAGACGACGAGGTTCACACGTGCACACAGTTGACGATCGGTATGACCCATACCCTACCGCCGCAAAACGAAGAGCGGTGTCCCCCTCGATATCTTATCTCCGAGAGTCTCATCCGTCGCTTTCCTACCCTCGTACCCCAAATGGGAGACCCTCACTTCCCATCCCTTTGTCTATCCCGGTACCGGCATCGAGTTCGGCGGCGTCATCCCCAACCATTACAGCATATCCATTCCCCAGTTATTCGAATCCACGACAGGTTGGAATTGTGTCTATGAGTGTCTCTTCAAGCCCCATTCTGCGTCCCACAATAGGACTTGCAAGCCCGATATTGCGTCCGATCCCGAGACATCGACGAGGGTTGGATGGCGAGGAAAGGGACGTGGAAGGAGCTGGGGAAGGTGTCAATGGTCTGACGCTTGGCTGATCTGCTCGCTGCTCTGGTGACAGCGCATTGCCCGACACTTTTTTGGAGGGTACATCCTGCTAAGCAGGTTACGGGGGTTACATGGTGTAACGTTATTATTGGGAAGAAGATGGGTATGTATCTATCAGTCGTCCTCGACTCGCTTGATTGCTGGTCATTGGTCTTGGGATAGACAAACATATTGAACGGAGAATATTATCGTTACCGTTCCGGACTAATACAAGTACCGACGCCGACGCTGTGCTATTATTGTATTGCTTCCGGCTATTCTATTCGCTTCCTAGTCCCTATATAATGTTCCCCAGAATCCCCACAGCAAAGCTTACGAAGCGCCAGAAGAAAGGTGTCGCCTTTCGAGAACGCAAACGCAGCAAAAGCGGGGACAAGGGTAAAGCACCAAGTATTACTGGGGATTTGGACAACGAGATCGATGTCCATAGCCTCGAAGATCAGGTTCTTGTTGTTGCTACACAAGATCAGCAAGGCCGTCAAGCCAGTGCAGAAGCTTTTCTCGGGAAAGGAAAAGCCGGAGGGGAAGCAGAGCAAGCAGAAACGCGGGTGGTGGTGGCAGCAAAGAAAAGAAAGAAAGCTGGTGAAGAAGCAAAGGGAACCCTCGAGCCAGGCGAACCGACACCAAAGCGAAGAAAAGGGAGTCTTGTCGACGATATGGATGAACTTGTAGAGGATCACGATGGAGATGAAGGGACAGGGAAGGAGAGCAAGAGCTTGACGAAGCAAAGATTCATTCTGTTTCTTGGTACGATGTCTCTTGCCAGTCATTCACAGTTTCCCTCACTCCTCCCCCTAGGTAATCTCAAATATACCACGAGCCCCGAGGCCATCCAGGCACATTTTTCAGCATGCGGTGTGTGTGTTCTTGTGATCCGGTTCAACTTGTTGTTCATTCTCGGAAAAAGTTCCACCGCCAAGTGTACGACTACTAACGCCTAAACCATCTACTAAATCATCCACGAAAACTGTCATCAAGTCCAAAGGTTGCGCGTTCTTAGAGTTCAAGCATCACGGGGTACTTCAGCAGGCGCTTAAGCTTCACCATTCGGTTCTCGACGGACGCCAGATCAACGTAGAACTGACTGCCGGCGGGGGTGGAAAGAGCTTGACTCGTATGAAGAAGCTCGAGGAGCGTAATAAAGAGTTAGAAGGACAACGAGTATGCCATAATCATGTAGTCCATTTTGCGCAACTTATTCGACTTTCATAGCGAAAACGACAGGATCCCGAAGTGAACACGCAATCCGGCGGTACGCAGCGTTTCTCGGCCACATCTGGTACAGAGCAAATCCATGTTCGCAAGCGAACTTGGACAGTTGGTGACGTCGAGGAAAAAGAGACACACCGAGGGGGGCAGAAGCATCAAAAGGGCCCCAAAAAGCGAAGGTCCATGGCCAAAGAATTCCGAACGGGCGTAAACGCCATACCGGTAGGATAGGACCTGAACAGTTGTGAATCGTTCCAATCTATTTCATCAAATGTCCATTACGTGCAGCGAATTAGTCCAGCAAATAGTGGTTGGCGGCGTGGCGCTCAACGTCCGCCTTATGAAACAAGATAAATACAAGGAACTGGTCCACGACGCCGTCAGATAGATCCTTGGACAGATTCGCAAAGGAGACTCACGAAAACAATCAACACACCAAAAACCTTGAGCATCAACCAGCGATTACTAGATATACTTGCGTAGTATTTAAGTAATTCCCGTTGAGCTCCACTGACATTCGACGCGATGTCTAACGTGTCAGCATCGATCCGTTGTACCGTTTCGCGCTGTTCTGCAACCATATGTGCCAGTTGAGTGAATATCTGTCCCAATTCCGCTATTGTGGACTCGATCGACTCGATTGCTGTTGACCGCGATTGGATGTATGAATCCTGGTTGCTGATTAGTGCGTGATCCGGGGAGAAGGATGCTCCGTACTTGTTGCTCTACTAATTGCATCTGTGAAAAGGCGCTGTTTCCACCGTAAGCTGCTGCACCGCCCTCGGCGGCATCCAGGTCCATAGCTAGAACATCGCTGTTTTGTGCTGGTCTTCCCTTGCCTTTGGAGCTTGGACGGTCTCTACTTCCGTCACCCATTGGGTCATGTCTTCCATTCAACAAAAGTGAATCTGAGGACAATTAGGCGAGCCTGCAGAATAACGATTCTTAACAATGTGCCTACTTTGGGGTGCTTGGTGAGCTGCAGCGGTGGTAGAATACATGAACTGCTCTGTGCGGTCTTTTGACTCCTTCATATTCTGCACAACATCTGGTCAGGTAATGCATTGAGGCAGAAGGTTGTCCAACTTGCCTGCGTTCGGACCTCGAGTACATCCTTGAAGCTTATGCTAGTGTTCGCGAGTTTGCTTTGCAACATCATGACAATGTTGTGGTTGTGTTCATCGATTTGCTTTCCTTCTGAAGACCTCGAACCACCCTGAGCATTGTGTTGCTTGAGGAATGATTGTAGAGCGGCTATCTGTCGATTGATGTTGGCTATGTCTTGTTTAATAATGTAGGTCAATTCCTGAACGAAGGATGGAAAGATGGATGAGCAGTGGGATACAGTATCGAGATGAAGCGTACACTGATCTCCACGGGTCGGTCGTCGAACAATGTTTTCCGTTTCGCAACTGAGACCAGAACCGGTCAACAGCCGATGTGTGGGCAGCCAGAGGATGACTCACGGTGTGCAAGCTTTCCGAGCTTGATAGTGGTGCTGCTGATGTCTTTGCCAATGGACGAGGCCATTCGCGAAAACTCGGTCCTGGAAGTACCCTTGACATGGCTCTGGAGCAAACGCTGTTTCGCTTCTGCTGTCCTTTGTGGTAAAGCGGATCTGTTTCGTATAGAGTCGACACAGGTGCGAAATTCGTTTGTTCTGTCCTGGATTGCCATGAGCTGGAAGGTATTAAATAACTAGCGGGTATGTATATGTCTGACGTTGACAACTCCAACAAAGTGCCTCCTCTCTGCGCCGGCGCGGAACCGGCCACTGCCGGCCGTCTGGCCTGCCGAAGATGTCGTATGTACATGATTCTGCATGCTCTGGCGTGCTGCTGCTGTGCACCTGGCGTTCCCTTTGCCGCCACGTTTCTTGCTGCCAACGTCCACCAGGTCGCTCTGTTCCAGTCTTCGGTCCTCGTCTGCACCGTGCCCCTTCACGACAAAAATCAAATTTGACATGCCCTCGCCTACGACGCCGAAATCCAAAGTCCTTGTGCTCGGTGCAGGCAACTTTGGAAGCTGTCTCGCAGATCATCTTGGCGATTCTGACCACGAAGTTTATATTTGGTCCCGACATGCTAGCTTCGTTCAACACTTCAATACGCACCACCGCAACCCAAACTACTTGAAGGACCATGTCTTCTCCAGTAACATTCGTGCTGTCGGTCCAGACATCCCGGACACGGGCAGAATTCAGCAAATGGACGTGCTCTTGTTCGCGATACCGACCCAGGGACTCAGGTTAGACTTATTATCCTTCCAGGACTTCTCATCTCTTACGGTTCACCGTCAGGGAAACGTTGACCAAGCTCCGCTCCAGTTTAGTTGGGGAAAATCTGCCTCTATTGATTTTCGTGAACAAGGGCATTGAGACGGATACGCAGGCGCTAACTCTTGAAATCATCGCTGATACATGCGGGGGCGATATCGCGCGAGTCGCAACATTCATTGTAGGACAACGTAAGACACAGAGACAGTTGCGAAAACTCACTTTATACAGTCTGGACCCTCTTTTGCCACAGAGAGTTGGTAGCTTGACGCAGTCTTAATCTGGTTTGCTGACGAGCCGGGGTTAGTTGTTCGCAGACAACCGACTTCTGTTTCTGTCGCCTCGTTGACAGAATCTCAAGCCCAGAAAGCATCGCAAATATTTCACCAACCATGGTTTCGATGGTAGGGCTCACTTACGCATGTTCAAATGACAACTGTGAACTCATATTGCTGTAGTTATACTGGCGGAGATCCAATAGGACTAGAGTTGGCTGGCGCCCTGAAGAACGTTTACGCCATCGCGGCTGGAATGGCTGATGGCTTGGGTTTTGAGAACAACACGAGAGCAAGTTAGCTGGACCATGGTCCGAGTTGGAGCGATTGACTCATTGGAAGATTTTTAGGTCTCATTACTCGAGGGTTGGGTGAGATGACACGTATAGGGACGGCATATGGTGCATCACCGCTGACCTTTTTGGGCCTTGCCGGCGTGGGAGATCTTTTCCTGACGTGTAGCTCGCCGACCAGCCGAACTACACAGTGGGATATCGATTGGGGAAAGGGGAGGCGCTTGAAGACATTATTAACACGTTGGGGAGTGTAGCCGAGGGGGTGACGACAGCAAAAGGTGTCAAGAAGATGATCGATGAGATGGATGTGTCAGCTCCCATCGCAAACGGGGTGAGTGGCGGAATTTAACGGGTGCTCTTGACTCTCAGCCTCTCTCGGGATGTTTCGCATGACAGATTTATCAGGCCTTGTACGAAGGTATGGTTTTCCGCCAACAAATCGTACACAGATTGAACTTTGGGACTGGTCTGCAGGCAAGGACGTAAAGACAGGGGTGCAGGAACTGATGTGCCGACCTCCATCGCGAGAGTTGGACCTGCCAAGGAAGACGGGGGAACAAGCAAAACGGCTGCTGAAGAAACTAGGGATCGAGCCTATTGGGTAGTTTGACTTTAGTATAATGTGTACCCGAATGTGGCATGTCAGTCCCGGTGCCTTGCCCGGTGACGGAACGGACCACCCACGGCTGACATGTAAGACCGCGCAAATGCCATTCGTGTCAGAGCGGGAAGCTGTCTTGGTGCGAACGCAGAGTACAGGGCGAGCGCCTGTTTCACGGTTGCTGGGAGACCAGAGTGACCCGGGTCCATCTCGGCGGTCCGTGTGTGTGTATATTTACATAAGCATAGATAATATCTATTTCTCACGCTTTTTTTTTCTCTTTTTTTTGCGTCAAGTCACTCCCGAAGTCCGACAGTCGAAGGTGAACCATACGCTTGTGTTTCTCTCCGTGTTTTCTCAGTCAGACCTTTTTTTCCCCCCCATCTTCCTCGAACCGTGCCCTTTGTCTCTCTTGCTTTCTATCCACGACCATCTCCATCTCTTGCATCAAATGGTTTCCCCACTCTGGACCGCCGCTTCTGAGGGGAACATCGAGTCCCTCCTAGCCGCACTTCACAATGCATCTCCTGCCGATATCGAGATCAAAGGTATGTCTCTCTACCTCGTTTTGGCCTTGTATCGTGGTTTTAAAGTTCCATTTCCTTATAGACCACACTGGTGCCACGCCCCTACAGGAAGCAGTCAAGAATGGCCATGCTGATGTGGTGAAGGCACTCCTTGACAAAGGTTCGCATTCGATCCTCGATCGCGTCGCGTGTGATTAATCGATCCCCTCGTCCTTTCCATCAGGTGCCGATCCCTCTTTCGCAATCACTCGTGGCTCCCCAGACACGTACACAACACACCCCAAGATCATTCAACTACTAAAAAATGCCTTGGTAAAAGGCCTGCCCCCTCAGGACCATCCCTATCCACAGGATCCCCATGCTGATCCATCAAAGCGATTCTACCATGTCCCTATTCCTCCATATGGCTATTATCCGTCTATCGCTCCAGTACCTACTCTTCCTGACGGCTCACCCGCATACTATCAGCCCCCTCCAGTGTCACTTGGCGAGAATGGTGCATACGGAAACCTTCCTCCCCCCGATGTAGCCAGATTCATTCCTTGCAGGTATTATCCTGCCTGTCGCTACGGTTCCTCGTGTCTCTTCGCTCACCCTCAGGGTACTTTTTATCCCGGTCCACCTCCTGCCCCTACTCAATATCCGGCCCCTTATGATCCCATGACTCAGCAGCAGTACACTCAAAATTATTACCCACCCCACCCTTCCTTTCATCCTCCTGCACCTATCCCGCCCCACATGAACCCTGTATCTCCACCGCCGCCACCGTCAGTTCTTACTCCTCTCCATCCTCCCATGGTTCACGCGCGATCTGTCTCAGACGCGCTCTCTCCTGTTCAAACCACGGTGCAGGCACCTTATGGGCCAATGTCTCCTGCCTCGCCGTCTTATCCTCAACCTGCACATGTTCCTCTTCCTCTTTCTATTCCCACACTCCCTCCTCCTCAACAGCCTGCAACTGCCCCCGGGCCCCAGTCTCCGCAGTCGATATATCCGAATGGACCCGTATCCGCTCCCCCATTCGCAGTGCGTCAGGATCCCTCGCCATATCCCCCTGGCCCACATGTGCACTCACCGTACCACGAGGTTAACGGTGGACCCAAGTCTCCAGTTCTTCCTCAGGGAGAAAACTTTGGCCCTTCTCCCACCTTCCGGCAAGGTATGAACCATAATCGGAGAGGTAGCATGCGAAGAGGTTCTTTCGGTGGAAGTCGAAAACCCGCGTGCCTGTTCTACCCCGCTGGTAGGTGTAGAAACGGTGACGACTGCCGTTTCCCTCATGTCATCCCCGATACATCTGCACATCCTCAGTCGGGCGGTCGTGGCCCTCGCGCGAGAGACAGTGCAAATGATATTAACACGATTGAAGAGAATCTTCCTACAATGAATGTGCGAGAGGTAAGTAGCCAGTTTCATCGCATTGTCTACGTTGTGAATTCACTTTTTCTTTTCGAGAATCTTCAACCACGACGTGGGACAAATGGTACAACCAACTCAAGTCGTTCGCAATCCGCAGACCCGGGTAGTCGTCCGAAGGGCTTCAAGTCAAATGGACTGCGGGTAGAGAAAAAGCCCTTGGTTAAACAACAGCGAGTCCCGAACGCTGACGAATTTCCCGTGCTCGGTGGATCTACGACCACGTCGTCCAGGAGTTCTGTTAGTGGAGCCCCTGTGACCAATGGACTGGCAGGTCCTACTGCCGCCCAAATACTGCAAGCACCACCTCCCTCCCGTAAAGACACGACCAAGGAACCCCGCACTCGCAGTGTCTCACCAGAGGAACGTCAAGTCAAAAGTCAATCTGTGGGTATTGTTCAGACCCCCGGAACGCACCATTAATAATTTCCACAGGATAATAAGTTGACGGAGGTCCATACCGCCCAACCTAACGGCACGACAGGCAACGTTGCGACCAAATCATCCATCTCTTTTGCTGCTGCAGCGAACGGAACCCCCGAGTCTGCCAAGGAGGTTTCTGTTTCCGCGTAAAGGGAATGTTTATATTGTCCGTATATATATCATTTCGTTTCCTTTGCTTGGACTTGTCATCCTTTGGTTTCGTGGTGCCAACCACAGTTTTATTTATCGTTGTCAATTTTGTTCTTTGCACATATGCTCGGCCATTTCTTATCCACTGTTTTTTCAGCATCTGTTCTTTGGCGTCTGTTTTTAGAGGTTTCTATTTGCCATCTGACCTCGTCTGTCTCGTGTTGACCGGTACACATACTACGTACATCTATTATCGACTATTACTGTGACACTCCGCCCATCATCGCACTGTTTTTTGCATAGCATACCTCTATTGATGTTGTCTCGCGAGAGTAAAATACACGCTACTTTCATCCAGTTCTTGTTGCGGAAATTTGGACGTCATGCCCAATGCTCCAACTGCTGAATCTCCACCCCGCTTGTACCAATCACCTGTCCTATTTCATACACAGGGACTCCAGGACCATGCGTGCGCAAATCATTTAGTACGCTTTCGCATTTGTCCTTGCCGACGATGACGACGAGACCGATTCCCATGTTAAAAGTGCGCGCCATTTCTAACGGTGCGACTCCACCTTGCTCCATCAAGCACCGAAACACTCCCGGTAGCTTCCAGGTAGATGCATCCAGGTAACAACCCAACCCCTTCGGCAGAACTCGGGGAATGTTCTCGATAAAACCACCGCCTGTTATGTGGGACATGGCTTTAATAAGGCCCTTTTGAGCAATCGGAAGAACTTGTTTGACGTAGATACGAGTTGGTTCCAAGAGGTTCCGGCCAAGCGTTTGACTTGCGTCCCAGGGACAGGGAGAGGCATAGGTTAGACCTGAAAGGGAGATGATCTTGCGGACGAGAGAGAACCCGTTGGAGTGCAATCCGGAAGAAGCAATACCGAGCAGAACGTCTCCTTCGACGACGTCACGCGGGAGAACCAGGTCCCTTTCGACGACACCAACGGCGAAACCCGCGAGATCATAGTCACCTGGGTGAGACATAGTTTGAACGATTGCACGATTGTAGCACGCACGTAGTCCTTACCGCCCAAATACATGCCCGGCATCTCCGCAGTTTCGCCTCCGATGAGGGCGCATCCCGCTTGTTGACACCCCTCTGCGATGCCCTTGATTACGTTAGTTGCAACGCCAACATCTAGTTTGCTGCAGCCGTAATAGTCCAGGAAATAGAGTGGTTCCGCGCCTTGTACCAGCAGATCATTGACAGACATAGCCACCAGGTCGATGCCTGCCATGTCCAGTTACAAGAAGGATCTGAGAGACTACAGCTCAAGACTCACCTACGAGATCATGGATGCCGCTTTCGATGGCAATGCGGAGCTTCGTGCCGACACCATCTGTTCCACTGACCAATAATGGATCTTTATATCCAACGGCTTTTAGGTCGAATATGCCCCCGAAGCCTCCTATTTCTGCATCCGCACCAGTGCGTTTGGTAGCACGCACATAAGGCTTGATGGCACCAACAAGTGAGTTTCCGGCGTCTACTGATACGCCAGCCTGCTCGTAAGTTAGACCTTTAACAGCGACATCGGCACCCGTCAGCGCTCTAGCACAAACGTGAGCACTGTTCGTCTGAGAAATCTGAAACCTCGCTTACCTATGGGCTATGTCGCGGCGATACACCTTGCCCTCAAACGAGATCTTTTCGATCGCAGTGTACACGGAGGAGAGTGCCTCTTCTAATGACGGTGCGACAGCTGACACAGCCAAGACGCGACCTCCTGCCGTGACGAGTTCATCTCCGTTCAACGAAGTACCGCAGTGGAAGACGACCGCTTCTACACAGATCGATAAGTGAAATACAATTCTAGTGCGGCGGTGCTTACCTGATAGTATTTGCCTGATTTCAATGCGTTTCCCTTTTGCGTATTCGCCGGGATACCCCCCCGATACCAACACGACCGAGACTGCGAAACCCGTCCGGTTGCTTATTTGTACCGAGTCGAGCCGGTGCTCTACGCAGGCCTACTGGCCCGAAGGCTAATCAGTATTGTCACGGTCTCGTTGGATTAAAACGACGTACGAAGAGCACTTCAGCAAGGTCGACGTCATCGTTCATTAGAAGCATGAGAGCCTCAGTCTCAGGATCACCAAACCGGACGTTGTACTCAAGGACTTTTGGACCGCTTTCGGTAAGCATCAATCCGACAAAGAGCAAACCGACGAACGGGAACCCTTGGTCACAGTGAATGGTACGTTCCATGACGGAAAGGTCGACAAACATACCTTCTTTCCTCATACCGTCGATAGTAGGACGAAGGGTTTCCCGCATGATGCGATCCATGATTGCGGGGGTTGCTACCGGAGCGGGAGCATATGCACCCATACCACCAGTGTTCAATCCGGTATCGCCCTCGCCAATGCGTTTGTGGTCTTGGGCAGGAGGGAGGGGAATAATGGTGTAACCATCAGAGAATGCAAGAACGGATATCTCAGGGCCTTCAAGTAGTTCCTCTACCACGACTTCGTTCCCTGACAGAATATAACAGCGGACTGCTTATAATGATATTCGAGGCATGGAAATGGTGTAGCGGACCTGCGGCACCGAACACGTTGGCTACCATGATTTGTCGGAGACCTTGTACTGCGTCATCGGTAGATTCCGGGATGAGTACTCCTTTGCCAGCTGCAAGACCGCTGGCTTTGAGCACAACGCGATAGCCACAAGCGCGGACATATTCAATAGCCTCGTCAACTTGTGAGGATGAGAATGTGCGAAAGGTGGCCGTTGGGATGTTGTGACGGAACATGAATGCTTTGGCGAATGCCTTGCTTCCCTCCATTCTTGCGGCGAGCTCATTGGGACCGAAGGTGGGGATGCCAACTTGCATGTTCCGGTGAGCAACATGTTCCAAGGTGCAACGTTTATTGGCCCACCTTTACGGAAACACGCCTGTATGCCTCGCACCAATGGTTCCTCTGGACCAGGAAGGACAAGATTAATCTGGTGCGGATATTAGCAGTGGGTGAAGCTATATTTGCGTTGTACTGACCTCATTCTGAGTGGCGAACTGGACGAGTTGGTGATAGTAGGGAGCCACAAGAGGCAAGTTTAGATTCTCTGTCTTTGGGGTGCTGGCGGTTCCACCGTTTCCGGGACAGACATAAATGCGATTTACGAGTGGGGACTGAGCGAGCTTCCAAGTCAAAGCATGTTCTCTACCTCCGCCGCCCAGCACAAGGATCCTGGCGCTCATTTACAAGCGGCAAATGGGAGTAGAATGGAGAGATGAAATTGCGAAACACGGTGCCGTGTTGCCAGGCTGATAAGATAACCATCAGCCAGTCTCGTTGTTCGGGGGCGGTTGGAAATGGATACCGTAGCGCGTGACTCGCCAGTCGGGAATGCCAGCTGATCGCAGTCGACGTTCTTCGACTCGTCCGTCGGTTGGCGACGCGTGTGTGAATGGGGGCCATCGCCTAGTAGAGAAAAACGGTGACAGGATGTCTGGTTACCGGCCCAACACGCTCTTCCAGACTGCGCCTGAGGCGAGTAACCCAAGCCACCGCCTCTCCGGGACTGTGTGCGCTCATCCTGTTCGACAGGGCAGTGCCATCTTCAACCTCCACCAGCACGTCTCGCCGAATGAGCACGACCAGTCGATGCAAGAACCGGTCACCGCAGTCTCACGGAGGCTGTCTCGCAAGGACTCGAAAAACAGCTCTGCAAGATCGTTATGGCATACCAAGTCCACAAAGAAGCCAGCTGAGTCGCCCACTGCCACTGCCACTCAGGTAGTAAAGCACCTCTCCTCCTCCTTGGCGAGCACACATTCCCTCCTCTCGATGGACCCCAGCGACGACAACGACGGGCCACGCAGCTCCCAGGAAAACGCAACGCCCTCTCGTTCCATCATCCCAGATCCTTTGGGCGAGCTCCCTGCCTGGTTCAAGAAGGAGAACGAGATGGCTGCCGCCAACATTTCCTCTTTCAGGATCAAGTATCCTCTTCACGATCCAAACGGGCCTCGTTGGTACAAGAACCACCACCTACTCCCTCCTCCCAATGTCAATCGTCCGCCCTCCCATTTCTCCTCTTCCTTTCCCCCCATGGCAGCTTCGGTGCACAGTTTACAGGACCGTTCCGAAGATTTAACTCGGCCTCCTGCTCCCAGTCGCTCTCCCACTGGCACTCCCTTACCGACACCGAGTACGTCCCAAGTGCGCATACCCGATCCCAGTGTCAAGCCACGCAGTCGCAAGACTTCCCAGGACAACATCGATTTAATGGATGTTAGTGATCCCTGGGGCACCCGTTGGCATCACGAGTCACCCTATGACGCGGGTAGCAGCGTTAGTCCTGTGTCTGTTGATTCCCCCGAGGTGACCCTTCATTCTACTTTTTACCTTGTCTCCGGACTGGCTGACAAGACACAGGGCGTACCACGCACTCGCTCCCGCCTCTCGAGTGTGAATGCGGGTCAAGGTCGTCGAAAGACAGTCACTCCCTCACCGCTCTCACAGTCGACGTCTGCACTCGTGCAAGCACTGGAGCCAACTCATCTTACGCGTAAGCTAAGCAAGCGTCGCAAGCCCGTGTTGGCCGCACTTTTTGGCACACATGCAAAGGACACGTTAGAAGGACAAGAGTCATCTCCCGTTCAAGACACTCCGTCCAGCTCACGAAAGCGATTGTCGACTATTTCGAGTGGTGCTCTTCATATCAACTTTGGTGGATCGAAGCGTCATTCTACCCTCTCCCCAATGTCCATCTCTGCAAATGGTTCCACTGCAGCATTCTCAAGCCATTCGTCATCAAAGCACGACAAACGGCAGAGTGTCCTTGGCCGGTTGGTGAGGAAGTTTAGTGTATTGCGACGGCCCAGTCAAGATCCGGTGACTACCATCAATGATCGGTCCGAGGTGTTTCCGGTGGAGCCGCGCTTTCGGCTGTGGATGAACAGTCATCGCGCCGCTCGGTCGTCTTGCAGAGACAGCTATCTCCGGAGATACCGGTGACAGAGAAGAAGGTTTCAAGCCCATCTAAGCGTATTCCTCCTCCACGGATAGACCTGGATTTGGAACCACAAGGTGACAACGGCCTATCAATAGAAGTCGAACAGGCAAACAGCGATCATACTTCATCGATTTTCTACGATATGTCATTCTCGCCACTAGGGAAATTGATGATTGCAAACCCGGACGCCCCGAGTTCTGGGGGTACCACTCCTGTTAAAGTGAACACCGCATTGCCGCCAGGAGCTTTCAGTGAACCGCCGCCTGAGGACGTACCACCTGCAGGACGCCTTCATCCTGCGGATCGACTACAAGCCGCTAAGCCCGCTTCTATGCCTTCCTCTGCTGGAAGGGCATCGCCCATCCCAGGTCTCCTCAGCCCCATTTCTGTTGCTATCCCTGCTATCACCCTTCCTGAGGTGGCACAATTTACTGCTACGGCACGTTCTCCTATTCCATCTGTCTCGATCCCTCCTTCCTCACCGTCCTCGGGACTTCGCCTAAATACATCGCTGTCAGAGATCCCACATCCTCAACCCCCTCACCTGGTCCTTCCTGTCGTCGACGACTCTCCGTTATCCAAGGCATCGGTTCTCGTTAACCCCCCCACCCCCTACAATACCGACGAGCCATATCCCGAGTTACCCGTTTTCGAAAGTGTCCCGACGGATCGTTCTGGTGACAATAGACAGTCCCAAGATGTCTCATCCCCCAGGCGAATTTCACCTGCTAAAGAAGCTGACGACCAGCAAGTAGACGGTCAAGTTCGGCTTACCAAGTCTAATTCAACGTCGAGTAGGAAAACAGAGACCTACAAGCTAGTGAGGACCCATTCGGATAAGGTGTCGTCACCGGAAGCGGCATTTCAGGCCGAGGGTGACCAATGGTTGGTTGTCAACTCGGCTGAAGTTCCCCGTCGCCGAAGGACGAGGGAGAGGACGGAGAAAACAGGACGGATTGAGAAGCTTTTGAGAACTCCTCGCGAGAGGGAGCGCGACAGAGACCGTGAGAAGGAGCGAGGCAGACATCACGAGAGAGAGAGGGAGAAGGAAAGAGAACGGGACAGGGACAGGGACAGGGAGCGGAGACGGGAGAGAGAGCGGGACAGGGACAGGGAACGAGAGCGGGGGAGGGACGAAGAGCGCAGGCGGAGGCGGGAGAAAGCTAGTCAACAGGGAGATGAAGACCGACGTCGAACTACGAGCCACACGAAGGTGAAATCACCACCGGCTGATAAAACGGACTCTAGTTCTCTCTCAGGGCGGCCTGGACGGGCTCGTAGTCTTGATAACGCCCAGGGTCCAACACTAGTTCAGCCTCTGATATTCACCCTGCAGGACGAGCCTCCACGCATCCGTAAGAGCGACGAACGGCCGCGGGATTCCATGCATCAGCGTCACTCAAAGACCACACGCCCCGGAGCGAGCCCAGTCGTGGCGGTTACGCGTGTTGATCGCCTGCCATCCATGTCTGCCCGGCCAACATCCGAGCTGACTTCGGCCGCCGATATGAACGCTCTCAAAGCTCGAGAAGCTTGGGATATAGATCGGTTATGGAAGGGGAGGAGCATGGTCCATGGTCAGCCGGACACCAGCATGATTGCCACCTCCTCCAGCGTGGACTCCAAGGCTGTCAACAATAGAGATGCCTTTTCGGTACAGAGTTTCGCCCACGGATCCAGTCACACGTCATATGTCGTGCAGCCATTGCAAGCGCACCCTATACCAGCCAGCGTGTTTTATGCTAATATGCCGTCTGCACCTCCACCAATCATCTATGCTGCCACCTCTCCCTATGGGCAACCGCATGCTTCGTCTTCGAGGGACCACACTACGTATCGATCACTATCAAACTCTTTCGCATTTCCTTCCGGGGACTCTTCGGTAGACCTATCAACTCGCGCCAACCCTTTACCTGCTCCCCCGCGCGAATCGAGTTACCAACCTACCCTTCTACCTGTCCTGGCAGATAGAAGTAGTGGATCTGCTTCAGAATACTGGGGAAAGTACTAACATGTCGTCACATACCCACTTCAAATTTGCTGTTCGCACAATGCATTGCAACCATTTCACACTCACTTAGATCCACGCGCACTCATGATATTCTCCATTACCGCAACCTGTTCTGATACCTTTGTTCCGGTGTTGTTCTTCGGGTGTTGCTTGCATTTTTATTGTTGTTTCCCTCTTTTTTTTTTTTCCCTACATTTACCCATTGCCATGGACACTGGACGTACGTCTACCGTGTAACAGTTCACTCCAAAGTTTAACGAGAACGACAGCATAATCAGACTACAGCAAAGCGTCTAATGTGGACGTATGGTCATGAATCAAGTCGGTTCTAAACCCTGCTGGTCAGTGCCAGAAAATACAGTCAACTCTGGTTATAAGTACAGTGTTTGCACATGAATGATAATACGAAATATGCAAGTGGTGCCGGTTACCCTAAAAAATTAATCACTCGCAGAGACGAGTATTAACACTACGAGAAAGAGACATGAGAACGTTTTTCTCGCAGCATAAACGCTTGTCACGACGAGTATACACGATAGTCCAAAGGAAACTCTGGGATAGGATAATCCTCCCACTGACGTTCACCACTGTCAAGGAAGCGACGTAGCCTGGCGACTTGTGACGAGAGATACATGAGGATGATCTGCATCTTGATGTCGAGCTTCATCTTGAGTATTTCTTCACATGTCCGCAACGCTTGGGCTCGCGTCGCCACAAACATGTTGCCCGAGAAGCCAAGCTCTTTGAGGCTATCGATCATTTCTGAAAACTCGGAGCACCAGGCAAGAACGCCGAGCTGTCGTGCACGTTAGTCTCGGGTACGTCGTAACGTGGGAACGCAGACCTGGCCATATTGCTTGAACCGCCCATATAGCACGTTTGGTGCTGCCTTGAGGGCAAAATCAAACGCTGCATTCTGATTAATGACGTCATCGTCTGGTATGTAGGGCTGAACAACTGGTTGAGGCTGGAATGGGGTCAGCCGAGTCCATAAAGGGAACATGTCCTTTACCTCGGGTCGTGGGGGAGGCTCCTGGAACCACTGATGTCCCGAATAGTCCACTTCACCGCCGATATCGACGACTTCGAGGTTTTTGCCTGTGTAATCCATCGTGGGTCGCGAAAAGAGTTGAGTATACCGGACTGGACGAAGAAAGCCTCGAGGACTCGGGAAAGGTCTTTAGGAAGTGGTGACTGTTTAGATTCGGATTGTTTGGAAGGTATGAAAATAGTCCGATGGTCGGAGCTTTCACTGGATGAAGCAACTGAGTGAAAGGCTCAAACACAGGGCTGAGAATGTACCAAGTGGCGGGGGATGGAGGTGCTTTAACAAGAGGGAATTTCGGACCGTTGGGTACCCGGTTACGAGCGGGGCGATCCTACAGGCAATCAGCAAAAAGGAGTGTATCTAACGGAAAAAACGACCTTGTAGATTGGATTGAGGGGTGTCCTAGACGCTTTGAAAGAAGGTTGGTGATGAGTTCGAGGGCTAGATGTACGAGATTTCTTAAGTCTTGCGATAGATTGCCGGTGGCGCTCGACAGAGATCGGACTAATGTTTGATAACCGGCGATGGAACTGCGGCGAAGGTGATGGAAGTGCGGAGGCAAATGCAGTAGTAGGAGTGGTACTCGAAGAAGGGGAATAAAGGGTGCTGTCAAGAGGTGTAGGCGATGTCACGAATGACCCTGTATCTGTATCTGGGCTTTCTGGGCAAACGTTTGTCAGGAGGGGCTGTAATATTGGCCTGGAGGGCGAGGCCGTTGACTGGCGCGACAGGGGAGGTGGAACAGGGATGAGGGGAGGTGGAATGGGTAATGGGCGAGGCGAGTTAGGTGCGAAGAGCGCAGATGGGTAGAATGTAGTGATTTCGGGGATCTTGAGGTGGTCAGAATTACTGAGAGCGGAAATCCGCGATGGAGGAAAGATCGCAGATATGTCGAAGGGATCAAGATAATCCACGTTCCTGCTGAGCCAAGAGGGCGACGGAGGTAGGACCGACGATCTCGCGGAAGAATTTACCAAAGAACTCCTTACCAACGACGGAGACGTAGTGAGTTCTGACGGATTGACAAGCTGGTAACGAGTCAGAGGAGAGCCAAGTCCGGCTGGCGCTGAGTGCTTCCTCCTGAGTGGAGGTGGTGTACGAATAGGAGTAGGTGAGGACTCCTCGGGGAGGGAAGATATAGAGGCAGAAGGAGACGAGTCAGAGTCGATGTTACGAGCAGAGAAAGATCGCGAACGATGAGCAAGGCCAAGAGGAAGGTCTGGTACTGGGGGAACGAGCGGAACGGAAGGGTTGGGCGGATCGCTGGAAGCAGAGGTGGAATCAAAGTCAAGCTTGTGATCCCAACGTTTCTTACTCCTGATAGTGTCAACGGAGGAAGCGTCGACAGGATGAGATACAAATGAATCAAGAAGAGTTTGCGAAAGAGACTTGAAACGCTGCAGAGAACCAGTGAATCTGTGTCTTCGCTTGACGAGTTTGGAAGAGTGTTCTGGGAGGCCAGCTAGTGGGACGGAGACTGGAGGGTGCGTATCAGGGTCTTGGTGAGTGACGTCTTGATCTGCAAGTACGGCGCAGTCGGGTGAAGAGGAATCGGGTTTGATGGATGAAGATATCGATGCGTCAAGCGGGGAAGAATCGAAAGGTTGGGTAGGAGTATCGAAAGTGATGGAAGCACCTGGAGCCGAAGTCTCAGGGGTGGGTATATGGGTGGGTGGCTTCGGAAACGCAAGGCAAATGTCCGATTCGTTAGTTGCGGTGCGAGTGCGGGACGAGGATGCCCTGCTGTCTGTGAAGGAAGAGAGATGGATGGATACCTTGGACAAGTTCTTGAGACGGAAAAGGGACTTTGTGCGAGAGAGAGACGGTTGGGGTGGGGTGGTTACTGAGGACTCGCCGAGGGAAGACGAAAGGTGATCCTCGGGGTGAAAAGAAGAAGCAGGACAGTCGGTGGTAGGGTGAGGTGGGACGTCGTCGCTGGCGATGAGTTCAAAGTCGCCGGGAGTGTCGTCGGATTGCTCTGGATGATTTGGATGCTGCTTCCTTCCAAAGATTGTCGTGCGAGGAAAGGCACGAGCAAGGAGTCTGGAGGGATCGAAAGAATGCGTCGAGCTGCGCAGGGAGCCACGAAGGCCGCGAGGGAGCTTCGACTGGAGAAAGTTGTGTGCTGACGACGTTGTGTGCGCTCAAGCCCTCGAGATACGGACCTGAGAAGAAAGGGCGATGCAGGCGAGGACGAGCTTTGAGGCCTGCAAAGCGTGACTTGTGCGTGTCTGCCAGGAGTTGAGGATATTGATTACATCATCGTAAAGAAGCACTTCTGTACAGTTATTCATCCAAGTAAACTCTGTCGTTCTCCAACCTCCTCCCCTCCCAGCAAATCAACTTCATGAGCCGTCGACGACGAAATCAACCGACCCATCCACGGAATCCTCCCAAGTACCATCCTTCCCTCTCTCAGCATCCTCCGAGTCCCTACTCCACCGTTTGCCCATGTCAGTAAAAAGTTGGTAGCAACGCCACCACCCATCAACATTACCAGAAGAACGATCACCGATAAATCTCCTCCCTTGGCGTAAACCGTCTGGTTCTCGTCAAACGGGTATCGTATCCCAATCGTCCTCATCCACGAGCCACCACCGATTTGCATGGGGTCGTGGATTGCACCTCCTCCTATCCCACTCACCCCCGTCGACCCTCCATCGCACCACAAAACCATGCTGCCAAGTTCGTTTGCTCTCGCTTTCGCCTGCTCCCACATCGCAAGCCCAACCGTAGTGTCCCAAGTACGCGCGGGCCCCAGGATCAGTGATGGCCGAGAGTCCAGATTCGTAAACACCATTGGCGACGCAAAGTCGAGACATATAGACGACGTGATAAACAAGGGCCGCGTATAGTTTGAGATTGGATTCCAGTCTGGCTTGGTCACCCCCTTGGGGTTTTTCAGCTCCCAGCGAGTGATCACAGGCGGATCGACAGATGGTATCTTTGAAAACGATTCTGTGACTTTTTTTATTTTTTATTTTCGTCAGACACGACCGTCAGAAAAGCAACTGCTACTCACGTGGCACGAGGTTCCGCTTGTAATACTGAATGGCCTCATCTCCGGGCTTTTGGCTGCTGTGGACGAGTGCAAATCCGTTTCTCATGTGCGCTGGATCGCCCATAACATACTCGTCAAACGCTACGCCAATGATAGCAGACAGCGGCAGCTCTCGAATCTTGTCAAATGCAGCCTCGCGCTCCTTCTTCGAGTTAAACAAAACCGCACTCTCGGGCCAAAGAATGACATTTGCTGTGTTCATCTTGCGGGTCTCGCTGATAAAGTCCTCCAGGGTGGGGTGACTTCCGTCCAACGGATTGGGCAAGGCACAACCAACAGCAAGTGGCGTGTGCGAAACAACATCAGCGCGAGGAAGTGAGTTGTTGGTCGCAGTTGACGGAAATGTGAGAGCGAGGAGTATTGTCACGAGCGATAGGAGTGCCTTCGACCTGGAAGATAAGAGTGATCGATTGCCGACCACATCCAAAGGCTCGTATTCCGAAGACCCCATGAGCCACTGAGCGAAAAGCTCAGCACACACTACGGCCCATGCTCCAACAACCCAATCGATTCCGGTTGGACCAGCGAGGGGTAGCATCCAACTATATGAAGATGGGACGGGAGACGGCCACCAGTTCAGTAAGCGACCGACGGGAGACACGTGTGATGTAAAGTTCCAACACATCGCCCAGAGTACAGGGAAAAACGTGAACTGAGCCCAATCAGTGGGAAGCCGACCCTTGAGCCAAATATCAAGGTATATGGATAACCCTGCAATGAAGTATGTTGCTCCAGATAAGAGAATGATGGCAGCAAGAGACTCGGTGGTGTTGGAAAGGGCAGTGGTTGCTGCTCTCCGATGGGCAAGGGCTGAACCTGCTGTTACGCAGACCCAGGAGCAAAGAAGTTCCCGCCCTCGAGTCTGACGACGGGCAATCCTTTGCCCATGGATCATTAAGATGGAGAGGAGGAGGATCAGGGGGATGAAACCTGGCAAGGGACCTAAAGCCAAAGCCGCCAGCACAAATTCTGCAACTGAGAAGAAGGGTGTTGGGTGTTCGGTGAGTATGAGAGCCTGCAATGAGGATGCCATGATTGCGACAGATGGCAGTCAAAGAGGAAGGGACAAGGGCGTGAGTCGACCCGATATTTATCGCGCAGTCGTTTTGGGGTTGTTTGTCAAGCTATTGTAAACAAATGTACACTAGCGCAGCGATACTGAAAGTACCGAGTAGATAGGCACAACGGAGCCAACTGGCAAATTGGCATCGCTGGAAGAGGACAACAGAGCAGTCCAAGTGACCCATGTTTATTGCGAATAAGCAGAGAACGCAAGCGCGGTGTCTGACAAAACCAAAGCACTTAATTAGTTCCATTCCTTTCAGGATCAAGATGGCAATCACCCGATATTTAGTGGGGTCTCCCTTAAGGTATAGGTTGTCCTGTAGTTTCTTCATTCGATGGTGGATGTTCCATAGGTAGAGCAAACGGATCCCCAGCGTCGCCTATCAACGAGCCACCCAGCAATGCGTTCGCGCTATCCAGCTGGCCAAGGTCATGCACGCTCTCGTACGGCGTACCATCTGGACCAAGAACACTCATGTCCAGCTCCACAACGCCTTCTTGGTTGGCATTCTCGTGCACGTCGACATTTATACCTGCGTCCAACGCTTTGAAGGATGCGTCTAGTATGTCTGCTCCTTCATCAACAGTTAGCATAGGTTCGGTGTGCTGCAGCGATAGGGCTGGGGGCGGTGGCGAAGAGGGCTTCGTCTGTGGTTCTTCAGCAACTTCCTGATTTACAAAATTGGTGCCCGTCGCGTCCTGAGTGGCATCGGGCGCGACAGACGCAGCTGGTTCATCCTGGTCCATGTCTTCGTCGCCTTCCACAACCTCAGGTTCGTCTGGGAGAGGGGCAAGGGGCTCATCGACTTCTCCTTCGTCATCACTGAATTGCTTGCAGAGGTCCATGATTGTGAGCTGCCCTATATACATCAGTTCGTAGACGTAGAGGCGCACCTGTTTTTTGTCCGTCTTCGCCCATTTATATATCTTCATGGTCGAGCCTGGGGGTGCGTTCTCTGGAGCAACCCACATCTTCTCCCAGCACACGACAGGCTGCATGAGCTGACGTCTGGCAGCCTCTGTCGTGGCGAGGCGCACACCAATTCTTCGTTTGGTCGCCATTGTCTAACGTTGACGGAAGAATGTAGGAGAGAAAAGGAGTGGTTGGACCCCTGACACCCAGACCATCGACTGTATACATCACAAAAACATCCTCTACATGATCTACCAAGACAAATCCAATCCCAAAACACAATCGTGTCGCACTCTCTGTTTCAAGTTGGTTGTTCGGCCCAACGCAACACGTCTTCGATGGTCACAGCTGGTGGTGTAGGCTGGAGGAAGGCTACATAAATAATTTGGCGGATAGACGTTTGAAGCGGAACCAACCTGTCCTTGCTGACTCGCCTCAGAAGCAGTATGATGGGAGGCATTGTCGAGGGCCGTGGCACGCAGCTCCGAAAGTCGTGCTTCGAGCTCATCGCATTTACTAACAGGGTGACGTCAGAATGAACGAGAAGCTGTAACGAGCGACGTGTCCAACGTATGAATGGAGGCTGTCTCCTCGCGACGGAGCTGTAGCTGACGCTGCATCATGCTTTCAAGATTCCCTCTTGCCTATATGGTTGTGTTTGTATTCTGCAACGGGAGCGCACTAAACGGACAGACCTGGACCGGACGCAAGTCATTTGCGGCAGCCATAAGATTCTGGGCAAGCACGGTGATCCATTCTACGTGTCGCTGCCATTCGGGGGGGACAGTGGAGTAGGGGGGCGGAGGTGGGGCAAGAATGGCACCCGTGAGATTAGAATACGTGACGAGGAGAGAGCGGAGGATCGACAAGAGTGCGGGTCGACGATCTGGTGATATGACGATGAGGGCAGACGGGGTGTAGTGTTGGCTTGCAACTCGCCTACACTCGGATCGGCTGGATAGAGCTGGTGTCCGCCCAACTCGGCCAATGAGGGAATAGTCTCCTTGACCTTGGAAGATCGCGTCAAGGATTGCTGGCATCTGGAGGCACCGGCCGTACAAACCACGTATCACCGAATACGTTGTAGTGACCCTCTTCAAGAACCCAGTCTACCCTGGGCTTTTCCAGTTGGTTCAGGGGCCACGGGGGGACATCGGTCTGGTCGGATAGTATGTCGTGCTGGTCTACGGTATTGATATCGACATCTTTGTCTTTGAGACGGTCTCTGAGTAGGTGGAGGAGTCTGAGGTTATGTGCGGTGTAATTGGAATGGTGGGAGGGGGGAGAGGGAAAGGGATTCCTCAGTTCTGTTTCTTCCTCCTCCATGGTTGTTTGGTTGAGATATTTATTATTAATTTTGTATTTACCACTTGCTCTCGACCGACTCGCAAAATGGTGCGTCGGATCGCGTCGCAGGTGCACAAGCAAGTCTCCCGGCTCATGCAAGCAAACTACATCCGCGAGGAGCCCTTGTGGTACCAAGCAGTGCTACAGTATCCTCCCCTCCCCCTCCCCTCACGCGCCACTCCCTTCCGAGCCCTTGATGCCGAAAATCCCACTCGCAAGCCAACCGTCTCGAGTCTTCGACCCCCAAAGATGCAACCCTCGACCATCAGATATTTGGAGGACAAGCTTCGACTCCAATTCTTCAGAGACCACCCGTTCGAGGCGTTCAGACCAGTATCCATCGTAGAGGGTCAGCTGGTCGAGCCAGAACACCCAGTGAGAGGCAAGGACTGGTCGAGGTTGAGCCAGCGAACCAAGAATCCCACAGCAGAAGAGTAGGCGACTCCCTCAGCACCTCTCTGCGTTTCACTGATTCCCGTCCATAGCGCAGTTCTTTTCGCTGCTAACCTCCATACACACCACAAAGTGTCACTCACTGTCGCGTATACCCGTGCAGTCGCAGAGTTCCGTACCCTACGTGCAGAGTATGACATTGCGAACGCGTTCGCCCGCATGGAAGCCGAGGCCTATGGTACCGTGTTTCCGTCAGAGGTTGATCGGACGTTCGAGAAGGAGGACAAGGTCTACAAGTCGGTCGAGCGCAAGAAGGCCCTTGATGAGAGTGCCCTCCGCGCTCGCAAGCGCTGGCGTGCAATCCTCAACCTCGACAGCGGCATGGGCAATACCTGGAGTCGCGGACAGGAGTATATCAGGCGTCAGGAAGACGGCGTGCGACCATCACACATCGTGGACGACTCAATTAAACCACCTTCAAGCCCATCAGAGGAACAGCTCTTTGGTCGATAGCTTAGAGTATCCATTCTGGCCTCTTGCCAGTCCACACCCCTCGATTCGAGCGCACATACTAGCAGTACAACAGAGCGTAAACTATGCCTTGACGCGTGACTGTGCAGCCAAAGCTGCGTTCATCCCCATCCACGTCTTCTCCGCGAGACCTAATAGTCTCTGCATATCCGAGCTCCAGTCGTTCATCACATCCTCCGCACTCTGTTTGGGTGTGAAATTCACGATGCCTGTTGGTCGGTCTACCCGCGCCCAGATGGTTTTGGAAACAACTAGCCGTGCAAGTGTCTCCTCTGTTTGTTGCGGTGTGAGGTCAAGAAGATTTGTTAGACGGGACAACCTAATTCGCGTATAGTACTGAGACACAACTCGGACGTTCTGGACCATAGTCAGTCCAGGTGTGCTGTTGTCGCGGGGAAATGCTCACATGTTCAATCACACGAGTGTGGAGATCTTCCCATTGCGCAGCATTGGAGAACACGGGTGTTGTTCGCAGGAAAGGACCATAAATCGATTCGATCCCTGGCCACCTCATCAACTCTCGTGTGACAAATGATTTGACGAGGTTACTGGAAGACCGTTCAGCAGTATCCAAAAATTATCGCGAGATTTCGTACTAGTGCAATTCAAGTTTCTCCAAGGCGGGGTTCACGAATAAATGGTGCAACATATCCGACTGTTCGTTGTTATGGGGGGCAAGAACCACGTAGTAGATTATATGTTCGAGTGCCTACGCTCGCCAGATTAGGCGAATTCGATCCACAGATTTCATATTCAAGCCACTTACCGCGCGATTTTTGCTCTCGTCATCTTTTATCGACGGGGTGTCCCACACTTTCTCGTAGTGCTTCGCGACCTCCAAATACGCAGTTTGATGTAGTGCTTGTTGGATCATCAAATCGTAGAATTTGAGCTTGAGATCCTAGTTAAGCGGTATTGATTAGTCCGAACCGACACCGATGACAGAATACTATGACAGACCTCGTTCTCCTTTTCTTTAAGGAACGTCTCGTTAACCTTGCGACCGCCAACCCTCGCCTTCACCCATTCGGGTTCCCCTCCTCCAATTGCTTTCTTGTCCTCCTTTTTGCCTTTACCTGCAACCTCGGCATCCTTCAAGCGTGCAAGCGCAATCAATAACCGCATTTGTTCGAGAATAAATTCGATTTTTTCTCTCCGTTCCATCGACGAGTACGTTTCCACTTGAAGGTCAGACAGGAGATCAGACGCTGTTTGCAGCGATTCCTTGACGGCAGATGCATCTGCCGAAGGCAGTTTCGAGAGGCTTTCGTGGTAATGTGACAGCAGGAGAGTCACGCGTGCGCGGGGAGTCTCGAGGAAAATCTAATCGGACCAATGAGCCAGTAGTTGGACGGCATGTCTCTTCCGACGTACCTTACCCTCGGTGACCGATCGCAATGTCTCAACCAGCTCCAGCCACTTTGCATCGCCTTCCCGTTTTCTAATTTCCGCTAGCCATGCCATCGCCTGCTCTACTATGGCTTGCACGACGCCCTTGAGCTGCCCGTGTTTCTTGCTCAATAGATTGGTGGTAGCGTTCAGCTGGCCATAATCCCGGGCTTTATAACATTGCTCTAGTGCAGCCTTGGCCAGACGTATGGTGGAAGGTAGATCAGAAGCCTATGTCACATGAGTGAGACAGTGGGATATCAAGGTATCGTAAGCGTACGTTTCTGGTTTGCTTCTCCAGAGCAAAAAGCTTATCCAGTGCCTCTGAAAGCCTGTCAGACTGGTAGCGCAGCACATAAGCGAGAGTGGCGGCGGGTGCTGAACGAGCTTGCGCACCTCTGAGAGTGATTGTGTTTCTGGAAGCAAGGCATCTACCTCTGGAGTAAAGTCTCTTTCTTGTTTCTTTACTTCTGCCATGGCTAGCTGATAGTGTGACCGCGAATACGGCTGGTTGATATCCAGCGTGAAGTGACGCGTCGCAAAGATGTTTGGCGTTGTTTGGCTTGCACTAGGCTCATTCTTCCCTTCTTCGGAAAGTCCCTGTCCACTGTCGCCCGCCGCAGCCTCTTGGTCTTTGGGCGCGTTCACGCCAGCGTTGGTCACAGTCATTGTCTCAATCCGTTCAGTAGATTCTCGTCCATTCCAATCTGCGCTAGAATAGTATTCACGATAATAACCCTACAACAAGCGCCAGCACCCGTGTACTATATGAGTAAAAGCGTCCGCCGCAAGGAGAATTCATAGACAAACAGGAGGGATGTCATGGTCCAACAGCTCGGTCGTCGATGGAGTCGAGTTCCATTGGATTCCTTTGAGCTCGTGTTTTTCGTTTGATGGCTCATCACCATTCTTTTTTGGAGCATGGAGCATAGAAAGTGACTTGTCGAGCATATGCTTAGGTAGCATGAGTGGGTAGATAAGGACAAAACGGCATGCGAAGGCGAGTAGTCCAGTGAAGAAAGCGGGAAGCATAGAAGGGATTGAATTGATATCGCCATATTTTTGGAACAGGTGCATGGTGTCGTCGAAAGGCGTTTCCATGGACTTCGTATCAGAGGGGGGCGTAGCGTCGACCTCGGTATCAACCATCATAGTTTCGACACCAACAGACTGGTGGACAACTTCGGGTGTTGCATCTACTCCCATCTCGACACACGTCGGTGTCGCATCTACAAAGACAGAGAGTAGGTCGGGTTTGATCTGAACCATCCGGTCAACGAGCGATGGCGCAGCCTGAATGCCATGCTCCACGGTCTTGGGTCTAACGTGAGCAAACTTGTTGACATAAGTCTTTTTGATGGTAGCATCCACGCTTTGTTCCATCATGGGTCTTTCAGCCTCACGTCCAAGAGCCTTGGCCCTTTCCATGAGACGCATGCCCTGAAGATGAGGCAACCAATCTGATACTTTCTGCCACCCCTGAGCGTTCGCCTCGACAAAGCCTGGACGGTTCTTCTCATGGAACCACTTCAGCGACTCGAGGCGTGGCGCAAGGTGACTGAGAAGAATGGTGGTGTGAAGAGGGTCGTTGGCGTTGGAGTGACCCACGTGGAGGCGAAGAAGCGACCTCGAGGAAACCTCGAGGGCGCACAGCGTTTCCGCGGATCCCGGATGCGCGTCAAGCACGAGTGCAAGGTTCTGCAGCTGCTTACAGTTTTGTGTGAGAGCCGTGACACCCTCCAAAGTGAGGTGAGGGCCCGAAGAACCCGAAAACCGGGCCATGGGACACAACCGTAGGGTCTCGATGTTGGGACATGCTTTGGAAATGTAACGCAAGTCTTCATTGAAGAAGAGAGTCGACTCTGGAAGCTCTATTTCGAGGCGAACGAGGGCCGGGAGGGAGGAGAAATATTGGAGGGGAAGATGGCGAGAGGGCTGATCCGCAGCTGCGCGAGACGTCGCTCGAACGAGCTCTGTAAAGCGAGATGCACCGGTTGCACCAATCCGCAGAGAGAGGAGCGTCCGGCTAAACCGTTCGCATATCAACACCGAAAGGTCTTGCCAATCAGCCATGTCAGGGGGATCCTCAATGACGAGCTCCAGACTTGTGAGCTCGCTCGTCAGGTGCTTCAAGAACACGGCGATGTTCGCCACTTCACCAGTCAGTTGAAGGTTCCGAAGATCGGTGAACACGCCGCCCGAGTGCAGGTCGCCTGTAAGGCGAAGCGACGACTTCTTAATCTCCGTAAAGTCTATCTCGTCACCAGAGAAAACCCCACTGTCGGATGATGCGTCGCTGGGAGTTGCCACGCCGGAGGAGACAATGTCATCGAAGAAACCTTCGACGGCAATGATCGACCTTCCAGTAAGATCCAACTCGAGAGTGTGGAGGGCAGGCAAAGAGGCGGCCCACTGTCCAACTTGCGACGACAAAGCACCAGGCGCAACAAGAGCTAGCTTTTCAAGTGTGTGCTGCGAGCGTACGAGGTCCGTGAAAGTTTCAGGAAGGCTAGTGGGGGAAGTGAACGAGAACGCAGTCAGCTGGGTGTGGCTGCAAACATTGACGAGATAGGTGCCAAGCTGTGGGATCCTGGTACCGACTTCCAAGATCAAGCTCTGCAACTCGGGGTTCAAGAAAAGTGTGGAGCGCTCCAAACCGGCCGTAGTGTCTACCCTCCATATGAGTGTCTGCAAGTGGGGCAAGATGTAGGGTACAGGGCGGTTTTCGGCAATGATGGTGAAGACAGAAGGTGAAACACTCGGAGATGATTCAATGTATGCAACGCGGCGGACACGTTCGCCATATGCGAGGACTCTGTCCCAGTCCTCGGTGTTTGGCGCCTTAGCCTATATTACGTTCTGTCAGCAATGCGCAGTATACTCGCGACCAAGACCAACCAAACCAAGCCCAGGGCGGCGGGCTCTCTTCATGATGTTGCTGGGGAACAACGACATGAGCGGCAGAAGCGAGTCGAGCTCTCTCCAGAGCACATTCAACGAGGGCTCGCATATTGCCTTGCAGGTGCGTGCCAATCGAGACATGGAGCGGCGTCCATTTGGTGACTCGATGATGGTATCAAGGAGCTTCTTCGTCGCATCGGGGTCACGAAATAGAGCAGGGAACATGGTCTGGTCGTAAACAGAATAGCGGTGGTGGGGTGCTTGGAAGCTAAAATTACTTTTCAAGCTGCTACGGTGGAAGGATATGAGAGCTAAGGTGTCGAAGAACAGGGAAGGCAAGGAGGTTAAATAGGTGAGTTGTACCCCTCGCTGCGTTCACGCCATGCATGCTTCCAGGCTGTTCTTGTCAATGACTTGTGGATGGGGCCCGGTTAGATTGACCAATCGTGTGATGAAATGAAAGCAGGAGGACAGGCGGACCACGCTCCCTGCTTGAGACACGGAGGTCCGACTACACGCGTAAGGGGTGTGGCCCGACGGTATGCCACCGAAGCGAGCGATCTTGTTTAGAACCATGCATAACAACTATTGGGCCGTCCATGGTATATCTTGCACATTCACTCACCCAAGCGAGTGCAGTACAACCTCGGATTTAACAAGCTGCAGCAACCTCTGACAATGGTTGCTCAATGGTGGGCACGTGGAAGGCACGCATCACCTGTTAAGATCCTGCATTTTACGGCTCGCAAGCGGTGTGAAACCACTGATATGAGAGCACAGCAAAGTGAACGCACAACAGACTAGCATAATCACATACAATGCGCAGATTACAGTTCTCCGACTTCCCAGGGCACGGGTTCACCTTCCCAATCATCCTCAGTCTCTGCGTCCCCGAGGGCACCTTCATCCGTTTCGCCAGCATCCCATATGTCCCCTCCTCTGGTGGGGTGAAAGTGTCCGACACGATCACCATACAGTAGTCCACGGACAACACGTTCCTCCGTGCTATTCTGGCGTTGCACTGGTGAAATTGCCAGCACGCGGCGGAACTTATCAGGTAAGTCTACGGTCAACGTGCCGGACGCGTGATGATTTGCATCAATGGCAGTCGTATCGTGGTTGCGGGTCCCAAAATGTAGTAATGGATCCCATTCGAGGTTATCGGCATGTCGGTCTTTGCTCCGATCCAATCTGGTGGCCGCTACTTTGAAAGTGATTTCGTCTGGGCTGTCCACTCCTCCATCACTTTCGTCAGCCTCAACTCTTAACTTTTTCCGACCAGTAGTGATTCTCGCCTTTCCCTTGCCGGTATTTCGACTGATTGTGTCTTGCGGAGGGGGAGATGGCGGGATCAAGGATTGTGATGGGACGAGATCACCAGCGTCCAGAGCACGCTTCATCGACGTTGTTGGTTGCGGGAGTTGGGAAGCTACCGATTTGAGAGTGGGCTTGTGCGATGGTGCGGGTATATTATCTTTTGCGGGGAAAATCTGGGCAGAGAGCTTTCCCTGAATGCGGTTAAGTCGATGTTCTGGCCTAGAGGTAACGCCCTTTGAGTTGAGGTCGCGGTGAGGCTTAAGGACGGTCGGAACGGAATGACTGGCAGAAGCTCGTTGCTGTGCAAGAAAAAGGCTAAGGGGTTTCTTTGGCAGGGAGGGGACAGGAAGGGCATCGTCGAATAATAGCTTGAATGACTTGCCACCCGCAGGAGCCTTTACTGGAGAATCTGCCACGAAAGATGAGGTAAAGTCGCAATGTGGCAATTCTTGGTCGGTTTCACGCTCGCTATTTGAGGAGTCTCGGTCTAATTTGGGGATGGGCGGGGCAGCCTGAGAGCGGATGCGCTGGCGCTTTGGTTTGTTGGGAGATGGAGAGACGGGTTCGCCACGTAAACGCTTTCGAGCACGAGAGACTGCAGTTGTGGACACGGGTTGACCGGAGGACGCATTAGCGTGTGGGCGGATGGAGGAGAAGGGGTCAGGAGAAGGGGTGGCCGTACGTGGGCAAGGGTTTGGTTTATTCTTGGCGGGGGTTGCGAATGGGTTTGCATGGCGGGATGGCGAAGCCTGAGGGGTGTGGTTGCGTTTCGCGGATTTCTTGACTGGGGAGAAGGGGTTAAAACCAGGGAGTGGCTGGATGGACTCGGTTGGGCGGGATTTCCGAGCAGGAAGACGAGAGTGGGATCGGGGAGGGGTCTGGCTAGCTGGGGCCGCTGCTGCTGCCTTGGAGAGTTTCTTGTAGAGCTTGTATTTCTCAGCTGGAAGGGGGTGAGTGGGATGAAACGCGTGACGAAGACGGCGCACCGATGGAGGGCTGGTCGCGTATGTCCTGCACTGAGGGGTCTCTGCCGTGTACGGAGGCAAAGTCGCGTTCCCAAGACTTTATTTCTGCGCGGAGGAGATCTGACATGGAGAAGCGGACCAAGTGCGGTCTTGTTCCTTGACATGGACACACGACGACGGTACACCTTCAAGACTCCACTCGCACGCGCAATACTCGATGACCCTGCCTTCTCTTCGGACCCACGTTCTCATCCTCACTTTCCCCTCACTAATGCTCGCTCTTACAAAGCACTCCCCCCAAAGTCCATCCCATCCCCACCCACCAAGACCTTATCGAAACCTCCCCCCATCCCTATGCCAGAAATTCTCCCAAAACCCCACAATACCGTTCTGAAACCCGTCCGCACAAATATTCCTCGCAAAGCGAGGATGAAAGCTTTCGTCCGCCGCCTTACCACTCGTAACGAAATTCTCGATCGTATCGATGAGTTGGACGAGACGGACCCATTTGGAGGTAGCTATCACCACGACGGACCATACGAAGCAATTGGTAGCAATCTCGTCCAACCTGCCTTACCTCGCAGAGGCAATATTCATCGTTCAAGACGCGAGGTGTGTCAGGTGCTTGCTCACATCCGTCCATTTTTGCTCACAGTACATACCCATCAAGTCCGACCCCCATCCTTCGCGGTCAGGTCAACATCATGTAAGTTTGATGATCATGCTACTCACCGTGTTTGACACGGGCCGCGTCTAGTCTGCTCCCTGGGTGCCATCCGTTGAAGCAGGATTGTCATTACATCTCAAACCCGGCCAGATCCTTCAACAAAACACAATCTATACTTCCCACCTTTCCAACATCACTGCACTTTCGGCTTCTTCTCACCCTCAGCCAAACAAAGTCTCAGCCCCCTCTCGACCCCAATCATTACCAAACCCACGGAAGTATCATCATGAAGACCATTCGTCCCTGGATCCTCGGGACGGCTTTCAGACCCGCCAGCCAACATCTTTGCATACTCCTCGGGAACCCTACCTTGGAGACTACACACCCGACATTTTTAATGACGCTCCATTCCATCCCGTCAAAGGTGCAGCGCCTCACGTCCTCCATGAGACAGAAAAGATCATCATTCCCCCGCCCCGATATGATTCTAGATTGCGTAGCTCAGGTCTTCCACCATTGCCACAACGTACCCCACCACCCCCCTCCAACCCCACGTCACCGAAAGTACATTCAACGGAGGACGTGGAACCCGCTTTGCATTCTCGACGTAAAACCGCACACTCGTTGGACAGCTCTCATACGATAAGCAGCGCGTTCACGCAATCCTCTGCCTCTGTACAAGACAAGCCTCTAGACCACCCGCGGATACGCCACCTCCCAAAACGTCTTGTGATGCCAGCCCCACTCCAGCCTCGACCACCGCAGCCACAGTACAATCTTCCTCCAGCCGGGCCTCCAGTTTGGCAGGATGCGTGTCCCGATGATTATGCCTTGGAGGATGCGCAGTTTGAGCGGAAGCTTGCTATGTATGGTCAAGAGCCAAGGCTGCTACGGAAGAAGTCGTCTGCCTACCCGGCAAAAATACCCATACCCAACCATGTAGTCATGTCCCAGGACGACGCCGTATCGAGAAAGGCGAATTCTCTAGCGAAGACGGCGAACGATGCCGAAAGTACCAAAGAAAGGCTACGTCGGCGAAGGCTGAGTAAACGGAAGAACGATACCTGAGTCTCGCCCTCTCTTTGTCCCCTGACTCATCAGCTGTATCTCGCTGTGGCGGAAATGGCGCGGTCTTCTATTGAAATCCATCTATCCATTTCCTCACCGTCCCCGTGTTTGAACACTCTGGTTATCAATCCCATCCGCAATCTGTACTTTTATCTCAGATACTTCATATACTGTACGGCGCTGCGCGCTCATTCATATGCATAGACACGGATTGTCAACCTGTACAGACCATAATTACGGTCGCACGTTAATGTAACTGACACTTTGACAGTACTGTTCTCCCGCGTCGGTGTATCAAAATCGCCTTGGTGAGCTTCGATCCCAGAACAGGATTGAAGCCTTTGTACCTCCCAAACGAAACACCTTCGACACCTTCCCGCTCCTACCGTGCTTTGCTTGATAGGCTGAGCATTCTCCCACAAGCGTCGGTGGGAGTTATGGTATGTATTCACTTCCGCGATTACGCGAGAACCAGGCGGCTTGGACAGCGACTCGGATCTACATATGAGGTGATGGCGATGGCCCAAATACGTACTCAAGTGGTACCAATTTGTCGCGTGTGCCGTCGAGTCCGTTCATTTCAGCAAGTGCGGAGGTTCGACGCTCGAAAACTTTGGCCACAAACGCGGAGATGCCCTTGGCTATCGTCAGAAGACCCCATCATTCCCCCTCGCAAAGGTGACCGAACCGAGGCTGTTTGATGGGGCTCTAAATTTGTCTGAATTTTCCATGGAGGTTGTTGACATGACGAAGCAATCGAGATTGCCCAGCTGTGATGCGACCAGCTCAATTCCCATCCAGAGTACAGCTCGCACTCATGAATCTAATCCGGCCAGTCGTAAGAGCGTTCTAACTCTAATTCCATTCACCGACATAAATACCTCCCTCCATGGGAGCCTTGCCTGGAATGCCCTCCGCCTCCCTCTGTCCCCGACGCTCAGCTCATGGACAGTGCTCGTCTTCTGCTATATGGTTTGGCCCTTGCTCTTGTAATCGCTATTCTCATCGATCGTATTCGATGGCCATCCAAGGCACGTCCAATCCTCCTCCTTGACATACTTCCCCTCCATGAACTTTCCTTCGTGTAGCTTAATCATATCCCTGCGGTCGGGCCGTCAGGTCCCCTTCTGTCTTACTATGGCGCAGCAAAGTTCATTCTGCATGCCAGATCCATGGTTCAACAAGGCTATGATCTGGTCCGTCCTTCCAATTTTTTTCCCCCCAGTAGGCTCAGCTCGAAGCTAGTACAAAGACAAATTCTTTAGAGTACCGATGATGGATCGATGGGTGGTTGTGCTGACGGGCCCTAAACTCGTAGAGGAACTCCGCAAAATTCCCGACGACAAGCTGTCCTTCGATCACGCAATGAGAGACGTGCGTACATACATATTACTCTTTCCCCTTGACACCCACTACGTAACGACACTCAGATTCTTCAAGTCAAATATACCTTTGGCCTTGAAACACAGACCCATCCTTACCATGTCACTGTCATTCATGGCCAGCTCAAACGCAAGCTCGGTGATCTCTTTCCCGACATCCACCATGAGATATGTCAGACATTTGAAGAAATCCTTCCTACTAGCAATCTGGGTAAGCATCACCTCTTGACAGTCCTGCAAATCAGGTGCGATTGCAACTCCCATAGGCTGGGTGAGCGTACCCGCATATTCCGCGGTGATGAAAGCGACATGCCGTACAAGCAACCGTGTTTTTGTGGGACTGCCCATTTGTAAGTCGCGCGTTATGCCGCCGCAGAGCGGTTTATGAGCTCCGTCCGTAGGTCAATCTCCCGAATTTGCCGACGTCCTGTCAAACTTCGCTCTGCAAATAATTTATCGGGCCAGTCTGGTGAACTTCTTTCCCAAGCTGATGCATCCGTAAGCACATTCGTCACTACTACTGATGGTGTGACGATGTGGACTGTCTGGCTTCCAGAATCATTGGTCGCGTATTGACTAACACACCAAGCAGCCTAAAGCGTTGCATGGCTTTAGTGCAACCCATCGTAGAGGAACGGCTAAAGCGATACAACAGTAATCCCGACGACGAGTTGCATTGCCCTCCAGTTCGTCTTCTACTTTCCTGAGTGTATACGGGCTCACGGCTTGACTCTAGGATGATATGATCACGTGGCTTCTTCAGGTATCCAAACCAGAGGATAGGAATCTACGCAGTATCTGCTTACGCATACTCGTGTTGAACTTTGCATCTTTGCACACTACGTCTCAGGTCTGTACCGTCCTTTCAGAGAGAGCGTTTTTGACTTCTTGACTTAGACTCTCGCCCACGCTCTATTGAATCTCACATCACATCCACAATACCTGGAACCCTTGCGCGAAGAAGTACGTGAGGTTACTGAGCAATACGGGTGGACAAAGTATTCAATGGGGATGTTGGTAAAAATGGAAAGTTTCTTGAGGGAGTCCCAGAGAGTTAGCGGCACGAGTCTCTGTAGGTCACATTTTCATATCATTATTACCCAACGTACTGATCATCGTTCGTAAAGTCCCCATCGTCCGGAAAGCCATGGAAGACATCACGTTTTCTGATGGAACAACGATACCTGCTGGCACTCACCTGGCTGTAGCCTCGGTGCCTATGCATCTTGATGATCGCCATTATGAAAATGCGTCTGAATTTGACGCATTCCGCTTCTTAACAGTGCTGGGTGCTGAGGAGGGGTCATTGCAGAAATTCAGGCTCTCGTCCACTAATCGACTATACTTGGTCTTTGGACACGGAAATCGGGCCTGGTACGTCCCAAACCACCTCCAGGTAACACTTCAAAACTAATTACCGCGAATCCGACCTTGTGCAGCCCTGGGCGTTTCTTTGTTTCTACCACGATGACTGCGATGATGGCTCACTTGGTGTTAAATTATGACATGAAACTCAAGGACGGAGTACGGCCTCCCGACCAATGGTTCCAGATGAATTGTTCACCTAACCGGGCGGCGGAAATCATGTTTAGACGACGTTCATCATAGCTCCCATGTTCCTTATTTCAAAGAGTCAGTAATCTCGTATTCGCAATTCGCTCGCTATCATGATTATTTTACTCTCATGTTTATTTTACTTTGAATGAAACTCTCATCGACTGAGTTGTGAAACCGACGCCGTAATTCGTGGAGATTGATAGGAGGATCAAATTAGTCTCGCCTCATATACATAAAAGTTCCTTAACGGATATACATGACGCCGACAAGATAAGACGCTCGTTTCAGTAGCAGCACAGCACAGACAACGGTTGTCGCCGGATGCACTGTAGGCAAAGCGCCATCATGATGGGGAACTCGAACTCTTGTACGTAAAATAGTAATGTTTGCACTACGATATTAACGCACGCCAACATGCCAAGACCTTCCCCGGATAACGTCCTGTTATTTAAAAATTAGCTACAACGAACAACTCCCCTCTCAGACGTGCGAATTGTCCCCCCCCTCCCTGCCAGTGAGCAGTGAGCATCTGTGGTGACTTACTTCAGGAGGTCCAGTATCGTCGTTGACTGTTGTGGTACTCCCATCATAACAATGGTGCTCATAGAATGGAGAAAACAGTCCAGCTTGAGCGGCGTAACCAATTCATATCAGGAATTCTGCTTCGTGCATTGACAAATAAAAAGAACTAGTGGTCCTTATGATACCTGCCGACAGACGGACTGTGAAATCCATTGTCTACAATCCATCCGTGAGGTAAGACTCGCCTGGATTGGAACAGGAGATGAATGTTCATTGCAAATTACATCGAGGGACGATCAGTAGGACATGCGGAACATGAACTGGAAAGTGTACTGCTTTGTATCGGGGTCCCAATGTGACCAATTCCAGTATCCAGCATCATCAGATTCATCCTCTATCTCCCTCGCTGGGATGCGAAAAGCAATCGTTTCGTACGGCTCAGCAGCAACCTTTTAATGATACGTCAGGCCTCCCACATCCTGTTATAATAATAAGAACGTACAATCAAATACTGGTATGCCTTGTTCGGTGGCTCCCTCTTTTGTTCCCAAGCACTCATGAAGCGCCGTCGGGGAATCACGCCTTGTTTAATCTGGGGAAGGTGCACTTGCACCATCATACCCTCTTTGCCGGTATCCCTATCACGAACTTTTGTGACCCGGTAACCTGGTCGGCCAATTTTGAGGAAGACTTTTCGTTGTACATTGGATTGCGCTGGGGCTACCATCAATTGGGTCTCCTTCGCATCCTTGGCTGCCCGTCTGGCGAGGTTAGTTTGATGTTTTTTCCCCTGCGTGTGTGCGAGGTACGACCCCTCGTTCGTGTGGAGCGTCAAACACAACCGACATTCAAGAGATCCAAGATGGTTGCGTAGAATGTAGGGATCCTGCAAGAAATTAGAGACGCGTGCAATGAAAAGAGGCATACGTACTTTTGCAAGGTCGATGGTTTCCAGCGCAAGTTTTCTAAGGCGCTCCCTTCTGTCGACGTTGGTCTCCGATGCGCCTGCGACACCTCCGCCCCCAAACTTGGAACCAACACGATTCTACATGGATGAAAGGTAAATAACGAGGACCATGCCAGTGTGCGCAAACGAACTTGATAATCTGGAAGAGAGTGTAGGTCAGCTATCCCAACGGTTGACACAGTATCGTACCCATTGTCGTATGCTCTGCCTTTTTGCCTTGAGTTGGTTGGTGGTCAAAGTCGCGGCGCAGGCTTGAGTCTTCTGCTTATTCATGTTGGTCACTTGCCCGATTTGGACTCCAAAAATTTACAACACCAGAGCTCATACCATCCGAGTCCGTTAGCCCGTTGGACGATTGGTGCATAGTCATCGGGAAGGTTCATTCGGCTGATCTCCACCTCGATTTGCGCACTCATTCGCCGAATTTCCACGCAGCCTCACATCAGCATGGTAGGACACAAACGCCGTCTTGATGATGATGGAACCTCTGTACAAAAATCAAAGAAGACCAAATTGTTGTCGGACAAGCCAGAGAAAAAGACCCACAAAGGGGCTGTCCCTTCTACATCTGCAATGACGCTCGACGCAATTGATTTTCCGCGCGGAGGCGGAAGCACTCTGACACCACTCGAGGTCAAGACTATTCGGGCAGAAGCGGTCAGGGAAGCAGACCAGGAACTATTCGATGTAAGTGTCGCGATCGTAGTGAAGAATTGAGTTCATGTGCCCTAGTCTACGAAGCAAGCACAAGTCAAGCCCAAGCAGCGCAAGTCTGACGTCAAGGGCAAAGCTACAGAGGTTGACGTACAGAAACAAGATACTCTTCGAATCGAACACCTAAATTACAAGGTGGGTTTAAAATCGATTTTGTGCTATCAATGCCAATTTTCTTGTAGCGTCTCATGCCGGGTATGAGGGTACTAGGTCAAGTGATGTCGATACAACCCCTCGCTATCGTGGTCTCGCTGCCTAACCAACTCTTCGCTCACGTCCCGATCACGCAAATCACGTCTCAGCTCACCCACCGACTCGAGTCCACGAACGACGATGAAGATGAAGAGCTTGACGACAATAAATCAGAGAGTTCTACGCAGGTTCCAGACTTAACAGATCTATTCTACGTTGGGCAATACGTCCGTGCTGCTGTAATAAGCACACATCCTCCGGGTACAACTGATATGGCCGGACTTGGACGCGTTCGTGATGACGCCATCAAGGCTAGCCGACGGGTTGAGCTCAGTCTCCTCCCAGAAAAGGTCAACGTGGGTGTGCGGAAAGCTGATTTGAAGATTGGCTATGTGAGTCTCTTTCAGCGATGGAAAAGACAAGATACCTTATCGTGCATCAGTCCTTGAATGCGGCTGTGCGAAGTATCGAAGATCATGGGTACCTTCTCGAACTTGGTATATCCGGAGTATCTGGATTCCTGTCGTTCAAAGAAGCTCACAAGGGTGATTCCGATGGGTCAAGACTACAACTTGGGGCACTCATACATGTTTCCGTCATTAAAATGTCGTCGAATGGTCGTACCTGCACTCTCACCAATGATTCTGATGTACTTGTCTCGTCTTCGGTAAAGTTTGGCATTAACTCATACCATCCACCGTGCTGAGTCCCTTTTAGATATCTGAGGTGACCAATGTTGCGTCCGTGTTGCCGGGATCATTGGTTCAATCCTTGATCACTGCTGTTGTTCCGGGGGGCCTAAATCTGCAAATCCTAGGTTTTTTTGATGCAACGGCCGACGAGCTTCATTTGCCGAGCGCGCATAGTTCATTCAAAGTAGGGAAAAAAATTAAAGCAAGGGTATTGTACGATCTTCCGACGACAACTCCGCCGCGGTTCGTCGTCACACTTGCAGAACACCATATCAGACTTCAACCCAAAAGCACATCCGACGGTCAGGCTTTACATGCCGCTTTCCCTGTAGGGGCTGTCCTGGAAGCAGTCACAGTGCGCCGGGTGGAAGCAGAGAGAGGGTTACTTGTGGAGGTACAGCCCGGCCAAGAGGGTTTTGTTCACGTGAGTGTCCCCGTAACCAGCGCTTTGGTCCTGACTGATGGCCTCTAGATCTCACATGTTTCTGATGAACACATCCCAAATCTGTCGGCGTCTTCCGGACCATGGGCACCAAACACTCTCCACAAGGCACGCGTAATTGGCCATCATCCGTTTGACGGCATTTTGCAGCTCTCTCTGCGATCGTCTGTCTTGGAACAAAGATTCATACAAGCTGGCCAAGTACAAGTTGGCGAAGTACTGAAGGGGATAGTAAAACATTTGACGGATTCTGCGCTCTTTGTGTCTATATCTGGAAACGTGGACGGAGTGATCTGGCCTGTGCACTATGCTGATATACCTCTCAAACATCCTTCGAAGAAGTTCAAGGTTGGAGGGAACATAAAATGCCGTGTATGTGTTGGTAGTGTCATCGCCATTCTATATACTTATCGACTCCAAGGTGCTCACAGTCGACCCAGAGCGGAATCGCGTTGTGCTGACGGCTAAAAAAACACTATTGGACACCGCATTCCCCATCCTGACCTCCTTTTCTGATGCCAAGGCTGGGTTTCTCACTCACGCGGTTGTTTTTCGAGTTACGGACAAACATCTTATGGTCGAGTTTTTCAACAATGTGAATGCTGTGGTGCCTGCGCGTGAGGCTAGGTATGGTTTTTGCCGCATGTGTGGTTCACACTGCAATTGAAATTTCCCTAGTGAAACAGGTGCAAAGCTTACCGATATATATGCGCCTGGAAAAGTGATTAAAGTGCGCATCATCTCTGTACAGCCAGAAGCGCAACGAATTGTGGCCAGCATCCGGCAAGCCACATCCTCGTTCACTTCAAGCGTGACCGACATATCTGGTGTTCTTATAGGGGACACAGTTGAGGGTGTCGTCACTCAATTACACAAGTTAAATGTTGTGCTTTCGCTGAAGCCATCCGATGTCCGCGCGCTCATCTCATTCTCGGGCTTGGCACGCCACTGGAATACAACGGTACCAGAGCTCAAGACATTGTTGAAACCAGGTGCTTCCATTGGCTCGCTGGTCGTAGTATCTCGCAACCCCGAGAAAGGTTTCGTTGTCATTACTGGGTACTCGAAAAGTGATCAACAGAAGAAAGTTACGCTGTCAATGGACAATGTCATTGTTGGACAGATAGTTATTGGGCGAGTAACTAAATATGCGCGTTTCGGCGCTCATATCAAGCTTACCACCCGGATCTCTGGTTCTCTGCATCCAACCGACACTTCGGACGACTACGAAACTGGAAACCCCTTTCCTGCTGTAGACTCTATCTTGAGAGCCGCGGTGGTCGGCATTGACAGACCGAGCAATCACCTATTCCTTTCTACACGCCCTTCGAGACTTTCGCCGAATGATGTCAAGCAACCAGTGGACCGCGAAATACACAGCATTGACGATCTCAAGGCCGGAGACACTGTAAGGGGTTTCATCAAGAGTGTCGCGGAGCACGGACTATTCGTAATGCTTGGGAGAGGAATCGATGCTCGGGTTCAAATCAGGGAACTCTTTGACGAAGTATGATTTAAAGTGCTTCCCAACAGTTAACATGCTGAAAAGAGTTCACAGTACATAAAAGATTGGAAGAGTCGGTTCGTTGTGAACCAGTTAGTCAGTGGTCGGGTCTTGAAGTATGTAAGTTTGTCGGAGTGTCGAATCGAATTCACTGACAACACGCTAGCATTGACACTGCGAACAAGAAAGTCGAAATGACCTTCCGCTCCGGTGACCTGGCACGTGCGCCACCAAACTCACTGACGCTCAGCGATCTTCGAGAAGGTCAGAAGGTTGTCGGTCGGGTCAAGCGAATCGAACAATACGGGATCTTCATTGGGATTGAGGGCTCGAAGATTAGTGGTCTATGTCACAAATCTCAGGCAAGTTACCAGTTTGCCATTTCACCATCCCCGCCAACCCCCTCTGTTAGCTCTCAGATAACAAGGACGCAGATGTCACGATCGCCCTCCGCACGTTTCGTGAAGGTGACCGCGTGAGAGCCTTCATCATTTCTCGCGATCTCGAGAAGAAACAGCTCTCGCTAGGCTTGAAGCCTTCTTACTTTGCTGGTGACGACGATGAAGTAGAATCAGATTCTGAACACCCTCAGGACAATAAGCTTGGTGTCACCGACGATGTCGAAACGCACGGAGCGCTGGACGGAAGCGACCTTGGTGAAGAGCGTCCGCAGGATTCCGGTTCGGACGAAGAGGAGCTAGTTACAGTTGGCGACGGACATGATGACGATGATGACGGAGACGACATTATGGAAGTTGACCCCACGCCGCCCAACCTCATCAATGCCTCGAAACTGCTGGGGCGTCAGGACACGGACGTTACCCCCCTCAAGGTTGACGGCTTCCAGTGGTTTATGGATGATGCAATACCTTACGAGCAGTCTAGCCAATCGGAATCCTCAGATCAAAGTGATGGCGAGGAAGGCTCAGTAGGGAGAAAGAAACGGAAAAGGCGCAAGGAAATAGAGACGGATGTCACAGCTGATATGCAGACAAAGATGCCTGATTCGAACGCTGACTTCGAACGAAGGCTTCTAGGGTCCCCCAATTCCTCTTATCTTTGGATACAGTATATGTCCTTTCAACTGCAACTCTCGGAGATCGACAAGGCACGCGCTATCGGCAAACGTGCAATTCAAACCATCCATTTTCGAGAGGAACAGGAAAAACTCAACGTCTGGATAGCCCTCCTTAATTTGGAGAACGTATATGGTACAGATGCCACGATGGAGGCTGTCTTCAAGGACGGAGTGCGATACAACGACTCCAAGACAATTCATCTGCGGCTCGCAGCCATCTTTGACGAAAGTCAAAAATATGAGGTACGCTAAAATCCACCGCTCTCGGAACCCTCGCGTTTTAAAAAAATGACAGAAAGCGGAAGAACAGTACAAGCGAACATGCAAGAAGTTTGGGCAGAGTTCAAAGGTCTGGACGTTGTTCTGCGAACATTACCTTCGACACGGGCAAGTAGAAAATGCGCGCAAACTTTTGTCGCGCTCTCTGCAAAGTCTCGAGAAACGGAAACGTGAGTGGGCATCTTCATATGTAAGCTTGATGAACTCTTTATCTTTCAGACATCAAAACGATTTCCAAGTTCGCGCAGCTAGAGTACAAGCTTGGTGATGCTGAACGAGGGCGGACAATATTTGAAGGTATTGTGGATTCACATCCTAAACGCTGGGACATTTGGTCTGTCTACATGGACATGGAGGCCCGCAATGGAGACATTCAACATTTGCGGTAGGTTTTAGCATCCTATCCGCAGAACATGCTCAATAGCGTCGTAGGAACATGTTCAATCACGTCCTTGCAATCAAGATGACGAGTCACAAGGCGAAGTACATATTCACATCCACATTCATGACATTGTCCCACTCATCGTGATCACAACAGGGCGTTTTTCAAGAAATGGCTAGATCTGGAGCGTAAATTAGGTGACGAAGAAGGTGCCACGGCTGTGAAGCAGAAGGCGGTCGAATGGACCCAAATGGCTGCAGAGGTCGCATAATACAATACCACAACCCTCTCTCATACGGGAATATATCTAAGAGTGATGAAATGAGATGTGAAGAAACAGGATTATTGTAATGAACTTGCGAATCCAAACGAATGTAGGTATTGGAGAAAGCACCCAGGCAATAATGGTATGAGATGTATATATGCAAAAAAAACATCGACGACAATACAAGAAGCAAGTGTCATGACCGTGAACCCACTCGAATATGTCCCAGGGCCGAGGATTCGAAATCACTCATCGGCCGACGCGTACTCATCGAACTCGCAAGTTGCCGTTGCCAATCATCCAACTCGTTAGAGAGATGTTCAAAGTTCTCTGAGCTGGACATACTCGACGGACGATTAAATGAAGGCTGGTCAACCTCGAGAAGAAGATGTATCTTGTGGGAGAGCTGCTCGTTCTCCCGTTTGAGGTTGGTGTTCTCTTGGGTAAGCTGTTCGACAGCCGTTTCATCCGAACCTTTCCGGTAGATGGCCAGCGTGGCGTTAAGCCTCTCAACCTCGTGCCCGAGCTCCTCCACTCGCGAGTACCGGTCGTCCGATTCTCGTTGAGAGACCATTAAGTTTTCTCTCATTGTCGCCAAGTCTTTCTCGAGCGCGTCGATACGCTGGCGAAGGTCCATATTTTCACTTGTTAACCTCTGAGATTGCTTTTGTGCCTCGACGAGCTGGGAGCGCAGCAAGTCGTGACTGTCGTCAGAGGGTGTGCTACTGCCGTTAGCACGTGTTCGTGATCCAGGCTCAGTGCTCGAGCGTCCACGTGCTGCGTCAAGCTCCGCTTGAAGGGTAGAGTTCGCCGTCTTCTGCTTCGTTAACTCCTCCTTCATCCTTCTCATCATTTTTTCGGTGCCTCTGGATGAAAATATAAGAAATCGTTCGTAGTACGATCATATCGTAGCTCACTTCACATAGTGAACAGCAAGCTGGTAGTCTTCTTCCATCTGCTGCATCCTCGCTTTATAGCTGCGCTCAGTTTCCTCGAGCTTGTTTTCAGCCTCGAGAGCCCGGGCCTCCGCGGCCGAATCGCTCTCAACGATCGGACTTTGCCTTGAGCGAGAGCGGTCCAACTGCGACGTCAGGTTAGTTATCTGAGCCTCGAATTCCTGTTTTCTTCGGAGAGTTTGAGCAAGTTCGCCCTCCGAGTTCTCGTGAAGCCGGATACGCTCGTCCAATTGCATTTCGAGTTCAGCTATCCGGGATGCATCGAGACGGGTGGTAGACTCTTCCGACTCGGGGTTGAGTCCATTTTCAGCAAGATAATTGCGGAGCATCGCCAACCGAACATTCGTATCGGCGGCATCCTTGAGGGCTTCCCTAAGCTCTCTGTCTTTCTCCGCAAAGTCCTTGCGTAGACGCCCGTGTTCTAATGTAGAATTGGAGAGCTGAACACGAAGCCCGACAACCTGAGAGCGCAATGATGCTTGCTCAGATTCCGAATCTCGGACCCTCTGACGCTCTTCAGTAAGTTCGCTTTGACCTTCCTCCAAACGTTGGGTAATTTCCTTGAGCATCCCTCTGAGCGACACGGTTTCCGTCTCCATGGCTTCGACTTTCTCAGCATGCACATGTGCGTATCTGTCCTCGTCCGCTCGGAGATCACGATGTGAGTCCAACAACTCTCCGAGGCTTCCAGTTGTCAATGCCCGAAATGCGTCCGCTTCCTCACGTGATTTAGTCCACGAGTTCTCCACCTCTGCTAGACGGATCCGGAGAGTCTCCACTTCCGATGTGCGCGCCTCAAGCTCGCCTCTAAGTTCTACAAGCTCAACCTCTAGCTGACTGACTTGACCCCGTGCGCGTTGGTGGGCTGTATCAATCTCATCAGAGCGAGAAGTCTGTGCTTGGAGGGCAGTGCGTGCTTGATCTAAGGCGCGGATATGCTGATCGCGGATGAGAGTGAGCTCTTGTGTTTGGTCCTTGGCTTGCTTGTGCTCAGCATCTTTTTGCTCGAGTAAAGACGTTTGCGCAAGTAGACGATCGGCGTGGTCCCGAACAGCATTTTCCATAGCAATATAACTGGACTGGAGCTCGGAAAGTGCACGCAGATTACGATCGCGAGGTTCCTCAAGTGCATCTGCACGCTTGTTGGCGTCTGCTGCTCGCGTCTCGGCCTGCTCGAGTAGAGTCGTTTGCAACGATAAAGAATCGCTTAGTTCGTCGACCTTGCGGCGCATACTTGTCTGTTCAGACATAAGAGTCGCGAGATGTCGTTCGAGCTCTGCAACGCGTTCCCGTTCAGCGCGGGCGACATCCGAATGTGTACCAGCCTCGTATGCGGTAAGCTTGGCGCGATAATACGCTGCTTCTTGAATAGCGCCCGATTTCATACGTTCAGCGTCAGCAATCCGATCTGAAGCTTCCCTCGCCTGATTGGCAAGTGTCGTCTAAAGAACTTGCGTCAGCATACGTCACGAAAACCCGTAATCACATATCGCAAGATTGACTCGAAATGCAGATCAATGTTTGACAAGATATTCACCTGTATTTGCGTCTTGAAATGTTTGAAATTCAAAATCATATCCGCCATCTTTGATTGCTCCTCGCCGACCGACGCTCCAAGTTTCAAGTTCTCGGCCTCAAAGAGTTCCCCGTCCACTTGTACAAATCCCGACCGGGATGCCTTCAGGAGTGCCGTTTTCATCCAAGCCTCGCGCTTGCGCAACATTTCAACCTCCATTTCTTTTGCTTTGTAATCCCGAATGAGGTCTGCAGTGACATTCCCCGTGCTCCCGAACTTTTGCTGCGAGTGGCCGTGCGAGTGCGTATAATTATTATTTAAGGAGGTGACAGAAGGGGAATTCTGGTAGAACGCATCCAATGGAGGCTTGCTCCTATCAACGATAGGCGAAGGACTGCGCGCAGCAATGTTACCATTCATGTTCATAGCCGCGCTGGTCATTGTAGCTGGTTGCCCCTGGCCATCAATGATACCTCCCACAGGCGACATCGCCCTGCCAGCAATGCCAAACGAAGTGGGACTCCTCGCGCGCTGTGCTTGTGTCTGTGGATCTGTCGGAGTCGGTGCTCGTTCCGTTGCTCTCGTCCCCGTTGATCCGTCATTCGCACTCTCGGATGTAACCCTTGTGTCTGTAGTATGCCCATCGTCGGTTCCGAGGATTTCTTCTTCGTCTCGTCGAGGACGCACTGGAACCTTGACCTTTGCGCTTGCACCCGAGTTGGACATGCTCACGAGATTCTGGGTCGGTGTGGGTGTGATCATGTCATTTGGCGTCCTGGTGCCTGGACGAGTTCCAGGTGGAGACATTGCACGCCGAAGATCTTCCGTCTCAGATTGAGTACCTGTAGGAGACACCGCACGGGTCCCATTTAGCGTGGGTGGCGGTGCAGGCTGGGTACTTGATGGAGAAGGTGTCGTAGATGATTTACGACCCAGATTGGTCGTGCTGCCGTTCGGATTTGGTGGCACCACTTTGTTGGATTCGGGGTACTTGATATGCTCTGGAAAAACAAAGCTTAGGGGGTCAGGGGAGGAAGACAATGTGATGATAGACAGACTGGTATCGAGAACGTGAATTATCCCGTGATCATCTCCCCTTGTGGGCGTGAATGACTCTCCACCAAGCACAAAAACTCTACTTCCCATAGAAGCCATCGCATGACCAGACCTCGCACTCGGGGAAGGACCCATGTTCTGGAACATATACCATCGCTGGTCTGTGCAGCAAGGATAATTAGTCCCCGTTCGTTAAAGTAACAAGACACTCACTGGACAATTTGAATGCAGCCAGGTCTCCTAAATCCTTGCCATCAACACCCCTCCCTCCAAAGATATAGATGACATCATCCACCACAGCTGCCGCATGTCCCTCTCGCGGGGAAGGAATAAATCCAATACATTGGAGCTCTGTCCATCTGCGTGTGTTGACATCATACGTCCATGTGTCATTGTAATGATATTGACCGTCGGTGCCTCCAAAACTAACATTATATGGAGTCAATGATAACCGTGAGGGTGCAAGGAGAAACGTACACGATGATGCGGTCCCCGTACGTCACACAAATATGACCGGTCCGTTGAGCCGGCCGATCAGCGGTTGTAGGTTGACAGACTTCCCACTGAGTTTGAGTCCTCACTATTGGCACAAGGTGCCACGTTTGATTGCAGTGTACAGACATCGTGAGACACGCCGAATATATTCTGAAGAAATAAGAAAACGGATGACTTACATGTGTTAAGATCGAAGGACCATAGATCGTTCATGAATTCTCCATCCACTTGACCACCAAAGACGAAAAACTTGGTTCCGACCATAGTTACGGCGTGACCGTATCGTCCTGACGGCGAGGGTCCGTACATGGATACTTTGGTCCATTCCTTTGATACTATCCATGCCAGGGAAACGGAAGAAGTCAGCAAAACGCAACACGTCTTCGGAGGACCACCGGAAATATAAATTGCAGTTACTCACCAAGATTGAGGAGATAAAGACCATCGTCTTGCTTTTCAGTTGGGTCGGACATTGGATCTGTCTTAGTGTCACCACCCCACACAATTAATACGCTGCTGACAATGGCGCTAGCATGGCCGATTCTAGGAGAGGGAATCTCTCCTGCAGTCTGTACGAGGGTTGCACTCAAATCTCTGGTTGAGAAGAGGTATAGATCGTTGCGAGCTGCTTCACGGACAAGGCCACCAAAGAGGTAGAGCTCTCCGTTAGCAGTAGCGGTTGCGGGAAGCGCGTGGCCGTAACGAGGAAACGGTGGGGGGGAGGGGGAAGCTGGAGGTGCTGCGCCAGGCTTCGGCATGAAAAGAGGAGGAGGGAGGAGGAGGCGGCGTGCGGACCAAGGGTATGCAGGACGTTGTTGAGGTGGTTGCTGGGGTTGCTGTGGGGGCTGCGGTGGAGAGGTTTGTGATTGGTGCGAAGCAGCATTTGTGACTGGGCCGCGATTTTGTTGTTGACGTGGCTGCTGAGATTGAGGACCATTCTGAGTGGTTGGACTTGAGGCACCCGAAGATTTAAGGGGGGCGGTTGGGTGAGCAGGTACGGACGAGAAGAAAGGAACTCACGCATCGTTCAAGTGTGGAACCTCCTTGGCAGACAACTGAGCAAGAGCCTGGGACGGGGTCTGGGCGATGGTGACATTTGATGCAGCGAGCTGCTGTGATGCACTGGGTTGCTTCTTCCTGGAGAAGAAGGACATTCTCCTTGCTCTTTTCCCGAGGATGGACGGTATGGCTGGCGAAGTTCGAAAAAACGAAGTTTGTACTGTTTTATGGTATGAAAAAATGGAGATGTGGGAGTGTGGGGAAAGGGCGAGCCAGCGTTTGTCGAAAGAAAAGGGGGATTAATGAAAGAATGAAAGCAGAGGAAGGTACACCCGACAGGTAAGTGCGATGTGGAGAAAAAGAGATGTGACACGGCAATTTGTGTCAATGGTCGCAAATGTCGGGTGGATCCAAGCGAGTTTGTCCCATGAGAACGTTTATTTAATTACATGCCACCCTTTCATAATCACTGCGCGTGCATCCCATGCCGCTCGCTGTCTCCGCCGTCGTGCGCTGTCCATGCGGCCTTGGACTTTCTCGGGGGGGCACTGCTGTTTCCTTCGCAACCACTGGTGGGCCGTGTCATATTCCGCACGTGACTAACTTCTACTTATCGACGCGACGCGATTGCACTTTAATGCTCGCCGTCGTCCATCATGACCGCGCATCAAACTCACGACGTCCTCACTCAGCCAGTTCCTTCTGCTCCTTGCTTGTCCCCGTCCATCGCTCATTCGTCACCGGATGTATGCGCCAGCCTTTTGACCACAACCCTAGACGGTCGCACCGAAGGTTCCTCCCCCTTCTTCACGTCCGTACCCCTGCTGATCGCTAATCCCCAGCGCTCGTGTTGAGCATTGGTAATCCAATTACGATTGGCAGAAACCCCAAACTCTGGTTTGTACCCACAACCTCACTTCATCCAACCACCCAACCACCACATGTAGCTCCTATGTCATCCCCGATATCGTCGTTTCTAGCCTCCATTGCAAGATATATGCGCAAGTGTCGATCTTAAATCGTGCTTCTCTCCGCTCAACTCTTCTGTTCAGTGTTCGCTCCGGTGCAGGAGGAATTATCATATCATGCCAGGTACTTGTCGCTTCCTTGCTCTCTGCGTGTCTTATCCATACCCTCTAGGACTTGTCTACCAACGGTATAGTGCTGAACGGTCACAAAATACGCAAGACATCTTCTATCCTCATGCACGGTGACACGCTCAAGATCCCAGCCTCGCAAGGTAAGTCACCCACTTAGATCTTTTCCGCTCCTCCACCCAGAATTTCCCAGCGTTTCAGTGCGTCCTAAACTCAAGGAATTTACCCGCTACGCGACTACATAACGCCCTCTCTCAACCACATGCATTCAAAGTATGTAACGATAGAGAGGCGCGAAGCTTCCTAACAATTTATTCAGGATTTGGGCCGGTACCGCGTCACCTCGCACTGTCTCGGCACGGGCAGCTATGCATCTGTCCACCTCGCTCTTGATACATCTGCACACCGCCAGGTAGCATGCAAGATCATCCGCAGAAAACCGGGCAACGATTTGAAAAAAGAGTTGAAGGAGGCCACTCTTTTGACATCTCTCCATCACGTACGCCTTTACACTTCCTTCATAAAACCACACAACCTAATTTCATCCCAGCCAAATATTAACAGAGTTTACGCTTTCGATTATGACCCACAGTTTCTCTACATCATGCTTCAGCTATCAACGGGGGGTGATCTCTTCACATACATCACAAATCATCCACGGCGCAGATTACGTGAAGGGGAGGCAAAATATATAACCTTCCAGATGCTCAAAGGGCTTCAGTATTTGCATGACAGGATGATTTCACACCGCGGTAAGCTTTCTTTAACATCCAGTTCTTCCTCTGTGGTGCCGCCCTCAGCGTCTGGTGACGGCGTGTAAACTCAAAATAATTGATCGCAGATTTGAAGGTCAATACTTTTCCTTCATTTCCCTGTCACGCATAACAAGGTTACTGACAACACCCGCAACTCATGAAACTGCTATTCGCTGGTTTCCTCCCGCTTGCCTTCGTGTTCATCCTAACCCCCGCTCCTACTCAGCCCGAGAACATTCTGTTGCACTCCCCTGGTCCTTACCCTCGCATCCAGATCGCCGACTTTGGTCTCGCTCGTCCAAGGGCCTATGAAGAAACCCTCCATGTCTGTGGCACCATCTCGTATCTCCCTCCAGAAGGTGTACGTGCATTGGAAAACAAAAACCTGGGTTATGTAGGAATGCCAGCGGATTGCTGGAGTGCAGGAATCGTCGTCTTTGCAATGCTAACGTACGTAAATTCTTTGGGTCTAGCCCGCCGACTTTTAACCACCCCTAGAACTGATTATACTATGCAGAGGTAGTCACCCATTCGATTATTGCGACCCGAGAGACATGCGTGACGACGATACCATCCCGGGTGTACAGGACAGCAAAATCAAAGATAGCGGAGATCTTATGGGATTCTCACAGCGGTCTCACATCCAAGACGAGCTAACAAAACAGCGCATCCTTGACGGCACAGTCTATTTTTGTGATTCTCTCTGGCCTTCGCTAAGAAACGGTACGTCTGATCCACGTGCCTTACCTGTGTGATAACGGGCAGTCTTTTTGCCTGTGACCGATGTGTACATCAGCCCTTCTTTTCTCCGTGATGCTGACCGTTAATCCAGCGAAAAATCTTGTGACCCACCTCCTCATACCTGACCCCAAAAAACGAGCCACAGTATATGCAGCTCTCAAGAGCTTCTGGATCACATCTGACCTCGCAGACCTCGAGCGGGCGTACCGTGAACGGATTCGCTCGGCCGCCTCATGACATCAACCTGATCATCGATGCTTTCCTTGAAGCTGTGGATTCTCCTCCGCTTCGACTTCTGTCTCCGTTGTTCTCGTACCCGATGACGCACGGGTTGCTTCGTTGCACGCCATTGCATTTCGCCTCACCTATGCTCCATTGATGGCTCCTTATCGGTCAATAAGATTATGTCCTTATTTTCCAGTATCGTGCTTCGAGCTGTATTGCGTACAATACTCTGTAGCGTCTGCTATTTCCCCATCAGCAATTAAGCCTTCAAGAAATTTGCATGGACTATTGACATGATGACCAGTTCAGTCATACCTCCCAATACACCAACGAAATACTTACAATGAATGTGATCTGATGCAAAGGATGAAATCTGGATACTGTCAGTCTAATAATCCACGCGCTGGAAGAGAAGATACGCACGAAGTAGTAACTATGATCATACCCTTCATGACACCTCACACGAACCTGAACTTCGTCGTGACCAGCATCGCGTGCAGCCTTGAGAAATACCTCAGGATGGAGTTGGTAGAGGAAGGTATCCGCAGTTCCCTGGATGCTACTGTCAGTATATGCTCTCCCGCAAGGAGCACCGCTCAATGCAGGTATAAGAAAGATGCGCACATAATCGATGAGGATATTGATCGCTCCCTTCACCTTTCCTACAAGGACACTCGCATCGTAATTCGCCTTTCCTTCCTCCACTCCACCCGCGAGATACCCCCTGAACGCCTTTTGGCCCCATGGAACAGCGGATGGCTCACAGATAGGGGAGAACGCAGAGCACGAACGGTACTGCTTTGCGCCCTAAAATCAAAGAGTTGAGATAGATGGTGAGCGCACCATGACCACCCATGGAGTGACCAAAGATGGACTGGCGAGAAAAGTCCTGACGGTTAACCTGAGTCAGTCTTTTGAATCGATGAGAAGCGAGACGAGTGCCGTACGATGGGAATTCCCGCGGCCTCAATGACTGCTGGTAGTTCCTTCGTGACGTGGTCTAGCATGTTATAATGCTTTGACCATTTGGATCTGGTGGCATTGAGGTAGAATCCTGCGCCTGTTGGGTCAAGGTCTTGTCAGCATGCTTAACACACCCCGGCATGATCACCGGACTTGCCAACTCCAAAATCCCAGGCAGCGGTTTCATCTTCTATTCCAGCTCCCCGGGGAGACGTATCAGGAAAGAGGATAGCGATGCCTTCTGTTGCTGCATCACGCATAAATCCACCCTTCTGCGCGCTATAGCACATTTGTAAAATAAGTCGTGCCAACACAAAGACAAGGGATCGAGAACCCCAAACGCTCACCCATTATCTTCTGTGCATGTCAGACCGGCCAAGTAAACCAGGACGGGTACCTTCCCCTGGGCTGCATTTGCGGGAAGGAAGAGGTTGAATTGTGCATCTAGATCCCCAAGGACACTGGACTACGAGCAATGAAGCATCATCCAGAATGTATTCGGTATGAGTGAGCAATGGCGGATCTAACATGGAATTCCTCAGCCTGCAGCTCACCCTGATCTTGTACTTTGTCAATGTACCCTCGTGATGCTTGCTTGAAGACACTGTCTCGAGTGTGGGTGCCATTCCAATTCGATCCTGTACCCGATGTTGTGAAGATTTGGAGTATACCCTGCCTGGTCACTGGTCAGTGAGTACTATCCCGATACCTGATTTGGTAAGCTGATCAATAGTGACATTTGATATCCGATCATGGTTTCTCTCAGGCGTATCTGCGCTCGACACTGAAGTTGGTCCTAAGAATATTTATCTCGGGCGTCCGATACTCTCCTTTCCGGCATCAAGCAATGGTTCAATCCTTGAGAGAACCACGTAATGGGTCATGTATTCTGTCGGTGATTAATGATCGCGGTGGAGGATGCTAAGGTATAATACTAGAATGATAATGGTAGTTGTAACATTCATTGATCGTCAGTAAATCTGGCTGAGTGTAAGCGTCAGCAGGATGGGACAATGTCTCACAGGCGTGGAATGACGGACAAGTGGTCTCTCGTGATCTTGCTTGCAACCGAATGGGTGGGACGCTTGATAAATTCGTGTCCTCACGCTCCTGCGAAATGATGCATTCTTCTCCGGCCTTTTGGGTATCTCCCAACGATTCCACATTCCTGGTTTGTGGACCTTCGTTCTCAGCGGCAGCGGGAGCACGTCGCCGTGTTTGCACCTCCAACTGTGTCTCCACTCTCTCCTCACGACAGGGACTTGGAAGAGTGGATCGAGAGGGTGAAGGTGATGCCGTTGCCCGGAGTACTTCCTCCATTCTCCATCTTTCCTTGTCCGACGCAGTGCGCGTTATAATATCTGCACTGCACGCCTTGTCGGATGCACCTTCCTCAGTTATCGCGAGTGCCTCCATCGTTCTCATCTTCTCTTCCTTGCCTTGCCAGCCAACCCATTTTCCATCAATAACATATCCTTCCTCCTCTTCCACGCCTGCCAACAGATCTGCGACACCCCCATAAAACCTCCCCACGCTAAATCCTATGTCCTTGCCGTGAATGAAAGCATGCATATCTTTAAGACCTGAATGTCGGGCGAATGTCGAGGTTGTAATCGCGAGGGAAGGGGAAGCTACCTACCTGCAAGACCGGTAAGATTGCCTGCAAGCCCACCTGTCCAGCCCACCTGATCTAGATGGTTCACGTTGCGCAGCGTACCAAGATACGTGCCCCACTGTGCTGACTGTACGGATACCAGGCCATCGTTTGGTCCCTCTTGTGCTGCTATGATGGAGTGAGGATACCTGTGAGGGATGGTAAGCCGTGTCAGTGTATATTTTCGGAGGCGCAGATGAGCTAAACTCGCTTCCAGGTGTCGATTAATCCAGGCTCGTACTCTGCTCCCCAGCTGAAATATCGTATACCTTCTACATCCGGCGTGTTGTCATTGAATTCCTTCATTGCTTCTCTAGTGAGACATTCGAACGCCTTGCCATCTCCGCCACCATTGGGGAGAAGCTCGAGGAGAGCAAGGACTGCTGGAAGGTGATTAGAGGCGAGGGAAAGGAAGTGAGAAGCAAAAGAAGAGCCACGATGAGGAGTGGCTATTGTGGTCAGGCTGAGGACGCGGAAGGTGCGTCGGGTGAGGTGGGTGATGAGATGACGACAGTCGATGCCACCCTGATGCACAAGTTCGGTGACGAAAGTTCGGTGGTGAAAAATGTAACGTACCATGCTATGGCCAATTAGGTGAACAGCTCGACCGGGATACGTTTCTGATATCTTCTGTTCAAGGACCTTTGCGCGATCGACTGGTGAAGAAGTCGCAGGAACACGGGTGATGAGGACCTCGCAACCAATGGCCTCAAGAACCTCCTTGATGCCTCGCCAATGAGCAACCTGTAGAGGTGCTATCGCAGGCCCAATTGTGACTGAGTCAAAGCCTAGGAGACCATGGCAAAAGACGAGGGGGGCATTTGGCGCGCGGACTGGGGCATCGAGGTCTGTATTACTGGATGACACGTAGCACAGAAGACGTACATTTCTTTCCGAGATTACCATCAAGTAAGTCAGAATCATTCAGCACACTTGTCACGCTCTCCCTCTCAGCGTCAGAGTCTGATTGGAACCACCACCTGCGAATAGTTGGGGAGGTGGTTATTCGTGGAATTGTGGATGTATGAATCGAGCGGAGTGTGTCGAGGGAGGAACGCGTAGACGATACGTTGGCGGCGAAGGACTGCGAAAGGGGAAGGGTGAGCATGACAGGAGAGTCCGAAGTGGTCGGGGGGGAGGTGTATCGGAGAGTGGATAATCGAGGTGGTGGACGTGATAGGGAGTGGGGAGGGGAGGGGGAGGAAGGGAGCCTAGCGGGGGGAGGAGGAGAGGGCAATATGCTGTCAGTGAGAGCCTCGTGGAGAGCATCTAGGATCGACGAGGGAGGACAGGAGGAGGATGAGCGCGAGGCATGGAGCGAGCGAGAAGGAAAACGGAGGAGAGGTGCGGTGGAAGCAGGGGAAGACGGGTGGTGGTGGAGCTGGCGGGGGAGAGTCAGCGTTCGCGAATGGTTGCAGTTGGGCATCGTGCGAGACGATGACGAGCCTTCCATCAAAGACCAGGCAAAGGTGAACTGAATCACAAGCCATAGTAAACAGTGGCTGTGTCGTCCCTAATACTCAGGAGACCACGATGAACGTTTTTGCCTTGTATCGTTCCTACCTGCGGCAAGTCAGAGCGCTTCCACACGCTCATCTCCGGTGGGCGACATCGCGACATCGTTCTCACTAACATCTAATGCACTGCAGTCTCTTTTTCAGAATCAAAGGAGCAGATGACTTTCGTTCAGTACTGAAAACAAAGTCAGCCCAACTTTGCAGGAAAAAGCTTAAAAGGGTGTCAAAGGTGAATCTTGTTGCGGTTCGTCCGCCTGGTTTACACATTGGTGCAGGACTTGCAACGGCTGCGAGCAGCGAATGCAGGACACTCCACCGCTTTCGATCGTATGCTTGACATGGCCTATGGAAGGGTAGGAAAGTTACGTCAGGAGTTGATGCAGGTAAACGCCCAATTTTTACGACTACCCTTGGCCCTCACCACATCCGCTAGCCTTTACTTTTGGATACGAATCCTTCCCTCCCTCCCCGATACACTCGCGGAAAGAGAATATCTGTTCGCCTGCTTACTCTCCGGAACTCGCTACCCTCCTTACTTCAGGGATTTCGCGTACTACAAAGGCATTGCAAAAACACCACCTTATCTCACCCCCGGGTTTACCGGCGCGTGCAAAATCTAATAATGAAGATGCTGTACTGTTGGGACCACTGAGCCGGCGTCGCGAATACAACATTCGATGGCGTTTCTTCAGGAGCGAATGCAACAAGGTGTACCCTCCTCTCCAAATATCGCCGCAACATCCTGCAAATCATACCAACACGCATTTCCTCTCAGGTCCACCAGTCAGTTTCGGTTTCCAGAATGCTGCCGCTCTCCAGGAGTTGGTTGCATTAGCGGGATCGCCTTCAAGGTCCCTGACCCTCCGAGCAAGCAAGAGGCAACAACGGATTCAGGACTTGTTCGACACGAATCCGTTTGATGGAGGTTTACCAGTTCGATGGCTCCGACGACGATATCAAGCCCTTCTAGGCAGAATTCCTCTTCTGGTACCTCGACTCTCGCCGGATGCCAACTGCAAACGTACATATGACGTTCAGTTAGCGGACTAACGCGAGAACTGCTTCCAGACAGCATCCATCGCGACTTCGCGTCGTGGATACAGAAGACGTTGTATGGATCAGTGATGTTCATTGCATTGGTCGCTCTGGAAGACGTCAGAAATAATTCAATCTATTACTTACTCTCCTTTTCGCTTTTTACTCCACCTCTCAGCTCGTGCAAGTTCAGCGCTATTCCCACAGTCATAAATATGATCAGTTAGATACGTCAGGGATTTGATTCGGCACACTCTAGCTCTAATCCATGTAGCTCGATGCTGTACATGCCATAGTTGCGGTCCGCAGCCCTAGATGCTGCAGAGTCACCTAGACTCTGATCTACGCCACACTGGAGGTTCAGGATTACCTTATACTCGTCAAAGGAAAACGTTTTGTTTGTGCGGACGTTATCAAGCAAACTCTGCAGGATCTCGGGTAGTTAGGATCACGCACGACCTGGAGAACATTCCACGTACTTGGGGTCCCAGCGAGAAGAGTGCATAATATTGCCTAACCTTTTCAAATCGCGCAAATTGTTCTCCATCATCGATGGTACGAATACACTGTTGTAGTGCTCGGATGTTCCGATTGACTTTCTTCATACCAAAGTCATTTGCCACACGTATTGTGCGAGCGTTCTTGATCAGTAGTTCTTCCACCAAGTCTTCCAGGCCAAAGAATACGAAACTTGGCGGCCGCTCTTAGTTACGAATAATGGTTGGGATACGAAAATTTAACAGACCTTTGTTCGTTTTTAAGCAGTGATGTAGATGTAAAATCGTCCAGATGGCTAAGCTCCGAGTTCAGATCAACAATGTACGGGTCCGGCTCTCCCACTTCATGGTCAACTTGGTAGTTTCCCTGAATCAAGACTGTTAATAGGTGCATTCATTGCACTTGGACACCCACATGGCGAAATGCTGCATCGAGATAGTAGATGGCCCTGCAACGAACTTCTATCCTAATTGAATGCAGGATGATTTCGGCCAATTGCGTATACGTCTTCAACAACGCACCAAAGCGCCTGAGTTTCATGCGATTAATAAACATGTAGCACTGGCGAGGGTGTCGAGACACCTACAGTGCCATTTCATGAGAAAGTGGTAGACTGAGTGGATGTTTGAAAGGGAGAGTCGGTGAAGATATTTGCGACGGCAATGTGGACACAGGATCCAAATGCAATAGTGTCGAAGCAGGTGACTGTATACCTTCAGGGGAGGATTTTAAAGTATCTAATTCCTGCGTGAACCAGGTCTAAGAAGACACAGATGAGAAAGTAGCGAACGAATCCAATAAACCGGCCCACATACGACACTGCGATAGAGACTGCACAACGCAGCAATGTTTCGGGTTGCGGGGTTAAGATCACCTTTATCCACAGTGCACTCAGCCAGGTAACCCATTTCTAGATGACTTTCCTGTCTGCATAGCTGCTGCTTAATTACACGATTCTGACGGGGAGAGCGAACTTAGTCTGCAACATATTGCAGTCCGAAGCGAACTGACCTCGGCCAAAAAAAGCTCGGACAAACAAGGGCTTAACTCGGATTTCTGTGCCCATTGAGCAGCAAGTGACGGTGATGATGGGCCTTCAGTTCCGTCTTTGGATACGAGAGCCTGGAAACGATGGCTGCATCGTTGATAGAATTGGATGATAACACCGACGATAAGCCTCGAATAATTCTCGCGATGGAATGGTGTCGTGCGAAGCATTGCGCACAATGAATTGATTAGGGCCATCAGTTGGGTAGCCGCCTGAAGAGACCTCAATGGAGACCAAGAATTCCAAGGCGGACAACACACCTTAAGAATGGGCCGAGGACTGAAGCGGGTCGACAATATATCAGGCTGAAAAGCATCAGGTGCTGTATGTGGTCAATTCACGACAACCAGACATTCCCATGCAGAACATGCGCACCGGACACTGCGTGATGAAACAACAAGGATATCTTCTCCTCTAACTGCGGCAAGTATACCTTGAGGACGAAATCATCAAGCACTTCGCTTGCGGATTGTGCGCTCTCCACGCCATCAGGTAATACGTTTTTGACTCTACCCAAAAATGCGAGGGTCGGTTGGAACAAAACACTAACATGGAATGCGTCTGGTTTAATGAGCAAGCGATGATGTTGACCAGCGCCAAGAATACGCTCGTCAGAACCAAGGGATGACAGAGCACTCTGCACGGTATTCTCTGAGGAACTTTGTACCAGTCCTGGCATGGTATCTCGCAGGACCCGATTGAGTTCATGCTCGTGCCTCCGAAGGAATTTTCCAGTTGATTTAGTATCAGTGTCTGCAAATCGAAAGATCCCCTGTAACCAACCATATACTTGACTGAGAGAACTAATCATGGCACTAGACGATACCTTGTTCCTGTCTCGTGTGAATCGCCCTTCGCGGAGTACCTCGTTAATAGAGGTGATTGGGTTCCGGCCCGCAACAGCGCTTCGTTCCTCGTCGGTCAGATAATCGTTGAGCAGTATTCGAACCTAAAGTTTGTTTGTCAACGCAGACGTCTTTGACGCATAAGGGGAAAGCACTTCAGCCTGTATTGACAGCCACACATCGGCTATGGGGAAAAAAGTTCCCGGCTTGGCACCGGAAGAATCCTTGAAATCTCGCCTCTGAAAGTGGATTGCTGGCATCGAGAATTGATGAAGAATAAGCTGGGTCACACTCACTGATCCGATACGGTTGGCCACTTCGAAGACTACGCGGAGACCTTGTGTTATGGCATCCAGTTTGGAGTAGATTGACCAAAAGAGGTCTTTCAGGATCTCCTGATCGAGACGCTGTGAGGTTGATTCCAACGCAGCAAGGCGAAGAGTAGACGCTGTTGTTGATTCGGTTTTACGGGAAAGGGCCGGATGAACTGAGCTCATCGTAGCAGATTCGTCAGAAACGATGATATACCCTCCGTCAGCCTTTGACCCAAGGCCAGGAGTTGTGAGGTGAGGTGAACTTCTCTTTGATTCTTCTACGCGCTCTTCGATTTCATCGACAGTCGACTCGATTAACGAGAAAATCTCGCCTGGTAACCGTTGCATGATAGAATCAAGAGCGTTCCCCAGTTTACCCAGGATAGCTAGAGATTCCAAAAGTGTCTCGATGTAAGTGAACGAATCTGCCTCAGGATTGACATTGGGGGAAGCAAGGTGTACGGCACTCGGCGCAGTCATCATACCAAGGTTCGAGGACGATGACAATGTTGTCGATATCGCCGACAACTCTTGCAAAGTGGTACTAGTACGGAAGTTAGCATCATTGAGGTCGTAAGGAGCGTCATTCGGTCGAGTTGCCAAAGCGTTAAGGTAATGCGAAAGGCGGGTCCCTTGGGTGGAAAAACTTGTTGATGGAGCTCGGATAGAACTACTTGGGGCATTCGTGTGCCCCAATTGGTCTTCGAGCTCCACTTTCGGTACTGAGCGCGTCGGTTGGAGGTAGTAGATTACACTATTAGAGACCACGCACATACGGACTGAGCCCACCGTGTTTCACACCAGAATGACTTGAGATAAAGATGGTTGTGGAGTTCGTCCACTAAGATGTCCCTGAGTGCCTGTGCGTGATAGCTTGTAAGCTTGCTGACGGACGGGCGGGATGGTCTGTAAGACTTACAGTCTCTTGTCCAAGAAGATATACCCGTAGGTCTGTAACGGCGCCGATTTCTTGCATGTCGGAGTTGTTGATGAGCTTAAGGCTTCGTATCAGCAAGACCGAAGCTTGTACAAGGCGCTTCTCTGAGATCAGAGCCTCAAGGGCGTCTGGAACGGCTTTCAAATGTTCACTGGGACATATTCAGCATCCGTGTACGAGCGGAGGAGCTCGGCGCACATCTGGTCTAGCAATCGCATCATTTCCTCCAAAGTTTGTCCCCTGACCCACAGTTGGACAAGGTCTGCACGTTTGCTACCGAGGGATTCCTTAGTTTCTTGGAGAGCAACACGCGTTTCCCGGACTTGTGCTTGTCCTTGCCCTAGGTGGTTCAACAAGGCGGCATGGTGTGGTAGCGCATCGGCGAAAGCCTTGTAATGTTCTGCCCAATATTCTAAATTGGAAGAAACTAGACGGAGAGAGCATGTTACTGACGATCAACAGACCCTTTCAATGCCTGTGAGAGCATTTCCTTGGTCTTCCTGAACGAAGAGATGTTTTTTCCGATCGAAGTCTCGTCCAGCAAGGAGAGCGCTAGGTCTGCATTGTTGAACTGGGAAAGGTCATTAGCATCTCCACGACTCAATCAGGGCCGTAAGCGACCATACTTACGTCGGGATTGACGACAAACTCCCACTCGTCTTTGATTTGGTCCAGGATAGCTAGGGAGCATTCAGTAAGTCATGGTCGGGTTCAGGAACGGTAGAGTATCCGTGATTTGGACTGACCGTCTATTTCTCCTTTTGCGGTTGGTTTCCTGTAAGGCATGCGTTCTTTGATGCGGTCCTGCCTGGCCCTTTCGCGTTCAGCTTCCGAGCGTCGCCCCAGTTCATAGTTATTCTCATCATTTCCATTAGCGAGCTCACGCCTGCGGAAGTTCGGTTCCCCGGCATCTCTGAAAGCGGCCATAGCGGCGGTCATGGCGGAAGAGGGCGTGGTAGACGAGAGGGGGGATACCGATAATTCGCTCGTCGTGGAACGGGGAGGATCTAATCGAGGCTTGGTAGGAAGAGAAATGCTGCCTATCGGACGGTGTTGGATAGAAGCATCTGAGAGTGTTGTACTGGAGCTGTCCCGACGTTCCCTGGTGTTTAAGTCGTTGATTATGCGAGAGGACGTTGATGTGCGCTCGGAAGCGGAGTAATCAGAAGGTTGACGGGGTCTCAAATCCGATCTTTGTGGACGATGGGGCCGGTTCGGGGATGAGAATGGGGGTGCCTTGGGGGAGGAAGCGGAGGAGAAGGTAGTGTTGCTTGGGGTGGATGGTCTGGCGATCTGGAGAGGGCGGGTTGCTGGGAGGGAAGTCGGGTAATTGAGCGGGTTGGGGAGAGGACCGGATATCGAGGGAGCACGAGCACGACGTGAGGTCGGCTGCGTCTCGTGCGACATTGGTCTGGTTCTCGTCGTCGTCGTACTCCAAGTTTGGTATCAATTACATATGTAACACCGCCTTCGCTAGACCGGTTCACTTGGACGACTTGGATACCTCAGGCATCCTTGGTCCGCAATTTTAGCTTGACATCGCAACTCCAAAACGCCCTTGGCATGTACAGTCCACCTTTGGTCCCTCTGTCAGGTCCGTGGTACTTTCGTTCCCTTTTACCACGGCGTGTCATAGCCACTATCTGCCTGTGCAGATTCTTGACATGCTATTTCCTCGTTCATCGACATCGCTAGACGCTTTGCATTCGTTTGTGCGGTCATGCACAAGCAATATCTGCAGCGATGTCGATAGCTCACCATGAGATGATCAACATTCGCCGTCGGTTGCACTCGGAGCTACTCAAGGGGCACAAGGATATTTACTTTGCGCAATGCGGTGACTGGGTTGGTCAACAACTCAAGGCGGCGATCCTTGGGGCATTTGAAGGAGATGATGCGCACATTTTTCATGGTGAATCAGGTTTAGAGACCATAGTGAGGTACTACTGGGAGACTGTATCACATAATTACATGTCATGTGACATGATGACAAATCCTACGTGTTTTCGGAGAACATTAAATCGTGGTCCATAGCGCGTACCTTCACGCGCGTGCCCATTTGCAAAGCACCTGCAGGCTGTATGCAGCTCAACCCGTCTCGATGTCTGATCTAGCATCTCTTTTCAGCCCTTCTCGGCCGCTCTCCCCTCTCACTAGCAGCTCTGTAGAGCTAGAGCCTTCCCCTTCTCCTCAGGTCTCGATGCCGACGCGTCGAATACTCCAATGCTACGTATCTCCACCAAGGCTTTCTCATTCTATCAAGGAGCTTTACCAACAACTTCCAGAATATCTCGGAGGTGATCCGGAATTCACGCGCAACGACCTCGATGCAGTCGTTGGCGAGTACCCATTGGACAGTCAGGGCAAACCTTCGCATTATTTTGTGCGTTTTAAAGACGGTCTCGCACGTAGGGTCAGTCACAGTTCACTGTTTCTCTCTCCCCTTTTCGAAGCTTAACCCTCTTTAGATCTCTTCGCATACATTTCTTGCCAACTACAGCGACCTTGTCGATGAGTACCGTGCGTCCTTAGAAGGTTTCCGTCTGTCGCGTCATCTCAAAGTTTCTTCAGAGCGCCGAAAGGCACGGGATCTACTTGGCCACTTTGACCCTGCTTCTGATGATGTCCACGAGTTCTGGCGAATGAATGCTAGAATAACGTTCGACGGAGTCAGTCGCATGATATCCCCACAAACATCCTCCGAAAGCGACGTATCCGAGTCCCCTCTTACCTCCGATTCTCCTCTCACAGAAGAGGACGACGATAGAAGTGGCGACGATTACACTGGTCGAGCTTCGACTCGCAAATCCGCTCGTCTTGTTGCAGCCAATACCAAATTCATACAAAGCAGGCTTCCATTCAGTCCTAGAAAACTTCGCAGCAATCGCGTACGCGCACGATCAACTTCTGACTCTGAAGATGATCTCGGTGGCTACGGTCAAGTAGGTTCTGTAGGTTCTGATATAGAAATCCTTGCAACTAGAAGGTCAACACGCTCTCGGAGGAGTGCTCGCTCTAACCTCGCTGATCATCTCGTCGACGGGGAAGAGTCAGACGGGGATACCTATCTCGACAGTCCTCGACCTAAATCGAGGGGGAAAGTCGGAAAAAAGCTCAAAAAGGAACGATCTGCTACAGCCCGTCCTGCCTATGGACACTTCCGCGACATCAGCGATCTTGATTTCGATCTGTACGAGGACGATGCAACCTCATCCCTTCGTGTCCACAGGGATATCTGCGAAAGATGTCACAAGCGTCCCGCCCACGAGGAGTTAACAAAAGTGAAAAAAGGCAGACGCAAGGCCAAAGACGACGAAGATGGATCCGACGACGACGAAAACCACACACGAGGTTTGGGAGGCTGGGTTCGATGGTTTGGATATCCTGTATTTATTCCTTCATCTTGTTAATGTACTTTCACAGCCTCAAATGTCCTGTGGTCGCCCATTGGAAATGTCTAGCAAAATCTCAAAGAGAAGAGATTGTGCGGGCTGCTTGTGCTCGCGATAAAGATCGATGGAGTGCACAAGTAGAAGGGGCCAGTGGACCATCACCTGCTGACTTACCGGATCGCAAAGAGCTTGATATCAACCAGACAACCGAGTTCATCTGTGGACTCTGCATGAAGGGCGGTATTTGTATGGGATGTTTAGAAGTGGCTCTAGAGCCTGACTCATCTATCGCGAACAAGCAACATCCTTGCACGGCCTTCCCTCATCCCGCACAAAGCAGTGTTTCTGACATCCAGGTGGTCGACAACACCTCACTTACTGGAGACGACACCTCGTCGCAGCCTTGCCGGGAACTTCTTTTCAGGTGCTTCTCTTGTAGGCGACTCGCTCACTATCGACATCTGCCCAACCCGGAGGATGCAACTTGGGGGGATGCAGATCTCGCAGTTTACTATCAAGAAGGAACTAGCTGGCGCTGTGCTGATTGCGCTTCATACGTTTACCCACTGGATAAAATTCTAGCTTGGCGACCCTACCCCCCGGGTGTCGTCGAACCCACTTCAGTAAACCCCCCTGATGCCAAGGCATTCCTTCCTCGAGAATACTTGGTGAAGTGGGCAGACCGAAGCTATCGACGGACGCAATGGGTACCCCATATGTGGCTGGTTTCGACCAACTTGTCGAGACTGAAGCACTTTCTTGCCAGGGGATCTAAAGTTCCACTTCTCGATGAACCGGTACCCGACGACCCTGCCATGGATGCGCACGAGCATGATGATATCGACAAGCAACCGATTTCCTTTGAACCTGGCGCAGACGTTACTTCCGAAGTCCACCCTTTCAATGAGCCGAAGCACATCTCACTAGGTCCTCTACCCGACGCTGAGCGTCGAATCCCTATAGCTTGGAAGACTGTCGACCGTGTTCTTGATGTACGGTTTTGGAATCCCTCGTCAAAGACGAACAGGAAAAAGAAGAGTATCACCCGTGGGGGTCACGTCGATGGGTCCCATCTCAGTCTCGGAGAACAGGTGGAGCGGGCTTACACAGAGGGTGAACAGCCTGATGAGTCGTTGATGAAGGAACCAGACGAGTGGTTATCGAGGACTGGGGTGGCATTATCGGTTAAGCACATCGACAATGTCATATGGATATTTGTTAAGTGGGAGGATCTGGGGTATGAGGAAGGTCGGTGTCCCAGCTTGTATGCAAACGGTACTTCCTCATTTCCTTGACAGCTACTTGGGATTCTCCACCTCGCCGTGGTGAGCCTGGATATGGTGCCTACGAACACGCATTCCGCAATTTCGTCGATTCCAGGAAGGTCTCTGTTAAGCAGACACGAAAAGATATCGAAGTCATGGAGGCTCGCGTCGAGAACGGTTACGGTGTTGTTGCTCTCAAACGAGATCTTGATGAACAGCCCGATCTCGGGCAGAGCAACCAGCTTAAGCTCATGAAATTCCAAGTTTGTGGCTTCAATCAGATCAAACGCTTTGCTCATATGCATATAGATTGATGGGTATAATTGGCTTTGTGACAACTGGTGGAATCGACAACCTTCTATATTGGCGGATGAAATGGGCTTGGTTTGTCGCTCATTGTGTTCTTTCCGCTCGCTCTAATATTTGCTTTGCAGGGCAAAACGGTCCAGATCGTCACGTCTCTCGGCACATTGATTGAAAAATTCAAAGTGGCACCTGCGCTTGTTGTTGTCCCAAACTCCACAGTCACCAACTGGATCCGGGAATTTTCGCGCTGGGCTCCCAGACTCAGGGTGGTACCATTTTTTGGGGAAGCCAAGTCGAGGGATGTGGTCATGCGATATGAGCTATTTCATGCACCGAACCGCGAACCAAAATACCACGTTCTTGTCACTACATATGAGACTATTACGAACCCAAGGGATTTCACTACTGTCTTCAAGGGTGTAGGTCGCTGGGAGGTCCTGGTTGTCGATGAGGGTCAGCGCCGTGAGTGTTTCTTAATTACCTTTGAATCTTGATTTCATTTCTGTCCCTAGTTAAAAGCGATGGAAGTCTTCTGTTCAAAAAGTTAAATGAGCTTAAGCCAATCCACCGGATTATCATGACAGGGGTTAGTCAAAGTTCGTTTAACCTTGATTTTTTTTCAATCCACGTTTTCTCGCAGACCCCGCTGAACAACAATATTCGGGAACTTTTTAACTTGATGAATTTCCTCGACTCCGATAAGTGGCAGGATCTTGAAGCGCTTGAGAAGGAGTATGAGGAGCTCAGCGAAGACCTAGTGCGCCAATTGCACGTCAGATTAAAACCGTACTTCCTTCGCCGCATGAAGAGCGAAGTGCTTCAGCTCCCTCCTAAGGTATTTAATTCCCTCATCGAGCATAGTTCACTAAGCATATATATATGGTCAGAACGAGGTCATTGTGCCACTCTCGATGACTCCACTGCAGAAGGAAATCTATCGATCAATCCTCAGTAGGTTTTGACAGAGTTGTATGCGCTGAATAATCAACTTTGCCTCAGGCCAGAATTTGGACATTCTCAAGCACCTCACGCAGGTGTCGACCGTTAAAGCAACACGTGCAGGAATCTCCAGGACGAATATGAACAACATGCTGATGCAGTTGCGAAAGTATGTAGTCATCGGGTTGCCATTTACCATCCTCATGAGCCATGACAGGTGCATTCAACACCCGTACTTGATCTCGGATCATATAGAACCTCGTGGCCTTCAGCCACACGAGGCTCACGAGAAACTGATTGATGCTAGCGCAAAGCTTCTATTGTTGAGATCACTGTTACCGAAACTCAAGGCAAGAGGGCATCGTGTACTCTTATTTAGTCAAGTAAGTCTCGTTCCTTCATGCAGTTCGAATGTCCCTTAATTGATATCCCTAGTTTGTGATTGCTCTCGACATCATTGAAGACTTCCTAAGAGGCGAGAATTACAAATACCTCAGACTTGTGCGATTATCAACCTTCTGAGTTGGCCTTACCTTACCCTTCCTCCAGGATGGCGAGACGAAACAAGCGACCAGACAAAAGGGCATGGATGAATTCAACCGGCCAGACTCAGAATATTTTATATACTTGCTTTCTACTCGTGCTGGCGGTGTTGGTATCAACCTCTACACTGCGGATACCGTGATCATATATGACCCGGATTTTAATCCTCACCAGGTCAGGAAACTCTATCTCTTGTATTGAACTGTCCTGCTCATGAACTATAGGACTTCCAAGTATGAATATATTTCACCTTATTCCCGTTGTCCGCTAAATACATACCAGGCAATCGCCCGGTCGCATCGTTACGGTCAACAGAAGACATGTCTGGTGTTCAAACTTATGGTGAAAGAATCTGCTGAAGGTAACTGCTGCTGTTTTGAGGGCCCTTGGATCCATCTTACGTTTCGCAGAGCGGATCATACAGGCAGCCAAGAAAAAATTAGTCCTCGATCATTTGATCGTACAGAAGATGGATGACGACGAGAGTGGTGGCGATGACCTGCGATCAATCCTCACCTTCGGTGCCAAAGTGCTCTTTGAGGAAGGGGACCAGAGTTCGAAAGATATTGTTTGTTCGTAGTATCCCAACTCTCTTTGCAGGTTCCAGCTTAACCACCGCGCTCAGATACCGACCACGACCTCGATAAGCTTATCGAGAAGACAGAGGTCGAAGGAGACAGAGGAGACATTACCAGCGAACCCGGTCTAAAGTTTAGCTTCGCTAAGGTATGGGCGGCAGAGAAGGACACCCTGGAAGACGTTGGGGACAGTGTGCCCGACATCGACCACGGAGATTCATGGGCCCAGGCACTAGAACGTGTAGCTGCTAAGAAGATTGTAACCAAAGAAACAGAGGTGACAGGTCGTGGAGTTCGTCGAAAGGCTGCTGCCGCTTTCCATCAGGTTTGTCCCAAACATCTTCTAGTGTTCAGCCGCTGATCCAGGCGTTGCTACGCAGCAACAACTCGACTTCCTAGAGGGTCTCGAGGACAGCCCTGCCAAGGTGAAAGACAAAGGGAAGAAGGGTCGAACGCTGAAATCTGGGACATCGACTGATTCTGATGCATACGATTGTTCCGCTCACCATGCTCATGGTGCAAGTGATGACACAGACGACACGACTGAGTCGATGGATGCCCAAGAACTTCTCTTAGCCCATGCATCCCCCAAGAAACAGCCGCGTTATCTGTCTACTCCATTTCAAACCATACAGTCTACGTCAGTTCTTTTATCTCGCCGCGATCAAGAGTGCGGCCTTTGTGGGCACCCTCATGGGCCTGGTGCTTGCAGCATGTTGGGCAGTTCCTCAAATCTCATGGCATACAGGGACATCTTGTTGAATCATAGCGTCGATGAGCCTTGGGAATACAGAGTACGTGTTAACCTATATCCTGTCACTATCACGCTGAAGGAATACGTGCAGAAAGCCGCTATAGAGACAATAGAGCAAACGCTATACGATCGAGGTCAGGGCCAGCTGTTGGTTGGTCAACCTCTCAAACTGGTCCCCCAACCAGGATCCCGTTCGATGTCCGTGAAACTTAACGAGTCGAGTAGACGTGATGAGGCCAGCTCGTTGCCGGTAGTTCTGCCCTCCAAACGCACGTCGTCACCTGGTGCAGTACCTGAGGGTTCGTCAAAGAAGCAGAAGCAGAATGGGTCCTCTGGTTGCCCCGTGTGTCTTGGGCCCCACCACCCTCTCGAGAATTGCCCAGTTCTCCACCAGGACACCCATAGGTTTGTTAGCAGTTAAACAGATTATTAAACAGCTCTTCTAACTTGAGCCCTAGTATCACAAAGCATATCTTGCGGCTATCCGAGGACCCATCTCAAGCGCGAGTAACTGAGAAACTTCGACGTCTTCTCAAGCAGCGCAAGCGAGAGACTGCGGTAGCGGGCCAATCTGGTCATGACAGGATGCAAACATCACCTTGATTCATGCCAAGTTCATTGCTGACTCCCCCCGGGACTAAGAGAAAGAAGACTTATGATAGGCAATGGTGTAATCTGGGTATTCTTATTTACTGGACGTACCGTATTGCACATGGGGATGCATATTATACTCCGACGTTTAGTATCGTACGTAAAGGGATGACTCCTCTCTGTGAACAGGCCGACACTCACATTTCTCTCACCACCATCTCACGAGACAGCTTTCGGCTCGAACTACACAGTTGCCGGGCAAGGTTCTTTGGCAAAAATAATACTTCCACTAATCGAAAGTCCAGCATTACCTGCCAGGCTGATGGTTCTTACTCCCCGTCTCCGAACATACAACATCGCAGATCCATCGCCTATGGAAATAGAAACCACTTCTGAATCTGGGACAAGCTCCCGCAAACGGCAGCGGTCCATGACGTACGATGCACCCCCAGAAGATTTGCCAGAGTTGCCCAGGCTTTCCGGAGAGATTTTGTTGGAAGTGTTTACTCATAGATCCCTCCGACTTGCATGCCACGCCAAATATCGCGACAACGAACGTTTATCGGTTCTTGGGTCCCACATATTGGAGATGATGACGACACAGCTATTGTTTAACAGAAAACCGATGTTAACGAGGAGCGAGATTGAGGTGAGCGCGACTACCATGGAGTCACAGTTTCATGAGACGATGTTATAGGAAGGCACAGAGACGAGGGCTACTATCAGTGGACATCATCGACACGTGGGCCAATTTTTATCGACTACGAGATGAGCTACGCTACGACCCGTTGTTTCAATCATCAGTAGGGGAGGCCGAGGTAGGTGGTGCGTCTTCCCAATTCGGCGAGATCTGCAGTGCTGAGACTTGAACATAGCAAGGCCGTCTGCTCTTTCTCGCTTATCTGGGTGCAGTCTTCAGCGAGCGTGGACTAACCATTGTCCAACAATGGATTAGAGCCCTCCTACGATTATCGGCCAGTGTGTTCAGGGATGGGGCGACGGTTGACCTTGGACCCGCGGGGTTTGAGGAGCAAACTGGGAAACGACACAAGGTTGAAGAGTCACTGCAAGGATTCTCGACGCAACCGTTGCAACACGCACTCCCTAGTTTGACTACTGGTTACAAGCCGACGCACTACAATCCATACTCTCAGACCACTGGATCTTTACCTCCACCTCCACCTCCGCCGAGCGTACCGCCTCCAATACAACCACCGCCACCAAAGGGGATGCCGAGTTACGGGAATCCACTGGCACCAGCACAACCGCACCTGGCGTTTTTGCCACTGTTCAACCAAACGGCGATACAGCGAGGGCTGAGCACTGCGTACCCTGCGACGTTCTCCGGACCGCCGCACGCAGGAAAGTGGTGTGTTACTTGTATCGGTGAGCAAATACATTTTTCTCGATGACACTAAGCCTGAGCAATTCGAAGTGAATGGGATAGAGAAAGGCAAAGGCAGCGGACCGAGTAAGCAGCTGGCCAAAGAAGAAGCGGCGAGAGCGGCATACTATGCGATGGGATGGGCACCTCGTGCGTGTAGTTCATTTTTTACTGTGGGTTATTTTGTGCTCAAGAGAAATATTACCAGGCGGTTGATCTATATGAGGAAGAGAAAAGGGGTTGTTTTAATTAGGAAATGTTATTTTGCATAGTAGTGTTCGTGGGAAAGTAAGCTTACTCAGCTTGGACTTGGTGCCGTGCCGAAGATACGAACGAGCGAGTTGTCCATTGACGTCCGTTACGGTTCTTTGCACTGTCGCTGTAGTGCCAAATACAAGCCCTTTCGTCGTCGTCGTCGCCATCGTCGCCGCCGTGCTACACCGCCCGTCGTCATGCGCGATGTCCAACCTGTACCGTCCGTGTCGATGTCCAACTTGGCCCTCTCCGAACCTGCACACATTGACCTGACTGGGGAGGACGATGTCTCCCCCCCGCCATCAACACGCGCTCATCTGCAAGCCAGCGTTGGACCCGCGCAGGCGTATCCTTTCTCTTCATACCCGCACGCCATCCCGTCTCACGCGCCAAAGCTTACGCCGATGCTACACGCCCCGACCTATCGCCCCGTTTTTCCAGTTCCTTCGCTCCCCCGCCACCATCAACACCTCCTTCCGCCTCAAAACGGCTCTCCCCTCATTCATCCACCTACAACCCGTCCCCCATCCACACACTCAACAAACCATGTCATTGATCTCACTCATTCCCCCTCTCCCCCTTCCTCGCCTCTTCCTCTTTCCTCTCCACTCCCGGGCGACCTCTCCCCAAGAACACCTGTTTGCATTGGGCAGCTCACAGTCACCGCACTGGTTCTCTATCCAGTTTCGTATCTCCAGCTCCATGATCCGACAAAAGCGGAAGCCGATTGGGCCAGCGTGCGTCTCCAGTACGAGCACAACCCTCACAAACAACCTGGTACAACAGAAACTATCCATATCAAAGCCCCGGATATTAAATCCCCTACTGGTGAACTAAGTCAGGGTGAGGTGTTCGGCGTTGTCGAGCAGAAAGTAGCAGCCCACCTTGGCCCGATGTTAGGAAAGGGTCTCATCCGATTAGACGCCAAAGTACGGCGTGGCATGCCAAATGTGAGCGCACCCCACCCTTGGATTCAGCACCGCTAGAACCCGTCTCTTTCATTTTACCACAGCTCCCCATCCTTCCGTTACAGATGCTTGTTTACACTCCCAAGGGTAACATCACCGTCGTCGGAAATTATCTCCACCAGTGTGGACTCTTGCTCGATCACCCATCCCCTTGGTATGACACCCAGCGACTCGCTAACTATCATTATTGTAATCCCCACAATCCACCTCCTGGAGGACACCGCCAACAGTTACCTCCCGTCCGCCCTAGTTGCTCCGGTCCAGGAGGCAGTAGTGCTCGTTGGAGTGCACCTGCAGTGTCTGGCAAGACACTTGAAGTTCAGCGCAGTCAGGTAGAGGAACTCTTCAAAAGTCTGAGAAGCGGAGATGAACTCCCTGAGACTGAACCTGGTAACTTTATTGTTCTTACTCGTCGCCGCTTCATCTACTGACTTGTTTCATTTTATGAAAAGCACATGACGTTGGGACACCTCTTTATCCCCACCAGAAGAAAGCACTCACCTTCCTTCTTGAGCGTGAACGCGAGAAACGTTGTAGTGATGGCCGCTCCTCTCTATGGCAGACCAGGGTGAACTCTCATTCTGGACAGCGATCATGGTTCCATATCGTGACTCAAAAGGAGCTATTTCATGAACCACAAGAATCGAAAGGTGCCATTCTTGCTGATGATGTGCGTTTACCTTTCTCGATGACATTACATAATGTATATACACTCCTCATACCTGTTTTCGTCACTAGATGGGTCTTGGCAAGACGATCACATGCGTCTCCCTCATTGCTGCCACTTTGGATGCCGCTCGTGCTTTTGCTGCTTCCCCGTTACCTCCTCCAGCTCCTCCAGACAGAAACTTCCTCGAGGACACTCTGTCTGCTACGCATTTCTCCGGGAGTGTTTGGGGAATGCCCAGTGCATCCGACTCTGGAAAGGGCAAGGGCAAGGCGACAAAGGCTCATGACAAGGCAGAAGCCGAATATGCACGTACATGTCGTATCAAGGTCAAAAGTCGAGCGACCCTCATCATTTGTCCTTTGTCAACGGTGTCGAATTGGGAGGACCAGTTCCGCGAGCATTGGCGGGGAGAGGTCTCGGTAGTTGGAGGCGGTGGAATCACCTGCTCTGCGGCCACCCACACGTCTGGTACCGTTACACCGCCCTCCCAGATGACGCTTTCCCAGCAAGAGCCCTGTTCTGACTTATCGCCATCCTACCGTCCAACGGGTAGTCGTCCGTTGCGAGTATATGTATACCATGGGAATGCGCGTCGGCCAGACTCAGCTTTCCTAGCTGACTTTGATGCTGTTATCACGACCTATGCAACGTTGGCTTCTGAGTATTCAAAGCAAACGCGGAGTATCACTTCGCTAGAAGCCGATGATGAAGAGGAAGGCGATAGTGATGGTGGATTTCAAAGTGTTGAGATTGACGAGTATGGAAATCAGGTGGTACGGTTACCAAAACCAAAGCGGGCAGGGATGAAACGAAAGAAGTCATTCTCCAATGTTGCAGTGGAGGCTACCAGCGCTCTACAGACCATCCACTGGTTCAGAGTTGTCCTTGATGAAGCGCAGTATGTTCTTCTTTAGATATCGCGAGCTCATTGTTCACTGTGATCTAGCTCTATCAAGGAGACTGCGACTGTCGGCAGCCGTGCCTCATGCGACTTGGTTGCTGACCGTCGTCTCTGCCTGACGGGAACTCCTGTCCAGAACAAGCTTGATGACGTTTACGCCTTGATCAAATTCTTGCGTCTAGAACCCTTCGACGACAAGAACATTTGGACAGAATTTATCGGAACCCCTGTCAAATACGGGCAATCATTGGGCGTTGCCCGACTGCAAACCATCATGAAGTGCATTACCCTCCGTCGCACCAAAGAGACAGAAACCTCTGATGGAAACAAAATTCTCAATCTTCCACCTCGTCGAGACGAACTCCGGTATCTCAAATTCGATTCACGCGAGCAATCGATTTACGACCAGTTCTTCACGGAATCCAAAGCTGAGTTCAACGAGTTGTCGAACAAAAATGAGGTTATGAAGAATTACGTGGGGATTTTGCAGAAGATTTTGCGCTTGCGGCAAATTTGTGATCATTTTGAGCTTGTCGAGGGCAAGGGATTTGGAGGCGTCCAACCGACGGGACCCAGCAGTTATGAGGACCTCGCGGCTGCGATTGAACGGGAGGGTCTCAACCCGTCCCGTGCCGCTGCAATCGTTGCACTGCTGAGGGAAGCGGCGACAACGCAATGCGTTGAATGTGGCGAGGAACTTTGCATTTCCCCAGACGCTCAGCAGATCCCTGAAGGTGGGGTATGTGTTGACGACGGGCCGTCGGCTGCCAAACGCGGCCGGAAGGCAAAGTGGCCAACGTCTCGCGCCTCGACAAGGACCAATAGTCCATCAACGTCTTCTCTCGTCCTAACTCGCTGTCAGCACCTTTTCTGCGTTGCATGTTATCGGTTATGCGTATGTCCTGGGTGGCCAGAAGTGCCCCCGGATATCCGACGGTCTTGTTCTGCTTGTCAGACCGGACTTTCCCCCCAAGATGCTATACAAGTACGGCCCGACTGCCAACCCCCGGACTTGTCGCCCAGAAAGAAATCTGGCAAGCGGGAAAAGAGGCCGAAGGGGACTGGCCCAGAGAAATTTACTCCGTCAACGAAAGTCAAGGCTTTGCTTGGTGATCTTATCCAATTCTCCAAGGCAAATCCATATTCCGCCAATTATGATCCTGACTCGATCGAAGTGGAGATGGTAGACGGCGAGGGAAAACGGGTCGACGATGGAATTGTCAAGACCGTGGTATTGTAAGTAGCAATTATATATTCGAGAAGAAGCTGAGTGTGGCCTCTAGTTCGCAATGGACCACCATGCTCGATAAGTACGGCTGTCCTTTGTTTACCTTGAAGAACCATGTCCTCATGAAACTTTTCAGGATTGAAGACGCACTGGATGCTGCTGGAATTCGTTATGAGCGCTTGGATGGTACTATGAAACGTGACGATCGGACAAGAGCTATGGATGCCTTGAAATATGACCCGGCGTGTGAAGTCTTGCTTGTCAGCCTAAAGGCTGGTGGTGTCGGATTGAACCTCACTGCTGCGCAGCGAGTTTACCTGATGGACCCCTACTGGTATTTACTACTTTTGAACCTTCGTCCCAGACGCTTAAGCACCTACCACAGGAACCCGGCGGTAGAGAACCAGGCTGTTGACCGTATCGTACGCTACCGTTTGGTGCACATCAGCTGTACCCTGACCTAACTCACTATTTGACCCATAGCACCGCCTAGGGCAAACACGCCCCGTTACAACAATCAAACTCATCATTGAAAACTCTATAGAGGATCGCCTGCTGGAAGTTCAGCGGAAAAAGACTGAACTGGCCAATATGACTTTGGGTCAGAACTTTAGCAAGGCTGACATGCTGCAACGGCGGATGGAGGAATTGAACCAACTGTTCGGGTGATAAATTATGTTGATTGATGCCACGCATGCCTACGTTTACTCCATCTTGATGAGATCCTTATTATCCGACATCACTGTAATCCTTACTCGTACAGCATGCTGTAATTATGAATAGACGACCTTGGAGAGCCTGTAGCAAAGTATACGGTACCTCGTAACTGGCCACTTCAGAACGCAAACTGAGCTGCGTTTTTTCGTCGCCACAAGGCATAGACAAACATTTGGCTGACGAAAAGACCAAGCGTTACTCCGATGGCAACCCGAATCATACGTATAGCCAAAGAAAAACCTGACGAGTACTGCTCCGTCGAGTTTGGGTCAGTATCGATGAGCCCACCTCCCTGCGCGATGCCAGACTGCAAGGAAATTTTGTGAGGAGGCAAGCACAGCACCGTCTGACTACGTACGGGCACAAGGAAAAGAACACCCGTAACCATCGAGGTAAAGGCCGTCCCATGAACGATCCGCGAATAGAAATTGCCGAGTAGACCGATGATCAAGGCCCCAAAGGCGGATACGAGGTCACCGTTATCAGGCAAGAAGACATTACCGAGCTTATTGGCGATGAACGCCACGCATGCCAAGATGACCATCACCAAAAGCTGCCAGCTCCAAAATGTCTGCAGGTTTGCCAGTGACGAAGCAACGGAGTAGGTTGGGACAAGGGCGGGCAAGAGCCACCACGGAAGAGGTTGTCGCCACCATGGCCAGTCTGGTTCCCTGTGACAGCCTTGGGAACACACACCGTTGGCCATTACGGTACAACAAGGCAATATGAGCTTACTGTACCTCTTAGCAAATAGTTCTTGTCAAGGGACGCAGCTTTGGCAAACCCAAATACCACCCCTCCAAGTGAAAAAGTGCCATTCTGAGCCTGAAAGTGACCATGTAACACTCTATAACTTGGCGTCTGGCTCTTCTCGAGAGCTCGCCGTGCACGCGGATCGATAACAAGATAGATGTCGGATCCAATAGCCAATCCGAAACCCTGGCAAGGGAAATTCCAATGTCAGAAAAGCGCGGAACTAAAACGTTTCCAACCCTACCAAAAAGAGAGTGTATATGATCGCGTAAACCATCCTTACAGATCCACAAAGCATGTTCCGAGACGTCAGCTCCAGAGCGCTGATGACTGAGGGCCAATCGGTGGGAATTAGCCGTGTGAAAGTCTGAAACACTCACGTATAGTGAAACCTGGCAGGATGAGAACGACGCCAGCGGCGGAGATGGCGTTGTAACAAAATAGATCTCCGGGGATCGTACTCAATGCTCGTGAGACGAAGGAGACAATAATCGCGATTGATATCCTGTCAGCCGGTCAACAGGAATGCCTTGGTACCGGTTGTTCCGATGACTCACTCGTACACATTCGCATACGTGGCACTCTTTGACGCAGTGTTGAGACCCAAATACTGGAGAATGCAGGCGCACAGTCCAGATATCCACATGTCGATGATAGAACCTCCGAATACCATGGCGGATATCATGGAAGCCGTGAGGAAGGCAAAGAGACACCGCGGCCAGAGTGAGTAGGTTGCGCCAGCGCCAAGTATCTCTTTAAGTTCCTGTGTTCCGTCTTCAACCGAGATCTTATCATGTAGTACCCTGCGATAGACGAGGTGAACCTGGTGCAGCGGGGTTAATGCGATTTGGCCCTTGGCCTTGACAAAATGAGTTTCGACGGAGGCCACGTCTTCATCTCCAAACGTAACGATGATGACATCTGGAATGTGCACAAAGGCTGCTTTGGCACCAAGTATATCGGACGCTGTGCTTAGCTGCGTGTCGATGCGGTGAGAGGGTGAGCCAAACGTTAGCAAGCACTTTGCTAATATGAGTATGAATTTGCGGCGTTTGTCGAGCTCTGGATTTCGCAGTGTCACCATCAACTTGACGGGTGCAAGTTTCAAGGTCATACCTTGTACATGTTTGACGACTCTCGCTTGCGTTTTATTCCGTTTCATGACGCTAAGTCGCTGTTTTCCCCCTCGATAAAACCTTCGACCTTCTACATCTGCGAGATGTGGTACACTCTCGAGGGTCGCAGCGCGAAGTACTGCATGATCGCGAGGACCGTTGTCCTCAGGCACGTCGAACGAGCTCGGCCAGTTTGGTTGCGACTGTGCAATCTTTGCTTCGCTGAATAATTCGTCATCCAGCGATGGCAGATCTTTCGAGCGACCGGACAAGGAGAACAAACGCCTCCTCTTGGGGTGCCCTCCAGCTTCTTCGGGTTTACCAAACGGCTGATACGGATCTGCTCCTAGTTGTCGTCCGCCAGTCCTAGAGTGAACGGTCGGAGAGTTCGCGGGACTCTCGCGATCGGTGGGGGTCCGAGGAAAGCCGATCTTTCTGGATATCTCGGGTTGGTTGCGCTGTTTCGCTGGGCTACTCGACATGACAAGGCAGCGGCGAGCGACTCGAGAGGTTGTCAAGGAAGAGAACCGTTAGTGAGGGGGACATAAGTTGGCGTCCTACTATTTAGACTGGCATGATTAGTCCAAGTTTCAATCAGACCAGTCAGTCTTCTGCATCATGGATTAGTAACCATGGAAAATATATAGCAGCTTTCGGTATGATTTTACAGGACGCGAGGCACACGACAATAATACTAGACACTGTCCTAAATGCCCAGGTAGATTTCACCATATTTGTGGAGCAGGAGGGAGATAATCCGTTGGGAGAAGAAAGGCATTTATGCCTTGCTGCGAGAATGTGCTACCACCTAGGCTTTGGTCAGATATCCACACGGGCAACTGTTCGGTGGAAGTCATTTCAAAGCCCCTCCAGATGGTGTCCACATCAGTGACGTGGTGGGGCATCATTCCCATTTGCATTTGCGGTATCGCTTCGGCGTTTGCAAACGACGGATCATATGTAGGCGAGAATGACTCGTGGGTCATTGGACCTAGGTGCTGCTGTTCAACTGCCATGGGCGTCGCACGCTGAGGTTCACGTGGGATCGTCGGGGAAAGTGTACTAGACGTAGCTCTCCGTTTCTGCCCTCTCTTCAGCATGAGCTGGAGTGTTAGAGCGTAACGCTTCCCAGGGACTGGATTGACAACGTGAGAAAATTACACAGGTGCAACTGGGGGCTTACTTTGAGACATCAAAGTTGCCAATCGTTCGACTGGCGGTCGGACGTCCTGTACGTTGCAATCATTCGGGCTAAAAAGGGTGAATCATGTACTTGAGAGCTTAGGCAGAGACTGGTGATACTTACAATAGGCGAGACAGTCTTAGAAGAAAAGAGGCAGCAAACGTAGCAGTAGCATGTGTGTAGTGGACGGCTACAACGGGTTATACGTCGCGAACTTGCAAGGACAGGTCGACTCACCGTATTTCATGCCTTCGCTGTACGAAGGAGAGTTGACAGTGATGTCTAACCCCTGGCGGGCGATCTGAATGGAACGAATGGCGAGATCCCTCTGTGCTGTAGGCATCTTCTGCACGTCTTCCGGACCATTGATACCCCGCAATGCTGTTGCATTGTGGAATAACTCCGCATGTAGTTTTTGAATCTGCAGGCTTTGACGGTAAAAAGCTAACAACGGCTGTATTATGGTAGCTGCATAACCAACCAATAACCGCGGCTCACCTGCATCTTCATACTTTTGGGAGAAGGCCTGGTCCCATGCCTTGTACCAATTTTGAAAGTCTGAATCGGCTCGTTGAAGCATGTCAAACGTAACTTCATCCACGGGACGGTCGAAAGGTGAAAGTTGGTTGTTAACCCTCTCTCGAATTGCCATGAGCTCCACGGTGGAGACGAGACGCATATCATCCTCGACTGCGAGAGGATGTTGTAAAAGTAGACGACATTGCCAGATACCCTCATCGTCCTTTAGGATAGCTGGACGGCCAGTACCATAGGACAACCTAAAACGATGTTTATGGCCACACCTTTGATGGCATCTGAGAATACTTACTGATGCTCGAAAAGGTACAAACAAAACCATGTACGGGAGGCGATGACCAGATCACGGTCATCGGACCCATCCATGCTCTTAGATCTGTTCTGCATCCGGCGAAGCAGCTTTGGCCATGCTTTATGCAATGCTATCACCTGCGTGAGACTAGGGTTGAAAGGACATGAGAAAGCAAGCTGACAAAGTTCCATTGCCATCCGCAAGGCATGACCGCCACTCAGCCAACCATTATCCGACCACCCCGAAACGAGAACTAGACAAAGTTTATCGCTACAGATAGCATTCGACGTTGCAGAATGCTCACTCATGGCTTGGATCGCTTCCACTCGAGTCACAGGGGAGAAGAGAGTGGCACGCGATATGTTCTGGACTGCGTCCAAGCTTCGGTTATATGTTTCACTTGGTGTTCCTGGGAATAATAGATCATGAGAATATTCGACGCATCAAGAGTGAACAGACCTCCTCCATCACGCACGCGAGCTCCGACCATGCAAATGGCATCTACTGCAAACGGAGAACGGTGGTGAAGGGCATCAAAAGTGTCGACTTGAGAATCAAAGACGGGCAGGAACGTAGAGCAACCAGCATAAAATCTACCAAACGAGTTAGTTGCAATGCAAGACAGGCAAGGTGGGATTGTACATTCGGAATAACTCGCGAGCCTCGTGCTCAGGTACAAGGTTCTGGGTGACGACTGCGCGAATTCATGTTGAGCTTTATAGTCGTCGAGTCTGGACACCTACCATCGGGAAAGACCAATCCGCGTGGAATTTTGTGGCGGATCTTTCTCCTTTTCGTGGGACGATTCTGATGCTCAGGGGAAGGTGATCTGGTTCTGCTCTGGGGTTCGCTGCTCGCTTCACCACTCTCCTTGACGAGACGTTATCAGGTTGTTCAATCCAAGGGGTACCGGTACTAACCTTGGCAGCCCTCTCAATTGCGACGTCCGCCAGGCCACGCAAGACCTCCCAAGGAGCGACTAGACCTGAAGCTGGGAGTTCACCATTCTCCTCGTCCTCGGCCTCGGACGAATCGATGATATCCGATGTAGGTGGAAAAGTACGTTTTGCACCTGGAGGTGGAGGAACGTGGTAGCCCCTGCTACTGTGAGAGCGTTGTTGGTCCTCAATATATCGTGCGGTAGAAGAACCCTGGGCGCCAATGGCGCCGATGCTTGAAAAGGGAGGAAGGACGGCTCCGGAAGGAGTAAAGGAAAATGGCTGACCGGCAGAATTGGTATATGAAGACGAGGATTGTGGGGAATGGAAGTCGGCGGACGGGGGGACATGGGATGGCTGAGAACCACAGGACCGAACGTCCCTAGGGGGAGGGTTGAGGGAGGGTGGGATGGACGAATGGTACGCTGATGGTGATCGAGGGCGGCGGTGGATGTTGGGGTCGTTGATGTGTGAACCGTTTGGGGTCGCAGAGACGGGTGGAGAGGCCATAGCGGGAACGGTGGGAGACTGGGTGTATTGACCCTGAGAGAATGCGGAGGGAGAGCGATGGGTGAAGGGAGCTGTTCCGCGCAAATGTGCGACGATTTCGAGGAGGGTGTTCTGAATTGCGGCCTGTGTGACTCTGATATCGGCAACGTGGGTCTCGAGACTGCGTATTCGCCTAGAGAGAGATAAGGAAGGGCAAGTGGGGGTGGAGAGGACATACTCTAGACCTGCTTCGCCGGTGAGGGTTGCCTCTCTGGATGGTTTTTCAAAGAGACATTCCAAGCCGGCATGACGACAGCGGCGACAGGGGGGGTTGTCTGCGCCCTCGCAGCGCATTTTCTGTTTGCGACAGGCATTCTGGGTGGGCCAAGGTGAGCAAGGTTAGACTGTTGGAATGGGAATATGCATACGCAAGCGCCTTTTGGGCAAGTGAGCGTGTGTTGAGTGCGAGAGGGGAATTGTACATACGGGGTACGCGGTTGAGTGTCTTTGGTTTGACGTCGGGTTTCTTGGAGGGATCGTCTTGCATCTTGGTCGAGGGTGGATCCATGAGAAGTGGGTCTGGCAAACAGCCGTCAATAATAAAAGTCGCCCAGTGTCCTGCCCATGTTGGCCAGGGCTGAGCGCTCACCGACACCATCCAGCGCTCTGCAGATCACGTGAATCATGTTTGTCTCTCTCATCTCCCACATCCTCTGGTAGGTGTTCAGTCCCCTCCTGCTCCCCGTGCTCACCCCCCCCCCTCACAGCGCTTGGTTCGCGTTCGCCCTTCCCTGCTATTCCACCTACAAGGCCCTCACACACGCCGCCTCCCCTGACACCCTTCAGGCACTGGCCACGTACTGGGCTGTCATCGGTGCGTTTATCGCATTCGAGCACACCCTCGGCCTTTTCTTGTCTTGGTTAGTCCTTCCGTTTTCATCCGGTCCCTCGTCCTGAAACGCACCCAGGCTGCCCTTCTACTGGGAATTGAGAACCATATTTGTGCTCTACATCTCGCTCCCCCAGACGAGCGTACGTCCTCTCTTTCCATACGTGCCCCTCCCTCTTCACATCCCCTCTCCAGGGCTCCACCTATGTCTACAAAACCTACTTGGAGCCATGGTTCTCAAAGAACGAAGCAGACTTTGACGTTGCCATGGCTTCCGCAAACACGAATGCCATTGCCTTTTGTCGCACTCGCATCAATGCCCTCTTTGACTTCGTCTGGAGCTTCGTGAACAAGACACCCGTCTCCGCCGACGGTGACCCACAAGAGCCCGTCCACCCCCTCGCCATCCCTGTCGACCATATCAAGGGGCTCTGGACTGCCTACGGGCCCTCCGTCTTGGCCGCATTCGCTCCCAAGGACACAAGCGATGCACACGTCAGCAGCACTGCCCACGCAGACGTCCATCAGCCATACTCGACCAACTGAGATATCTCCGAGTTTGATACGTTATTTATCCTAGTCCTGTATACCACAGATTCAGTGTCATATAGACTAGTGACCAACCGATGATCCAAGTCGATGCCTCTTAAAGGCAGTTTCGACATCGCTCGAGGTATACTCCATCGATATACCACCGTCAGCATAACACTCGGCCATCCTCGCACTGAAACTCTCAGTCATGCGTTGTAGCTCTTCTTCGCACGCCTTCCATACCCCAACCATCACCGTACCTGCCGCGATCCCGCTGCTCTCCTCCCTCGTCGTCGTCTCCTCCGCTTCCGTAAAGTGCTTTTCCACTCGTCGGAAAAGCACATCAATATGCTTGCGAACGTCCTTGCCATCAAACTCCTTCAGCACTTTCTTCAAAGACGATTTACTATAATGAGAGTTCTTTTGAACTTCACTCGGCGCTGTCGTCTTTAAGAGCCTCTCCAGCCCCTCAAAGAACTCCTGTAAATCCACCGTCAGCTCGTGTGCTGCACAAACAGGTCCTACGCACAATCAATTTCGCAAACGGTCTCCTGAGCACGATCCTGACATATGCAGCCAAGTTCTCGTTGTAGATAGTCTCAGCTTGCTTCAGGAACCCGACGACCGATCCAGTTTCCAACTGAGAAATCTCGGCGACAAAGTAATGCATGTTTTCTGCACAGATTAATGATATACGTCAAGATCCTGCACATTACACTCACCAACAATCAACACGTGATAGTTGAGCTGACCCTTGTCTTCACCATCGCCATCCAACGTGGCCATGTGCTTCAAGCACTCAAACATACTGTGCACAATTTTCTCGTATGCCGAGTCAACATGTGCTCGAATCTCCAGTCCATCCGCGCCGATCAGCTGTTGCTCAACGCGACCCACATAGATTGGGAAGTACTTGATAAAGTGAGCCACGCCTTTGCGTTTCTTACTCGTCAATTTCGTCTCATCCACCAGTTTGATCTGCTGGTTCTGAGTCGCTTGCATAAGCCATCACGTCCATCTCTGTATCAATCGGCTTGCTTACAATATGTCGGTCAAACGTTCCTTTCAGCCGCATATGTTGTTTTTCTAGTATTTGAAGGAAAAAGGCATTGCCACGTTCATCCGCATCCACCAAGAATCGCTCCAGACAAGCGATAATGCCGACCACCTGTCTGTTCTCGATTTGAGCGCATACGTATATCGACACGGCAGATCCTTACAGTGCATCCCTAGCAACAGCGAGGTCGACCCATTGCTTCAACTCGGTAAGCAGGAAACCGAATATCAAGTCCATGGCGCCGCGCACTAGCTTCGCGGTGGACTGACCAAGACCGGCGCTCCTAGCTGCCTGGCGTCGGAAGTAACTGTCCAGACCGGCATAATCAGCAAACGTTAGACCAGCGTCATTGATCTGAAGAAAGTCTGCGATGAAGTCCCCTTCCCGGTAGATCTGAGGGGCAATTTGGTCCAAGATATATCCGAGGGCCTGTATTCGAGTGAGAATGAGACCCAATCTCTTGCATTCAGCAAAGACACGAACGTCAGCTGCTCCATATTCCTCGCCCGCTTGTCCGCCTCGTTCCCGGGTTCGTGTTTCCACTGGGCCACGCACAATGGTACCCGCACGACGAATTGCGCCTCCTCTCGCGCTTGTATGATTCGATGCAAAACCTGAAGCGCGGGTTAAAGTGAAAGGAAGAGACGATACAACAACAACTTACTTTGTTCCACGTCTTCCTCGGGAGTCTTTTTCAGCAAACCAGCATAAATCGAAAATACCCCCTTCATCTGGGTGTTGTGAAGGTCGCTGGCTGCTGAGAAGTATGCCTGCAAATCAGGGGGTTAGTTCCAGAACCTTGCACCAGAAAGTGGCGTACAGCACAAAACTTTGAGTACACCGTTTCGTCCATCTCCTTCAGATACAACAGGAGACCAGCATATCTGCCAAGATAGATCTCCATGCCTTGATGGTTATGTATAATTGGTCGTCCACGTCCTTTTGGTCGGGAAATTCCGCCGTTATCATCAAGGATGAGTTTGGACTTGCAGCGGTATGAGCCATCTGCATCGTAAGACTACGCAATGGATCAAACTGACCTGCGCGACTATCATAATAGAGAGGTAGTCGAATATGCGTTTGCAGAACTGAGCGTTATACGTCCTGTACTCATCCAGCCTTTCCATGCTAGCAGCCATTTCTGAGGACAAAGGTCAGCCCACGTGACTTGGACAAATGTAGCCCCGACCTGTATCCTGGCTAGCCTGAAGTGCTTTATAGAGTTCCGTAGCCGCTTCTTCGAGCCGTTGTATTCCAGTTTGCTTCTCGAGAGATTCCTGGGTAAGTGTAAGTAATGCTTCCTGACTAACTTGGACTGTTTTCTGAGTGTGCGTCGCGTCAGAATACGTTGGAGGAATGCTAGACGGGCTACACACGAGCAAATTCTCAAGTTCACTGAGAAGCATGCCTTGGTTTTGCATTTGGACTTGCAAACCACGTCGTTGCGACTGGATGAAAGAGATATCATCTCCTACAGCCTATCGAACCGATCAGAACAATAAAAGTGTCGCTATGGTTTACTGACGTTTAAATGAATCTTGTACGAGGATAACAAGCTGTCCATTGCGTCTACCTCGCCAAGAGCCTCGTCCAGGTATTTGACAACAAGGTTCACCCGATCATCAGATTCCAAGAAAGAGTGTATGTTGGCCTAGCGAGTGAGTCACTTGTCAGGCCAGAACTCGGATTGCAAGTCAGACGGCCGACCTTGTCCAGTGCCATGAGCTCATCAAGTAAACGAGCTTCGACCAAGTCTGCAGCCCCCCTTGCAGACTTTCGGCCAAACGTATCGTCGCTTGCCCATTCATAACCTTCAAGCATTTCCTCGACACTGATCATCGTTGCTTCTGCGGTCTCCTCTGCATCCTCTGCATCCTCTTCCGAGCCCCAGTCACCCGCCACAAGTCGGTCAAGGGCAGCTTGGTTTGCAGGATCGAAGAATGAGACGCGGTTAGTGTGTTCTCGACGCATCTGCGGAATCTCGGGAGGCTTTGGAGTCACGGTACTTGACAGTGGCTTGTATGCGGATGCGGGCGATTCGGAGTGCGCATGATGGTGTGATTCCGTCAGATGGCCAGAAGATGGAGGCAAGTCAAGAGATGGCTTGGCAGACGCGTGACCTGGAGGGACCGAACGCGAGAAAGCAGCCTGAGGACGAGCAGGAGCAAGACTGGATGGAAGAGCAATCGCGGCGCCCGCGGCAGAAGGGGGAGGTGTTGCGATGGATGGTCTACGGCCGATCCTTGGTCTCAAAGCACTGGGCACGCGGGCTAGCGGGGACTGATGTGAAGAGACAGAAGGGGAAGGCGGGCGGAGACCCGGAGTGCTGGAGACGATGGACTCCCTTGTGGAATGATTCCTTATTGAACCCGCAGGTGACGCTGAACGGGAGGGGGCCTTGAGGATGTGTGGAGTTTGAAGAGCCTGTGTATTGTCCAGGGATGTGGGCAGGCGGTTTGACAAGGCAACTGGAGTGGAGGAAGGTAAGGGCACGTCGTCGGGTGGTGGGTCTCCGTCTGCCGTAACACTGAGAGAAGTTTGAATGAGGGATTGGTGCGACATACTGGATGTCTCATCTACGCCGACAAGATGGAGTGGCGCATCGACAAGGGAACGGAAGAGGTCGACGATGGCTCTGACGAAATCGGTCTGTTCAACAGCATCATCTGTCTGCCACTTGTATGTCCTCGCGAGGGTGATGTTGAACGAGGACGACTAATTGTGGGGCGTGAACGGAGGGCGGGTGAGATGAGGCAGGACGTACGCTGGCGACCTGTATGCCTCTGAGCTCTGTGAGCTTCCAGGTCTTTCCTACGGAGAATGAACCGTTGGTGTTCAGCTTTGACTTGTGTATGAAGCCGGTGTTGTCAGCAGCGCCTGGGAGGCAAGAGTTAGCAAAGATGGAGTTGGGAGGAGGTGCACGGACGGGAGATGATGATGTAGCGTGGCTTCTTTCCCTGACCTTCGCCCGAGTCCTCCCATATCTTGATGTGGGCGACGTAGGACTCTGGGACGTCGGCGTTGGCGTTGCGCTTGTCAAAGACGGAAGCGACGATGCGCTGCCTTGCGCGATCGTTGTCGGCCATGGTGAGCTCAGAGTTGTACCTAAACGGGTCGATAAGGGTTGTAATTTACATACATACGACGGCCTCTGACCGCTTTGTCCACCAGGTCCACACCTCCCAGGTACATATATCCCTTACCTCGCAGCCCGTCTCCACATGATGCTCACCCACCCAGCTCTCTCCATCTCCTCCCGCTCTTCCACTCTGTCGTCACCAGACGCCCTCTCTTCCTTCAATGGACAGGAAGACTGCCTCACCGCCGATAGCCCTATATCCTCCTCCTCCAGAGATGCCTCTGTAGACATGCAAGACCCCATGGATGTCGATGTGCACGTCGGCTCATCCCAGGAATCTCTCCACGACACCCTCTCAAGGCGGTCCCTTAGAAACCGTGCTCTACTCTCAGACAAGGCCTCGCTCAGGTTCAGACCAAATCCAGTCCCTCTTTCCACTCGATCAAAGTCACATGCCCGTGGTGCTTCCGATGACAGTCTCAGGAAAAAGGTCCAGAAGCACCCCGGCTCACATCCTACCCCAAAGCCCCATTCCGAACGCGATGCACGAGTTCGCGAGCTCAAGTCTCGCGCTCTCGCAATCCCCTCCACAGGCAAGACACCCGCAACGGTCCGCCAGAGAATGGTCATGCAGATGGTTTACGACGAGATCACCCCCTATCCAGATGAAGCCTGGGTGGCCCAACTCGGCATCATGATACAAAGGTACTTGACCCCTCTCTCTCCCACAAGCCATCCTCTTACCCTCATTCAAGAGAATACCATCAAGTCAAGAATTGGTTTTCCAATCAGCGCCAGAAAGATGCTCGAGACTCTCGGCAAAGCCCACAGCCTTCTGCCTCTTCTAATTTGGAATCCTCGTTGTGCAAGATAGTGTGCGATGGCCGGGATATGAGGATCCGTGCATCAGCCCTTGACGTGTGCGCGGCTGATGGATGGTCCGATACCTTCTTTGATGAAGTGGTCATGATTCACAATTTCCGTCTCTTGGCAAAGCAAAGTCAGGACGAGGCAAGAGCAGCTCTTCTTGGTTCTCCCGTTGGCACCATGGACCTACCACATACACCATCTCGTCTTTCATGACATTCACTCATCCTTTGTACACATACATCAACCTTGCTCATTTTCCTGTACATTCTAATCATCACTTGCCGTATGTGTATCACTTATAACATGGTCGTAATACTCATCGTTGCTGTAAATCACAATCCAGTCGCATTACATCAGATCGCCTCATCCGTGGGCAGGGTTTTATACTGAGATGAAGAATCTCCTTCTTGACACCATAACCATCTCCAGAAGCCCCCATTTCGGGTTTCATCCGTCGCTCTGCTCCGTACCTGCCCAGCCCGCAAAACTTGGTATCGCTTGCCTCTCCACGTAACCTCATTTCCGCATACGGCCAACATCCATATAGGGAGGGCCAATATCTCTCGCATGCACCATGCCCCAATAAACTTCCAGCGTTCATGAGCAGGGAGTGGATAGCCAGCGAGTGATTCGTATACATCCAAGTCAACCCAGAGCCACGCAATATGGTGGACAGGCAAAAAGATCCACGGCGACACGCCGAACAGGTAGTTGACACTCGCAGCGGCTATGGAACTTGCCACCAAATTCTCCGTAAATGGTTCGAGAATAGTAGCCGCAGGAACCATGTGTTTGCGAACACGGATCCATCGAACGCGGCGCCAGACGTAATCGACCAACGTCATTTTGCCTATTACGTTGTGTGCAACGTCGCAGGAAAGGTCGTGTCGAACATCTAGTTCATGCCAAAGAGCACTGGCGATCATGTTGTCCTCAGCCAAGAAAGATCCAAAGGCTGCAAGCCCATACTCGCCCTCCCTGGCATCCGTTTCTTTGCGAGGCTTTAGTGATCCGTTAACCCGCTCCAAGTCGGAACGACGAAAGAGATTCGATTTGCCCACTACACAAGACTCGATCGCCACGGCATTGATCGCGAGGTACATCTTGGCGTGGTTGGTGTTCAAAAATGCTGCTTCGGCCCGTGCGCCAAGATATCCTTGGTATTCAGTTGCAAAGGGAACATGATGAACCAGGCCTGTGCGCTTCTTGGAAGGATTCTGGGACGCAGATGATTCGTTAAGGATGTCCACTGCGCGTGCAAGCGTTCCAGGTGCGGCTGAGACGTTGGAATCAATGACCCAGAGGATATCATGGGTGGCCTGTCGGTATGACTTTACGAGGTTGTTTATTTTTGGATTGACGCCAACAATCTCCTCGCCTGTGGACAATACATGAGCCAAATTGTGAAAGATGTATCTTGGCTGTAACATGCGCACCGATGATAATCTTGGCATTTATTTGAGGGTATCCGCTCATCAGCTCTCTGACCACCGTAAGAGCCTGGTCATCTTCATCCGCAACAGAGAACAAGATCTCAAAGTCCGGGTATTCCTGTACGAATGTGGACTCCAAGTTCTCGAACAAGTTGGTATCCAAGCCTTTGAGAGGTCGTAAAATGGAGACGCCTGGTGCGTCTGGGGACGTTGCAAGAGGAGAACGAGGACGGAGACGATATCGTCCACGTCTGCCAACGAAGTCAACGCCAAACCCACACTTTCTCGAATAGTAGCCACTTTACCCTGTCTTGCATCCTAGCAGGCCAATGGACCACAGTACCACATACCAGCCAAGTCCGATGGCAGAGAGTACGCCGTAGACGGTGGAACTGCTGAATGTCGGATTTGACATGGCCAGCCTCCTTGTATATATTTGCCAACTCGAGTTGTAGCAAGCCAAAAACAGTCGTCCACAAGTGTACGTATTTACAGTCGTTTGCATAATAAACTGCAATGCCGACTTTGAACAAACCATATTACCTTGTTTACCTGTAAACAAGGTCATTCAACCCGAGAATTGTGGCTGTGAAGTCTCCGAATCTTCACCGTGTGATCCCGGGTGTAGTTCCGATTTTATCCATTACTGGTGCTAAGTACATCACTGATGCTCTGAAGTTTCGTCCACCACTCTGTTGTAATTCTATCTAACTCGTTAAGCCGCTCATCTTCTCTTCGTAGGTGTTCGTTAGGGTGTGTTGTAAATAGCTTCTCGTTGAATTCGCGTAGCAATCTTATGCTATCTCTCCCTCGACTCCGGGACAGCGCTACATATGCATTGAAAGGTGTGAGTTCGCCCGTAGGTGGCTGTGCGATATCAACGATCACTTTTTCTATTGTTTGTCCTTGTGATCTGTAATCCGTGAATGCATACGCAGCGGTTAGTGGGATTTGTCGCCGCGTTATCCGTTTCTCCACTCCTTGATGAAGAATTGTAAATGTTCATTCCATCGGCACCAGTGGCAATACTCGTTCCTCCAATCCTTCCAATTTTTTGGCTTTGGTTCGTTGCATCTTCACCAAAATGCATGCTGGGACAGCTCAACTCGACGATTCCGTTTGGTGATGCAAGTCCACTGGCTTCCGTTTTGTGCAGAATGAGGCTGACTATCTCTCCCCGAGACCCATTCACGACATCCAGTCCTGTTTCGACGTTGAATATTGTTGAAAGGACACGTACTTGATGTCACGTGACCTGCTTAAGTAATCAGTAAATAACAGTATATAAGACTCTGCTGAGTCTGAATTGTTATATAACTCTCTTGATCTCTTACCGCTATCATCTCTGAGTACCCTCTCTCCAAAGGTAAGGCCCCATGGGCAGTTTCCCTGTACCTGAGCGGTAATGCTGGGTACACGCTATTGCAACAGGTTATGAGCCCTGCAGCTCTGACTGAGCGGTTTACCTGCTCGTCATCTGCACATCGGCGAATGCCTTTGGACATCAGCCGTCCTAAGCGGAAACGCCGGACACCCTGGCAGTGCGGCAACGCCCTAGGGCAACAGCCATGAGACTACAGATGTAGGGGGTCGCTATGACCCTACATTCTGGAAGCTCTGACTGTTCAGTGATGCGGTTTCCTCCCGCTCCCTTCACCGGTACTAATGCTGACACGTCATCCTTTCAGATCCTACTATCGACATGTCTTCCTCTGTTATGCTTGGACCGGGTAGGTACAAGCATAGCCCTTGTGAAACGAAGAACGAGGAAAGCGTCGACTCAGAAGCACGACGAGGTCTTATAGAAGTAACGTCCTTCAGAGTAGGACAAAGACTACAAGGGATCAAGGAGCTCGTGGGGTCGTCCACACGAGGTTCAAGGGTTCAAGGAGGTTGGGCTGATTACCAACGGTTCAAGTGGGGACCACAAGAGCGATAGATTGTACAAGGTACAAGAATACAAGGGAGCTCAAGAGTAAAGAAAGTACATGGGGCGATAAACGACGGTTTATATACTACATGGAAGAGAAGTTAAGGGTAGGCATAGAATGCGAAGGAAAGAGATAGAATGTGGAGGAAGGTGTACGATGACTAAGCAAGTGGAGTGTCGTCGGGGCGCCGACGGAATGGAACTGGAGATAAGGGAAGTCATTGTAGAAAAGGAATAGTGTTCGCAGTGCGTGTAGTACAAGATAAGCGATAAGAGAAGAGAAAAGATAAAGTCGTAACATCCTCCACCCTTACTTCCATCCCCAAGATGAACGGCACCAACTACAAGCATTGGGCCCAGGACATGGAATCCTACATCCGCGCCTCCGGATCCTGGCAGAAGGCCATGATGAAGCAACGCCCACTCGCCGCTGGCGCAGTGGCTACCACTGCTGAGGATGAAGCCATGGAGAAGTGGGACGAGAACGACGATAGGGCCCTTGGGGCCATACGTCTCCGCCTCGAACCCCACATCGGTTCCCGCTTCGCCAGCAACGTTACCGCCAAGTCCCTCTGGGACTCTCTCAAGCAGCAATACAACGCCGCCTCTCTCGCCTCCGCCTACACAGAGTGGAAGAATATGTTGGGGATTATCTTCCCCGACAACCAACACCCTGGCCCAGCCTTTTCGAAGCTGAACGCCAGTTTTTCCCTCCTCGAGGAACTTCAGCATAAGGTTCCCAACAACCTCAAGGCCCTCATCACAGTGGCAAAGCTGCCAAAGTACGCGGAAACGCTACACGCGCAGCTCAACGCTGCCATCGATCTGGCCCCCACGACCACCACTCCCAACAAGGTCCTTACCATGGCTGAGTTGGAGACCACCCTCACCGCTGCATGGCAGCACTACCTCACCCGCTGTAAGCCGCAACAAGCGCAGGCGAATAAGATCACCAACGTGCGTCGCCAGAAGGGCGACCCCCAGTTCCAGCAGCAACAGAAGCAGCCGGACGCCTCCTCCTCCGATAAGAAGGACGAGGATAAGGGGAAGAAGAAGCAGCGTCGAGGAAAGAGGTCCGATGATGGGGAGAAGAAGCGGAAGGACCGCGCCAACACGGCCGCGGAACAGTCCTCCGCCTCGTTCGCCTTTGCGAACTTCATCCACGAGCCCGCTGTTTACAGCCCGGCCTCCGTGGAGTTCTCCTCTCCGGTCCCTGACCCGCGCGCTCTTGCGCACACCGCCGGCATTCAATATCCCGGTCCCCCCGCCTTCCCGCAGGTCCTTGAGACCGTCCACCTCGCCAGCTGAATTGGGGCAACCCCCACTCCTCAAGTTGTTCGCACCCTTGAGCCAGTTGCCACTCGCTGCCACAAGCGCGTCCACTCCTCTTTCTTGGAGATGGGCCCCTTCGGCGAACCCTCCTCCATCACCCTCCTCGAACGCATCGAGGAGACCCCTCAGGTATTCCGTCCGCTTGACAGCGACGATGACTATGATGGGTATTCGGACCCCGAATCCAATGGTGGTGGTGACGAGGAAGACGCTGTGAGCTTGGGGGATCCCATGGAGATCGATCACGACATTGAACGCTTCATGGAGTATTCGGCAAAACAGCAAGTCCCCACTTTCCTTTGTCCACGTCTCGCAGGTACTGATGTGTGGATATCTTCGCCACAGATAGTATGTAGCTTCTCCACGTGTACACCTGTAGTAGATAAATTGGACAATATCACTACTTCTGTACCTTTCTCCATGTGTGATCACTGTAAGCCATCCTCTAAGGGAAAGGAAAAGGAACATGGTCACTGTATGCCACCCGACATGTGGCTCCTTGACTCCGGGGCTTCGTCCCACTACACCAGTGATCTCAACGATCTGATCAAGTATAAAGAATTCAGTGCACCCACCTATTCTCAAACGGCCAATGGCCGAGCAAAGATCCTAGGAAAAGGAACCGCAGTTGTGGAGTTCCAAGGTAGACTTGTGCGGTTATCGCCAGTCATTTACATGCCATCATGCTCTGTAAAGCTCATTTCAATGGGCACCTTACTAGTTGATCAATGCATGACACTTAAAACCCGTCCCCGCATCATAGACATTTATGATAAATGTTCTAACCATCTGGTACTTAGTTTCCACTCACATGGCGACACAATGTACTGGATTCGTGCACCAGTAGTTCATCCCAAGGCAGACCTTGCGTCATTGACCCTTGTGGACTATGAACTCCTTCACCGCCGATTAGGCCACCCTTCGCGCGATGTGCTCCGCGCTGCAAAGAAGCACATTAAGGATTTCCCGGACGTCGATATTCCGTCCAACCCTCCTATCTGTCCCGGCTGTGAACTGGGCAAACAACACAACCGTACTTTTCCTCATAGCGAGAAGCGCGCAAGCGCTCCCTTTGAGTTGATTCATTCTGACCTCAAGTTGTTTGAACTCGAATCATACCACAAGTACAAGTACGCTGTTGTCTTCTATGATGATTTTACATCTATGGCTTGGGTGGTCCTCATTAAAACGAAGGACCAAACACTTAAAGCAACCAAGCAGTTTCACGCCTATGTGCGTACTCAGTTCAACGCCGTCGTAAAACACTGGCGCTCTGATGCTGGAGGCGAATATACCTCCAAAGCTTTCACTGAGTATATGCGCGATAATGGCATAAACATCCAACAATCCGCCCCTTACGCTCATCAGCAAAACGGATGCGCGGAACGCTTCATCCGTACTCTTATGGACAAAGCACAACCCATGCGACTGCAGGCTTGCCTGCCTGATTCCTATTGGGAGTTCGCGGTACTTCATGCACTTCACGTGTATAATCGCACCCCTTCCGCTCGACTCAACTGGAAAACGCCATCCGAAATGCTTACCGGCCAAAAGCCTACTTTATCGCATCTTCGGGTATTTGGCTGTGGCACTTATGTGCACATTCCAGTTGAGACTCGCAAAGGTAAACTGCAACCTAAATCACAGCTAATGATCTACCTTGGGGTCTCCACCGGCAGTGATTCAAACTATCTATTCATGCGCCCTAACAACGCACTACACACTTCGGCGCACGCCGTCTTTGATGAGAATCTGTTCCCCAGATGCTCTAAGGCAGCACCTCACCGGCCCGTTAACCACCCGCCGCGTTCTCATTCACATGATGACAATTCGTCTGAATCATCAGGGGATGATAATGAGTCTGATGCGGATCTCGCTCCTCGACCCCCTACCCCTCGTCAACAGGCTCCCCGGCCTCTCACTCCACCTCCGGCAGCACCGGCACCCCCGGTTACACCTCCTCGCCGTCCGCCGTCCACCTCCACCTGCTCACCCAGCGCGCCCACAGCGGGAATGCCGCGCACCTCTCAGACCCGGAAACATGTATGGAGAGCGCCACGACCCGGTCAGGCAGCTTCGAGATATCGAACGCACTGCTGATTGGCGCAGATTGGTTGGAGAAGCACCGGCTGGACCTTCGGATTCACCCGTGATCCCTGGCGGTATGCCTCCGTCGGAAGATGACGTTGAACGCATAACCAGGGAAGGGGGAGACGCATTGGTTTCATACCTCTGCAGCTGTGCATTTCCAATCGGACATGAACAGTCCAGCGTGAACTACCGGGAATGGACCTACCGCGACATTTTAAAGTTGCCCCTAGACGAACAAACCCTATGGCGAAAAGCCTGCCACGATGAGCTACAAATGCTCAAAGATCGCAAGGTCTATGAAATCGTGGATCGACCCACACACAGGAAGGTTATCAAGAACCGATGGGTCTTTGATGTTAAAACCGATGGAAGAAAGAAAGCCCGGCTTGTAGCCAAAGGGTTCTCCCAAGTAGAAGGGATTGACTTCGATCAAATATTCTCCCCTGTCGTACGCTTTGAGACAGTGCGGTGCATGCTCGCCCTCTCAGCAATAGAGAACTGGTACATCACCGGTCTCGACGTCCGATCTGCCTATCTATACGGTGTAGGGAAGCTACGCTCCCTAACCTGGTACGACGTCATATAGCCACCCCATCACTCATAACCAGTACCCAACACCATATTCATCACGTCTCATCCAAGTCCGAAGCTCCTTCATCAAACCCGAACGAAGTCCGACGCGTTTGCCCTCGCACCTCAAGTCCGAACCTTCGCATCGCAAGTCCGAGCCATGTCCTATGTCCTATGTCCGTCCAGATCGTATCGGGTGTTCTTCATATTGGTTTGTAATCAATTACATGACTTCTAAACTAAAATTACAGGCTCGTTTCATGAGCGTCGTCATTCGTAGTGACAATTTTGCGTTTGTTCCTGATCACATTATCCTCGGATTTAAGGAACGACATGTCACACGGATCTAGTTTGTTTGTTTTGTTTCATCTTTATATCTTTATCCCTGGTTACCATTAAGTCCGGAATATGCTCCGAGACTATAAACCTTTGTATTCGGACATCTGAAGACATCTTTCGCCCAGTTGGTGTTGATCATCTTTTCTCGTCCACGTTGTCCTAAACGTCTCTAATACGAAGTCCGGTGCCCGTTGCACGACTTACCATCGCTCTCACTCACGTCTCGCACTCTCATACATCTCGCGCTCCACAACCCGACGCTCAGGTGTCTCTTGGGTGTCCTTGCATCCACTTCTCTCACCTGTCCGAAACTCCGGACTTCGTCTAGGAGCCTCGGACTTCCTGCTTCTTGTCCTCCCATTCTTCTACTCACGTTTGAATCCCTTTAGGGTCGAACCCATCGCACCCTCACCCATTTTTCTGTAGCTTGTGACCTGATCGGCTTAGTCCAGGAAGGTTATCAGCAACCCTTAGTTATCTACAACGGCAAACTGGACGAAGAACTATACATGGATTTCCCTGAAGGCTTTATGCCCGCTCATCTAAAGGGAAAAGTTCTCAAGTTACTACGCGCACTATACGGCCTTAAGCAAGCCGGATTAGCTTGGTGGCGCGAACTAGACCACTCCATGAAAGAACTTGGCTTCACGTGCATTAAATCAGACGCTGGCCTATTCATCTATCGCAAAGGAAAAGAACTCGTCCTAGCGATTGTCTACGTAGACGACGCCATCTTCTGCGGCCCCAACAAACCTTTTGTAGACAAGGTTAAAGCCGCTTTTATGAAGAAATGGGACTGTCGTGACTTAGGAGAAACACGCGAATTCCTAAGAATGAACATACATCGAGACGGTCAAACCATTAAGATCGACCAGCGAGAATACCTCGACAAAGTCATAGAGCAATGCGGTATGACTAACGCAAAAATCGCCAACACCCCTCTCCCTCAGGGTTATTACCCAGAGAAGAATGATTCACCTGTCAAACCGGAACTTCAGACGTGATTCCAGATGGTGATTGGATCACTACTGTACCTCATGATCGGTACACGACCTGACATTGCATATGCGGTTACCCAACTCGCCCGTATGTCTGCAAACCCATCAGAAGAGCACCTTAACAAGGCTCTATACATTTGCCGGTACCTCCTAGGTACCCGAGATTATTCTCTTGTTTACAATGGCAAATCAGGCAAAGGCATCATCGCCTGCACCGACTCTGATTGGGGACAAGACAAAGTCACGTCCCACTCGCAAACAGGTTTCTACCTGAAATTCGCGGATGGTGTGTTCTTGTGGAACTCACACTTACAAAAGACCACCGCTCTGTCTTCAACTGAAGCTGAGTACATGGCTTTGAGTGACTGTACGCGCTAAGCTATTTGGATACATCAAATGATGCAGGAACTTGGTTATAACCTTGGACCTATTCCCGTTTGTGGTGACAACCAAGGATCACTATTTATAGCACAAAACCCTGTTACCGAAAAACGATCCAAACACATCCAGATCCGCTACCACTTTGTACGCGATGCTGTGATGCTATGGAAGCAGGTTGAGCTACTCTTTATCCCAGGAACCGACAATCCCGCGGATATGTTCACTAAGAACCTTGGACATGTCAAGTTCAAGGAGTTTCGCTCCCAGCTCGGTTTGGAGTTCAACTCGCCTTAAATGTGCGGACGTTCTTTACATTATTATGTACTTCTCACTTGTTATCTACATATCTACCGTATACCAGACAAGGGGGAGTGTTGAAAGGACACATACTTGATGTCACGTGACCTGCTTAAGTAATCAGTAAATAACAGTATATAAGACTCTGCTGAGTCTGAATTGTTATATAACTCTCTTGATCTCTTACCGCTATCATCTCTGAGTACCCTCTCTCCAAAGGTAAGGCCCCATGGGCAGTTTCCCTGTACCTGAGTGGTAACGCCGGGTACACGCTATTGCAACAAATATCACCATTACTTGCATCCCAACGGCCAATTCGACCACGTTCGGCAAACTTCCTCGTTTGTCTTGTCTTCCACGTCCTTTTGAATGTTTGCTCGCAACAGCGAATTTTTCGTTTAGAGTGAGTGGTAGCCCATTCTTGTGGTCGTATGCCTTGCAAATGAACAAAGTAGCTTTGTTCCGTTTTGCTATGGTACGTGCCATTTGCTCGTTCCACTGTCGGTGAACTGAGTGACGTGGAGTTACCAGTACGTGGTTGTTCCAAGGAGCGGTCGTGAAGTCGGTAGTAGGACAAATGGGATTTGTCAATATCAAAGTGCGAAGCATTGCAATGTGATGTGATCTGCAGTTTCTGTGACGGACGTGTTGTAATAATTCGTTCCAGTCTGCATTGGTTACGCGGACTTGCTGCTTGAGACGAACAACAGTGGTGAACTTTTCATATATGCTTCGTCCCAACATCTCTTCGGCAGTATCGAGTGATGGATTGCACGGATAATATAGTGGTGAGCTTCTCTTTGAAACGATGGGCGGGAATTGATGGAAATCTCCAACCAGGATTACGTTCACTCCACCAAAAGGTTTGTCTACATCTCCTTCGCCAACAAGACATTTTGCTCTGCATATTGCTTTTGACAATTTGGCAAGGAATTTGCGGCCAACCATTGATTTTTCATCGATTATGAAGTAATCTTTTCCTTTCCATATTTTGGCTAATTTGTTCATCGCACATGCTCCTGGTTCGTGGCCATTGACAGGTATACCCCCAAGAACGTGGAGGGTCCTCCCATCAATTATTGATGCCGCTATGCCTGTATATGCACCCTTCACAAGCCTATCTTTCATTCCGCGTGCAGTGAAGTTCTCCATTATGGTTTGTATGGTTTTTGATTTACCAACACCTCCTTCTCCTGCGATGACCATTAAAAGTTGAGGAACGTCCTTTCCACTTTGAGTTTGCTCCAGATGCCAGTCGATAATATCATATGCTCTCCGCTGATCAGTGAGAAGTTGATCCGGCTCCACGGCAGTAAGTTTTTCGGTTACTGAAGGCATGATTGATTCTATCTGATTTGCCTCTCCTTCATCCTCGGTTTCCATCGTGTTTATAGATTGAATGCCGGCCGTCTCGATATCTTCCTCATCCCCTTCTCCACCAAGACTTTCTTGCTCACGGACACATTCATCCATCGCTTTTTGCCATTGCCGAATACGAACTTCATTGTCTCCGTTGGCATATGTCACTTTTTGTATGTTATTGTTCGTTTGCTCTGTGCTGGCATTCGATAATGTACTTCCTTCTCCAAAGATGCTTCTGGACTGTGCGATTAAAACTGCGCTAGCCGCATGTTGTTCTTCTTGTGGGTTTCTTTGATCCTGCTCATACAATGCTAGCTCTGCTTCAGTTATTGGCAAAGCTTCTTCTTCCTCATATAAATCCATCATTTCGTCGATGCCATCTGTGACTCTCATGCCCTCTGCTTGTCCCTGTCTTTCCTCGTCATTGGGTTCGTCATTGCTCTCCTGCTCTTGTGCTTTCTTCATCACTGCTGTCCGACATTCATAGTAATAATCAACCCCTGCAACGATGTCTTTCTCTTCTTGTGATGCTTGGGATAGAAATTGGTCATATTTTTCCTCCCATGTACCCTCGTTTGGTTGTATGTCTTGTATCCTTTGCCATGGTACAAGCAGAGCCAACACTGATGCACAGTATAATGCTCGTCGGCTAGGGTCCTTTGAGGATGGGATAAATGTTCCGACAACATTAGGTAGTGTATTATGTCCTGGTGGTTGAATGACACGGCAATTTGTATTGTTGCGGGGATGTTGTTGCATGTAAGAACTTTGCTTGTGAGGTCGACGTCCTCGTTGTGCTGATGTTGTTGGTACAGATGTCGAAGATTGACTGGCTGTTTCTGTTTCCGAACTTTGCTTTGAAGCAGGAACTTGTTCCTCATATGTATCAATGACGAAACGGATGAATGAGTAATTTGTTAGTTCCGGGCCCCGGTAACGATAGTCTTCATATTGAGATGCACGTGTACGCAACCCTCCTTCCTTTCCAAATTCCAAAGTTACAGCTTCCTGTTCATCTATGCATTAGGACCTAGTAGCGATGACACCGATGACTCATTAATTGCAACTTACTTGTGACATATGTTCGGAGGTGTTCTCCATGTTACTAACATTGTTGTGTTGTGAGCCCGTTTCATTATCTTCCCCTCTTGTCTCACTTCTGCTTCCATCACCATGTTCAGATAACATGTTTTAGAGTCATTTAAAATTGGCTCACTGAGTATGTGCCCCACCCTTTAATTCGGGAAAAGTTCGCTCAAGCTGCTTTTGAACTGAAAACCAGTATAATGGAACGTAGTGATGCGAACGTATGCAATCACCATACCCCATGATGTAAGACATTACTTGTGGTCCAGATAGTTCCATTTCTCGATTAATGGCTTGCTGACAGCGAAATATCAATAACCGGTTTCGTTCAAGAATACTGGTCAGATGGTTTGAGTTGTTTTCATGGTAAAGCATAGCTTTAGCCATCAATGCTGATACATTGTTATTCTTCGACTGTTTCTTTGTCACATAAGATGTTGTGTACCACATAACGTCCTTTGTATCCTCTCCATTTGTAAGTAATTTGATGTCGTTATTGCAGAGGAGAGTGGTTGTGATTGCAGGACAAAAATTGTTCATGAATCCATATGTCCGCTTTGGTGACCAGTTGCCTGCCTCATCCACATATTCTTCAGCACTTGTTTGCCAGGGTGCTCGTCTTTTGCATGTCATTCGACCTTGTCTATTGAAACGTAGACATGTGGATATTGAGCACGTATGGATCTGGCTTGCTTGTACGACACGACATTCGAGAATTGTGTTTTGTTCTTGCCAATCAGGTCCATCAACATCTGGTGGCCGTGAATATCCTATCTGGGTCTCGTGTGTAGTTGAACGGATGGTTTCTTCATCAAGTCCATTGACATGGGCACGGACATTGTTCCAGATGAATGTCCGAATCTTCTCCAGGAAATCAGGTGACTTCAAGAGGTCCCGTAATTCATAGATATTGGGAGTGTCTTTCAGCCAAATGAAACAATGTAAATGTAACGTTCCACGTCCTTGTGCTTCAACGACTCCGAAGTAGGCGCTGACATGGCCGAGAACGCCGATAGTACTCTTCACTTGGTTTTGTTGAATTTCGACACCAAATAATGTTGTAAAAACTAGATTGATGATGAAAAAGAAGTACTTTGCTGCAGCATAGGGGTCTCTTGCTATGTTCATGGCTCTGTGATGAGCATCTGGTCCAGCTGTCGCCAAGAATTCATCCATATTGATCTCTTCTCCTGCGAAAACCTGTGCGATAGGGTCTTGTATATCGTTTGGGTTTATGGTAATCCATAATGATGGTCCACGCAAAAGCAAAGTTGTTCCCCAAATGCTCCCGCAATAAAGAACTCGACTGTTGTCTGATCCTGTAACCCGACTTGATGCTAAAAACACGTGTTTACGTAGCATCCGGATTCGAGGATCTGTGGGTGACCTTCCTTCTTCTTCCTCTTTCGCTGCAACTCGTACATCACTGGTGGAAATGGATCCTATCACAAGCTTGTTCTTTTTGAAATCCTCTCGTTGCATTTGGACACGAGCAGATGATAAAGCCTTTCGCTTTTGTTGGATCCCGAATACAACGAATGGAAAGGTGTGGTGGGTACGGAATCATTTGTCGTAATACTGCATTGCCCATTGAGCGTGCTCATTGAATGAGACAGTTTGTGTGCGTTTAATCTCGAATCCACGTTCTCTGCCTTCCATGTCTTGGCCGAATTCGCTAACTGGTTTTCGACTGTGTCGGACAGCATAACCACCCTCTTTTCCACTTTCAAGCACATTCATCAATCCATGCTTCATCATCTCGTTCATCTGGATCCCATTCAAATCGATGTCTGTGACTCCCAGAAATTGAAGGGGTATCACTGTTTCATCTGATATAGGAATTAGCATTCGTCACTGACTTGTTATTCTTTTTAAAATTAGGTTCTCTTACCCATTTCTTCTGGCAGCATATTTGCTGATTCCCCTATGACATCGTAAATTTCGTCGCATCGCTCATCTCATTCATCAACTGTATTTGAATTATAATCAGTAAATGTTTAATCTTGGAAACGTATATTTACCATTAATTGCAGTATCCTCGCCGGGAACATATCCCTCTCGCTCGTGATTTGCTACATTGTCGTCTTCTTCATGACGTATTATGGCATACAGTTCACCTGGCACGTCATCTTCAGGGAGTTCCGCTAGACGGTCCAATGAAATGTCGATATCTCCATACATAGGATTATGTCGCTTTAACCACATGAGTGCGTCATGCACAACATGTCGTTGAACACGAAATGTTGACTTTAACCAGTTCTTTGGCAGTTTCCGGGATCCAATATACGTGATGGCAACAACTGAGACCAATGATTTTGCCAACTGAGGCATGAGTTGGCCTTCGAGCATTTGAACAACATTGTTTGTGTTCATATTGTAAAGTGAAATGTTCACCTCAGGCAGCACTTCTCGGTAGCAATAGAGGTCTGCGAGACCAGTTTTCCTTGTAGGTGGCAATACCTCCGAGAGACCCATCATCTTGAGAGGCTCCAACCTACAGATTATCCCAGGACCTCATCGGCGCCTCTCGTGGACCCTTCCTTGTGTTTCACCGGACTCGTCAACCCCATCCATCAGACCTCATACCTCCGGTACTACCCCGTTGGCACCTCTCGCGAGCCCTTCCTCGTGCGTCGCTGGACTCGTCAATCCCATCAAACAGACCCCAACCAACCCGCTGTGCCTCCTCTCAACCTCTCCTTGTCGGCCACATCGATCGGCTTGATGATACCTCCTCCAGGGACCTGACGCGTGCCTCTTTGGCCAGGGCATGTTATCCCGAGTCGTCAAAGGAAACGTGCTGGTGGCCAATCTGACGGACAAGGTGTGCAGGGTAGGACTGCCATGGCAGTTTCTCGGACGTGTGGAAGGGGATTTGGACGAATGCATTCGGGCAGTCTCGAACGGTGCGTGTTTGGTGTCTGAGTCTCTTGTGGACGGTCGTCGTCGCCGTCGCCGTCGTCGTGTATTTGGACTGAATGTGTGTGTGTACATGTGACAGGTAGCGCTCAAGTATCCTCGTCAGTATCAAAGCGTGGCGGACGACGTACGCGAGAAGCTCTTGAGGGTGGGTCTCGCCAAATCATTTGTCGTTTGTTGCCCGTTCTGACAGTTTGACTCAGCATCTGAAAGCAGAGGTTGCCGCCTGGTATCGCCTACAGCATAGGAATATTTGCCCTCTTTACGGCGTCATTCAGTCGGTCTACTCTATTACGATGGTGTCTCCTTGGTGCAATAATGGGACGTTCATGCAGTACATTCAACGGGAAGGTGTTCGTGTTGACCAGTTAGCTCTGGTAAGCGATGCAACGGCGAGGAAATGTCATATTCACGGACAGCACTGCGTTGCTAAGGCAAATCGCGTCCGGCGTGACTCAACAATGAAACTACACGGAACCAGTGAGACGAATACAAAGGCAAGCATGACCTTTTCTACCTCTTATTGGGTCGCCCTTCCTTTACTTTGTCTACGATCCCTTTTCTCTCTTTTTTTTGACGTCGCAGGCCGACCGCAATGGATTCATCAAGGCTCCCATCTTCTCCACCAGACTACGATGCTCCCTCGCACTTACGAACCTCTTCCACGTCGCTCAAGCCGTACCTTTAACTTCCTCACATCCTCTCTCTTACATGGCTGGCCTATCCTATCATCTCTTTGGTGTTTGTCATCTTTAGGCTACAGCTTTCCTCACAGGAAGCACAAGCATCGGTCGCCAATGCAAAGGATGATCTCCTCGTGGCCTGTCATGCTGCCGAACATGCTGCAACCTCAGCTGCCAGTATGCCACGGTATCTTGCTATCGCCACCAATCGACAGTTTGCAGACGCGATCAATGGAACCATGAACAGTGCTTGCGAAGCTCTCATCTTGGCATTGACCTGCATGGAGGCAATCATCAACTTTCTCATCGGCATCTACCGTTCAACATTCCTCTGCTTCCTTGAGCTTGTTGTTGTTGGTGGACTTGGACTTCTCATTAGCGCAGTCCAAGAAGTATGTCCCATGTCAACTTTATCGTCAAATCTCTCATGAACCTCTTCAGATCACTTCTTTCTTGCAAAGCACTTTGAACAACATCGCCTCAGGCATCAAGAGCGACATTACTTCTGTCAACTCCACCATCCAGAGTGCCGTGAATTCCATAAACAAAGTCAATCCCTTTGGAAATATTCAAGCGCCACAGTTCAATGTATCTAGTCTGGATTCGCTGTCGAACATCGCTATCCCTACCGACTTCGAGAACACTTTGATTCAGCTCAACAATTCGCTACCCACTGTATCCTCTATTAAGAATACCATCCAGGACCTGTAAGTTATTGTTTATCCCACCAGCGAATCTCTCTTACACTCGTTAGGGTGGACATGCTGCTCGAGGCTGTCAAAGCTGACATCAACAATACGTTTCTCGGTCTTACCTTTGATCCTGTGCTACTGCCTGTGCCAGCACAAAACGCAGTTTCTTTCTGCAACAGTCTCAATACTTCCTCTATTGACAATCTTGGGGGTGATCTCCTTCAGATCACCAAGATCGGCACAGTCATTTTGATTGTAGTCCTCCTCCTGCTCCTCGCTGGCCACTCCGTCTTTGAGTGGTACAAGTGGCGTTGTCTTATGTGCCATCTGCGGTTTACACGTGAGGCCTGGATGTCCGATCCAACGATCTATCATGCTACTTCTTCCAAGACGACGACACCGTCTGTGACGCTCACTGACCACAATATCCTCATGCTTCAAGCTGATGGACAACATCCACTGCTTACCTGTATAGCGTTTACGCTGGCTTCCCAGCTCCGCTTCACGCCTTCTCAACACATTCATCTTCGCTGGTTCCTGCACTATATCTTCCACCCTCCTGCGCTAGCCTGCTTTCTTATCGGCTTTTTTGGATTGCTCTCTGTCCAAATTCAACTGATTGCGATCAGTCCCCTTGAAGCCAAGTACTCTGCTCAAGCTGCCGCGAGTGTACAAGACCTTTCGAATACGAACGCTACCCAGATGAACAATAGCATGTATAACCAGTCCGCAGCATATGCTAGCGCCATCAGTGCCAAGGTCGAGACTGTTCAGTTGTCAATCAATAACGACCTCTTCGGCTGGGTGAATGGCACCACCACTACGCTCAATAGCACGCTCTGTTGAAAGGACACGTACTTGATGTCACGTGACCTGATTAAGTAATCAGTAAATAGTAGTATATAAGACTCTGCTGAGTCTGAATTAAAAAAGAACTCTCTTGATCTCTTACCGCTATCATCTCTGAGTACCCTCTCTCCAAAGGTAAGGCCCCATGGGCAGTTTCCCTGTACCTGGTGTTTACACCGGGTACACGCTATTGCAACAGGTTATGAGCCCCGCAGCTCTGACTGAGCGGCTTGCCCGCTCGTCATCTGCACATGGGCGAATGCCTTTGGACATCGGCTGTCTTGAGCGGAAACGCCAGACACCCTGGTAGTGCGGCAACGCCCTGGGGTAACAGCCATCAGACTACAGATGTAGGGGGTCGCTATGACCCTACATTCTGGAAGCTCTGACTGTTCAGCGATGCGGTTTTCTCCCGCTCCCTTCACTGGTACTAATGCTGACACGTCATCCTTTCAGATCCTACTTTCAACAATGTCTACCTCCACCCTTACTTCCATCCCCAAGATGAACGGAACCAACTACAAACGTTGGGCTCAGGACATGGAGTCCTACATCCGCGCATCCGGATCTTGGCAGAAGGCCATGATGAAGCAACGTCCACTCGCCGCTGGCGCAGTGACCACCACCGCCGAGGACGAAGCAATGGACAAGTGGGACGAGAACGATGACAGGGCCCTTGGGGCCATTCGTCTCCGCCTCGAACCCCACATCGCCTCTCGCTTCGCCGGCAACATCACCGCCAAGTCCCTCTGGGACTCTCTTAAACAGCAATACAACGCCGCATCTCTCGCCTCCGCCTACACGGAGTGGAAGAATATGTTGGGGATTACCTTCCTGTCAAGTCCAGATCCTCCGGGTTCAAGTCCGGCGGAGGTCCGAGGGTACTGGGTCTGAGGGACGGAGGTACGACCGAAGTCGTCGGAGGTGCAGAGGTGCAGAGGTGCAGAGGTACGGAGGAGTGAGGACGTTGGCGCAGGACTTATGTGTCGCGCCCTTGTCAATCCCATGTCCTCGTATTTAGAGTAGAGGAAGGTGAAATGGAAGCCAGACTCGAAAGGAGGTGACTTAGTTAATTTTCGTACTGAAGGTACGACAGAGTAATACAGGGGATTATATAGTACTCGAAACCCGGAGTAAGTCTGGGTTCGGAACTACTGCGCGAAGGCGATGTACATAGGAAGGGAAGGCTGAGTAACGGAACACGGAGCACAGCCGGAGAAGGCTGTAACGATCGGACAGGTGAAATGCAGACTATAACCAAAGGAGACTAATAGAGGTATGAGTCCGGAGTTGCAACTCCGTGGATGTCCGTTGGTCCTAGATCAAGGGTTGTCCGAGATTAACCGGAGTTGTCCGGAGTTGGACTTGGTAATATCTGGGTCGTGACACTTCCCCGACAACCAGCACCCTGGCCCAGCCTTCTCAAAGCTGAACGCCAGTTTTTCTCTCCTCGAGGAACTTCAACACAAGGTTCCCGATAACCTCAAGGCCCTCATCACGGTGGCTAAGCTGCCAAAGTACGCGGAAACGCTACACGCGCAGCTCAACGCTGCCATTGATCTGGCCCCCACGACCGCCTCTCCCAACAAGGTCCTGACGATGGCTGAATTGGAGACCACTCTCACCGCTGCATGGCAGCACTACCTCACCCGCCGTAAGCCGCAACAAGCGCAGGCGAATAAGATCACCAATGTGCGTCGCCAGAAGGGCGACCCCCAGTTCCAGCAGCAGCAGAAGCAGCCGGACGCCTCCTCCTCTGAAAAGAAGGACGAGGATAAGGGGAAGAAGAAGCAGCGTCGGGGAAAGAGGTCCAACGATGGGGAGAAGAAGCGAAAGGACCGCGCCAACACGGCCGCGGAACAGTCCTCCACTTCGTTCGCTTTCGCGAACTTCATCCACGAGCCCGCTGTTTACAGCCCGGCCTCCGAGGAGTTCTCCTCTCCGGTCCCTGACCCGCGCGCTCTCGCGCACACCGCCGGCATCCAGTATCCCGGTCCCCCCGCCTTCCCACAGGTCCTTGAGACCGTCCACCTCGCCCGCCGGATTGGGGTCACCCCCACTCCTCAAGTGGTCCGCACCCTTGAGCCGGTTGCCACGCGCCATCACAAGCGCGTCCACTCCTCCTTTTTGGAGATGGGCCCCTTCGGCGAACCCTCCTCCATCACCCTCCTTGAGCGCATCGAGGAGACCCCTCAGGTTTTCTGTCCACTTGACAGCGACGATGACTATGACGGGTATTCGGACCCCGAATCCAACGGTGGTGGTGACGAGGAAGACGCTGTGAGCTTGGGGGATCCCATGGAGATCGATCGAGATATCGAGCACTTCATGGAGTATTCGGCGAAACGGCAAGTCCCCACTTTCCTTTGTCCACGTCTCGCAGGTACTGATGTGCGGATTTCTTCGCCACAGATAGTATGTAGCTTCTCCGCGCGTACACCTGTAGTAGATAAATTGGACAATATCACTACTTCTGTACCTTTCTCTATGTGTGATCGCTGTAAGCCATCCTCAAAAGGAAAGGAAAAGGAACACAGTCATCGAATGCCACCCGATATGTGGCTCCTTGACTCTGGGGCTTCGTCCCACTACACCAGTGATCTCGACGACCTGATCGAGTATAAAGAATTCAGTGCACCTACCTATTCTCAAACGGCCAATGGCCGAGCAAAGATCCTAGGCAAAGGAACCGCAGTTGTGGAGTTCCAAGGTAGACTTGTGCGGTTATCGCCAGTCATTTACATGCCATCATGCTCTGTAAAGCTCATTTCAATGGGCACCTTACTAGTTGATCAATGCATGACGCTTAAAACACGTCCCAGCACTATAGATATTTATGACAAATGTTCTAATCATCTGGTACTTAGTTTCCATTCACATGGCGACACAATGTACTGGATTCGTGCACCAGTTGTTCATCCCAAGGCAGACCTTGCGTCATTAACCCTTGTGGACTATGAACTCCTCCACCGCCGCTTAGGCCACCCTTCGCGCGATGTGCTCCGCGCTGCAAAGAAGCACATAAAGGATTTCCCGGACGTTGACATTCTGTCCAACCCTCCTATCTGTCCCGGCTGTGAGCTGGGCAAACAACACAACCGTACTTTTCCTCATAGCGAGAAGCGCGCAAGCGCTCCCTTTGAGTTAATTCATTCTGACCTCAAGTCGTTTGAAATCGATTCGTACCACAAGTACAAGTACGCTGTCGTCTTTTATGATGACTTTACATCCATGGCTTGGGTGGTCCTCATTAAAACAAAGGACCAAATGCTTAAAGCAACCAAGCAGTTTCACGCCTATGTGCGTACTCAGTTCAACGCCGTCGTAAAACACTGGCGCTCTGATGCTGGAGGCGAATATACCTCCAAAGCTTTCACTGAGTATATGCGCGATAATGGCATAAACATACAACAATCTGCCCCTTACGCTCACCAGCAAAACGGACGCGCGGAACGCTTCATCTTATGGACAAAGCACAACCCATGTGACTGCAGGCTTGCCTGCCTGATTCCTATTGGGAGTTCGCGGTACTTCATGCACTTCATGTGTATAATCACACCCCTTCCGCTCGGCTCAACTGGAGGACGCCATCCGAGGTGCTTATCGGCCAAAAGCCTACTTTATCGCATCTTCGGGTATTTGGCTGTGGCGCTTATGTGCACATCCCAGTCGAGACTCGCAAAGGTAAACTGCAACCTAAATCGCAGCTGATGATCTACCTTGGTGTTTCCACCGGTAGTGATTCAAACTACCTCTTCATGCGCCCTAACAACGCGCTACACACTTCGGCGCACGCCGTCTTTGATGAGAATCTGTTCCCCAGATGCTCCAAGGCAGCGCCTCACCGGCCCGTTAACCACCCACCGCGTTCTCACTCACATGATGACGATTCGTCCGATTCATCAGGGGATGGTCACGAGTCTGACACGGATCTCGCTCCTCGACCCCCTACCCCTCGTCAACAGGCCCCCCGGCCTCCCACTCCACCTCCGGCAGCACCGGCACCCCCGGTTACACCTCCTCGCCGTCCACCTCCGCCTCCACCTGCTCGCCCAGCACGCCCACAGCGGGAACACCGCACACCTCACAGACCCGGAAACGTGTATGGAGAGCGCCGCGACCCGGTTAAGCAGCTTCGAGACATCGAACGCACCGCTGATTGGCGCAGATTGGTTGGAGAAGCACCGGCTGGACCTTCGGATTCACCCGTGATCCCTGGCGGTATGCCTCCGTCCCCGACTCCGTCGGAAGATGACGTTGAGCGCATAACCAGGGAAGGGGGAGACGCATTGGTTTCATACCTCTGCAGCCGTGCATTTCCGATCGGACATGAACAGTCCAACGTAAACTACCGCGAATGGACCTACCGCGACATTTTAAAGTTGCCCCTAGACGAACAAACCCTATGGCGTAAAGCCTGCCACGATGAGCTACAAATGCTCAAAGATCGCAAGGTCTATGAAATCGTGGATCGACCCACACACAGAAAGGTCATTAAAAACCAATGGGTTTTTGATGTTAAAACCGATGGAAGAAAGAAAGCCCGGCTTGTAGCCAAAGGGTTCTCCCAAGTAGAAGGGATTGACTTTGATCAAATATTCTCTCCTGTCGTACACTTTGAGACAGTGCGGTGCATGCTCGCCCTCTCAGCATTAGAGAACTGGTACATCACCGGTCTCGACGTCCGATCCGCCTATCTATACGGCAAACTGGACGAAGAACTATATATGGACTTCCCTGAAGGCTTTATGCCCGCTCATCTCAAGGGAAAGGTCTTAAAGTTACTACGTGCACTATATGGCCTTAAACAAGCCGGATTAGCTTGGTGGCGCGAACTTGACCACTCCATGAAAGAACTCGGCTTCACGCGCATCAAATCAGATGCTGGCCTATTCATCTATCGCAAAGGAAAAGAACTTGTCCTAGCGATTGTCTACGTAGACGACGCCATCTTCTGCGGCCCCAACAAACCTTTTGTAGACAAGGTTAAAGCCGCCTTTATGAAGAAGTGGGACTGTCGTGACTTAGGAGAAACACGCGAATTCCTAAGAATGAACATACGTCGAGACGGTCAAACCATTAAGATCGACCAACGAGAATACCTCGACAAAGTCATAGAGCGATGTGGTATGACTAACGCAAAAATCGCCAACACCCCTCTCCCTCAGGGTTATTACCCAGAGAAGAATGATTCACCTGTCAACCCGGAACTTCGGACGCGATTCCAGACAGTAATCGGATCATTACTGTACCTCATGATCGGTACAAGACCTGACATCGCATATGCGGTTACCCAACTCACCCGCATGTCTGCAAACCCATCAGAAGAGCACCTTAACAAGGCTCTATATATTTGCCGGTACCTTTTAGGAACCCGAGATTACTCTCTTGTATACAATGGCAAAAGTGGCAAAGGCATCATCGCCTGCACCGACTCTGATTGGGGACAAGACAAAGTCACGTCTCACTCGCAAACAGGTTTCTACCTGAAATTCGCGGATGGTGTGTTCTTGTGGAACTCACACTTACAAAAGACCACCGCTCTGTCTTCAACTGAAGCTGAGTACATGGCTTTGAGCGACTGTACGCGCCAAGCTATTTGGATACATCAAATGATGCAGGAACTTGGTTATAACCTTGGACCTATCCCCGTTTGTGGTGACAATCAAGGATCGCTATTTATAGCACAGAATCCTGTTATCGAAAAACGATCCAAACACATCCAGATCCGCTACCATTTCGTACGTGATGCTGTGATGCTGTGGAAACAGGTAGAACTGTTTTTTATCCCAGGGACCGACAACCCCGCGGATATGTTCACCAAGAACCTTGGACATGTCAAGTTCAAGGAGTTTCGCTCCCAGCTCGGTTTGGAATTCAACTCGCCTTAAAATGCGCGGACGTTTCTTTACATTACTATGTACTTCTCACTTGTTATCTACGTATCTACCGTATACCAGACAAGGGGGAGTGTTGAAAGGACACGTACTTGATGTCACGTGACCTGATTAAGTAATCAGTAAATAGTAGTATATAAGACTCTGCTGAGTCTGAATTAAAAAAGAACTCTCTTGATCTCTTACCGCTATCATCTCTGAGTACCCTCTCTCCAAAGGTAAGGCCCCATGGGCAGTTTCCCTGTACCTGGTGTTTACACCGGGTACACGCTATTGCAACACGCTCAACAATTTCTACACCGATATTCAAAATCTCGTAAGCACCGTCTTCAACGGAACGATTCTGGAAATGCCAGCGCAGGATTTCATCAAGTGCTTGATTGGATCCAAAGTCGACGCCATCGAAGAGGCACTCACGTTCTTGAACCAGAATCTTAATGTCGATCTTCCCCAGGTCAACAAGACTATCCTTGTCCTCTCATCTGCTGACATCGATGAAATCACACAACCCGTTGCAACTGCTGCCATCGGTGGTACCTCAAGTAATTCACAAGGTCTTGTTGGCAGACTCGTGGCGATGTACGTCGACTCGTTGAAGAAAGAGCGGTTGATGTTTCATGGGCTTGTGGGGGGTGGTAGTATTGATGGGCCTCGTCATCGTGTTTTGGCACTCATATGCCGGGAACTGGGTGGGTGCTTACAGGAAGCGGAGATGGCAAAAAGAACAGCGAGACGGCCTCGATGGACTCGTAGTGCCGTCAAAGGGGGAGCACCTTTGCCGCATGTAGGGGACACCGAGAAACCCTCAAGTATACTTGAGCCTCCTTTATGCTCCTTTATGCTGCTTCCTGAGGCTCGTTCGCCCTTCAGTATCAACCTCTTCCGTCGGCCAAACCAAGCATCCCTACCCAGCCATCCTCTCAAATCACTGGAGCCCACCTTCGAGAAGAGTTGGGACAGTTTCTTCCATGAAGGCGCGAATAACAGTCAGTCTGCAGCATCTGGGCCTCGTCGTGTGGTGGGTCATCCAATGAAACTCATGAATTTTGGCAAGACGAAGGGTGACGAGGTGTTGGAAGCAACTAAAGGAGATCGTTCAGAGGATAAGCCAAAATCTGTCTGGTTCAAATCTGTGACTGGTTTTTTCTCAAGGCAGGATAGCATTCAACCTGTTTCAGGGTTCGTGGTCAACAGGCCTGTCTCAGGCGCTTGTTCTCCTCGCCCGCAGTTGTCAATCTCGGTTGAACAGGCCTTGGGGGCGATACCAAGAGACCTGCCAAAGATCGACACCACTCCCTCACCGGCGTGTGAAGAGCCCTCGTCTGTCCAGCTGGTTTCACCAGTGCCTCCCACGCTTCCTTTGGCGAAAAACAATCCTCTGAGAAAGGCCATTCCTCTCACTATTCCCCTGCCCCCTCCGGGCCGTGCGCGAAATGCCAATGTTCCTATGGACATCGGTTCTACTCCCCCCGATAACGGTCCCCTAGCCATGCCACTTCACAATGCTTTTGAGGAACACTCTGCGTCTCAGAAACCAGTTCATCTCACGCTCTATCCCACATTTTTTGCTTCTTACTCTGAAGAAACCTCTTCACGAGAGCGGCACAAGCGTTCGTCAACCATCAGTCAGCATGAGTCTACCAGGTCTACATCCCGGCTGCTTACGAATATTCACGCGCAATCTTCAAGCGATACGGTTGATCCGTTTGCTACGCCTTTTGATGACGACGTCCTCGTGAGTCCCGCAAAGACCAAGAGAGCCACGAATGCATTTTCCGGCTTTGCCCTGTAATCATCGTAATATTTGACACACATCACGGTCTCACTACCTGTCGCTTTCTCAACCGGAGGATGCCATACTCCACCGTTGATGCTAATTACTAAACGGAATATCGTTACTTTGCATATTGACATACGCACCTTGTACCACAGTCAACAACTGATGTATCTTTAGTGGATAGCTTTGTTCTGCTCACACATAACTTCTGCTGGTAGTCAGATGGTGGCTGACATATTCGTCGTACTATTCGCAATATGACATTTACGATCACAACTTGTCCAGGCTACATGCTAAGGAAGATGAGCAACATACGGTATAAAATTCGGAGGTTCCAACGTATCCACTCGACAACTTCTTGCCAAGCTCAACGAGCCAACAAATGCTGTGAGATGATTTGATTTACTCTCGGGTCGATCTTTGCTAGGATCTCAATTGTCTCCTCCTTTAAGCAAGTAGAGAAAAAAACAATCAGTCAAAGTCATTATGCAAAATCGCAGAGCCAAAAACACACTTACCCACAGACGCCTTGAAATTTCCTTTCCCTCTTCGCTCAGAGCATAGTCACTCTCCTCAGCGACCTCAACTCAGGACACGTATCACCCGTGCCTGTCCCTCTCGCTTGGCTCCACTGCGGGATGCACGAGCGCGCGACTTCCCATCTCAGTCGTGCGCGCAAGCAACGCCTTACCCACATGCACCATAAGCTTCATGACCAGGTTGCTCTCGACGGAGCGCGTGAGGCGGGAATGGCAGAACCCGGGGTTGATCGACGTCACGGAGACGGGTGTCGGGTTCGGCAACCGAGAAGCAGGTTCGCGAACAAACATGACTTGCAGCACTTGGCACGTCGTTGGACAAGGTGAGTGCACATCACGACCTTGTGTGTATGATGCGTCACTCACGTTTCGAGAGTTCGTAGCGGTTTTTCATCACACTATGCGGACGGATTCAGAGGCCGAGTCTGGTACGAGGTATTGAGGCACTTACGAAGCTGTGCAATATTCTTCATCATTGAGTTTCCCGAGAATGCTGGGCCAGTTGGCAACTCCTTTGAGCTTATTGGCCCTAAAATGGGCATCGCTCGCGACGATGACGAGTCTCGCAGTATCAGAGGCCGTCGTCGATTTGATGAGATGGGGGAGCATCAGGATACTGAGCAGAGCCATCGATAGGTAGTTCACTTGCAACCTGACAAACAAATGAAGCGTGAGGATGGAGGTTACTATGTGCATGGTACTAGGGACGAACATGGTTTCCCATCCATCCTGCGTCTTCGCATATGTGAAAGTCGCTATGGATGCATTAGCAATAAAAGCATTTATTGGGAAGCCTTCCGATTCAATCCTGTCGGCAAATTTGCGAACAGAGTCAAAGGAGCCCAGTTCGAGTGGCCATGCCTCGATGTTGTTGGTCACAGAGCGCTGTTCGACATCTGAAACAAAAACCACAAAGTCAGCCATAGTGTAGACTGGCGCGGAGACCATGATACCTTGCTTGGCCTGCTTGCACTTGGCCTCGTCGCGGGTAGTGAGAAGAAGTCGCTTGGGTTTGAGCTTTGCGAGATGAACGGCGGCTTCGAACCCAAGGCCCACATTTGTCCCGGTGACAACTAATACCGTCCACTGTTCGCGTAAAAACAAAAGGACGCTGAACTTGGCCATGACAACTGAAGCGCGTTCTGTCACGACCCAGATATTACCAAGTCCAACTCCGGACAACTCCGGTTAATCTCGGACAACCCTTGATCTAGGACCAACGGACATCCACGGAGTTGCAACTCCGGACTCGTACCTCTATTAGTCTCCTTTGGTTATAGTCTGCATTTCACCTGTCCGATCGTTACAGCCTTCTCTGGCTGTGCTCCGTGCTCCGTTACTCAGCCCTCCCTTCCTATGTACATCGCCTTCGCGCAGTAGTTCCGAACCCAGACTTACTCCGGGTTTCGAGTACTATATAATCCCCTGTATTACTCTGTCGTACCTTCAGTACGAAAATTAACTAAGTCACCTCCTTTCAAGTCTGACTTCCATTTCACCTTCCTCTACTCTAAATACGAGGACACGGGATTGACAAGGGCGCGACACATAAGTCCTGCGCCAACGTCCTCACTCCTCCGTACCTCTGCACCTCTGCACCTCTGCACCTCCGACGACTTCGGTCATACCTCCGTCCCTCAGACCCAGTACCCTCGGACCTCCGCCGGACTTGAACCCGGAGGATCTGGACTTGACAGTATTTTCGTACTGCCTCTTGTCACAATCCCTTCTGAACTATCATGTCTACGTGCACTACCCGAACCTCACGCGCCATTGTGTTGCAGTCTGCCTTTGGCAGCACTCGCACCGTACCAGGCGAATTCGTCAGCCTAACTCAACGTGCCGCACCTTCGGCATCAGCAAGGTGGCGCACCCAGGCCACCCCATCTCCGCTCACTCCGCTCCCTGAAGAACGTCTCTCCGGAGTTCCCCGTATCCGGATTTTACCAGAAGATGAAGAGGACTTCTGGGGCGAGGACCGCCCTGGCACTCCTCTACCAGGAGCGAGAGAAAGAGATGGTGGTGGTGGTGACGATCCCAATGACCCAGACGACGATGGCTCCTCCACCTCCTCCGCTCCGGACTCCGAACGACTCTTCTGTTGTGATCGTCCGAGAGAAGAAGATGAGGCACCCAACGACGTCCCTCTGGCCTTCGAGCCATTTAACCAATTGGCTAACGCCATCCGCGATATGACTCGCCAAGCACTCCGTCGCAAGAGTCCTTCTAGCGACGCAAGGATCAAAGTCCGTGAACCGGACACTTTCGACGGGTCAGACCCGAAGAAACTCCGTTCCTTCGTGGTGCAGTGCGAGATCACCTTCCAAGCCAACGAAAAATCCTTCAGAAAGGACCGAAGCCGAGTAACTTTTGCTCAGTCGTATCTCAAAGGAATGGCCCTCGACTACTTCGAGCTGGACTTGCTCGGAGTCGTCACTCCGTCCCGTCGTCCTCCCTGGATGACAGATTGGCAGGCCTTCCTGTACGAGTTACAGTTGAACTTCGGCCCCCATGACCCCGTCACTGAAGCAGAAACTCAACTCGAGCAACTGCGCATGAAGGACACTCAGCGAATCTCCAAGTACATCGTTGAGTGGAATCGCCTAGCGAACCAAGTCCGAGAATGGGGACCCGGTGCTCTCCGCCGGAGCTTCTACGTCGGACTTCCGGATCGTATCAAAGACGAGATCGCTTGTCAGGGCAAACCTGATAACATCCACGACCTCCGCACCCTCTCGCAGCAGATCGACCAAAGGTACTGGGAACGCAAGGAAGAAATTTCGCGCGCTCCGAAGGCCCCCGGTTCGACACCCTCCAACAACCACAGCTCCAGTAAGTTGTCGAGCTCCGCTCCGACTAAATCCTCCACGCCTAAGGACGATAAGTCCAAAGGCTCCTCGTCTTCCAACTCCGGTTCTTCCGGGGGAGGAAACAACAGTAAGAAGGGCAATAGCAACCCTTCCAAGGCAGACGCAATTGCCTCCAAATTAGGCAAAGACGGAAAACTCCTTCCGGAGGAACATCAACACCGAATGGACGCCAATCTGTGTCTTTTCTGTGGTGAGAGTGGACACTCTGCCAAGGACTGCCCGAAGTCCACTTCTAGAGCGTCGAAAGCCCGTGCTGCTACCGCAACTCCGGAAGCATCGGCATCGACCTCCGCTTCTTCGGAGGCAAAAAAATAGAACGCGACTCTTGTACGTCCGCACAGGCTGGGAGTCGCGTTGATCCGAACTGTGCCATCACGGAACTACGTCTCAACGCGTCCGCTCTTTCCGATCCAAACTCTCTCCGTCCATTTATCTCTATCCCCGTACATAACCTCTCGGATGTACCTATTCTTGTCGATTCCGGCTCTACTCATTGTTTCGTAGACACTGCGTTTGTCAAAAAACACAAGATTACTGCGTACTCCGTTCCTCCGATAAACCTCCGTCTCTTCGACGGCTCCTCAACTTCCATCATTACCCTTGCGGTAGATCTAACCATCCTCTTCGCTTCTGGCGTCTCCACCTCCGATACATTTTATGTAACCTCGTTGGATCCCTCATGCAGCCTTGTTCTTGGACACTGCTGGCTCACCCACTACAATCTGTTGATTGATTGGGTTACGAGCAGCATTACTTTCCGAACTCCTGCAGACGGGATGCCAACCCCGATATCACCCTCCGAACCTCCGAGCGTTCCTTCTCCGTCGCTAGACGACACTCCTCCCTTGGAACGCTCACCGGACCCGCCTAAAGCTCCGGGACTACCAGCCCCTCACATTTCCTTCGTAAATGCAGTCGCTTTTCATCGCGCCTGCAAGATGGAGGGCTCAGTCCAGTTCTCTCTTTCCCTCCGGTCTACTGAAGACATCTCCGCTCGCGCAGCCTCCGCCTCCGTTGATTCCTCCGACGAGGAAATCAACCTCTCCGGTGTTCCCTCCGAATACCACGACTTCGCGGACGTCTTCAGCAAGCAGAAAGCCGATACCCTCGCCCCTCATCGGCCATATGACTTGAAGATCGAGTTGGAGGAAGGAGCAGAACCCCCTATTGGAAAGATTTACTCTGTTTCCGCTACAGAACAACAATCCCTCCGTGATTTCTTGGACAAACACCTCAATATCGGATTCATCAGACAATCTACGTCTCCGCACGCAGCTCCGGTATTGTTCGTCCGAAAGAAAGACGGTTCCCTTCGACTTTGCGTCGACTTCCGAGGTTTGAACAGTATCACACGAAAAGACCGCTACCCACTTCCCCGCACCTCCGATCTCCTTGATGCGCCCTCCGGAGCCAAGGTTTACACGAAAATTGATCTCCGACATGCGTACCATTTGGTCCGTATTGCGGAGGGAGATGAGTGGAAAACCTCATTCCGCACTCGCTATGGCTCCTTTGAGTGGTTGGTCATGCCGTTCGGACTTACCAATGCTCCGGCGGCCTTCCAGCGGTTCGTCAATACCATCTTCGCAGATTTGCTAGATGTTTTCGTCGTGGTTTACCTCGACGACATCCTGATTTACTCCCATGACATGGAATCGCATCGTAAAAACGTCCGAGAAGTTCTCCGGCGACTCTGAGCTAATGGCCTGTATGCCAAGCCGGAGAAATGCGAATTCCATACCACCACGGTCGAGTACCTTGGGTATGTTCTCTCCCCCACCGGCCTAACCATGGCCACCGACAAAATCAAGTCAATCCTGGATTGGCCTGAGCCTAGGAAAGTCAAAGACATTCAGTCCTTCCTAGGCTTCGCCAATTTTTATCGTCGTTTCATCCAGGGTTACTCCGATATAGTGGTCCCTCTGACTCGCCTTACTCGCAAGGAAGTCATTTGGGACTTCTCCGACGTCTGCCGGAAATCCTTCCAAAGTCTCAAGGACGCTTTCACTTCCGCTCTGGTGCTCGTTCACTGGACTCCGAACATCCCCATCACCATCGAGACTGACGCCTCCGATTACGCCGTTGCCGGCATTCTCTCCATCACCACTCCCTCCGACAATGAACTTCATCCCGTCGCGTTCTTCTCCCGGACTTTGACCGGAGCAGAATTGAACTATGACACGCACAATAAGGAGTTGCTGGCAATCTTCGAGGCGTTCAAATCCTGGCGACATTACTTGGAAGGCTCTCCGACCCCTATAGACGTCCTTACGGACCACAAGAACCTCGAATATTTCTCTTCCACTAAGCTCCTGACGCGCTGCCAGGCCCGATGGTCCGAATACCTTAACCAGTTCAATATGGTTGTTCGGTACCGGCCTGGTAAGCTCGGAGCGAAACCGGACGCTTTGACTAGACGCTGGGACGTCTACCCCAAAGAGGGGGATAAGGACTTCGCTCGCGTCAATCCTGACAATTTTCGGTCGATTTTTACTCCTGAACAGCTCGCGCCCTCCCTCCGAGCCACTATTCTCGAGGCTCCGTTACTCCGAGCATCAGCACTAATCGACATGGAGCGACTCCAGTCCAACATCCTCTCCGCACTCTCCAGCGATCCTGTCGCGTCCCCTCTCCTGTCTTCGACACCACTAGACCCACAATGGAGTATCAACTCCGAAGGATTCCACGGGACAATCGCATCTACGTCCCAGAAGCTGATAACCTCCGACTCCGTATACTCCGGACATTCCACGACCATCTGACCGCAGGACATTTCGGTCAGAATCGTACCCTGGAGCTCATTCGTCGAGAATACACATGGCCGAAAATCCGGACTTTCGTAAAAGACTACGTTAGCTCCTGTACAGCCTGTGCTCGTGTGAAGACTCCTCGTCATCGTCCTTACGGTCTTCTGAAGCAACTTCCGGTTCCGGAGAAACCATGGAACTCAATCTCCATGGACTTCATTGAACAGCTTCCATCTTCGGAGGAATATACCGCCATCCTAGTGGTAGTTGACCGACTCTCCAAACAATGTATCTTCATCCCGACTCATGATACGATCACCTCCGCAGGACTCGCCAAGTTGTTCCTCATCCACGTCTTCTCCAAGCACGGAGTTCCATCCCACGTCACCTCCAACAGGGGCTCCGAGTTTGTATCGCACTTCTTCCGGTCTCTCGGTAAAGCTCTCGACATGTGCCTCCACTTCACCTCCGGATATCACCCAGAGGGGGATGGCCAGACAGAACGAGCCAATCAGACGCTTGAGCAGTACCTCCGGATTTATTGCAGTTATCAGCAAGACGACTGGTCCGAACACTTGCCCCTCGCAGAGTTCGCCTATAACAACGCTCCTAGTGCTACCACTGGAGTATCTCCTTTCTTCGCCAATAAAGGATACCATCCCAACTTCTCCATTCACTCCGATCGCGATCTTACCTCTTCCGCAGCCAAGTCCTATGTCACGGACTTGAACGAACTCCATGAGTTCCTCCGATCGGAGATGCTGGAAGCGCAAAAACGCTACCAAGGACCAGCAGACAAACAACAAAGTCCCGCTCCGGACTTCCAGGTCGGAGATCAGGTGATGCTTAAGGCGAAATACCTCCGGTCTACACAACCATCCAAGAAGCTCTCCGAGAAGTTCCTGGGTCCCTTCAGTATCATTGCGAGACCCGGTACTCTCTCCTTCACCCTCTGTCTACCCGAATCCATGAAATCCGTACACCCCGTTTTCCACGTTTCACAGCTAGAACCTTCAGTTCCGAACACCATTCCGGACCGCGTCCAACCTCCGCCACCTCCGGTTGAGGTTGAAGGTGAACCAGAGTACGAGATCAAGGAGATATTAGACTCCAAGATCGATCGGAGAAGGCGTCATTGCCAACTCCTGTACTTGGTACGCTGGTTGGGATATGAAGGTACTGACGACGAAACTTCCTGGTTACTCACTACGGAGTTAGGACACGCAACAGACTTTGTCTCGGACTTCCATCGGAAGTACCCGGACAAGCCCGGTCCGCTCCCAACTTAATCATTCCGTTTTTCTCTCTCTCCTTTTCTTTCTCTCTGACTCTGTTTATATTATACAAAAAACAAACACTAAAAAAGAACTTATTTTACTCTACTCTTTTTCTCCTTCTCCATCCGCGTCCGTTCCGGACTGCTCCGTTTCCTCCGCGAGCAAAGCCGCCAGCTCTTGAGCGGTGTTCTCGCTCCTCTCCGTGGACAACTCCACCAATTCGTCCAGCGGCACCTCCTCTTCTTCCTCCTCCGAGTCATCTCCTCCGTACACCTCCGTCATCTTCAGCTCGACGAGCCGCGCCAGCAGAGTGTTCTGGCGCTCGAGACGCCGGTTTTGCTGCATCATGACATTGCAGATGTCATGGACCGCTTCGACGAGTTGCGCCGACAACGTCTTCGCATCCGGTTCTTCATCGTCCGATGCCTCCACTGTTGCCTCCGACGTCTTCTTCCGCTTCTTCGACGGGCCAGCCTCGCTGTCCACGCGCCTCCTCTGCTTCTCTGGCTTCTCCGCTCCGGGATGCTCGCACTTCACCTTTGCCTCGCGGCACTGCAAGCACGAAGTCGCCTTACCAGGCCCGACCTCGCACTCGAGTCCCCGGAACTCGCACCTGTTGCACTGCGGCGGTGCTCGTCCCTTTCCCTTATTGGCGCCTTGTTGCGCCTTTATCTCTGCGGCCTAGACTCCGTTAGCGCTACAGTGGCAACCCCGAAGTGGTCACTCACCCGCTTGCGCGCTGCCTCCTCAGCCTCCTTCTTCCGTTGCGCCTCCTCCGTCTTCTGGCGTGCCTCCGCCTCTTCCGCTGCTCGTCGTCGCTCCTCCTCCTCGCGTTTTTGTCGCTCCTGCTCTTCTTTGCGCGCTTTCGCGCACCTCCGACGCTCCACGAATTTTGCTTCGGACGTCTCGTCGTCGTCGTCCTGGTGCTCCGCAAGGCGGGCTTCCGGCCACTGAGCGATGTTGGCGATGGAGTTGGACATAAGGAGTTGTTGGAAGTCCGACCAGAGTACGCCCTGCTTTTATACGCACAGGCCGGCGGAGTTCCATTTCCGTTCGTTGATCCATGGGTGGACCACATCACATGACCTCGGATGAAATGTCCACACGGACTTCCCACTCAGGGGTTTTTTCCTGGCAGGCCTCGAGGGCTTGGCCTAAGAGGGGGATACTGTCACGACCCAGATATTACCAAGTCCAACTCCGGACAACTCCGGTTAATCTCGGACAACCCTTGATCTAGGACCAACGGACATCCACGGAGTTGCAACTCCGGACTCGTACCTCTATTAGTCTCCTTTGGTTATAGTCTGCATTTCACCTGTCCGATCGTTACAGCCTTCTCTGGCTGTGCTCCGTGCTCCGTTACTCAGCCTTCCCTTCCTATGTACATCGCCTTCGCGCAGTAGTTCCGAACCCAGACTTACTCCGGGTTTCGAGTACTATATAATCCCCTGTATTACTCTGTCGTACCTTCAGTACGAAAATTAACTAAGTCACCTCCTTTCAAGTCTGACTTCCATTTCACCTTCCTCTACTCTAAATACGAGGACACGGGATTGACAAGGGCGCGACACATAAGTCCTGCGCCAACGTCCTCACTCCTCCGTACCTCTGCACCTCTGCACCTCTGCACCTCCGACGACTTCGGTCATACCTCCGTCCCTCAGACCCAGTACCCTCGGACCTCCGCCGGACTTGAACCCGGAGGATCTGGACTTGACACGTTCGCACAACCACAGGTTTTCCGCATCACAACTTTTAGGTAGTTCACTTGCAACCTGACAAACGAATGAAGCATGAGGATGAAGGTTACTATGTGCATGGTACTAGGGACGAACGTGGTTTCCCATCCGTCCTGCGTCTTCGCATATGTGAAAGTCGCTATGGATGCATTCCCCGCCGAACTTGGCCAAGCGGCACCGTTCTCCCCACGCACCACTGGAGAGCAACTTGCGAGGGCCGCGAACAAAAGCGAAGAAAAAGTGGGCGAGAGTCGTTTGGCCATGTCGTCGATCATTTATCGCCTGTATTCATGACCGTGATGCGGAAGGTATAAAAAGTAAAATAAAACTACACATGTGCACAGACATTGACGGTTGACATTTATGCGGAGAATGGAGGCCCGAGGTAGTGTGAAGGGATAGCGGAATGTGGAAGGTGAGTTTAGAATGACATTGTAGGTACTTCACAGGCACTGCACGAGAGGTCATAGTACGTGAATGGGTAAGCTACTTGAGCATCTTAATGAGTGCCGGATGGGCCTCAATTGGATCTGAGTAGGGGCCCGGGAAAGAGCTCGGATCTCGTAGACATGTTGTTGTTGTAGCAAGGAATTGGTCTGAAAGAGTGTGGGAACCTCGCAAAAGTGGTGCCAAGGGTGGAAACGTTGCCCCGAATGGCTCACTGAAGGTGAGCATGTTGCGTATTATGCTTTTCCTTTGGAAATAACTTGATCATGTAACATTTGGGATAGTGTTGTGCAATCAGTATTTCTTCAGGAAGCGTGAGCATAGCCAGTTCATGCGGTACTTCTCCGATCCACATCCTATTTGTGAGCGCATATTTCGGAAGACGATCTGTTGATAAATCCCGAATGCATTCCGAACAAACCCAATCCTGAGCTTCATCTCCTTGGGCTCTTAGGTTGTCGTTGTATAAAAGCATTCCACGCCATAGTGTGTGTTCCACATGGGTCACCAACATTGGCAAGAGATGTTTTCGGATGTGCGCAATGTCCAACACTCGAAGATAATCACCTTATCTTTGTTAGCATGCCTCTCTTTGCACATCTGTTTCGTTTTTTTGGACTCACATTCTGTCTCCATCTTCTCTCGTCCACAGACAATACAAATATGCATTGCAAGTGCAGCATTGGACGTTGCTCGCTGAAAAGCTCGAAACCTTGTCTTGGTTTCCTCCTCTGTTGGCAATTGAAGGTAAGCATTTGTGTCTCGTGAAAGGCTGGTATTCATCATCATCTGCCTGTCCTCCACTTCTTCTACTTCCATATTGTCTTCCACGTCCTCTTGCAGTCTTTGTCGACGTTCCGCCGCATATCTCCTCCATCTCTCCAACCAAGACTGTCGTCCTTCCACAGCCTTTATCTCCTTCGCTTCGGAAATTTGCTCCAGTAAGTGTTCTGGTTGACAACGTAAAACACTTATAATCTCTTCCCATGATAGTCGATCCAACTTTCTCAAAAAAAAATCCTTCTGGCAAAAGCTCCTCTATTTCTTGTTTTGTGAGTGTACCAACCAGATCTGTATGAGAAAGCTGCGACATGCGTTGTTGAGAGGTATCGTTATCTCTTATCTTCCGCTCGCATCTCTCCCCATGTAATCCATCTAAACCAAAAACAGGTTCCTTTGTCCAGCTATTACAGTTACGTGTTTTCATCCCATTCGAGACATTTTACTCAGCGTCAAGGGACCGGATCACAAAAACACTGTCACTTGCCACCACTCTACCTTGTTCAAAAACCGATCTTGTTCCTTCTGACATCAATGTTCCTTGACCTGATTTAGGTTTATGTCAAGTCCAGATCCTCCGGGTTCAAGTCCGGCAGAGGTCCGAGGGTACTGGGTCTGAGGGACGGAGGTACGACCGAAGTCGTCGGAGGTGCAGAGGTGCAGAGGTGCAGAGGTGCAGAGGTGCAGAGGTGCAGAGGTACGGAGGGGTGAGGACATTGGCGCAGGACTTATGTGTCGCGCCCTTGTCAATCCCGTGTCCTCGTATTTAGAGTAGAGGAAGGTGAAAGGGAAGTCAGACTCGAAAGGAGGTGACTTAGTTAATTTTCGTACTGAAGGTACAACAGAGTAATACAGGGGATTTATATAGTACTCGAAACCCCGGAGTAAGTCTGGGTTCGGAACTACTGCGCGAAGGCGATGTACATAGGAAGGGAAGGCTGAGTAACAGAGCACGGAGCACAGCCGGAGAAGGCTGTAACGATCGGACAGGTGAAATGCAGACTATAACCAAAGGAGACTAATAGAGGTACGAGTCCGGAGTTGCAACTCCGTGGATGTCCGTTGGTCCTAGGTCAAGGGTTGTCCGAGATTAACTGGAGTTGTCCGGAGTTGGACTTGGTAAAATCTGGGTCGTGACAGTTTACCATCTTATTGCTTCGCTGAATCCCAAATTTGCTGTGTGTCTCCAAGTACAGATGTCTCTCACTCTGACCTGTACTCTTATAACAGGTCAGACTCGGATTTGTGCTTACAAACTTCGTTGTTGCCCCTCCACGTCCATCGACTTTCGCCCTCACAATGACCCAACGTTCCTCTCGTGGCCGTTCACATGCCACTCCCAGCGCTCCGTCCACTGCTAACAGACAGACTACTCCCCCTCCTCGAAAATGTACAACGCTCATGTCGACCGCCCAGATCCGTACAAATCTCAACAGCCCCACCCTTGGAGTATACATCGGCAAACCTGGTTTGCCTGCCACTGCACTTTTCTTCCTTGGAGGTCCAAATGGCAACATTCTCATTTCTGCCCTCTCTCAAGATGAGCTTATCCTTCACGGAGTGTTCCAGATCAACCGATCTGACTGCTTTTTGTCTCCGGATGGCGCTTTTCAGCCTGCCAATCAGTTTGAATCCAAGTTCGAAGATGTTAAACTGTCATGCAAACTGACTATTCCACACCATGACGACTTCCAATTTATGGCTCAAGACCTCGACACGATCTCTAAGAACGTCAAAGGCTTTGAATCGCTCATTCAAAAAGCGAAAGACGACACGACTATATCTTCCATGCAGTCTACGGGGGGGTGGGGTTCAATCAAGATGGTACACCCGCTCTTCCTCGTAAGCCATCTCCACTCTTTAAATGTCCATCATGTAACGTCCCGCTAGAAGAAAAATAATTCCACAGAAAATAGCCCTTCCGATAGCATTGAGGATTCTAATGAAACTCAGGAAGACGACACCTCTGGTCAGTGCGCACTAATCTCCATTCACCTTCTTTTACTTATTTTGTTTGAAAGACAAACTAGGGGACGAATTCAGTATGAAAAACTGGCCTGTCAACACTCGTTGCCAACCCCTACTTGACAAACTCATAACCGCCGGATCACACTCCATTCATCCGCTTCCCGTTTATGACATCGACCATACGCCTGTGCCCCCTCGGAAATACAAGGAGTACTTACCCAGCGCAATTGTTCTCGCTTCCATGGTGTTCACACACTTCCATGTTAAATCTAACAAACGACACATCTTCAACACCGTCTGCCGTGAACTTGTTATTTTGCGACATGCGGATGAGCTTCCATCTAGTCCATACAAGAAAAGGTGTTTCGGTCGTGGACCTTTGATGGACAATGAGGACGAGATTGCTTCTGTCACGGCTTCTTCTTCTCAAAGTAAGCCCTCCAGAAAGACTCTCCTTGTATTATTTTACCAACACCGTGTTCAACTATAGCTTAATCTTCACTTTTGGAAGTGACCATTTCAATCTGAGTCCTATGGAGAGAAATAGGTGTTCCCATGTCCTCGATAAATTGTACAATCACACTCCGTTCTCTTAAAGTCCTGCGTTTTTAATATGTATGTTTCATCATCGCTCAGACATGTGTATAATATGTATGCTATTGTGTTTGACTCCCCTCCGAATTTATCCAATGTTACTCTACGGAAATAAACAAGGTATCTGCCGGCGAAGTCGCGCGGCGTTAACCAAGTGTTGACATGTTTGTACCTTGGAAAATATCTCGGAAAACACAAATAAACCTATTTTTCATGTGACCGTCACTCTTGACAAATGGCCCACCACCTCTCGAGAGACATTCGAGAACAAGTGGTCATATGGCACCTCCAACAACAAAAGCCAATCCCCGAGATTGCGAAACTCATTGGGTGCTCCGTATTCTTGCTGTGGGGGGTATGGTGACTCGGTGTCGGACCCGTGAGCAGCGGCGCAGAGTAGGGTTCGGTTGAAAAGTCGATACTTTTACACACCTGTGAATAAGTACTGTTGTTAACTGTTTATTAACTGGTTGGAAAGTCGAAGTGGTATCTCACCTGTTGGAAAGTGTGAATAATTTCGACACAGTGTGGATAGGTACCGCCGCCAGTGCTTGACAAATCGGGCCCAACTGGGGGCAAATTTGCCCCGTCCGAGCTGTTCCAACTGGTGGTCGTCTATCACCACCCAATTCCCATGGACTTATCATTACCAGCAGCCGAGACTCTCACATCACATCAGTTCCAGCATCTCCTCGAACACCTCCGCAAGATAATTGATGATCTACCTAGCGAACTGCCTGTCGGAGACCCGGCCACATCAAAATATTCAGCATTCTTATCATTTCAGCTCGATGACGAGTTGGTCGATCGCACCGGAAGTGACATAGGGGCTCTAAACGAGCAATTCAAGCAGGTCTTCGGATGGAAGACACAGACATCTGGCGACCAACTGTTGTCCATTGAGGAACGAGGGGACCCCATTCAAGCAGTCGTTGATGTCCTCGAAAAGTACCACCTTAGATTTCCAAATGATAATGTCCTCAAAAAGTGGGGGATAGACATTGTAGCAGGTGTATACAAGGTCTATGGACAGTATAAACGAATGGTATGTTGACCAGCTCAGGATGCCCATTGCCCACCATGCTCAGTCTTACTTCTGTCTCGACAGCCTGCACAGCAGACGGCGATGAACTTCGAGGACCCTGACTCGTCACAGCAAATAACACTAGAGATGGTACATTTGAGTTCACAAATGCAATGATTACAGACTTGGACTGATCGTCTTCATTCAGGCGCTCTCCGGAGACTCGTGGGACACCCTCAAACATAGCAAAGCATCCACTCGATTGGTTACGCACACCAACACTTCGAAAGGTCGCCCTCTAAAGCCACTGATGAACAAGCTGATCATCAGGCTTGACGAGGGCAAAAGCTGGCGGTGTATTGCTTCCAAATGTGATCATATATGCAAGGGGAGCCCGCAGGAGGATCGGGTACTGAAGCACGCATCGACATGTGCACATCTTGACCTGGATCTGAAGCGGGAGGCAATAGAGGCATCAAGAAGTGCTTCGCTTGGTGTGCGGGTCCAGGCAGCTGTTTCCGCTGAGTCCACACCCAAGTCTCTATGTTCGAAAGCTGAATCAATGTTGGATGAACCCGCAGTCAAGAAACTGAAAAGTTCCCAGTCAAAACTAGACATTACGCCCTTCCACCAAGCTGCAAAGCAAAAGAAACACGAGCAGAATATCGAGTTTCAGAACAACGTCAACCTCTGTATCCTGAAGCTGATCTGCGTCCGTGGACTCGTTCCATTCATGCTTGACTCACAGGAATGGAAAGGTTTCGTCTGTACCTTGAATCCGTCATACACACCAACCTCTTCTAGCTCCTTCACTCATGATTTCATTCCCAAGGAGGCGGTTGCAATTCGGGAACAACAGATTGAGAGGTTGCGACGACGGAATGACCTCACGCTCACCTTCGACAGAACAAGTACTCGCAAGCCCCATTCCATCTACACGGTCCATGCAACCACTCCCGACCGTCAAACATATTTTTTAGAAGGCTACGAGGAGTCAGATGTTCGGCATACCACTGCATGGGTCAAAGACAAGCTCTTGAAGGTGTGCTCATATATTGTCATCGTGAACATTCTGACAGGCTACATATTAATATTATTCAGACAATCCGTGAAGTAGGCGAAGATAGATGGGCTGGTATCTGCTCGGATAGCACTGCAGTTACCAAGAATGCCCGTCGTGATATTGTCATGTCAATTCCTACCATCATAGATCTGAACGATATCTGCCATCACCTCCATAATACCATTAAAGACTTGACTGTTGCGGAGGAGTTTCAACATGTACGAATCATATAATATGTCAAAATGTGTACTAATATGAATGGCTAGATGATACCCATGCTCAAGCCAATTATTAGGCATTTTAGCAAGTCGACGAAGTCGGTTGCTCTTCTCCGCAAAGAGCGACGGATTGGCAATGACGACGAGAAAGTTAATATGTTACAAAAAATTGGAAAGACACGTTTCGGGACTCATTGGTTGGCTGCTAGTTCACTTGAACAGTGCTTTCTGAATGTCCGAAACCTTGTCGAGAGCAAAGCAATCAAATTTCGGGTACCATTCTATCACTTCGAGTCATGGCAGAATGGCCAAGCTTACTAACTTGAACTTCCTTGAATTCTAGAACAAAAAGGTTCAGGAAATGTTCACTAGTCGAAGCCAGTCTATGAAGATGGAGCACAATATGAACATGTACACTACTATTGTTGCTCCATTGATTCGATCAGTCTGGGCTCTTGAGGCTGCTCATGCTAATGCCTCAGATGTCTTTGTATTTTCGCTAGCCATTGGGGCCACGCTGAAAGACCTGTTCGCACAAGGTCAAGACAAGACAGGCATCCCTCTGTCACTTGTGAAACACGTCACAGTGACTTACAACACGCGGTGGAAGCAATTCTTTACAAACGACGTCTACTTCACGGCATTTGCATTGGATCCTCGTATGTAGTATTTGTATCTTCTATTGGTCACAAACCTTCTGAACGGTCATGATAGGCTATCCGCTATCTGATTTCCTCATGAAACCAACTCTCGCATCAGCAACTAGCATCCGAATCCCGCCTCGAAACCCTTCCAACAAGCAGGCTTCGACATCGGACCACCCCATGCCACATCCCCGTGCATATGAACGGGTCAAAGAGTTCCTCAAGAATCGCCTGAAGATCATGCTTGACCCTGTTCAAGCTAGTAATCTAGACCACACAGATGAACTTGCAGTCATTGTTCAGAAGATTGGCCCTGTTTCTGTTGTAGAAGAATTTCGCCATCAACTCCGAACGTACTGGCTCGGCGAGTGGCCCTTTGATGATCCTGTAGTGAACAACGACCCCTACACGTGGTGGGAAACACTCAAACCTAATCGTAACGCCCGGGTGCTCAGTGTGCACTGCATTCTTGATAGGAATTTCCTTTGTAATTGAGTCATTTGTAGGTTCTCGCGACCAAAATCTTTGCGGTGCTCGTCAACTCCATGCCTGACGAGCGGACTGGCTCAACGCTTACGTGGCTGAACTCACCTCTGCGTGCAAATCAGAACGCCCGTACGCTAATCGACATGATTCAAATTGGACAGTACTACAGGACTGACTCTGTCTGTCTTCACTTATTTCAGTCTGGGTGAACAACAGCTCACTCACTTCTGACACAGAAAAAGGCTGTGCGCCGAAAGGAATGCTACCGGCCTGTTGTCAAATTTCGTGATATGGACAAGGAGCTACTACAGGCGACCGTGCTCGGGAATGAAAGTACAACACCTGGGAACAGTAATAGTAGTGGCCCAGATTACTACCCACCGGGTGACCCTGAAAGCGACGGAGAAAGTGAAGACGAGGTCATCAGCCAACCCGAAGACTTCGACGCTGATATGCTTCTCGTCCCCATTGACAAAGACCAATGGCATGATGGGTCGGTCGAGACGAACCTGCTGCATCATGGACGAAGATGTGTCACTTGACAACGGGGCGTTGCGTGATTTGCTGGCTATTGAGCCCGTCACCAGTGTTGCTTCCCATTCGAAGCCTCGTACGGTAGTGAAGACAGTTGTTGACATGTCTACTACAGAGATCAACTGGGATTTTTAATTTTTCACAGTTTTTCACTGCAAAACATTTATTCACAGAGCTGAATAGTACTTTTACACTAGTTAATAACAGATTGGTTAATAACAGCAGTGGAAAAATGCGACGAGCACCCGGACTTATTCACTACTGTGGATAAGTCTGGCTGACTTTTCAACCGAACCCTAGCGCAGAGTGCAGTGTGACGGGGTGTAACACTAGCCCTTAGGCTAGGGTTTGGATGTATTTTACGGTGAACCAAATAGAACTAAACATGAAACTGAGACACGAAGTGTGCAGTTTATTATGCAAACGACTGTAACTAAGCGGGCTCGTCAAGGGAGAAGAGCTGTACAGTATTCTGGTACACAGTTTCTGTGACCCTTTCAAACGGTACCGTGTCATTCAACCTGTACAGTACCCATGCGACCCCTCCAATCGATGATGGCTCGTTTCGACCCTTGACTGCTTTTCCAGGGACAAACGACTCTGCCCGAACCGCCGCAGGAAAATAACGTGAGCGTAGTGATGCTGGCAGGGCATCCAGATGCCCTTTCGAGGCATGTGTACTTGTCATGGAACACCATGGTGCATCTGCGACAATCCGTTTTAGCATGGACTGCTGACATCACTCTTTGCCTTACCAGTTTCAAGCAAGAGTCTGTCCAGACGAATGGTCTTCAATGCCTCTAGATTCTGCTCAGTCTTCATGGAACACCCGTTGACTCCAATGTGAAACCCCATGTCAATCTTTTCCCCCTTTCCATGACTGTCGTAGGTTATTGACGCGCGAAAGGTACTCACAAGCTCTTCGGCCTCTTCACTACTCCCAGTGAAACTGTGCACAACGCCACCTTTCGCACCAACACACCTCCCTCCGTCTTTACCGAACCCCTCCTCTTTAAGAATATTGACCAGATCATCGTGCGCAGCTCGAGAATGGAGAAAAAGAGGTAGGTGATATTTCTTGGCTAATACGAGCTGTGCGCCTGCCGAACATGAAGCTGGATGTCTCGGGGCATCTTCAGATTTGCACTTGAGACTCACGGAAATGCCTTTGCTGCTCTTCTTTAGATGCAAAACGGGTTCGATCGTAGTCTGTAAAAAGTAAATCATTTTACGTCCCCAGGGCACGCGAATTGGCCACCTAGACCACATTCCCCGATCGCAACTACTCTCCCACTTGGCCGCAAATTGTCGCCAATGAGCTTGTCCAAAGCAAGCAGATAAGCATCCGGCCCCCCTGGATGCTGATCAAACTCCCTTGAGCGTGTTGGATGACATCCGACGGTTGCATAGAGCCCTGAGCGAGAGGAGCATGACGCCAGACAAAGGTGACAGTTTGGGCACCGACCTTTTTTATGCGCAATGGTCAATGCGAGCTCGGACTCATGCAAACTACCCCCTGTGATGATCATTGACTTGACGCCAGCAAGGTATGAACGCTCTAGTATCATGTCAAGGTCATCTTTAGATGTGATTGTCAGTATTCTTGCCGTCGCGTTGAATTTGATGGACATGCCTTGGTGTTTTTGCTTGCCGTGGTAGATGCCTCGGAAGACGGGGTCAGTAAGGTTTACTGTGGTAAGATCAGTATGGATCTTTGGGTGGAATGTCGCTGTGGATACCTCCGATGTCTGATGAGGAGATCGTGAGTTGAGTAGTGACTAGTGACCGAGATTCCAAAGACTAGTAGTGACCTATGAAGTGGATCTTGTTCCTATCCAACGTAGATTCGCTACCAGTGGTCATGGATATGGATGGTCTTGTAACTTGTTTCGTTGGTGATTGTCTCAGGAATATTATTTTCGTCGTTGGCACGTGTGGTCATGTGAACCTCGTTGCCAGCTTCTCTCCTTGACTCCAACCCTCACCTGTCTCGCCCGTCTCTGTCTTTTTACCCTACACTCGTCTCTCCTTTACTTGTATTCAGGCCGTGTCACCGGCCCACCATTCAGAATGGCTGCCAATTACTCTTCAGTCAACAGAAACTCCCCATATGGTTCTGGTGATCCATACTACAACTCGTCCACCGGTTATATCACTCCCCGACAGCCACAAAAGAAAAACGTCAGCAATTGGATCAAGTTCGGCGTCCCCATCGCTGTCCTGGTAATCGCTGGTGCGGTACTTGGTGGGGTTTTCGGCTCCCGTGCCAGCAAGAACGCTTCCGCTAGCAATGCTGCCAGCGCTGCCACCTCCGCCATCCAGGCCAAGAATTCTATTGGCATATATCCAACGGGAACTGATGGCCTTTACATGCTCCCCCTATACCCCGCTACCGTCCGTATCCTTGACCTTTTCCCCTCGTGTCCTTGATTATTAACCACCGTTACGGGTAGACCAATACTGCAGCCTTTACTAAGCCTACATTCATCTCCACTTCGAATCCCAACCTGTCCTGGCCGCAAGATCCCTTCCAACCTTCCAACCCTAGCCCGACTCAAGTACGCTCCGATCGTCCCCGACTGATCGCACCTTCCTATAAGTGGCAGGCCCTTCCCAATCTGATCAAAAATGACCCATACCTTTCCTCCTGGAATCAAACTATCTTTTCAAATGCTTCACAGTATATGTCTCTGCCTCCCGTTCCATATGTCCTGGACAGCGGCAATGGTATTTTGGACCCTGCACGACAAGTCAAGCAACGCGTCAAGGCATTCTCATACGTTTATCGGATGACCAATGATACGAGATGGCTTGACAGAGTTTGGATTGAGCTCCAGGTTTGTCTATCATTCTGTATCTAATTTTTGTTATTTCACACGGGATTCCAGAATGCTGCTGGCAACCTGACAGGTGGCTGGGGACCTAATGATAGCACTAGATGGAACCCCACGCATTTCCTGGACACTGCAGAATTGACAGCGGCCTACGCCATTGCGTATGACTGGTTATACAATCAATGGGCCCCGGACCAGCTCGCAAAAATCCGCTTCACTATGATCGAATACGGTCTTAGCAATGGTGCTATTGCGTACAACGATGCCAACGATCCATTGTTCTTTGGTTGGTGGCGAAATAACACAGAGGGTAACTGGAACTGCGTTTGTAACAACGGACTCACCATGGGCTCGCTGGCTATCCTCGGAGATGACACCACTGGGATTGCTCAACAGCTCCTCAGCATGACAGCTTCGAACGCCGTTCAGAATTGCGCCCTCGGACCTAGCAGCGATGGTACTTGGTCGGAAACCAACGATTATTGGTACTTTGGTTCGACAGGTCATGCTGAATTGTCGTCCTCCCTCCTCACTGCCACTGGTTCCACGTACAATCTACTTGACGTAAACCCCGGCACGAAGCTCTCCGGGCTCTTCCATATGTACGCTACGGGCCCTGGTTCTTTGTTCAACTACGGCGACACTGGCCCAAACAAGTATACAGCAACCGCGAACCCCTTGCTCTTTTATGGTGAACAATACGACATGCCCCAATACCAGCTCTTCCAGCGCGACCAGGCGGATGCTGCAGATCCGTGGAGCATGTTCTGGTATGATCCATCGGTTGCTGGAGCATTTTGGGATGGTCTCGCTCTCGACCATTTCTTCAGCAACAGCACCGATCAATGGGCTTCAATGCGGTCTTCCTGGACAGACGAGAATGCGCTTTTTGTCGCAGCGAAGGCAGGGACGCTTCAGGGCCATGAGACTCACAATGACCTAGATTGTGGTGATTTCGTGGTCGATGCGTTGGGAACTCGTTGGTTTGGAGAACTCGGTGATGGGAATTATGTCGCCGAGGGCTACTTTAGTAACGATACGCAGGGTAGCGAGAGATGGTTATACTATCGCAAGCGGACGGAAGGTCAGAACACGATCCTTGTTGGCGGGGCCAACCAAAACGTGTTGGCCGCCCCGACTGCAAACTTTGATTCTTCTGGGACCGTTCAAGGCTCCAGCACTGTGTTCGATGTGCCTAGCGGTTCGACGACATACTTCACCGCCGATTTGACCAGCGCATACTTTAATACGTAAGCCCATTGCTACTACGATGGATGCAGGGATTTACATGTGTATAGGACGTCTTTCTCGCGCGGAATTCGTTTGTTAAACAAACGCCAGCAAGTGCTCATCCAAGATGAGATCAACGCGTCGGCATCCATCATGTGGCGAGCACACACCAACGCTACCATTGCACTTGGCAACAACAACCTGACTGCGACATTGACCATCGGATCAGACACGTTGGAGGCTTCGCTACTGAATCCTCCAACAGGGGCTCAATTCTCCGTCATGGATGCTGTACGTTTGTCGACGGACCCGCCTACGCCGGCTGCGTGGCCTGATCAGCCGAATCCGGGTGTGATGGTCCTCGTGGTCAGTCTGCCTGCTGGTCAGTACACACTTGAGATTCTTTTGAATCCCCAGTGGCCGGGTGTGTCAAGCTCGTCATACGTGCAGCCAAGCAGTGTTCCGCTGAGCCAGTGGTCGTTGACCAGCCACCCCTAGCGTGGTTTGCGGTTGGTTTGGAAGTGGACCTTTTGGACTCTTTTAACGCAGAGACTTTGGTAGCTTAGGACAGTAGCCTAACGTACTTTGGATATGCGTTGTAACTTGGATATGGATTTTTGGTCCTTGTTGTGATGGACGGATTAGGAAATGACTAGACAGCTGGCGGTTGACAAGGACCTGCAGCAACTCTTTCATTCACCGACCGACCAAGTCTCTCCTTGTACACGCTCCTTTCCACACCCCCATCGTCTAGACAAAAAAAATTAGCCGTCCCAGATGGCAACGCTCAGTTTCATTCTCCTTCTCTATCTCTCCCTCGCCTTGGCCGTCGCTGCCTCGGCCAACCGCGACACCTTTGGCCTCCACCGCCGTGACCATGCCGACCTCGGTCGTCTCGTCAAGAAACGGTCCCCCTTCAATGTCTTGGGTCAGCCTGCCGCTCAACCATCCTCGGCCTCACCCGTTGTTCAGCTCACTCAACCCACCTCATCCGTGGCTCAAACGACACCCGCGAATTCGGCACCGGTCCCGACGACCTCTGGAGCTGCCTCTGCGTCAGCGGTGAGCTCTGCTTCTCCAATATTCATCATCTGGGTTACTGAAGAGATCATTCCGTAGAACCCTTCCACGACCGGTGGAGGTGGTCTGTTGAGTTCTATTTTGGGTGGGCTTCAACCTACCCAGTCGAGTTCTACGTCATCTACCCCCTCCAGCACTTTGTCCTCCACATCGAGCTCTTCATCCAGCACGCCTCAAACCTCACCCCATGCTAGCGACACACCTGCCACGACTTCAGCTCAGTCCATCGTATACCTGACTAGCAGCAGCGCGCCAACACCCACACAGACTAGCTCAACCTCGTCCTCTGCAGGCATCCCACATGCGGCAGTGACAATTCTCATCGTCATCGCCGCGTCTGTCGGAGCTGCGGTCATCGCGTGGACCATCATCCGCAAGTGGAAGTTCAGACCATCCTCTGATTTCGAGGGTCGCATGCAGCCCATCGACTGGCAGCCTGATGGGAGCAATGAGGATGCTGGTATCCCAGGCCACCATCGCCCATCGTCTCGTGCATCTTCCTTCCACTCGGGCTCCGCGAATCCTCACATCGACGAATTGCGTGGTGGATATGGTGCCACAACACTCAACCCTATCCCTGATCATGACTTCACTGCTGGCGCAGCACATCTCGCCCCAGTTGGCGGCTACGCGGACCTTGCTCGAGGCCCCAGTCCACAGCCAATGATGCAAGAGTCCTTCGGAGGGGCACCCAGCATCAACCGACCCGTTCAATATGATCAATACGGTGTCCCTCTTTACCATGGGTACAGTGGATATTAAGCTCAGGCAGAGGTTCATGACTTTTGCAGACTGGGTAGCGTTGGCCCGTATTTTTATTCACATTCATCTGCTTGCTGGACGATGCAATTCGATGCTTTTTCACGTATTTTCCACATTTTCATTTGGTTCCTTGATTGGGATATCATCTAATTCTGTGCATTCATACCCTGTGACGTGCCTTTTTACTTTGTTTCCATATACCTGACCCCTCCCACTGCGCGTAAATACTGTTAGGCTGCTTTGATCAGCACCCATCCCTGGTACAGTCGAGGTACACGTGCAGTGTCATTCACGGGTGCCAATGGCACCATGATAGGATGTGTATTAATCATTGTATCCATCCCTTCATCCACCTGTGATACACAACACTACCCTAGAGGTATGAGGATTATAGTGATCGTAGCTATCAGCAATCCAATCGCCTTCATGTTCCAAAAGTCCCTCTGTGCAGCAGAGGTTGGATTGGCAGAGTGTACATTTATATCGTCGAGCCCAGTGTTTGCGAACAGGCTCTCGAGGCCCGTGGGACGTTCAGGAGGGAAAAACCGCTGTGGGCGCAGCCAAGCACCGTCATGATCGTCTACCATGTCCTTGGCCTTGACGGGAGACAGGTTGGTCGGCGTCCAATCCATCGCGTCTTCGTCCGGACTTTCATCGATTTTGATTGGGGATGCTTGGGATACCAAGGAAGGACGACCAAATACCGGGTTGGTAGGAGACATGAGAGGCTTAGAGGAAAGTGTGAGGGAGGCGAGCAAGTCTGGTTCGTTGCTGAGCGGTGTAGTAGGCATGGGAGAGACACGTGCACTGTGCGCAGATGATTCGGGAGTACTACGCAGGGGGGTTGTTTCAATGAGGCGGATCGTGGGAGGCCGTTGTAGATGCAGGATGGTGAAGGACGACGAGAATACCTATTTTCGTTTGCGTTGGTAGCCCAAGAACCGGGTGAAAGGGCAACATACCAAGAATTCAACAAGGAGTGATAGTGAACAATATGTGCTGACGCGACGCGATAACGGATAGGCAGAGATATGGAGATAATCCCAAGATGAAGATTGCCGTGGGAGAACGAGAAGTATGGATGTAGCGAATCTAGAGAACCAGGAGAGTACCTGAAGGATCTTGTGCAACGTGAGTCTCTCCTCGACTTGGATAAATCATGACGCGGGACTCACAACGTAACGAGTCTTTCCTTTAATGCGGACATCACGTCCCTGCACTCTTGCTTTCTTGAAACGATAGTAGGTTGGGTCCCAGGCAGTGTAAAAGAAAGAGAAAAGACAGAAAACAGGGAGTACAGGAATGACTCTAGCAAGCGAATGCGGGAAATCGTAACCACGGATCGCTAGGAGGAGGGATGAGGGGAACTCGACGTGCGAAGCGATTGTACCCACCTGCTGCATGAGCAGAAAGTACAGACAGGAGGGTGGTCCACCACAAGACACCCCTTACTTGCCAGATGGTAAGTTGTAATCCCAGCCTCTCGCGGTCTTTTGCAGAGCCAGATGCGAACCGTCGTCTTTCTTTTCCTTTGCTTTCCTTGAGCCAGCCACCCAGGGCTTTCGTCCGAGCCATCTGATTCTTCTGCTCTATCTCGTCTTGGACTGCGGGTTGGCAATTCGCACAGACGGGAGGATAACGCACGTGCAACGATTCACGATACGCAGGGAGTTGTTCTAGGCGCTGAGCGTAATCAGGGTGCTGTGAAACAATGGTGGGAGTTGATGGAGTGAGATGCGGATTGGTGGGAGGAACTTGCCTGTGGGGGTGGCAGATAATTTGAGAGGAGGTTGACGAGAAGCATCTGGTTTGTTTGACAGGTGTGGCAGAATGGAGGTTTGGTGTATGTGGATGGGAGTCTGTCCTTGTTTGGGGAAGCTGTGGAGGCGAATGAGCAGCAGTGGAGACGGAAGAGTGCAAGGAAGACAGACCGCGCTTTGCAAAGGAGGACGCGTTCAAATTCTCGTCGTGCATGGCTGGTTCATCAGACATGATTTCGCCATTGGCGTCAAATCTGTTCCAGCAGCCACAGTGGGGGCAGCGATAGGATCGGGAGTCGGCGCTGACCGCTGACAAGCAGAAGAAGCAAGCCAGATTGCTGGACCGGCGAAGAAAGGAGGTCGGGGCCATTTCAATGCTGCCGGTGTTGTTCTGTCCACGTAGTGTCTAGAACGTGCTTGCTACTGTTTGTCAATTTATACAAAAGGAAAGTCCAACATGTCCGTCGCTCCGTCGCCGTCGAGTAGTCGCGGAGAGATCATTCTCCAGCCAGCCTACTTCACATCCTCGTCATTCGTCCATCCTGCACGCGCAGACATCGACAGCCTCCTCCAACTCTACTCGCACCAGTACACACCCACCACCAGCCATCCATTTACCCTCTTCAAGGACATCTGGCAAGCGCAGGGCTGGCCATGGATCCAGTTCAAGGTCTTTGATGCGCGCTCCCGTGCAGCCTTTCTCAAGGTCGTGATGCGACTTTTCTCAGGTGAGCATCTCCGTTTATCCCTGCAATCCCCGCTATAGATTCCAGAACACATCCGTGGTGGGGAGCCACCCCTGAGGCGTGCTGCAGCCTTGTTTGGTCTGTACACGATATTCTCCACACAGCCGTCGATCTCGGCACCGCCGTTGTATTCCGCTGCGCAGATACAAGTAACGTGGGGTACGCATGCTCCCCAGACGTTGTCCCCTCGTGTACCTGACGTCACACAAGATCTCTACCAAGACATAGAGATGCTCCCCGACGCGCTGGATGCAGAGTTTTTGCGTCCTATTCGACCACATGTCGTCTATGTACAGTCTAAGCTGCTGCAGGCACAAGCATTTCACATCCTGCCACGCGCGGAGACACATCCACTGAACCCTCGAGCTCTCCCACGGGAAGTTGTCGTCGAGGACGCAGAAGCCACGACGTCGACGGCACAAGGGCGCAAGAAAAAGGGACGTCCCTCGAGACGCGAAAGGATCAAGAAGGCGCGAGATTCCCTCGTGGCGCTGGACGGGTGGCGTGAGGACGTGTTGGGGTCGCAGCCGAGTGTGGCACGGGGGCGCTACGTGATGGCAAAGTCTGCGTTTATGGATGCGATTGGCGGGGACGCGGCATGGGAGGGAACGATGAGAGACGCGAACGCGATGGTGGTGGAGCGTATGGAGACCATCACGGGGTTATTATAATTAGAATTGGTCTCCCACGGCTTGTCTTGTTCTTGTCGTCGTCGTCGTCGTCGTCGTTCTGTATTTCTTGTCTCCACCACCGCTCGTTATTATTCATGGCCTTTCGACCTCCTGATGCTACCCAGCGCCGCTTCTACGCCCAGGCTGCGTCGAACGCGCCGTCCACCGCAAGTCTCCTTCCCCCTTCTGCAAGAGCACCCCAAGGCGTGCAGGCCGCGTTCGCGAGTGCTCCTCCATCCATCCGGACCGTCTCCAGTACCAACTCTCTCGTGCGTTTTCCTCCCTTTCTCGCTCGCCCCGACTCATTTTCCTAGAATGACTCCCCTTATTCCGGCGCAGCCGCAGGCCGGTTATATGCCTCCCAAATACAGTCCATCTCCGACAAGGTATGCCCTCTTTTCCTGCCTTTCACACAGTCCAACCCCTTTTCTCCAGTTCTCCCTCTCACCTGACCCCCAATCTTGGGGTACTGATCTCTCTCCAAATCACCACGAGCCCGATGACTTTCTCCACAATCCCGATCCGCGGCGCGATAGAAAGTGTGACCGCGGCGGCAGCGTCCTTACTTGCAGAGGTCTATCCAACCTTGGCTGTCTGGTCTTTCTTGCCGTCGGTCTCGTCGCTTTGTTGTACGTCCCTTTTATCCATTCTGACTTCTCCTTGACCATCTTCAGTGCCGGATACCCCTTGATTTCCTATTTCACCAAACACTCCCTCTCTTACGCGGGCGGGTTTAATCTAGGCGGTATCAACGCCAGTGGCCAGGCAAGGAACAATATACTTTATTACCCACACGACTCTCATTCTCCTAGATTCCTACCTTACCCAACAACTTTGGTCTGAATTGATATCCACACCCCAGCCGGGGCGCACAAGATCAACTCTTTTGTCGATGGTTCGGAGTGGCAACTGGTTTTCAGCGACGAATTCGATACTCCCAACCGTACTTTTTGGCCCGGTGACGATCCATACTGGGAGGCAGTCGATCTTCATTACTGGCAGGTCGGGCCTCTGTTTTTACCTCTCTTCAGGATTGTTCTTGACGGGAAAACCAGACCAACGACTTGGAGTGGTACTACCCTGATCAGGTAACAACCAGGGGCGGCGCACTTGAAATTACGATGGTACAACGGCCCAAGAACAACCTCGACTACGTTAGTGCAATGATCTCCACTTGGAACAAATTTTGTTTCACCGGAGGCATGGTTCTAACGTCCGTCACGTTACCGGGAGCTAATAACGTAGTTGGTACGTATTCCCAGAGATGATTGTTCGTATATTATCGTGCGATGATGAACTTACCATGCCCTCCAGGACTCTGGCCTGCAGGTTTGCACTTGTATGCTCCTTTTTCTGGCTCGGTGCTAACATTTCCCTTCAGTATGGACGATGGGCAATCTTGGTGTGTACAACTACTAAATTTGTTATTCATCGACTTGAACACTGCTGCTAGGTCGCGTGGGCTATGGCGCTACCTTGGAGGGCTTGGTATGGATTGTTCCTTTAATTTGAGTATGACATGTCCTTACAGTTCTCTAGTGGCCCTATTCTTATGACAATTGTGACGTTGGTGCCGTAGCAAACCAGACGTATAATGGGGAACCTCAGGCGGCTATGGTTAACGGCGACCCAAGCCACGGTGATGCCTTGTCTTACCTTCCCGGTCAACGTCTGTCGAGATGTACTTGTAAAGGTGAACCACATCCTGGACCCGTCCACTCGGACGGAACGTATGTCGGCCGTTCGGCACCAGAGATTGATATTTTTGAATCTCAAGTATGTCGTGTCTTCCACACACCACTTACTCTTGCTCATGGTTATAGATCACGGGTTCCCCACTTCAGGGTCAAGTCTCACAGTCTGCACAATGGGCTGTAAGTGAAGCATGTGTTGAATTACACACTCTGACTTGTCTTCACGTAGCCCATGAATGCAGCCTATGAGTGGAAGAATATAACAGGCAATTTCGCCATTCCGAACTCGTCTCTCACCCAACTGAACCCATACACCGGCGGTATTTTCCAGCAGGCAACGTCAGGGGTGACGACCACAAGTAAGTGCCACCTTCGGGCGTAACATTTGCGATGCACTGAGATTTTGTAGATCAATCCTGCTACGAGTTGAGCTCAGGATACTCTGCAACATACGGGTACGAGTATAAACCAGGTAGTTGTTCTCCCTCACACTATCCCTCATTGATGCTGAGCAACATCCCAGGTTACACATCTGACGGCGGTGTAAGTACTATATGCACCCTTTAACCTTCTGGTCTCACAACAGTATCAGTACATATCCTGGATTACAAATGACCAAGTTGCTTGGACGTTGGATGCAAGCGGGATGACAGCTGATCCACAGACCCAGATTGCGGACAGACCGATTCCGCAGGAGCCCATGGCACGTCATCACCCTAGTTGCGGGTCGCGCTCTAACTGAAAGCATTTCACAGTACTTAATTGCCAATCTGGGGATATCTCCGAACTTCGCGCCCCCTGATTTCACGGCGCTTACCTTCCCCACAACTATGTCGATAAACTGGATTCGTATTTACCAACCAAAGGATGCGATCAACATCGGTTGTGATCCAAAGAACTTCCCTACCGCTGCTTACATCAACCAGTAAGTGTGCCCTCGCAGTCCTATCATGTTTTCTCACACATGGGAAGGTACCTCGATGCATACAGCAACCCGAACCTAACAACATGGGAACAGTACGGACAAACATTCCCGAAAAATAGTTTCCTAGGTCAGTGCTGAAAGGATCATGTATTCGTAGGACATCTGCTGGCTTGGCCCCACTCGCTTGTGTTTTCAGTATTTTTTTTGGAGATCAGTTCGTCATGTTTTTAGTCGTTCTTTACTGTACTCGCTTCGGCCCCTTGGAATCTCGTAAATTTGCAACAACAGGCAACATAATAGTTGTCGCATTCGGTATTCGTGGCAGGACTCCCTTGCAACGTTACGCTCGGCTACATTAGTAGCAATGAACGTACAACATTTCCGATAGATATTGCTACTTTCATACCCAAGAGGATTCCAGAAGAGATACTAGATGGATTGATCATACTGTTCCTGTAGCCTGATTCCGCTCCAATAGAAGCTGGAGTTTCCCCAAGGTGCGCTCCAGCGTGATGATTCCTCCCGCCGTCAGTCGAGACACCGCAAGGTCTTGGTCAGAGTCACCTGTGGACTTATTCTTACTCTTCTCAATCAGCTGGCGTGCGTTGTTGAGGACCTTGGCAAGCCTTCCCTTGGTGTAGTACAGCCAATTGATCTCTGACTGTAAACCACCAAGAGGAATGTCGAGCGCTCGGCGGACGAAGCCCCTCGAAAGGACATAGGCCTTTTCGCTGTATAGCCGACTATAAGAAGTTAGCATAATAAAATTTTGACGCGCGAAACTATGACCTATTGACCATCCCTTCTTCCGTGCCTCTCAGCTTTTCGTACGCGGGCTCACAAAACCACCTAGATGTTTTATTTAGACGACGCCACCGACAAAACACTGAGCTTACGGTTCCTTGACTAGTACGAGACCTTGTATGGAGACAAACGCCTGTAGTAAACTCGATCTTGACGCACTCCAGGTCTCGGTGCGGTCGCCAGACCATGTTCCTAGGATTGACAGACAAACCTTGCCCTCTTCATAGAGATTGCTAATAAATAAAAAAGTATGGCTGTTTGTTTCACCGTCACTTATAACCTTCTGTTCACTTACGGATTGACTGAGATAGTTTAACATGCTAGTAAGTACATAACAGTGAACCACAACAGAGCGTACGTACCTCTCCCATTGCCATTTGTCCAACTGAGGAAATGTGCGATTGGCGGGCTTTGAGGGAAGTTGGAGTCCAACATCCAATCTATGACAAATGGTGCATCCTCATACGGTGTATTTTCTGGCCCGATGATCAAGCATCGCAGAAGATCTGAACGATCCTCATATGCACGCACTATGATAGAGTCTATGAAACGTAGTCAGGGTCAAACTTGCTTGTGCCTCACAAACGCCATTTACCTGGTAAACTATTGGAAAGAGCTCGGTACTCTTTAGTGAGGCGAGCGAGGAAAGTCCTTGAAGGTTGATTGGCGGACGTGGAATAGAAGGCGTGGTCAGTAGGAGCGGAGGGTAGGATCTCGAAACGTCTCCATAACGAAACATCATCTACTTCAACGGTATCCTTTGTTGTGGTATTCACAACTGATTCTTGGCTCATCTCCGGAGACGTAGAGGGTGAGGTAGGGAGTGGCGAGACTGATTCAGCAAGATCCAGCAGCAGTGACACTTGGAGGGGGGTTAAGTGAATCATCATCTAGTCCCGGCGATGACTCAGTCTCTGCCCATGGAAGGTCAACGTCCATCTCCTCCGGATCCTCGTCCATTTCCTCCCATTCATCATCGTCGGAATTTTTTTCGTACCGCCAAATACCCTCTGCATCTTGGAGCCAGATACCCTCCGAGTATTCCTCGTTTGAGTCACGTTCTGAGGCCTCTTCATCCCAACCATCATCCTCAATCTGCTCCAGACTATCATATAGTCTTGTTAGTCGTTCCAGAGGCAGCACAGACACCTCCATGTTTGGATGTGTCACTTCCACTGAGCCATTTAGATGGAGCTGAAATCATTGGTTAGACAAGAGCCTTACGCGGTCTCCAAAGCATACCTCAGTGACTTCCCCGAACCACGTGAGAGAGGTGTCATCCGCGCTGGGAAGGGAAATATCGTAGAGATAAAGTCGTTGAGTGTTACGATTGGCCGCTATCAGCGCTCCTAAATCTGCCATGGTACGTCTCCATCCACTAAGCTCGCCATCGGCTCGCACCGGTGGTTCGCGTACCCATTCCTCGATCTCGCCGATCTTGGGAACTCGTGGAGGTGCAAACCCGTTGTTGGTACCCACCGGGTGTATGAAGACCGAGTCCCCCCGTCGTACGCCAAAACCGTGGCCATGTAATGCATCGGGACTCGTGTCTCCTGTGCCATTTGGATCGAGTTCTAAGACGGACACCGTTTCCAAAGTACCCGTATCCGCACAACGAATGACAGCGACTCTGTCTGTGGAATTGACAGACTGGACTGTGGCTACACGTTCTTGGTCTTCATTCTTCCATAGTACATGGTCGCCTGGCCTGTTGACATATGTGAATGGACATCCTCTGACGAAGAATCCAGACAAACCAGCAATCATATTCGTCGACATTCAAGTATGGGATCAGGTCAGTAGATGGTAAGGTCTCTCTCGAGCCATCTTGCCATAGAACAACTACGGTTGTCCGTGTTTCCTGAACACACAGTGTGCGACTGTTGATCTTGCTATTGCCCTCGATCCCAGTTTCAAACGAAACGATAGGGATGGTCTCGTCGTCGGGAATAGTTACTTTGTCACCCACACGAATATCACCAGACTTTGTCCTTAAAACGGTGAGTTTCGTAAGGTCTTCTCCGTGCCAAAAGCGTTCCGGGCGTCGCTTTTTCAACATAGTGTCACGGTCAAGCTGAGAGATCGAGTCAGAGGAGCAGAAAAAGGCATTAAAGGACCACACCGTCTGGTTCAATGCTAGCCAACATATGGCGAGCACGGTATGCTGGAGATCAACCACGGTGTCATTCACTGAGGGTATTGGAGTGCCTTGACACATGTTGTGAATCCCGTGGAAGGTGAGGGGATGCGGCAAGATATCCTAATAAATTTCTCAATAACTCGGTGCTACGGGACGAAATATGGCGTGCCGTACAAGTCCTTTATCCCCAATTGTAAGGCGCGAGCTTATCTCTGGCATCCGAATAAGGGTACCCGATGCTGAGATGACGAGTTCGTCGAAAAGCTGCGGGACTGAACGAAGTGGCAGAGCACATTACAAAGGGTGCGTACCTCGATTACCTTGACGGGGGGAGTAAGCTTTGGATCATGACACATAGAACACGGAAATTTCTTACTTGCCCTATCCAATCGTCATATGTGACATAGTCTCCCGCATTGACGGTGGTTGCGTGACGAAGGTCCCTGACGTCCCTCCGGCCGTTTACAGGCACCCCGCTGATGGCGTGTACGAGCCGGGCTTGTACATGGGTGCTTACTACGACGCCGGAACGAACGTCATCGAGACTGCGCTTGCAATAATCCCCTGCCTGAAAAGTGCGATCGACCAACTCATACTCCGATTCCGGGACGATCTCGCGAAGACCGCCTGGGAGGAAAGACACGCCAACCTCACCGCGGGTTAGGGGACGCATGAGCGGATCCGAAAGGGGGTTTGGAACAGGAGGAAGGTCTTCTGCATCATGCCAACAGCGCTGAGAAGGGGTGTGAGATGGAGCGGAGAGGGAGTGCATGATTTGTTACCAATACAACACCATACGCGTTCGGCCAACCAATGCGCCTAACGATGTCCTCTTGGTAAAACTGGACGATGGTGGGTGTGAGTAGGAGAAGTCTACGCGCAGGAAAGTGTAAGGGTACCTTTGTAGACGGAGGCCCGTTTGTGGACGACATTGAAGATGGATGTGAACAAGGGATCATAATAGCGGTGGTGCGCAGAGTCCATCGGATCACGTGGTTCGACAATACTGGCATCCACACTAGTTGACGGTCTCATCGCACCGTCATCATGTTGGACTTGCTCCCCGTCGAGATCATCATCCAGGTGTTCTCGCATCTTAGCCATCGTGACTTGCTTGCTTGTAGCCTCGTGAGTTCCCCATCATATTATCCATGTTGATCACACCACATGATCGTGCCAGGTATGCCGCCCTTTCCGTGCAACTGTGCGAGAAAACGCTTCCTGCCAGTATACAATCGAGATGGCTGTCTTTGGCATGCGAAATGGTCCTCCTAGCGTCATGGGTCACGCCGATCGCTTGACCATACTCCAGGACAGCCAATCTGCATGGCACACCCTACAGTGGACCGCATCGAAAGATGTTCGCATGTTGCAGGGCTCCCTATATGAACTCTATGGCGGTGTATTGGTCCAGTCCGACCACCAGGGCGGCCACGGCCTGGTGTTTCGTCGTCTTCCTTCTCACTACCGTAGCATCAAAGAGCACGTGTGGTCGCTCCACTTGGACCTCAACTTACGAGACTTTACGTTGGATCCCGCTCAAGATCTCCTCGTCCTCATTGCACAACCAATTCTTCGGTGAGTCATACATATCCAACACAGCTGGATCTTCATTTCTCTCGAGAACAAGCGCACACGAAGCGCGGATAGAAACCTCGATACACATACGCTCTCTGACGACCGGAAAGGTGCACCCTTTGGTCGCAAGGTCGCCCGTGCTTGTACACGACGTCGACCTGCGCACCGCAAACTTGACCTTTATGGTCCAGATCCACAGCGACCGTGTTGCTGTGCAGTTTATCAGTCATGGAATTGCACCGTCAGAGCTCGTGGTGTGGAATTGGAAGACAGGAGAGGTGCTTTTGGTGAGACAACAATAGCTATCATTTCGTGCGCTCACCCTGGTTCCCGTGCAGAGCACCTATGGAACCAACTTGATGGCGTTTGCATTTCTTACCGAACGCCTCATTTTGGTGGGTGGCTTTGGGGACATAGGTGGCTTTGGAGATGTCACATTCAACCTCCGTCAGCCTCGACTTTTCGTGGTAGACTTGGACTCTAGCAAGGGCGAAAGGACCGACTTTGACGAAGCGGAATATCTCTGTGCTTTTCTATATCCAGCCTGCTACCCTTGGGTTCATCCGCTGAGATTCTTGATCCGGTCGGACCCTTGTACGGACTGGACGCCGCATCCAAGTGTTCAGGTGCCTTTTTCGATTGGACCTGGGCCGAGGCTGTACATTGTGACGATTTGGATCATGCAGGGTGAAGAGATCTCTCCGATCGATCTGTTCGTGCTGTCGGACACATTGCTGGACCACATCGGTACGCTCAGGAAAGGCGAAACTCGGCGTGATTTCGAGTGGTCCGAATGGGGACCCGCTGGGACGCGCATGATGGCGCAAGTTCCGCATTCGCACGTTTGGGTATGCTATGTGTTTGGCACTCGATTCAGTTCGATCACTGGCGGCGGGCGAGAAAATCGACACAGGGAGTCGCGGATGTTGGAGGTGTGGGATTTCAACCAGCTTGGGATCAGAAGGGATATCGGACGGGAGGGCTCGGGGGCAGAGTGGTCCGAGGTTGAATGGCACGTTGGAGACACCAGTGTGCTGAGGGGCAAGGTGTTTTTGGGAGAGGTGCGAACGCGGCTGCCGTACCGGGTGTTTCGGCGGAAGCTAGCAGCGCCGTTGGAGGGGGAGCCCGCATTTACAGAAGCATTGTGCAGCGAAGACAGCATCATACTCGTGGATGTAAGTCGGGTCTGTTATTTCCGTTGGGAGTCGACTGAGTCACCATCACTTGCAGGCGCAGGAACGACACTTTCGGATTTTGACGTTCTGAGGGTTGCAAGGCGGAGATGTTACATTTCTTGGATTGTTGTCGATACATACGGAAATAAATGATCATATGAGGGGAATGTGCGATTGCCGTTCGAGTCGCGGATTGAGCTCACAGCAAATACAGCTCGTAGAGCCTTGCTGTTCAACCGCCATGTTAAAAACCGCACCCCGTCCTCTCCATCCCTCAAAGCATGCTCCTCCTCGCTCACTCTCGCATCCTGTGTCGCCAACCATCCCTGCGCGCCTTCTACGCCGTACGTCCCCCCCTCGGGTCTCGCCCACTCACCTCACCCCGTCTTCAGACGATCAGGAATCTCCGCCAACCCCAACCTCTCCCAGAGGGCGATGAGTCTGACCCGTCAGAAAGCGCAAGTCGCCACACTCCTTCCGATCAAGACACCACTCACCCTTGACACAGGATTTCATTCTCTCCATCCTGAGGGCAAACCCCTCCTTGCGCGACACAAAGTCGTATCTAGACAGCTTTGGTATCCAACAGCCACACCATCATAAAAAATCACTCCTCCCTTCCCTCCTCGATCTCCCAGCTCCTGCCCTCCGCCCCTCCGCCCGACAACCGCCGACGCAGGATGTTGATATAAAAACAACTCGTGTCATATCTTCAATCCTAAATCCAGTCTACTGTCGTACTGCTTTGGTCAAGCTCCAGGGCCCATTTAGCGACAGGCAGCTCGACAGCATCTCCCGTGGTATGGTATACTTGGAGAAACTTGGCTTGGTCAGTGTCATTGTTCTCGAACATGACAAGCTCCCCAGAGGCGACGACCGCGAGAGAACTGCCATCACAGAAGAAACCAACCGTGTCGTCGCTGCCCTCGAAGCCCAGGGTGCCAAGGCGCGTCCTATCCTCGGCGCGTCCGTTCGCCTGGGACCCAAACCGGGAGATAGTGACGCGCCTATCAATGGCATGCCTTTGCTCGAAGCCCATGTCTTCCCTGAAGACCTCGCCCCGATTCGCTCAGCTCTCCGCGCCGGTGAAATACCTGTCATACCTCCTTTTGCCCTAGATTCGTTCTGCCGTTCTACCCGTGTCAATGCCAATGACATAGTAGCAGCCCTCGCACGTGGTATGGCAGAGGCCGCCGAGCTAGACGCCAAACCCCAGACCCAAAAACCATCGGAGCCTCATGCGGATTACTCAGAGGATATCAATCTCACTCCTATGCGACTCATGATTATCAATCGGGAAGGAGGCGTACCATCCTATGCACGTTCCGGATATCCCCACCTTTTGGTCAATCTCACATCCGAATACAACTACATCCGAGACACTTTTGATCCCGCATGGCTGAGGGACCGCCCATCCGCGCTTTCAAATTTGGCCCTCGCACACACGTGCCTATCCTACATGCCTCCAACCTCGTCTGCTGTAATGGTATCGCATCGTTCACCAAGTTCTCTTATAGCCAACCTAATCACCAACAAGCCCGCTGTTTCCTCGAGTCTCCCTCATGCACTCTTACAAGGTAACCGCAAGCTCACCCCCGACACCCCTACTCTTCTTCGCCGCGGTCAACCAATACGGGTCATCCGCGATGTGGCCAATGTTGACAGGGCTAAATTGAACCACTTACTTCAAACCTCCTTCCATCGGACGCTTGACATCGATGCCTTTTATAAACGCTTAGAAAAGTGCCTCGACTTTGTTATAGTTACCGGAGACTACGTTGGCGCAGCCATCGTTACCAACGAGCCCGTCCCGGGTTCATCTTCACGCCCGATATCATACCTGGACAAGTTTGTTGTCTTACCAAGCCATCAAGGCGATGGCACAGTTGACTTCCTTTGGGTTGCCCTCCATGATGAATCATATGGCCTAGGCCACCCCTTCTCCATCAATCCCAACGGGGGCAAGGAAGGGAAGGGAGAAGGTCGTGATCTCGTATGGCGCAGTCGATCAAACAACCCGGTGAACAAGTGGTACTTTGAGCGTAGTACAGGTTACATCCGGATGGGTTCATGGATTCTATTCTGGTGTGACGCCGAGAAACGACTAAGATTAGAAGAAGCACGTTCAGATTCTGGTCTTTCATATATTGAAGATTGGGAATCGGGGAGACTCGAGGAGTGGGCGGAGGTGGTTAATAAAATCCCTTCCGCTTGGAAATAGAGAGATCGCGCGTAGATTTCTAGCACAACACGAAGGCGGGTATGTAGTAGCTTACATCGAATGTAAAATGTCATTTATGTAAAACGTCATATTCCTCGATGCTCAGTGGCTCGACCGTCTTCTCCTGCGCTTGTCTTTCTTTGGTGGAAGGGAAGATCTGGACGAAGTTGTGGTGAAAGCGACAACGGCGTTCTCTTTGAGTACTTTCACAGCCAAGCCAGGGACTGTGTTTCCGACCCATTTCCAAGGTTGATATGTTCCGTCCTTTAAAATGATGCTTTCAACCAAATGGTTCAGACCTTGGACGACTCGCTGATGGAATCGACCGCAAGTCCATTCGTCAATATTGCGAACTAGAAAATAGACCTCAATGTCACTTGGATCATCCAGGTCCCATTCATGGAACGGTCGGTCAGACATGGAGTCACCGCGCGTACGGGGACGCGAATACGGAACTGACACGACAACCTAGGAAATCAACCTCAATATGCAAAGCCATTCAGACGTTCAGATCAACCCACGGGCTTTCCATCCACTACTTCACACCAATCAATGTGAGCTCGCACTCTCCCAGACCAATGACAGGGCTTCTAATGTTCAACGAGCGTAGATGCCGGGCGGCGGAAGCCGTCGCGATGCGATTTTGGCGATATGCATCGTCGGGAAAGGTATGCACTGGCTTCTTGTCCTCCCAGAAGCTGCTCGCGAACTCGAACCCAGGCATGTCAGGAAGCTGAGCACACGGAGTACTCTGATACCGAAACGAGGACCCTTTCGCAGCGGTCCCAGCTCTGGCGACCACTGGAAGATTCTTGAGAACCTTGTATGGGGATTTTGCAGATTGCGACAAAGGACGCGTCAATGCTGCAGGGAGGAACACTGCACAGTCTGGGGTAGCCGTCTTGGTGTTCAAAACGCGGTGGGCATCATCTGCAGCAACGCTAGGTGGTCGTGGGAGAGAAACAGTGCACTGCACCCTGATCATTGTCAAGTCAAAGTAACTTGAAATAGACGACGAAAACGTCTAGCCTGAAGACACCGCTCCTGATTGCAGGACTCCGAAAGATTATAACTGAAATGATTGTTAGTATAAGCGCGTCGGAAAGTGGAAGGTGGCTTGGCGAGACATACACACTGGCAACGTAGTCAGCTTCCGACCATCTCTCATTACTAGCTTTCATCTTATGCAGTCTTTTCCATGCGAGGAATACCACAGCAATCTCCTCCTTTAGTTCCTCATCCTGAGTTTTAGCGTTACTCGAGAAAAGGTGGGGTGAGGTATCGAAGGCCAGCTTCAGAAAGTTGCAAAGTCCCTGACTGGTATGTCTCGCGGAAAGCTTCTGCACATTGGTAAGTACCAGCCCACTGTGATAACTCTGAACAAAGACCTTGTCTAACCTGTCAAAGGAGGCTTCTTCGCAGTTTTGGTACGCTGACCAGTCTCGAAGTTCCGTGCATTGCGCGCAATTCTAAGAACCATCAACTTATTGTTGACCAGCTCAATGCGAAGAGGGTCCCCACTCGGATGCAGATAAAGCTCGTTGGTACCCGTGTCCCGTGGACCGCGAGTTCTTCATTGGCTTCGACATTCAAACCAGGAATAACATCTCTGCGACTTCACGCCACTGCACTTCAAGACCATGTACCTGGAACAACCAGTGTCGTAAGAATATGGCCTGGGTAATCTACTATCTACACACGGCCTGGCTATGGTTGCGGTATGCCTTGAGTGAGAAATCACAACAAGCGAGAAGCAGAGCAACATCGACGATTACCAAGCCACGGGTTTCGTGCGATTCCCCCTTTCTTTGTATCTCATTCACTTATAACCCTATTTAAGTTGACAGTATCCGGCCAAACTCGTAAAAAGGAACTGCTTTTGAACTTCTGCCATCATCACACCATGTTGTCTCCGACCACCCAAACGACTCAGACGAAGCTCTCTCCTGCACAAAGTCTTTTCAAGAGTCTTACGCAGGAGCCCGCTTTACCACTCGGACCACGCCCCAGTGCCACAGGAAGTGGGCCTGCAACAAGCTCACCTGCTCACTATTCGCCGAGTACTATTCACGTGGAGAAGCCATCCGAATCTGCTAGCCTGAAAACGAGCTCCACGCAAGCAAAGATAGCCCGTGTATCGCCGACCATTTCACGCGTTACGCCGGTTACACCATCCAGTACGTCAGCGTCGAGTTCAACAGATTCTGAACTCATCTTGCTGTAGGGCCTATCGAAGACATTTTCCGGTACTTCAATCTGTGTAGAACTAGTAGCCCAAACAACAAGTTCCAGGTAGGTTGCCAAACGAACGACATGCTTCGATAATCATTTCCCCTTCCAACAGGTGTTCGACAAGGTTTCTACCCGGGATTTCGAGACACTGGAAAGTATAGTGGAAAAGTGGTCTTTTCAACAGACGCAGCCCAAGTGAGTAAATCATTGCTCCATACTTGAATTAGTTACAGATCACTATCAGGTTGTCTCATCACCCTGCGACTGGATTACTTATCATCGAAATGCCCACACCAGCACACAAGTTCGCTATCACCGATTTTAGTATGGCTGTCTGGTCGGCCCTGGATACGCTTCCGATCAACCGCCACCGTCTCCGCATCGCCCTAGAACCCAATTTGACACTGCGTTCAACACTCACGGGTTTTGTCGCGACCCCTGGTCTCGCACTCGTCTGCATGTCCACCGGGCAAAGATGCTCCAAGAATGTCTTTGCGATGGTGGAATGTGCCTATAGCCAAGATCGTAACAGTCTGATGGAAAAGATTCGAGACGAGGTCGAAGGGTGGCCTGAGATCACTCTCGTCGTTGCCATCATTGTCACAGAGGATCATGACTACAAATCCCCGCTTGAAGACTCGCCGACTTGGAATTACTTTGCTCAGCATGAGTCCATCCTCTCTCCTCAAGACTTCCTATCCCTCCACCCCTCCATCGATGGATCTATGGTGGAGCATAGCCCCCTCAACACTGCTGACCCTGCAGGTCCACGTTACAGCACTGTTCTTGGCGAATCTGACTCCGATTCTGATGATGAACTCGAGCCTCTAGTTCTCAACCCCATCACCATCGCTGGACACACGTGGTGTCACATACATGACGTTCAGTACCTCGTTTGGGTCAAAGAAGATGGAGTTTTAGACCTGAATGGTGATAGCACAAATGGTGTAAGTGATTAGTAGACGTGTCTTACCACTGACTCGTTTTGTTACTAGCTTTTATATCCTACGATTGAGATGGAGGGGGTAGAACAAGCAATTAACAGTGGGTTGTCTGCTGCGAAGGATGAGATCGTCAACATAGCTGCCGAGTCTATGAAGTCCAGGTCCGCTCTACGCAAACTACAGTTAGCCCAGCTTAGTAGGGCGAATTTTGATTGGGCGACAACTCAATCCACCATCAGGATAGCGGCCGAGCAGACTGCGTTATCTCGTTACGAAACGTGGTTCTTAAAAACTTCCATGGTACCAAATGTCCGCTCTGGGACGATCGATCATATCACCCTTTGGAGAGCCAGAGCGGTTCCTCTGTCGCATCCTTAGAACCCCAGGATGCGGGCCGCTCAGCCTCGTTACATGTGACGTCAGAGGGTTGGAAGAGATTGTAACTAGATTCCCAGTCTTGCGGCAGTGAGTGTTTGTTTTGAAGTCTCGTGTACTACATTTATCCTCTTCTTGTTCACCATGAGACTACTGTGGCGAAGACGATGTGTCAAGTATCCACTACACATGCTACATTGTATGTAGTTTTCCGAAGTGTTTTCTTGCTGCACGAAACCATTAGTGAAGTTGCTGTGTGGTGCCACGGACGCTTGACATCGATGCCTTTTATAAACGCCTAGAAAAGTGCCTCGACTTTGTTATAGTTACCGGAGACTACGTTGGCGCAGCCATCGTTACCAACGAGCCCGTCCCGGGTTCATCTTCACGCCCGATATCATACCTGGACAAGTTTGTTGTCTTACCAAGCCATGAAGGCGATGGCACAGTTGACTTCCTTTGAGTTGCCCTCCATGATGAATCATATGGTCCAGGCCACCCGGAAGGCAGGGGAGAAGGTCGTGATCTCGTATGGCGCAGTCGATCAAACAACCCGGTGAACAGGTGGTACTTTGAGCGTAGTACAGGTTACATCCGGATGGGTTCATGGATTCTATTCTGGTGTGACGCCGAGAAACGACTAAGATTAGAAGAAGCACGTTCAGATTCTGGTCTTTCATATATTGAAGATTGGGAATCGGGGAGACTCGAGAAATGGGCGGAGGTGGTTAATAAAATCCCTTCCGCTTGGAAATAGAGAGATCGCACGTAGATTTGTAGCACAACATGAAGGTGGGTATGTAGTAGCTTACATGGAATGTACAATGTCATTTATGTAAAACGTCATATTCCTCGATGCTCAGTGACTCGACCGTCTCCTCCTGCGCTTGTCTTTCTTTGGTGGAGGGGAAGATCCGGACGAAGTTGTGGTGAAAGAGATAACAGCGTTCTCTTTCAGTACTTTCACAGCCAAGCCAGGGACTGTGTTTCCGACCCATTTCCAAGGTTGATAGGTTCCGTCCTTTAGAGTGATGCTTTCGACCAAATGGTTTAAACCTTGGACGACTCGCTGATGGAATCGACCGCAAGTCCATTCGTCAATATTGCGAACTAGAAAATAGACCTCAAGGATGTCACTTGGATCATCCAGGTCCCATTCATGGAACGGTCGGTCAGACATGGAGTCACCGCGCGTACGGGGACGCGAATACGGGACCGACACGACAACCTAGGAAATCAACCTCAATATGCAAAGCCATTCAGACGTTCAGATCAACCCACGGGATTTCCATCCACTACTTCACACCAATCAATGTGAGCTCGCACTCTCCCATTTGCCCATATTAGACCAATGACAGGGCTTCTAATGTTCAACGAGCGTAGATGCCGGGCGGCGGAGGCCGTCGCGATGCGATTTTGGCGATATGCATCGTCGGGGAAGGTATGCACTGGCTTCTTGTCCTCCCAGAAGCTGCTCGCGAACTCGAACCCAGGCATGTCAGGAAGCTGAGCACACGGAGTACTCTGATACCGAAACGAGGACCCTTTCGCAGCGGTCCCAGTTCTGGCGACCACTGGAAGATTCTTGAGAACCTTGTATGGGGATTTTGCAGATTGCGACAAAGGACGCGTCAATGCTGCAGGGAGGAACACTGCACAGTCTGGGGTAGCCGTCTTGGTGTTCAAAACGCGGTGGGCATCATCTGCAGCAACGCTAGGTGGTCGTGGGAGAGAAACAGTGCACTGCACCCTGATCATTGTCAAGTCAAAGTAACTTGAAATAGACGACGAAAACTTCTAACCTGAAGACACCGCTCCTGATTGCAGGACTCCGAAAGACATTATAACTGAAATGATTGTTAGTATAAGCGAGTCGGAAAGTGGAAGGTGGCTTGGCGAGACATACACACTGGCAACGTAGTCAGCTTCCGACCATCTCTCATTACTAGCTTTCATCTTATGCAGTCTTTTCCATGCGAGGAATACCACAGCAATCTCCTCCTTTAGTTCCTCATCCTGAGTTTTAGCGTTACTCGAGAAAAGGTGGGGTGAGGTATCGAAGGCCAGCTTCAGAAAGTTGCAAAGTCCCTGACTGGTGTGTCTCGCGGAAAGCTTCTGCACATTGGTAAGTACCAGCCCCACTGTGATAACTCTGAACAAAGACCTTGTCTAACCAAGCTTTGGATATCCGTTTCCCGGTGTCAAAGATCTCCTGAACGTCAGACATGAATTCCTCAGGAATATCTGAAAAGGAGGCTTCTTCGCAACTTTGGTACGCTGACCAGGTCTCGAAGTTCCGTGCATTGCGCGCAATTCTAAGAAGAACCATCAACCTATTGTTGACCAGCTCAATGCGAAGAGGGTCCCCACTCAGACGCAGACAAAGCTCGCCCGTTCCCCGTGGACCGCGAGTTCTTCATTGGCTTCGACATTCAACAGGAATAGCTTGAAGTGCAGTGGCGTGAACAACAAAGTCGCAGAGATGATCATGTACCTGGAACAACCAGTGTCGTAAGGGACGAATATGGTTCGGGTAATCTCTTGCCCGCACTATCTACGCACGGCCTCCATGCCACTATTAGGCTATGGCTGCGGTATGCCTCGAGTGAGAAATCACAACAAGCGAGAAGCAGAGCAACACATCGACCATTGGGAATCTACACCAGCTGTCAAATCACAGGTATTCACTTTGTAGGTGATGTAATCTAACCAGGTGAAGCGCTGACTCGGGTTAGAACAAATTGTCCATCACTTTTCGTGATGCCTCAACTCCAAGCTGCATGGATTGCAAGTTAGTATACTCGCAGGATTATTGGGAGGAATCACCCACAAAGGTAGCAGCATTGGCGGGGAACGCCTGAGGTGTGCGGCAAATTAGTAACTCCAACACGTAATGCTGAAATGCCCAACTCACCCTAGCCATGGCAGGTCCAAATCCTTTCCAGAGAGCCGCAAGACCATCTTGGGCAATGGTCTTTCGCAGGCAATCAAAGAGACCAGAATATGTACCTGAAGGAGCGGACTGTAGCCTCGATTTCAGCACCTGTTACAATCGGTCAATGTTTCGAAATAACACATCACAGATCGAACGAACATCTGGGGGTATTACCAAAGACCACATTGCAACGCCTGCGGTCCCACCAGCGAAAATGATGGCCCCAAGATTGAGGTCAGAGGCTGACGATCCGGTTGGCGTCAACGCCTTTTTAGTGACCTCGTATGTGGCGAAGTAGCTAATCTCAATTATTATTGGCTCAGGATCAGACCGGGGAGGGAAAATAAACGTACACGGCACTTCCAGGTCCGTCACGAACAAGCGTCGCACCCGTTCCACGGAAGATACTCCGCATGCCTCCTTCTTTATAGAGGTGCCTCATTACATCGAAGACACCCTTGTATTGGGTGCTTGATGTTCCTTGTCCTTGAACCTGCCTTCTGTGAGAAGGAAGATGGTGCACCGACTGCACACTCATACCTGCAGTATGACCTTGGCCCGCTCTACGGGTGCGGTGATCAGAGTGGTTGGAACGGCCGACAGGAAGCCAGCCGTAGCTAGCTCTGCGGTTGAAAGTTTCTCGTTCGACCTGTTTGGAGTCAGCGAAAGGATAAGCTGTTTTGAAGCGTCGTAGGCCTTGGGAAAACAGGTCATATTCGACCGCGGAAATGCAAAATCAGATATACCCAGAACGAGACTGCAAAGATCGGGGTAACGCCAAGAAGTGGGGGGACCATCCCTCTATACAATCTGTGAGATCGGCAGAGCATGAGAGGTCGTAGGCAAAGTTGCAGGCCATCGCTGACCCAGTAACGCCATCTCGGGCAACAGTCTGTCGAACGACATCAATGGCACCTTTGTATTGTCCCGGAGTAGCGGTCTGTAGTCGCGTCTTGGTCAAGTCAAAAGGATGACCTTGTAAGGAAGGTGAGCGTCAGCAAGGACGTGTTCGAACACGCCATCTCTCACCCACGAGGACCGCTGACACGCCGCCGAATCCTCCGGCGACAAATGCTTTGATATTCTCAACTGCCGAATTTTTCGTTGTTTCCTCGACTGCATGTGCCTCACTACTCTGGTAGGTCAGTCGTCAGCGCCGGTACCATGGATTTCGTTGCAGTACTGACCATGGTGGGGGTATCGGGACAAGAGACTGTTTCGGTTATTCACGCTGTCATATGATTTACCACACCGGCCATCAAGGCCACAGTACCCATACTGGTATTTCCACGTGCCACTGGCAAGAAATGCATGTCTACTACATATCGCTCGTCGCTACGAGTCATCACAGTCACCGCGTCCAAACCCTCCAACGGGCTCATAGGTAGCTTCTGTCTGGTCCTTGTTCCATAAGACGTGCGCTCCGTAGAAGAATGAACATATAAGCAATACGCCGACGAGCCCCACAAAAGTTGGTGGGCCGTACTCGGTCATCCATGATGGATGATAAGGGACCAGCAGCCGGTCAATCTGAACGACACCACCGGTCCCACTCCCGGTGGTCGTACGACCCCAGCTCAACACATGACCCCAGTCAGCTTTTCCGTTGGTTCCTCGGGCGTTCTTGATCCCGACCATGTACTCCGCTGCTGATTTGTCTTCCATTTCTTTGAAGACGATATCTCCGTACGCAGAAATTGACGATAAAAGCGTCGGGTGACTGCCAAGTTGGTCAAGCGGCAGTGGCCGGCTGTTATTGAGTACATCCATCGTACTGACCGAACCAGAGGCCAAAGGTGGAGGAGTCGGGATTAGATGCTGGCTAACGATTGCACGTAGTCCGTCAATGTCTTCGAGTAAACGTGTCAGGTTGTATTTCTTGAAAGCATCATCCGTGGGGCAGAGCAAGGTCCACGTCCCACCGCCAAGTCCTTGATCCGCCCACTCCGAACCTTCAGGCGGCAAAGTCCCATCTAGGATCCAATCAAACCCCGCCTTCGCCATCACGTTCGTCATGGTCGTCGCCTTTCCCGCCTTCATCAGTTTTCCAATGCTTAATTCCACCGACCGAGGGATCATCAGGTCTGACACTTCGTGTATGACCCCAGTATCCGTGAGCATGTCTTGCGGATATAAGGCGCTCTTCATACCAGCCCAACCTCCGCTAGCACTGATGATGGCAGAGCCATCTTCAGTCCGCTCCACTTGTAAGTCGGACCCTTCTAGAGTAGCGAAAGTGCGCTGGGATCCATTAACGAGACTTTTCGAGTACTCCACGTCGTTGATGATGTGATGAAGAATGACATGTTCCAGGTCTTGCTTAGAAGATGGGGCAAGCAGGTGGTCGCTGACCAACAGGCCAAGACGCTTGAATGCGTTGTTATGGGGAATCAGAAAGGTAGCACGAGGCATCCTTTTAATCACGTCCGCAAGCGAAGTCGAAAAGATGGCCGCGAGGAAGGAAGAGAGGTCCAAGGATGGCAGCGCAGTCTGGAGAGGGTCGACCGGAGGATCGAGCGGTCGTGAAATAAAGTATATGATCGTGTTATTGATTTCCACTGTTGGATAGGTCAATAGATAGCGAGGTCATGGTTGCGACGTTACCTACCATGTTCGCCAATCATACCAGCACCACCGAATGTGATATGTCGCGCTTCCCCATTGTCTTTCTCGCCCTCATGGACATCGACATGTATTACCTGCCGACCGTCATCCAGACCCAGCTCGTGTAGTTCGGTTTCGAGCAGCATTCCGTTGTCAAGCTTATTAGGCTTCCAAAGGCCAGGAAGAAAATGGTATTCCAAGACCCGTTTGAGGTCGGGTGACCCCATTGCAGGTAGGGCGTTCGCAAAAAGGGAAAGCACGTCATCCTTTGGCGCGAGGATTGTGTATTGATTGTCGGAACTATTGATGAGATGCGCCAGATCAACCGAATGGAGAAGGGACACGAAACGAGTGCAGTTGAGTGTTAAAAGGTATTTCTCTGGTGTCAGCTGCAGCGCTCCTGGGGGAACCAATAAGGAAGAGATGACGTGTAAGACGCCGTTGCTGGCATAAACATCAGGATGAACAAGTTTCGCTCCGGATATATCCGTGCCTTGAGGAGCAACCGTGATATCGAGAGTGGAGCCGTACCTAGTCGTTACTGGCTGCAAAATCAGTGGAATATAAGGTAGGTGAATAAACATTTACACATACATTTAGTTGAGGATTGGAATGACTCCGACCATCTCACCCCAGGTTCCGAAACCACATGCATATCTAGAATACGGCGAAGGTCATCTGCAGCAAAGCCACTTTCTAAATAGAGTCTCTCGAGGGGATCGAGGGATTCCCATGCTGAGTCAAGAGGCATGAATAGGGTGAGTTCCGGGGTGGAATTGAGAAATAGCTCAATTTCTGGAGTTAGCACCTTCTGGAAATATGAAAGGGACTCGAGACCGCCCACGACAGTCACTAACGGGCGATGCATTAATGTATTCCGTCGAAGGAGTGTGGAGCCACTACTCACTAAGGTCCGGGGGCGGTTCGAGCACCCGGGCAATGCCGTATACGACACCGTTAGTTGCCTCGGCCTTTTCCTTGACTAGCTTTACGCCCTCGTTGCCCGAAGCATCGACATTGACCCAAGTTGCACCGTCACGTGAAGCGAGCCTGAGCCGCTGCGGTTTGTCACCAAGAAGACCATGTTGTATTGGAAACCAGGGGTCGGGTGGAGGTTCGGGGGAGGAAGAATTATGGGGTAACTGTGGGTAATGGAGAGTCTTGAGGGTCCGCATGGACTTGTCCTCTGGAAGTTCAGTGAGGGTGCAGTTGAGCAGGTGATAAAAAAGCTGTTGTCTGAGTCGTTCTTGCACATTATCGGGTACAAGGGCGCGCGTCTCGGAGAGGAGGCTCTGCCATAGTGTACTCTTGTCGGCATGGCGCTTGATTGCATCGTTGGTGGGTGCAAAGAAGGTGCTACCGTTGAGCTTGTTGAGAGTGGGGATGAGACGTGCGCGTTGTACGAGTGAGAGTAAGAGCGAGTACTCGTCATCGTTGCTGAGGATGTCGACCAGGGTGAGTGACTGGACAGTTGGTTGGGAGTGCCACAACACCTGGTTGAAGGCCGCGGCGGAGGCGGAGAGGGAGAGCACGAGCAGCGAGAGCGGGATACAGTTGCAGAGCCGCATACTAGAAAGCGTTAGTTAGGAGTGACTCGAATGGCAGTGGTGTATAGTTAAGCAACGCCGCAACGGACGGTCATGCTCGACCTCCTCAGGACTTTCACCGGCTCGCCTTCTGGCCCGCTCCAGCACCTTGTCCTGCCTCATGCCACCCTTATCGTACGTGCCATGTTGTCCTCCGTTACACACTCATTTCATAGCTTACTTTAGCTCTACTCGTCCGCCAACGCAATCGTCCTGCTCAACGCAGCCAGTCTACACTTGATCCGTGTCTTTACCTTCCAGGAGGTATTTCCTGGCTTGCAGAGTCCAGGCAAACGCGTTTCCTGCATCGCTGTTGATCCTGCCATGAAAATAGTACGTCAACCGGTCGCCATCTCATCATCACCTCACTCCAGCTTCGTTCTAGATCGTGGCTTCTATAAACACGCACGTTGCAGCATGGTCCATGTCCGACGTTCAGACGGATACCTGGCGCATCCACTCATCACTAGTCTTACCGGACGGTGACTTTGTTACTGCCTTGGACTGCCGCTCCGGTAATCCCGCAACTGACCGTGGTACCATGCTCTTCTGATTCTTTATCAGGTTTACTTGCAGTTGGCACCCAAAGTGGCCTCTCAGTATACACGTTAATTCTTGAAAACGATCTCCTCACCTGGAGCGAGAAGTGGACCACTCGGTATGTGCCTTCGGCGAATCCTCCTATTGTCAGCTCGACTAGTCAGGCAAACTCAGCGTCGTCACGCCTTCCCTAGTCAAACTTGCACCAACACTAACGTACATTGCGACCACATCTTCCGTATGTTCTGCTTTCGCTTCACTAGCTCCCTCTCAACGTCACGTCAGGATGACAACCGAGTTAGAGTATACTCCACTACTTCCGGCCGACAAACGCAAGGTATCCCACATCCACGACGCGTCGTATCTGTCGTCTGGCGATACTCCCCGTCGTCTCGAAGGTTCGTGGACATAAACAGCTCTACATCTTGAGCCAACTTTCTCATTCATAGTGGTGATCCTACAATGTTTACGATCACTTCGGACTCGGTACTGCGAATATTTTTACCCGTTGTCGACTCACCGCAACGACTTCAATTACATCTCGCCGTGGACATCTCCTCCCCTTCCGTCCCTTCGGCTGTGTCTCAACCCATGTCACGACCCGAGTCAGAGATAATCTGGTTGGACAAAGAAGTAATTGGGACAGCTGTCAAAGCGGTCCTGAAAGTGTCGGAGGTTAAGAGTACCGAGACTTCAAGGTTAAGAGATTTCGAAGAGGAGGATTGGGACTTGTTCCTACGAGTCCTCGCGGATGGTTCTTTGTTGTTGAGCGCCGTGGCAGTGAGCATTCCGTGAGGATATGGAACGGACACTTTCTGACCAGACTCCAGAATATTGATCGTCGCCCACCAACGCTATTGAGGCAATTCACCATCTCGCATTCGCTGCCAGGTGCTTTATTTCCACCCCCCTTGCAGCTTCATCTCTTGCCTTGTGGTGAGAGCGCTAGCCTGACTTTGGTGACATCACCACCATTGCGTACATACAGTATCTCTACGGTTACATTGCTCCATGGGCGGGCCGACAGCCTCCAATTAGTTGCAGCTGGACCAGAGCGGATGCCTTTAGAAGACAGCAAAATTTTACGCTTCGTCAGGACGCCAGCAGGGCGAGGGGTTGCAGTTGTGCGTGCTGACGGTGGTGAGACGTGGATGGAAACAGACGGCGGGCATAATCTTGCTCGCCTCGATTCATGGCCCTCAGCAGACCAGGTCGTGGTTGTAGACGGTGGTGCGTATGGCTTATTACCGGTCCATGGTGAATTCTCAAAGTCTTTCGGTAACAGGGAGACTTGTTGCTACTTACTCGAGTGATAACTCCTTGTTAACATTGCATTCGAATCCTTCCTCTACTCTCCGGCTTCCTCGCGTTTCATACCTCTTCTCAACTCCGTCAAGGCGAGAGCATGAGTCTATAGTCGCTCTGACAGAAGACAAATACATTTTCCACATTCATATCTCTCCTTCCCCCCATCCTACGCTCGTGGTCTCCTCCTACAACAGCCTTCCGCTCTTCCGCGCACCAAAGCTCCTAATTGCAGTCGACCCAATGGTATGGAGCAATGCTTCAACCCTAGAGGAATATGACGACTTACTAAGCGTCTCGGACGATGGGGAGCTATGTTTTTGGACCTTCGAGCACGGAAAAAAACCCGGATGGAGATGTACAGGAAGAGTGAGGACTGGTAGGAGCGGATTCAGAATGGCAAGTTGCAGTTCCGCGAAAAAGTCTGTGCTAGGTAATATTCACTTTTCAACTTAGCGTGCTCTGTTGTTCACCTGATACTGTCAGTTTCTGGCCACCCTGACGGGCAGGAGCTAACTATCTGGGATTCCAATGAATCAGAGTTTGCCTCCGGTCTTGAACATCAAAGGATTTTCAGGTGAGCTCGAACTCTCGCTTCTGGACCAATCTTCATTTCAGTACGAAGTGCATCCGAACCTATTTATGACCTCGATTGGACGTCAACTCCTGATAATCAGTCTATACTTGCTGTTGGGTTTACCCATCACGTTGAGCTCTTATGTCAGCAGCGTAAAACTTATTTCGGTGACGATCCTGCCTGGACTATATGCTTCAAGATCGAGGTTGGAAGGTTTGCCTTTCTGTACGTTTACTGGGTGGGTGTTGACCTCTCGCTATAGGTATATCCCCTACCCAATAAGTGATTCGATCTGGCTCGCCAATGGTACTCTGCTAGTGGGGGTTGGGCATCATATATTTCTCTATGGCCAGACTCAGTCTTATGGACCCAGCTCCACAAATGAAAGCTTGTTTGTACATGTTGCCAGGATCAATGGCCCTCTTCCTGACTATCATCCCCAAATGTTACTGCAATGTCTTCTATGGGGTGCGGATGTTTCAGTGACGCTCACCGTGTCGGTCATTCATCCATTGAGCAGGGAAGATATCACTAGTCAAACGAATTATCACTTCCCTTGCGCGGGCCACAAGAGGTGGGAAAACCTTCTGCTGGCAGCCGTTTGCTGTCGATGATTACCTGGAAAAGGACCAATCACAAGCAGTGAGTCCATTCCATCATCATGTGCGTGAAAGTGGTTTTTATATTCACCTCAAGATTAAGAGACCCACAAGACACTATGGTTTATTGTTTGGATCTCCGGAGCAGTTGGATCCGTGAGCATACCGTCTACCTCCCTTTTAAGTGATTCTTTGTCTGACCCTGTCGCAGTGTAGATGCGGTTTTCTCCGGATCTCTGGTAGAATCCCTGATAGAGCAGCTGGAAATACAGCCACTTCCTCATCTTTCGCCTAATGAGCACGCACACCTCATAGTTCTTATACAAACGACGTTGGAAGTGAGTGCATCGGAATTAGCTAGATCATTGCCTCTACTAACCTTTGTCTGCTACCAAAGATCGACGAGCAGCAGCGAGCGCTGGACTCCAACGGGCTTCGCTATGTGCTTTCCATGCGCTCTTTTTACATTCTAAACCGCCGAATTGCTTCAGACCCTGGAAGTCCTCGCTCAGGCGGCGGCATTCCTCGTCAAACGGGCTGGAGAGAACGATTACGATACAGGGACATGATCTGGGCATTCCACAGTGAGAGCCAGGACCTACTGTTGAATACCTCCACCGCGGCTTGCAATGGGAAGATGCTGTGGTCAGACGCACGAGCACTTGGTGTATTCGTTTGGTTGACTTCAGTCGACACGATGGTGAGATTGCCGTATGGTTATTGGCCCACAAATCTGAGGATATTCACCAGAAATCGCAAATGGAGATTATTGCTCGAAACGAATATATGGCAGGTGGTAATCGGGATCCTACTACATGTTCGCTCTTCTACTTCGCATTAGGAAAAGTCAAACTAGTACATGGACTATGGCGTCAGGCGGCATGGCACAAGGAGCAGACAATAATGCTCAAGTTCTTAGCGAACGACTTCGCGCACCCGCGTTGGAAGACTGCAGCCCTGAAAAATGCTTACACTTTGTTGGGCAAGCAACGATTCGGTTGGTAGATTCGTGCTCTTATAGTATTATGCTGACGACTCGGGTCCAGAATATGCCGCCGCCTTCTTCCTTCTCGGAGGGAGCTTAAAAGACGCTGTGAACGTTTGTTTAAAGCAGCTCTCCGACTTCCAACTTGCTGTAGCCCTGGCTCGCGTAATCGAAGGCAACGACGGAGAAGTATTGCGTGACATATTGAAGAACAGCGTATTACCGACTGCCTTCCGCGAAGGGAACAGATGGCTGGGAAGTTGGGCATTCTGGTTGCTTCGACGCAGAGATATGTCTGTGAGGATTCTCCTGGTAAATTATCATTAACTTCAAATGTTCGTATGGTCTTCTTACCCTTCCCCATAGACACCCTTGCGAGATTTGGCCGATTCTCTTGAAATGCAAAACTTGGAAATTGGTGAACCGCACTTTGACGACCCAAGCCTTGCGCTCTTGTTCTCTCAATTGCGATCCAAGACGCTACAGACTGCGGCAGGAACTAGCGAGATCTCTGGAAGGAGAGAGTTCAACTTTATTCTGCAAGTCGCGCGAGTGTTCTGTCGGATGGGTGAGTTCTTTCGTTTTATCGTCGTGCCACACGACTTAGATGGTAGGTTGCCATGCTCTGGCACTTGACCTTGTCCGTTCATGGTCCTTCGAGCGTCCGATAACAGTTGCGCGCAACGACGCAGCTCAATTGCAGAAGCCACCGAGCCCAATCTCGCCACGCCGAACTCTAGCTACTAGTCCTTTCTTACGCAGAAGACCTTCTATTTTGATCGACATGGATGTTGAGTCCAAGACACTGTCAAGAAGGCACTCTCCGGAGCTTGCTCCCCGTGGCATGTCACAAGAGGTGATCAGGGAGGAGAGCGATCTTGCAACTCGCAGGGCTGGGTTAGGAAGCCTGATAAAAACAGCAAAGCAGGACGTTCAAGTCCCAGATTTCAACATGGATGCATTTCTTGATAGCTTTCAATAGACAAGAAAACGCATGAATACGGTTTCATAAGGGTACAGTGTATCGTAGTATGCACTGGATAATCTACAACTATTTCTCCGCTTCCGCTTCCACTTCCCTTTTCTTGAGAACGAGGTCCTTGCCCATAACACGCTTCCAGACATCTTGAACATCCTCGACGACAGTTTCAAAATGAGAAGTTGCGTCGTAAGAACGAGTGATGAATATGTTATCAACCTCTCCGGTAGGATACAGAGGTGTAGAGTGGGCTAACGGTCACAAACCTGTGGAAAATAACATAATTAGCACTGCACCTACTCCAAAAGCGAGACTTTACTTCTCAAAAATAGGTCCAAGAAGCTGAAGTCCGGGGACAATTTCCTGCTCCGGATTTTTCGTCTCAACAATGGTACTGACGATGGCAACATATACGTCCTTAGCACAGACGTTGTGTGTTGATGAGACCATGGCGATATAGATATCTGTAGCAACATGAGCAACAAGATGCAGGAACGGATCAAGTGATGCGTGCCGTTTCGTCTGTTCACTTGGTTCTGAGGAATAATGATTTGGACACTGTCACTGTCATCCGTGCCAGGAATTGGGTGCTTCAAGATGCAGATCGCTCGGATGACCTTGCCGTCCTCGACAACGCGTAATTTGCCGCCTTCAGCCTCTTGACTAGCACCAAAGTAGCTGGGGTCACCGATAACTTGCTTGGCTTTGACGGTCTCGTCTCCACTGCGTACGCCGACAAATATGCCATTCTGATCAGTCACGATCTCAGTGGACCGGCTTGTCAAGCATGTAGGTTCCACCGTAGATGGCAGATAGACGTGCGAAGGACTGGGGAAGCTCCCCGAGACCATACAGTGGGTAAATGTAGGGTGATTTGCCATAGCGAGCCATCGAAGAAGTGTAAAGGATAATCCGATCATAAGTGGGTCGAGCAGATTTTGTGATGTAACTGAAGACGTGTCATTAGGTACGACATCAACTGTACACAAATGCTTACTCGTCGTCGAGGTAAAGAGCCATGGCATGGCCAATGAAATCCTGGGTACCAGGTTCAAGTCCAAACTTCTCATACACCGTCTCCATGGAGTCCTTATCGAGGTCGATACCTAACGGGACAAGATGAGTCAGTGCCTGCATCCAGCCACGCTGATGCACCAACCTTGATGAGTTGCAGGGTCGTCGTCCTTCCATCCTTGCAGAAATTCAAAGAATTTCTTAGCACGACGCTTCTCGAATAGACCCATCAAAGGACTCTTAACGGCTTCCATCTCGGTGCTCGGAACTTTGGAAATTTTTCCATCCCGATAAACAAAGCTTCCTGCAATCTGCTTGAACTCTAGATAGCGCGTCACGTCAGTGTGCACGAGGATCTTGGTGAGTTCCCCGGAGGTGATAATGAACTTGGGTATCAGATCAACGGCGTAGTCGCGATCGCGGCCGAGTGCTGTGGGTGAGGGCTGATCCGACCTGAACTTGCGATAGAGCTAGATGCCGATGTACGTGAGCGGCCAGTGCGCAGCACTGATAATATTGACGCGTAACTTGCCTGCGTTAAGTTCAAGCTGGCACCATCGCCGCCGTAATAGTCATTTCTATCCATGTGAAGGACCTTCTTGCCTCGACTGAGAGAAGGCCAGACAAGATACACTCTGTCAGACCTGTGCCGAGAACGATGACCTGCGTAGCAAATCAGCGAGAAGCCATCAGATCTTGGGGTTGATTCACATCGTACTCCTCATCCATGGCTGATCGATGTCGTTAGCTCTCAATTAGACTGTTGGTGGTGGTTGTAGAGTAGATGGGGCGAGAGGGATGAATTTGGCGGTTAGCAAGTAACGACCACGAGTTTAAGCAACCAGCAACGCCAACTACTTATAGCGGCCACGTGCGTGCCACGGACTGCAGGCATTCTGCAAACAAACCTAACCTCATAAGTACAAGGTTCGTGGAGCTAGAATAATTCAGTAGGGTACTATGTAAACGCATGACTCAGTGGAGAGCGTAAAGATAACAAAAGATGAATAATAGTCGTGCGCGCAGAGTCCAAGCTGCTGTCGCATGCGGTTTTTCTCATTATCAGTTTCATGTTCCCCATTCTCGTCCAACCCGTTCTTGTAAAAGTTTTCATCAGTTTCGCCACGATGAACGCCCACGCCGACTGTGGTTACCACTGCTGGACCTAGCTGAGTACTTCCTGGACAACTTCAAAATCGCTACGATAATAATCTGGTCAACTGGCAGAATAAGTGTCACAATCATTGAGATCATACCAGCTTCGTTTCTACGATAAAATTCGGCCCAAGACTTCCCAGGTCGCTTGGTTTCGTGCTGCTCCGTCATAAGTCGAATGCGGAGAAGGTAAAGAGTTGGCGATAACCACGTACTGTTTCAGTGAAGGCTTTCCATCGCTCCTTTGGCGACATTTCGTCCCAGTGATTCTTGGCGATGAACCTCGCGAGGATGCGCCAATCTCCCCGCTGAAAACGAAGAGCCAGGTTCTCCCATATCAGCTTCGTCCTCCTCGGTATCGGCGTCGCCGAAATCTGAAAATGTCCTTCAGAACGGATCACGACTTTCTGATCACGTGAAGTTTCATTTGCTGACATTGCCTCGGATTGAGCATCGTCGTCTTGATCGTTTTTCATTTCCTCTTCCACCTCCACCTCTTCTTCCTCATTTTGCTGGTCTTCAGAGTCTTCTGCGTCGGTATCGGAGCTGTCGCGATACGTCGCAAAGATCTTGTCAGCAATGTCATGACGTTGATGCCAATGTGAAGACCAGGAAGTCGCGCTATGATGAGGTGCCTAGCTCGCTTCGTTAGGAAACGACGACCACAAAGACAAGTCAAGATATTGCCCACTTTCTCGTGAAGTAGTTCACAAAGTTCCTTCTTTGTCAACAAAGGGTTTTGCTTCAATCGCCATATGAGGAACTTGAGGAAGTATTCACGGTCTTCCTTGGTATACTTATTTCCGTTAGTACCAACTTGCACAGTTGAAGGGGGGGTTGGCGACCGCGAGGGGGGTTCCGGGAGGGGAATGTGAACTTGAGGCGGCATTAAGTTCGGGACATCGTTGGAGGGTAGCGGCGCAGAGAGGCTATTGAAGGTGGCTCGTGGGCGATTGGGGGGCCGAGTCAGCACCGACGTCGCAGTGGTAACGGACTGATGGGTAGCACGCTTTCGTCGCGAGGCCTGTGAAGGGCCAGAAGAGCGTCCTTTCTTTTTGGGAGATTGGCGTGGAGGTGAGGGTGACGAGGGGCGAGGTGGAGACATATGTCGCTTTCGCGCGACCTGGTGAGATGTGGCTTCCACGCTGATGCGAGGAGGTGACTTGCTTGGCACAAATGGCTTTTTGACGGTTTTCGGTTGCTCGGCTAAACGGGACACGAGGAGGTCAATGCGGTCGTGGTGGTCCAGGTAGTAGTCCTTCCAGAGATTTGCAGCGTGGTTGTTGACCTGGGGGGCATATAAGTGAAGAGGGGACATAAGATGGCTGCAGACATGACCTACCCCGTGAAGGCCCTCGAGAGCCTGTCTGTAAGTCTTGCCTGACTGTCTACTTTCGTGAAGCGCTTGGGCAATGGTAGTGTCGTCGTTTGGGGACGAACCGACAGGCGTGCTCAGGCGCAAAAAATCCTGCATGATCTGCTGGGGGATGATTGAGGAGAGGTCAAAGGGATGGGAGGTATGATTTTGATAATACTGTGGCGGGTTCTGGTAGCCCTGAGGCTGAACCTGGGGCACTGAGGAGGGTGCAGACGGGAGCTGGACTGGTGACTGCTGCCAGGATGCGCTGTGAAACTGCTGGGGCTGATTTTGAGGGAGCATCTGGGGCCAATGCTCGCGAGGTTGAGACTGCTGGTGCATGTGAAGTGGTGCATTGACATGGCTATGAACTGGAAAATGGTGGTCAGTTGGGATACCGTTTGGACTCGCTGCCGGGTTCATCGTCGCCTCGAGCAAATTCAACTCATAACCTTTGTCCCGATGATGCCAATGCGACACGTGACCATCGCACGTCTTCCATCGGATCTCGGAATGGATCCCTTCCCCACACCATGTCATTTGCCCGTATCGTATCTCGTCGTCCGTATGCGACCCTTTCGGGTTTGAGCCAAACAGCCCGCCCATGGGCCGAGAAGCTGTCTGCAGAGTGGAAAGGCACACACGCGACTGGTGGCAACACCAAGAACTACATTGGCGGTGAGTTTGTCGAGAGCAAGGCGACTGTCTGGCACGACGTTGTCGATCCGGTTGGTCCTCATCTCTTTCTCATCTCATTGAACTTAATATGCTCCCAAGTCTACGCAAACATTGCTCACCCGCGTCCCCGAGACCACCACCACCGAGTTTGAACAGGCTATTCACTGCTGCTTCCCAAGCCTACAAGACTTGGAGCAGACAGAGCATTTGTACCGTCAGCGTTTTGCAATAGAGTCTGTTATCTCTATTTTTGTCTCTTTTTTGTTCATCATGGTCTCCAGGTTGCAAAATCAAATCCGCCAAAATGCAGGTGCCCTGGCCGCTAGTATCGTCTTGGAGCAGGGGAAGACTTTGGCAGGTTGGACCGTCCTTTTAGCCGCCAACGGCAATAATTGATTTGCACTTATAAAGATGCACACGGTGACGTCCTTCGCGGGCTTCAGGTGGTCGAGAGTGCAATCGGAATCACCTCGACATTGCTTGGAGATAAGATAGAAGGTGTTACGGGCTTCCGTTCAGCGTCAATGTGACTGAGTTCTCCGCAGTCAGCAAAGACATGGATACCGAGGTTCGCAAAGTGCCTTTAGGTGTTTGTGCAAGGTCAGTGCCGAGTAACCTATCGTGGTATCTGCGCATTCATATACGTATCACAGTATTGCTCCATTCAACTTTCCTGCGTACGTAGTATTGTTTCATCCAATTCCTCGCTATCCATCTCCTTCAGTATGATTCCCCTGTGGACAATCCCAATGGCTGCCGTAACAGGGAACACCCTTGTCCTCAAACCTTCAGAGCGTGACCCCGGTGCAGCCATGATCATCGCAGAACTCTGCGAACGTTCAGGTAACATTACACTGAACTACATCGGCTGTCGACCGCGCACTAATTTGTTCCGTGGTAGGCTTGCCTGCCGGCGTTCTCAATGTGGTGCACGGAACCGTACCCACAGTTAACGCTATCTGTGATCATCCCGCTATAAAGGCGATAAGTGTTGTTGGTGGTGATCGTGCCGGTCGCCATATATACGAAAGGTGAATCAGAAGACATGCTTCCGTAGCGTCGTGTCTAATCTGTGGATTAGAGGCACGAAGAATGGCAAGCGCGTCCAGGTAAGCTCGCCACCTCAACAAATGAAGTATATGAATTGTCCTGTCTAGGCAAATATGGGTGCCAAAAATCACGCAGTATTGATGCCCGATGGTGAATACATGCTTTTGAACACTCGATTGTTGTCTAATAACCTGTTAGCAAATAAGAACCTCGCGTTAAATTCCATCATAGGGGCGGGTTTTGGCGGTAAGGCATTCTCTAGTCTTACATCCCAGAAAAGTGAACTTTTCGATCAGCTGCCGGACAGAGATGCATGGCTATCTCTGTGGGTGAGTATTTCTTGGAAAAGTCAGGCAACCTGAATCTGAAGGAAAACATTCAGTCGTTCTTGTTGGAACCGCACAGTCCTGGCTTCCTGATCTCATTGAACGCGCCAGAAAGCTTCGAGTCAACGGAGGATTTGAAGATGGTACAGACTTGTATGTGCGCTCTCCATTCTAGATCAATTCGGGCCTCACCCCTAGTTACTGCAGTGGCCCTCTCATTTCGCCGGCCGCTAAGAACCGTGTGGAAAGGCTCGTATCTTCCGCAGTAGAGGAAGGCGGGACTATTCATCTTGACGGGCGGGGAATCGATGTACAGGGCTACCCAAATGGCAATTTCGTTGGCCCCACCATTATCGAAGCTAAGACCACTATGCAATGCTACCAGTTAGTACTCGTTTTCTTGCCTAACAAGTTGTCTCTTACATTGCTTCCAGCGAGGAAATTTTCGGTCCAGTGCTCACCGTCATCTCTGCAGATACATTGGACGACGCTCTTGATATCATCAATGCAAACCGCTATGGCAACGGTGCTGCTATTTTTACGCAATCCGGCGCAACAGCGCGCAAGTTTGAGACAGAAGTGAACGTTGGTCAGATTGGGGTCAATGTGCCTATCCCAGTCCCTCTTCCTATGTTTGCTTGGAGTGGTAACAAAGGGAGTGCTTTGGGCGACATTGGATTCTATGGCAAGAGGTAAGCTCCGTCTGGACAGGCAATTACTGCTTGTGAGGTAATTGACCCGCATGTGCACAGTGGGATAAGTTTCTACACGCAGAACAAGGTATGGTCTCCTAGTCGAGAGAGAGTCTGTGAAAGGTTAACACACAGCATCAGACTACCACGAGCCTTTGGAGAGCTGAAGACGCCGTGGGCAACCGTGCGTCGGTAAACATGCCTACCTTGAGCTGATCTATCGTTATTCTCATCGCGGAGGATTTCGGATATGGTTGTATTCTACATTAATATGGATATGGCAACATCAAAGAGTGTTATCAGTTTTTGCTGACAACCTCATCGAGAAATGCGTTCGAAAACCTTGTACACTCTTCAAAGCATCTCTCAAATGCGGTCTGTGCGACGTCAGACACGTCAGATCACATCTTGAGCCATAACGAAAATCTCACAATATCTCCGTAGTAAGGATCGGAGATGGGCTTGTTATCTAGGTATGATCCCCAAAGACGCACAGCTGCAGTTCCTTCTCCCGGTTTCTTTGCCATCAGATTGCGAAGGTTTGATCCGTCTGCAGCAAGGATATACTGGAATTTGCTGAAATCCGCCTCCTCCGCCTGGCGCGCTGAGTGATTGATCGGTATGTTATGCTGGATCCCAACCAACTTGAGTTCTGCAGCTATCCTTAGTCTGTAATCCACACCTTTGCACACGTCGAAATGGTCCTGCGGTGCCAAGTAGTCTTAGAGTCTTCGACGTGGGCTGTTGAAAAGTATAATACCTGTAATCCGGATCCTCTCCAACGTGGTATGCACCGGTCCCTGCACTATCGACGTGGATGTCAATCCCCCGCTTTGTGGCTTCGTGTCTGAGTACGGCTTCTCCCATGGGAGAGCGACATATGTTACCCAGGCAGACGATAAGGACTGACAAGGTCATCAGTATTGTCGTATGTTCGTGATGGTGGTAAGCGAGTAAGATACTGGGTAGTAAGTAGCCTGTAGTAGCTCGCGCGCCTGCCATCAATCAATCTTCTACTAAACATGCCTTCACCGCCGATCCAGGTATTCCTCACCACAATCGCATCGCAGCCTGTCCTTCGAAAGCGTCAAGGTCAGTCACTTACAAATCGATCGCTGCTCTGTCATTGAGAGTCATGTATCATGATGACACGCATCATTCTTCACAGAATACATCTTGCGCATATTGCAAACCAAGAAGATACCGTTCGCTTCATACGACCTCGCTTCGGACGAAGAGGCCAAACGCTTGTGGAAAAGAAAGGCTCCACTCGGTCCGTGATGTCGAGCATGATGACGGCGCCTGTTTCAGTTCTGACTTGGGGACGCAGATAAGCAGCAGTTACCCGGTATACTCGTCGGGGGCAGGTACCCAGGTGTGCGTTAGACTACGTTTGGACGCATGCATCGACTGATATCGCGTTACAGGACTTTGATGCATTGTTCGCCATTGCCTATTTTGCCGTGCCGTCCAATCCTGCTCATGTCCAGTTATCAGTGAAGAAGCCGTTGAATATGACGAGCTAGATCGTTTTTTACGACGAAAGGAAAACTGGAATGCAGCAGTCGACGAAGACCGTCCGGCACCCGTCGCAAAACCTGTTGGTGTCCCAGGAGCGGTCCCTGTGTTTCAGATGACCCCAGAGCATCACAAGCCCAAGTTCTTTCCTCAAGATCCCGACACCCCGTTGAAGCCGGTGAACAAACGGGAAGATTTTGATATCAGCACAGAGCTCGAAGGCTTCGGATTACAGGGATTACGAGTTACAGACGACGACTTGACACAGCTAGTCAAAGATCTCGGTCTTGATGGCGATGAAGCGGCGGACATGGTGAAGAGTTTGGGGGGAGGGACATGCACAGGCAGCTCCTCGAACAATCCCAAGGCAGAAGATATCGGATCCGGAAAAGCGGAAGTATGATAAGGGTGAATATATGCTAGTGTACATTCAAAAAACGAATCATACTACAGGCGCATGAATATTGTTCAGCGTGTTGGATCAAGGCCGTCAGAGCTTGCATGTCGGCATGTTAACGAGGAAGCCGCCATCAAGAGTAATCGTTGCACCGTTGACATACGCGCCAGCTCGACTTGCGAGGAACAAAGCGGTCCCCCCGATGTCCTCCGGAGTACCGAGGCGGTTGGTTGGAATTCGCGATATGAAGATGTCTCCCTCAGTATCCAACATTTCGGCGGTTACTGCTCAAACATATACTTGGCCAGGGTCACGTCGATTTATAAACGAGGCAACCTACGTTTGCTCCGAAAGGCTCCTGAAGATGAGACGGTCAAACCAGTCGATACAATGAGATGGCGGGGAAATCCAACACACCGCAGGCAATTGTATTACTCAATATCCCTTCCTTACCAAGTCGCCCCGCGAGGTGACGGCTCAGGTGATGAAGTCCTGCTTTTGCGGCAGAGTATGCATAGGTGTCGTGATCGGGGACACCCAGACCTTCAACACTACCGATCTTGCGAAAAAGAATGTGGTTCAAGATCAATAAAGAAATCCCAAGGGATGTTGTACCTACATTGATGATTCGGGACGGGTCATTGAAGACACCCCCAGTTCGGCCACCCTGGGCAGCGCCAGCACGGAGAAGAGGTAGGAGTTTCTGTGTTAAAGTAAAGACTCTTTGTAAATTTAACGTAAGGACTTTTGAAAAGCCTCGTCCTGTGTTGCACGTTAGCTTTAGGCCAAGATGGAGCCTGCAAACAGACCGACCGGATACTCATCCAAGGGCTGAGCCCACACTGCCCCAGCATTGTTGACGAGGACATGAACCGCGTTTTCTCTTGCTTCAAGTTCTTGCACCAGACGTTTCACCTCTGAAAGTTTGGAGACATCGGCAGGGATGGATATACATGTGCCTGGACCGAGGGCGGAAAGTTGGTTCGCAGACGCGTCACAATCCTTGAGAGAACGCGCGGAGATGTATACCTAATGTATATGCACCACCATCAGCTAGATACACTACAAAAGTTCGCATACTCACGTTTGCACCATTCCTGACAAAAACGGATGCAATCTGGAAACATGATTGGTTGTGTGCTTCACTTGCAAGCGCAACCATGATACTACTCACCATCTTGCCAATCCCACGAGACCCGCCAGTGATAAGAACGACTTTGCCCGCGACAGCAAACAACGATCCGGCTTGCAAAGAACTCATGCTAAGCGGTTATGATGGTGGTAGGAACACGGTATGATCAGTCTAAGTTTCGCGTATGCTGCTCTGTGATCGGAAGGAATCTATGATAGCATGATTGCCCACCTATTGTTATGAGTTTTTTAGGATACAAGGACACCAATGGGGTAAAACAATGGTCTGACGGGTGATTATTGAATTACCAATGAAAATTAACTCGCTTATTTGATAAAACATGTGAATACACGGTTCTCGTCTCAGTTAACACCTGCTCCAATGGATGATCAGCTAAGCGGATTCTAGTTTTCAGAATCCAAGAGAACATCAGACATGCGTGACCGTCGCCGCTTGAGAGGGAAGCTACCCGATGCATGGGCTGAAGGAATATCTACAGGAATATCCTCGGATTTGAAGGCCTGCAAATGTTGTGAGTAAGGATCATAAAGCGAGTATGGTTAGAACGAACGGTGTTTGTGACACGACTTTCGCCAGCGACATTTCTACGCGAGCGTTTTCGGACACGAACATGCCGGTCTTCCTTGGGTTCGGATACATTAGGTGTTTGATCCATGGAAACGGGCCATTGAATCGCAGGCAGGATACATGCAGCTAGGACGATGACAGAAAGAGAGAAGAAAGCAGCAGAAGCGACAAGTGCAAAGGTGAGAGGGAAGCGAGACACCAGACCCCTGTTGAAGTAAGATCAACGACGACCTTTGAATGGAGGGGTCGAAGAGCATACCGAATGCCATGGCGCCTGACTGCACCCCTCAGGGCAGCATTCCAAACACTCAACTCGCGACCCTCGCCGTTGCCTAAACTTTTCCAGCCATCCCTGCGGCCAATGTCGATTCTTGCATTCATTCTTGAAGTCCCGGGGACATAGGAGGACAGCAAAGGGATGTCCAAATCGATAAGACGTGGGACGGCGGAGAACGAGAGAGTAGCACGTTTGGGAGGGAGTGCAATAGCCTCGAGGATAATGAGAAGCAGGAAGAAGAACGGAGAGGGAGCGAACGCACCGGTCTGCTTACTGTGACGAGGGTCTTGTTGGAAGGGGTGGACAGTGATAAGATGGCCATGAAGTTGCCGAGCGCGAGGTTTGCTTCGGAGGCAGGCAGGACCATCTGAAGAGAAATGTCGTACGGCTGAGCGGTGGAGAGAGGAGGCAGCGACAGCTCGGCATAGGGCAAGGGACTGTCACTGCAGTCGGGTCAGCGAGCGCGGGATACAAGAAAGGAGACTGACCCGTATTGGAGATAGATAGGGACTTGCCAGGCAACAGGGATGTTTTTCCATATGTACCAGCCAGAGAAGAGGGAAAAGAAGAGGATAAGTGGGATCAGGGACAGACAGACGAGCAAGGGTACAAGGCAGGAGGCAATCCTGAGGGAGGTAGGAGGAGGAAAGAGGTAGATGGCACATCTACGGAGGATGGAGACGGCGACGTGGAAGGGATTGTAAGTCGATGCAAAGGACGGTCTGGCTGCTGCATCGTCGTCCGGTTCAAGTTTTGGCAGAGGGCGAACCATCGACGCTAAGAGCGACAGCGAGGAGAGGGTCCTGTCGGAGCTTGAAAGCAAGTATGTACATGGACCGCCTCCTTGGTAAACCACCCTCTGCGCATGTCCTCGCAGAGTACATCAGCACACTGTCCGCAGCCATCGCCCCCGCCCCAGACATCAAATCCTACCCCGACGTCATCTACTTCAACTATCCGACGCTCGGCGTCAGCTTCCAGTTCTCCCCTAGGAATGGGTACAAGCCCGTGACCGGCTTGAGACGCGAGCAACTCAAGGACGACGATCTGCAGCTGGAGGCGGCAGACATTTACAATGTCCTCGGCGTGAACGCATCCTTTGCCCCATATCCATGCCTACCGATCGAGTTGCACTTGGCAGGAGCAACCCCTGCCACGCTTACGATTGCAAAAGATACGACGGGGAAAGAATTCGTAGCGTGGCTGGGCGAGCCAAGCAGAAAGGGAGGTGGAACGGGTCCATCGAGCGGGTCGATCCACATCTGGTGCGAGTGGTCGCAACAAGGGATCATGGTAGAATTTGGGGGCAGTGATGCGAGAGGACCACAAGCCTGGGAGCGGGGAGGGAATGCGGTGTGGAGGGTGGTGACGGTATTTTCGCCCAAGTAAATGACATGTCTGACGAGCGCTCTCATTGGCTGATGTCAACGCCGGGACTGGTCGGTGGTGCCCCGGATGCGCTGGCAATGGCCGCGCTGTACAATTTAAATGGTTTCTGTGTGAACTCCGCCCCTCTCTCTCTCATGGCTGCACCACCCAATGTCACCACCAAGGCGATGAGCGGCAGGTTCATCATGGTTGTCTTTCCTCCTCCGTCCCTTGTCGTCGCCGCTCATCTCACCTTGAACAGAACAAGGCCCTCAGTAGCGACGCTGATGATATCCTCCGCCTGCAAGGCGTGTCGTGGTTCAAGCGTCGTGCAATCTCCATGTTCACTCTCACCCTCCGCGTAAAGCACCACACGGGCGATGACGGCGTCGAGCACATCGACATCGACCAGACACTCTCTGGTGGCATCACCGGCACGAGTGAGAACCGTGCTCTGGATTGGCACGAGCGTGACGAGTACGACGATGTCTTTGGTCACGTGACTGAAAAGTCGCGCAGGATTCCCGTAGAGGAGATCACGGACGAGTTTTTAAAGAAAGACTGGACTCAGGATACCATTGACGACGATGTTATTTTCATCGACTCCTGGAGCGCTCCCGGAAAGAATAGTTATACATGGAGAGCAGTACAGGTAATTGCTTCGTCTTCATTGGTCATCTCAATTCTTCTCACCCACTTTCCCCAACAAACCAGACGTGGGGCTTTGGCATGGTGAACGGTGAAAGGCGACACGTTAGATACGTCACCTTCACTTCGCCTCAGAAGCAGGACGGCCCAATTCACGTTCGTTTAGTCTACGACTATAGTAAGTGCTCTACTACACTCGTATTGGTATGTTTTAAGCTTCGCGTAGTCACCCCAAATTAAAGGCACACATAGAATGACACCCTCGTTACAGTACAGCTAAAAATACTATGTATCACAGATGGCGCACAGGAATCGCTAAAATAGTTGACATCCTGTGTAGGGCTTAAGTTGAAGGGGTCGTCGTACGATGGATTCCGTAGCAACATCAAGTCCGTCTTTCATGCAACGTGATCCCTCTCCGACCCATCCCTCCACTCCTTCCCAATCCACACATGTGACCTTGACCGCAGATACGGCTCCTGAAAAGATAGAATCCAGGGATGGGGACCTCATCGCCCGTCCGCAGCACTCACACAGGTTCGCAAACTTCCAGGCATCCTTCGCCTCCAAGTGGCCACGCCTGCATCGGTCGGTCCAGAGAGCCTTCCTCTACGTAAGAGGTCCTAGGCCGAAGAGGGACCTTCCTAGTGAGCCGAGCTGCTATGTACGTATCGTCGTCTCACCACTCCCATCCTAGACCCTATCCCTCTCCTTGGTCGCACCTATACCTTCCGTGGCTACACGCTTACCATCGCACTTGAACCTGCACTACTACGGGCCACACGGCCGTTCACTGCACCTTGGCTATTCGTTCTGCTTGCTGCAGCTTACATCATTGGCTTCGCTTTCTTCACCCGTGCCCAGTGGTTCCTCATACCCTCTTCCTCGTTCGTCGACTGCACGTCCGTTTTCTGGACGGAGAATGCTGGCTGCGGTCTAAACGGCGAACTATGTGCTCCTTTTACGAACACGTCGTTCGACTTCCGATGTCCCGCTCAGTGTGCTTCTGTCGTGCTGCTGAATCCTCGTCTCGTCGGAAACGTAGAGCTTGATTTCGTTCCCCTTTTAGTTGGTGGTGGAGACATGCAAAAGACGTACAGAGGTGACAGTTTCATCTGTTCCTCTGCAATTCAAGCGTGAGTCCAATTCTGTTGTTTGGAATCTTGCGCTTATCGGACGGATCAGTGGTCTCATTAGCGACTCAAGAGGAGGCTGTGCATCGGTTCAGCTCGTCGGGAATTTTACCAATTACCTACCTGTCGCTGCATCCGGTCTCACCTCCGTCGGTTTCCCCTCTGTCTTCCCTCTGTCTTTCCGTTTTTCTCCTTCTACTTCGCTCACTCACTGTGCAGACCTTCGCAACTTCGCCCTGGCTTTCAACATTCTAATCACGTGTGTTTTATTCCTCATCCTTCGACCCAAATCCATCGTACTGTATTGGTGCCTTGTGTGCATCGGGTTCTGGCACATTGCTCTTTTCTCCCAGCCTCAGGGCACACCACCGCCGTTGGATGTGGCCTTTGGTGCGTTTCTTCCGACACTCTTTGTCTGTTACGGTCTTTGGAAAGTTGCAATTCGCTTCACGTTACCTGCCTTCGCAAATGCTCCCTTCGAGACTATGATCTGGTACCTTGCGCCGTACTGGACTGGTGTTCTCACGAACCTCACCACGGCACAGATACCTATAGATCGTCTTACCGCGCAAGATATCACTCAACGACCTGGTGGCCTCAGTCGCACTCATTATCATTGTCCTCATCTTGCTGGTCATCGTAATAAACCAGATCCGTGTCATCCGAAGGAACCGGCTATCTCCCGTATTATCTGGGTTGGCATGTCATGGGTGGCTTGGTCGTCCTCGTCTTGGGACTGTTGCCAGGCTTGCAGTTGCGTCTGCATCACTATATCATCTCCATGGCGCTCTTTCCTGGAACGGGATTTCCGACTCGCCTCTCTGCCATCTATCAAGGATTCCTCCTCGGAATGTTCTTGAATGACGTCGCTGGTTATGGGTTTGCTTCCATTTTGCAGACAGCGGCGGATGTGCGTCTTGAACTTTTCTGACACGGCCATCAAGCTGACCATTTTGTAGCTCGTTAACGACGGACCAACAGGCTCGCCGCTTCCAACGTTCCTTACCAGTTCATCGAATTATAATGCAGCGATCACGCTAGCAAACCAAACGATCTCGTGGGCTCCCATACCTGGCAACCTGTCTAGTCAAGGTTGGAACGCATTCTCCCTTCTCGTGGACGACGTCGAGCGTTACGTTGGTAGTGCTCTCAACTTTTCCCTTGCTGGACTGGAAGGAGGACTACCCCACTTTTTCAGATTAGCGGTAAGTGCATATGCTCCTGGACCTGGCCTGTTGACATTTATAGGCTACTCTGCAGTACGCGAGCAACGGGAATCCTGGAGATTTTACCATGCCCGCAACCCTGTGGCCTAACGGGACGTGGACCAATCCTCTTTTTGGGCCATCCTGAGTATGTATTGTGATAGGTGTTACACGAGAGGACAAATCTGGTATGCTCACGGGACGGACTTGGAACATTAATGCATTAGTTTCCCGGTATAGCGAACAATTGCTGTAAAGCTTCACGTGTGTTAGAGTGCTTTGTAGTTTGGACTCCTTTACTGTAATGTGATGTGTATCTGTTTTGGGGTGTGTGTGTCAGACATATATAGATAGGGTCGCGGGAGGAACTTGTTCATGCCGACTTGATGCCTACTCCCACCTCTGTCCAACGAGGGTCATTCAAGAAATGTCAGGGTGAGCTGTCACTGCTTGCGCCTATCGAGCAGCCAAAGCATTTACACAAAGCACTGACGTTTACTGTAATAGGACAAGAATGGATCTGCACTATTTGTCCCTCAACCCACAGAGGCCAATCATCCTTCCCTAACTTCAAGGCCGCCTTGAATCACGAACGAACCGCTCACGATCACGAACCCTCTGCGTTGAAGAACGACAGAAATACTAACTGTGCGGACGAAATACGCGTTCCAGAGATCGATTTGCAGACTTTGGATGAGACTTGCTGGGACAACAAGATCGACCATCCTCGTCTTACCTCGGAGGGTCTGCGCCAATGGGAGATGCACACCCACATCGACCACGTCTTTGATCTGGTCCCCTTCTGGCAGCGCGGTATAGACGCAGCGGAGAAGGGCGAAGTGCTTCGATTGGAGGAGTTTCTGGATAAGATGGAGGGGGATGGAGGGTGGAGGACCGCAAATGATGTTCTAGGTATGTTGGGAGTGTCCCCGTCCGAACAGGCTCGCGACTATGGTGGGCCAAATTGGGGTCAACCCAATCGGGGTGACTGGTGGGAGCCGAATACGTTTGGCTGGGTAGCAAGTCAGGGGGGCGCTTGGGGTATTGCCTCCGCTCGCGTTGCCTCTGATGTCACAGAGTCATCTCGCGGGAGCAACAGTGGTTGGGGTATCCGGGAGGAATGGGCCAAGGGTGGGTCAGAATTCAAGATAGGCAGGGGTGATGGCTGGGGTGCGAGGGCCCGAGTCAAGACGGTGCGAGCTGTGGGGAGCGGTGGGGGGAGAGAAGAGCTGCACCAATTTGCCGATACCATTGCACGACAGGAAGCTGTCAACGAAGAACGACGCAAACAGATGCACTTGTTCTTCGAGGTATGTTTCAGTTAGCGGTCAAGTGCTATGAGTACTAATAGTGGGACGTTACAGATGCCCATGGAGCAGAAAATCCAAAAGATCGAGGATACTATACGGTTTCTGCGCACGCATGCGGCATGAAATTAAGTCACAGTGAATTAGCACGAGATACCTGCTGTGTTATCCGGATAACTTGAGGGACAATAGACTGTGCTGCGGCTGTGTAAGGCTCAGCCCCACAGCACGTGCCACGGCGGGATAAAAGATGTGATGACTGTCGCATCTCCGACAACGCCAACGCCCCTCTTAACCACCATGTCTCTCCCTGACGGCTGGATCCAACAGTACGATTCAAACTACAAACATCCCTTTTGGGTGAGTCTCACATCATCCCCGTGATTGACGGCTGACAGGAGACTGCTTAGATCAACACCAGATCCAACCCCCCTCGCGCTATCTGGGTGCACCCCTATGAGGACGAAGAGTTTCTTGCCGAGCACCCAGAAGTAAGGGCGAAAGGGGAAACATCTACCGCGCCTGATCTCGATGCACCGCCGTCGTACGATGCAGCCACGGGGGGACACGCTCCAGAAAGCAAAGACAAGTCTGGCTCTTCCAAGCACCCTGAATCGCACGATCCCGTCTCTGCTGGGGAAAGTTCGCAGGCAGTGCACAAGCGTGGGGTGTTTGGGAAATTGAAGGACAGAACTATCGGGACGAAAGAGGAGCGGGAAGAACAGAAGCGGATCCGAGCAGAGGAGGCAGCACGAGCGGAAGAACAAGCGAGGCAGGAAAGAATGCGGCAGAAGCAGGAACGCGAAAAAAGGAGGCGGATCAGAGCAGAGCAGGTGGCACGCGCGGAAGAACAAGCGAGGCAGGCGAGGATGCGGGAACTCGAGGAGCGGGAAGCGTACATGCGCGCGCACGGTGGATACGCGCCATATCACCCGAGGTATGGTGCGGATCCGAGGTATGGACCTGGGCAGTCATCGGGGCTGGGGCTCGGAGGGGACAATACGGGGGCCCTCCTGCTCGGCGGTTTGGCGGGGGGTCTCTTACTCGGAGGCCTTTTCGGCATTTGATTGCATATTTTATTTTAATTTATTTTATTATTTGTATAATTGTAGATGTCGTGTGAAGTATAGAAAGATAAGTACTGGTCGTCGTCGGTGTCGTTGCTGGATAAGATCAAGATGAGCCCGGTGTTGCCGTCGTCGCTGAGCCCGCATGTCTGTCTTCTCCCATCCCCGGACCTCGTCCGTCTTTTCCAGGATGCCTCTCTCCCACCCCTCCACGAAATCCTCCAGTCCTTTTCTCCTCTCCCGCAAGGTATTTCTCCATCCTGTCCTCCTACCTCTCTCCTCATCCCTCGCCCCCAGTTAATACCCGCACGACCTCTCTCACCACAGTACTGCATCCATCTTTCGCCCTTCGGTTCTCCGATCTCGCTGACATAGAACGCGCATGTCTTGAGGACGACGAGAAGCGCGCCGCCAGGACAATCGACTGGATTGGCGAGCGAATAACCAAGCAGTGCGACCTCTGGCTCAAGGAATTAGACGACCACCCAGATCGCTACGCCGCACGCACACCGTGGTGGGACGAACTCGTTCCGCTGTGCCGAAGGCGATCACTTGCCCTCAAAGCATGATGGTTGGAACCATCCACTCTCGAGTCAGTCCCATTCCTTTTTGTCCCTTGCCCGACTCACAGCCTTGCAAGTCATCCTAGCCGTATCCACTACAGCTCCCAACCCACTGCAAGCCATCACAGCCCTCCATTCTCGTGTATTAGAATTTCCCTCATGGGTCGACTCAACCTATTTCCTTTACACTCTTATCGTACATCCCAGAGAATCACCCCTGTCCGACGAAGAGTACGCCATCCCCTTTCGTTTCTATTCCCACCTCTTAATATTTCCTTACCAGGGCTGGCGCCCTCTTCAATGCCGTCAAGAAACAATATGGCTTGCATGCGTTCATGCTCTCTTTATCTCTCCCATTGCCTCCACCTCCCCCTGTCCAAGTTCCTACCCTCCCGCCTCGTCTCCCACCGCCTTCCTCCGAAAAGCTGGCAGAATGGCTCACCAGCTTCTCGTCCCTCTTCCCCAGTGTCCTTAGTTGTCTCACCAAACTTTTTGAGGCTCTCGGAGCCAGATATTCAGCAAATGGCGCGCTTTACGCGAGAGTTTATCGTCATGAGTCTTGTCCCGTGGATGGAAAAGTGTGTATTAGAATGGAATGAAGCATTTTCGTCCAGTAGACGGCTGCCGTCGCGCCTTTTCTCTTCCACTCGCAAGTTTTTCGGTTCAACTACTCCAACCACACAGAGTCCCACTCACACTTCTACATCTTCTGTTACCTCCCTTCCATCCCGATCATATACCCACAACCCATCACAACTTGCGTCCGGTTCAAGTGTTCTGACCGCTCCCCCTTCCCAGTTGCGACGCCTCGCAGAGTTTGCAACCATCCTGGGGGATCACAAATTAGCGATCTCTGTATGGGAATCACTACGAAAGGAAAACAAGGGTGGTTCGGTAATGCGAAACTCTTTGACCCAGCTTACACGTGGAACTGAATATCCTAGGACATTTTGCCACTGCTCTTGTCACCTTCCCCTGCTGTTGTTGCGCATGCTTCATATGCACTTTCTGCTGTGTATCCACTTGGTTCGGATGTGTCCCCTCAGGCCCAAGTGCAAGCCCTCAAATGTGCAGTTCGCTGGGAGGCTGGTATTTCCACCGATGACTTCCTCGCAGATCCTTTGGAAGGTGAAAGATGGCTAGTATGGGCAGCGGGAAACGTATGTTTCTCGTCAACCCCCATCCTCATAGAACGGCACTGATTGGGACAGCGACATTGAAGGCCGAGGAACCACCAGCGGCGTTGCTCCTCGCTCAAGCAGCATTTCTGAGCGTTCAAAGAATTCAAAGCGGAGAGCTGCATTGTGGTACCTCTTTGCTGCCAATAGGCTCGAAAAGTGCGGTATTGTGCGTCTCTACTTGGTCTCATTCCGCGAAAGGTTACATGAAGTTGCATTAGAAACCCTGACGATGTTCTTCCTACGGAAAGCCCATGAACTCTTCAGCAATCCGCCCACAAAGTCACTGTCACCATCCTTTTGGATCTCGGAAGGACAGCCCTCTTCGAAGCATATAGGATTTGATGCAGTTTTGTCGGGCATTGAGCATCCGCTAGGTCAGGCAACCAGCTTCCCCGTCCCAACAACGTTAACCATGTTTTAGGAAGGCTATTGTATACGACTGGTGATATCAAGGGTGCGGTCAATTCTTCCTGGGTCAATTACGTTGGTCATCCGCGTCCTCGCTGCTTGCCGAGATCGATCTCGCGAATGGAGACGAATGGAAGGCAACGAACTCGGACAAGGTCTTGTTAGAAGATTTCAGGTTGCGTTCTTGGTGCGTTAGCTATTAGAAGAAAAACTGGAATCTAACTTGGTCTAGCACCTGAGGTCAATCTCCAGCCATATTGATTCTCATGATTTGAAATTGCCGATAACCTTTGTTTCCCCGGCTCTGAGTCGCGCACGACTAGCTCGAGATTCTACCAGCGGAGACCAGGTGGAATGGGAAAAGAGGGAGGAGATATGGTCCAAGTTTTGGAGAACTCGCGGCAAGGAGACCCTCGAAAAGAGTGGCAGGGCCGCCGTGGGTGGTGAGTTAGGCTTCGTACTAAAGCTAATGTTGCATCTCACTTCCACCCCTTAGAATCCTTTTGGGTAGATATTGCTCTGCACAACCCACTGGACACGGAGGTGACCCTTACGAACCTAACGCTTGTTGTGGAAGCGAGGGATAAAGATACCTCTTGGATTAACAAATATGTCACCGTTGAATGCGTAGAAGAAGTTGTCATTCATGCGCAGGAAAACCGGACGGTGAGAGTTCAAAGGCCTTGTGATCCTCGAAGCTTATACCTTGTGTTTGATCTAACTCAGCTTTCGATCGCAGTAAAAGTATCGCAAGCAACTTCATTAACTATCTCCTACATCACATATAATTTTCTCGGTTTGTTTCCTGCCAGAGAATCACTCGCACGACGTGGTAGACGACTACAAGACACCCCTCAACAAAGACAAAACGTAGCCTACGCTCCAGATATACTAATTAGGACCGACGTCGAGGAGGCGAGCCAAGAGCTCGCCGTTTCTTTCGAGAACAATGAACTGCTCATCCTCAATGAGGGTGAGCATAGGTCGATGAAACTCTGGATGACAAATGCAGGGCATAAATCCATCGATGAGATATGGCTGGTCGGTGGTCTAGAAGATCAGTTGTGGCTGGAGTCATCAGAGAGTGAACCCCGTGAGCTTCTTCCAGGTCGAAAGGCAACAATTACTCATTCTTCTAGTATCAGTGGCAGGTGGCTCTACTGAAATTCTACATATAAGCAACAAGCTTTCAGAGTGGACTCCCCGTGTTGTACCCATGAACAAGGAACTTCACTCAGGTGACACTGCTGCCGTGACTCTTACATGGCGTCCTGGCCGTGTTGCATTCCAACAACTTTGCCTACTTTTTGTATATCGAGAGGTATATGTCATGCCCATGTTCTGGTTTGCAAGCTGAGTATCTCTCGTCCTTAGACTGGAGGTCACGCCTTCCACTGTACACGTGTGACGAGGACCTATCATGTCATTCCTTCGTTAGAATTATCAGCATCTTTCTCTCCAAGCCCCTCGACCGATAGTGCATTTCTTGTCAATCTTGAAGTGTCTAATCTGTCTTCGAGGTCTATGCGAGTCAAACAGGTTATTTCCATTAGCCCTACCTGGGAATGCCACCACTCGACGCCACTCCCATCGTAAGTTCTCGGCGTGATTTTGCTACTGAGGCTAAAGGACCGATTAGAACACCGCTGCAGCCTGCGCAGCTGACTAGTATGTCATTCAGTGCATCCCCTTTAGATTCCACGGCTTGCATAGAAGCTACAACCGCTTTTATCTCGAGAACTTTAGGCGCTGTTTTGCACGACCGTAAGGTTGAACCGGAGGACCCACCACCCTTGGATCTTACATGCCGCCATACCTCCGTTGTGAGCTGCATTGTTTTTGGGATAGCCTATTCACTCTTTCACACACCCTTTCTAGTACGATTCCTGCATTTCGGTGCATGATCCCGCTGTCTCGCAACTCTTTTTGTCAGAGAAGAGCAGGATCATTACCAACTCTATAACTCAATCACATCCACATATTCCGGCTACCAGCAATCCTCGGGTCTTTCCTCTCTTCAACCCCCTTTCTGTGGACTTCTTGTTATTCTGGGAAATACCCTCTGAACAAAGAGCAGGCTTTATCCTGCTGTCGGGTGTGAATCTCGGTGCAAGTCATGCTGCTCTTCAAGAGGTTATTGAAAACGTAGAAAGTGCAAAAGTCAAGCGGAGCATGTATGCAGAAACCCAGCGCGAGAAGATGGAGATACTGCGATCGATCCGTGACAGTGATTGGAATGCCGAGATGAATCCTTAGTCAGTCACGGTTCAAGAAGGGGTGATAGAACATGATTTCAGCCGAGGGTGCGTTGTGCCATATCGGCCGCGTTTGGCATACTCATCCGTGTCAGAATTTATCTTGCGCCTGTGAAATTTTCTTTGAGAAACCACTCGTTAACTCACCCATCCCGCTATGTGATCAGACTTGGTGCGAAGGGCCACGAAGAGGAATCTAAACAATTGCAAGTATTTCCCCGAGTTCCAATAGCCTTCTTGCTCACCCACTCGTAGTGACCTTCCACCACAATACGTAGGAAGACTTAGCATTCGAGGTACATTGTTCCCTTCGCAAACGACGACCGTGGAAACGAGACTCCGAGTTGACCGTCCTGGAACATATGCGCTCTCAAGGTGGCAAGTCGAAACGGATGTTGGAGAAGCGGGGTCAAGTCACGATCAATCCCCATGGCGCACAAGACACCGCTATGTGCAAGGGCCTCCCTCGGACCATTACCCACGTATGATAGTCACAGAGGTGCTTCGGTAGAACTCAATGGTGCGAAGGTCCATAGCATAAATATTACCAGGGTAGCGACCCAACCTCGAAAAGTTACAATAGGATGACGATCAAGGTATGAACATCCAGCGCTTATACATCATTCAAGTTGGCAGCAGCAGACTCTGCGCGTTCCCGTTCCTTCTGTTCCTCTTCCCTCTTTGCGGCGGCAAGGCGTAGCCTCTTCACCTTGATGTTGAAGATTGTCTGTAGGGGGGGATCAGTCTTGGATTATAGAACGTAAACAAACGAGACTGACTCCAAGAGCAAATTGGATGATGTTGAAGAAGGGAACCCAGAGCTAGAGCTGCGTCAGTCTTGTTGGTACTTGAGGATACAGTTCACCTACTTCGACCGGAATGAACTGCTGCGCAACCACCATCGACAAGGGTGAGACGACCCAGTTCACCTTTGAAAAAGATGATCAGGTCATGTAGTGCAATAGCGTGCCACAAGAGACAATGAAGACGTACTCGGATGACGGTAAAGAAACCGGCTCTGACCGTGCGGACAACGTCCTCGACGGACTTGGCACCATTGATCATCGCCATGGAGGCCAGGAAAGCTATCCATTGGTACGGGGCCGAGATCAACACGGAACGAGAGTCACACGTGAACCATCCAACGCACCAGTGGTCTGGATAGGCGCGATGAGCAGGTTGCTCGCCAGCAGCTGTGCCAGTCTGTACTTGAGACCGACTTTGCCGGCAAAGGCCTTTTGGAGGAGGCCGACGAGGACATGGCCTAGAGGTGCGGACACGGAGAAGCCATACAAGGCCATTTTGAACGCTTTGGCGTTAATGTGCGCGCGTGCGAGGGCTTTGGTGAGTACTGAAGCATCTTTTGGAGTTGGGCTGGGTGGAAGACCGGCAGCATGCGATCCAATGACCTCTTGGAGGAAGGAGAATGTCGCTGCAATTGGTATGAGCTATGCGTGCCAGGGCACGGAAGCGAGATATGTCCACCTGATGTTATCGCCTTGGTGCGAAGGGGGTTCGTGGATAGCTGAACAAGATACTGAGCGAGTAAAGGGTGTAGTGGTGCGTTTGGGGAGATTTTTGCACTCATGTCGGGAGTTGTGTGGGTTGTGTAAACGCCAAGGTCTGCTGCTCGCCAACACCGCTTGAAGCTTGATCAACTGAGGAATGCTACCGCAACTAGGTTGAATCCCAAGACATCAAAGTCTGAGTGCATCCAATTATTGTCTATGTACTATCATTAATGCGTATCCCACAATAAGGATATCATTCCACTACGATCAAAATCCAACGAGACCAAGGCTCTATCATTGACGTCCCTTCACCCAAAGTTTGACATAGTCCGCAAAAGAAACCATGCAAATAGTTTGCCAGATACCAAGACCGATGCGAGGCGTTACTCCCCGGTAGAGACCTTTGATGCCGTTTTCCTTGTAAATGAAGCGCAACGTGTTCAATATGGTAAGTTTCTCTGGACGGTTAGCATTCGCAGTCGTCTTTGCCATGGATTGCATCTTATGATGCGTCAGTGACAGAGAGACAAACCCTGTAGGAGGAACATACCTCAACACGGACGACTTCAATGGGCTGGTTCCATGTCGCCAGCGCACCGCCAATTGAAGAGGCAAGGATCTTGTCGGCTGCACCCAGTTTCTCGTGTTCACCTTTGCCACGCACATTCCGGATCATTGTCTCAGCCAGCCGGGCAAAACCCATACTAAAACATCATTAGCTATTTGAAAAATAAAATAAAACAACACACCGTGAGCCCCAGTTGGTACATTGACGCACAGCAACCGCGTTGACACCCTTGTTAATGCCGCGAATACCATCCTTGCGGTATATGTCCATGAATACTTGAAAGGTTGATCGCTGTACACCACTTGCAGCTTCTTTGTGCCGAGTGATTTCGACCGTCTTCATGCATGTCGTGAAGCCTATCAAACGAGTCCATGAGTCAACAGTAAGGTGGCAGGAACATTGCATTAGTCCCGATGTGCGGATTTGAGAGCATAGCCACGGGCGCTAGCCTTGAGGTATATGCGTATCATTGCAACTCGTCGGCGATCTAGCGGTGAGTGCTCACTCACCCATAGTTGCATACGCCTGAGCAACACCACCGCCCATACCACCCAAGAGACCAGCTGCAGCCGGGCTAATGCCCATAGTCACAACGGCAGACTCGATCTCAGAAGCAGTGAAGAGTAAAACACCGCCTTTCGTGGAAGCCTCTATCCATGCCTGTAGAATTGGCAAGGTAAGAGATGGAAAGAAGAGGAAAACATTTACTCGTTATACCCATGGAATAAGCCCTTGAAAGAAGCCAGCGACACCACCACGAGCCCAAACAGCCTTGGTTGCCTGGGCCATTGTCTGCGACCGATTGGCAGCCATCTGGGTTTTGAGGACCTCCAGGGGCTGTCCTAAAGTCGTCACCTATGTGACAAAGTCATTCACATGCATATAGACACCAGACACCTGTGGAGACTCGCCTCCTGGAGCAGGGGGGAAACGAGTGAGGGACCAAAATGGAGAGGAAAAGAAAAGGCTACTGACGAACTAGCAGTGACAGCGGCGAAATGAGGTTATGAATGTCAGCACTGATTTGTTACAAGACGGTACGGTACCATGTTCATGATTGCACCTGTCGAACCAAGCTATCAGAGCGAGTGTGTGCCATTGATAGAGAGGGACATACCAATGGCAATGTTTGACCAGTTGACGCCCTTCTGGCCAGGTTCCCTTTGAATTGCCATCGAGGTAAGAAATGAAATGAAAGAGACAAGGACAAAGTCAAAGTCAAAGTCAAGAGTTGTTTTTGCTGTCGCACATCGAATCACTTGCCATTTCCGGAAACCCGGAACTCGGCAAGTTTTCATCCGTGTTATTATTATATGTCCAAAGTACACGCCAACCAATTAGAATCTCCATGCATGCATAACTAAAAATAGGTATGTGATGAGGAAATAGTGTATAAAAACCGTCTGGTGACTAGAAGAGAACTGGGAGAGCTCCGGACATGAACGGACATGAAGGCAAATGCCACGAGAAAGAGGAATGGGGGCCGCACCGAATACACGAGGCGGGGAGAACGAGGCAAGTGTGGTCGCCGTTGGGCATTCGATCATGCTCCTACTTTCAGTGCTTCTAGGTCCACCTTCAATCTGCAAGGAGACGCAGTCAATAAATGAGTTCAAATGAAAACCATCCGATCAAAACAAAACACAAGAAAATGTACAGTAGACGAAGTAACGTAGTTAGATGAAATCGAAGATCACGGCCAGCGCAATCACTACTCCAAACAAACTCTGCAGTCCAAAAACCTTGACATACCGAGTGATCGAATCTTGGCTTTCCTCTTGTTCTTGCTCCAGGTATTGTATCTCCATCGATTTCCGGGCAACATCTTGCTGAACCTCGTCCAACCGTGCCTGAATTGTCTCGACCTCTATCTCCAACACCCTCAGCAGCACGTTCGTGCCCAGCCTGGAGGTCATGCATTTTCAAATTGTGTGCTTCGTGGACCTTCTGCAGCTCTTCTCGTGTAACCGTCGTGGCAGACGCGTGGACAGCACCATTGCTCCTTGGAACCACGGCGGGTTCAACGGCAGCCAGTTGAGCCCTTAGCGTCGCAATTTCACCCTCCAGATCGGACAGTGACAATGCCAGCTCTGATTTCTGAGCGGCCACCGTACTGATCTCCCCCTCGTGGATGGAACGGAGCCTCATTACTTCCTCCACACGAATGCGTGCTGCCTCCTCAAGCTCCTTAGAATGGTTCGCCGACGTCTCTGAGAGAGATTCCTTCGTAATGGCTAGGACGTCGTTGAGCATAACGTTTTCGTCGCGCAGGTTGGCAATCTCTTTGGTGAGACGCTCAATATCAGTTGCTTGATCGTCGTTGGTGGAGGCTGCTATAAAGTTGGCACGAGCGTCCTCGAGCTGTGCCTTCAGGTTCTCACCCTCAGCACGTGAAGTATCCAAGGCGGCCTTTGCTTTGGAGAGGTCATCCTGGGTGGCGCGAAGCTCGAGCGATAGGCTATTGAAGTTTCTTCTCGAGGGCGCCAACTTGAGACTCGAGGGCAGCCTCATGTTCCAACCGGAGATCATTCACGGTGGACTGATGAGCAGCACGAAGTTGCTCGATAGTTGCCTGTGACTCGGCACGTAGAGCCTGGAGGTCTTGACCGTGTACTTCTCCCGCGTCATTCTGTGGCTTGCGTTAGTCTGCGCAATTGACAAGGGTGTCTTACTTGCCTTGGCCCGCTCAAACGCTTCTTGAAGGAGTTGATCATGTTCAGCCCTTACATCATCAACCTTGGCACTATACTTCGCTTCCAAACCCTGTGAAGGTAAATGTTGTCAAGGGTTTGCGTTCACTCGTAAGGGTCATCCTCACCTCGAGCTCAGCGGTAAGCCGCTTGATTTCTTCCGACAGTTCGATATGCTTCGAGAGATATGATTGCTCGGCTTCATCCATCTCCTGTTCGTGTGCATCAGCGGAGGCTTGGGCTGCTGCCTTCGTCTCGTCGTGAGCAGCGTGCGCAGCAGCAAGTTCGGTGTTCAACACCTCAACCTCGGAAACAGCATTGGCGACGTTGGACTCGATGAGTTGCACCTCATTGGCATGGAGCAAAGCAACATCGGCGGCTTTCTGCGTGCTTTCTGCGTCCCGAGCTTCGGCATCACGTAGAGCTTGCTGTGTGGCGGTAACGGCCTCCGCGAGCTCAGCTTCCAATTTTTGGAGGCGGCCAAGTATTCTTTTGTGTTCATCCTCTGCGTTCTCTTGACTCTCCTTCAACTCCAGAATTTCAACTTCCAGTTCGGAGATCTTGGCTGCGCTCCCTTCTCTTTCCGCTTTCAATTCGCCTATTTGAGCAGCAAGAGTGGTTACTTCAACTGCGCGCTGCTGTGATTCGCCTAGACCTCGCTGCCGCCTCTTGACGAGCTCTGTCGTGTGCAGCTCTTAGATCATTCAGTTCTGCGGTGACAGTTTCAACGTCGGCCTTGGCCCTGAGGAAAGCTTCACGCTCCATCTGCGCAGCTGCGGCAGACTCCGCCGATGACTGATCGCTCGAAGACCGAAGTGACTCGAAATTCTCCTGGGCAGCCGCGACATCCGCCTGTAATGTTTCTACCTGTGCCTCAAGGGCCTTGAAGTTTTCGGCTTGGCTCGCCATGAACTTGTTTGCATTTTTGAGCTACAATACGAACATTAAAGGGGAGCCAGACTGAACGATAAGATCTTACCTCGTCACTGACAGAATTGAGCGCAGCTAGGTCATGAGAATGCTCCGCTTGTACCTGCTGCACACGAACTTTGAGGCCACTGATTTCGGCGTCCGATGATTGTTTGCTGATTTGAAGTTGCTCGATTGACGATGCTTTTGTTTTGACATTAACCAAAGCTTCGTCAAGGGACGCCTGAAGTCGTAAAATTTTGATTTCGAGGGTAGCTACTGCATCCGACTTGGCGGAGAGGTTCTCCGTAGCTTCCCTTAACTAGTACGACATGTCAGAAGATGGGTGCAAAGTATTCGAAAGTAGCACCATGCCTTCTCTTGGAGATCTTCAAGCACCCTTCCGTCGTCGCGAATCTCCCGTATAGATGAGACTGAGCCCATTGGCCGCATTGGGGGCCTCTGCAGAGGCTGCGCAGCAGCGGGAGGCAGGCTCTGCCTTGAACTGGAAGGCGTCCTCTTCACGGCCTCCGAAATGGAGGCACGAGGGCGAGAAAGCAAGGCGGAAGGAACGGTAGCACCGCCGGTTGCGTTAGACTTGAGGGACGCGACTGAGGGAACTGGAGAAACAACAGATTGGCGAGAGGTCGCATTCACCTCTGCGGGAGGAGATCTGGACGAAGTAGAAGACGTCAGGGAGGCTAGCAAGGTTGACGTTCGTGATTTAGGTGCCGGGGGTGCTCCTGTCGCCGAAGAGGCCCTTGGGGGGAGCATAGATGATCTCCTACTAGGTGGAGGTGGGCCAGAGGTAGACCCTCTAGACGAAGCCATGGTCGTAGTCTTTGTTGAGTTGGTCGAAGTTGTGGTGGTTGGTTTCTTTGCGGCGGAAGGGGCAGCGGACTTGGAGAGAGGGGAAGAAGGTGTAGGAGTCTTGCCTAGAGAGGCTGCCTTGGCATTGCCAGCACCCAACGTGGCAGAATTCAAAGCCTGTCCAACACATGGTTAATAATGAAGCAAACGTGCACACAAAGCACGGTTAACGCACCTTCTTGTCTGCCGGCGTGGATGAATTTGCTTTGCCGGAAACGGATTTCGCAAGCACTGTGGACTTGTCCTTGCTTGCAAGGCTTGTACGTTTGGAAGAGGCTGATTCGCCTTTCTTGGACACCTCCGTGATGGAAGCAGGACGGGGCTCGGTGAAGACGTCCTCTTGGGTGGGATCGCGAAGGTTGGCGTCTGCATCTTTCGGTGTTCCGTCGAGCGGGGGCTCAACATGAGGGTCGATATCCGGATGAACCTGTGCATTAGGGTCCTGATCTACCACGTCAGAAGCCTCATGTTCCCCACGAGGTTCAGATGCCAGGTATTGGGAAGCGGGGACGGTTTCAACGGAAGCGGAGATGAACGCAAACTCGGTCATGATGATGGCGGGAGAGAGAAAGAAAGAAAGAATGGAACGAGAAAACAAACGACTTCAACGTAACAACTCGACTCGACAGAAACTTTTTTGTACATAAACACGCAAAAACTACATGACTTAGCATTCACTTCAGGTCCGCGTACAAATTCAGCCCATTCAGCGCGGGCTCATCAAGCGACCCGTGGTTGTACGACAGAACAGACACCTGTTGGACCATGAGCAACCGAACGCGTGCTACGCATTGCAGAGCATCTCACTCCTCCAGGTTCAACATTAAAGTGCGTTCCTACTCCAGTGTCAGTGCACCCAACTCACGTCGATGTAGACGACCATACCGAGTGCCAAGTCAAAGTTGATCCATCGGGAAATGAACACGCGGTTAAAGTGGCCATGAGCGACGATCAGGACGTCACGCGCGCCTTTACCCTCCTCAAAGTACTGGCGGTGATACTCACGAACCTGCGTGATCTCAGTCCGAAATCCGGGTTGATCTACAGGTCTGCTCAACCTTTGCTATCATGCCATCCGCGCGAGAGCACATATCGCCCACACTCTCACCCCCAGGGCAACTAACGATGAGGGGTTAGGAGCCGTTTCGGTGGGTCTCATCGGGATACATACCCATCCCTCCAGATATTCCAGTCAGGCTGTTTGGCTAGAATCTCTTCCTTCAAAAGCCCTTCGTAGTCACCATAGTCCCATTCGCGGACTTGATCAGTAGTGACATGATCAGGGATACTTGGCAACTGTCCAAACAAGAGATGAAATGTCTTTTGCGCACGAATGCGCGGTGAGATGAAAGCGATAACAAGGTTCCTTGGATCAAGAGCCCCTGCGGACTGAGTGAATGGCCTGTCGACCAATGGTCGTTTCAAGGGAGTACTGACGGCCTTGCCCGACTAAAAGCGGTGCTTTCTCCTTGATTTGCTGTTCGCCACGAGCTGTCAGGGGGATGTCACTCCTCCCTGTCTGGGATCAGCGAAGCTCAGTTGGGGGAGATGATGTGTTGAGAAAACGAGCATACATGGCGCCTATTCGACAACCGAGGGTCAGCGACTCGGCGATGGAACAGAGGGGGAGAGCTCACCCGTTCAGAGACCACTCGGTTTCGCCTGGAGGGTTGTCAATTTTACTGGTAAAAGTATGCGTAAAACTGACCGTGTCGGATGAGAAAGAGTCTCGGGGTGGGACTAGTCATAGTATGTTGAGATGTAGTAGAGACTTTGAAAGGTCACTGGTCACTTTCTGACCGCGACCATGTTTGACGAGTGTAAGTCGCCCAGTCAACAACTACTACACTCGTTCACCAACACATCTAGTTGTCGAGCATGCGGCACCGTCAGGCCAAGCACGCTCTCCATTGCCCAACGTACAGTACCAAGGCTTCGAACCTTCCCCGTACGACGACCAAATAGCAGCCACAGATCTCCCTGCCTCGGTCAGTCTCGCACTCTGTGAGCTTTCAACTACATATCTAATCCCAGCCCAGGTGAATCCACAGTTTCCGACTTCCTCCCCCGCCGATGCGCCCATCTTCGATCTTGGCAGGGTACAGTATACACTTCCCGCTCCACTGGTCTCCCTTGCCGTCTCTTTCGATGTCCTGGCAATGGCCCTGTCCTCAAACCTCATCATTCTCATCGAGCTCTCGCACGCAGAGCAGGTCCTTCATATTCCCATCCCCCGCAAGCCCGCGGAGATGTCTATACACAAGATATTCCTTGACCCTTCCGGTCGACATCTTGTTATTACATCCCACCAAGGAGAGAACTGGTATCTATATCGCGGGTGGAAGAAACCACGGCCATTGAAATCTTTCAACAAACTCGTCATTGAGAGCATTGCGTGGAATAAAGCAGCACTACTTTCGTCGTCGCACTCCTTATCGACCAAGGAGTTCTTGTTTGGAACCGTAGCGGTAATATTTTCGAAGCAGTTTTGGATGCAGGAGAAGATCTTTTCAAGTCGCAAGAGCGTTATTTGCAGTTGCTCTTCTCACTACCCGAGAAAGCTCCAGTTACCGGCGTCAAGTTTGAACTGTTTCCTCCAGCTGATCAAAATCAAAAACATGCACTAGTCATTGTGACCACACCCTCGCGCATCTATCAATTCAATGGCACACCAGACCGACGCTCAGATGACGGGGGTCGCCTCTTTTCCTCCTTATTCGCTGCCTACCGTGAAACGGCGCCGAGTGAGTCTCCAAATTATTTCGTAATGTTCTAGGCTGAGACGACGAAGAGATATCCGAACTACCCGGAGACTTGCAATATTCGGAACTGCACTTCTTTACGCCGAATTCAGACCAGGCTCTCTCGTTGCCCAAGACTCTCGCTTGGATGACAGGTTAGTGTTCCCAGCGGCAAATAACATCCTGTTCGTGATTCTGTTTGGTTTAGCACCGGGGATTTATCATGGGACTCTTAACTTTGTCCCGAATTACGACGACCATATCGATTCGACGCAACTCCTTCCCTACCCGTCACTGTCGTCTCCCGAGCCTCTCGCCCTACGGCCGCATCCCGAAGTCCCCACTTCGATTTTACTCACCGAGTTTCACTTCATCCTGCTTTACAGGGACCGTATCGTAGGAATATGCATTTTGAATGGTAAACAGACCTATGAAGACGTCATCCCGCTGGTGAGCTGTGCCATGTACAATTGAAGTATGCATCTCAACGTGTTACACAGAGACCAAACGAGACAGTCAAAGGATTGGCCGCAGATCCTGTTCGTAAGACATACTGGGTTTATACTGACCAGTCCATCTTTGAACTGGTGGTCGGGAACGAGAGCCGCGATGTATGGCAAATATATCTTGCGCAACGGGATTTTGACATCGCATTGCGGTATGCCAAGGTTGGTTTCACTGCCGGGGATGTAGGAACGACAATAACTACCCTTCATCAGACCGCCACCCAACGCGATAAAGTTCTTTCTGCCCAAGCGCATGCTTTCTTCGAAGAAAAACGATATTTCCAGGCGGCTCAGTGCTACACACAGTGCTCAGTCTCTTTTGAAGAGGTGACGCTCAAGTTTCTGGACATTGGGGAGCGAGATGCACTTCGGTCATATCTGATCAGCCGATTGGAACGGACCCGCAAAACTGTAAGTTGAGATATCTTGAACACCTTGCACTTTGTCGAGATGTATTTCTTCAGGACTTAATGGCACGGATGATGCTGGCAACTTGGCTTGTTGAGTTCTATCTTAGCAAATGTGACGAACTGGATGATCTCTGTGCATCCGAAGCTGCAACAAGTGATGCGGAGAACATGCAGGCAGAGCGTACCATCCTTGAAGAGGATCTCTGTCACTTTTTCGAGACCTACAAGGTGGGTAGTCTTGACCTGGACTTGGTTGTTGTCTCAAATTTCATGGCAGGCAAATCTCGATCGTAATACCGTGTACGAGCTCATACAATCGCACGGGCGAACGGACATGTTACTCTTTTACGCAACTATAGTTGGGGATCATGAACGGGTCATTCAACACTGGATACTCGAAGAAGGTTGGTTGAAGGCAATCGACACACTCAATCGCCAGGTTTGTTCATTCATCTCCTTTGGTATAGCGATCAGTAAATTAATGGTACTAGTCGGACCTAGAGCTCTACTATCGCTTTGGCCCGGTTCTTACCAGACATGCGCCGAAGGCGATGGTTGACGCGTGGCTCAAACAATTAGCTTTGGACCCGTTGCGATTGATACCCTCCCTCTTGCAACTGCAGCACCTTCCCCCTGATCCCTTGGTGCCGAACCAGGCAGTACGATATCTCAACCATGTTATCTTTAACCGACATAATACTTCTTCTACTGTCCATAATCTGATGGTGACATTCCACGCCTCCTCATCCTCAACCCCCCCTGGTGACGACGGCCATTTGCTACGCTTCCTTATGACGGCACCTTCAAACCCACTCACTGGTAAACCATACTATGACTTGGATTATGCTCTGCGCTTGTGCAAGAAAGCAGGTCGGATACAGCCCTGCGTGCATATTTACTCAAAGATGGGTCTATATGAGAACAGTGTCGATCTAGCCCTCCAGAAAGGCGACCTCGAACTAGCGAAGATAAATGCCGATATGCCGGAAGACGATCCCCAGTTAAGGAAGAAGCTCTGGTTGAAGATTGCTCGGTACGTCGTACAGGACAAGAAAGATATCAAGGCGTGAGTTGTGATTGGTCTCGCTTGGACGCTGGTTGATTGTTTTAGTGCAATGCGATTCTTAGAGGACACCGACCTGCTCAAAATCGAGGATATTCTACCTTCTTCCCGGATTTCGTCGTCATTGATGACTTTAAAGAAGAGATTGCGCACGCCCTGGAAGGCTACTCGGCTCATATCGACGATCTGAAGAGAGAGATGGATGACGTTACGCGCACTACGGAGTCGATCAAGCAAGACATTGTCGAGCTGAAGAGCCGTTTCGTCACAATCGACGCTGGAGAGCAATGCTCCGTCTGTGCACAACTCTTGCTGACGAGGCAATCCTATATATTCCCTTGTCAACATGCATTCCATGCTGATTGTCTAATCGGACTGGTGAGTTTACACACTGATCGTACAGATCCGCCGTCTAACTCGTGTTTCTAGGCGAAAGAATACTTGCCTGCACATGCCCTCAGACGGATTGTTACTCTGCAGACAGAACTGATCAAAGAGGTCCAGAAGATAGGTCCTGGGGAGCATGCAGTCACGACGTCTTCCAGCGATGTGTGGCAGCCAACACGACAGCGCACATTGCTCTCGGCAAACTTTGCTACCCCGCTTCAGAACGGTACCAGAGCAGCGGGTTCACTTGGACGGAACATCCTCTCTGCCGGTGATCGGCTACGAGATCTGATCGTGCCGGACGCACTCGCTTCTGCTGTCTTAGCGCCAGGGTGGATACCCGGTATAGGTACCGGAAGTGGCCAGAAAGGACTAAGCAAGGACGCTGAGAAGCAGGCGGAGAAATTGCGGGCAGAATTGGAGGACGTTTTGACAGGCAGCTGTCCCTTGTGCGAAAGCGTCATCGCGGGACTGGACAAACCATTTGTCAACGATGGAGAGGTAGACATGACATGGGCGCTGTAGCGTTGTCTCATCTACTGGATTGAATTGACACATGTTTTACATCTGTCGCTGTGACAGTTGCGACGACACTGGGGCCGAAGCGACGGGAGAGGTTGTTCACCCGTTGATTTTCTTGGTACGACCAGCTCTGCGTCGTAGTCGGGCGGCTTTTCTTGCGCCCATCTGCACGAATGTTAGAAGGACATCGAGTTGGGGAGGGATGTAGCACGTACAACGGCCATTTCCTGCTCCAATCGCCGACGCTCTTCGCTCGCCCTCTGGCGTTGAAGCGTTATCTCCCTTTTCCTGAGACAAGTTCGATGCGGTGTATGTAGTGTTGGAATGGGGAGGACTCACCGCCGTTTTTCAGCCTGCTTCTCCTGTTTGAGCTCGACTTCGAGTTTTCTGACGGCGTGGTCGCGCTTGGTTTTCTCCATGCGCGCATGCCATTTTGTCTTGTGTCCTGCAGAGGACTGGGAACGACTGGTGATGTCTGATCAAAAAGATGAGCTGCAGCGCGAAGAAGTGTCCCGTACACGGTAGCGGATTTTGTGAGCTTCCACGACTTCCCTGAAACACGGCCGTTGGCGGAGGCGGCGAGGTTCTTGTGTTGGTCGCAAGGAGTCGCCATGAGAAAAAGATATCGAGGTCGTGTCGGTTTTTATGTAACTTGAGCTGGACTCGTCCTTGACGTTCACATAAACCTTCCTTTCGTTTTCACCACTATGGCGCCGCCATTGCGCTCCCCAACCGACGCTCACCATACCTCTGGAGCTCGCCATCCCCAACACCGTGCCCGTTTCCCGTCCCTCACCGAGTTTCCAGACTCTCCCTCCGTTTACAGCCCATATGCCTATCATTCTCCCGAAGGTTATTCAGACTTTGACGACGAAACTGCTTCTACCATTCGCTCTCTCTCTACCGAAGACCTCCAGGACGACTCTGGCATCGACGACTGCACTGACGACGCCTCGCACCGAACAAGCCTCCGGGGTCCCAAGATCAGGTTTCACTCTCGCGCCCCTTGGGAGACTGAGGATGCCATCCCGCACGACCACGAATCAGACAAGAACGCCAAGTCGGGCACCATTGGGAACAAGCTCAAAGGAAAGGCCTCCAGAGCTGACAATCTTATCCGCACTTTTACCAGAGGCTCCCTTACCAGCAGACCCAGTGTCGAGTCAGCGCGCTCACAAGTCTCGGTATCTTCTTTCGAGGTCACAGCAGGAGACTCCTCGAGTTCTCGTGGCGCCTTGTAGTGAGTCGCTCGGAAATTTCACTGTCTTGTTCTTGTTTCATTGACGTTCAATACAGTGATCTTGCAAGGCAGTCCATGTCGACCTCCTCCTTTGCATCCTCTGCCACTTCTGCCTCTGTACACGTCCAGAACTTCGTACACACGACCGACCATCCAAGATCCCCTCATCACCTCCCTCAGAGTCACGATCCGTTGTCCAGAACCACGGTCAGCTTGGATGGAATGGTTTCCCCTGCAATAGCACTCGAAAGCGTTCCCATACGACATTCATCCTCTGAGACCTCTCGCGTTGGCTACGAACGCAGCGCAAAACTATCATTGGTCCCTTTATCCGAAGAACGACAGTCTCGCGACCAGTTTGTACATCCTTACGCTAACCCCGATTTGGTTTCCTATCTCCCCGAGACGATACCCTCTCATCACCCAATCTCGGGGGATATGACCGGGAGTGACTCTAACAGTACAGTAACCGATTCGACCAGTACCAGATCCGCATCATTTTCAGTCATCTCCACCGAGATATCCACTACATCATTATCCTGCCGGGATTTCCCACACGGAAGTCGTCGTGTCAACGGCAAAGAAATTTCCTCCCCAATTTCTGTCGTCCATCAAAGCGACGCTGGTTATGTTGATCGCAGCACCAGATTCTTGTCTCTACATCCACCACCTGTCGGTTTCGAAGCTCCCCGCCGGAACACACCTACTGTCCTTATCACCCTTCAAGAAGCACAGGAGAGAGAGAGATTCCGCGGCAACACAGTTCACACTACGGTTGCCCGACAAAAGCTACCCTTTTCCAACTCAGATGATATATCCGAGGCAACAGAAGAGCAAACCGCGGAGGTCGACACCGGTGGAAAAATGACTCATACACGTGCTCGATCTGCTTCAGCTCAGCCTCAAGATGCTGAGATGGGAGATGGGTCCACTGTCTCAACCCCAGTGAGCGCTATTTCTGGACGGTCACTCAAACACAAGAAAAGTGGGTTCATGAGGCTTTTTGGTGGTCGTAATTCAGAAGGAGAGAAAGGGAGATGCCCAACACCACCAATTCCTCCCGTAATTGATGTGTGTGCCGAAGAAAGCTCGCGAGTCCATGGGAGCGTGAAGACCTCGAAGCTCACGCTGCAGACGGTGCCAATATCCCCGTTGGCCTCAACACACAGTTCTTCCGGTGGCGATGGTCCCGGTAGCAAAGGGCCTTCTCCACGCAGACGGCAACCGCCTCCACTGTCCATTGTTACCAAACCTTCGGATCACAGTATTCCTACCTCGGTTTCGGGAAAAAAATCTCCGATGGGCTTGAATTTTGCACCCCTCTTTCTTACCGTTCCACAGAGTGCTCCTCCGGGCAACAGTGACTTCCCAGGTCTCAAGCTTCGACCCGTGTCCACCTCCTTCAGCTCCCACTTTACTGATATGGTAACAGGTGCAGTGGAACGCCAGCGTGATGTGCATACACCAAGTTCTGCTGCGAGCTCCAATACTGCATTGTCTCCATTCACTCCCGTTTCCATGCGCCGCAGTGATGATGCATCCTCGACCGCAGCAGAGGTGCTAGGGGAAGAACATTTGACCATCCAAGGGCTACAAGATCAACTCGCGTCCGCTAAGAAGGCGTGGCAGCAGCAAATTTGGGAGTTACGTGGACAGATCAGAGATCTGACATCTGAACTGGGGGATCTCCGGGCAGCGGACAACCGGGAGTACTGCGAGGTTTGTAGTCGGGGAGAACCACGAAAACGTTATGCCTCACCGGCACCTTGGACGAGCAACAGTCAAAGAAGGTTGGCGTTGTTAACCGGCCTAGAGCTCCCACTGGTGACGCGGCACGGTTTGCGAGCGGTAACTGAACACCCACACTCCTTTGATTTCATTCCTTCGATTTTTGTATCACGGATGGATGCATCGAGTTTCATTTCTTGGCTATTGTGTGGTGACAGCCATACCACCACATCTTCTATCGTTCACCGGCTTCACGCCCTTTTTTATGTTTATTCCTACCCTATTCCACTCATTTAGAAAGACTCTCGTTTCCTCCTCCCCTCGTTTTGTTTGCCTGGCTTTCAGTCCAGTGTGCATAAATATTTTTAAATGCATATACTCTCAAAGTACCGTACACAAAGGTCATGTATGCTGACGGGCGAGCATATGCATGTAATGGTTGCGGCCCCGGTTTGCGTTGACCAGGGCTACATATCTAATCATCATCATCTGCACCAAGGAGCCAGCCAATTCCCTTTTGGAGAACGCGACTTGCTTGCGCTGAAACCTCGTCGCCATCAAACCTGCCACTCATTCCGTCCCTGCTTCTTGGCCGTGCATCGTCTCCAGAACTGCTAGATTGCCCACGCCCAGTGACAGCAAATGTAAAGTTGGACGCCATGCGATTGAACGCTCTGCCAGCCAATGCAGCAGCATCCGCGTTTATGAGAGGTGTCGTGGGCATGTGCAATTCGCCAAGTCTTTCTCGGAGAGATGAAACATGTTTCCGTGACGATGGGGTGCGTTTGGGTTGAGTGACCGTCCTAGAAGCCAGATATGCATGACGGCTCTCGATGTCTTCCTTTTCTAAACGTCGCCAAGATGCCAGAACGTCGTGAATCCTGTCGACGGGACAGAGTTGCAGTGCGCGGCCCAAAAGTGAGAGCTTCGCCTCGACGTCCTCAAATTCAGGATGCCGCCCAAGCTGGAAGCAAGCCACCCAGCAGACATCGCTCGCCTCCCGAACGGCCTTGTCCTCGATGCTATTTGGTGCATCTGTACTCAGCTTTGAGACCTTTTCGATCATTCGTTTGCTGGTCTCGTAGGCGCGTGAAAAGTCTTCGGCCTGGAGCGCAGTGTCTGAGAGCATGGCGAGTACCCTCACTTCTGCAACGACATCACCTTCAAACCCGAGCTTGTAAAGGAGATCGAGGATAACCTCTGTGTGTTTGTATGCGTCTGCTGTGCTCGAGAGGACACGTGAGATGAGCGAAAGACGATCCTTGGTCAGGCGAATCTCGATCGGGGAGAGCGGAACACTAGGACGTGAGAATATGTTGAAGGAGGAAAGCCGGGAAGTGGCTTCAATAAAGTTGCGCTCTTTGTTCAAGCGCTCCGAAGGGGGTGGAACAGCAAGACTAGTGGAAGAGTAAGCTACTTGGCGCTGCGGAGAGTAGAACATTTACCAGTCATAGGCAAGTTTCATGTCGCCAGTCTTGTAATTTCCTGAACTTGCGTTGTCGTAAAATTCACTTGAGACAGAGAGACAAATATCTTCTACGACGAGAGGAGGTAGTGACAACTTTCCATGCCTCTGTTGGAGAAGCTGGCCTGCAATATCGAACGCTACAAGACCGATGAGAACTTGTAGCGGAGGAACCAAAGATAACTCACAACCAGAGCTCAACAAGCCAGCGAAGAAAATCGATGAGACTTCCTCTCTCGAAAGAAGTCCAAATGCGCTCTTGAGACCAGTTTCGCTACTTCCACAAAGCTTGAGCATGTTCTCCAATAGCCATTCCCACTCATCCCTTCCGCTGAGTTCACCCGAGTTCCCTGTGCGTCTGGCCATCCTGTTTGCCCGTGCTCGTTGCTCGCCTGCATCGTTGGCACTCTGCAAAAACCATCGCAATGGCGCTGCTACATTCCACCGCGATAAAATTTCACCGGACTCCAAATGTACGTCCAATATGTCCAACGCGCGCGAGAGGGAGACAAGTGGGAGTGGTTTGAAAAAAAGCATCAGGTCGGAGGGTGAGCATTGTGGCCGGGTCGTGGACGGCGCCACAAAAGTCCCCAGAGATATTATCGTCGCATCCGCTTCATCTGCCTCATCCTCAGTCCCCGGCTTGATTTCCCAAGCTGGAAGACACTCGAATATGGAACTCATTGTAGACCACTCAGTGCAGCTGTCGCTGCCGTACAGACACGCAAGAGCCAGTCTTGCGACGTCCTCGTCATTGCGAATGATGCGATGTGTGACAGGAAGGGTGGCTTTGGACGCTTCAAAGATTGCGGCGGTAATCGGTAATGGGGCCGAAAGAATATAGTCATAAAGTAGACGAGTAGGTAGACCTGGGTCGGGATTACCTGCACGTTCTGCACGTGCTTCCAGGACGAATAGATAGGGCATGACGAGGCGAGTGATGTCTTTTGCGACTGTCTCCGGAGATGAATGGGCAAGATAGGCACCCACGACCTCTGCAGGCTGCATACTCTGCCAGCGGGAGAGCGTCCAGTCTTGGCTGTCCTGGGGTTCGTGAGGCTGAGGCGAATCATAGACTAGCCGGGAAAGAAGGCTGAGCTCTTCACCTAGCTCGTCGAGATCAGGTACTCCATGAGAAGCCCCGTGCTGAACAGTTGCAAGAGCTATGTCCAGGATACCGGTGGATGAAATGATGATGTCCACGCGGCGCTTGTACCAAGCACTGAGTTCTTTGGGTCCAAGAAGTTCTGTACGCGCTGTGGCGTCACTTTGTGACTGATGCGAGTCAAGTTCCATGTAAGAATAGCTTTTGAAGCCTTGAGCGCAGCATCGACCTCCGGAGTCTCGACCCAGTCAAGCTCTGTTCTCCAACTATCGAAGGACGGTGTCTGCTCTGCGTCATGATCGACATCATAAGCAGGAAGGATCTCGCGGTACTCGGATGGGTGTATATGACTAGGTATGCTGTCAAGTATAGCGAAACGGGAGGGCCAGAGAGTGGAAGAGTGGTAAAGCATGAGTGTCCGCAGTGCAGTGAACTGTTGTTGGGAGGCGAAAAGGCAGGCAATCCCTAGCATGTCCTCTGCCAAGAATTCGGACAAGGGAATGGGTGGGTCGACCGGCCTGTGTCGTGGTGAGAGAGGGGATGTCTCACCGTCTTCGGCCCATGGGTCATCCTCCCATTCTTCGTCAATATCGTCTGAGTTACCCCCCTCTGCTGATAGGTCCTTGCATATCTGCACAAAGGAAGAAAGTCTGTCACAACGGTGAAGGAGAACGGCGCGCATGCGGCAGAGCTGGCCGTCTTCTGGTACGTCATTGAAGTAACTTGTGAGAACCTGATTGTGTACACCGAGAGAGTCTGCATCAGGGGTGGAGATACGAGGTACAGCTTGAGCTCTGTGGACGGCCTGAGTTAGTGCGAGTGATTCCCAGCTCAAGAAGCGACTGCTGTGTGTCAACGTTGTTCACGAGCCTGTCGACGCAGGCTGCTACGACCCAAAGGTCATCGTCGACAGCGGAGAGGACGTCCCGTATGTTTTGAGGAGTCATGTCCTGATCTTGGATGCTTTGCCAGCGTATGTGGGGCTGCATTCCGTCCATCGTTAGTGTGCTTGCAGGCAAGCTCGGAGTCGTAGGCAAGTCGGACGTCTGGAGCTCACGTGCACTGCGCGTTGCAAATGATCACTACTATAAGTAAGTACATCTACACTACTTTTCACCGACCCAGCGGTTGTACGATGAACAAAAACCCTTGATATGCACTCCGCAGAACGAGCACCAAATGCGAGGATTCTACGCGATCGGGTCCATATATAATCTCCCATTACCTGAACAAGTAAATAGCCGATGACCAGCGCGTACAATATTGAAGAACCAAGGCAGTTCAAAAGAGCGTTTCCTGAGAAAGAAGTCAGCACTTGAACGGGAAGGAAGCGTGTTGCAAGGACCTCGTCTCGAAGGTATTCTCCAATATCCCTAATCGAAAGTATGAGCAAGGACGGTAAATGACTAGGTATATGGGGACGTACGCTTGATGGAACACAATGATGGATGTAGGATCTAATTTGCGTGTGTCGATCGTCGACCGGGCAGTTACACCAAATCCCTGAAAACGGCATCGATCTGTATAGGCACACGAAAAGAGAAACGGATTAAAAAAGTACCAGTGGGACATCGTTCATGCTGAACACGACTACACCCTGATGTTCGGGAGTGTCCTCTGTTATGCGACCAAGGTGTGCCTTGAGGACGTGATTGCCGTACAGGAAGGGCATTTCACCATTGGGCTTGACCCAGACCTTGGAAAGATGTTAGATGTGGGTGCGAGATGGGGGGCAAGCATACCTTGTATTTCGCATACTGGGCAATGTGGTCGAGCGCAGTGATGTGGAGTCTGAATTTGCCGGTCTTGGTGAATTTTCCAAAGCAAGTGCCAAGGGAGATGAGGTTCGGTCGTGCAACAGAGATGCTTAGACGCATCGAGGATTCGGAGACATAGTAGATCCTGTCCTTGTGCAGCCTAAAGCAATATGGCTCGTCCTTGCGATCGATCAGGTGGATAAGGTTCTTGCCCTGTGGTTAAAGTTGTTAGAGGTGGTGTTGGATGGGGATATCGTGGACGTACGATGTAGTTTGCGAGTTTTGTGAATACGGCCTTGCTCTCGTCTTCGGTGAGGGGACGCATGGTGGTGAGGAGCAAAGGCGGCCAATGGCAAGCTTGCTGTTCGTACTGCCACCCCTACAACTACTACCGTTCACTACCATCTCATTGTACATGTCCGCGTCCTCGTTCCCCCCCTCTTTCTCGTCCTTCCCTGATATCGACCCTGGCCCGAGCAACAGAACCCCTTCACCCGCCAGGAATGACAACCACCGAGACCATTCAGTTGACTTCCTCAGACGAGACAAGTCCGTAAAACGAATCCACAGGGAAAAAGACAGGCACTCGTCAAAACGAGAAAAGCACCTCTCCCTGGCCGACAACTGGCGCGGTAGCGAGCCCCGCGCCATTGACTCACTGTTGGACGACGAGAGGCTCAAGGCAAACGAGGACAGGCTCCGCTTCGAACAGCATGGCCAGGAACATGACAGATGGGTGCCACGCCCCCTCTTTTACTCGGATCGCAAGGGCGACTCTCACAACCTAACCTATGGTCGCCTACACACCAGCGACGTACCAAAGTACCGTCCCGTAGCCCGTGAGTTAGTTTGACCATCACGCACTCGAACAGCTAATCATGCACAAGATGGCAAGCATATCCTTGGTCTCGACAAAGCGTGGACTGTCTCTCATAGAGGCGGAGAAGGTATACAAGTCACTATAGGGCAACGCAAGGTATGGCGCTCATCGTCTCAACCCTCGACCCTTTGCTGAGGATCCCACGCAGCAACCTTCTCTTACCCACCCCAGCTCAAGTGCCCTTCTCGCCGCACCTTCCCGGCGCCTAGTGGCTTCTACCGACAACTACAAATACAAAGAGGTCGACGGATTCTTGCGTCTCACATCCCGCACCAATCAAAACATTGATCAAGTCTTCCGGCCGCTTTCTAGAGGCGAAGCAAGTTCTGAATCGGAACTTTCGGCATTCGATGCAGAAGGAGAGAGTTCAGACGACGATCACGCACCTACTCTCACGTCTCACCAGCTGACCATCAAAGCGCTCGAGGGAAGGCTCACTGCTGACCCATCCTCCGTGCAAACGTGGCTGTCCTTGGTTGCACAATCCCTCTCAGTTGTGCCGCTGACTTCTAAGAACGCCGTCAAAGCTCGATCCGAAGTAACTCTTTCAGTTCTTTCACGTGCCCGTGGAGCCCATCCTTCCAATCTCCGCTCCCCCACTCTCTCGCTCAAATACCTTCGGGCGGGAGAAGAGTTGTGGGATCAAACCAAACTCACAGCAGAGTGGGAGGATGCCCTCAAGTCCGGTGGCATTGGTATCTGGATGGAGTGGCTCGAGTGGCGCATTCGCGCTTCTGTGGGAGGGATTGACCAAGTAGTGTGGGACGCGACACGTGCATTGAAGGCGTTAGGTAGCTCCGAAGACAGCGAACTTGACAGACTGCGTGTTGTGTGGCGAGTCGCCGTTGCGTTTCAGGAGGCAGGTATGAAGCATGGAAGTTGGGATTACTGGCATATGTTCTGACTTTACTATTCCCCAGGGTTCCATGAACGTGCCACAGCGCTCTTCCAGGCGCAGGCGGAACTGTACGTCCTTGGCTCATTTGAAAGAACTCATTGTTCAAAAGATGACAGAACATTCGAGGTGCCTCAATCCTTGTATGGACTACCTGTTGATACGCAACTAGACTCTTTAGAAGAGTTCTGGGAATCTGAAGTACCACGCGTTGGAGAGCCTAATGCCAAAGGCTGGTCCGGGTGGGTCTCCAGTGGAAAGCCAAAGGCTACACTTTCAAGTCTAGAAACAACATCTATGGATATTGATTCTACGTCGGCCGATCCATTTATAAGATGGTATAATGATGAGACGCGCGCGGACATGGTCTCACGTATCCCAGCACGGTACGAGTCGGGTGTCTCTGACCCGTATGCGACTGTATTGCTGTCAGATATCAAGGCACTTTTGCTTCCGTTGACGACTCAAAAGGCTAAAAATGCATTTCGTCTTGTATGGCTCTCCATCATGGGCCTTCACATTCCTGGTTTTGCCGACACACTCGCGAATGAAGCATGGGACGATCGGTGGTCATATACGCATCTCGCGACTGTATCACGCCTTTCTTCCATTTTCCCGCATCCTGGGAAAACACGACAGTTGCTTGCTGACTCACACGCGGGTGTGCTGATTGGAAAGGAGCGAGAATATGGATCGGTATTTGGACCTGTCAAGGACTGGAGCCTAGACGTGCTTGGACCACTGGATTGGGTGGGGAAAGACCATTGGAGGATGTGGACGGCGAAAGATATCCAGGGTGTACAGGAAGATTTCGTGAGGGCTATCTTCAGCCAGCTCCGGTGTGGTGCGGAAGATTACCAATGGGATGTGTATGGTTTGGCGTTTGAGGCCTCGGTCAACGTGAAGAGGTTGGGCCTGAATTTCTCTGGCCAGCAAAGATGCTGACGGCCGTTTATAGTGCTTTGAAACTTTCGCGGACGCTCTTGTCACATGCTCCAGAGTCGCTTCCCCACTGGGCAGCTCACGGACGACTTGAACGTCTGCGTGGACGGATTGAAGACGCACGGAAAGTGTATCAAACTGTTCTTATTTCGACGCGGCATTCGCCCACGCAAGCATTTATTGGGCAGATGTGGTGGGATTGGGCTGAACTGGAATGGATGAGCGGGGACCAAGATGTGGCGCTCCGGGTAGTGATGCGGTCGGGAAACGTTGACGGTACGGGGGGGATGATGATTCTTCGCGCCAAGCGTAACCTGGAAGACATTATCAATGCAGCACAAGGACTGTGGAAGGACCGGGAAGGCTGGATGAAGCTGCGAGCGCTGATAGATTTACTGACAGGATCATCATTGCCTGGGATGCTGGCCATGTTTGACTCGCAGTCCACTGGGGTGGGCAAGGCGGTGGGAGAGAGCTTCATGGTTGCATCGCTGGTGATGCTATATAACCACGCGATTATCCGACGGACGCCTACTCCACCAGCGATACTGCGAGAACGGCTACAGGCGGCGATTGGCAAGTATCCAAACAACATGATTGTGCTTGGGATGTTCTTGGAGGCGGAGAAGGGGTACGGAGTGTGGGGTCGTGTGAGGGGTCAGCTGGGGGAGGGGGTGGCTGATGGAGGCGCGAAAGAGAAGGGAGTGTCGAGGAGGGCGGCGGAAGTGTGGGTTGCGGGATGGGAGAGGGGGCGTTGGGAGGTCGAAGCTGAGCGGACGAGGAATGGACTGGTGGGGGCGGTGGAGAGCGACAGGTGAGTGAAAAGGGCAGCGCATCTGTCGGGTGCTGACATGAGCCAAGGACGAGGAACAGTGCCATCGTATGGCGGATCGTCGTCGAGTTTGAGATCCGGACCGGCCAGCTGCAGCGAGCCAAGAATCTGCTGTACAGGGCGGTCGGGGAGTGTCCCTTTTCCAAAGGTCAGGCGATCATAAAGGCTAGGATTGGTGCTGATACAATGCAGGGCTCTATCTACTGGCGTTTGGACCGCTGCGACAAGTATTTACGGCGCGGGAACTGGCGGGGTTTGTGGATATCATGGCAGAACGGGGGCTGCGTATACGACGGGGATTGGAGGAGTATGGGTGGAAGGGAGAGGAGGAGATGAAGGGGAAGGACAAGGACGAGGAGGACGAGGACGAGATTGAATGGGCTGCGTCGGAGCGACGTCGGCTGATGCCCTACTAATGTTTTGACATGTTTGTGTATGCCGCCCAACTGTTTTGCGCCTGACAGCGTTGCTCGAATTCGTTTCCTTCAAACTCACTCACTTGTAATGATAGCAAGCCCTCCCCGCGAGGAATGGCCAGACGCTGACTTTGTCCTTCCCGACGGCGACCACATTCGTTCCCTTGACGTCGAATCCGACAAGGACGACGACGACGACGACCTCGACCTCGACTGGGATGTCGAGATGCACTTTGGCTCAACCGGCGCTGCAAAGGCCAAAGCAGTCGTATCCAGTCTCGCAGCCCGCACAGACTTTGCCAGGCTCACCTCACCCGCCATGTTCACCGTCCGTCCTCCCCTCACTCGCCAGGAGGAGGAGGACGAGGAAGACGACGAGGGCGTGTCCACCATCAAAGTCGCACAACTCGCCTCCACCCTCAAAGCCGTTGCCAAACCTCCTCCCATCGACGAAGATTTCGAATCCGCCTTTGCCCTTCCTTCCGATCTAACTCAGCTCTCCCTTGCTCCTCTTCCCCTTAGCCATCGATCCTCAAAGAACTCCCTCGAATGGGGTGATCGTGATCAAACTTCTTCTTCCCAGTCATCAGACGCTTACTCTTCTCTCGGCTTCGCCGATGGCTCTTCCTCTAATTCCGTCTCTTCCCTCTCTCTCCCAGACACAGAGGAGAGCGAGGCTGACGACGACGAAAGTGAACTCGATGGCCTTGTCGTTCCCTCCGGTCTCTTCGAGTCCGGTCACAGTGGCAAGCATCTCAAAAAGATCCTCGAGTCCAAGAAAAAGGCCCCAGCCCCAGATCAGCGAGCAAAGGTTGCTAGCCCTGATTCAGAGGACGATTTTGAGATGGGCCTTGTCATCCAAGACGATGACGACTTCAGCCCCAGTCGGCTTATCAGCGCAAAGCAGACTCAAAAGTTTGCCACTCGCTGTAAAAGCGCCCCCGCTCGACCACTTATTCCAACTCGCCCGCCCTCTCGTATGAGGGCCGACCGCGCCAAGTCTCCCGTTAACCCACCCATATCATCCGCTCGTCAGCTCCAACGCATCAAACTGTCATCCTCACCTCCACCCCGACAGCCTCCACCCACACGTGCTCAGACATATATGGAAGCTCTTTCGGCCGCCCCACCTCTGCCCACAAACTCCTTTTTGTCCCCTAAACCTGGCAGTCTCCGGGGGCAAAAGTCCCATTCAGGACTCAAGCCACCAACTCCGCCATCCACTCAGCGTAAAGCACTCACTCGCAAGGCCTCTCTCTCTTCCCTGATGGAAGCAAGCTCCTCCCAAGCATCAGGCTCTGGGACAGCTCCCACAGCAGGGCTTTCCAACAAGTTTGCACGCTACGAAGCACCTACCGCTGCTTCGCGTGCAAAATCCCACACAAGTTCGACAAGCCGCATTCACGCGCTCGAATTTGTCGTGCCACCAACTCGACCGTCAACACCCTCGTCGAATCCCGCCGCATTACGTCTCACGATGCCCACCTCTATCCGAATGAAGTCAAGGCCTGCCCTATCCGCCATATTCCCTAGTCCTCCTCCTGTCAACATTCTCGCACAACTTCCACATCGTGCCACCTCGCCCGTTCCCCCGCGCCCCCCATCTACTGCCTCCTTGCGTAGCCGCACCTCCCCACCAATACCATCATCATCAGCTCCTAAACTGTTACGTCGTCCCAAACGCCAAAGAACGTATGGGGACGGGACCGAATTGGATGCCTTCGATGACCTTCCAACCGACAGGGATAAGGAAGTGAAATTTAGAATACAGCCCAAAGCCACGAGTCGGGGAGGTGTCACGACGTATCCAAAGTCTTCGAGCACAGAAAAGGACATGGATAAAGGGACACTCCGCAAAAAGGGACGCATAGACGAACCAAGCTCAATCCTCGGTCAGTACATGCCTTCTCGCGCACTTGCATTCGCGTCCTCACTCGTCCTCGATAGATTCTCCGGGTGCGCTTGCACCTGCCACAAATACACTACGACGCACTGGGCGCATCGAATTCTCCAAGGCTACAGAATTACCTGGAAAGAAGAAAAAAGATGCATCCTCCCCTGTGCTTGGTCACACACGAAGGAAACCCACACTTATACGCCACCTCGGGGGGCAAAGCGGGCCAAAAGGTACGTTTGACCCACTCTCTGTCCTGACGTAGATTCAGATTTTGTTTCTCAAGTTGTTGGTGACATGAAATGGAATCCTTCCACCCTCCGCTGGGAGGGCAACGATCAAGTGTTGCGAGATTTCGACGCTGTTGTCGGGACATCCACTCGACCCGCTCTCATCACACATCTGACCGGATCCTCCATTGGCTCTCCCGTTGGCTCCTTCGCTTCTGGGGCACGCAAAGTGGGAAACATGATTTTTGATCCCACGCGAATGTGCTGGATCTCCACGCTGCCCCCCGATGAAGACGAACCAGACGTCTTTGCGGACCTTGCCGATAACGAGGAAGACGACGAATGGGAAGCCAAAGCTGGTACTATTCGCGCCAGTCAGCAACAGGGCTGTGCCAGTAACACACCCTCGGAAACGAGCGGATCCTGTGCTTCCGCCATTGTCGTCACCGCCCCCAGCCCTGCGCGCAGTCGCGCTAGAACGACTTCTGAATCCGAGAGCGACCGAGGGTCACGCGCGTCCATCGTTTACGATGTAGCAGATGACTTTGTTGAAGTTTGCCGTGTCGCTGAAGAACGCCATCGTTCTGAGATGCGGGGTTGGCGCTTGTCAGCATCAAGACAAACCAATCCCTTTGGCGAGCCAGATCGGTCATATCTCTACGAAATTCGTGCACTCGCCACCAGGAAGTACTGACCCACAGGTACTTCTGGTTCTGTCCATCCCCAGGCCATCATCGACATGGCCGCCCTGCGCTATATCATGTTAATACTTTTGCATCCCGGACTCAGTCTCTCTGTTCACTGATACGTTCGATGGTCGAGTTCATCATGCCTCTCATTTTGTAAGCAGATTTTGTTACTCTATTGTTTCCTCTTTTCCCTTTTGCGTGGATCTTATGAGAGTTTCACCGTCACTCGTTCATTTCTCTTCGCTTCCCTTTGCTACTCGACGTGTATGGGAGATACGGATACATGTTCAACAAGGAATTACAATAATGATATTAATTGCTATACTATGAAGCGCAGACGGATGAATGTTTCATGCTTGGAGCCATGGCGCAAGTCAAGTCCCTACATGCAGGACAAGGCCGAATCACCTGTGTCTCCCATGGCCCGTCCGTTGTCTTCACCGAACTGTCAGCGACTTATCCTCTCAAGCTTCTCTCTCCAAAGCTTGCGCAAGACGCAGTCGCGATCGTCTATGTTTTAAGCTACGGGGGTGGTCTGATCAACGGCGATCATGTCAAGATAGACGTCAATGTAAAAGATGGTTGCAAGCTTGTTCTTCTTTCGCAGGTAACGGTTATCGACCTCCTGGGCAGCCACCATGTTGATGTCCCCCATTCATGAGGGATCCACCAAAGTATTTAAAACCCGTCCTGGGGATCGGCCATCGACACGCCTCGGTCAACCAGCCCACACAACACCAAATGTCACCACCTATGTAACAGAAGCCACTGTCGCGCCCGGCAGTGCTCTCTTCCTTCTCCCCGATCCGGTGACATGTTTTCGTGCAGCGGCATATTCCCAAACACAGAGAATCACCCTCTCTCGCGATGCCTCTCTAGTTCTGCTAGACTGGGTCACGTCGGGCCGCAAGTCACTGGGAGAGGAGTGGGTGTTTTCGCGGTATCACAGCCTCAACGAGGTCTTTCTCGAGGGGCATTGCATAGCTCGCGACATCATGCTCTTGGAGGGGCCCCCTCAGGTCAAGACCGCTGAGATCGCTCAGTCCCAGGGATCATCACGCACTCTCCAAGACAGGCTCAAGCCTTATTCTTGCTACGCTACCCTGATCCTCTCTGGTCCCCTCGTGCAGGATGTCGTCGCACAGCTTGACAAACTATACCAGTCAACAACGGTATTCAAGACTACCTCGCCGGCCCGCATGGTATGGGCCTTGAGCCCTATAAGTGAAGGGAAGGGCTATATACTACGAGCAGCGGGACTGGAGACCGAGGATGTGAGGAATTGGCTACGGGAATCACTTCAGGGGTTCGAAGACATCGTTGGCGTTGACACGTATCTAAAACTATTTGCTTAGTGCTGTACATCTTGAAAGACATCAACCACTGGTACCCTGTGCTCTACGAACTTTGCATGCGTATCGCTTATTGTCGCAAGTTATCAGATCATTCAAGGGACAAGCGCCCATTCAAGATGCTCGGCCAGTTCACATGGTTCGTTGGTCCCATGACCGCTACCTGGCGGTAATCTGGCTCCATATATAAACCCATCGATGGTAACTGGGGATAATCGTGTATCTCCCCATGTCCATCATGATGGAGAAAGTCGACAAAGACGCTGTGGACAGTTTCGTCCGGCGCCGAGTTGTACAAACCCGACGTGGACACCAGCGAAGTGGATGAGCGGAAGCTACTCCGAAAGATGGACATTCGCATCGTGCCATGGCTAGGCTTGTTATACCTCTTGAATTTTCTCGACAGAGGCGCAATAGGAAACGCAAAGGTGTGTATCCCAAGCCTGTTTCCGAGCGGTACTAGTATAGTATCACTGACGGAAGCAATCTTGAAGTTGTATGGTCTAGAAGCCGATTTGAATATTACGGACAAGCAGTATCTTATCGCGTTAACAGTGTTCTTCTTCCCTTATGCTTTATTTGAGGTATGTATACTCACGCCGAGTCGCCGCCTCGAGAGCTCAGATAGTCGTGCCCCAGCCCGTAAGCAACGTCTTGCTGAGACAGTTCCGACCTTCAATATGGCTTTCGTCCATGATGCTCATGTGGGGAGTGGTTATGGTTCGTGTACCATGTCTAGAACCCGATGATATCTGTTGACCTGAGTATATAGTTGTGTCATGGATTTGTCCGCAACTATAGTGGGCTTCTCGGTAAGTGACAGCGACTTGACCAGACGGAAACTGAGCCGCCTCTCAGCGTTGCGTTTTTTCCTTGGCCTAGCGGAGGCTGGCTTATACCCTGGTATCATTTTCTATATCTCATGGCAAGTTGTGTCGTACCTTCTGAATCATCTAGGCTGACAATGTAGGTTAGCTGGTACAAACGGTCAGAGTTGGGCACACGGGTTGCCACCTTCTTCACTTCCGCGACTATAGCGGGGGCATTCAGTGATTATGTTTCCAGCTCCAGCTGCGTCTCTGTCTTATAGACCTATCCATCCTAGGCGGTCTCCTGGCAGCTGCAATTTCCAACATGAATGGTGTGGCGGGAAGAACGGGATGGTCGTGGATTTTCATTCTGGAAGGCCTCTTCACGATACTGTGTGCTATCGTATCGTTTTGGGTCGTTCAAGATTTCCCCGAGACCGCAAAATTTCTCACTGATGCAGAGCGTTAGTATTCTCAGTATTCTCGGGTGGTGGTTCTGTTCACAATCTCTCAGGGGTATTCGTTATCCGCCGTCTCCGTGCAGACATGCAATTCAGTGCTGGAGGGGAACAGTTTAAGATGAAATATGTTTGGCAAAGTCTAAAGGACTGGAAGACGTACATCGCAAGTAAGTCGATTGTGCGAGCTGCCGTTCATGAGCAATGTCGAATAACACTATTTTAGTGGGGATATACATGGGCTTGTAATGCCGCCTCCGCTTTCTCCCGAACGACATGGCTCACACGTATCCCATGTCACAGTGATGGCCCCCTGTATGCGTTTTCGTTGTTCACACCGACGATCATTAGTCAGGTCGGTACTGTAATTCTTCCGAGAGTTTCTAATGGCCGACTCATGCAATATTATGTCAGTTGGGTTAGTCACACCGCTTTCGAATGCTCAGGGAACATTGTGACCAAGAATACAACTACAGGATACAAGGCTACTGCAGCGAATTTGTTATCGGTACCCGTGTATGTCTGGTCTTGCATAGTGACCGTCTTCATCGGGTTCCTCGGAGATCGCCTTGGCAAGAGGGGGTACATCAATCTGTCAGCCTAATTGACCTTTGGGATAAACCGCATCTGACATACCGCTTCTTTAGAGCCCTGTTCAGTACAGGTGAGTGCCAGACACGCTCCCAATGATGTTGTTCTGACAAGATACAATTAGGGTTAGTGGGTTATATCATCCTGATCTCTTCCAGCAACCCGACATTGTCCTATTTTGCCTGTTATTTAGCGGCCTCGTAAGTCGTACATAGTTTTAGTGCTCTCGGGCTAAAGTATCGGTGCATAGCGCGATCTATCCTACCGTCCGTGAGTATCGTATGAAAAAAAAAAGACATTCCGAGGCTGACTCTTGGCGCCTAATGTGTACAGCGAATGCAGTGTGAGTGTTCCCAGAACCCCTCGGCGTTGAAAAACAGACTTCCATACGTTGCATAGCGCGTGGGTGTCGAGCAATACCGAAGGCTCCTATAAACGAGGCGTGACGCTCGCAATGGCAATCGGCTGGTGAGGTGACTAGCAAATTGACCTCGTATCACCGCTGAGCTTTGTCAGGGGAAACATCAATGGCGCGGTATCGGCCAACGTGGTATGTCTGATCGGAGATTATCTGTGCTTTTCAAAGTAACGCGTTCGTCACAGTATCGGGCGCAAGATGCGCCGTGGTTTAGGTTTGGACACGGGATCGTCCTTGCTTACATAGCCATCGGATGGATATCCTCGGCCGTCTTTATGATCCAGTTGAAGCTTGAGAATGATCGACGGGATCGCGGGGAACGCAACGAGGTTATAGGGTGCGGTGACCGCCTGGAGGGGGACACTGTGAAGGCAGCCAAGAACGGGATATATGAATCTACCGAGGCTGCACGGGCAGATAAGGGTGACGCATGGAGTGGGTTCCGGTATACATTGTAAGGTACACCTTCAGTACATACAACAAAGCTGCGGAAGTAGTTTGGGTTCTGGCAATACATGAAAAGATAATCCCACTCCGATCTTCCAGCATTCTAAAGATCAGTCGTATTATTGATGCAGTAAATTAGTCTGAGGTTGCTCAAGTAGGACGGTTGTTGGAGATATAGCGCGAGTGAAACCCAGAGTAGGGAGTACAGATACGACACGAGAATCTATGCAGGTATCACGTCTCTCATTCCGTAACTATTATCACCTATAGTCTTGGACGGATCTCGAGGTAGTGACAGGGGCAGGCGTCGGTTCTACTGAGCTGCGGGCAGCTTCTTCGAGTGGAGGGGGGGCACTGCGCTCACTTCCACGGTTCTGATCTAGCCATTTGTCCATTTCATCGGCTTTACCCGTGAAGGGTCGCTTCCCCAACAGGTCAATCATGTCCTCACTGTTCAAAAATTAAGAGCACATTCAGTGCCTTGTACACTGGCAGACTAGGTTGCATACCGAGTAATGACTTCCTTCTCCAGCAGTAACTTGGCAACTTTCTCGACGTCATTGCGATGACGGGTAAGGAGTTCGGTAGTTCTCTGATGCGCAGAACTAGTTATATACCGTAAGTCGTTCAGAAAACTCAGCCAGAAAATGAGAAATATGTACGTGATCATCTTGCGAACTTCAGCGTCAAGCATCTCGCCTGTCTTCTCGCTGAACGGTTTTGTCCAGCTCTCTTTTTGACCTTCGCGACCTCCGTAGCTTACTGGTCCGATGATCGTATTCATACCATAGTTCGCACACGCTTCGAAGGCCATGCGGGTGATTTTCTGCAGGTCGTCCTGTGCTCCAGTTGTGATGTTTTCCAGACCAAAGAAGATCTCCTCAGAAACGCGTCCACCAAGCGTCATACAAATTCGATCTATCATTTGTGGCGTGGAAAGTAGGTAGCGATCCGGAGGCAAATACTATCGGGAATCGTGTGAGGAGGATCCAGATAAGGAACTTGAGACGCTCACTTGTGCATATCCCAAAGCCCCAACACCGCGGGGAATGATGCTGACTTTGAGCAGAGGGTCTGCATGTTCCAGGAACCAACCACAGACGGCATGACCGGCTTCATGATATGCGACAGTCTTCTTCTCTTCTGCACTGAGCACCCTACTTTTCCGCTCCAAGCCAGCAATTACTCGTTCAATGGCACTCTCGAAGTCATCATCTGCGACGGATTCATGGCCCTTACGAGCAGCGTGGAGGGCAGCCTCGTTGCAGACATTGGCAATGTCAGCACCGGAAAAGCCTGGGGTGAGAACACCAAGCTTCTGGGCCAAAGCAGACATGTCCAGTTCTTGTGCGAGAAGGAGAGGCTTGAGATGCACCATAAAGATACCCTTCCGACCAGACACGTCAGGTCGATCGATAGCAATATGCCTGTCAAACCGACCAGGGCGCATCAACGCTGGGTCGAGAACATCAGGACGATTGGTACCAGCAAGAACAACAACATGCTCTTGCGTGCCAAAGCCATCCATCTCCACCAACAATTGATTCAGAGTCGATTCTCGCTCGTCATTCCCGCCGAAGCTGCCACCCTTGCCTCGAGACTTGCCGATGGCATCAATTTCGTCGATGAAGATGATGCACGGCGCATTCTTCTTGGCAGAGGCAAAGAGATCACGAACGCGGGACGATCCGACACCCACGAACATTTCGACAAATTCCGAGCCGGAAACGGAAAGGAAAGGAACGTTCGCCTCGCCGGCGGTGGCTTTTGCGAGGAGAGTCTTTCCAGTTCCCGGAGGACCTGACAGGATGGCCCCGCGGGGAATTTTTGCACCGAGTTTCTCGTACTTGGCAGGGTCTTTTAAGAACTTGACAAACTCCACGATCTCCTCCTTGGCCTCGTCCATTCCAGCGACGTCCTTGAACTTGACTTTGACGTCGGTATCCTTGTTGAACAACTTCGCCCTACTCTTTCCAATGTTAAAGATGCTACCTGGGCCACCGCCAGCGGAACCGCCGGCCCGCCGGCTCATGTAGAAGAGGAGACCAGCGAAGAGAATGGTGGGCGCGAAGTTGAGAAGGGTATTTACTGTGGAGATCTCATCGTGATAGGCGACAGGTATCCGTTCGTGACTGGGGATGCCAAGCTCATTTTCGGCGTCTTCGAGCTTGCGCTCGAATGCCTCGACACTCCCTATAGAGAAGTAGTAATCACCACCACCAACGGCTGCAGAATACATGGTTCCTGTTGCATTAGAGTGAAGCTTGATTCGAACTTTCTGTCGATTGACGACGATAAGCTTGTCGACGAGTCCTCTGTCAAGGAACGCGGTGCGGAACTCCTGCCAAGTGATCTCCCGAGAAGAAGAGGCGGAAGAACCGCTCAATGCGTAGATGATGGCAGCGGATGTAGCCAACAAAGCTAGTTGATTGGGGCTGAAGTTGCTGTTGTTTCCGCCAGGAGGCGGAGGCTTGGGGCGATGGGGCTCGTCACCTTCAGCATTGGACTGTCCGGAGGACGAGTGCTGCCGTTGGGACTGCTGGTAGCGTTGAAAAAAACCCTCGAGACCCTTTGGTATCTCAACGCCTGCACCGTCCTCCTTGTCCCTCCCCGCGTCGTCCGCCTTTGCTTTTCCCTTGCTTGCGGAGCCATTTGATGAGGGCTCGGAGTGAGGATCACGAGGGGAAGGGGATGCAAAAACCTCGACCAGCGCGCTGAAGTGAGGGGAATGAGACGACGGTCGACGGTACGTGCCAGACGAAGTGAGCGAGAGAGCATGACGGTGAGTGAGCAGCTTGGAAAGTCGTAGTTAAGTAAGCATACAAGGATCACTGCTTAGTCAGCGCTCAGCGCCGAGCGCTTCCGCAAGCCATTTCCTCGGCCCGGGCATCCGGCCGGTGTATATCACACACCCTCCTCGACCTCAAACGCACAACAGAACCGGTCTTGTCCATCAGCACCATCCCCTTCCCGTCAGGCGCCCACCGCACATCCCTCGTTTCGTACTTGGCTGCACCCGGCTTGTGAATCTCAGCTTCCAATGACAATCAGATCTCCACTCACTGCTCGCAGGTACCCCGATACATTCGGCCATATCCTCTCCATCCCCTCCCTCTCCCACCCACTCGTCACTCCAGGTAAAGACACTCTGAGTGCCACAACATATGACGAGACTGCCTTTGCGCATCGGGTTCCACCGTGCGTGCATCACCGGCTTTTGATGCATTAGCACACACCGCAAACGTGGGACGAATGGCTCCGAAGGCGTTGGAAAGTCGTAGAGATGTACCCCATTAGGCACATTATCTGTGTTTGCATTCAACACTCGGTCCGCATAGATACGACCGTCTTTACCATATCGCACCAGCAACAGGGCACCTGTCTTATTCCATTCCAGTTGCACTGCTCCAGATTTCGGGCTCGGCTTGCTTAGATCTGCCTTGAGCAAGCCTATTGTTTGTGGGCCATTGAGTCGCTCATCTAAGTAGTAATCGCTCAGTCTCATCACCAATGGTCCCAATAAAATCACTACAAGAAAGGAACCCCCTCCCTTGCGTCGACTCCAACCAATTGGCAGGCTCCCGCCAGAGTGTCTGTCCAGATGTGTTAATGATATCCCGAGATCAATCCTCAACGTACTACTCCGCTCGCAATCCGGCTAGATAGCTCTAGTGTACATGTCACAGACCACGTGAGACTGTCGAGGATGTGGACCTGCATGACATAAGCGTGTAAGCAGCAATGCATGGTATCATACTAACTTTGTCATCCCAACCACCTACGGCGAGAAACATCCCACTCGGATGCCAAGCCACCGAGCGGACGCCGAAACCTGGATCAGGGTTCGGAGTGAATGTGCCTTGTACATCCCCTGCAAGTGAGAGAATGCTTAGTTTATACTGTTAGAGGTGCTAGTTTCGAGATCAGAATTTGCAGTCATCGTTGGTACCGCACCTCTAAGACACCCTCCCATACTGCAATACAGTTTCCCGTAGGAGATAGTGCGAGCGAGGACAGGTTGGTTGTGGGAAGCGGGAAATGCTGCGAGTGACTTTCGTCACATCAGCTTTGAAAACGGAGGGTACATGCGCACCCGCACGAGCTTGAATGAATCGGATACATCGTAGATTCCCAGAGTATCTTTAGATCTATGCCGCTCAGCTAGCACAAAGTATCTAGCATCGGCGCGGAACGCATAGCCTGTGTGACAGTTTGCACCTTATCGAGCAACGGGAACATAGCAAGATACCTCTATCAGGATGGATAGGAAATTGAATGTACGTGGCGGTCCCGGTTACGATTGACCAAATGCTAACCCGAAGCTGTTACAGAGCTCGTTGACACGGGAGGGAAAGGCGGCGCAAGTATGCTTACACCCCATTCCGAAAAGCACAGTATATTTCGGCCATCTGGAGCCCATTCCGCTTTTACGAGACCCTCTGCGCCAGTCTCGATGCGGGCGGTCCAAGTTTCATCTCGAAGCTTGAAAACCTGCACAATACCACTCTTGGCCGATGCCGCAAAGAGGTACTCTGAGTCACAGGACCAGCCAGCATGCGATATCCAGCGGTCTGACTCGGTAGTTGTCCGCGCACTTGAAGTGATGGACCATGTGCAGGTGATTTGGAGGGTGTCGGTGCGGCGCACGACGAGGAAGTCCTCTACGGCGTTAAGGATGAAGTGAGCGCCAGGACTGAAGCTGACGAGGTTGGCTGATTGCCTGTAGATCTCTGTAAAGTCCATAAGTGAAATGCGTTATCCAAAATGACGTGAACATTGCCGCAGCGGCCGCAACTTACTCACGATTGCTTTGAAGCAAGTTGTACAGTCTGACCAAGTACCTATGTCACTCGTCCATTGTCAGCCCCGTCTCAGGATCCTATAAATTAGCAGGGATTCATTATGGTCTCGCCAGCCTGTCTCCGGCCATGCCAGCGCCAGCAGACGCACAATCCATTCATTCGACTGCCACCACTGGCACGGTCCGTGTCGAGCTCGATATTCCAGTTATCCTCGACGACAAAGCATCCATCGACCCTTTTCTTGTTGTTTTTTCTCCCGGCGATTTAGAGAATCCAAAGGTGTGTTTATCCCGTTCCTCGATCCCCTTCAGTCTTACCCACCTACCCCAGAACTGGTCACGCATCAAGAGATGGTATCTCACTCTGACAGGAAGTCTTCTTGTCCTCGCTGCGTCAGTTTCCGTCCAATTTAGCACATTTCGGCTGCTGATTATTCTCCACAGTACATTTTCGAGTAGCGCACCGTCACCGATTATACCAGCGTTGATGCAGGAGTTCGGGATTTCACCCGAAGTTGGCACCCTCACCATTTCTCTTTTCGTTGCTGGATATTGTGTCGGCCCTCTTCTATGGGGGCCGCTTTCCGAGCAATATGGACGACGACCGATCTTTATTCTGTCGTTCTTTGGCTTTCTGGTTTGTCAATGTCTCTTATGATTTCGTCTGCCAGCACTTGACGATTACGTCATGTCTAGTGTTTCCAAATAGGTTCTAGCCTCGCTAGGAACACTGCATCCATACTTGTTTTCCGCTTTCTTGGCGGTACCTTCGCAGCTGCTCCACTAGCTAACTCTGGGTAAGTGACGTTCACCCTTGTCTCCCATCTTGTCGCCTTACCGCACACGCAGTGCCATGATATCAGACATTTGGGGTCCCAAGGAACGAGGAGCAGCATTAGCTATCTTCACTGTCGCCCCATTCGCCGGCCCGGGTATCGGTCCTATTGTTGGAGGCTACCTATATCAAGCTGGAGTTTCGTGGCGTTGGGCATTCTGGGTCATCTCCATTTTTGTGAGTCATGCCGGGTACCCAGGCAAGGTTTCTAATGGGCTTTTCAGGCAGGTGTCTGCTGGTTACAAATAATTTTAACTGTTCCAGAAACCTATGAGTAAGATAATCTGGGGTTAGGATGTAGGGTGTAGCTAATTGATATCTCATTTCAGACCCACCCTGCTTGTAAAAATGGCGCAAGAACGGCGCAGGACCACAGGGGACGAACGATACTACGCTGCAATGGAAAAGAATTCTAAAAAAATTGCGGACCGCGTAGAAGCCATCCTCGCTCGCCCTTTCAAGATTCTCTTCCAGGAACCAATGCTCTTTGTACTCACAATGTACCTGAGCGTACGTGACGTATCTTGCGCATGTTTATCTCATCATTGACACCATTTTCCAGTTCATCTACGGCTGTATCTATCTGCTGTTTGAAGCGTATCCGATAGTATATACGGAGGGACACCATCTTAAGCCCGGTCCATCTGGCCTTGTATATCTTCCATTGCCAATCGGCGGTTTCCTCGCGGTTGTCGTGGTATGATTGTCTTTTAGTAGTTGTCCAGGGCTAACGAAGTGTCCCAGTACATGTTCTTTGTAAACACAGGCTATTCCCGAAAGGTGGAAGAATATGCTCCCGAGCCTGTACCACCAGAGTACAGATTACGCGTGGTGATGATCGCATCGCCGTTGTTCACTGTGTCTTTCTTTTGGTTTGCGTGGGTCGCTTTTCCGATGACTATCCGTTGAAAATTTCAGCTAAATTGGACACAGATGGACCTCGTTCCCAAGTATATCTATCTGGGCTCCGTTGGCTTCCGCGTTGGTCCTGGGCTTTAGCATATGTTGGATCTTCGTGAGTTCCAGCCACACATGTGTCCGTTACTGCCAGTGACGTCAGTACACAGTTGGGGTTGATAAACTATATTATTGATGTGTACCTCGTTGTCTCCGCATCTGCACTTGCCGCAACTGTTGTTGTCCGTAGCACTTTTGGCGCCGGTTTTCCGGTAGGTGTGATGTTTCGTTTCCAAGTGCTGCTGAGCTCACTGCAATCAAGTTATTTGCGTCTCAGATGTACGCAAAACTCGGACCAGAATGGGCGTCCTCTCTCATCGGCTTTATCGCCCTCGCGATGACCCCTGCACCATTTATTTTGTCAAGATACGGACCATCAATACGATCCAAATCCAAATTTGCTCCCCCACGGCCATCGATCAAGGTGTCCGCTTAGATGCAACTGCATCCACCCTTCTGTAGGGAGCTAGTCTGGCGACAAACTAACGTACATTGTTATTATTTTATTTAATGTTGTGGTAGTACCGCTATAATGGAAGTGTGCATGAACCCTCTGACACCAATATATTCCCGCGTGAACCTGGGGGTCACTGTGATCCCACTAGATGCAAGTCTACAGATTGTACAACCGTGACAATCTGGTGGGATTCTAGGAAAATGTGGTTCAGAAAGTGGCAGTGCACTTCCATCCATCGGACATCCAAGTTGGTCTTGGTTTCTTCATTCAAGATGCCACCTATGACCTTCACTGGAATTGTCACCAAGGTCGGCTGTATGAACAAGACGGCGACCGTGACGGTGTATAGGAACGTTATTCACAAAGTAACTGGCAAGGTGAGCACACCACTTAAGAATTTGCGCATTTGACCTGGCCTCTCCAGCGCATCGAACGAACCACAAAAATCCTTACCCATGATGAGGATAACGGTACGCGTCTGTGAGAGATATACATTGACGTTGCTGATGTACCGCTAGTACTACGTTCTCATGACAAGGTGTTGATTCGCAACTGTCCTCCTATATCGGCTCGCAAACGCTTCAGGCTCGAGAAAATTATCAGTAGCCCGGAATCTGTGCGTGAAATGGCGCACGGTGCATCCGTCACGCAATCATAATGCACCAATGATTAATGTTGGCTATTAGTGGCCCGGTGAGTGTGTTGCCAGCTCCATCACTGATAAGCAGCATATATGAAACTGCTGCCATGGCATTCAGATTCCGTCACGGCCGAATAGACTTCATTGCACGGCGAGATGCTTCATCGTGATTCACGCTTAGGCCCCTAGGGGTGAGCTCGTCTAGTTCACATGGTTCTGTCAATATACCGGGTGTTTGAAAAATAATTCAGTCTGTCGTATTTCCAGCTCACGGCGCGTGATATTCTATCCAAATATCACTGAGGTATATCCATGCCCATATGATGCAAATCTTGCTCCTGGAGACCTGCGCGAGCAGTCGATGACTCCAGGTTTGTGGTGTCTCGCTGGTACACTTCCCAGGTGGTAGGAACCGCTTCACACCCAAACCAAGAACGGAAAGCTGATGGGCATTGTCGTTTGACTACTTTGGACGTACACACTGATTCGGCACACTTGGGTTATTCCGCTGCAATTGCTAATTCGCAGACCTCAAGAAGTCAGCTCGCATATGGCAGAGTCCTCATCCTCGAAGACGCCGAGGATGTGTCAGGTTATATTCTTGCACCCTCGACGATGTGCATCCCGAGCGAAAAGTGAAATTCAAAGGGAAGTGAGTCCCAAGACCATGCTATTCAGCGGGCCCAACAATAGAGATCCTTGCCACCCGATCCAGAGCTAGCGAGTGATCACACGAAATCACGTATCAGTTCCTAACGGCGTGACTGGATCATTGTATATCAGTTTACATGCGATTGAACTGCGGACGTATAAATCATTCCACCAGAAAGCTCCCACCAGTTTAGTTTGATATCGCACCTGAAGAAGCGGGCAGTTGCGCTTGGAGATCGACAAGCTGAATGCATAAGCAACCAGAAGTCAGTCGAGTGGGCGACATACTTCGAGTTTCTTTTTCTCCAGCTCTTCTTCCGTATCCTTGATCTGAGTATCGACACGCTTCCTAAGTTGCTAATAAGACAAATGTAACAGTGGGGTCCAACGGACGCACGTCTCGCCCCGGATGAAATCCAGTCGTGTCTCTACGTTCGTGCGGGCTTCGGTTTGATCTTGGGGCACAAGGACAGGCCCAACGAGCTTGAATATTGTGTTATTTGGGGTGAGGTTATCAAACTCCTGAATGGCACGGATGAGTGTTAGCAAGGGTGAGAAGGACATAAGTACCTTTTTCACCATCTCATTTTCAGACAGCTGCGTGTCGAGTCGTGTCTTCTTGTCGACGAGGAGGGCGAGATCCCCTTGTGATTTTTGATACTCGGCCGACTTCGATTGGAGACGTGCGCCGAGTGACATGGGAGATCGGTGAGTGCTAAATATGATGTGGTAACGTGAAACGGAGCAGGTCGTAGGACACGGTTGTCCGTGCGGGGGATTACACTTAAATACATTCACAGCGACAGGACAAACGCTGACTGATTTGTCTCGTGCGTTATCACCCAATGTCTTCTTCCCTCAGCCTCGACTGGAGCAAAGTAAACCAGCCCGAGCTCATCTTTCAGCGCTTCGCTAGCCGCAGATCTCAAGTATATGGTACGAAGGGGATCGTGGCCTGCTCCCAACCTCTGGCCGCAGAAGCGGGGCTAGAGATTCTGCGGAAAGGTGGAAATGCAGGTACGAGCCAATCATGCCAGTCAATCCCGGTCATCTTAATCATTCCTCTTAATCCCGAACCTCAGCCGATGCTGCTGCAGCTACTTCTGCTGCATTGAATGTCACAGAGCCTAGCTGTTGTGGTATTGGAGGGTATGTCTAGTGATCTTATTCCGTACGGGATCTCAACATCCTTCAAGCGACGCATTTTGCCTCTTCTACGATGCACAGACTAAGACTGTCAAAGCTTTGAACGGTTCGGGGCATTCACCTGCTAAACTCACCCTAGACTCTATGAGGCAACGCGGAATCAACGGTCGTCAAATTCCTCTTACAGACCTCAACTCTGTAACTGTTCCTGGTACGGTTTATTTTCCTGTCTATTCTTGCCACATCAGTAAGACATGAAAAGGTGCTGCGGCCGCCTGGGTTGATACTGTCGAACAGTTCGGATCGCAAAAGGTATCCGTTGCAGACGTTTTGGCGCCAGCCATCAGACTCGCTGAAGAAGGGTAAACCAAAAATATTTGCCTTTCCGAATTTACTCATCTTATGCTCACTTCATTCAGGGTTCCAGTTTCCGAGATTCATAGTTTCGCAGTACGTTCAGAATAAAAACAAGCACTCTAATTACGCTAATATCACTTCTATAGTGGCAACGCTCTGAAAAACTCATCCAAAATGCATCTCCGAACGGTGACGAGATGCTTCTCAATGGAAAAGCTCCACTCCCAGGACAAATTATGAAGTTCCCCAACCTCGCCAATACATTCCGAGCGCTCGCTGAACATGGCAAGGATGGATTTTACAAGGGCCGTGTTGCTAATGCAATAGTTGATCTCATCAAAAGCCAAGGTGGAGTGATGGAGCTCGAGGACCTTGCTGCTCATAAGACCTCTTTCGTCGAGCCTATCAAATATACGTACGCTGGTGAGGTCACGGTATACGAGGTAAGGTGCAGTTTTATTTCATTGATCTACTATGTCGCATCGTTTCGTTGTACTACAGTGCCCTCCTAATGGCCAAGGTGATATTACTTTCCAGTAGATATACTTTGGACTCAAATGCCCTTTAGGTATTACTGCGCTTCTCGCTCTTGGCATCCTGGAGCAGATTCAAGTTCAAGGGAAGACAACGTCGCTCTCAGAACTAGAGCACAATTCCGCGGAGTACTTGCACACCCTTATCGAGGCTATGCGGTCAGTTCGGATATTTTTCTGCTGCACCTTCTTGCTTATCCCTCTACTAGACTCGCATTCGCCGGTGAGTCCCCTGCATTCAACCACATTGACACGTTTCCAACAACCAATGCGACTTAAAGACAGTCAATACTATGTGAACGACCCCGACTTCAATTTTGTCCCTGTGGACAAGTTATTAAGCAAGGTTTTCTATGTTCTTTCTTGGTAACCAACATGAGATGAACTACTTGAAAGGAATATCTTGCTTCTCGTGCCCAGCTCTTTGACCCGATGAGGACCAACACCAAGGTCGTTCACGGAAATCCTGTGAACTCCTCTGATACCGTCTACTTCACCGGTATGCACGAACAGTGTACCATTCAGTGTCATTGACTAGCATTCAGTTGCTGATCAATGGGGGAATGCTTGCAGTTACATCCAAAGTAATTATGCTGGTAAGTCGGCATGCATCACTGGTATGCACTACGTGCTCATTTGTTCTCGGGAAACAGGTTTTGGTACAGGAGGTGCCGTGCAAATTCACTATTTAGGTGACATTGGCTCACCCTCTATGCAGCCGTGCCGAAGGGGTGCGGATTCACACTTCAGAACAGAGGTTCAGGATTCATCCTTAAGGAAGGACACCCGAACTGCTTGCAGGTGAGCTTGTTGATACTGACTAAACAAGTCTGATTCTCATACTGAGCTTCAAAGGGTGGTAAACGTCCGTACCACACCATCATTCCTGCGATGGCACTTAAAGGCGACGAGCTTTTCTTGTCGTATGGAGTAATGGGGGGTTTCATGCAGGTGAGGAAGACGAATATGTTAGAAAGTCTGTTCGGCTATGCGCTGACATTTCAAATCAGCCACAAGGCCACGTCCAAGTACTCCTCAACATGCTTCGTGGTTTTACAGCCCAAGCGGCCCTGGACGCGCCCCGTTTCTGCATTTCTGGAGGCATTCCAGATCACGATGACAAAGACGACGAATTTAATGTTGTCAACAGCGCGGTATACTTCGAGGATGCCATCTCTCCTGCGACAATCGCCAGATTGAGAGGTAAATATTTGTATGTTTTTATGGATCATGCCTGCTGAGCACTTGTCAGAAATGGGTCATGACGCTAGGACTGTGTCCGGTTTTGGAAGAGGGATGATGGGTCGCGGACAGATCATACAGAGGATTGTGGATCCGTCCGGCAAGACTGTCTGGGCTGCGGGTTCTGACCTTCGCGCAGATGGACACGCAGTAGCACAGATCTAATATCTCGTCGGTAAAGGTCAATTCAACAATATGTCGATGTATGCATTCGTATGTATAGCTCAACCTGAAGAACACCCGTAGCTACATCATCCGTTGACGGCGTTCATTTCCAACTGAGGGCAAGATGCGTGTCAGCAATGACAGATACAAAGAAAAGATTCCTAACCTGCTTGTTGTCGTCGAAACTCTCGCAAAGCGAAACTCTTGTCAGGTCCTTCAATCTGTCCCCATCCTGCGAGAGGCACAACAATCGCAGTGGCATTATCCCAAGCGCCCAACTCTTGCGCAAACGATAGAATGCGATCTGCTGCCACTTTCGGTGTAGTGGCATTTCTTGTGAGATCAACAATCTCATCGTCTGACAGAGTCGCGGAGATGCCATCCGAGACGACGACCATGGATGCCCAATCCCGACCTAAGTAGTCGAGTTATGAAAGATATGCAGCGACGTCATTACATACCTTCTAACAGCTTTGCGCGTACCTCAGGTTCGGGTGTAACGCCGAAAGGCTTGAATTTAAGGTCTCCCAAACTAGTACCAGTCAGCAGACCCTTTCACAGCGTGCCTTTTTGACCCACGCTCTTGTATTCGCTAGTGCTCCCATCCATCTACGAGTGGGTGTCAGTGATTACGCGAACGTAGAGATTATGACTATGTATACAGACCGTGACTCTCCGAAAGAGTCAGTGATCAACGCGGAACCCATCATGCGTCGCAGTCTAGTGGTTTCAACACGTGAATCTGGGTGATGGTTTTCAGTCATGGGATGCACATAGCCACCCTTTCTAGAACATAACAGGACTCGAGCATCACTGAGGATTGGGTCAGCTCGAGCACCAACGATAGATATCCGTCTCACCCACAGTGCGCTACTGTGAGCGCAAGCTTCTCAGAGGAGAAAAATGGACGAGCAGGAAGATCTAATGAATGGAGTATGGCTACTGAGGCCGTTGCCCCACACGACTTTGCTTCACTTTCTATGGAAAGAAGCCTGTCTGGATACGATCAACGTACGGTCGCCACGAACAATATCCTGTCCTTACCAACTTCGAAAAATGCTTGCGTGGCGCGAGCCTCCAAATCGAGAGGTGGAGTATCTTGTGTATTGTGGATCCACGGCAAAAGTGCACCTCCTTTGAACCTTTTAAAATAACCGCCAAAATCCTTGATCCAAAGAAATAATTCGGGAATGTGAGATTTGTCAACAGACTCGAATAAGCCATGCAGCTCCTGACGTAGATACTGAGAGACAGTAGAACCGCCATGACTGTATACTGTTCGCGCTCTGTAGAACCTGGCCCGAATATGACCGTACGTACCCGTCATAAAGGCCTACAAATACAACTTGACGGGCGATGGGATCCATGGCATTTTCGGGTTCCCAGTCGATACCGATTGCCTTCTTGATGCTTAGACGAAGACCCTCGGGGTCCAAGGAAAGGGCAGCAATTGCATGGTAGTCTTCTTGGTGACTGGGTGAGGTCTCAATGTCAGGAAAGTTGTGCTCGTGAAGAAACCTACCCTCTATCACCTCTCGAAGTTGCAACGCCTATTACTTTTGGCGAATGCAAGGGTATTCGTCCCATACCACCTGTTCGCCACAGGAAATAAGGGGAGAGCAACGCTCGCTTTCCGAGTGTACTGACCTGGGGTAGAAAAACGGATATAATCATGATAGAGCCGGTAACAAGTCTGAGTCGGAGGCAAAGAGAGCTTCGGGGACTTGGATAACCGTAAGAATAGAGAAGACATTTGCTGTGTGCATGGACGCTTGTGCGACAGCCAGCATTGCCTCGCTAGCGAGCACCGAGGAGAATCGAGGGCAACTGATCCGCCTCGAGGACTGGTTGTGGGTGTTCTTGAAACCAGTTTGGTGAGGATATCGAGAGTCGTAAGTAGACCAGAACTGTCAGAAGAGGGTGCCCGCGCCGTTCAACCCAGACAAACTCTCCGCGAGGGACTGTTGCCAGTACATCACTTATGGGATCAGGCCAGTCCACACCAAAGATCACCCAGCAAGACCGTGCAATCCTCGAGTGCGCGCCTTTCCAGTGTCTGCGCACCTGGAGAAGCTCAACTACCCTTCAGCCTCAAACTACAGCGTGACAAGCTGAAACAGTATCAGAAAAAGGTGTGCTCGTATGTTCACATTGACATGTCCTTCCCCCAAAATCCCCTTTCGCAGATCCAAGTTATCCTTGAGCGCGAACATCAGATTGCCAGGTCGCATCTTATTGCGGGTGACAAAGACCGCGCCCTCATAGCCTTGAGGAGAAGAAAATACCAACAAAGCCTTCTTCTGAGGACAGACGATCAACTCGCAGCTTTGGAACAGCTAGTTGGTCATGCGTATCGTTCTGTCACTTGTGTCATAACTCTGTTGCCAGGTCTCTACAATCGAGTTCTCGTTGGTTGAGGTCTCAGTCCTGCATGGCTTGAAACAAGGAAATGAAGTACTGAAGGAGATCCATCGCGAAATGAGCCTAGAGAGTGTCGAAAGGTTGATGGAAGAGACGCATGAAGCCAGGGAGTATCAGCGGGTACGCCATTTTGGCTCACTTGGTTGTCTTCACGAACTCTCACTTTATTTTCATATTATCCAGGAAATTAGCAACTTGCTAGCGAACCAACTAACCCTGGAAGAAGAGGATGCTGTTCAGGCCGAGCTTCTTGAACTTCAGGCTGCAAGTGTAAGTTTTGTTCTACTTAGTCTACAGCGTTGTCTCAAAACATCAGTTGGAGCCCCCAATTCAATCAATGTTACCGTCGGCACCAAAGGAGCAACCTGTCGTATATGAAACAACAGGTAATCCTTTTACGTTTTCTTATCATTGTATTTACTGAGTATTGTGTGGCAGAACACGATTCGTTGGCGCAGACCGAGGACGCTGTAGAGCGGGTTGCCCTACCAGGCTGATCGAGTCATGCAAAGATTAGGCACCCATACCATCTTCATTGACCACTACTACCCTACAGATCATCCTATCACTGTAAAATAAGCAATGGTATTAAGGGGTGTTGGATTTCACTCTATGTCAAGTATCACCAGCCCCCAAAGTCGCCAAAACCCAACTGTTTTTTCTTTTTAGGCCCTTCAATTAGTATGTCTTTGTTAACACCATCAAGCTCAAGCGGTCTCTTACTGCCAAGGTACTTCCCGACGCCAGCGCCCGGGGAGTAACCCGAAGATTCATCGCTTGCGCCAACCTTGACCCCAAACCAGTTAATATTGTCAGCTGGTGTCTTCTGAGAGGTCTTTGGCTCCGCGTTGGCCTCTGCTCGCCGGGCCAGTTTCTTGGCAAGACGCGTTTTGTAGGTCTCGAAAGGATCTTGGTGGCTGTGTCACGTTTGTAAGGCGAAAAGGAAGAGCAGAAGAATCAGACGTACATAACGACTTCCGTTATGCGCACTGGTTTAGCTGGCCGCTCGGTTCCTTCCTTTCGTGGCAACTTTTCCAAGGTGTCTAAAACCTCTTCACCCCCAACCAGTTTGCCAAAAACAGTGTGCTTGTTGTCAAGATGTGCAGTCGCACTGAATGTGATGTACCACTGAGACCTTGCTCTGAATGTTAGCATGTGTGAAGACGCTCCGTTAAACGCACACATACCCGTTGGTGCCAGCACCCTTGTTTGCCATCGCGACGATACCCCGGGTGTCATGTTTGGCGGCACCTTTCAGATCGTATTCATCACGGAAAGGTGTGCCCCAGTATGACTGTCCCCCTGCGCCTGTCCCAGTTGGGTCGCCAGTTTGTACCTGGAGGACAAATCAGCGGTCATAAGGCAAAGGTACAACAATGAATCTATCATACCATAAACCCGGGAATTAACCGGTGGAAAAGGCAATTGTCATACTTGCCTGCTCTAGCCAGCATCAGAAAGTTGTAGCAAGTTTTTGGGGCCTATTAAATGTGTGTGAAAACAACGCATACAAGTGTGGTTGTTCGAACCTTTTCACAATATAATTCCAGATTGAGAGAACCACCAAGACTTGTGATGACTCGAACATACGCCCGGCGCTTGCCTACATCCTTCTCTTTACCCTTACCCTTTAGAGGGTTTGATATGTCCTCAAACATGAGTTCCTCTTCATCCCAAAGCAGCTTAGAAGACTGTGTCTGAGGATCCACAGAGGTTGACGTGAGCGAAGCACCAGGTGCACCACTGGAATACGGAGAGATGTTCCCTGCGAAATGGTCCGATGCTGTGAGGGCAATAAAAGCACGGATACTCACAAGGGACGGTTTTTTTGGTCTCTGAAACAGCTTTCGGAACGACAGTTTTCGCCTTTTCTTCATTCTTTGCAGCCATAGCCACAGCGGCGGCCCCGGTAAGAGGTGACTCAGGAGGCAGCCCATGGGGATTTTGGAGGGTGATCACATCCTCACTAGTGCTGTTACTTTAGAATTTTCATGGAACGTGGTTTCCATGGACATACTTCTTAAACTTCTGTTCCTCCAAAAGATCCTTACCACCCCTGATGCTTTCGGCAAGGAATACATTGCCTGTCGTTGCAATTGCGACGATATGAGAATGCTCGGTGAATGGCTTGAATGAAATAGGATCGTGGATTTCCCCGGACGGCTTCCGTGAGTAGTTGAGCTTGATAAGATCGTTTGGGGAGAGAGGTTCTTTGGTGATCGGGTTTGTATTGTCATGTTGCCTTGAAAAAAATCAATGTAAGATGAAGAATCGACTCACGAGAGAAAGGGAACTCGCTTTAGCCAAGGGATGATGTTGACAAGGTCGAAGACAAAGCCGGTTCCGTCCTTGTTACGTGCACAGATTGGGTTCTCGAACGGTTGGAAAGAAAGAGCACAACAGTCGAACGGTGTCTGTGCTCTTGGATGCGGGACCTGTTGTTTTCTGTAGAACGAAATTAAGAGACATGAATGCGATGGCGGCGGACAGCACACGCACGCTTTGTAGCCTGACGAGGCAGAGTGCTGACCGAAGTCGCCGGCGTGCTCAGCGTGTGTGATGTATAGCTTGTTCGAGTTTCCGTGGCCCATCCCGACGAAGGATGCGAGCTCACTATGTTGAGTGTCGGAGAGAACAGAAACAAATAGCTCCGCAAGATGACATGTGCTCACGCTCAGCTTCTGCACCGCGTCAATGTTCCGCAGGTCGATCCGCAACGTCCGTCATTTCGACATTCTTGCTCCTCGTGCATTTGGATACACAGCTAGCGGACTCGCTGCCGTGCGCGACGTCGACGGACTATTTGCCTCGTCCTCAGCCACAGGACCCCAAGTTCTTGCCAAGGGTACAAAGCAGCAACAGGGTGGCCTATTTCACCACACCCAAGATATCCCAGACCCAAATATCTTGTTCTTCAACCAACGTCTCGTAGAACTTCGTCAGGCTCTCTCAGCGCGTGACACACGACGCGTGTGGGAGCAATGGACACGCTTGCGGGACAAGGGGCTCCTACCACTATTTGGACCTCAGCTACGCAGGTACTCGGTGTTGTTGGCGACACTCTGTCCGAGGACAATCCAGGGCTGGGATCCCCATGATCGCAAAGCCCTCGAGGAAGTCGCGTTTTATGCTGCGACCAAGGGGGCTCCCGACGCTTTGGTTGCATACATGGCCACACATTTGCGGAGTGGTGATCGCGCGGCTACTCTGAATTTGTACGCGCGATTTCTCCAGGCCTTCGAGGAAAAGCCCCTCTCTCCAGACGTCATTGCCTCAGAAGAGGATCATGATGTCGATGAGCTGGTGATCGACTTGCCAGCTCATTCGCACTCCCGCTCCTTGCAACCCCCTTCCATCCTTCTCGCCGTCGTCGTCGCTCATGCTATTGGAGATTCTTTCCATGATGCGCTACGTGCGTACCTCCGATTCCCTGCCCCGATATCTCCGCGCATCGCAACGGAATTCCTTTCCACCTTCTCTGACCGGCTATTAATTAGCAAGGTGGAGGAGTATGTTCGCCGACTACGCATCGCAAGAATAGTCTCCGAACCACGTTTCATCACTGCACGCGCTGCAGTCTTCGCGGCTACTCGCGACACGCAAGGTCTCAAGAAGTTTTATCAGTCTATCATTGACGGTATCTCCGGTCCCCAACCGTACATTGCACCATGTCAAGCCAGTGTCACGCCACAGACGCCCGTAGCCCTAAACGAAATTCACTGGGCGACGATCTTGACTGCTTTTCTCCAATGCAATTGTAGAGACCTGGCTGAGACCCTTTGGGACGATATGGTGCGGTTCCAGGTTCGACCAACGGTCATTATGTGGACCGCTCTTCTTGTTGGGTACGAGCGCACAGGAGAAGCCAAGGACGCGGAAGAGGCGTGGCGTACAATGATATCCATGGGTATAGAACCAACTACGTCGACTTTCCGCGCCATTATATCCGTGCTTTTCACCGCTCGCCGACCAGACGATGCACTGCAATACTTTACCCTGTTCCAAACGAGGCTTACAAGTGGTTTGTCATCTGCTCCAGAGGATACCTTGACGCTCTGCAACACTGTGCTCCATGGACTGCTGAAGAATCGTCTGGAAAAAGATGCTCATGCATTGTTCCAGAGGCTACGGGAGGAAGGACCCAAGCCTGATGTGGTATCATTCAATAGTCTACTCAACTACCACGGCCGAAGAGGCGAGTTCCGCGCAGTTTCCCGCATCCTGGATTGGATGAGAAAGGATGGTCTGGTCGGCGATGTCTACACTTTTTCGACAGTGCTCTCTGCGCTGCTCAAAGTTGGTCGCACAGATGCCACGGATGCTATTCTCAGCCTCATGCGGAAGCAAGACATCAACCCCAACGTAGCCTTTTTCACATCTATCATCAACCACCAAATGGAGGAGGGCACGGAACAGGGTCTGCGGGCGACGATGGATCTTCTGCAGAAGATGGAAGAGAATCCAGAGGTGCAACCGAACGAAGTGACATATACCGGCATCCTGACAAGTTTACACCGCCATGACTGGCGCGACCTAACATTGGCGCAGCAGTGTAGACGACACGTATTGGAAGGGATGAAGAGACGCGGCGTGCAACTCAACCGGGCTGCGTATCATGTGTTAATCAAAGCATGTCTGGATAACCTGGCACAGGAGGGCACAGAAGATGCACTTGAGTACTACAGAAAGATGGCTCAGAAGAGAATTTCGATTGGAGCGGATACATGGTATATCCTGCTACGTGGACTGATTGCGAGAGAAGCATGGACAGCGGCAGATGGGGTAGTAGAGGAGATTACCCGGAGCCGGGCTGTATATGGTGGACTGGCGGACTTGGTTCGGAGAGTCAGAAAACGAAGGGGATGGAAAACGAAAGTAGAACCTCGATCATATTTCTAATCAAGTTACTAGCATTTACCGCGAAAATAGAGGCAATGCGAGCGGTCTGTCGCCAAGGAGGAACGACAATCCGAGACCGAGACGGAGGTAGCGGGCGTACACTGGGACGGGGGTGAGGACGGCACCGGAGGGATGAGAAGAATGACGCACGCCAATGGCTGGTCTTGCGGCCGAGGAACTTACCCAGCCACGGGAGCAGGAGGACGAGGGCGAGCTGCTGGAGCTCCTCGAGGCTCTCCTGCCACTCTTTCTGTGCGAGCCTGTACTCGTCGTCGTCGTCGGCGGTGTCGTAGGACGCTGTGTCGACAGAGAAATCTGAGCGGGGCATGTTGATGATGGTGGTGGCGCGGCTTGGCTGTCCGTTTCGGGTGACTCCACCGGTTGATGGCTCGCTAACAACTCGCATCCACCTTGTTCTCCTACGTCCACCATCCGTCTCAGTCAATGAAACCATGCCAGATCCAGCTCCCGCTCCCTCTTCTAGCAGGCTTGTCGGCCAACCTCTCCTATACGCCATCTCGGTTTTTGCCAGTCTAGGCGTCTTTCTTGTGCGTTTTCGTTTCTTTTCATCCTGGACACCTAATCTACATCGCGTCTCCCTAGTTCGGCTACGATCAAGGGTGAGTCTTTCTCCTACCCTGCCTCTGTTGCTTCTGTCCTCACCCCCTAAAACTAGTGTCATGTCTGGCATTATCACCGGTCCCTACTTTAGACAATTTTTCAATTCGCCAGGTCCCCTAGAAGTCGGAACAATGGTCGCAGTGTTGGAGCTCGGCGCCTTAGGTATGTCTATCCTCTCCACCGTCATTCCTTGCTCACCCCCGCAGCCACATCCATTGCCGCTGGCCGTGTAGGTGACATCATTGGACGAAAGGGAACACTCTTCGTCGGTGCATTCGTCTTCACTATCGGAGGTGCCGTTCAGACGTTCACTACCGGCTTCTACGTCATGATCATTGGCCGTGTCATCAGTGGCTTTGGTGTCGGCCTATTATCGTAAGTGACTCCGACAAGAATCCTTCACTTGGTCCTTACTTTGCGCAATTCCTAGTACTATCGTTCCCATATATCAGAGTGAAATTTCACCCCCGAATCATGTACGTACATACCTTTAGCATACTGGACACGGTTTCATTCCCATCCAGAGAGGCGCTCTTGCATGCATGGAGTTCACAGGCAATATTGCTGGTTATGCTACTTCAGTCGTAAGCATATCTTTTCAGTAGCCTCTTCCTGCCTTGATACCGTCTCTCCCAGTGGACTGACTATTTTTGTTCGTTCCTCGACTCTCATCTTTCTTGGCGGATACCCCTCTTTATCCAATGTGTCATCGGAGTCATCCTTGCGATTGGTAGCCTAGTAATGCCAGAGAGCCCACGGTGCGAAAACACCGTACGCATAGTCTATACACACTGACACTATTGCTTAGGTGGTTGATTGATACTGACCAGGATGCGGCCGGGATGCGTGTTATTGTAGATCTGCACGGTGGAGATCCCAACGACCTCGTTGCACAGGCAGAATTTCAGGAAATCAAAGAGAAAGTCGTTACCGAAGTAAGTGTCCCAATAATTATGCCCGTTTGTATTACAACTCAATTCTGTGTTCAGCGTGAACTTGGCGAAGGTCGTGGATATTCCACCATGTGGAGAAAATACAAACGCCGTGTCCTGCTCGCAATGTCATCGCAAGCTTTTGCTCAATTGGTACGTTGTAGTCTAGACCTGGTGTTTTGATTTGACGTTCTCATGATCTGTAAGAATGGCATCAACGGTATGTTGTCGCATTCTCGCATCGCTTCTTTCTGACAAACAAACATCCGTAGTAATTTCCTATTATGCACGTGAGTCTTTGTATGTTGGATTCGCAAAGTTCTTACTGAGATCGCAAGATAGCCTCGGTCTTTGAAGGTGCAATTAGCTAGTTTGCATTTTGGGCAAGCCATGACTGAATTTTTTCAGAGGCTGGATGGCTTGGGCGTGATGCCATTCTCATGACGGGTATCAACGCCATCATTTACCTCCTTAGCACTATTCCGCCGTATGTCTTTCGCACGTGCCGTCCTTACCTTACTCACATTTTGGTTAAGTTGGTATTTGGTAGATCGTTGGGGTCGTCGGATCATCCTCCTCTCTGGCGCTGTGATTGTATGCATTCATTGTCATCATGACCTGGTTCAAGATTTTTTAAACCAATGTATACAGATGGGCATTGCCCTCGGCCTCACGGGATGGTGGATGTACATCGACGTCCCGGCAACTCCTCAAGCAGTTGTTGTTTGCGTGATCGTATTCAATGCTGCATTCGGTTACAGGTATGGATTTCATCATCATGCGATCCGATTCTTGCTCATCTCCTTGGAGTTGGGGACCAATTCCATGGCTTTATCCACCCGAGGTTGGCTACGATATGACTAACGGGTCGGAATGTTGATCGATATCCTTTAGATTATGCCCTTGACTTTCCGGTCCAAAGGTGTCTCAATCTCGACTGCGACAAATTGGTCAGTGCTTTCACCATTAGCACGTACGTCGACTAATTGGTTTTCCAATCTAGGGCCTTCAACTTCATCGTTGGAGAAACAACTCCTTACTTGCAGGAAGTCATTACGTGGAGGTTATATCCCATGCACGGTTTTTATTGCGCATGTAGCTTTGTCCTCGTATACTTCCGTTCGTCTAGTCTCTTCCTCGTTGTGCCTTTGTGCTAACGTTGTTGTAGTGTACCCCGAAACTATGGGCGTACCGTTGGAAGAGATGGATGCCGTATTTGGCGAAGGTAAATTCGTCTCAAACCAGCAGACACAGGGTTTAACCTGTTTTTTTTTGGTTTCTAGAGGAAAGACTTGACTACGAGTCCGAGCGCGCTTCCCTTATGTCGGGTGTCAATTCCGATCGGTTGTCAGTTGGCTCTGGCCGACGGCCCAAAGTTAGCAATCCTGCAGAGCGAGGATGGGTCAGTCGACTCCTTTACCGCGACGACAGGAGCACGTATCGTCCCATTGAAGATGTCGAGGAATAGGAACTCGCGAGGATGGATGGTGAGCGGGCAGAGGAGGAGGAGGAACTACGTTCAAAGCAGCGGCCATCCTCGTTGACAAGGAGCACGGACGCGAGTGGTGAAAATGCTATATGAAATTCTTTGCTACCTCTGCGTCACGCGCAATACCAAGGTTTGGCTGCTCAGGACAGATATCCTTCCTCCCTGTTGTCCTTTGGTACCCTACCTTCCATCCTCACGTTTGACTATAATGGGCTGCAGTCTCTGAATGCTTCTGTCTGTAATTTAGACGACATAATATATAATGATTGTTGTTGGGCGTACCACTTCGAGTTCAGTTCAGTTCAGTTCGCGGCAACACTAAGTTTTTGATGAGCCTTTGGCTGGGACGTGACACAGATTAAAATACATTTGTGAATCAGTTGCAATGAACAAGTACTATCATAAGAGTGCCATGAGAATACAAGACGATTAGCCTGAACCTAAGTCAACATCGGAGGTACCACGAACTTCTGATAAACCCCTTGTAAACCTGTGCATTTAGTATATTTAGTATAAAACTATACAAGCGATCCCTTCGGACGTGCAATCAGAAGGAGGACAGTATTTTCATGCAATACTATTTACAACAATAGTTTCTCGTATACGACGTTTGCACATGTACGCTCGTCATTTGAATTAGCAAATAGAGCTAAAGTGTGTTCTCGCTGTCGAACTCGTGAAAGAGCAGTGTACAACTGCCCGTGTGCGAAAGGATCAATGCGTAGATCAAGAACAGAACAGTCAAGAGTTAGTCCTTGACAGCCATTGAAAGTCGTGGCGTATGCGAGACGAAGTGGAAATTGTTTCCGTGTAATGGTCCAGTCAGAACCAGGTGGAGAGAAGTTGAAGGAGATGCGTGGGATGCAGTGTGTTTGGGGATTTGGAACATCTGGAAATTGAACTTCAATAAATCGACGATGTACTGCAGCCACTCGCACGCGAGCATTGTGCACTAATCCTTTTTCGACAGATAAATTTCGTTGAAGTGTGTCATATCCCATTCCAACCCCTATTTGGTCACCTCCGAACATCTCCATACACCTCCGGCCAACTCCACTAACTCCTTGAATAAGGCCACACCTCCGAAGAACTCCCTTAGGAGTTCGTCTCCACCTTAGGAGTTCATCTCCACCCTTAGGAGTTCATCTCCATTCCACTCCCTTAGGAGTTCACTTAGGAGTTCAACTCCGGAGATCATCTCCTTAGCCCCTATCCTGAAACCTCGGACTTGTACAGATCCATTGGACATCCACGGAGTTACATCTCCGAACTTGTACTTTTCATTAATCTCCTTCAGTCATAGTCTGCATTCCCTGTACCAGTCCGTACAGCCTGTTCCGGCTGTGTTCCGCCTCCGTCAGTCATTCCTATGTACATTGCCTTCGCGCAGTAGTTCGGACCCAGACTTCTTCCGGGTCTCTATCGTATATAAACCTCCTGTACTTCTCTGTCGTACCTTCAGTACGAATATCTCAATTAAAGCCATATACTTCCAACCTCGCTCCTTATGATCTTCCTTCATCCTCTGAACCTCTGAAATACGAGGATCCGTGAGACTGGCAAGGGCGCGACACATAAGTCCTGCGCTGATATCCTCACCCCCTCCGCTCCTTGGTCTCTCCGTCCTCCGACACCTCCGTACATCGCTGCTAGTCAGTGACCAACGTCGGAACCCCTATATATCATCTCCGAACGGACTTCGTTCCACTACCTTCGGACTTGGTCCACTCCCTCAGGACTTCGGTCCACTCCTCCGGACTTTGGTCCACTACCCTCGGACTTTGGTCCACTACCTCCGGACTTCGGTCCACCAATCCCAACCTCTCTGGATCTCCACCGGAGATAGACCTCGGAGAAATATGGACTCTGACAGTATATTCGTACTACGCTTGTCACCTCACGTTCTCTATCTAGATGTATCCTCAAAACATCACTCTGCTCTCGAGGTCTCACGACCTCCGAGATCCATTCCTTATGACTCTATACCCTCCGAATCATGTCGATTACAGACAGCGCTCTGACGGAGCAAAGTCTCGACATATCCGTTTTTTTGTCTCCGTTACTTTTGTTTTCATCTCCTTTCATTATCTCCGGCCTACCTTCAGGCAATTTTCGGGTTCATGCTCGTCTCCGTTTTCGGAGCACGCTCTTGCATGACCCACCTCCGTTTCTTGAGTTGCCTTCGCAGCACTCACTCAGACCTATCTTTGTGATGGTCATTATTCCTTTCGGTTATGTTTTCTTGTCGCTCCTTGCGATCTCCGATCGCTCCGCTCCGTTCTGTTTCTGTTTCTGTTCCCCTAACCTCTTCCTTACCTCCGACCTGTTTTGGGCCTTCCCTATCTGTGTCTTTCATGTCTCTCCATTGGTTCTCCTGATGTTCGTTTCTAGGTCCTTGCTTACCCGCGCAATCCGTCGATTCCGGGTCATAAGCATTCTTCTCCATGAACACCAGCAAAAGGACTTCCAACTCCGACATGATTCTCCGGACTTCCAAGTTTTTCTCTTGGACGAACAGATACACAGATTTACCCCAAACTACCCCGGACGTAGTAGCTGTCCTCACGCTCCGTCCACTTTGTCCTTCGATCTCCTGAAGACTGTCCTCCTTGTCCTCCTCCATACTCCTCCGGAGTTTACTCCGGAACCACTGGACTTTCGGATACCTTCAGCAAGGACACCTCCTTCTCATCCTCTCGATTCCCTCGAAGACTCGCACATTCCACTGACATTTCCGTCGAGTCCTCTGGACCCTCCTAGGGAACTCCGGACTTTATGACTTTGTGGCCGTCTTCCCCTCATTCCCTTTAACTCCCTTGAAGACTTTGATCATTGCATTGTCATCTCCGTCGAGTCCTCCGGACCCTCCTAAGGAACTCCGAACTATGACTTAGTGGTCGTCTTCACCTCCTCAACCCTCTTCCCTTATGCCTTCGGGCATCCTCCGTCACCCTCCATCTGCCTCCGCTTCAGTTCCAACTCCTGGCAGATACCTGTTCCATCCCTCATGAAGACTCCGCGCATCACCGTCGCCTCCGTTGACCCTCTGGATCACTCCGGAGTAAGTCCGGAATATCGACTGCGTCGATGTCTTCCACTCCTTACTTCATCTCCGACTTCTCCCTATGCCTCCTGACCTCCTCCTTATTTTCCCTCCTATGGCAAAAACCACCTCTGAACCATTTTGGTTAAACCTCGTTGGATTCCTTATGCAGCCTTGTTATTGGACATTGCTGGCTTACCCACTACAATCCGTTGATTGATGGGTTACGAGCAGCATTACTTTCCAGACTCCTGCAAACGGAATGCCAACCCCCGACGTCACCCTCTGTCGACCTCCGAGACCTCCGATATCAGTGTCATTTCGACACCCCCGATTATCACATAGTCTCGATGTCAACTCCGGTATCACCTCCGATATCATCTCGTGCATTCGCACACCCGGTAAACACCTAAGGAAACCTCTCGGACTTTGAGTCCACCCGACCTTCTCCTAGAAACTGTTCCATGACCACTCCATCTCATCTCCGACCTCACCCTCGGAAACTCCGGAGCATCTTCCGTGGACACTAGTTATAGGATGAAGACCCCCAGGACGGCTCTCCTTTGTGTCTTTTCTCTTCGCAGATGCGCTTGCGCACTCTCTCGGTGGAGTCCTCCTTCCGAAGACCTCCTCCACTCCTTTGTACGCCATTCCAGCCTCCTCCACTTCACTCCAGACTATCCAGATTTATCTCCGGAGCTCCGGACATCAACTCCGAGCTCTCCCTGTCCTGCGATGGCCCTCCTTAAAGTGGATATTTACGCATTGTGGCCTACTCTCACCTTCGCTTCTGCGTCTGAACGCTGTGCGTTCCTCCTGATGGGATCCCCCACTGGATCTTATCACCTCCCTTCCCTCCTAACTACCTCCGGACTGTGTGAGCTCTGCTCCGCATCCCTCCTGTTTTTCGCTCCGCTTCCCTAAGAGGGGGATAAGGACTCCGCTCGCGATGATTTCAACACCTTCACACCTGCTTGACACAGTACATCTCGCTGTGTCCTCTCAGATTCGCTTATCTCGAATCTCCGAGACTCTAGGATTGTCTTAATCAATGCTGAGTACCCTGTCCTCCTCACCACCACATCTCCGAACTCCTCCGACCCTGTCTCCGCTGCGTTCTCGGACATTCCTTTTGGCAGTTCTGCCAATTGGACCACCACTCCACTGTACGCAAGCACCTTATCGAGACTATGGGTATCTCCATTCCTCCCCGCTGGCAATCTATGACATGTTCCAGACACCTGAACATCCAGTCACAGATCTCCTCACACTCGCCAGCTCCGGACCTTCGTTTCTCGAGGTTCTCTCTTAACTCCGAAAACACCTCCATAACCCTCGCTGGTTTTCTCATCACTCTGTTCCAGATCATTCTGCACTTTCTCGCAGTCAAAGGAACTCCCTCGCCAGCTCCGGACCTCGCTTAATTGGGTCCTCCCTCATCAATCATCATCCCTCTGGTCCTCCTTTTCCGCAGAAGTCCCTTAGGACTTCTCAGACGCACATTAGGAACACCTTCTTGCTCCTTGCATCCACCTCCGTACATCTTCGTTGCCTCCGCTTCGAACTCCGGATGCTCCATAGCTCCTTGCTGTCATTTTTATACCTTGTCAAAGCTTTCCTGAGCTCTCCCCATCGCATTTTGGTGCACCCGTGCTTTGCACACCTCTGTCGCACTCCGGTGCAATTCGTGCCATGAACACATCTCCGACCGTTCCTCCTTGCCTCTCCGGCTCGGAGTTGAACTCCCCCTTGCTCAGAAAAGACGCCTGGTAACATATTTACAGCTAATCAGCTTTGCGGAAGAATTACAACTCCTACCATCGTCACTCCGGACCACTCTACCCTCCTTTCACTCACTCCTAACGCTGCCAAGGCCTCGGACTTGCCTCGGTCATCTCCGATGACTCGACGCTCCCTGGTATGCTCGGAGTTCCTCCGATGCACTTTCTCGATCTTTTTTTTTTACCGGGTTCTCCTCGTAAGAGGGGGATAAGGACTCCGCTCGCAACAATCTAGACATCCAATAAGCCTATCTCAACCCTAGTACAGCTCGCATCGTCCCTCCACGCATACTTCCTGCAACTCCTGTACTCCGGGCTTAGTCTTGATTGATATCAAGCACCTCCGTTCCAACTCCGTCATGTCCTTGACACTCCTATCCTCCTCCGAGTCCCCCAATGATCTAGCTGCATCCCCTTCCTTGTCCATCGAGTCATCATAAAGATCTACGAGTCACCCCTGTTGAAGACTCATATTCCTGCACAACTCCGATACCACATCCCACTCTCCAGACTTACTCCTAGGACCTTGGATGATCTGTTCCATCTCCGGAACCCCTTCCGGTCATCTCCGGATTCCTATTGTCTACCGAGAAAGTATCAAGTTGTTGTACCCTAGGAATCAGTCTCCTTTACCCTCCGAGATCTTGACTCACTCCCCCACCTCCGTCGAATTCTCTTACAGATTCCTGGTGATCGTCTCTAATCACCTCCAACCATCCGGTCGTCCTCCGTCCTCGGTGATTGACATCCAGGATCTCCGTGAAATTCTCCCTCTCCTCCGTGCTCCGTTTCTTTCTCTCTGTTTCTCCTATCTCCGTTACTTTTCACGCTTTACTATACAGATCGCAATCATTATTATAAAAACCATCAAAAGACCAAAAACAACTACTATAGCTTTCTTACTTTTCCTTACTCCATTGTCACAACCTCCGCGACTTCTCCGTCACCCTCTGCACCTCCGATCCCTTCCTCCGTTCCTCCGACCTTTTCGTCACCACCCTCTGTGCTGACTCCTACCTCCGTCTCTTCCATTTCTTCTTCGTCCTCCAACTCCTCCGAGTCATCGGACTCCTCCGTCACCTCTCCATAGACTTCCTCTACCTTCAACTCCACGAGACGCTCCAGGAGGTTGTTTTGACGATCAAGGCGCCGGTTTTGCACCTTGACTGCATCCCGGAGACTCCGAAGAATCCCCAGGGCCTCCTGAGCTATCGCCCCCCATGCCTTTGACTCCTTCAGCTCCGGCTGCTCCGCCACATCCTCTGTCTCCTCCGTGGTCTTCTTCCTCTTCCTCGACGGACCTGCCTCACTGTCGACTCTCCTCCTCCGTTTCTCCGTTTTCTCCGTGCCTGCTCGCTCGCACTTTGCCTTCGCAAACCGACACTCCACACATGAGGTGGACTTGCCAGGTCCGAGCTCACACTCGACCCCGCGATCCTCGCACCTTGTGCACGGAGGCAGCGCTCGCCCCTTTCCTTTATCGACCCACTGTTGTGCCTGCACCTCCTCCGTCTGTACTCCGTCAACTCCGGACATCAGGATGGTACAACAAGTACTCACCCTTTTGCGCGCCGCTGCCTCGGCCTCTTTGCGACGTTGCTCCTCCTCAGCTTTTCGCTGCAGCTCCATTTCCTCCGCTTTCCGGCGCTCCTCCTCTTCTTTCCGCACCTTTGCTCGCCTCCGTCGCTCACCGAACTTGGCCGAAGACGTTTCGTCGTCGTCGTCCTCGCACTCCACGAGTCGCACTTCCGGCCACTCCTTGATGTGGTCGATATCGGACATCGGTATTTTCAGTGGCAAGTGTGGATGGGTAGAATTTTGACAAGTCCAACTCCGGGTGCACACCTCGCTTTATATCTCCAGTTCAGACTCCGCTTTCAACTCCGTTTGTTGATTGTGGTGTGGAGCCGGACAATGAAGTGTGGACCTCGGATCTCCACTCTGTTTCGCACAAATCACGATGTCACTCCGAACCTCCACTTATCCAATAGGCCTCGAGGGCTCGGCCTTAATGGGGGGGCACTGTCATATCCCATTCCAACCCCTATTTGGTCACCTCCGAACATCTCCATACACCTCCGGCCAACTCCACTAACTCCTTGAATAAGGCCACACCTCCGAAGAACTCCCTTAGGAGTTCGTCTCCACCTTAGGAGTTCATCTCCACCCTTAGGAGTTCATCTCCATTCCACTCCCTTAGGAGTTCACTTAGGAGTTCAACTCCGGAGATCATCTCCTTAGCCCCTATCCTGAAACCTCGGACTTGTACAGATCCATTGGACATCCACGGAGTTACATCTCCGAACTTGTACTTTTCATTAATCTCCTTCAGTCATAGTCTGCATTCCCTGTACCAGTCCGTACAGCCTGTTCCGGCTGTGTTCCGCCTCCGTCAGTCATTCCTATGTACATTGCCTTCGCGCAGTAGTTCGGACCCAGACTTCTTCCGGGTCTCTTGAGAGAATATGGATAGTGGCGAGAGATAACGAGCAACGGCTATCGAGGAACAATACTCAGTCGTCGTGTATAACGGACTAATATATTCGGGTATTTACCTATCGAGGAACAATACTATGTACGGGTTAGCTCGAGTAGGTAAGGAGAATACTAGGTAACTCACCTCAGTCGTCGTGTATAACGGACTGAGGTGTTCGACAAAGAACCAGGATCTTATATACGAGAAGAAATGTATAGTACGACAAGGAGATAAAAGGATCTTGGTGGATCCGGGCACAGGACTGACGAATCATTAAGTACGCGAGACGGTCAATGTGCTCACAGAATGATAAAGCTATGTATCTACAATAGAGAGAACATACGCGGGAATGTAGCGGGTGCGCGCCGCGTGCGTACCGGTTATCTGGTCGGTCCGACGTCGTGGCTGCGCGCGCGATTGATAATTCCAACACTCCCCCTCAAGCCGTGCGCAGTCCGAGCTCGGTTGCGAAGTGTTTGACTTTCGGGGATGGGAGCGCTTTGGTGAGAGTGTCGGCGACCATGTCGTTTGTAGGGCAGAAAACGAGGCGAATTTTGCCGTCGTCGATAACCCAGCGGATAAAATGGAAACGGATGTCGATATGTTTAGTACGAGCATGGTATTGGTGGTCTTTGGCGAGCGCGATAGCGGATTGGTTGTCTGAGAAAAGTGTAATAGGCTCATTAAGAGGGGCGAGAACTTCGCCGATAAACGAGCGCAGCCATAGCGCTTCTTTCGTGGCGTGCGTCGCGGCAACATACTCGCTTTCGGTCGTCGAGAGCGAGACGATCTCTTGCTTCTTCGATGCCCAGGATACTGCGCCGCCGTCAATCAGGAAAGCGTAGCCCGATACGGCTTTGCGGTCCTCGGCCATGCTGCCATCAGCGTCCGTGTATCCTTCTAGCGGCTTCTTCGTTCCTCCGTACGTTAGGCGTAGATCCTTGGTTCCAATTAGGTACCTGTAAATCCGACGTACAGCCTCCCAATGAGGCATTCCGGAGTTGCTCGAGAAGCGCGAGACAGTCGATACGGCGTAGGAAATGTCGGGGCGCGTGCCGAGCGCAGCGTACATAAGCGAACCGACAGCTTCGCGATACGGGATGTGCTGCATAGCAGCGTATTCGGCACCTGTCGAAGGGGACTGAGCATGCGTTAATTTAACGTGGGGCTCCATGGGTGACGAAACCGGCTTGAGTTCGTCGAATCTGAAGCGGCGGATGATCGATTCTAAATACGATCGTTGTGAGAGAGCGATTGTGCGCTCTTCACGGTTTCGCGTGACCTCAATACCGAGTAGCCAGTGTAGTTCGCCGAGATCCGTGATTTCGACGTGGTCCCTGAGTTGCGCCTTTAGTTCAACGATGAGCGCGAGAGTGGATGCAGCAATCGTGCAGTCGTCAACGTGTACGACGATAATGATGATGGTCTTGTCACCTCGTTTGATGAACACGGCCTGATCGACTTCGCACTGCTTGAATCCAAGGTGTTTGACGAGAATTTCGACGAGTTTCTGGTACCAGCGACGACCGCTCTGTTTCAGTCCATAGAGCGTCTTGTGTAAGCGGCAGACACCGCGCGGGTGAGCTGGGTCAGCGTAGCCCGGCGGTTGTCGCATGTAGATATTTTCGTCGCTATTCAATTCGCCGTTGAGATACGCGCCTTTGATGTCAATCTGATGGAGTTCGAGGTCGAGACGGGCGGCCAAAGCGAGTACCGTGCGGATAGACGCAAGCTTGGCAACGGGGGCATATGTGTCGAAATAATCGACACCTGGTACCTGCGAAAAACCTTGCGCAACAAGGCGCGCTTTGTACCTGACGATGTTTCCCGCCGCGTCCTTCTTCGCGCGGAATACCCATTTCGATCCGATAAGATTCGCGCCCACGGGCGGGTCGACGAGTTTCCAAGTGCCAGCCTTCTCGAGTGTTGCTAGCTCCTCGCGAATGCCTTGTTCCCATTGCGGCCAATCAGGGCGTCGTTTGGCATCCACAAGCGAGGCGGGTTCGAGCGCTTCGGCCTCGGCAATGGTCTCATTTAGCACGAGAACGAGTTCAACGTCGTCATCATAGTCGTTTGCAACAAATGTTTGATCGGCCATTTCCTCCCCCTCAAGCATGGCAGGGCCACTGTTGGGTTCAGGGTTCTCGACTACTGGATCCGGGAGTTGGATACCACGGGGCGGAGCGGGGTCAGCCGCTTTACCGTTGATGATGTCGAGGATGCGCTGGCTGGGCTGACGAATGCGTTTCGGGCGAGGTGCAGTGATAGGATCAGGAGCGTGTGGGATTGCGGTTGCTTTAGCGGCAACGGTGACTTGGGGTTGCGACGGAGGTGACGGAGGTGGACTAGGTTTGGCGGTGTTTGCGCTACGGGGCTGGGGGTTGCTTACATATGCAAGCGTGACATCGCTCGGGTTTGTCCCTTCTTCCTCCCCCTCGATGTTGCGCTGCGAGGGTCCCCAATAGACGTTTCGCTCGACGGTAACGATCCGTTTCGTCGGCCAATACACGCGGTAAGCGTTTTCGGATTGGTCATCAATTCCCATCCATCTAAGCTTTTCAACGCGCCATCCCAGCTTATTCACTCGCTCGGTCTTGACATAGACCTCGGATCCCCACTCGCGGACTCGGCTCAGGTCGGGTTTCTTCCCGAAAGCGACCTCATAAGGTGTCTTCCCATCAAGAACCTTGGTAGGTGTCCTATTCTTCAGCCAGATAACGTGCCGTGCAGCTTCACCCCACAGGAACTTAGGTAAGCCGCTTGCGTGGAGCAGTGCTCGGACACGCTCAAGGATTGTCCGGTTTAGTCGTTCCGCAACGCCGTTGTGCTGGGGTGTGTCGTGCGCCGTCAGGCGCTGTGTTGTGCCTTGGCGCTGTAAGTATGTGACGAATTCTTTTCCCAGATATTCGCCTCCCCGGTCCGAGTGGAGCAAGCGCACCTTCGCCGCAAGTTGTCGGTCAAGCCAGGCCTCGAAATGCTTGTACGCCGTAAATGTTTCGCTTTTCTGGCGAAGGGTGCACATGTACGACAAGCGTGAGTGGTCGTCCGTGAAGGTAACATAGTAGCGCTTCCTCCAAGCGTAGTAATTGGTGCAGGTCCCCAGACATCTGACCAGACAAGTGCACCCACGTTTTGGCTCCGTTCGCCCTCTCGGACCTTGGCGATTGGCTTTCGTGTTGCCTTGGCATAGATGCACGATTCACAAAAGGTACCATCATCTTTTGTTTCGTCAAACTTTAGCCCGCTGACTAACCCGTTTTCGACAAGTTTGCGAGCGACTGATGGCGCAATGTGTCCAAAACGACGGTGTAACTCCATAACGGTCACCATTTCTCCAGTGGCATTGGCGGTCTCGTGCTCGTGCACGACGCGATACAGGCCCTTTGTGGTACGTGGTATTCGTCCGATCGTTTCGCCATCTGATCCTCGGATCGTGCAGAAGCCATCTGCGAATGTCGTCGAGAGCCCAAGCTCATCAAGACGACCAATGGACACCAGTGTGTATCCAACTTCGGGTGAGAATAGGACCTCTGTAAGCCGTAATCGTGATACGTCGTACCCATTTGGTACCTCGATTATCATGTCACCGACTCCAGTCGCGACAAATTTCTGACGATTTGCAGCCGTAAATGATTTATCGGGGATATCCTTGAGGTTCTCGAAACACTCGCGATATGGGGAGATGTGGCGTGTTGTTCCAGAGTCATATAGCTCAATTTGGCAGGCGGAGGTGCGTTCATCGCTTGCCTCCATAGCAACGTTATCTGGTTCTTCAGCAGGGTCAGCGCAGTCGACAGACATTTCGTCCTCGACTCTCAGCGCTCGGGATTCTTCAAGATCCCAGACGTCGTCAAATACGTCCTCATCCGTGACTGAGAACCAGTCGTCTCCTTCTCCCTCTTCTTCCTCGTCATCCGATTCTGTCGGCAGCAAGCCCGGGATGGATTCGTCATCGCTCGAGTCATCAGAGACTCCGAAAACACCATCATCCGAGTCGCTATCGCACTCAGCGATATTGGCTGTATTTGTCTCGGTAAGCTTCTTTTCGCTTGTCCTTTTCTTGTGGAAAGCTGCGAGATGCTCCGTAGATCCACACTCCCAACATTTGGGTGGGTTCCTCCTCCCATTTCCTCGTTTTCCCTTGTCGCGTCCTCGTGATGCTCCTGACTGTACCACAGCCATTGCTTCATCACGGTCACGGTCCTTCGTGTCGCTACGTGTAGGATATTTCGCCTTCTGACGTTCGGCTTCTTCGGTTATCACCGAAATCAGGACATCCGGGTCGAGGGTCTTGGCAGTCGTGAATAGTCGAGCTGCAGTGAGCTGGCTCGATGCGAAGTTGGCAAGGTGATTTGGTAAGGATTTAATGATCGTCGAGCGGTAGTCCTTTTCGTCGATCTCCACACCAACAGCAGCTAATTCCTCCCGCTTTGTTCGCAGCCCATCGAGGAATTGGCGGACATCGGCTCCCTTTGCAAGCCGCGACTCGAGAAATTGTGCGCGCAGGTCCGTTTGTGCGTATGCACCTTTCTCCGTGTATTCCTTGCTAATCTCTTCCCACATTTCGGCCACAGTTGCCTTCCTCTGGACTCGTAAGGCAGTCGAGTCCGGAATTCGCTGAGCAAGTAAGTGCTTTGCCATTCGCTCGTCCTTTTTCCACTTGTTGACTTCTTCTTGCTGTTCTGCGGTCATAGGGGCAGGGTGGCTCGGGCAGGTTGTGGTCCCATCTAGATGGTCCCATAACTCCTTGGCCTCGACAGCGACTTGGAAACGGAATGCGAATATTGCCCAGTTTGTTCCCTTGACATCAAGCTTGGGAACGTTGCTCGGAAGAGTGTCGGTGGTGACAGGGACAATGGACATGGCAGCACGGTAAGCGGTTTGACTTGATCAGAGTTTGGGAAACTCAGGGCTCATAACCTGAGAGAATATGGATAGTGGCGAGAGATAACGAGCAACGGCTATCGAGGAACAATACTCAGTCGTCGTGTATAACGGACTAATATATTCGGGTATTTACCTATCGAGGAACAATACTATGTACGGGTTAGCTCGAGTAGGTAAGGAGAATACTAGGTAACTCACCTCAGTCGTCGTGTATAACGGACTGAGGTGTTCGACAAAGAACCAGGATCTTATATACGAGAAGAAATGTATAGTACGACAAGGAGATAAAAGGATCTTGGTGGATCCGGGCACAGGACTGACGAATCATTAAGTACGCGAGACGGTCAATGTGCTCACAGAATGATAAAGCTATGTATCTACAATAGAGAGAACATACGCGGGAATGTAGCGGGTGCGCGCCGCGTGCGTACCGGTTATCTGGTCGGTCCGACGTCGTGGCTGCGCGCGCGATTGATAATTCCAACATCTCTATCGTATATAAACCTCCTGTACTTCTCTGTCGTACCTTCAGTACGAATATCTCAATTAAAGCCATATACTTCCAACCTCGCTCCTTATGATCTTCCTTCATCCTCTGAACCTCTGAAATACGAGGATCCGTGAGACTGGCAAGGGCGCGACACATAAGTCCTGCGCCGATATCCTCACCCCCTCCGCTCCTTGGTCTCTCCGTCCTCCGACACCTCCGTACGTCGCTGCTAGTCAGTGACCAACGTCGGAACCCCTATATATCATCTCCGAACGGACTTCGTTCCACTACCCTCGGACTTTGGTCCACTACCTCCGGACTTCGGTCCACCAATCCCAACCTCTCTGGATCTCCACCGGAGATAGACCTCGGAGAAATATGGACTCTGACAAAGTGCACAAATTGCATTTACTTTAAGATCTAATTGATGTGGGGGAATTCCAGGATGATGAAGCATGGTGAGGTAATCAGGTGTGAGCTGTGGAGCATCGGCAGGCACTTCATCCGCTTCCTTCAGTGCATCGGAGCTGTATAGGTGATCTGGTTTTCGTGTGAGTGTCGAAAAGATGAGCGATGATGTTACGTACGAAAATCGCCTGGAAGTTTCTCCAATATTTTCTCATTGAAGGCATCTACAAAAATGTTTCGTGGGGAAAGAAATGCACGCTTCAACGATTGTATTGGATCTAGAAGGATCTCAGGTGGGAAGAGGAACTGTACTGCATCATCAAAGGAGGTTGTTGATTGTATGAACGGCAAAGAATGTCGAGAACCGCTGTAGTCTTCACCAATGTCATTGATGAATTGTGTGAACTCTGGATCTGTCATCGTTTGAATTGCGGTTCAGAGAGTATAGACACACATTTTCAACCATAGAGGGGATGTTTTCACCAAGGCTGCGAGTGTCGCCATTTCTCCACTTCCTGGAACAACAGGTGCAACTTGACGGAAGTCGCCACTGCTGTTGGAATTATCAATCGCGCGCGCAGCCACGACGTCGGACCGACCAGATAACCGGTACGCACGCGGCGCGCACCCGCTACATTCCCGCGTATGTTCTCTCTATTGTAGATACATAGCTTTATCATTCTGTGAGCACATTGACCGTCTCGCGTACTTAATGATTCGTCAGTCCTGTGCCTGGATCCACCAAGATCCTTTTATCTCCTTTTCGTACTATACATTTCTTCTCGTATATAAGATCCTGGTTCTTTGTCGAACACCTCAGTCCGTTATACACGACGACTGAGGTGAGTTACCTAGTATTCTCCTTACCTACTCGAGCTAACCCGTACATAGTATTGTTCCTCGATAGGTAAATACCCGAATATATTAGTCCGTTATACACGACGACTGAGTATTGTTCCTCGATAGCCGTTGCTCGTTATCTCTCGCCACTATCCATATTCTCTCAACTGCCTATCAAAATCTTGCCTCCAAAAGGAAGGTTGAAAAGTTGCGTAACACGTCGACAGAGTGAATCAACAGAATCCCATGCTGCTTTGTTTGCCATTGGCAATTCTTCCCAAATTATTGCTGTGGCATGTCGAATAAGATCTGTGCGGGTGGAATTAATTGGTATCTTGGATTGTAGATCAACATTGTCATCCGTGACAGGAATTCCGAACATCCAGTGAGCTGTTCATCCTCTGTGATATGCAATTGCAGATAGGGCACTGGTTCCGACGACCAGTATGATGTGAAAGTTGGCACGGAGAGATGCTAATATTGTTTGGATGAGGTACGTTTTTCCTCTTCCAGGACGACCCTCAACAAACGACATGGAGTGAAGTGGATCATTGGCTTCAATGGAAAGCATGATGTTACGATAAGCCTGCTGTTGCTCTTGTGTAAGATGTCCAAGACGATCTTCAGCTTCACGGAAGAAGAGCTCATGGTTTCGGTGTAAGTCTGACAACTCATCCGCTACTTCCCTTGTTCGCAAACGGGGAATGGGCAACCCAAAGTCTTGCATCTTTCTACCTGATAGCGAGAGGTAATGTGCAATAGTTTGCAGAGTGTCTTCGAAACCAAGCTCATCATTTTGTCTGCGGATAATGTAGTCGAAGCTTATCAGCCGTGCGAATTCTTGCCAGAGTGGCATTGCAGGATAACCTTCTTGGATGAGAAGAAAGAAGAGAAAACGCAGTTGACCTGGTGTGCAATGACATTTGACTGCTTCTTGTAATGTAAAGTGTCCCTCATTTTCATCTGTGAACAACCCACACTCCTTTGCTGCTTCATGAAACGATGGAAAAAGAACACCATCAATGGTTCGGAGGTCTGTGAAGGAGGTCGCAGGACGATGGAGTAGAAGGGCACAGATGTAGAACACTTCACCTCGATTGGGTGAAACAGTGGTGATACGAACAACTTTTTGTCCCTGTGCGACTCGACGGGAAGCCTTTTTTCGCCTCACTCCTTGCACCAAATTTTCCAAGAAGTCATGGTTTGTGAGAATCACGTTGTCGTCGAACGTGTACAGCACAAATTGCTCAAAGTATTCTTCATATCGAAGGTGGGCGAGGGCATCAGAACGAAGAAAGTAGCGATTGAGAAGGGAGGTGGATGAACGCTCTCCTGCCATGCGACGAAATTGAGGGGTGTTTTCGCCTGGAACATGAACAGGGAGACAGTCCACGGAAGGTTGTTTGCAAGTGATTTCGAATCCCAAGATGCGCCATGCACTCTCAGGTGCAGATAAGTAGCGAGCTTTTTGAAAATCTTGGATCTCATTCGGAGGAGGGGGATGCTGTGGGCTTTCTACATCATCCGCGAGAGTGAAGAATGTCACATCAGGACCTTTGTACAGATATTTGTACAGATAGCTGAACACCTTTGCGGTATAAGCGACCTCAAAGTGAAAGTGACAATCGGCGATGTTAAGCAATGCGGGAAAGTGAGGGACCACCCATACATCTTCGTGTTCACGACGACGCCATTGAACGCGACCAAATTCATCGATGGACGTTGTTGCCCGAAGAGCGTGAGGAAAGTCGTAGACGCAGCGACCATTCCGATTGCATCGACTGCCTGCACGTGAAAGATGATTTTCGTGATGGATCATGAATTTCTTCACTTTTTCACGCAGCAAAGGATCGTTGCGAGGCAGTTCCGCTGAAATGATGCTGTCAATTGCTTCGAATGGGGGTTCAGGATTCACCTATACACGTGAACGTTAAAGATGATCATTATAGGGATATGTAGAGATGATCACTCACTTTAAAGATAATGTGTGCATGTGGAAAACCTCATTTTTGAAACTCGACAACACGAATGAGGTATACAATTCGACCAAATGATGAGCGGAGTACAGCGAGCACTTTCTCCAACTGAAACTTGAAAACTCGGGCGACAACAACAGGTGTGTCACTCGCATTCTGACCAGGACGAAGCACAGATTGAACTTCGGGCCAGTTGGGATTGAACGTCATGGTGCAGAAAAAAGTAGGTTGTCTGAATTTTCGACCGAGCGCCATTGCATCTGCAGTCTGTTTGGAAGTCCATGCACGTGAGCCCACGAAGCTTGCTGGAAGTCTGATGGAAGGATTGAACTCCTCGTTATCATCGGCATCAGCGTCGAAGAGTTCTTCTGCTCTGAATCTGCGCTCTCTGTTGATGTAAGCGAGTCATTGTTCTTCAGTTCGAGAGTACATGTCCACCAAGTATTCGCATGTGAGACGACCAAAGAGCGAGAAGCGTTGATCGTCATTTGCAAGTACGCGTGAACGATACCAGTTAATCTGCGACAGGTGGGGAACATCTGGAATTTCGCTTGCTCCCCAACCGATATCACCGTGGGGAAAGAGGAGTACATAATGAAGTGGTTCATAATGATGCAAAAGGATGTTGATAAATTGGGGCTGTTGGTTTCCATGACGTCGAACAACAATAGAACGGGGATTGATGGTAGTGGAGTTGGAAGCGTGCATGACTGCAGCAAAATCGGAATTGGACGTGAAGTCCTGCAATTCAAGAAGACAGCTGTGACGGCGAGGAATGTTCCGAAAATGGTCGAGCTGATCGACATAAGGATTGACATCTCGCAGGTCGTCTGCGATCACCTGCACAACGAATGCATGTGCACCAAATTGAGTAGCTTTTCGCGTTCGTTCACACTCATCGTAAAGAAACCAATGAATGGAGTGATCAGTGTACTCTGTGTCTCGAATAAGATGGTACGTCCGTCCAGTGATCACGACAGCAGGAGGACCAACACCAGCACCCGTGGCGAAATGCTTGAACGAACCATTAACACCTATGCCAGCAAAGGAAAACAGATTGTTGACGACGCGACTGTGCTCCATAAGGTGCCGCATGTGGGATTCATCACGAAGCAGGGCTCGGAAGCGTGGAGGAAAGGGATGCAAGGGTGGAAGTGCATGAAGACCGTTTGCACAGCAAAAAGAGTTGCGTTCGGAGGAGAGCAGGAGTGTGTTGCAGTGATCACAACGACGATTCCATGTCGCAGGAGGAAAGGGAAGTGGGGGATGCAGCTCAAGATTTGACCACCACGGACGTGCTTCTACTCCCTGAACATAAAACAATCAGTGAGGAGTAGCAAAATGATCAGATGACATGCAATTACAGGATGTAAGCCAGGTTGAGAATTTCGACGACAACGGCATTCCGATTAATGGGAAGAGACAGAGAGACGGAAGGACGTGAGCATAAGAGACACAATTACAACCAACAGAATGACACGTGATTCAACCTTCAGAACCAGGAAGAGACTGAGATCCTGACGCAGAAGTAGAACCAATCACATTATTGTCATCTTCCCGCTTTGAATCATCCTCAGTTCTTGCACGCTTTCCCTTTCGTCCCTTCCAATCAAACTTCCCTAATTTGGTGGAAGGAGGGAGTTCAGAGGAAGGACCGAACATATCTCCACCAGGACCCAACGCAATGTCGACGATGTGGATAACACAACGTCCAGCGGTGAAGCATGTAAGACGACCATGAACAACGACATGTTTTCCCACTGCAGGAAGTGGAGTCTTTGTGAAGCGAGAATTTTCATTCAGATAGAAGCAACGAAGCCGAATGAGTTGTTGTGGAGCAGCTCTGTACTGAGAGATGTCGATGTCGAACGCCCGATTGTGGTCGACAGTGATGTTGGTTCGAGATGCTTTTCCCACAATAACGAAAATAGGCGGTGGTACATGATCACCAGCCTGCAGGCCGACGAACTCCTGGAGTTCAAAAGTGAAAACAGTGAGATGCGCATGTGCGTCAAAACTGGTGGTAGTCGCATACCTCGTTCATGAACAATTCGAGCACTTGCTCCGTCGATTGAGAGTCAGCATCCACCGACCCCCGTGTGACGACGCAGGCAGCCCCAAAGTAGACCCCTTCCTCGAGAGGTGCTGAAGACCCTCCACCGAAGGCGAAAACCTCGACTTCAAGATCTTCGTTTCCGAGAGGGAGGAAACCGTCGTGTTTCCAGAACTGCTTCCCGGCTGCATACTGAAATGCACGTCCGTTTCGAACGCCAATGATTCCGTTCACGTTGCAGGAACTCGCCATGGTGATTTGCGAGTGAGATCGAAACAAACAACAGCAGGGCGAAGGAAAGACAGGGGAGAATGAGCAGTGTCACGTGCTTGTGGAGTTACCGCATGTCCACGTTGACGCTGCGTTCCACCAGAGGGGGGCCCCTGTTGATCATCTGACCGATCGTGAGGACCGCGGCTGAGTGAGACACGCCACGGCACCTCCGAGAAGCGAAAAGATCAAATAAGCACTGAAAAGAGGAAAGGGGTAACAGAGGAAGAGGAAGGGCGAGCGATCAGAAAAAAGGGGGAAAAGCTGCAGTCACATCGAGAAAAAGGCAGGGCGAGCGAGCTCGTCGATCGATGAAAAGGGAGATTTAGAGCAGCGCCGAGCCATCATTCGCACGACAGGGTGAGCGAACGATCAGAAAAAAAGGGGGCAGGTGGAGTTATCGACAAAGAGGGCATGGCGATCGATGGAAAAGAAAATTTACAGCAGCGCCGAGGCATCGTTCACAGGCCAGGGTCACATGGGTGGACAATCTCTAGCTTACTGTATTTTATAAGCCATTACAGATGTAGGTTGAATCCATCATGTGTAGGTGACCTGATATATGTATAAAATAAGTACAAATCTTCCGTATCTGGGCGATATCTGTCATTTGTATATTTTGTATAAATGTAGGTCGTCTTGGCAATTTATATCGTACCAATGGGCACGACATTGTGATCACACAAATGTAGAAAGCAGTCCAAACTTTGTATTATCATGGTCTATCAAATTACAGAAAATGTAGCAAAAATCAGACAGCCAGACGACAAGTGGGAGGGCCAGATGACAAGTGGGAAGGCCAGATGACAAGCGGAAGGGCCAGACGACAAGCGGGAGGGCCAGACGACAAGCAGAAGGTCCAGACAACAAACGGGAGGTCCAGATGACAAGTGGGAGGGCCAGACGACAAGCAGAAGGGCTAGACAACAAGCAGAAGGTCCAGACAACAAGCAGGAGGGCCAGACAACAAGCAGGAGGACAGGCAACGAGCAGGAGGGCCAGATGACACTTGAGGCTGAGGCCAAGGCAGTAGCACTGGTGGTGGTAGCAGACCGTGAGTGTTTGACCGAAAATTTTCGCGTGCACATCCGCTCGCTTTGTCAGATGCCTGATATGACAATTTTTATTATATACCTAATATGTACTTGTGGAAATGATGTCATTCTGGTATGAAAATCCGAGGACTATATAAAGCCTTATAAGACCTTTAGGATCACAAATATTATTTGACTAGTTATGAATATCTGTCTGTAAGATATATAGTCACGAACGTACTTTGGAAAGGTCTTGTATGGTCTTATAAGGACCTCAAAATATTTTGATCTATTATAAAGATTTGTCATCTGCGGACATAAGTTGTATGACCTTGTAAACCCTTACAAAACCCTTGCAATAAGTGCATGGACGCGTGAGATTCACAAACTATATACGGGACTAGTGGTACCCCCGATGAAAGACCAAGGTGTATGAATGGAAGCCACTCATCAAACGTAGCCCCATCCTCTCGAAGGTGTCCAATAGCTTCATGCAGTGCCCATGCAACATCTCGATAATCTGGACTCTCATCCCGAAATAGATGCTTGTAAACGCGCCTCGCCACATCTGGTGCAATCCCATCATCGATCGCCCACATTGTGCCAATGACGCCGCTGTAGCCCACAAACAACATGCCTGCTGCAATATGAATTGCCTCATCTGAGAGAGCCTGATCAACCCTTCGCTGTCTGACATGCGAAGATAAAGGCTAGTCCACCATGGGGACGTGACAACGTGATAATGTCCGATATTTTCAGGCAGCGTCCATTGGCAAGACAAAGTCCACTATTAGCCGGATTCAGGGCATCTTGGATGCCATGGCATGCGAAGTGCACCCAGTCTGCCTCCTTCATCAGCGCAAGTACTTCTTCGACCGTTCCAAGAGAGGGTTCAATGAGGGTACATCAGCAAACCTACATTTTTTCTGAGTTATCAAAATCAATGACCTTGCTGAGCTGTCTGACTTGACTGACAGCATGCTATCAGTGCTATCATTCATAAGTAATTCATTGCTATCAGCATTCTCAGAGCTATCAGCATATCAGCTTGTCAATTCACCAGTGATATCAGTCCCATCAGTCCAGCCAGTCAATCAATTAATCATCTGGTCAGTCTTGTCAGTCTTGTCATCCCATCAGTCAGTCAGTCAACCAGTCAACCAGTCATGTCAGTCTATCAGTCAGTCAGGTTGTCAGTCAATCAGTCAAGTCAGCCCATCAGCCCATCAGCTGATCAGTTAGTCATCTCTGTCAGTCACATCAGGTTGTCAGTCAATCAGTCAAGTCAGCCCATCAGCCCATCAGCTGATCAGTTAGTCATCTCTGTCAGTCACATCAGGTTGTCAGTCAATCAGTCAAGTCAGCCCATCAGCCCATCAGCTGATCAGTTAGTCATCTCTGTCAGTCACATCAGTTGGTCAGTTGGTCAGTCAGTCAGCTGTGTCAGGTTTGTCAATTTGTCAGCTAGATAGTTAGTCAGTCAACCAGTCCATTCAATAAATTAGCTTATCAGCTTGTCAGCAAATCAGTTCAGTCAGTCAGGTCAATCTATCATTGATTAGGCCATTCAGGCCTGTCAGTCTGGTCATTAATTTCAATGACCCAGAAAAAATGTAGGTTTGCTGATGTAGCAAGTGAATGCCTAATCATGTCCTTGATGCATTCTATCTCTCCATGCACATTTTGGAGAACAGTCACCTGGAAAGTTATCAAGCATTTTTTGGTGTCCGACCGGCCCCTTTGCATTTCTTCCTATCCATGCCACTGGTCTCTATGATTCTGACCAGGGTGTGAATATGCAGAATCATCATTATTCTGATTCTGCACATTCACACCCTGGTCACAAAGTGTTTGACTTCATTATCTTGTCATATGCAAGTGGGGCATATGACTGTTTCCACTTGCATCAACAAGATAATGAAGTCAAACACTTTGTGACCAGGGTGTGAATGTGCAGAATCAGAATAATGATGATTCTGCATATTCACACCCTGGTCAGAATCATAGAGACCAGTGGCATGGATAGGAAGAAATGCAAAGGGGCCGGTCGGACACCAAAAAATGCTTGATAACTTTCCAGGTGACTGTTTGGAAACATAGATCAGTGGATGGTTGTATGATACTGAGATATTCAAAGCATCCAGGACTGGTTTGACAACATCTAGCCAGTGCTGGGTAAAAGTGGGCAGTGTAAATTTACCATACTTGATTTACACCTGTAATTCATGGTATTTTACCAGTCAAGACAGAAAAATTACTGTATATGTGATCCCCATGAGCCCGAAGCTCCCGAAGTGGCTTCGAACTTAGCTGCGTAGCAGAATAGTCGGACACATAGTATAATCAAGAAAATTTTGACCCCATACAAATCTCCTCCAACTCCCCAGTGTCCCCACTGTGAGCAGCTGGAGAAAATGGAGACTGACTTTGAGCGAACGACATAGAGGGACATAGTTGGACACTACGGCGATACGGCAGCATTAGGCAGGTATTGGGACAATGATAGATAGTGTGGCACCGGGAAGTCGGGATAGTTCGCTTACACCGTAGACCATGACTGTAATCACGTGACTGCGCCAGAATTTCTGGCACTCCAACCCTCAGGGGCTCCAATTTGTCTACGAAACGCCAACATGCCCATTCACCAGTCATCTATCTCATCCACCTTGAGGTGAGACAGAACAATGCTGTACTCTGATTCCGTTGACCTAGCCATGTTACTTAGGTTTCCTGCTAATGTGGATGACGCTGTCAAATGATTCTCTCGGGGTCAGAAGATTTTATTGAAGCCCCTCGATGATCGCCCTGAGGTCAGCTTCACCACCTGCGTACTTGGTTTTCCAGGCACAAATTGCATCATTGTGTTTGCCAAACCCGACGTGGGAGATTCTGAGAAGGTGTTAATTGAAATATATGATCCTCGCTACATAGTGGAGAGGATAACCGAAAACCCTTGCTGCAAACCCCACCCGTGGAACCTCGCCAATGAACAGGCGGCTGCAATGGCTCGCACTGAGAATTCCCACCTGTCCGATGAGGAGCTGAGGCAGATATTGCACTCTCACAAGGCTGAAGAGCTGAGTGGGGAGGACCTCGTCACCCACAACATCCTCTGGGAAGAGTATTGTTATCGCCTTGTGATGGAATCCTACAAATTGGATCTCAGAGTGTACGAGCTCATGAAGGACCACCCTGGGTTTGCTTACGAGCACCTCGTAATGGCTGGCCAGTTCCTGCCACCAGATGAACGCGCCATCCGACCGCTTGCCATTGTTACTAGAGATGTAAGTGCCCTCCGTTAGCTTTCACGATATCCCCTATGATACAACCCCTTTCCCTACTTTATATGCAGGTACCCTTAGCCTAAACGGCGTTTAGCCCTTCCTTCAACAACAGTGGGTGTACTGCAGCTGATCGGCGGATGAGACTTGTATTCAATGCAATATGTGCCAGGTGGTTATTCGAGCACAAGGTCTTTGGCCAATCCAGGTTTATGTAAACTACAAGATCGAATGTTTGTGTATTTGTGGAATTAATAGGCTTCGAGGCCTCGACAGTGCTTGAGTCGGGATGTCATGAGCGGGGATCGAAGATGAAGTCGTAGGGCAGCCACCATAGCTCAATGTCAAGACGACCAAGTGAAAGTGCACGGATGGTTGCGAGAGTCGTCGAAGGTGTAGATGGACATGCTAATGGGCTGAGGACAGAGTCCGATGATGGAGAAAATATTGATGTCAGGAGCGTAGCTCACTATAGTGACCACAGCGTAGACATTTCCATTTCGTAGACCTTCAAGCTGGTATGTCAATGTCAACATCAACCCCAATGTGCAGTGCCTACGATCTCGTCACCTCTCCTTGTCCGAGCTTGAGTATTCCAAAGGCTCCTCATAAGACCCACCGCGCCGTGATGGAGAGCGGACGCCACGGAGGAAAATGATTGTCACAGCAGAACCTTCATACCACTTGAACATCGCGACCAGGACTTCTTGGAGGACAAAGTGGTCTGCTTTATTGATGCAACATGTATCGCTCCATGCCCAGTGGAGCCCGGCGTCCTGCGATATCTTACAGAACATTTATAGCTTGTTGTGGGTGAACGACTCGTCGAACAGGGGCTCATTATCTTCCCAAGTGTGCGAAAACGTGGCGTAGCGGTAGTACTTGGCGACCTCTCGGTGGATGTGGGCAATATCAATGTCCATCTTCATGAAGGAGATCAGCTCCTTGAAGAGTTGAAGTGATTCGAACCATGATGCTTGCTTGGACTTGCCAAGAAGACGAGCATAGGCGGTGTGAATGAGGATACGGGGTGAATCCCGGATGACATTCTGAACTGCCCTGCGAATCGCGGCTTTCGACTGTGATGGGCTAACACGCTCTGTAAGGTAGAATCGGTGAAAAGATGTTAGTATGATGTTGATGCACTCACCACGAATCTTTCGATCAGGTGATTGAAGTGTCTTCGAGAGCATCGTCTCAAAGATCGCTATGGCATCGTCGTAACGTCCTGCCCTGTGTAAAGCCGCGTGCTTCCTCTCGTAGCCCATGGAGACGAGGGATCGAGTCTTATCACCTGGGTATAAACAAGAGCTAACGTGCGCGAGACAAGAGACGAACCTCGTTTGCATCCTTTAAGCCATCCTCCAATAAATCCCCAGCTATGTATGCCTTGCTTCGCATGATGAGGCCCTGTTGCGAGGATGGATCGAGAGAAAGCGCTGCAGAATACACGGAGATGGCTTCGACATGTTGCCCGGCATGCCTTGCCGTATCTCCTAGATACTCTAGTTTCTGGGACGAATGATGTTTGAATCCTGATAGGGAAGTGTCACATAAACGACAATGCCTATGCAGAATGCTCACCAAGAACGTAATTTGCATGTTCGAAGTGTCGGTTTGCCTAACCCTGTGGTTCCTCCATCATCTCGTGGAGGCAGACAGTCGCATCCATTATCTTGTTGAGCATGTCGAGTTGTTCACAGATAATTCGATAGATCGTGAATCTTGAGGCCACAAACTTCATGCAGGAGAGGGTCAGGCGCATGGGGTTTGCCTGAGCCAGGAGCACTTACGTCGTCAATGCAAGCCAAGACATCTTCCCACGAGCCTCTTGTCAATTTCAGTTAAGCTCACTCTTTCAACAGCAGAGTAGGGGCATAGAGCTTCGACATATGTCCGTCTTGGGCTGCCTTCGAGGTCGTGTTGTCTCTGCTCTCACGGGTAGACAGATATAGAAATCTGCCGTGAAGTTCTGAGTGCATAGTCGACGACACAGCAAGACACAACTGACCCGAAACCCACGATCATCATATAGACCTCCCCGTCGATTACGGTAGTTATCATCGTCAGTAGAGATTCACCTGCTCCTTCGTGCGACCCGCCGCATACAGGGCCTTGCAAAGACACTTCCGTAACGTGGTGTCAAGATCATCAAATTTCCAGCCGGATATCTGCCAAAAATTGAGCGCAAATGAGATATAACCGTCAGGAAGCTTACCAGTGAGACCACGGAAAACAGCACTCTGACAGAGATCACGTGAACCTTTATGTCCTTGCTTGCACACCATTCACGACGTCGTCTGTGCACGAAAACAATCCTTGCACGTTACTTGACCCAACCTAAAACAGCACGCGATGGCAGAATTCCTTCTCTCGAGGTGGACATGGACTCCTTTGAGGCTGCTGGGATTCAACCCCCGGTAGTCGCGTCGTTGCGCGCCGCTTTTCCAAATGTTCAAAAGCCAACTGCGATGCAGAGAAAGCTGATACGCGCAATGACTAACAATCGAGATGTCTTGCTTCAGGATGACACTGGAACCGGAAAGTGCGTTGGTTAGTCCACAAGACGCGTTCAGGGAGACTAATTTCCACCCCCAGGTCTTTCGCGGCAATCCTGGCCCTGCTAAGCAAATTCTCGGCGCGAAAAGCGAGCTCAGTTGTGGACGAAAACAATGACGGTATCGGGAAGGCACCCAGAGGCTTGTTAATTGTACCGCACCGGGACCTTGCGTATCAATACCTACATTGGATCCACCATATGACCCTGCCTAACGGAGACACACCATCCTCGTTGGCGGAATACGCGCAGGTTCTCGTTCGAAATGCAAACAAGTCCACAATGCGAAGCTTACCTGTTCGCATGCAAGAAGCGATCCGATCCTCATCATCCGACCAGGATCTATTGATCCATAAACCCCCTCACATCCTCATTGCCACTCCTAACGCAGTACTGGAGCTTATGGAGCACCAAACTTGGTTTCAACTAGCTACACCCTCTACAGTCGTGGTGGATGAGGTGGATGCGCTGCTGCGCGTCCCCAGTAGCAAACTCCCGAAAGAGCGCAGAAGAGTGTCTCGAAAGCAGTCAGAGAAGCACGTCCCTGACCTCGTCCGAATCCTGGATAGACTCTACCCCCATCCGGAAACAAGCAGTCAATGGACCGACGCTCACGTTCCAACATGGACGAATCGCTCGAACACGCGCATACTGCGCCAGCTTACAGGCCGCAGTTGGTGATGATCAGTGCTACGCTGCGCAATAGGTTGCAAAGTGCATTATTCAACACCTTTGGGTGGGTACAACGCGGGGAGGCAGTGAAATTGATCAGACAACGCTCCTCAGCTGTGCCTTCCCATAGATTGGGTCGGAGTGCAATGCACCACGTCCTTGTAGTATCAAAGACAGGTGATATCAAGAACATTATTGGTGCTCTTCCGTCGCAGCCGGATGTCAGTGGTGATGCGACCTTGGAGAACGATGTGGACAACGCGGAAGACGCTGTTTTCTACGACAGCGACGATGACCCGGAACTCGTGGACGAGGCAGACAAGGGTAAGAAGTGGCGTTTGGTTGTTTATTGAGGACTCATCGTCTTGCAGAACTGCTCCATGCTCCATTAGCCTTTGATCCAGCCGCATTGGAGGCAGTTGCTGGTGTATTTGCTCTCGATGTGCCTCGGGCCGCACTGTTTGTGTTACCAGCGACCGCAGCTGTGCGCAAAATTGTTTTTGAACTGCGACAACTGGGTGTCAATGCGCAACCACTTGATTTGGTGGAAAACGAAGCCAGTCGAACTCATGTTCTATCCCGGATGGACGAAGATGTTTCGGACGAGAATCCAGTGTTGATCGTCGCCACACTCGCTACGGTCCGGGGAATTGATCTTCCGGATCTGTCGCACGTCTTCATGCTTGGAGTGCCCGAAGGACGGTCGGGAGATGCATATCTGCACGTTGCAGGACGGGTGGGACGATTCGGGAGACAAGGCAAGGTGGTCACTATCCTGGAAGAGCGCCAGGAAAAGCGAACAGGGAACAAGGTAGTTGTGACGGATGAGCCCAGGAAGATGGCCATCCTTCTTTCACGGATTGGCGTGCAAGCGAGTAGACTGGAACATTTTGACTGAGCGCCTGTATCAAACATGGTGATGAAACTCGGCGTGCCTGCGGAGGTCAAGGAAACGAGATGAATTGACATACATACTTCTATACCACCTCTATATCCGCTTGAGACATAAAATTCTCGTCGCGTTGGCATCCAAATGTTTGATCGAAAGCGAAGACGGACGGTACAGTCACACAGGCACCACCGTTGCGGCTGACTATTAGGACACTTGCCGGCCTGCGTCTGCCTCGCCCTCCTCGGGCTCTTCCTTCTCCCCCTTCCCCTCCCTCTTCGCTCCTCTGCTAACGATGAGACCCTCAACTACCTTCCTCTCCCTTCTCTTCTCGTCCCTCCTTCTCCCCGTCTCAGCTCAGTCCTCCCCCTCGCCAAACTCGACCATAACCACGGCCTCCCAGACACAGACCCCGACTCCGTCCTCAAATCTCACCACTTTTCTTGCAACGAGTTTTTACACCGCAACATCCGTCAGTCTTTCTGGCAGCCAATCGATCCCGTTCACCACCGTGGTTCCCACCGTCTTTAATGTCACCAGCACACTCCCAACACCCACTGCTTCAACCTCTCCCTCTCCTTCCCCAACCCCCATCGTGCTTGCCACACGAATCACCCCCGCTTTTGGCGTTCTAGGAGCTATCCTCATCCTCACAGGCCTACCGAGTGCGTTCTGGGGCCATAAGAATAGATGGTGTGCTGTTTCCCCCACACCACACATCCATTCGCTGAGCTTCGGTCTTTCAGGACTTCCTTCTTCCTCATCGGATTTTATACCCTCTCCCTCGTTTGCTTCGTTCTCGTCGTCAAATTTGGCATCCTCCCAGCAGTAAATCCCCCGAACAAGACGCTCCAAGGCATGTTCGTCCTTGCCTGCTCCGTGGCCGGTATAATGGGAGGCGCCTTCACCATCTTCTTCTGGAAGGCCACCAAATACTTCATCGGGGCCTGGGGAGGTTTTGCCTTTGGTTTGTGGATTCAATGCTTCAGAGATGGTGGCCTCATTCCGTCCGTCGGACTACGCTGGATATTGTATATTGGTACGATCTTGATGCAGCTGCATTCCGGACCTAACCACCTTCCCAGCCTGCGGGGTCGTGGCCTTTGTGCTTTGCACCATACCAAAGCTTCATTGGCACATGTTGCTTCTAGCAACTGCCTTCGTCGGTTCATCGGCATTCATGCTTGGCGTTGATTGTTACACCACTGCCGGACTCAAGGAAGTACGTAAAACGCTTCGTGCTTCGTGCCTTTTCGCTTCGGTGCTCACATATTCTACTAGTTCTATGTCTGGAATTTGGGTTTCAGCAGTTTGTTCCCCAAGTACACCAGTAACCACATTGCGTTTCCTGTCTCCCAGACAATGGAGATTGAGCTTGGCTTGATTGGTGCGGTCGCTCTTATGGGAGGCGCCGTCCAATTGCGTATCCTTCGCGTTCTCCAGCGTAAGCTAAAAGAGATCGCAGAGGAACAAAGGCGCAGAGATGAAGAAGCCGAATTGAACATGTCTGATCGATTTGTGGAGCTCGCCAAAGAGAAAGAGGAGTGGGAGAACGACCACCCATCCCTTGGGACGCATGCTCGGTCAGGCAGCGGATACTCGGGCACACCTCTCATGAAAGAATTCCCGACATCTGGTTCCCATGAAGGTCGCTCATCCACTTTTACTCTCGTTGGTGGTCGTGCTCGGCATACCTCCGGTGTGTCCGACTTCATGGCAGCCCCAATGCCTGAGGACGACCTCAAGCGTACTGCGAGAAGTTCTCAGGCTGCGGGAACTTTACTCCCTCATCTAAACCTTGGAATCGGAATTCAAGATGACGTCCCAGCAGGCTTCATTACCGATAGAGAGCCCGAAGTCGGCAAAGAAGCCCGGGAAGCCCAGAGGGCCAAGATTTCCGCCGAGCTGAGCGACCTCGTCCGCAAGGAGGAACTCCTTGCTGAAATTCAGACTATCAGGCGTTCCATAGATGCGTTGCGGTCAGAAACGCCTGGCGTAGACTCTGATGATTCGCGCTCACGCAAGGTCTCGCTCACCTCACGTCGTACTCTCAGTTACGACCTCGACAATGCCATTACCCCTCGGCCACACACACGACCTCCTAGACAACCTGATCCGCGTGGCCGCGCACTGTCCATGGAATTGTCCAAGCTCGTTGATGCACCTCCCCTTGGCGCCTCCATAAGCCGTCCTACAAGCGTTCCCTTGCCGAAAGATGATGATTGGGACGCTTACGTACGTGACCGCAAATTACTTCAGCCACCATCTGGTGTGACCGCACCGATTCCAACCACGCCTGTCTCTGCCACCATGCCCAACGCCCAACGTCTCCCTATTCCTCAGGCAGTAACCCACGCTCTCGTCCAGCGCAAGCATCGAGAGAGCATGCTCGAGGTCAGCGGCAACGACAGCACCCCCAAGGATACTTCAGATGAAGATGTACCCATTGCCACTGCACTCCCTGGTGTAGCAAGGGTGCAGATGAAGAAGTCACAGAGCCATACAAGTAGTAACATTCCCGCTGTCCTGCTACAACCACCTGGTCATGCACCTGTGTTCGAACAGCCCCCGCCCAACACCATCCCCCATATCCTCACCCGTCCCCGTCCTTCGAAGAATGCCCCCGAGCCCAACCCAAATATCCCTCTTGTGTTACCCCCCACGCGGCCTATCAGAGCAGCTGCTCAGGACACCGCTTCGAACGTGCCCTTCATCTTGCCTCGTGGCAACGTTGTCTCCCCCGTTCCTCAGAAGGCTGAGCCACAACGTATTGCGACGTTCGAGGAACTTGAGGAGCGCCATAGACTAAAGATGCATGTGCTGCAGAATCCAATTACTCAGGCAGAGAAGGACTCTGCGGACCTAGCGGCGGCCAAAAGTCGCTGGGAGCGATCAATGGCGATTGAGCGGGAGGTAGTAAACAGACGCCAAGCGGAGAAAGTGGCGGAACGCGAGCGGGAGGAAAAAGCAAAGCGCAAATCGGACGATGGATATGGACCGGGTAAACGTGGTTCGACAACGGGCGGAGCAAAACCTGGTGATCGCAGCCACGGTGCCAATACCTTGAGCGCAGGCAAGCTCGCTGCGGCGGGCGGTGGACCCAACGCCTCAAGTACATCGAAGCGGCAGTCGATGCTGAGAGTTGAGGACTGGCAACGATACCAGCATGACGTAGAGCTGGGCATCCGCGCTGACCCTAGGGGGTCTAAACGAGACTCTCGGACGCTTGTCAATGCGACCGTCCCTTTCCCTGGTCAGAGTCGAGGGCGCGACGGAGGCGGTGATGGGCGAAGGTTGTCTGGATTTCCCCGTGACCCTCCGAGCTAGATTACGAGTTTGGACGAGTGTTCTTGATGGCACATGAGGACTGTTGACTTGACGGACCATATTGGAATATTACGTCGTATTTTACCACCGCTGTTCGACTCATCTACGTCTATGTTTTTGCATTTTTAGGACGGGGCCCGAGAACAGCGTGAGAGAAAGAGAGTGGCAGTGTGGGAGTATTGTGGCTGAATTCCCACGGGGAGGCACGTGTTGGTATGTATTTGTCATCAGCGCGACATTGAACGACTCTCAGGCTTTTCTCGTTTTTCCCACCTCTGTTGTCGATTCCCACAGCTGGCAGCCAACATCGTTATCCCTGGCGGGAAACTGTTATGAGGACATTTCATCCTTTCTCTTCCCCACACGTCTCAATGCCCGACGCCGCTCACCTCGACGCTCATCTCCACCAGGTTGCGTCAAAGAGCTCGTCTCCACGACCTCCTTCCCCGCCCCAACCGTCACTCGACATTCTCGTAGACACCACCTCTCCTCCCGCTGAACATATTCCCCACCAGTCCACCCAACAGCTCTCCTCCGTCAAACCTCAGCCCCCCTCCTCCAACAATGGCGTCGTAAGCCATACTCACCCTACCGTGACCGCCGCCCCACCATCCGTCCTTTCTAATCCCGATCCGAGCGCGTCTCTCCAGTCTATCCTTGCCGCGAGCCGCAAAGATCAGTTGCCCCAAGAGTCTGCCCTCCATCACTGGGCCATTCCTCCTCCCCCTCCTCAACTCACAGCTTCACATCACGTCACCTTACTTCCACAAGTAAGTCTTTCCCTTACCGAGCGCTTAAACGCGTCAGTGTTCACCCTCCTTCCGCGATAAGCCCTCCGGTAGTAAGAACAGTAAGCGCAAACTCGAAGAAGGGGAACAGGAAGATCCCTATCCAAAAATTCGTCGTACCGTGCGCGATCATGTCTCCCAGGACCCGGCGCGCGTCATACCGATGACCACTGTAATGTGTCTGCATGCCGCCGTCGCCCAAAAATCATATGGCAGCGAAAAGCGTTTCCTCTGTCCCCCTCCTATCGTCCATATTCAGGGACCAGTATGGCAGATGCGCTCCCAGCAGCTGTCCATGGCTGTCGTTTCTGAGCAAGGAGAGCGCTCCTTTGATCAGAAAACCTCTTGGACAACAACATGACTGGTAGTTTCAAGTTCCTCCACGTCACCGGTACCGCCAAGGCAAAGAGCTTCACTCTGTCTCTCGATATCATGGATCCCCCTTCGGCTACGGGAGAGGGCGGCGATAATACTGGTGGCCGTGTTTGGGCGTCGTTTGATTCAGCTCCTGTAACAATTATATCTAAGCCCTCGAAGAAGACAGCCAAGACACGTAACATCTCCTCGTGCATTCTGGCTGGAGGTCCAGTCTCTCTTTTCAACCGTATCAACTCACAAACGGTTCGCACCAAATACATGACCATTGACTCTGCCCAATTGTGTGCTAGTAACGTCAGTTGGTCAGCTTTCAATGTAAATGTAGTGCACCGTCCAGAGGATGCGACGCCGGTCCATGGTATGTTTTCACGTGACCTGAAAGTATTATGTGCGAATACTCACGTTCACAATACTACAGGCGGCCATCAGGCCGTGACGTATGGGTGTGAGGTGGTGTTATCGGACACGCTTTCTAATATCGCGACATCACCCCTCATCATTCGCAAAGTAGACAAAGGCCGGGTATCTGCAGAAGATGGCGGCCCCGTCAGTCAGATGCAAAAAATAGCATTGCAACGCGTCAATGCCGATGGCTCAAGACACTACTTGTCTGCCGCAGGGCCCCTCCCTGGCCCACCAGGAGTTACCGCATCTACTTCTGGAGTGTCATCACAGGGTGGAACGCATCCTCTTATCTTCCAATCACCACGTGTCAGAGAAGAAATGAAAGATGGCGTCCGAGTACTGTCTGACGAAGTTGATGATTATCTTTGTTGGACAATCGTCGGCATTTGTATGTATATCGTGTATCATTCATAATTTGATTTGCTGACCACACCATTCATAGCCAAGTTCCAATACACGTTTTTCGATGCGTTTGGTCAGAACAATTCGATACCCGAACTTCCTATTACGCCATTCCCAACTCTGTTTACGCCTCCGAACTACCATCCAGCAAATAACACCTTGGAACTGACAGTCTCCAACTTCTTTTATGAAGATCCGAAGACACGCGCGCAGCAGCCACTCACAGTCTACCTTGGGAATGTTGGTCCTCTCCGTGCACGTTGCTTTCCGCCGCACGCACCAGGTCCACTCACGAATATCTACTTACGGCGGTGGGATCCCAGGGCCTTCATCCGAGTTGACACCAAACGACGGGGCCGTGCCGGGTGTTTCCTCCAATGTTACTGCGGGGAGATACACACCGTTGCACACACTGGTGACAGTGGAACTGCCTTCGCTCAATGAAATCATCAAAGCACTCCAGGAGGACGTCATTCCCCCTAATGCTTTGACTACCGACGGTGCAACAACTGGACCTCATACAGCACCACCTGGTGGTGAATGCGCCGCATTGGGGACCCAGGTTGACGGGTCAACCGGTGGTGGCCCTCAAACTGCCAACAACTCACCGCAGCCATCAATTACCAGCAGTAGCCTGCCTATTCTATTTATCAGGTCCTCTGATGGGGTTGGCTACCATTCTGGAAGAACAATAACATGCGAGAATGTATTCCAATCCATGGATCTTAGTGGGATGGCTCCCGGTCACGTTCTCACACCACCTGGAGGACCAACAGCAGACCCAGGTTGGCTCGCTGCTGCTCAGGCTGCAGCAAGTGCGAATGGAGGATTGCACGGGTGGACACTGAGGGTATTGTAACGTTTATCATCGCCCTTGTGTTGTGTTCTTTTGCTTGTTTTTCGCTATATACGTTGTGCCTCGCTCCCACTTCAGCTCTCGTTTTTATGCCGGGATGATGGTCTGGCTTGTATGCATGCGGGACCAAAGAAAGATGGATATACATCGTAATGTTATTGCAGTTGTTCATGGACACGTTCGTGGGGGAAGGTCGTACCTGAACGCGATTGGCAGGGCGAGTCAGGCTCCGATAAAAACGCTAAAGGCCGACGCGACCCTTTCCTTCCACACGCTTCCGCATCGCGCCTAACGTACAGCACAAGGCCATCAGGTAAGTCTGATACACAGTCGATCGATAAGATCGGCCTTGGCCTCTCCTTTTTTCCCTACCATCAGCCGTCTCCTCCCACAGAGGTGCTGAACGTCTCTCTTTATTCCCCTCCCACTATAGATCACCCACTCTGTACCATCAAACAAGCCAAGCATGTTCATCTACGATGGTATCCGCTCTCAGCTCGAGTGGAACTCTACCCTGAGCCCCTGCAAAGGCCATTCACCCAACTGCTGAAACCAAGTACCTTCGCAAGGTATGTCCCATTCTTCGTCTGCAGGCCGACTCAACGTTCACACATCCTTTAGACCGCCATCATCGCGACGATTGGTGCGAATCCAGCCAGTGTATGATCGCTCGATCAAGGTTCTCATATCGTTGCAGGTCCAAACACAAATTCCGTCGAAAAGCTTGCCGCATTGAGGCGTGCAGGTGTCAATGTCGGTAAGTCGCTTCCTCAGCGATGCGATGGTGCCATCATATTGTGACGAACCTCAGTCCGCATGAACTTTTCCCATGGCTCGTACGACTATCACCAGAGTGTCATCGACAATACCAGAAAGATGGTCGCCGGTGAGCCACTATCTTCTCTCGAGACTCTCTACAGGAGTTGAAACATATCTGAAGCCGAGCCCGGTCGTCCTGTCGCGATCGCTCTGGATACTGTATGTACCCTGAGCACTCGATTAAAGGATCGAGCTCATTATACCTTAGAAAGGTCCTGAAATCCGTACTGGTTTGATGAAGGACGGAAAAGATGTATGCATATATCCTGGTCTCTGTCGATCAGATGACTCACCCTCGCTTTAGATCCCCATCAAGGCGGGACATGAATTCATAATTACCACGGACGACAAGTACAGCGAATCTTGCGATAGCGAGCGCCTTTGGCTTGACTATGTCAGTAATTTCCGTTGACCAACATATCTTGGCGTTCTCACCACTCCCTTTCATCACAGAAAAACCTTCCCAAGGTCACTGCACCAGGAAAGCTCATCTACGTCGACGACGGTGATCCCTCCGATTCGACTCTTGAAGCATATACTCACCTACATTCAGGTATCCTGTCTCTCCTCGTCTTGTCGATCGATGGTGGCAACGTTCGCGTCGTACTCTGAACAATGGCACCCTCTCTTCTCGCAAGGGTGTCAACCTCCCCAAGACGGACGTAGATCTCCCGGCGCTTTCTGAAAAGGACAAAAAAGACTTGCAATTCGGCGTCAAGAACGGTGTCGACATGGTCTTCGCGTCCTTTATTCGCCGTGCTCAGGATGTCAAGGACATTCGTCACGTCCTAGGTCCTGATGGTGCTAGCATCAAGATCATTGTCAAAATCGAGAACGAACAAGGCGTAGAAAACTTTGACGAAATTTTGCGGGAATGTGATGGAGTGATGGTTGCTCGTGGTGACCTTGGTATCGAGATTCCTGCTAGTCAGGTCTTCCTGGCTCAAAAGATGATGATTGCGAAATGTAACATTGCCGGAAAGCCTGTGATCGTTGCTACGCAGATGCTTGAGGTGAAGCCCGACCTGTTTCTTGACTTTGATTGAGAGCTAATTTAATCTCCTGCAGTCCATGACAGTGAGCAAGAATGTCTTTTTTTTTGGTATGGTTCACTAAGAATAAATAAGTACAACCCGAGGCCTACACGTGCAGAAGTCAGCGATGTTGCCAACGCTGTGCTCGATGGTGCCGATTGTGTCATGTTGTCAGGGGAGACTGCGAAAGGAAGCTATCCCGTGGAATCTGGTAGGTATTCCGCATGTTTCAGTTCAGAGTGATCGTCTGAAATAGTCCAAGTTCTCATGATGGCGGAGACGTGCCTCCTTGCTGAAGCCGCTATTTGCTATCCCCCTCTATATGATGAGCTGAAGGCAATCCAACCTCGACCCACGGAGACGGTGGAAACCGTAGCGATCGCCGCGGTTGCTGCAGCCTCCGAGCAGAGCGCTAGTGCTATTCTTGTGCTATCCACCAGCGGCAACACCGCCCGCTTGGTGTCCAAGTACCGGCCCCTAGTCCCAATCATCACTGGTATGTTGGTCCAAGAATGACATGACGTCGTACTGATACCGTGCAGTGACCCGCAACGAGCAGACTGCTCGTCAGATCCACTTGCATCGTGGATGTTACCCATTCTGGTACCCCGAGCCACGCGGTATTCCCGAGAGTCAATGGCAGAAAGACGTGAGTTGTGGTCCAAAGAATCTCTTGAGCGCATCTCGAGTGTTTTCCCTCCAGGTTGACAATCGCATTCGTTTCGGGCTGAAGAATGCTCTTGAGTTGAACATTATCAAGACTGGCACGACCATCATCGCCGTCCAGGGATGGAAGGGAGGTCTCGGGCACACCAACACCCTTCGGATCCTGTCCGTTCCAACTGACGCTGCTGATCTCGAACTGCAGCCCCTGGGTGCGAATTGAGTTTGTAACATAGAATGTCGTTTTCCGACGATGTAGAAGTTTCTAAGTAGTTACGTAAGTTGAGTCGAAGCGTCACATTGCAGATGGGATTTGAGATTACTTTAGCGAACATGACTGGATCCCACTGTCAGAGCTCGTTCTCCGTCCGTCCCTTCTTTGCCATGAACCATCACGTTCCTTCTGCACCCCAACATGTCAGGCTCATCTAGCTACGCGTCGGTCCTCAAGCGCGGTCGGTTCATCCACCATACCGATTCGTTTGCTGTCCAAGAGAAAATGGACACCCGGGCCACCCGCAAATCATATGGGCTGATCCCTCTCCCTGCCTCTGCGCTCGGCGCCAAACCACGCCGTGTTCGCGTTAGGGTAGTAAGCTTCACACACGTACAATCCACATCTTGGCTTGGCTGCAAAGGATTCCTCCCTCGATGTTGCGCTTTCCTCGGAGGACTCTTCGCCATGTGTATGGTCCTGATACTTCTGGGCACAGAGGGTGCAAGTTGGGCTCCGACTTTTAGAGATTCAACCCTGGTGTTCAGCAGGGATGAGCTACAAAGAATTTGGCGATGGGAGATAGATAGCGGCCATCATCCAGGTAGTGCAAAGAGTAAGACATTTTGCATCGTTTGCGGAGGTGTGCATGTTTAACGTTGCTCCAGTACCGGAACAGATAGGGTTCACCACCACCATACTTAATCCTGCTCTACCGCCTGCCAAGGCACACGCGCTCGTTTCGTCGTTTACTCCTCCTCCGGGCCCCGTAATTATCACAACCCGAGGCATTGGTCCTCAAAGGACATACCATATAGTACAAACTCCCTCTCAAGATCTTGATACAGTTGCATACCCACCTAGACCAATTTCGGGGAGCATCGCGGACTTCGATATAATACTAGATCACTGCAATTTTGTTAGCGGGAAGGTGAGCCATACCTTTATTCCCTTCAGGCCGAAATCTGAAGACAGTCAGTTTGTCCGTGACTGTCTTGAATTTCTGCGAACGGGCGCCGGCCTGGATAATGGGCGACGAGTGCGGCGAGGAAATCTGGACAAGGTCAAGTATATTTACATGGAGGAAGGATCTAACGCACCAGATTTACATTTTCAGCAAACTACTATTCCTCTGGTCCCTGCCGCACAGCCAAACAGACGGCATGGCCGTATTGCAGGCTTGCAGAAGAAAAAAGGTTCATCATGGGAGTCTCCCTTGAGCCTTCCACCGTCACAGGGTCATCGTTTTGACACGAACCCTATGGCGCCATGCGATTCGCAAAATCCACGTATTTTCCACATGTATTGGGCTGGTCCATTCGATGACAAGCCGTATACCTCCCTTCTTTCGTTCTTGTTCACTCAAAACCTTGGACTTCAACTCAAAAACAGTCGTGGGTTAGCGTGTCGCCCTCAGTTTTGGGTTTGGATCAATCCTTACCCAGCAGCTGCTACCCCCGCGGGTTCAGTGCTGACAGACATGTATCAGTCTCTGAACGCGAACCCTTGGGCAGTCCCCTTCTTACATCCGCGCTTCAAGGACATCATCAAGTTCAAGTTCTGGAACACGACTGAACAACTTGACAGTATTCCGGAGCTTCGGGACGAATGGCGTTCAGTAAATACACTCTTCAATTCTGGCGGCGTATCTGTCAGCGTTCCTGATCCCAATCCTACGAGATGGAGGTCCAGTGATGGGATAGTTGACCGCTTAGGCTCGAAATCGGAAGCATCGTATGACAGACTCTCCGTGATCTTGTCAGACATGGCTCGATTTATCCTCACTCATCGTTTTGGTGGTATTTACATTGATGCAGACACCCTACTCCTCCGTGACTGGGAAGAGATATGGGGGTGGAAAGGGGCGTTTGCCTATCGCTGGTCTTATCACGGTTTTTATAACACCGCGGTACTCCATCTCAACAAGGGTTCCGCCCTTGGGTCGTTCCTGTTCCGGACTGCCTTGAAGAACGGATTCGATTTCCACCCCAGCTCAATTGCTCGCTACTTGAAGGATGCACATCTATCTCCACTGTTGACTCAACTTCCTGACGCGCTTTTTGATCCTGCTTGGCTTAATACTGAGGGGTTGCAGCATGAACGTCCACCTCAACCTTTCTTTACTTCGTGAGTTGTTCTTCCTATACAGACAGAATTTGTTGCTAACCCGCCTGTTAGTTTTTCCGACTTTTTCAGCACTCCTGCGCGTCAGGGTGCTGCTCCCCTTGCGACTGGCTTTGATGGGTTCTTTAAAGGCGCGTTTTCGTATCATTTCCATAATTCGTGGTATGCTACACTCTGCCACTAGCGGTGGATCTCACTCGCTTACACACTCGACTAGGTGGCGGCCATTCGATCCGGCTCGGCACTGGCCTGATCTCGGGCCACGTTTTGCGGAGAGTGAACGTGCTGCCAGAGCAGCCGCCAACCCCGACGGTGATCTGGACAGCGGGTTGGAGGAGATTGACGACGACAAGGTGGATCTTGACTGGGCTACAGTGTTGAAACGGACATTTGAATCGTACATTCGTGGCGAACGCCCAAACATGTACGGGGAATGGATACGATGGTACTACTAGTTTTTGTACTGCTGCGGAATGTACAAGAGAGGAAATATTTTCGCGCGCAGCCGCTGCACAGAATTTTTGTGACGACTGGTTATTCTCGAATAAAAGCCTCAAACGCGAGCTTCCGTCCTCTGGACTCATGCCATCGCTCAATTATTTCTCTATACCGAAACGTGCAAATGGCTATCCAGACAAGACACGTCTGACCAACGGCCTCCCAACGTACTCCTCCGCTGTCCAGGAGAAGATGCACAGACATTCTCGTTCCATGTCCTGGACAGTCCCCATCTCCGTCCCGATCCCTGGCGTGCGCACTCGCAGGCTGCGTCTCTTCATGCCAAACCCCGTCCGCATGCAACAACTTGGCCTCTCGCGCGTCGGTAGGCGACGAGGACCGCTCATCGTCTTCCTGTTCTTGATCGCCTCTCTCTGTACATTCTTCTCCTTTGCCCGTAGGTTTGGTCCTGAGGAGAAACAGTGGACCCCCAATTTCGGAGAGTCATCCACACTCGTCTTTGGCAGAGGGGACATCCAGCGAATTTGGAAGTGGGAGATTGCTAGTAGCCATTACCCCAGCAAGAGGGAGAGTAAGTTATCAGAGTACCCTCGCAATCTTGCCCATCGTTAACACACGCCGTCAGTTCCAGAGCAAGTCGGTCTGACGGCTCCACCTCTAAATCCTGCTCTCCCTCCACGAAAAGTCCCCACTATTCCTTCTCGATTCAGACCGCCGCCCGGTCCCGTGGCTACGACGACTCGGGGGGACGGTCCACGCCGTGTCTACCTTGACATCCAAAGTCAGCCACCAAATGTCGCCTACCCTCCGCGTCCCGTTCCCGGTTCTGTCGCTGATCTAGACATCATCATGGAGCAGTGCGATTTTTCTCAGAACAAGGTTAATTATAGTATTTAACCATGCGTCTGCGTCATACTTATTCTCGTGCACTCAGTATGTTCGTGATTGTCTTGAAGTCCTCCGCCTCGGCGCTGGCCTAGACAACGGTAATCACATGAGGATTGGCAAGATTGGACGAGTGGAAGTACATCTACATGGAGCAAGACCGCGAAAATTTCACTGAACCAGCACAAATATCATTGGCAAATGTCATCGCGCCACGTGCTGTGGAGTCTGGCGGCGTCCAGGATCCTAATGCTGGACTGACCAAAAAGCGTGGAGTGGAATGGGAACCTCCTCTACTTCTCCGCCCAACATTGCAACACACCCCCTACTCCAGTCTCCCGTCACCGTGCGACCCTGAAAATTCCCGCCTCTTCCATATGTTCTGGACCGGTCCCTTCACCGACAAACCATACCTCGCACTTCTGTCTTTTCTGTTCACGCAAAATCATGGACTTCATCTGAAAGAGGACCCTGAACCCAACGTCTGCCGGCCAGAATTTTGGTTGTGGATAAACCCTGGCCCCGCAGCCTCCATCCCTAATCCTTCGGCCCTTACTGACATGTATGAGCAACTGAAGACGAATCCTTGGGCAGCTCCGTTTTTACACCCCAGGTTCAAAGATGTTATCAAGTTCAAGCTCTGGAACACTACTGACCAGCTTGATGGTATCCCTGAACTCAAAGATGAATGGCGAGAGCTCAAGGAAACTCTATTCAACTCTGGAGGCCATATTATCAATGTTCCTGCTGATCGATCCAAGAGTGCCGAGGCTTCTCCGACCGGTAGCTCAGATAATAGCACCAATACTGTCGCGACTCCAAAACCATCTTCCACTAGCAACGACAAGCCCGATGAAGATGACATGCTCAATCGCACCGGTTCCAAGTCTTCGTCATCATACGATCGTCTTTCCGTTATCTTGTCTGACATGGCTCGGTTCGTACTATGTCACAGGTTTGGTGGCATTTACCTTGATGCGGACACCATCTTCCTACGGGATTGGGAAGAACTCTGGGGTTGGAAGGGAGCGTTTGCATATCGGTGGTCACGTCTGGAGAAGTACAACACTGCAGTACTTCGTATGAACAAGAACTCCGCTCTTGGATCGTTCCTCTTCCGCACGGCCCTCAAAAATGGCTTGGATTTTCATCCCATGACGGTTTCCCGATACACAAAGGACGCACATTTGGAAGGTCTCCTTTTACGCCTTCCGGATGCTCTTTTTGATTCCGCGTGGCTTAATACGGAAATCTTCCAGCGCGAGCGACCCCCTCAACCATACTTTATTGAGTGAGTACCAGTATATCGACTGACAGTTAACATTGCTGATAAACTTGCAAAAGATTTGCCGACTTTTTTAATACACCTACGCAAAATAGTGCAGCACCGCAGGCTTTAGGTTTCGAGGGTTTCTTCCGTGGTGCATACTCTTATCATTTCCATAACTTTTGGTGAGTCCTTTGCGTAGTCTAACGTGGTTGCGTTGCTTGATCTGTGCACTCAGGTGGAAGCCATTTGATCCTTCGCGCAATTGGCCAGACCTTGGACCCAGGTTCTCTGCTGGGGAGAAAGCTGCACGCGCTGCCGCCATGCCAGATATTGAGCCCGAAGAATGGGTAGACAGAGTCTCCGATGACAAACGAGACCTTGACTGGGCAACTGTCCTCAAACGAACCTTTGAGGCATACGTTCGTGGCGAACGGCCAAACATGTACGGAGAATGGCTTCAGTGGTGACGACTTATGGGGTCCCGCTGTCCAGCTCGCGATCTTCCCTACCCAGTGGACAATCTATTACTCCGATATTCAGCCCACATTTTTCACGATTACGCATATCGTACATGCATACAATTTGCATTTTCCACTATTGTCGGATTAGAATTCTGACTCCTTCCAGTGCGAACTGTGGCATTATATACCAAATTTCTGATGACGGTCCTGGTCAATACAATCCACATTTTAATTCATTCCATGCTAGCTAGTTCATGTGCAAAAAAGTCGCAGCAGTGGTCTAGCTGTAGAATTTGCATAGGACGGATAACATATTCGAATTCTAATCTCCTCTCGGAACACTGGCTGTACAACTGAACCTTCTCTTTTGGAAGATAATTTGCGTTATTCATGGAGTTTGAGCTTTGCTCCCCTGGGCAGCGGCGACACTCGCCTTCAGCTCCGCGATGACGTCCTCAGGACTGGGAGCACCAAAGACCGCAGTTCCAGCTACAATGACGTTGCTTCCTGTGCAGGCACGATCTCGGTTTCAAAGCTATTGCACAAACCAAGGACGTACCAGCTTTAGCGCAGACACCAACCGTCTTCGGGCCAACACCGCCATCGACCTCGATATCTTTGTCGGGAAATCGAGCGCGAAGCTCAGCGACCTTTGGAACACAGCGTTCGATAAACTTTTGGCCACCGCGACCTAGTACAACTCTTGTCATCGACTGATGGTCTCGGTCAGACACGTGCAACTTACCGGGATACACGGTCATGACCAACAGCATATCGGCTGCCGCGCCGATTTCGTCTGTGATGGCTGTGGATGACGTATCAGGTGAAATGGCAACACCGGCCTTCATCTTGCGCTCATGAATAGCGCGGATGAGGGATACGGCATCAGCTTTGGCATGTTAGAAATGTATGGAAAAGTGAGCAAGACGGATACTTACAGGTTGCTTCGATGTGGAAGCAGTACAACGACCCTCCTGCGTCGGCAATGTCGTTGACCCACTAGGATACCAAGGGGGGTCACCGATGTGCAGCGCGAGGTGCCGCATACGATTACCTTTTCTGGTTGAGCCACCATCATGTGGCAATCCATGAATATGCCGGGCACGGCCTTTGATATACACGAAAGCACAGGTGGACCTGATGTACATGTCATGTCAGTACGAGAGACAATCCATTGTAGAAGGACAACCAACCCATGGTGATGTTGGGTACAAAGTGGCTGGTGATTGATGAGCACACGGGGAGTTGTGAGGCGACAAAACCTACCCATCCATGACATCTGTGGGGGTGCGCTGTAGTCAATCGCACGGCCACCAGAGGTCATTTGAGAAGCAGTACCCATGTGGAGCCACTCGGCGCCCCCTTTGATCATCCTCTTGCATTCTGCACTGAGCTGGCCAAAGTCTGAGGCGAGCACGGAAGGTGCGATAATGGGGCGAGGCATGGTGGGGAAGAAGAGATAACTCGAGACCGGCGTGAGTGTCGATCTAGCCTATTTCGGCAATCATGTCCTGTGCTTGACGACGGATCGTTACACTGATCTACTGTACTAGCGGTGCGGCCGAGATGATGGTCGGCATAGGCACTGCTTCCCTCTACACCTTTATAATTACCCCCCTGCACACCCATGTTCCTCGTCTGCGACCACCCCTTCGATTTCTAGACTTGACGTCTCCATTCTTTTACGATCATGCATGCCCACACAGTTATTACATCTATCATATTTATCCTGGCCACCTTTAGCCACGCTGAGCCGATTCCAATCGAACGCCGATGTGCGTAGGACACTTTTGTTTAACATTCGGGCTAACTCCGCAGCCACAGATGACGTCGGTAGCGCCATAGACTCGTATACATCCGAGGCAGGTTCTTATTACACAAGAGCAACCTCCGAAGGTTTGTGTTCTTTTACTTTTCGTGCCCTGGCACTGAATTCCATTTGACAGCTGCTTCCTGGTACAGCGTGGGATTGAGTGCCGCCTCATCCGGCCTCGAGGAAGGTCTCTCGGACGGTATGTTGCTAGCTTGGTGAGCGTACACGGCCCAACATTTTCACAGCCTCGACTTGGCTTCAATCCCATGGAGCGACGGCTACTACTGGCCCTGTTTTCGCAGCTGTGACATGTGCGTGTCTCCAGAAGCTTCAAGACCCTTACCCATATTTTCTGTAGCCATTGCTGGTATGGCAGAGACCATAGTGAGTTCCGCGGGCGGTCCTGCTATTACCCTCGCTCCTAGCGGCGCAGGTGTTGTTACTTCGTATGGTGGCTCACAATACACTGTGATAAGCCCCACCAGGTAAGCAACACCCCTGATCATTGAGGATAAAGCTAAACAATTTCAGTACCGCAAACGCTGCTGCGAATGTGCATTCCGTGACGCTAAAAGCTTCACCGGTGCTCGCGGCATTGGTAACCGCCATTGGTGGCACTCTGTTGGGAGCTTGGTTGACGTGTTAGCGTAGTGATGATTCAGTCGCTCCATTTCAGCGCTGCATTCAACCACGTCGACTGACATGTCAGTGATGGACGATGTATAGGTTCGATATTGACGAGTAGTAATTTGATACCAGTGGGACCAATTTAATATGTTAATGATCGACTGCTAGCCTGGTTTACCCGTCCACCTTGTCCATGTCCATGTTGTACTGTACGAAGTTGAAGCATCTCACTGCATATAGAGGCACGGAAGCTTACTCTTGGATTGAAGAATAGAGAGTTGCTGCCCCAAGGGAAAGGCTTAACCCTGCGGTTCAGGTATGCATATGGCGGAGGCTGAGGAAGGGTGCCATTGTTTTCTTCTATCAAGGGATCTTCGTGAGCGGCGTGCTCCGACTCGACACTGTACACCCAAGCACATGTAACAAAAGCTGGGAAGGAATTGAGACAGGAACTGGAGATGACGAGCGAGTGACATCGTACTGGCGGGAAACGCAACATAGAAGCTGGGAAGAAGCTGAGCGAGACGAAGGCCATTGATGCTGATCACATACCTTATTTTACGCCAGAGGTCTGTGGTGTCTGCGGGGGGCTGAGTGAATGGAATATTGAGAGGTGGGATACATACGTGCGGCATGCTCACGTAGAGCATTGAGCTGGACAAAGTACTGTGAGCCTGCGGGTGCGTTGGTCGCGAGTGCACGGACGAAGCGAGGAGCTGTGCGAGAGGACCTTGCGAGGAGGGACATGTTTGAATCAAGCCGGAATGAGCCAAGGGTCGCGTCGGGACGGGGTGGAAGGTTTGGATCTCCGACAGACTCCGCTTGAAAGACTTTGGTCGATTCGGGATGGCTGGTGACGCGTCTCATAACTTACGCTTGAATACGACACCCGTCATGGTCGTCCGCGCCCTATCATCCGCCGCCGGCGTGCTCGCACTTCTCTCAGAACCCGACCCTTCATTCAAGCAGCATGCCCTCACAGCTCTCCATCCCCTCGTCCCACAGTTCTGGGCAGAAATATCAGAACACATTGCCCTAATGCACGTATTTCTCTCTTCTTGTCTTCCTTCGTCTCACAGCTACGTTCTATACAGTGAAAGCTTATACGAGTCCGACCAGCTTCCAAAAATTGCTCGCGACGTTGCTGCTTTGCTCGCCAGCAAGGTCTACTACTACCTGGGCGAATACGATGAAGCCCTCTCGTTCGCTCTCGGCGCAGGCAGCGCGTTCGAGGAAGAAGCTCGTAATTACAACTCGAGCGAATACATCGAAACCGTCATTTGTGCGTTTCTCTTCACCGTGCCACACAGGCACGCTAACAAACTTGCATTGCAACCCAGCCAAAGCAATAGACAGATACATTCTGCAACGATCAGAAGAAGCCTTCATAGGAACCAAGATCGATTCTCCGCTACAGTCCATTATAGAATCTATATTCCAGCGTTGTATAGACGAAGGAGAGTACAGGCAGGTGCATTTCACACTCGTCTCGGACCACAAGCTGCTGCTCATTGGCTTGCCTTCAGGCAATTGGCATCGCGCTCGAGTCTCGCCGCCTCGACGTAATTTCCCGAATCTACAGCATCACCCACGACGTATCACTCCTGTCCTATGCAATGGAGGCCGTTCTCGATACCGGTTTCTCCCTCCTGTACCGTGATCAGATTCTTAACCTCTTGCTACCGCTTTTTCCCGCACCGTCCTCCAGAACAAAGTCTTCTCATATTCACTCGCTTGCACGCCTCCTTGTTACGCTCAACAATCCATCTTTGACTGTGCCATTCCTGACGTCACTGGTTCCCAAAGAAAACCTGTTGGCGTATCAGTTTGCTTTTGATTTGGCTGAAGGTGGCACGAGAGACTTTTTGGAAGGTGTCCGGAAGCTTCTGCCAGAAGGAACCGAGGTTGGTTTCCCTTGTCCACATAACTCTGACCCTTGCGTGACCGATCATGGTAAGCAGGAAACAAAGGACATATTTGACAAGCTCCGTAACGTACTCGGCGGACAGGAGTCCGTAAAGTTTTATCTCGAGTTCCTCAAGCGAACGAACAAGGTGGACATGTTGATTCTGAAGAACAGCAAGGTAACCATTCGCAAGACAGGACCTATCATGCAGCTCATTTCATTTAGGAATCACTTGAGCCTCGGTCATCGATATACCACACCGCCCTCACGCTCCAGAATGCGTTCATGCATGCTGGCACGACGTCGGACATATTCCTACGGGAGAACCTCGAATGGCTTGGCATGGCTACAAATTGGGCCAAGTTCTCGGCCACTGCTGCCCTCGGAGTAATCCATAAAGGGTACTTCCAGGAAGGCATGAATATTCTTGGCCCTTACCTCCCTCAGAATGGCGTTGAAAGCCAGATCCAGGGAGCTGCGTATTCAGAAGGTGGAGCGCTCTACGCGTTAGGCTTGATTAACGCTGGCTGTGGTAATGAGCAAACGGTCGAAAACTATCTTCGAGATACTCTGAAAAACGCGCAAGGCGAGATAGTTCAACATGGTGCTGCTTTGGGTCTTGGCATTGCCGGAATGGGCGGGCGCAGCTCTGCTGCGTATGACGATCTGAAGGAGACGCTTTTCTCAGACTCTGCTGTTGCTGGTGAGGCCGCAGGGTATGCCATGGGCCTCGTGATGCTAGGTTCTGCTAGTCAAACGTGTGCCGACGAGATGATCACTTACGCTCGGGAGACTCAACATGAGAAGATCATCCGCGGTTTGGCCATGGCTCTTGCTTTTGTATTTTATGGCCGGCAAGAGGAGGCTGACGAAACCATCCGATCGTTGTTGACTGAAAAGGTAGATATCCTCTTCCTCTCGAGTCACATTTTCTCAACGCGATTTTTCAGGATCCCATCCTGCGTTACGGCGGTGTCTACACTCTTGCTCTTGCGTATGCCGGAACGTCAAACAACGACGCCGTTCGCCAATTGTTACATATTGCTGTTTCGGACACGTCAGACGACGTGCGGAGAGCGGCTGTCACGTCCCTTGCATTCCTTCTTTTCAAGAATCCCGGTCAGGTCCCCCGGATAGTCCAGCTTCTCAGCGAGAGTTACAATCCTCATGTCAGGTGTGGAGCTACTCTTGCACTTGGTATCGCATGCGCGGGCACTGGCATGCAGGTAAGAACGTGCTTTCAGGCTGTTTGAAATTCTAACACCAGGGGCACTCTATAGGATGCTGTCGAGATTCTAGAACCAATGACCAAAGACGGAGTGGACTTTGTTCGTCAGGGGGCATTTATTGCTCTTGGCATGATCCTCGTACAGCAATCTGAGACTTCATCTCCATCGATGTCGTCCACCCGTGCACTCTATACCAAGGTTATTTCTGACAAACACGAGGATCCCATGGCACGCTTTGGTGCAGCCGTTGGCCAAGGGTTGATTGATGCAGGAGGTCGCAACGTGACTATTAGCCTACAAAGCCGAGCAGGCAGTCGAAATACAAACGCCATCGTTGGGATGGCGTTGTTCTGCCAGTTCTGGTATTGGTATCCTCTTACACACTGCGCTTGTCTTGCGTTTGAGCCTACGGCCATCATTGGTTTGAATGAAGACTTGAAGGTTGGTTGATTTATTCCACGTGTTGCGGATGCTAACTGCCATGCAGGTGCCTAAATTTGAGTTCGTCTCGAATGCCCGGCCAAGTCTATTCGCCTATCCAGCACCTGCAATACCGCCGAAGAGGGAGACGGCAGCGAAGATGGCTACCGCAGTGCTCTCGACAACGGCAAAGGTGAAGGCAAGAGAAAAGCGGAAAGCGGCGGCCGATCCTGATGCGATGGAAACTGTGAGATAGATTACCAATTGGTTATTCGATGGTGCTGATTGCTTCATAGGATGAAAATCAGAGTCGAAGAAAGACGGGGACGTAGAGATGAAGATGGAGGATGTGGGATCGGAGGAATCCAAGGCAATCTCGACGAAGCGAAAAGCGGAACCCAGCTTTGAAAAGGTTGCCAACTTCTCGCGGGTGACGCCGGCCCAGCTGAGCTACATCAGTTTCCCTTCAGACGGACGGTATCAGCCAGTTCGGCCCGTCTCGCTTCACGCACAGGCTGCGAAAGGAGGTAGGGCATTGTCAACGGGAGTGGGCAAAAAAGGAAATGGGTCTTCGGGACTGTTATCGGAAAGATATGCAGGTGGAGGGGGCATTTTGATCTTGGTGGATGAACGGCCGGGTGACGAAGTCGAGTTGATTGACCTATCACCGCCTGAGGTGACGGCGAACGGAAGTGCGGTGCCCAACGGACATGCGTCCGAGTGAGCGGAACTTGCATATTGCGTTGGACGAGAGCACGGGGGATGCTGAACCCCCCGCACCGTTCGAGGTGAGTGGACAGGGTTTTGAATTGGCAGAGATATGCTGACCGAGTGTCCAGTACAGGTTTGACGAGGAGAGTTAGACAAGGTAGTGTAGTGAGTCGTAGTAGTAAATGTTACTAGCGTGACGTGACTGTGTGACGTGACTGTGACTGTGACTGTGACAGAGAGAGTGGCTGATAAGGTGGATCTTGAGTCAACTTGAACTTCGCACTCAAGGCAGAGACGCGTTCTTCTCTCAACACCATCCATGGAGTCTCGCACAATGGAACACCGCAGAGCCAGTACGTTCTCTCTTTCTCTCTCTCCATGCGCTCTTCCCTCAAAGGACGCGTGCACATCTAGCCTACAAGAACAAGGGCGGCTTGAAACAGGACGATCTCCGCCGTCGTCGCGAAGAACAGCAAGTCGAGATCAGACGACAGAAACGCGAGGAGAACATCGCAAAAAGAAGAAACTTTCTTCCTACCTCTACTGTCGATTCCGATGAGGAAACCGCCGCCAGAGACTGGGAGCCACCAGTACGATTGCATACCCTGGGAGTGGCACCTTGCACTAACATACATTCCTAGCTTGCCGAAGAAATGATCTCGGGCGTTTTTTCAGACGATCCCGATCGTCAGCTCGACGCGACTACAAAGTTCCGTAAATTGCTTTCCAAGGAGAAGAATCCACCCATCGAAAAAGTCATCGAATGTGGCGTTGTCCCCCGCTTTGTTGAATTCTTGCGAAACGGGCAATCCATGCTCCAGGTAAGCGCTCCTGCTTTTGTCACCTGTCCAGGACACTCAGCCTCGGTGCAGTTTGAAGCAGCCTGGGCTCTTACAAACATCGCATCTGGAACCGCCGAGCACACCCAAGTCGTAATAAGCGCTGGCGCAGTTCCAGAGTTTATCAACCTCTTGTCATCCCCTGTACTCGATGTTCGCGAACAAGCCGTCTGGGCGCTCGGGAAACATTGCAGGTGATAGCCCACAGTGCAGAGACTATGTTTTGCAGCAGGGTGCTTTGCGGCCCCTGCTGACGCTCTTGAGTGAAAATCACAAATTGAGTATGCTCAGAAATGCCACTTGGACGTTGAGCAACTTCTGCCGAGGAAAGAATCCTCAACCAGAATGGGAACTGGTAAACTTACATACAGTCTATTGCTCTTATTCTTCTTGCTGATATCTGCAATAGATCTCACCCGCTTTAACAGTCCTGACTAAACTGATTTACTCGATGGATGATGAAATCTTGATTGACGCTTGCTGGGCCATTTCTTATCTCTCCGACGGTTCTAACGACAAGATACAAGCTGTGATCGAGTCCGCGGTGTGTAGGAGGTTAGTGGACTTGCTCATGCACAGTTCCACGGCGGTTCAGACTCCTGCTCTGCGTTCCATCGGGAACATCGTCACTGGAGATGATCTTCAGACCCAAGTGGTTATTGCTTCCGGTGCTCTTCCTGCTCTTCTCTCACTTCTGTCGTCGCCAAAGGAAGGGATTCGGAAAGAGGCTTGCTGGACTATCTCAAACATCACTGCCGGTTCACCTCCTCAGATTCAGGCCGTCGTTGACGCCAACATCATCCCTCCTCTCATCAACATTCTTCAAAATGCCGATTTCAAGACTCGTAAAGAGGCTTGCTGGGCGATTTCCAATGCAACCTCTGGAGGGCTCCACGAGCCTTCTCAAATACGTTATCTCGTCTCTCAGGGTTGCATTAAGCCTCTATGCGACCTCCTTACAATGATGGATAACAAGATCATCCAAGTCGCCCTTGACGGTCTTGATAACGTTCTCAAAGTTGGCGAGGCCGACAAGCAGGCAGCCGGCCCCGGAGCAGTGAATCAATATGCTTTATTCGTCGAGGAAGCCAGTGGCATGGTCACCATCCATAATCTCCAGTCACACGACAACTTGGACATTTACAAAAAGGCGTTCAATATTATGGATAAGTATTTCCCAGATGAGGAAGAGGTAGATGCTGCCATTAGCGCACCGGCTGTCGACGCCGGGGGTTATGCAGTATGTGTGCTTTTGCTTGTTTGCCGGCTGTTCAGCTTACTGCTTGTCCAGTTCCACTCCGATATCAGCGCACCACAGGGGGGTTTCAACTTCGCACAGCAGTGACCAGTTTCCTACGGTGACAAATATCTGTACGATCGTCAACGCTTTTTTTTCTTTACCCAGTCATCATTTCACCAACATCATGTAACGTCCTTATCGGAGCTGCCGGATAGTCCTTTTTTTCCGCACGATGCGACCTTCCTTTCTTGCTTCATGTTGAGCATCGTAGGCAGCCGCTTGATATGCGTATTAGCATGCGTCTAACGGACGCTAAGTAACCTGCACGAGTAGTGTGTAGCACGGGAATGTTATATATAACGGGGGCGATAATGGTGTGTAGCGGCGTACCCCGAGATAAATAGAGCTGTAACAGACGCGATGTGACCAACCGATTTCATCGTCTACTACATCGACACTGCTGATGGCTACTCAAATCCTTCCTCTAGGCAAGTCTACTCGTCGAAAGCGAGGGTTCGCGCGAAAATGATTGATTACTTTTACAGAGCTCATTGACAGATGTATTGGATCATATATTTGGGTGATCATGAAAAGTGACCGGGAGTTCACTGGGACACTCCTGGGTTTCGACGATTTCGTCAGTAAGTTGGTTTGACTCGCACCATCGCAATCATGTCAAACCTTGGTCAAACCTAGACATGGTACTGGAAGATGTAACAGAATAGTGCGCACATTCGTAGGCATGAGGAGATGTCTACTGAAACTTGGATTCTTCCAGCGAGACGACACCGCAGGGCCGGAAGAAGACACAGCTTGCACAGACGCTGCTCAACGGGAACAATATATGTATGGTAAGTCCTGCCCTTGATGCCTTCTCGCATTGCATGTTCACCCCACGAGCAGCTGATACCAGGTAGTGCTGGTCCGGATTCGTGACAGAGATTACTTGTCGCTAGTATAGTTACAGTATCGTAGCGGCGCACGAGCGCCAAGTCCCCGACTCATGACAAGAACAAAACAACGATAAAGTGAAAACGACACGAGATGTATTCAGATTACTTGTCGCTAGTATAGTTGCAGTATGACTAGGCTTTTGCCAAATAGTGACATACAACATTACTTGCTGGAAAATTAAGACCACCTACAACGACTACCTACCAAGATGCCCATCCGCATTCGAATGGCCATGCATGGCCGGAAGCACAACAAGATATTCCACCTGGTTGCCATAGACCAACGCAAGCGTCGTGACGCGAAACCAGCAGAACTTTTGGGCATATACAACCCTACTCTTGAACCAGGAGCGACACACAAAACAGTCCAGTGGAGCGTGGACAGAATAAAGTATTGGTTGGGAGTTGGAGCGGCACCTAGTAAATCTGCAGTGCGACTGTTGGAATGGGTAAGTGGGTCCTAGGTCTGAGACATACGTTTGCTAAGAAGTTCGTAGGGAGGCATTATACCACCAAATTCCAAATATCATCCCAAATCACTCGGACCACGGACGTCCGAAGACTCTCCAGTCAACTAGCTCGCCGCGAGCGACAGCAAACATCCCGTGTGCGCCGATCCATCATTGTAAACTCGGTGCACCATAGATTCCACCCATCCACTGCTCATTGTAGAAGCCTGCTCTACAGGCTGAACGTACGCACTATCAATGTAGTTTCCCTCTCAGAAAGGCACAGATCTCATCATGCCCAGCAATATGTGCCAATTCCATTCCCGTCAGGTCGTCGGGATCCTGGAAAGAGGTTGAACCAGTTCTGTGTTAGTGCCCGTGCACACGGAGACAGACCTTGATCGTCACGTCTGCACCATGCTTGATTAGTATTTGGACTACTGGCAAGCTACCTCGATCGCATGCTAGGTGTAATGCTGTATAGCCCTACAAAGAAATGTCATCGCTGGGGGATCGACGAGCAAGTGCCAACATACGTATTCATCGCGTTCGTTGACGTCCACTAAAGAGTGTTCCGCGAGAAATTGACTGATTTTGATGACATTCCCTTGGATGGCAAAAGCATGCAGTATATGCCCTCCCGTATCGTTGCCTTCGTCTCTTGAAGCAGTCATGACGCTGACGGACCCGCCCATCCCCTCTTTGCCATGCGTAGACGAAAGCGATATGCTCACGCCCAAGTCTTCGTCCCATACTTCTCCCTCGTTCTGCGGGTCGCTCACCGCGGAGCCTGGGATCCATCCGAGCCCTCGAGCAAGGTCGAGATATCTGCTCTCGGCATCCGATCCATTGTCTGCGTACACCTTCCCAGTGTTACTCCATGCGTCCCACTTGGCACGGCCTGTCAAATCGAACAGCGATGGGCGAGGATTCTGAGGCACCGGTGCGACCGTCAGATACTTGTACAATCCGTATAGCTGTCAATGTGCAACACGCAGGTTGTCAGGAGCGTGTATCGCCCAGATAACGAACCTGCTCGACCTCAAGCTTTGTGGTATTCGACACCTTTGCTAGCGAGGAAGCAGATGACAGGTATGATGCTGCCTCGGAGAGCGCTGGCGATGGCGTATATGTCATGTTTGAGTGGTACTGTAGTGAGAATGCGTCTATTCAATTATGTAAGGCATCCAGAGTATCTCTAGTAGTTCACTAATGGTATCTAAGCAAGTCCCGCAGCCTTCATTGCCTGCACAACAAATAAGCAAATCGAATCTGGTAGACGAACGCGAGACCAACCTCGAGCATGGATGCACCAATCTTTGCGGGACTGTCAGTCACAACCACACCAGCCTTTTCCAACGCGGCAACCTTGTCCGATGCGGCACCTTGTTCAAGTGATCTCAGGATGTATTTCAGCATGTGGACCGTATCACTTACCCTTTCCACCAGAGATAATGGCACCAGCATGACCCATACGGCGCCCTGGTGGTGCAGTACGACCTGCAATGAAACCAACGACTGGTTTAGGATTCTTCCGTGTCTTGTTGAACTTCTCCAGGTACTCTGCAGCTTCTTCTTCCATCGATCCCCCGATCTCTCCGATGATGACAATGCCTGATCACATCAATACACTGATACAAGGAGGAAAGATAAAGGCTCACCTTCTGTCGCATCGTCTTGGAGGAAGACCTTGATGACATCGATGTGTTGTGTCCCAGGGAATGGGTCGCCACCAATTCCAACGCACAACGATTGCCCAAGCCCCACGCCGGTTGTTTGAGCGACAGCCTCGTATGTCAACGTCCCAGACCGAGATACGATACCTGCATTGAGATGTAGGCGCTGTAAATGTCATGACATGTCAGGAACGTACCGATTTTCCCTGGCTTGTGAATGTGTCCGGGTTGAATACCCATCTTGCACCCAAGTGGGTTGATGATCCCCGGGCAATTAGGGCCAACGAGACGCGATTTTGACTGGCTCTTGAGCGCGTTCATGACCTAACGCGAGTAAAAGATCAGAAACGAAACACGAACTGCTAGGCTTGTACTCACCTTGATCTCGTCTTGTTGAGGTATGCCCTCAGTTATGCAGACAATCAGACCAATCTCATTCTCAATGGCTTCGAGAATGGCATCGGCAGCGGTGGGCGGTGGAACGTAAAGGACGGTAGCGTCTGGTTTTGCCTCCCTGACAGCCTGTGACAGGATTAGGCTGAAAGCTCGAATCGAATAGAACATCGTCATACCTCACGGACTGAGCCGAATACTGGTAACCCGAGATGCGTCTGACCCGCTTTATTGGGAGAGACACCACCAACCATCTTCGTACCGTAGGCCAGGGCCTCTCTCGCGTGGAAGGTACCCTGGAGCCCATTGTGAATGACTCGTTCTACTCGAACGCCGCGTGTGTGACTGAGCCCTACTCACCGTCTTTCCGGTAAAGCCCTGGCAGAGGACTTTGGTGTCCTTATGGATGAGCAAGTTCTGGATGGTATCGGAATAACTTTTTCGAACTGCCGAACAGGAAATCGACCGAGAACCGGCTGGACAAGCTACCTGTAAGGCCAAAAACTGGACAAGTGACTGTTCACGCACCGCTCGCGACGAGAGACTGACCTGCGCGGCGGAACATGATGAGGTGGGGAGAACACGGAATATGAAGACTTGCTACCGGTGCCAATTTGGGCGTGTTTGCCCGCGAGCCCAACCACACATTGACACGTTCGCAGTACAGAAAAGAAAAAATAGGATAAACATTTTTGGCTACCGACTCCAATACTACACGCTCATACATCGACGAACAAGATATTCCACTTCACCAATCACTGTTCTAGCAGTCCCGCCGACGGTCCCGAGCTTTTCGGGAAGCTCGGTGAAGACTAAGAATACTGTACTTCACCTTGTCGTACTGTCCAGTATTAACGAAACTGAGGTCATTCGAATTAGAACTCGGCACACGGACAAAAGTACGCGGACTCACTTGGTCACGTCTACCATGAACACTTCCTTGGCATCACTGGGCGCGGCGGATGTGGGAAGTTGTTGCAACACTGGCGGTAGCCACGTCAACAACTGCGAAGAAAAGAGGACAGCGATGGAACGGAAAATAGAGACGACTGAAGAAGTGGAGTCTTCAGGAAAGTCTCCGACGAGACCGCTAAGTAGATAGCCAATAAATTCAAATCCTTCCTTCTCCACGACAGTCTTGATGGCAGTTGCGTACACGGCATATTTCGCCGGGTGTGCCGAAGACGGGAGAAGGCTGTCATGGGTTAAAATATTTCGGAATACATCCAACGCTGCAAAAACGAGGTCCGAATGAATAAGCGTAAGAGCCGCCATGGATATTCTGAATGCCAGTGGGAATGCGGTGGACTGGAAAAAGACATCCGGGACCGTTTCCAGTAACTGCAAAAGCAGTTGAACGTAATCTTCCAAAACTGCCTCACCACATCAGGCTCATCCAAGAATAACAGTAAATGGCTCCTCTTACCATCTGGAATCTCTCTCGGGGCCTTGGACTGTAAGATGCTGACGATTTTGTTTGTTGACCGCTCAAACAAGGACAGGAAGGTAGCTCGTAGGTTTGAGTCAGATTCCCGACCGAACCTCCCCACAAGTTTGCCTGCGATCCACAGGAATGCTGAAAAACCGGTAACTTCGAATGACGTAGCCATACACGACAACGCGGCAGGTGTGACTTGGAGAGTCGCTTGTCCAAACAGTGTAACGCCATGTCGGAGAACCCGTGTGGTCCGCTCCGCGGTATCGTAGTCAAAAGCGTACTTCGCGATGAACCTCTCGAAGATGGACCAGACTTCCTGGCAGCTACTCTGACAGGCTGGAGGCAGCTGGTCACCAAACGGACCAATTACATATAGCATCGCTTCTAAGTTTTCTAAACCATCTGCGAGAATCATGAATGCCAACCCAGGGAATATGTCACCGGCTTACAGCCTATCTCCTTCAATTCTTGTTTCGTGATGGGTGTAGGCTTTCCCGTGACGGAATGGATCTGGGACAGAATGTCGAACGAGAAGGATCGAAGAGATTCTGCCGCTTTCTCCATCGGCATGGCAGAAATGACAAATGCGATGGCTTCGTAGACTTGCCGCCGGTCATCTTGGATTAATTTGGATCCGGTGGTTTTGAGGAATGTGTGAAGAGTCGGAAGAAAGTCTACAAGATGCTGTGCAGATGTTGGAGGGTTGCCTAGAATATATAGTTTCGAGACGTTACCTGTTTACAGTCTTGGCAAAGATATTTGAGTGCCTGACCGGCGGCGGCGCTCACTTCGGTGTCTGTGACTTCGAATCCTGCGGAGATATACTGCAACTGGAAAGAGATATAATCCGAATGGCGATTAATCCATTCCGTGTAGCGCGATATAATGAGAAGCGCAGCGTAGTGAATTCTAGGATGACTTGGGAGAGATGGGATAAGATCCATGATCTTCGGAACCGCACTCTCATCGTCGATATCGACTTCAGCACCCATGGATCGCATGGCGAATAATGGCGCTTCAATCTCCTGCCATGAGATTGACTGAGGACCACGAGCAAGTGCCAGGGTGATGAGATTGTATGCCGACAGTAGGCATGTGTCCGCACCCAGGACAAGACAACAATCCTTCAGGGTATCCCCCATGACATGTCTGAAAGAGCGGAAATTGTCAGCCTCTTGGGCGGACAAGCTGGTAGTATCAGGAGGGAAGTGTAAATGTCGGATAATAACCCCCATAAGTGCCTTGTAAGCTTCGATGAACAGGGGCTGCACAGACGGCTTTTTCCCAATGGTTTGAGCGAGGCGCATCCAAAAAGGGAAAGTGATTGGTGCGATGTCGAGGTCCGGATATGCAGAGCAAAGGCCAATGGCTTCGACTATTGGGAAGAATGTCTCGGTATGACGGAGAATGAGAAGACGATAGGTCTCCCCGGCTTCTGCGAAGACCTTTGCCAAGCCTCTGATTCTTTCGGGATCTTCTTTTCTTTCCTCAAGTTGAGCCTTCAGATTGATGACACGTGGTACAATGAGTTCTATGACGGGCATGTGGTCCTCGATTTCTTGCGTTTCATGAATCAATTCGCAAAGAACGTCCACGGCAGAATCGAACAGCTCGTCAGAGGCCAGAGCTTCAAAAACAAAGCCGAAGAGCGGCAATTCGGCGAAAATCGACGTATCGATCTCACCGGCGACGAGCCAAGCACGGAGACATCCAAATACTTGGTTTTGCACAGTTGTCGTTACGCCTGATGAGAGTCGTCAAAGAGACGTGAAGCTTTCGAAAAAAAAAAGATGCCAAACCTGATGCTTGTATATACATGGAAAGGAGGTTCAACACTTGACTGGCATTTGCATTGAGGAGCTTGGCGGACCTGTCTTGATACTCCTCGTCCTTGAATTTCAGGGTCAGTCTGAGCGTTTGTTCTTCCTCAAGGTTGACCCACCGTGACTGGGATTCTCGTGTTGGAGGACAATTCTTCGGGAAGAACGGTCAAGAATTGCAAAAGCACGGGTACGGTTGCAGGATTGGTGCCAAATGACTCGATCATGGTCTGTACCGCATTGTCCCACTGAGGGAGCTGTAAGGCTAGGCCTGATATTGCCAGGCAGAGCTGGGTGATCACGGTGCGGGGTCCTGTGTGATATCTCTCGAGAGCGTTGATCAAAGTATCTCGCAACGGCAGGAGATTTGCCTCATCGACTTGATGGAGATCATAGGTGACCTGAGATGGACTGGTGAGAGCGGAGACATTGATGGAGGTGGCTCATGCCTTTGATCTAAAGGTTTGGGCGGCAAAGAGCTTTGCGGCAGGTGGTGCATCTGGAGAGAGGAGAAGGAGGTTGCAAGTCGACCAAGCGTCGCGCTAGGACGAGGGCGAGGTCAGATTGCGGGTCGGACGAGTGGGCCAAGGGCGAAAGTGGATTTACAGAATGTTGGAACTCTTGGAGCCACGAGTTTGCGTTCTCCAAAGTGACTTTGTCAGGTGCACGCGTGAAGACTTCCAATGCGGACAAGAGGGGCTGAATGTTGTCCATCATTCGTGCACGTCGTCGTCGTCGTCGTCGTCGCGCTCGTTAACCAGATGGAATCATTATCTATGTTTATCGCTGTTGACAGAGTGGCAACTACGCTGGGTATATTGCGTGTCGTCTGCAGAATTCAAATCCTAACCAAATCGAAGGAGAAACAGGGAAAAAAAGACGGGGAACACAATCCAATCGTCCCCAAGACGTCCTAGGATATCCTGCATTCTCCATCAAAGACAGCGACAGTATCATATCATACTAGAAGGGAGAGAGAGATGGTAGCCAAGCCCGAATGTCAGTTCAAACGAGTGTGGAGAATGTTCCAGAGGGCAATATAACGAGCGAGAAGCAAAGATGACAATGTACGGTAGCAAGAGAACTAATCGGCAAACTAGAAGCGGCGCGGGCCAAAGTGAAGATAAACGCACGACCACCAACCTACTGTAACACGGCAACAACCCACACCATCCACAAACGGTCATCACATCCTCTACCGGAGGAAGCGGCGGTTTTTGGTCTGGACGAAAACAATTAGCCACCGAATCTATGCAAAGGAAATGTACTGACCGCGTTCTTTTCGGGCGTGAGTGGCCGGCCGCTCTCGATCTTCCGTTTCTTGTCTTCCAAGTCACCACGTTGCTTGTCGAGGGCATCCTTCATCTCCTTGTGCCGCGAGTAGAGTTCTTCCTCGGATTGCTTCAACTTTGATTCCTTCTCTTGGACCTTTTGTTGGAAGACCATCTTCATCTCGGCTTCCATCTTGGAGAGCTTCGCCTCGTGCAGGATACGCTCCTCTTGCATCTTCGCCGAGGGGCTATCAAGAGGTCAGATACAATCATCCACCAACTCAGGACGAGATACTTACTTGACCTCCCGGAACACACTCGAGTCTTGAGCGACACCCATGCTGAGTAGCTTCTCGGTTCTCCAGTTTTCATACAGAACGTCATTCGTGTACTCCCTCAGTTCCTCCATATACGTGCGGACAAGCATCTGGCGGAGCTTGACAAAGTCGCAATGCTCTTCATTGTCCACTTCTATGACACCCCATGGGTATTCACGACCACGAACTTGACGGCCGTCAGGGGTCTGGACGACATGATCTGAACCCACCACAGCAAAAGGGATCTTGCTGGCAATTTCCTCTGCTTCGGCCAGTGTTTCCTCGTCTTCATTTTCATAGGTAGGTGCCTGGAAAATTTGAATCTTGTGGTGAGCAATGTCAGCAAGAATCTAAAACGAAACGATCAGAGCGTGCTTGATCGAAACATTAAATTAGTCGTACTCGGGCCTTGAAGTCAGCAATCTCTTCGTCGGTCATAGTGTCAGCCTTGGCAATGATGGGGATGAGGTTGACGCGAGTGTGTAGTCGACGCATAAATTCAATGTCAATTTGCTTGAGACTGCAAAGCAACATTAGAAAGGGATAGGAAGGGGAAAGAAGGTGACGTACGAATGACCGGTGGGCTGGATAAAGTAGAGACAGGCGTGAACGCGGTTGTCTGCAATCTTCTGCCTGTTAACGCGGTTTTCCTGCTCCAAGTAAGAGTCAAAACGCGATTCAATGTTCTCCAGGATGGGCCTCCAACTGATGTCATGTCAGGAAGTGGATGCATTGACTGAAAATTTTCACACCTGTCTTCATTGTTAACAAAGTCGCCGAAACCAGGGGTATCGACCACAGTGAGGTGCAGACGGACACCGTTTTCCTCGATATCTGTAGGAAGTAGGTTGAACGGGGGAGGCGATGAAGAAAAAGGAAGGGTGCAAACCTGCTCCGATGCTCTCAATGGCGACCGTCTTTGGACGGTCTGTGGTGGGGGGAAGAGGTTGCTTGGGAGGGTAAAGAGGTGTGTTGAAGAGAGTGTTAATGAGCGTAGACTTTCCGAGGCCAGATTCGCCTTGGATGGAGGATAAGTAAAAGGAGGGTAGAGGAAGGGAAGAGACGGACCGACGACCATGGCGGTAAATTGGAAACCCTTGCGAACGCTCTTCCTGTGGACCTGGTTGGGAAGATTTGCGAAACCGACATAGCCCATGAGCTTCTTGCGAATGACTGGGGATATACCGGGCGTGTTCTGTTGGAGAGCGGGACTGGAACCATTTGGGAGACCGTTGGAGGAAGGAGAGAAAGAGTCGATACGAGAAGAGACGTACGAGTCAGGCATGTTGAGGAAAAGAGACAACGACGACGACGAAGAGGTTTTTTTTGGGCTGGGGAAACGAAACCAACGTCCGCACTCTCGCCTTGTTGCCCTTTATTTGCCTTCAGTGGCGTTTGTGTACATAATAATAACAATTTTGGTTTTTCAAACATCATCCCGAATATATAGCGCAAACATTTCCTCCGCCGTCTCCGCCCCGCTCGGATCCGTCGGCGTCGTCTCCCTCGACGCCGAGCTCTCCTCAAAGTCACCCCGAGCCGCCATCAAAAACTGTCCCCAGTGTCTCCGCCGCCGCTCCTCGTCCGCGTCGATCCGCTCCAACTCCCACAACGCATCGCCCCCCTCTGTCCCCGCCTTCGGATATGCGTTTGCGTTGTAGATTGTCCTCCCCTGCGCACTGAACCGCCCCAAAAGCACTTCTTCTCCTTTCCTCTCGCCTCTCGGTTGTGACGGGCATGGTGTCGCTCGCGTAAACCGCATACCCGCCTGCGGTTTCGCGCGCTGCGCAATGTACATCGCTTTGAGTGCTGTCCGGGCATCGGCAGAGTGGTGCGTGGTCATTGCCAATGTATACGAGTGGTTGTATGTTGGTCGTTGGTTGTTCGCGATAGCCAGCCGCGGTACAGCACAGAGGGTCTTTGTCATTTCATCCATTCCCTGTCATCTTTTATACTTCGAGCGACGCTTTGCCTACTACGCTTAGTTTGCAGAATAAAGCTCTTTGACCTGTTTTGTTTCATTGTGCCGCTCAGGCATCCACTGTGCACAATACCACTCCACAATGGTCCACCCAATCCGCAAAAGGTCCCACACCCCGGGTTGCTTCATGAGACATTTGCCGTCAGCTTGAAAACTGGTTCGTCCCACTCAGTCTTGTCAGTCAAGCCAGTGGATCAGCCACGTACTGTCAGGTCGGGCATAGTGTCCGACCACGTCCAAGTCGAATTTGCCCCTTGGAATATCGTCCAGATCCAGCTCAGCAGTCAAGATGTCCTCTGGCTTCCTAGACGGTCCCGCAAGGACCATTCCACGAGGACTGACAATCAGACTGCCCCCGTTGATCATGATCTTGTCAGGGTTCCGATCGTTGGGCTCCGCCACGGCGTGGCCTTCGGGGTAATCCCTTTCGGTGGCAAACTGACATGCCGACAAGACAAAGCACCGGCCTTCCATAGCAATGTGGATCATAGAGTTCGCCCAGCCCGGACGATCATCCACAGTGGGAGCGCAGTATAGCTGGGTCCCCAGCGAATAATAGTAGGTTCTCACTAATCACATGGAATCAATCTCAACCGGGTATGCTCCATTGCCAGATACCGTCACTTACGCAGTGGCATATAATTTTCCCTTGCGGACAAGAGATGCGTCAACTAACATGAAAGTACCATAGCAATCAGAACTTACCAGCAGACCGTTGCCGAGATCTTGGTCGTGATTTTCTCGGCCTCTGACGATGAAAATGTTTTCTCCAGCACAGGCAGTGTAGTCCCATCCCCCATCCCCCAGATCAATCTCTCAGCAGCCGTGGGCATTAGCTTACGGTGTTTTCCAACCAGTCCCTCGACAGGATCAACAAAGATCACCGTGCAGTACAGTGTGCCTCCTTCCCGCTCAACCACGCCAGTCACAATGAAAACTCCGGTCTCCTTACTGACGGTTTCAATGTGCGAGATGGTGGGCGAGGGTATTTCGATTGCTGATTTATAATATCGCAGAAATTCGTCCCGGCCTTCGGCGCTGCGACCCCCGACGATGCAACCAAACGTAGACATTTTGGGGTACCCTCCGATGCTACAAAGGGGTGATTGCCCATAAACAAGGCACTCAAACGAAATAGCAACTCACAATGCCTCAGGGAAGACAACGAGTTGAGTGTTATCTCGACTTTTTGCGAGCTTCGTGAGTTTCTCGAACTTGTCGAGGGTGTCAGATAAGTTGAATGATGCAGTGCAAGTTTGCACTACGGATGCACGAATCGTGTTAGGCATCGCAGCTTGCCAGTATGTTGGTTGCACAGAGGATGTCGCGAGTGTTCCCCAGGTTCAGGTATATAGGACTATGTCCTGTGGTTTCTTCGCACGATATGCGACTCGTGATTCGAATATCTAACCATAAAAGTGATATTCATTAATAGTGTCATCAATCAGTCTTTAGCGAAGGAAGCTGGGTGGGTCGCTCAGACGATGTTAGACTCTTTCCCAGGTTCATGTAGGCCAGTTGATACGATCAGGTGACTCTTATCTCGGTTCTAAATCCCACACCAGCTAATGTCGAGCGTCGGCCGAAGAGTACATAGCTTAGAAGTTGAACGACTCAGGCAGTCGATAAGGTGTTGAGACCAATAAGCTGACTCGTGATTCAAACATTTGGCCATACGGAAATAGAAATGATCGTTCTCGCTACTGGTGAGCAGAACGCACAACATCCGTCTGTGGGAACGGAAACTGGGGAAGCCATTCCTTCGGGAAATCCCTGAGACTAGATCGAGTCCCCCGCCTCCGAGCGTGACCCCCCTTCTTGACCTTTGCCTCGATATGTCTGGTATCCACTGGAAGGTCTTGGTAACAAGTGGGCGTTCCGTCCTGCAATAACGTGTCGGGTGTGCCTCGAACACTGTACTGGAATAGAAACGCACATTCGCCGTGGAAATGAGTTCATCAATGGTGTCACTAATCCACTTCAGGTTCATTGCTGGCTGAGGGAAGTCCTCGCATGCAATGCTGATGTATCCATGCCTTCCTTGCTCGCCGTCTAGCGGAACACCTGCGTTTTTGGGGGGATGGGGGGCCCACCGCGCACCAGCAAGCAGCTTTATTTTATGAATAGCTAGGTCTCCCCGCAAAGGCAACTGTGTAACTGGAACAACGACAGTTCGCTTCCCGGTGAGCGGGTGTTCTTCACCTGCGTAGTCCACAGACCGAATGACTAGGGGTGTACTGGTACTGGGTGGTACGAAGGGTTTCCGGAAGGCTGCAAAACACGTGACATATTTTTCGAGACACACAACCTCGTGCAACTTACCGACGAACTTGGGCATTTCGTTTTCGATGAGACGCATATAGTACGCAAGCTGCCGTTGCTGATGCAAGGCGATGTGAGCGCCGGATGGTATATCGTCTCCCGAGAACTCTGGGAAATCTTCCTCAATGTCGAAGTCCACTAAATCGCGTGGTAATGGAATCCTCTTCGCTACGTCTCGACGTGCCGAGAAGTGAGGCGTGGAGTGAAATTGCCTAGCTAGCTGGGACGACAATGCAGGACATTGCAGTGGTAACCGCATTTTTGCCGTGGTGAATGTCTTCTCAAACCAAAAGTTACCTTCACAGGCATTTGGCAAACAATGATAAACACGTTCGACCACTGCCCTTGATCCTGCTATCGATATGGTGGTGGGTCCCTACAGACGATCGTTCGATATACTCCGCATGATAAATCCTTCGTTAGCGGCTGAACCTGGAGATCAAAGCTGAGCTGGAGAATGTCACCGATTTGCGACCTGCCATGGATGACTTTGAGTATTTCTTCAAGGTAATTTACTCGTCACGACTACCTTTGTCCAAATAGACTGGACTTTCGTTCTCATAATTGCATAGGTCCAGTGTACATCCTGCCGTGAGGTACACCCAAAGATAGTATCTCTCAATCGCATTGTGAACCTTTTTTTTCCCCTTTGGCTTCCCACTGACCCTAGCATCTGCAGGAGGAGCTCGAAGTCAGTGGGGGTAGGCACGGAACCGCGCACTTGATATGGCGTTGTTCCAATTGCAAGCATGAAAATTCCGCCAAGTTCGACACACGATTCCTGTCTGTCCGTACACAGCAACTCATTCCGGCAACTTCTCCCGCATCCTTGTTGTGGAATGTCGAGGTCTTGAGTTCATTGAATTTGACCCGGTAGGTACTTCACGGTGCGTTAGCATATAATACACTAACAGCGATGCAGAGGGGACAATGGACGTGCAAAGGCACTGATTCCAACACAACCTTCTCTGACGTCGAATTCCTGGAAGGTGAATGGTTCGACTATGATGAAAAGGTGTGTGAGTGAAGTATTGACGTGCGGCTTCCTATCAATGCATCTATGCCTTAGAGCCGTTTACCAGTCCAGGTCACCTCCCTAAAGGGTCGGTTTACTCGGGCTTGATTCGGACATGTCTACAGATAACACCCAATATTCAAACATTCACCGATTGTCGGGTCCACGAGGGAATCGCTGAGATCACCGTTGGGCATGCATGATCTGACCGTCTATCTGTTTGAGCTACCCGATACCGTGTCCATCGATAGCGCGCTTTCCGTCACGATGTAACCAGTTCAGATTCACGTACCAGCGCTACTACACCCATTACCAATCCGCGGCGCAAAGTACAAAACATTATAAAAGCACATATGGAACAATGACCTGGTCATGAAAAGTTGAAAGATTGGATGCAACAAAATGAAAATGCAAAAAGTAGATGAATGAGATTGAAATGGAATGATAGTGTCCGAGCGCACTGTAACTGTTTACTGCTTACTTGAAGTCATTGAAAACCCAACCATCAGGTAGTTTTAAGTAAGGATGCTGAATGAGTTCTGCAGTACTCGCACGAGCATCAGGATGCCTGCAAGAATTCCCTAAGTCTAGCTGAATCAATGTTGGCGATGGCTGTGCTTACACTGCGAAACATCTGTCCTTAAAATCCATTGCAAGGTCGGACAAGATCACGTCAGAGGGGATAGGAGGCGATTTCCCTTCATGAGAGACCTAAATGTTGTTTGAATAACGACCCTTGAACACAGGCAACGACTATACCTTGAACATCACTGTGAAGAAGTCCTCATCCGGCCAGGGCCGCCTGCCTGCCCACATCTCCAACACAACACATCCCACACTCCATATGTCAACTTTGGAATTGTATCCCTTTCCCTTCTGACTGCCGATAACCTCAGGGGCCATCCAAAACACAGTACCCTGCATCGCGGTGTATGCCGCTTGGTCGTCGTCGGCGCGCTTCGATATTCCGAAGTCAGATATCTTGCAGACGCCAGTCTTCTCAACGAGAATATTGTCAGCTTTAAGGTCCTGAGGGAAAAAAAAGAAAAGTCAGAACGATGTCATTAACTGCGAGGAATCCGATACCCTATGGATGATGTTCTTGGAATGTAGATATGCCAAACCGTCAAGAATCTGGGCCGTAAAAGACTTGGTAACCTCTTCATCAAACTTGCCATGGTCCCGCAGACAACTCCCAATTGATCCGCCAGGAACGTATTCCAAGAAACTGCGACATTTGTAATTGTTCCAAAGATATAGGATTGGCCACTTACATGCTGAGAAAGTTGGGGGTCTCTTCGAACCCGAGATAAGCTACAATGTGAGGATGGTCCAGGTCTTTGAGTGTCTCGCTTTCTAATTTCAGCGCTTGCACGAAACTGGCCTGACGACTGTCACTCTTATCGCTAGCAGTTCTAGGTATCTCGACCTGCTTGACAGCGATCATCTCCCCAGTAGTGGCATTTAGGGCGAGATAGACACGTCCGTAGGTCCCCTTGCCTATGAGTTCGCCACGAACCCATTTAAAAATCGCTGCAAGAAGACTCAGAGGAATAACTATTGAGTGGTCAATTACCCACGTCTGGGACCGCCCGATGCGTCAACTGTGGGTTTGCTGATAGTCGGTTTCTTCTGTGAAGTGGTGACCTCTTCTACGTAACCACCCCACAACTTTGTGCTTCTGCGTAACAAATTACCATACGATGATTCGGCTCTGGATGTACGATCAAGTCGCTTTTTATGTTCCTCGGCAACGATACGAATCGATTTCTTGCCCCTGACATTAATCCTCTCTCGGTCGTTCGCAGTGATCCCGTGAGATAGATCAGCAGTTGTGGGTGAAGTTCCCCCGGAGTTGGCTTCGATAACGGGTTTGTCAAGGTCGTGTTCAGGGAAGAATTCCTCGAGGCGATCGTATACATCCTCGGGAGGTGGTCGATGAGCCCAAGTATACTCCTCGAATGTACTTTTGTGTCCGTCTCGAGGTGTACGCGATCGAGGATCGCGCAGTCGAGGCTGCGGCTGCGGTTGAGGGGCATAATCAGGTACTGGGAAATTAGACGTTACACCCCGTGGGTTGTTATTTGTATCATGCGTGATCACTTCTAGGGTGGGACGTGGACTTAACCTCGGACTGCCAAGCTTATCCTCGCGAACAATTTGACTGATGGGCCTCCGAGACCACAAGTCTTTTGTTGCAGTAGCATAATCGTCTGAGGAGCTGATACTGTCAACCGGAAGGTCTGGTTGTTGCGACAACTTCTGCGAAGCCACACGCGCTTTAAAGTCCCAAATGACTTTGTCCCCCGCGCCAGGACGCAAAGTCGATTCGGATAAGGTTTCTTGTCCGCTAGACGAGGAGTTTTGTCGCGAGTCCATGATGGTCCCAGATGATGTGTATAGGAAGGTACCAGAGCTAGCTGACGTACTGGGACGGGAGATAGCACTCACGGGACTCCGTGGAGGAGTGTACAGTCCCGCTCGCAATGACACGGGTAAGGTTCCACTGAATCCATCTTCTCTGAATGGGGCATCCCCAAACTTCGAGACAGAGTTACTAGCAGAATGACTGTGGTGATGGAGAGAGGGCAGGGGTCGCTGTGCCTCCCTGTCGCGTGATGCATCGTGACTTGAGACGTCGTTGGAATTTGGAAGGCGCTGTTGAGCAGGAGAAGCCGATTGGGGTCTAGGATAGGGCTCTTGACTGGGTGACAGATAGGTCACAGGGCTCGCCGAAGTTGGTGGAGACGATTGTGGATGGGGGAAGGATCTTGTTGGTACATTTGCCTCAACATTTGTATTATCAATCATGGATCCTTGTGTAGGGGGAAGGGGCCGGTGGGGCGTGGAGCTGGTCCCAAAGTAGGCTCGGGTGGCCTGACGAATCCAGTCATAGAATTCGATGCGACATGAATCTGCGGACGGCTAGGAGTGGACCGAAGTGGGGGTGGCGGCGGCAAGTTCTGGAGCATCTCCGTGCTTTTTGTGTTTCTTAAGCATCTGCTAGGGCTAGAGACAGTGTCCGGCGCCTTCCAAGTAATATAAGATCCAGTTGGTGCGATCTTGCCTCCCGTCTTACGGAGTGGGGCCGGGCGAGGAGTTGGAAATGAAGCATCAACACGGGGGACCCCTCTTCTGCGCGGACTTGACCGTGATGCTTTTCGTGCTATAGGCGATTCCTGTTCCCGAGCGATCATCTCATCGGAGGCGGATGCAACAACACCACCGGAGCGTGGTGTTCTCGCTTTATCGGCTAACGAACTGGGTGGGGTACGGAGCCGCTCGGCATCCGTGGGTTCCATTATACGTTCGCTATCTCGCGAGGCTTTCTCTCTCTCCTCCGCAATAGAACCCCGACGAAACGGTCGACGAGGCAAGGCCAGGGTATCCTCCAGCGTAGGGGTAGAGTGAGAAGGCTGCATGACCGTTCCGGTGCTCAGATCAGGTTGACGCCGTCGTTCGGCAGGCGATGAATATGGCATCCTGGCGGACACAGGAGAAGGGGGTTGGCGAGTATAATACTGCATGTTTTGGGTGGACGACGACGACGGAAAAGCACCTGGTAGGTTGGGTAAGTATTGACGAGGGCGCAGTGTACTCCGGTTGTCTGCATCGTCAAAATCATCAGACACGGATGGCTCATAACCGGTATGATCCTCCGATGATATACTATCCTGACGAGATGCTTGCGAAGCCTTAGAGCGAGGGACCAAAGGAGCAAAGACTGATGGCGGAGGAGGAATTGACCTGACTGGGGAAGTAGGTAATGGCGGTTCATGGACTCGTGCGTGAGGGTGGCATACAAGGAACTTGAGATTTCCTTCGCTGTCACCTTGCTCCCTAATCAACCGCAGTAAACTGTCGTTGGCCAACGCTTCGCCAACCGCTGCGCGGTTGACTTGGGTACGATAAATAGCAAATCCGGAAGATTGGTCCTCGTCCGGAATTTTAAGCTAGAGAAAACAAATTAGTAACCATCAAAAACAAAGGAGGGAGAAATAACCTCCGTAAAGATCCGCTCCCATACAAAAGCTGCACTGTTTGCGGGAGTGACGTCAACTGCCGTGAAGGCGTGGCAGTCGTAAGTGACCATGATGATTCTCTCTGGAGTAGGCAAATGGCAAGAGGGAGTTGGAGACTGCGTGCGATTGTTAGTATTGGCGCGGAAGACAGAGCAACAGAACGATGATCCTGACATGGAGTGAACTTTCGGACTCCTTGGGACGATGCGAAGATCCTCTCCGGGGCTTCCAAAATTTATCAGCCATCTTCTGGATGCGAGAGGGTTGCGGCAAGTCAGAGCGATCACGATCATTCACAGCCGAGCCATCATCGTGGGTAAAAAGCGTAGGCGCAATGTCGGGAGGGACTGCCTGACCTGGTGTGCTTGGGGGAGGGGTCGACTCTACGGCGTTAGAGCTTTGGCTGGAGGGCGAGGAAAGAGTGGGGTTTGAATGGGAAGAAGGGATGTGGTGAGGAAAATCGGTGGTTAGCGTCGGATTGACAGGCCTGTCGATGGCGCGATATGGGGATGGTGGAAGCATCGATAAAGGGGGCTGGGGCAGGGACGAGTGGAAGGAGGGGGGGAGACGGCGGTGTCGTCTGGAACGATCATCGTCGCTGCTGCTGGAGTCACCAGGGTCAGGATTTGCGAGGACAAGGACCCGACGGCTTCTGTGCGTGCTCGACTTTGTGTCCTCAGACATGGTATGGGAGGGCATGCACGCGTTGGCAACGTCGACTGATCGGCTGGGAGGGTATCTGTGGGAAGTGTGAGCGGCGAAGGAGAACGAGAAGGAAAAGAAAAGGGAGAGAAAAGTAGGAGAGACAGAAGGGGACGTAGCAGGAGGAGGGGAGACGAGGGGGGGAGAAATACCTGGCGAAACGGAGCTGGATGTATGCGCGACCAAGTCGGCCAAGTGATGGGCCCGTTGGAAGGTGCAAGCAGGCGGCGTGGCTGACTAATCGACATGGCAATGTCACTTCCACTCATGGTGGGCCGACTCCCACGGTATCGCGTGATGGCAACTGCAAGAGACATCGTGCATAGCCGGGAGGTATGTACATATCGTACAAGGTCAAGTAAGTACTGCTAGTCGTGCATTCCACTCGCTTCCATTCCACCCCCTCGTGCACCTCCACCTGCCTCAACGTGTCTCTCATGCCATTGGAAGCCCGCATCGTGTTACCTTTGGAAACTCCGCGCGCTCACTCAACAAGCCCTCCCCCCAGCAGAGAAGTTTCAGGAGCTGCGCCAACTTCGCTTCCTTCCCTTGGCTAAAACTATCCAGAATAGCGGCGTTCACTTCTCCCGCAGTTTTCATCCGTTGTGCAGGAGACAACAGGTCCGTAATTGCAGATGGTGCCGATGATGACGAATCAAATGCCAGTAGTGCCATCGTTCGTTCGAGCTCCGCGAGGAACTCCGGACTCTCCTCTCCCCGCGGGGCTAATTCGTCTTGGGCAAATTGCAACGCCTCCACAACGCGACCGTGGCGGATGTATTCAATAAGTTTTTGCTGCTGGAGATGAAAGTATAGCGAGGGATTTGTGTCCAGTATCTAGAAACAGTAGATTCAATGCACTTGGTCAATCACCGCAATATTCTTCAAAAGGAAACGGAGATCATATTGAAGACTGAAGTTTTTGGCAAGTCTCATCACCGACTTCACCGAGTCTGAGAGTGGTGCATGAAACGTTTTAATCCTTTCCCATCCTAGACGGGCTCGATGAATCAACTAGAGACCTACCTCGGGGTTCAAATCATTCACTCGGGTAATTGCTTCCTCGACGTCACCACGTTGTAGTGCCTCACGGATGACCATCCTGCTCTCGATAGACTCAAAGTCCACGGGAGGTGTTATGCCTGCCTCGTCACTAAGCTCTTGAGCCGCGGACTGGTAACCCTCAATTACGAGATAATCCATTATAAGCCGGTTCAGGTCACTAGAGTGAAGGTCGCGTCAGTCTCGAATAAGAAACCTAACAGGACGCTGTAGATCAGATAATACATGCAATTTTTTGAAACTCATCTCGGAATTCAGAGAGATTCCCATTGATTGTTCTCATCGTTGCGCGAAATACAAGAGGCACTCACTGTTTTGTAACCTGGACCTCGTGAAGGCGGCGTTCCCACTCATCCTTGCGTATCGAAGTCTTCGGAGGCTACAAATAATGCATAAGTATCCCACTACTGTTGAAAACGAAGGAACATACGAACCATGGTGCATCCAGCGTCAGTGCGCAAAACATTTAAAGCCCGACGTGAGTTTAGGGCAGGGCTTATCAGTTGGACAGCTACCCGTTTTGGAACTTCAAGTTAGATTCGCCCGAGAGACGAGCACACAAGAAATAGATCTATGTACGTTGACATCAATCTTTCGAAACAACCCCACCAGATCGAATCATGTCAAAGAAAATATCCTTGTCTGCCACACCTAGTGTAAATGTCAACGTTGATCACCAGGACACGAGGTTTGTTAGGTATCTTCACGTACTGTCCCTAGAATTATGGTTGTTTTTCTTTCCTTTGTCTTTTTTGTCAAGTGAAGGAGTAGGTAGTGAAGGTTTTCCGGTACCACGGGAGGCCCTGGCCTCTTCTCGGCCGCTGCGGCTGCCAATTGTGACTGTTGAATGGTATTGAAAAGTTTGACCACTAGACACATAAAAGAAGTGAGCGAGGACATTAAAGTACGTGGCGCAATAACATCTAGCATACCCCCTCTTTGCGCAACTTTTCGCAAAGATCGCTCACTTTCACCACCCCATCCTCCAATCACATCTCTGATTCTACCCCTCTCCTCCCTTTCTTTGCGTTCTATGTGAATGACTTTCTTCGCCTCTAACTCTAGCTTGGCATCGTTCTTTTGGCGTGCCACGGAGGGTTTGAGGGAGAGTAGAAGACCTGAAGGTGCATCCGTGTTGAGGAGAGATTGTAATGTCTCGCCGAAATGTAACGGCTCTGTAGCTCGTCTCTTGCGTTTCAAAGTTTTCTTTGACTTCATTCGTTGTCCCTCTGTCTTGTCCTCTATGTTCTGCGAGCCCTCCTGACTAGAATGACCGGCATCCTCTCCGTCGGAAGAACCTGAGAGTTGGGAGTCGTCATTTGAATCGTCTTTCCCACCTTCTGCTAGTTTGACGCGTTTGTTCGTAGACATGCTGTCTGGAATGGAATGGAACGAGCGCTGTTTAAGAGGGACTAGGTTGCGCAGCGACGTCTGACGCGTAGTGAACTTGAAGGAGTGTGTGAGACAACATTCATATCTCCGCATAGCACAATATTTATCCGCCAAGAGACATTCCTTGCAGTCGCACCTCTCAATCCGTCAGGTTCCTACGACTAAACCGGTTCGCAGCAAAGTATATATTTTCTTTACCGTCTGAACCGAAATCTCAGTCACAGCGGACCTACTAACAAACTGACCTCAATCATCACCTCGACCAGTCCGGTTCGCCCACCCAACCTAGAAGGTTGTTGGGAATGGATTCTACCAGCGCAACGTTGACTTCCATGGATTTAACACCGGAACCAGACCTGCATCCTTTGTACCCTAGTCCAGCTCAAATCGCGCACTTGTTGTCTCCGCACTCTGGTCTCGCCCCCCCGCAGAAGGCCATCCTTGTCCGTCATTGCTTGTCACGCGCTTGTTTGTTCGGCGATCTCGCCCTCCTGCAGTATATCCTTACCGACCGCCAAGCTCAGCCATTCGTAGACCTCAGCACACGCGACGAAGATGGACTCGCGCCCATCAGTCTAGCCATTCAAGGATTTGGATCGGAATCCGATAGAGAAATCGAACGTGAAGAATGTGTCCGCCTTCTCATCGCCCAGGGTGCTGATGTCTCGAATGCTGACAATGGTGGGTGGTGCTCAGCTGTGGAATACATCCAAATCGATTAAATCTTTGTCAGTTGGATGGACTCCTCTTCATCATGCTGCTATACTAGCACCACCAAGTCTGGTTTCGTACTTAATGACCCACGGTTGCTCACCCTTCTCGGTGACAAAAAGACAACTGACGCCACTCGATATCGTCACTGCCCATACACTGCTTCCTGGTCGTGAGGATATCGCGTTATTGCTCGAAGAATCCATGAGGGGTGAGGGTTGGACCGGCGGTAGGATGGAGCAGAGACGACGGGCCCTTGATGAACAACTGAAACGTAGGGATCGTCAGAAGGACCTTTACAATAGTGTTTCGAAGATCTTGGACATACCTACTCGATGGTGGGGAGAGCATGATGCTGAAACCTCGTCAACAATCTCTGACTCAGAGGATGACGACCTCAACGAGGACTTTTACGTAGGTAACGCCTTCCACCCAGAAGCTTTGTTAATACATACACGCAGACTCCTCCTTTGGATTTCACCTCCATGCTTGCCTGGTCTCCCCAGGATCTGGACAGCATTTTCAGTGCTGTCATCACGAATTCTCAGGCGTCTGCCCGGAATGCACAACCTGCCAATGTTCTCTATCTCATGGCGCGCTTTGCGTGCTTGACCTGTGATGCAACATGGTTGGAAGACTTGATTCTTGGTGCGACAGATGTCATCGAAGAAAAATTCTTTGTAAGTTATTTCTTAAATTTCCGTTTCACTTGCTTGATGTATATCCAGAGCAGCTCGGAAGACGTGACCTGTCTGATCTTTTGGTTATATAATGTGACTGTTTGGCTCCATCTAATGCAATGCGACAACTCTATCAATGATGCCTGCGAAATGCTTGGGTCATTCGAGCTCCTAGAGCAAGTTATTAATTCTGTTTTCGGTGAGTGATTGCTCGAATGTATCATTTCCCTTAGTTGAACCGCGTCAGTCTTTATCATCCGCTTCGCAGAGCGCAAAATTGACCACTTACTGGATGCAGCGTTGCTAGAGAATGCCCCACTCTCAGCGGAACTTGATAACGTTCAGTTTGAATCTGAGTGGTCATTCTTAAGGCCGTTTAGTACGAAGAAAAAGACTGGCACACCGTCCTCACCCCCTTTCTTACCATCTCGTCCCCCCTCTCCTTCGATTAATTTGAACTCCCCTGCCGCAACCACTCCTAAGGCTCTCGCGTCCTTACGACAGACGCTTTCTCGCGCTCGAGCACCGACTAACACGATTTTCGATGATGCTTCCTCGTCGAAGGGTCTACGAGAGCTGGTGTCCTTCCTCACTGCCCTCCATACCCTTTTGACCTTGTCGGATATCAACCCTGTATTAATCATACAGTTTTGGTCCCAGGTCATGTACTGGACTTCCAGTGAGTTGCCTAATTTCAGGCATGCATTTCAGCTCATGCAAAATAGGTGAAATTTTCAACCGCGTGTTGACCAGAAAGAAATATCTATGCCGGTATGAGTTTTGGCATTACGCGCAGACACGTCCTGATTGCAGCAGGTCTCGAGCAATCCAAGTTGGGTTGAATATGTCTGTACTTGAGGAATGGATAGACGATATGGCCCTTCCACGGGGAATAGTGTCGCATTTCTCTCCCGTTAGAGATCTTCTGACGTGGCTTCAGGTAGACTCTTAATCGTGCACTGCCCTGTTTGCTGATAGTCCTATTATATTGTAGCGTTTGTCATCGATCAGCGACTTCTCTGATTTGGTTGCCACAATCCAGGTCATGAAGAGTATCAACCCCCTCCAGGTAGCACTGGTGTTTATTCGTTTATCGATACTAATCAGCATTGGATACGCCCCAGATGCGACGCGCTGTGCGCGATTACAAATATGAAGTTAACGAGACTCGTATGACTGAGGAGTGCATACAATACCTGACACAATTGCAAAAGGACTGGGAACGTCATAGAGTCAAAATGGGGGTAGAGGCATTGCGAAAGGAGGTAAGACAGATGGCAGTGTAATCCTCTGCTAGTGTTGAACCCGCTATCAGATCAATGAACGGGAACGGGAGCGTGATATCGACGAGGACTCCGTTATTGACCAGCCTGCAAGTACAAAAACCCCAAGCATATTAACGACGGATACCTCCGCAATGCAGCACAGTGTCGACCTCCTGTTCGATAGAACCCTCGACCAGTCATCGTGGGAGTCCCCTAAACCACCCCAGGTGCTTGGAGAGCTCCTTGATTCACGTTATATGCTACCGTTATTCCTCCCATCTGATCCTCACGTGCTATCTGCCGCACCAGTCAAGCGACATACTGCAGAATTCACAAAACGTACATCAAATCACCAATCCGAACCACGAATTTCAAACCGCGCCAACGCAGTAAGGTCGATGGGGTGGAAGTGTCGGAGTCATCGAGTTCGTGAAGTCAGCGTCGATAGTCTGTGGTGGCTCGACAGCTTCAAGCCATCGAGATGGGCACGGCCCATGTATGTGGAATCCTCATCTCCGGAGAACGGAGGGGATTCTCCCCCTCTTTCACCCGTCAGCGAATCCGAAGGCCTTCAAATTAAAGCCAGCGTTGTTCAACCACCCTTACATCCAACCCCTCTCACTCGGAAACCGTCCACTAGGAGCAAGAATCGCACAAGCTTGCTTGTCGACCAGTTCACGCCACTCGACGTATCACCCTTATGACCTCTTGCATTGGGTTTCAGGTTCTTCCATTTCACATTTATATATCCTCCCCTCCATCAATCATTGGATTTGATGGTCATGGACCCACTCAGACTCGCCATCTGCTATAGTAGATTGAACAATGTATTCGTTTGTTGGCACTAATCATCGGAAGCTGCCTACTATCGATACATACTTAGCTGTTGTCTTCCGACCAATGTTCTGACTAATAGTGTCCAGCACATACAGTAGATCGATACTGTATCGACCACCACTCATTCAGCTACTACACGATGTTTGTCACTACTTCACCGTGGATCCACTTCTACAAGAATGCTGTCGCCGCTGTCGCCAAACCCCCAACACTCCTAACGTTACTTCCGGATGATCAGGTCGGGTGGTGTGAACAGGTCCGAGTCTCGTAACATTTTTGTCAAAATTTCCACCAGACTCACAAGGCGTACGCCGTAACATGTGCAGTTCGCTCAAGAAGGCTATAACGTTGTACATTTAACGTACCCTCTACCGGAAGCCACTTCCTTCACAGACGTTTTGAATGATGCAGGAATAACGATGACTGATACAGGCAGTAAATCGCCAGAGTGGGGGCTCGTAGCCTATGGACTCGCCGCCGAAGATGCCGACAAGATCCTCTCATGGCTTCCCGTCGTCGCAGCAGACCTCAGGGTTTGCGTACACTTTTGTCCGATTGCGGGGGATATATCCCCTGGATTCTTGATCAAAGACTCGGGATCACGCTATTTACCGTGAGCCTCGTTGAAGTTGTCATGATCCACAAACGAGTGCTGATGATTTGTCATGGAAGAACCATGTTCCATCTAGCATCCTCCCAAGAAACATTCCACGCATCTATCCTACCTTTGGAAGACCCAGCTAATCTCGGATATGCTCTACCGACTCATGCACACCCCCCTATCACGGCGTATACGTATCCATTTGTTTCCCTTTCCCCCCCTTTCCCTTTCTCTGCGGGGGCTCCAGTTCAGGTTTCAATTAGCGAGCCTCGCGTCATCGATGCTTACACCCGTTCCGCCAATAATCTTTCCTTGACCCGTACTCTGGAAATACTCAAGCGATGCTTGGGTCCTCATTTCAACTTCGAGAAATTATGGAACATGCACACCTATTACGAGTTCTCGGAAAGAAACGCATCAAGTAGGTCGAGATATTTTTTGGCATTATATGTCTAAACTCCACTTCAGAGACCATGACCACAATGGTCAGACTCCTCCATTTCGATCGTATTCGACATTCACATTCTTGTTAGGTGGCGACACCATATGTAAACCACGTTCCTACGATGACTGGCGGCGTTGGGCACGATGACCTTGCGAGGTTCTACAAGGTCAGCACGGTTTATCCAGGGTCACGTGACTAAAGCACGTCCTGTAGTATCATTTCACAACGGTCAGTGTAAGAATCCAAGTATTTTGCCACTTCTTGACGAAAAGCGTAGGTCACTCCCACCGATTTCGAGCTTGTCACTGTTTCCAGAACTAGTGAGATCCTGAGCCATCTGAGGATCGACGCTTTTCCTGACCCCCTTCAAAAGTTGGCTCCGATCGGATCGTAGATGAAATGATTTTCAAGTGTTCGCATACCTCGGTACGCTCTAGAACTTCTTGATATGTTCCTTGTTTAAGTTCGGTCTTGTAGGAGATCGATTAGTGCGTGTTCATGTAAAATGTGGTGATTCACTCCCGACAAGCAAGTAGCTTTTTACCCGGTATCCCGCCTACAGGCAAGCCGCTAGAGATTGCTATGGTCGGTATTATTGCATTCCGCGGGGACAAATTGTTCTTTGAGTATGCTTTCTTTATTGTCTGGTACTAGTATCGATATTGAATACTCTCTTGTAGGCACTTGTAAGCATAATCAATTTCTCCCGTTGTTTTTGAAGTCAAGTTCGTTCAAGGTACTGGGATCAAGCCAGCGTACTTGTTCAGCTTGGACTGCTTGATCCTACAAACCTTCCCATTGCGGGAGTGGAAGTTTCAAGGAAGGTCCTGGACCCCTTTGGTCAGCCAAGTAACACCCTCTTGAAACGGTGGAGTGAAAGTGAAGGTCTTTCGATCAGCTGAGCTGGCGAAGACATGGGCTCATGTCCGCAGAGTTCGTGAACCTCTTTCAAGTCTGATTGTCGTATTGGTATTGAGCAAAACGCGAGCATTTACGTATCTATCGTTCGATGGTTGTGCTCCACATCTGTTGGCATATATCCAGGGGTTCAAACCCCCTTCGCCGTCAGCGTGCGAAAGCTTCACAGTATGCAGTGCGCGACTGCGCGGTGTCTATGCACCCTTGTAACCTTGTTTCCATCTTTTCTGTTCTCCATCTTTGTCCGCCTAGTGTCTGGCAGCAATGGCGCGATCGATACCGCATGGTCATACCAGACCAACTGGAAGTTATAACGACCCATATAGTGCATATGATGAACCGTTCAGTATGGACAATCTCAACCGTGATGACAGCAAGACTTTCGCCACGTACACCAGCGGTGTCCTAACAAGAGGTCCGACCAAAACAGATCCATCTGCAGGACCGACGGAGGCGGAGTTCTTGGTGGCTGACTATCGTCAGCACAACGCTTCCCCCTCCTGGTTGGATAGACCTGACCGTCTTCCTACACCTTCCTTGGACTACAGCACCTCACCCAATCCCACCGATATCAGTATGAATGCGCCGTATCACGATGACGACTTGTCTTCATCGCCCCGCCCTCTGTCCGTTGTCGGAAAACCGGACATCCCATTGGTTCGCAATGCGGCAGACATGGGTCGGTCGACAGGTTACCAGGATTTGGGTATGTAATCAATTGGTGTGTGATATACACGTAGATGAACTTGAACATTGCGCAGAATACGCGGAGCCTTCAGGAGATGATCCAAATCCCGCGTCAGAGAAGGACACTCCTTTCAAGGGTTTCTTAGGAACCGGAAAGTACCCTATAGAGCAGCGGATCGAGGATAAGAAAAGAGGAATTGGACGACAGAAGCATCCTTTTGTTGGTGTGTCGGCTCCCTATCGGAGCGTACCACTATTGAAAATCCTTCAGTATATGCGCTCACCATCGCCATGGTGGGTGTTTTCATTAACGAACTTGTAGTCAACAGTCGGGCACAGGGGACTCCAGTGTCTTTCAAGGCTAGTTAACTTGTTTCATTCCACGAAACGTGCTTACGTTTTGCTAGCCTGTCGTCAACCCCTTGCTAGGACCTTCTGAGAGCGCTCTCATTAACCTAGGAGCTCGCTTTCCTCCATGTATGAAGTCTGTGCAGAACCTGTCATCGTCCACTTTAATGCCATGTACGGAGTATGTTCGGTTTGAGTTTCATACACTAAATTTCTTGAATTCAAGGTCTTAATGACACGGCAAACCCACCAAACATCTTATGCACCATTGAAGAAGTGTGTGGCTTTGGAGGGTTCCATGGAGGTGTCCCAAATCAATGGTTCCGGTAGGCAACGCCTTTTGTTCCGAGAATGACTATAACCAGGTGCCGTAGGTTCATCACTGCCATATTTTTACATGCAGGATTTGTCCACATCCTCTTGAACATGCTTGCACAGTTGACAATCTCAGCACAGGTAACCATTGCACCCCGCTTAATCGGCGTCTCTAAATATCCAATAGATCGAGCGAGAGATGGGCTCCATAGGGTTTATAATTACTTATTTCAGTGCCGGAATCTTCGGGTATGTTCCAGGGCTTCGTGCGCTTCAGAACGTACTGAGGACCTTGAAGTAATGTTTTGGGTGGCAACTTCTCCCTTGTCGGTGCCCCGTCTATTGGTGCTAGTGGGGCAATATTCGGCACAGTTGCGGTGACTTGGGTTGACTTGTTTGCCCACTGGAAGTATCACTATCGTCCTGGTCGCAAGGTACGTCCAATTAGCAATTATCTGTTTTGAAAAGTCGTGGCTCAACGCACCTAGCTGGCTTGGATGACCGCGGAGCTCTTGTTTGGTATTGCCCTTGGCTACGTTCCATGTAAGTATTTGTATTCGTCCCAGTCGAACCCCCAGTTGACTCGTGTGATTGAAGATGTCGACAATTTTGGTTCGTGCACCGTCTGAAAACGGTCGTCCATGTACTAATTCTTCGTTAGCTCATCTTGGAGGACTTTGTATGGGTCTCCTTGTTGGCACTACATTGTATCCTGTTGTCAGTCCCTCGAAGCGCCATAAAAGCATCATGTGGGCTTTCCGCCTTGGTGCCATTCCATTGGCCATCGTGCTCTTCGTGGTTCTTATTCGAAATTTTTACACTTCTGATCCATACGCCGGTATGTGTCCGTGTAAACACGTTACTGACTTGAAGGTGTAACGATTCACAGCATGTTCCGGTTGTCGATACCTATCTTGCATACCTACTTCGTCTAATAACCATTGCCATGGAACTGGTAAGGAACAGCTTTACTATGCTTTACTTGTTCTAAATATCGAATGATAGGTCTCACCACTACAACTAGCGGGACAAGTATTAGGTACACTAAGACTGTCATGCAGCTGTCATGCAGGCGAATGGATACATTCCGCACGATATCTTAGTACATACCCTGGTTATTCCATGGACTCGGACTTGTTATGAATGACTTGACACTATTATTGCACTCTTAGTAGTACTCGAAGCTTGAGCTTTGTTTCTGTTTCACCCGCGCGTCGGAAGTCAGTGTCGCATTACCAGGAATAGGTTTCTCATGATCGTGTAGTAATTTGTTTGACAGTGACAGTGGCGTTTACTTAAATAAACAGGCTCCGCGCCTCAGTTTACTCAAGAACTCAATGACTGCAAAAAGAACTAATCCCTCTCGACCCATCATGGTACCATCATTTTATATTGACGACTGTGGTATGTGCGCTTATTGCTGGATTTCTGCGATTCGTCCTCTTCGGTATGCCATTTAGCCTGTCATGTCTTTCAGTGTATTCACGGATAGTCTTCAGACCAATATGATCCAATGCATTGCAACGTATTATTGTCAGTCAGGAAGCTGGCTGGACAGCGCATATCGTAATTGGCAGCCAAAGGGCAAGTCTTTTTCAATATCCGACTCGAGGAAATCATTAAGGTTACATGGCAGGATGCATGCTCTATTCATACCAATCCAGAGATGCCTCTCGTTGCCTTTCGTCTCGTCGAGTGGTCTTCGTCGGCGACTCGGTAACACGAGCACTCTTTTTTCAGTTTGCACATATCGTCGACCCTACGCTCCCCGAAGATCCTCCCGATGATGGCGCAAAACATTCCAACCATTTCTTTGTTTCCGGATCTCAAACAAAGCTTGAGTTTGTTTGGGACCCATTTACAAATACGACATCTGCCCTTGCGTTGACAGACCCGTCAAAGTCCTCACTCAATCGACTGAGGCAGTTTGAACGACCCACCCTACTTGTCCTTGGTTCAGGGCTCTGGTACCTCAGGTATGCTGACACTTCAGGTGGGCTCTCAGCATGGGAAGCCAACGTAGAAGCACGCATTGAAGCAATAAATGGAGCTCGTGACAAGCTAGCGGATGAAGTGGTCTTTCTTCCAGTAGAAGATATCGTCCCTTCAAAGTTGTCACCCGAACGACTCAATACCATGCATTCCTCTGACATAGACGCAATGAATTCCGAACTCTACCACCGCATCAAGCCGTCATCGACCAACAGCTCTTGGTCACGGCTCTTGGGATCTGTTTCCTACGAGCGAATTTCACTTCCATCGGTATTCAACAGATGTTAGATGACTCGCAAACCCACGACGGTCTACACTTTAGCAAAGCCGTCGTCAAGGCTCAAGCAAATATCCTGCTAAATCTTCGATGCAATAGTGAATGGCCCCAAACGTTTCCGATGGATAAGACCTGTTGCCGAAAGTACCCTTGGCCAGGACCAGCGCAGTCAGTTGTGCTGGCCAGCTTGCTGCTATATACCTGCATTTTCTCATATCGACCGAGTAAGTAGTGCCTTATCAATCTCGTTTCTACACCGTCTGACATCTACATAGCTACCAAATCTTGGGTTGTGAACAAAGAACATCTTCCGGCGATGATCTTTGGAGCTTCCATATGCATGATATATCTTGCGGACAGGACAGGATTGTGGCTTAAAGAACAGAAGCAGTTCAATCCGTGGACGTATGGCTTCTTATGTTTGGTTTCGCTTGCAGCTGGTTTGGCGACAGTTCGAAGAGCTGACAAAGACTTGGGATTTCTCAACCGCGACCAGACCGACGAATGGAAGGGGTGGATGCAGAGTATGTCGACTCACTCTTCCACCAAGATAGTCCTGATAGAATTGTACCAGTTGCAATTCTTGCATACCATTACATGGATGCTTCCAAGATATCTGGCATCTATAACCCCATCCGAGTTCTTGTTGCAGCCTATCTTTTCATGACCGGTTATGGTCACACGATGTTCTATCTCAGGAAGGGAGACTTTGGTTACCTTCGTATTTTTCGGGTACGCCTGACCTCTGGCATTAAATTCTGTGTTCATCAACATCTGTTGCAGATATTGGTTAGGCTAAATCTCCTAACGCTTACGCTTGCCTATACCATGAATACGGGCTATCTCTCGTATTATTTTGCTCCCTTGGTCTCCATGTGGTTTCTGGTCATCTACCTGACGCTATGGATCGGATCACAACTCAACGAGAATACACCGTTTCTCGTCGCTAAAATATTCTTGTCAATGGGTGCATTTGCCGCGTTCACGAACCACCCGTGGCTCCTGGAAGGACTTTTTGCTGTCCTGGAACGCGTTTTCTTCATCCATTGGTCTGCACACGAATGGACCTTCAGAATGACACTCGATCAATACATCGTATACTGTGGCATGCTTGCCGCCCTCGCTTTCATCAAGATTCGGGACAATCATCTTGCCGAGCACCCTATGTGGCCCATATTTATGCGCGCGTCGATCGGACTGTCTGCGATAGTCATGGTGTGGTTCATGGGTTTCGAACTTTCGCAGGAAAGCAAGTTCATGTACAATGCATGGCACCCGTACATCTCATTCCTCCCCATCCTCGCCTTTGTCATCCTACGCAACGCCACTCCTCTCTTGCGGTCATGTTCATCTCGCGTTTTTGCATTCATTGGCAAGTGCTCGCTCGAAACATTTATTATTCAATACCACCTGTGGCTTGCGGCGGACACGAAGGGTATTCTTCTGCTTATTCCTGGGACGGAATGGCGCGCTCTCAATTTCGTTCTATCAACGGTCATCTTCATTTACGTATCTCACCAAGTAGCATGGGCTACGGGGAGATCACAGGTTGGATATGTGGTGATGAAAAGAAGACGCTACCTACGACCCGCGACGCGCCAACTGCCCAGGTGTCGGATACTGCCAATCCTCGCTAGAAACTGTACCCCTTGTCATGGGAGGCACGAATAACTCCCGTATGGAGCCCGAAACGTCACGACATCCACAGCGATGGGTAGACCGGCTGGCTGAAGGAGCCGGGAGTCGGCGCACCCCTGGTTTTTTCAAATCTTGGACAGGTGCATCCTTATGGAAGCTTGACGCAACAGGGAGGACTATAGTATGGGCTGGTATGATGTGGTTGGCGAACGCATTCTGGACAAACCCTTAGATACAGCTAGAATATCACATAGCATTCTACGTATCATAACTAGCATTGCAGCTACCGATAGTGAGCTGTCACCGATTCAGAACCTGCAAAGACATTGTTGTTAGTACAGATTCGAATGAGATTGAAGTAGAGGGTGTATTCAGTATTAGCATGGAAGTTCATCAACACTTGTCCTTTAGACAAGGTCAGGGCTTGACTTCTATTTGTTGCATCATGTAGGGCGAGAGGGAGGATGTACTCACGACATGACCTGAAGGGAGCGACAGGTCAGCATTCATGAAGAGAATAGGAATAGAAGAAAGCTCAGAAATTTGGGTATATGATAAAAGTTCACGAGCCGACAGAGGCTTCGAAGTAGCGATTCAAGGTGTTCGTCATCGCGACGACGAGCAAGGAACGAGACTCACCTCAAAGACAGGCATCAAGGCAGGCCAACAGAACAAAAGACGACTGGTGTTTTAAGTGAACACGTGACATGTACTCAGGGCAGGCTATTTCAGGTCGAAGGGGAGCGTACAAGCCTCAAGGCGGTTTGCTTGCCACCACCATGGCGAATGTCATCCATCCACCACTCAATTTTATTCATGAACCAACTCACCTATCTACTTCTCGCTTTGGGTTCGGCTTTGGATTGCCCGGAAGCTCACCTACAGGGACAGGAAAGCAGCCGGTCTACACTCCTGGTCACACACAACCATCCGCGTTTCAGCAGCTCACCTCACATATCAGTATATCACCCGCTCCTCATCGCATTCAGAAACGCCGCCTAGATTCGGCGGACGAGGCGGAATCCAGTCGCCATGGCGGAAGGGACGTTCCCATGGACCGAAGCCCCACGCCAGAACGACCGAAGAGAGCTGCACCGAAGCGTGCCAAGGTCACCTCGCAAGATGACGAATCCAAGGATCAACAATGTTCAAGAACGAGTAAAAATCCAGACGGAGATAATGACGTTGATGTTGGTGTCTTGTTGGGTATGAAATGTTCCAACCGACTACTGCTGTTCTGTGTCTGACAAGGGAATTGGATAGCGAGTCTTCCGCCGCAAGCACTTTTGCCACTTTTGAATTCTTTAATAAACGCCCAACCGTCACTTAAAACACTGATATTACCCCTTATACCCCGGCCAACATTGGACACGGCCATACAGGCATTAGAGCAGTCCGCGAGGAAACTGCGGGATGCTTATCCATATTCGAACACATCGTCTTTCTCCTCTGTTTCTGCTACGACATCACTCGGGTTTGGATTCGGATTCAACTCTCAACGGACCGGTTTTGGATCAACCATGGAGGACGACCAGAGGAGTAGTGGGGCAAATGACGGGAGTGGAATGCGAGAGTCGTACATCCTCTCTCGACTCCGACCTCACATTCATGAATTTGTGTCGGCATGCATGTCGTATGTGCCCTATTTTTCCTACGTGTCCTGCACGCAGGGGGACTCGCGACATCAAGTTGATTCGTGGTCGCGGGGACACTCGGCTGTCCTGCAATCGCAAGCATAAAGACAAATCACACCCAACTGAAGCCTTTGTATTTCTCTCGACACTGACGACACACATCACTTGTCAGCCGCCACTGACGCAGGCATCGCTGGCACCGCTTTTACTTCCGCGACTGTCGAAAGAATGGGTGGCATGGGTGGACCGAATAGACCAAATGGTCAACCGGGAGGGGCGCATGTTTGGTGGTGAGACGGTGAGGAGCTGGGAGAAGGCGCTGGACGAGTTTGCGGATGCGAGGGGTCCGGAGGGATGGGGGGTGATGAGGGAGGTGAGGGATCGCTGGGTTAGCAGGGTGGGCTGGCTGGTTGGGCGGAATGTAGTGCAAGCGATGGAGGAGGAGGCTTGATGGCGTTTGTTTATCGACTCTCGTATGTACAATTACACTACTTACATAGTCCAACTTCTTAAATATAACGAGCATGCATCATCTCACCCGCCGACTCTCCACAAAAGTACACAAATCCTCGGCTTTTCTTACTGCGAACCCCAGCACTCGTCCGATCAAATTAAATCCGCTTCCGGTCGTCGTCTCCTCGAACCCTCCGCCAGCCCACACAATGCCGTTTCCCACTTCCCCCCAATCTCTGTACCACAACCTCCTCTCCATCACCTCCATCCCCAGCGCCATCGACTACTATTTCGATTCGCCCAGGGCATTGCACTCCACCAGATCGTTCAACCTCCTCATCAGTCTTGCTCTCCGGAGCGCTTCCTTCGCCTCAGCCCGCCGCCTATTTACTGCTATGCAAGCAGAGTCTATCCCACCAAACATGGAGACGTGGAAATTGCATGTCCGGTGGTTCGTCAGGACTGGAAAATGGAACGATGCCTGGAAACGTGCCCTAGAAATCTCGGGGAACTCCAACAAACCCATCCCTCTTCCGTTGTGGCTCGAACTCTTTGGCTCGCAGAAGCGCGGGGCGCTGCGACATTGGGTTATCACTGACAGGAAACCTAACGTGCAGGCGGGTCCCGCGGCGTACTCTGGTCATGACATTCACTTGGATGCTGGCCTGGAAAATGGAGAGCAGTCTCGCATGAAGGATGACGAAAACTCAACGCCGTGTTTTCGAAAGCGGCTTGTGCCTCGCCCATGCCAGAGTTTTTATGCCGTCCAACTGTCGCGATATCGAGCACTCATGCAAGTTTCGCCTTTGCTTACCCCTTCCGACCAGGTTCAGATCCTACCCAGAACCGTTCTCATCATCACCCAGATCATGTACCAGGTAGGGCAGAGTAGCTTGGCACTCTCCACCGCCCTTTCGTACTTGGAATCCCTTCCTCCCAGAATCAGGCGGTGCGATCGACGCAGAATTCTTGACCTCGTTAACTCCCATCTCTCCATGGCTACCCGGCATCGAAAACAAGGTCTGAAACAGCACTTTGCCCAGCGTCGCATCCTTTGGAAATTCTTACATGCTCGCCCGGACTTGGCTCCTTCGTCTACGACCTTGTTTCTCCTTCTCGGATCCTTGCGCGGCTGCCGCCGTAGTGGCACCCTTGCTATGCAGTGCTTGCAGCTTTTTGAAAAGAGGTGGGGTCCACACGTTCAATCTAGCCTAGTCCGGCGACGTGTCGCAAGTCTTGCGCTCAAAGAAGGCCGCCTTGACATTGTCGCAGCCATGATAAGGCTCGAGTCCCGTTGTAGAGCTTTTACAGATGCCTTGCCGCGGACCGTCTATACCTCGAGGCGAGGACCTTGGCGGACGTTGTTTAGTCGACGAGGAGCTGAGAATCGGAGATGGCATATAATAGTGGAGCGGTATCGACGGCGGGTAATGCTCAAGTCTGACTCGTAAACTGCGTAGTGGGCTATGGTTTTACCCGCTTTCGATAGCTAGCCTGGCTTGATTGGTGGGAGCATGTCATTTGCATATCAAAAAAAGATACACTCGATTGATGTGCGCATCACCGAATGACTACAAGAGCAGGGCGCTACGAATACATTATGACGCAAGATGCCAGGAATACCATGCAACAAACCACGGGTGAGGGAAGAAGCGTAAGGACAAGAAGACCAAAAGAATTTCCTAGATGTGACATCACAGATAGCACCTTGAGAAGGTGCTTGGAGGAAGACACGACGGCCAGTTGCCTGATGAAACTGCCGACTCCCATTCCGTCGCCACCGTGCGGTACAAATCAAGCGATGCGCGTGCATTCTCAACCTAAGCAAATTGAGTCATTCTGCACCCACAGCCAACGCGGCAATACAAGAGCTCCGGCTGGAGAGATGACGAACAGACGTACAGGATGTATGTGGCCATCTTGACAACGACGACACATAAGATGCCACATGAGTGTTTGCAGGCCGATCACTTGGTTGGGGGAACGTAGCGCGTTTCTAAAGGGTTGGTACAACGCGACGTCGCGCGTGGCAACGGCGGGATGTGGGATACCCAATACTAGTCCCGATGACCATGTAATGAGCTTGGTTGTCAGAATAAAGAAAAATGCGTGCACGCTACCCGAAAGATCATGCCATAGGCTGTGTCCGACAATTACATTACCCTTGATGAAGTCCGCAACGTGCCGCTGGACCCGATCAAATGAAGGTGTATCGGCTGCATCAGTGGAGAAGAGACATCAAATATTCCGGTATAAAGCCAACGGGCTAGGATAGTAAATTTCTACTCACGGGCTAGTAGGTGGCAGGCCTCAATCCCGGTTGTAGAGGTCCGGTAATCGCTAACCTGCATAGTCGGGGCAACACAGGTATCTAGTATCACATTTCCCCTGAAGTCGACAATAGACACGCGACTTGAGACGAAACAGGTGAGATGACGGCGCAGGAGAGGGGAGGGCAAAGACACATACGCGAGCATCGCGGTGGTCCCGCCTGGTCCCACTCCTACGTTGCTGCAGGAGAGCGCGAGGATTTGATCATTACTAGGGATAGGGTATTTGGTCTCCATCTCGAAAAAAAAATCAACAGATGACCGCAACTTACTCTGCGTAACAGGTAGATATATGTGCGGTGAAGGTGCTCAGAGCAGATTGACAGCAGTAGATGCTAAAAGGCTTCCATGTTCGATGGCCGATAAGCTCCAGTAACACTTCCCACAAATCTCAACTACGTTCGTTGATCTGGACAGGCCAACATCCGTTTGGGTGGTAGGGCCATCACGTAACAAGTACACGATCGGTCCTCTGAACGCCCGACTTGATCATGGACAGGGACTGTGGAAAGCTAAACCAAGGTAGAATATATCAACGTGAAGGCCGCCAATCCACCACTATACACAAATGTGATGTCAGCATTGTCCCTGAAACTCCAGGCGAATTTTCAAACCGGCGGGAGAAGAGAGACGTGAACTTATAGGACCATCTGGAGATCTGACTCAGAGACGTTCCCGGGTAACCTTTGTTACGTTCACCCACCGAGTCGTAAGTTTAAATAGCTTCCATAATAATTCACCAGGTACTTGCCTCGAGTTCTGCGTGACTTCTAGGAATCTCGAAACATTTTTGATGTGCTGGACTTTCAACAGGGAAGCCTCTGTCCTGTTAGGGCTCATGGAAATTTTGCCCTCCCAAGCTAGGGGTGAACGCGACAACGGTTATCGAAAGCCTATGGAAACTCAGTGCGCGCTATTCGGTCCACAGCCGTAGCAGAGCTGAAGAAAATCCAGCGTATCTGTCCACGACTCCGTCACTGTAACCATCACGACGTCGATGCTTCTGAGCGTAATAAATCTCGCTGATACAAAAAGTCTGTAGGAAGTTCAGGTCGACTTTTGGAAGAACCGAATATTCGGAACTTGCCGGCGCCTAACTAGTATCGGCGATTGCATGGAACCGAGGAGTAACTGCAAACCTCTGACTCCCCTGCCTTCCTTACAACATCAATACCTGTCTCAGTTGCGTTGCTAGCAATAGCATGTATATTTCGTGGTTACCAGGAGCGGCATTTTGACCTACAATTATATGAATTAGTAGCGAAAGCGCTCATCTTCAACGGTGTTCTCAGTCGTACCTTTGATCGTGCCCGCGAGGTGCAGTTCGAATCTGTCCATTGCACGCTGCTTATCTCCAAACGTATATTGTATATCATGCAAAAAGGGCATGTGCCTTCCGGGATTCCAATATGGCTGTTGAGGGATGCTGGCGTTCAACGACCTAAAACGGCTCTACAGGGTTGCTTAACATGGCATCTCACCAGAAATTTGTGTCGGCTCTCTCAAGTGCTCAACACAGTAATTGGCTATCAGCTCGCGGCCATTTGTTTATATGCCCGAGATATTGAATATCCATCAGGCTGGCAGTCCCCTTTAGCAGCATACATTGAGTGCACAACTTTAGTTGTGACATCGGTCGGTTATCTTACCATTAATCCGGTAAGGTCAGGTTGGAGACAGGGTTGACGCAATTACCGAACAAGGATGTGATCTGAATAAACGTCAGCGACTAAACATGTAAATTACACGAAAGAGTCAAGACGAACGAAATGGGTTATGTGGTGCTCCGACGGCAACACCTCCAATCGGGATCTGTACCCCACATCTCGCCAAGTCATCTCTGGGCGCCGGTGGGATATGCATGTGGTTTGCATGACAAAAGTGGCTTGCAACTGCAATGGAAGAATTTTTTGTTCAGTCAATTGTATGGCGCAATACGGTCATCTGCTCCAATCGCGATCTTCCGCCCAATAGACTCGACTTGGGGCCCCGTCCGTGAACGTGAGGTGTGCATGCAGATACAGTTTCGTTCAAAGAGTGCGCCACGAGTATGCAGTGGAGGAACGGGGCGATCCCTGAGTCGGATCAAAACCAGAAAGTGATGGCGAACAAAGCAATGTATAAATACGTTTACCTCGGGTGCTGAAGATAGGCGGCGGGGGAAATGAGGGTGCAGCTTGACGCTAGGACGACTCATTTTTGCAAATGAGACGCGAGGGACACGGGCTTTGCGATATCACCCAGGAAAAACGGGTGTGACAAAGATACTAGACGTAAAGTGGGTCGTTGGAGGCCACGCTGCTTGACGAGGACGGTGAATAAGCCTATCGCAAGTGTAACGCAACTCACGGTTAACAGAGTTCGCGAAATTTTTACAAACCCTGTCAAGCATTCAGATATTCACAGGTTGCACTGACCAGAATGGATGCAATGAGCATTGGTTCTCCACGGAAAATATGACGTCGACGTCGATGAATAATCATGGTCAATAAACTGGTGTTGTTTCCTAATTGGATTAGTAATTGGATCCTCTTTAGACCCGCGCTGCTAGGACGATATCAGTGGTCGGCTAGACACAAACTAACAACGAGCGGTAAGATCTACTGCCAAAGTCGTGGACTTCAGCACCTGATAGTGCCTGATAGGGCTGGCAGTTTACGCAGGCCGTCACTCCCGGAGTTTTTCGCTGTGCACACAACGTGGACATGCCGAACGAGCACCAGGAAAGAACTCAATTCTCCTCGAGGACTCCTGGCACTGGTCAACAGGAGAAACAGTGCCGAATTTGCTACGATAGCGACGAGTCAGACCCATCCTTGGGAAGGCTGTTCAAACCATGTCTGTGTGCGGGTACCATTAGCGTAAGCACGCTCGGCCAAGTTACGAGGCGGCTGCATAGCTAATTGCGCGCGGGTCCAAGTACGTTCACGTCAAATGTCTGCAGAAATGGAGGTTGTCATCTCATTCCAACAATGCGTTTTGGCGTTGCCCTCAATGCCAGTTTCATTACCGCTTCGCCCGGACCAAGGCGTACGGTTTGGGGACAAACCCAGGCAGGTGCCGTTGCTTTCGTCCGTCGATCAACCTACCCGCTCACATCACTCCCCAGTCGTCGTCGGCTTCTTGTCGTCTTTTCTCTTTGTCCTTTTGGTCATGCTTTCGTCATATGTCACAAGCTATTTCCTTGCCTCGATAGAGGAGCAGTCCTTGTTTGGAACGACATACTTTTTTGTCTCGCCGATTGACGTCGCGCAGGATTTGGTCCGGGCAGCTATCCGAATTCTTCGTGACCAAGACATCCTACCCCTGGAGGTCGGAATTCCCCAATCGCTCAAGGGACACATTCCGGCCCGTCTCCCCGAGTCTCCTGGTTTGCTTGGCCGCCTCATTCGCAGGTTTCTGTTAGGCCTACCCATGGTAGGGGTAGGGTCACTCATACACATGATCCTGACCTTGCCCTTCATGGGGCCACTGCAGTGGCTCGCCCGGTGGAGAGGCAATAGGACCAGAAGAGGAAACGACAGGGATTTGGCTGCTGCAGTGATCGTTATTTTCATTGTTATTGGGGCCGCAAGGTCAGCAGTGATACTACCTCCTCAGCAAGATGGCTCATGTCACTTTCAGGGCCTTGTACAAGGTGTACGGCTACACTCGCAAGTGGGCAGAACGGTTTCTGACATGGGCCGAGGATTCCATTCTCGAAGTCAACTGAGACTCATTCATATGTCATGCGTCTCGAAATCAAGTATTATACGTAGATAGCCGACGGACAACATTTGTAAGTGCAATCACATTCGTTCACCAATTTTGCCGCAATTGGCGTTTGATGCCTTCATATACGACCCTCGTCTCGGTATTGCTCGAGTCCAGCTCGGCAAGGTATTGCCCGACCGCTACGTCTATCCGTCCAGCAGGCAGCTCCGCACGTGCAGTTGATGATTGCGGTCGTTTGGCCTCTTCTAGCCAATCACTGAGTAGGACAGCAATATCTGCGGATACCGCCTGAACACTGGCCTGATTGTTGAAAGGTGGGACCTGTAAAACACGTTCTCTTAAGCAATCCACCATGCCCAAGGGTTGCGGAGACATACATGTGACTCATACATGTCATGCAAGACGTCCCATATCTCTGCGTGTGGCACGCCGCACTGAATCAAAACCCGAGGAACCCAACCTTTTGGAAGTTGTGCCCTATTCCGCAACGAGAAAGAGACAAGTAGCGTCGCGATGTATTCTAGAAAACGAGCGTCTATCAAGTCTCTTTGGGAGGCGGGAATGGCTGACTTACGTAGCGGAAATGCACTTTCGGAGGGGTAAAAACGCTTTCCTAACGGGACAACGCTCGCTATGATGTGGTCCGCATGCGTCTGCGCGTCTGCATCCTTTTCCAAAGCTGAAACGAAGTATTAACTGTGCAGGTTGGATGGGAGGAATTTTCCTACCATCTTCGAATATCCTGTCCCAAATGGGTCGAACAAGGTGCTCATTCCGGTGTTCTGACACGTGAAGAATAAGGAGTTTCATGATGGGCAGATCAAAGGGTTCTGCATAACATTGGTAAAGCTTGATGGGCTGCAGTCAGACAGGAACAAACAGGGAAATTAGGTAGCACACCTCGGACATGGTGAATAACTTCTTGTTTAGTAGTCTGATCCTGAGACCTTGATCGCCAGGATTGCCTGCATGAGGGAGAAGCGCATTATACACCTCGAGTTGCACCTGAGCTACATCAAGCTTTTCTTCAAGGTCCGTAAGGAATGCGATTGCAGTCTCATGCCTGCCGTTCGCGGTGACTGGATGAGACTTGGCGTTTCCAACGGCAAGAGTGTAATACTCGATCCGCGTGCTCAAGTCCAAGTCAATGCTGAAGTTAATTTGTATCAGTAGGATCCAGTAAAAGTCCTTGTGACGCACTCTGTCGACTCTGCCAAGGTAGCAAGCACTTCGGCAGCACGTAGTGGCTGGCCATCTTTGACGTAAAACTGCCACAGTAGCTGATACTTTGCAAGCGTAGCAGGCTCCCGCCTAAGATGGGCCTCGAGATATCGGGGTCGCAACTTCACTGCTGTAAGCATTCAATTGTTCAAGGAAAGTGAAACACACATACAGCCAATAGTTCGTCAGCCAGTCCTCTGTCAATCAACCAATCATACAGCGTCGAGTGGAACATCTCATCATCACTGGAAAACGCGAGCGTATACGCGTGGTTTCGGATCGTATCCAGGTCCTCAGCAGGTGTCTGGGCGCGTGAGGCTTTTTCCTCGAACGAATCGAGAGAACGCAGGACGAGCTGATAGCACTCGACACGTTTCTTGAAAAATTTCGCGCGATCATCGTTAGCAGGGCAACCTGACAGCCAATACTCGAGTCCAACATTGTCGGGATCGACCGCCTGTGCGCAACTCAGTGGGAGCTCAATGGCGCCTGGTAGTGCATGAGTTGCGAAGAAGAGTGTTGCACACGTGCACTCACGAACCTTTCGCGTAACTCAATTCTCGGTACTCATCGCATACCTCACGGATCTTGTCAAATTCCAATATGCGTGCCCCTTTTGTAAACAGTCTAACATATAGTTAAACAAGAAAGTGGCAGGGCGCGGAAAGTGTAATTACCTCAATGAGTCTCCCAACCAGTTCTGTCGCTCAGCAGGATTTCGTGATTCAACCGCCTTGCGAACGTTTTCTCGGGCCTAGATCAGAACGGTTAATAAGGGTGCACACATTTAGGAAATTCACATGCCTTGTACAACATAACGTCATCGGTGCTACAGAAAGAGCCGCATCTTTGCTGCAAAACTTCGCTGATGGTGTCCACCTGACCATATCGTCAACATGGCTCGATGGGCACGGATGGCTACACATACGCTGATCTGCTGACCAATCTGTTGATCGATCACAACGTTAACCAATGCACGCGATGCATTTATTCCATTCTGAGTGGTAATCAGCTCTTCATAAGTCATTGCAACCACTAGTTTCTGAGTCTCTGCGTCACATCTTACACCATGTCAGTCTAGGTATGTGACATTCAAGTGAAAGTGCTCACTGGGCTATCAGTTCGCCTAATCGATAGTCACTCAGTAAGAGCACAAAGGAAATGGCTTCTATCGTTCTTGCGAGAAGAGCTTGAAGCTGAGCCACCGAACTTTGCTCGGCCTAGAAGAAAGTCGGAGATATTATCACGATTGAAATCGAGAAGTCAAGACGAACCTTCCATGCTTCTTGCTCATGACCTACCGTGTTGCGTGAGGCGGCAGGATCACCGGGTGTGGAGTGGAAAAGGTGAGGATTCTTGTCCAAGAACTCCTTTAGGGCATACAAGTTCTTTTGGACGGTAACGACCAAGCTATCCTCCAAGTTCAATTCTTGAAGACCGAAAGCACTGTGCAGTGAACATGGATCGGCATTCATGAAGCAGAAAAGGGATCGACGTGCTCACCCAGGTTTGGTTATCTTGCCCTTCCAAAGTGGTCGGACGAGGCGCGCAAAGTACATGGCAAACCCTTCTCTGCGGCCACTGAATGTGGCACTTCCAGTGCTTTCACCTACAAGTAGGAGCTGGTCATGTGCCCGAGGGGAAGCGAGAGAGGAACCTACTCGTGCCATATGTCACTCTCTCAGTCCAGATCGGACGTTCCCCAAAGTCGTAAAATGCCTGTTTTGCAATACTTGCGACATCAGGACTCACAGTACAGAGTGTACCAGGCATCGAGTGGTCTGCAGTGTCCATAAACGTATTTCCACAAGCGAGTCCGAGAAGCATAGCGCATGTTTGGTCTCTTCCAAAGCTGCAATGCGAAGCGTCAGTACGGCCTTGTGGAGGTCGACAGAGGAGCACTCGCCTGTCTCTAAACTCGATGATTGGCTGAACAGCGCCCTCAGACTGTGCTTCCTCGATGACAGCGCGTAGATAATCCATTGCTCTCCTCTTTACGAGAAACGTGAGGCCAACGTTGGTGAGAACCATAAATTGTCGAGGTGGTTCCGAGAACTGCAACGCCAATTCGTTGATAACGGCGGGCGATGGTGCAGTGGAGGATGGCAACGACGGTCGCGGCACGCTGGCCATTGCCCAGGTTCTTCCAGGAATTGCCAACAGAGTGGTGTATTCTGTTAGCGGTGGGCGCTGGTTCCCACCCGCTGCATACGATAATGCATATGTGGTTGGTTGGGAAGTTGGGACGTATTGTTGAGCGGATGTGGATACCTGGCCAAGGGTGCCTATGCGGGTTAGATCAGGTGACGTACAGAGCAAAAAGTCGGTGCCATCAGTATCGCCCGGCTGGGCTGAAATTGCGAGACCGTCCTGATAGCAGGAGTTTTCCAACCCAGAAACAATGAACGGGCGAGAGGGTGATGGTGGTGGGGCGACACGAGCAGCGCTGTAAGAAGTGGATGGTACGCGGTTTGATGGGCGAGCCAATTCGTCGGGGTGAAAGAGATTTGCGGGAGGGAGGCGTACGTGTATGAGTTGGAGAGGGCGTGGAGCACCGGGTGGGTTTGTAGTTGGGGTGTACGAAAAGCTGGGGGACGCCGGAGAAAAATAGAGACGAACGGCGTTGATGGTGATAGCTATGAGCTGCACGCCGACATGAGATTCGGCGGGGTCGACGACATGCAATCCAATGATCTGGAAGTTGGATGGGTTTATTGCCGGGGAGGCGGGTGCTTTTTCCTGAGCAGACTTGTACAGGTTGGCAAGGGTCTGAACGTGTTGAACTACTTTTTCCGAGGGAAGATAATATAGAGAGATGACGTTTTTTGCGGAAAGAGTGTACAAGCAATTGCGTTTGTGGTCGGAGACGACGGAGACGATGCGGTCTAGAAGGAAGATGAAGGTGAGAGGAGAAAGGGAACAAGGGGAGACCGACCGTCCGGTTTTGGGGAAGAAAAGCGGGGGAAGAGGCTCTGAACTGTGCCGACGGTGTGGTTGATGAGGTGAACTCTCTTTCCGAACCAGGATTCTGATTGCTGGTAATGTAGTTCGTAGAGACAGCCGTCTTGAGAGCCAGCCATGAAGATGCGACCCTGGGGTGTGCCGACGACGGAAGACATTTCGACGTCTGTTGAGACGGACATGTCGGTCGCATACATCTTGATGTCTTTTCGGTGTGTTTGAGGGAGAGGTGAAGTTGAGAGGCCGATGAGGAGGACGGAGACTGGCGTGCACAAGACCATGACAGAGGAAATTTCGTCGACGAACACGCCGGGTTTTGGGTTGACGACGGCGACATGGGTGATGACGTCTGGTTGGTCTGCAAAGGAGCTGATGTCCTGGCTGTGGGGAGGTGAAGGGACGTAGTTGAGGGAGAAGGAGGAACGGACCCATGTATGTAGTCCCAGAGAAAGAGCTTGTGGTCGATAGATATCCAAACGCGGTCTAGCTCAGGGAGGAGGCCCATGTGGGACGTGACGTTGGTTGCTGAAGGCAAGATGAGCGGGGAAGGGAGAGGAGGGAAGAGACGGACTGTTGTAATACTGAAAGAGGGCATCTGGTATACCCACGAGCCTGCGCTTCTGGAATGGGACGCGGTAGTCGTCAGGGAAGACGCTGTATGACGCAGAGGAGGGGGGACCTGCGGCTTGGGGAGGGTGAGCGGGGGCGGAGAGGGGAGGAGGGTGCGTACGTGGAAGGACATCGCCAATGTCCGGTATGGACTGCGCGTCCTTGAGAAAGTTGTCGTTTAGGACGCGAGCGGCGGCGGAGAGGGCGGGGAGGTCGACGACGGGCGCGAGGGCGGCACGTGTCGGCGTCATCGTCGCGTCGCAAGACCAAGTTTGTTTTTCTCACGGCCCGACTCGGCAACATGACCGTCGCTGTGTACGGCCTCGGCTGGTCAATTTACACAACCGCCCACTCCAAATCCTACCAGACATACTGGCCAAGACCTCGGGTTGATCACCCGATCTAGGAAAACTTTGGAGGCGACACCTAGTGCATCACTCCAATACCTTGCTCAAGGAAATTTTTGGCACCCGTCGCTGGTCGACGGTCGCTCATATACACGATTGCATGTTGCCAACTATATGACCGTCATGTGGTGAACGAATTCTCAGAAATCAAGCTGATATCAAAGACATGGAACAGTAACATCAAGGCTTAAATGGCATGCGACAACTCATTCTTCAGTCTCACTGTCGTCGATGACGATCGGGTTCCTACACGAACCAGAGGGAATATGTATGTTATCCGATGGGGGTGGTAGAGAGAGACCCGACCGCCTAAAGAACTCAAAGGTGGACTGCGGAGTGATGGTGGTTGCACGGTCAGGTGGCGTAGCGGTGCGAGACGGAGCGGGTGATAAAGGTGAATCCGGAGGCAGGTGCGGAATTGCCAGTGAAGGTGCGCTCGTGTGCTGTGGGAGGCAATGAAAAACGGTGGACTTGTACGAGTGTTGATCGGATGAAGGATCGACATCAGGTTGTGACTAGAAATAAGCAACAACAGTGGCTTGCACAGCCAAAATTTACTCACCCGAGGGAGACACAACCGGGATATGGCAAGCGGCTGGAAGCTGGGCTGGGAGGCATCCATTGCACTTGACGGCCCCGCTTCCCCATTGCCAGAATCGCTGTCCATGGTAAGATCAATCACCAAAGGTGGTTGCTTCTGAGGTACAGGCGTGCGAAGCTCGCAACTATGAAGGCGCATCTCGAGGGGAAGTTTTGACTTCTTTGTCGGCAAGCGCAGTTTCACCTTGCCTTTTGATTTCATCCGGTTGATGACACGCTGTGCCACTGGACATGGCAGTCAGAGGAAGCAAAGCGGCAAGGTATTGCGATGCATTACTCAGCGTACTCCGCGGGGAACCACGCCCGCTAGACAGCCTGATTTTCTTGAGTAACGGGGTGCTAGTAGGATCAAGCGGGCCCCAGTGTCGCTTGGTCGACAAAAAGGGGATGATACGATCTGAAGTTGTGAGACTGACCAAGTGAATCAGCACGGAGCCCTGATCAAAATTAACAAACGTGATTGACCACTTATCATACGATTCCCGAGCGGCAGCAATCAAGGGCGCATACTGTTCCTGAACCCACGTGCAGACATCCCCAAAGCCACGCTCCAAGTAGAGCGCTGCCACAATTACTTCGAACGAGTCTGCTGCAACCTTCGTAGTGTGAGACTGTGATGGGAGCTCGTACGCCCCTGCCTTGACCATGAGGTGAGTGAATGTTGCGTTGGCATTCACAGCCGAGCGAATGTTCTAAAGTATGGATAGTATTTTGTGGCGGGAGCGGTGCTGAGATTATAACTTACAGTGTACAAGCCAGGCGCAGCATCCGGGAAGAGGCGGTAAAGGTACAGCGCTACGGAGAGGTGCATGACAGCGTCACCGACGAATTCCAATCGCTGCTTCTCGCCCGCACTCGACGAGACGATAGATTCCCAGTCTGAAAGCTTGGGTAACGAAAAGGAATAGTTGGGGTCATTGATAGTTGCAACGATGGCATCCTGAAGGGCACCGTGGATAGTTGGCCCTTTCCTAGGTTTGACCATGATCTTGTCAATGCACTGATGTGAAAGAAAGCTGGTCCATAGTAAACGAGGCAGAAGTGTAAGAGAAGACACTACCTTTTAACGAGCTTACCTCTTGACGGTGCTGTACACAATTGACCAATGGCACGTTACCATAAACGGGGCCGGAACAAACAACGCGTAAACAACTGCATCATTAGGCAAAGTAGAATTCATCCAGTTCAAACGTCTATAGTAATACGAGGCTCTTTTTTTTTCCTCTTGGACTTTTTTTTTCTTTCAGTAATTATGGAGGCAAACGGAGAGTTGTACTGTTATGCTCGATGTTCTCAATGTCAATGCTTGCAATAGACCCAAAGTCAATCGATGCGTTTTGTGCTGGATTAGGCAACCCACCCATTGAAGGCGCGATAATTGACAAACAACCAATCTGACAAGCCGTTGACGCGACCTTGGAACAATGTCAGCTACGACACCAGCTGCATCGTCGTCGGGTGGTGTCTCACCTACGATCGGTCCACAAGACTCTAGTTCTATCGATCGCCTAGTCCTCGACTACCTGCGTACGCGAGGTCACAAGAGCGCGGAGGCTGCCCTCCTGGAAACGCTCGATGCCGGGACCACAGAGGATGCCGAAAAGACTGTATCCTCCAATGAATTAATCAAGGCCCTCGCAGTCTTTGCACAGAAACCTTCACGTCCAGGGGAGAACGTTCTAAAGGAGAGCGTCAATGTCCTTCAGGAGTTGACGACTATGGGAAACCCTCCCAACATACAGAACCTTATCGCCAGTCTGGGTGGTGTCGGCGCGGAGGACATACTTTCTCTCGACCCCACCGACAAGCAAGAGGGCTTTAAGGAACTCGAAGGATGGGTCGAAGGCTCCTTAGACATGTACAAGGTACGCGCCGCCTTTCCCTCTTCGTACTCTCCCTAATATGCATTCCAAGCCCGAGTTTCGCCCGATATTATACCCCATCTTTTGTCACTTTTACATTGATCTCATCCAAAAAGGTTTCAAAGAAGCTGGTGGGTGGATCATTTATGAGACTCTCAGGCATTAATGTGGACTCTTCAGCGATACGGTTTTACTCTGCGTTCGCTCCCGCACTCGCACCAAGCCATAATTCAACCCTTCATCACCTCTCCACACTGCTTTTGCCTTCTCATGTTCAGAACGATTCCTTGGCGCAACGTTTTCTCAACGAAAAATATATAATCAGAATGAGCCGTTCGGGCTTCAGTCTTCTCGTGGGGTGGTTGACAGAAGGCGTTGGTGGTGAGGCACTTGGAGCAGGAGAAGGCTTTTCTGGTGAAATGGGGAAGAGGGGGAGAGCAGCTGTCATGCGTGTGGTGAACAATCATCTACGATTTGATGGTGAGCAGGTCCTCTCTCCACTTGATTGTTGTGCCCATATCTTCATAGTGACTTCGGCCAGTACAACTGTCGTGTCTACAAGCGCATGGGAAGAGTCCACTGGGCTTCTTTCGTCGCTCATTCCTAAAAGCACTCAGGCTACCAGCGCCTCCGCCATCCCTAACCCGAACACATTCAATGCATCGAAAGGGGAATTAAAGCTTGGTCCTCCCCCACTTTCAGAAGATCTGCGTACAGAAACGGAACGCGTCCTCCGAGAGCAGGCAATGTTAGATCGAGATCCTAACGCGCAGTATGACATACACTTTTCTCGACAACCAACCGTTCCAGGTGTCATTTCACCAACTGAAACAGACATACTTCCCCACCCGCCCTCGTTCAAAACAATTGATGTGCAAAGGGAGGCAGAGAAAGTGCGTGATACAAGGAAGCGTATACGGCTTGAGCCATCAGCCCTCAACAATGTCGATCTTGGTTCTGCCCAAGGCGCAGCTGCGCGAGCTCGAGCTTTGCCAAGTATCTGCGCATATACGCTGCAAGACGTGGGAGAGGGGTAAGTCTTCTAGACCCAAAGTCCACAACTCGATGAAGACGGTTGATGTCAGTGCCCCGTGTTGTGTCTTCTCCCCTGATATTACGCTCATGGCCGCTGGATTCTCGGAAAGTTATATTCGTTTGTGGAGCCTGAAGGGTGAAAAACTCAGAGGGATGCGCAACGACAAATCTCCCGATTCGACAAGGATTTGTGAGTTGCTTAAAGGCTGACCGACTCCTCGTATCTGAATTTGGATTCTGCAGCTACCACCTCCGGACTGAAGGAGCGAGAGAGTGCCACGACTCGAAAATTGGTTGGACACAGTGGACCAGTTTATTCGCTTTCGTTCGATCCCCTAGGAGGCTCTGCAGTACCTCCTAGATATCTCTTATCTTCCTCGGCAGATGCTACAGCTAGGCTCTGGTCACTCGATACGATGACAAATGTCGTCGCGTACCGCGGCCATCAACAACCCGTCTGGGATGTGCAGTGGAGCCCCATGGGCATCTATTTTGCGACCGCTAGTCGGGATCGTACCGCTAGACTTTGGTCCACAGATCGGACATCGTGTCTGAGGATGTACGTGGGACATTTGAGCGATGTTGATGTAGGTGGACTGGCAACGCTTTTTATCATTCGCTGACTTATCCGCTCAGTGTGTCCGCTTCCATCCTAACTCGTTATATCTGGCGACCGGATCGAGTGACTGGACAGCTCGTCTGTGGGACGTCCAACGTGGCACGTGTGTGCGGGTATTCATTGGGCATCAAGGAGTGCTTTCTACACTGGCGATTAGTCCAGACGGTAAGTATCTCGCTAGTGCTGGGGAAGACCTCGCCATCAATCTGTGGGACCTGGGGTCTGGCAAGCGAATAAAAAAAATGATGGGTCACGCTGCATCTGTCTACTCTTTAGCGTTCAGCGCAGAGTCATCGATGCTTGTCAGTGGGGGTGCAGATTGGACGGTACGGTGCTGGGACGTTAAAAGTGCTGGTGGTCAAGTCAAACCACGAGAAAATGGATTAGATGAAAATCCAGGGCTTCGCGCCGAAGAGGACGAGAGCAGTGAGACGTACGTGCTAGAATCCATTGCATCGGCCATCAATTTGATGTTTTTGCGTTGGTTTCAGTTCCGACTTACTCGCAACCTTCCCGACGAAGCGGACCCCCATAAGCCAGGTTCACTTTACGCCACGAAATCTTTGCCTGGTTGCGGGAAACTACCTAGCTCCGGAATTAAGATGATTAAAACCTGTGAAGAGTCCGCGTCTACACAACACTACTTTTGTTGATGGCCCGGGTATTCTCATAGTACCTCCACAAATGACCAAGGTTTTGGCCACCGTTTTTCTTACCTTATCTATCATGTCCAACTCTTACCATGATCTTCTTGTCTTGGCTGACAACTTCAAGTGTTCTTACGATAATGGCTATTGTTTTTGTATTCTTCCGGGTCGAATTCGCTTGGAGTGATCCTTCCCACTGATTGATGCTTGTGGTTACTTTGCATTTGATGCTGTCACCTTTGCTGTTTTCGAGGACCATTGAAGGGCTGTGTGGTAACAAGGATCCCCCGCGTACAAGTACAAAGACTGCAAAGTACAAAGGAAACGTTATGAGCGGTCATGTCACGTGAACCAATAGAACACATGTAAGTTAACTCGCTCAATAACTTACTACATCGCAAGATACCTAGGCCCCGTACATTTCTGCAGGGTATCTTCCCCGGCTCACTGCTCTCCCGACCACTTACTACTGCTTGTTCTCCAGATGGATGCCATGGAAGAAGATCCCGTCATAGCGACTACTTCCTTCCCCGAAGAGGTGCTCGATGTACAGGGTACGCCGAGCTGTGTACCCCCTCCCCCTTGTACGCCACTATCGCAGACTCTAGCGCATCACCATGCCACTGATTCACTGATTTTACTTGCCTGTCGTGTCTTTGCACTCCACTCGTATTTAGCGGCACCGATACCGACAAGCTCTCGTGAATTCCGAGACGTTCAAGTCAAAGTACACATAAGAAGACCAGAAAGGGACTCTTGGGTATATCTTGGACGTGCTCTCGTCTCTCAGGAGATTGCTGGGCAGTCATCACGTGTCGGTATGAGCCCATCTCTCTGTGTATAGGCATCGTGTTGATCGCCTACATGTCCAGTGGTACGCTCCATGTCGTCTGGCAAGGTGATGGTGTCGTTTGGAGAGGCGAGTGATCCACACTCCCCGTTTCTCTCACCTTGTTAAATGGATGTATTCAGTTATCGGACTTGCAAGCCGAGAAGCGCGGCAACTTTGTCGTCATTGGATGCGTGGAAAGTTCCCGTGTCGTGTCGTGGTCGTTGAATGTATGTTTTTTACGGCGCGTTCGTGGCACGTGTTTGATTGGGAATATGACAGGCCTTGAATAACTCTGACACCCTTCGTTTACTTGCAAGCATCGAGCTGGCGTGCTACAGATGCAGGCTCGCACTTATCGATCCCCGAAACCATACCAAGATTCGCAGACGCATTGAGCGCATTATTAAAGAGGACAAACGCAGGAGACACAAACGACGTAAAGATCAAGATGCTATGATTGATGCATTCTCTAGGCAGAATCTCGATGAAGGTGGCATGGAACCAAATTCGTGACGCACATTGAGGTGCGGTTGGATGCCGCCAACCTAGAATATTCAAGGATTTCAGTTGCCCGGGTATCGACTTTGGGCTCTTTTTGGGTCGCAGTTGGTTGTACCCAATGTTGTATTACTTACCCATCGTCGGCTGTGTTGACCGTATTCCCGACGGCGGTGTCATGCTTCTTTCTCTCCTTTGACACTCGTATCTGGATCCATATGTAACAAGATTCGCGCGGAAACGCAACGTCTGCTGAGTTTCTTGCCCTCTAACTTGAAATGCAAAATGTATCTGCCAACTAGTTGGCAACTACTGGATTACAGACGTCCATGCCTATACAATCAAAAGCAAAAGAATGAACATTGAACAAGCTTGATGCAAGATGTGGATAAGTGTTCCAGATATCCAGTGAATTCATGTGTTTCTTCAACACAATGCAACCGGGCGACGCCTGCCTTCCCGCTGGGAGATACAGCGTACAATACAGAAACTGTAATGTAATGTATTATATTACTCCAGTGGAGGGTGGGGAGTGGAGTGTGGTGGTCCGTCTGCATGTGGCCCAGACAAGTAGGCGAGATCGGTAGACGACAGCGCCGTCACCGACGACATGGGTCTTTCTCCTGGTGTTCGTCGCTCCGAGTATTGTGGAGGAAGTTCAACAACCTCGGCTTCACTCGCGGGGACATCTTCAGCATCAGTGTGAACAATAAAGCGGGTGGAATGCTGATAACTTGGAATTCCGGCCATCGCAGCTTTGCGGCGACCACTTGAGGACATGGATGAACTGGCAATGTCACCAAACGCCGGGAAGCTGTCAGTGTTTGAATTGATCGAGAGTGTCGTTGAGTGTGTGAGGTGCTTCTGATGGGTAGACCGAGGGGCTCGTCGATGACGTTTCCGGATATGATGCTCGCAGTTCCGGCTGAAGCGGGTATAACCGGGAGAGGCAAGTGGCTGACGGAGTCTGTTTGGTAGGGGAAAGGATGTATCGGGGGGTGTTGGAAGTTATCCATACCAGGATCGAGTTCAACCGAATTCGGACGACGCGAGTTCCGTGATGTTGCAAATCCATACGGTGAACGCCCGTGGCGTTGACGTTTTAAGCAAAATACTGCCAGCGCAACGACAGCTGTAGCAGCAAGGATTGCACCAAATACTGCGCCGGCAATGGTACCCTTGGAGACGCCGGACGAAGTTGATGGTTGCGAAGGGGATGATGTGGACGAACCGACATGCGTCGACGATGGAATGGTAGTTATGGTGGAGGACGGGGAAGTGGGGTTGAGACAACTGGCGTCATCGGAAAGGGAGACCAACTGAGTGTCAGAAGACCCGCCTGAGATACCGTGGGCATCGGTCATTGAGAAAACAATTGTAGTTCCAGCTGCGACGTCTGCAAGCCACGTGAAGCTTGTTCCTGTTGAAGGAGGATGTAGGAAGAACACATCCCCACCAGGAACTGAACCCCTAGATGCAAATGAAGTGTAAGTGACGGAAGAGCCTGAATGTTCAATCAGACAAACCGTGATGGTAACGGGCAAGACGGCCCCATCATAGCCGTTGAAGATGTACGAACTAATATCTAGGTGAGTTTCTCGAACGTGTAGAATCGAGATGTTCGGCATACCTGCATTGTTGCAACGAGGAAGGTAGACTGAAAGAATATGCAAGTGTGGGATTGGTGGTGTTACAGGAGGCGCCATTGACCGGTTCTCCCACAGTTAGCAGTTCAGATATTCCGCCAGTTCCAAAGCCGGTTGCATCCGACATGGTCAGGAAGAATTGCTTTCCCCTGGTGAATGGAATGGGTGATATTTGGTACGAGCCCTGGTTGTTGCTAAACGCTGTCGATGGTACAGAAATGTTCCTCGGAATGTTGTATACCTTGCAACATGGGCTGAGGGGGAATCAATTTCTGTGGGGTGTGCGACTCACTGGTATCAACACAATTTCGAAGGGTGCCCGACCCCCTACCATTCGAGCGTATTGACATCAACCGAGAGACTTTGTCGAGTCCACTCACCTGTCCAGGTGACATTTAGAGAGCCACATTGAGTTGGCGGCGACCCGACAGTTACGCTGAACGATAGTGCGACGGAAAAATATAAAGCAAGGTATAAGAAGGTTGGTAAAATGGAAGGACGCATGCTCGAAAATGATGGAGGACAACAGCTTAACAAGAACCGAACTGGGCAGCTCCCCGGGCTGGGGATAAGACGATTTTTGTGAGATGAAGGGAAAGCATGCCCACCAACCCCTTGATTACGTCAGCAAAGGTTGACAGGTCCGTGTGACGAGAAGTGGCGACCAACTGCGCGCTGTCCGCAGTTCAACCAATTTTTGCTGCCCGGAAGTCAGAAAGTGACGAGTGGTGTAAAACAGCACTACTGACCTGGAGACTTCGAGTGAAACATCCATTTTGGTGGAGATTTACGGTTTCAAGTATCAGGGGGTGGCCCTACGTTGTCGTAATAAGCGACACAAATGAGTCGCCGCACCAAATTACGGGAGTTCCCGTTCACTGGGTCTCAGGCGGTCACACTGACCTCCTCGCTGTCAACAGCGTCAAGAAAACCCGCGTCAAGGTGCGTTCGCTCTTCCGATAGCACATCTCTCGCGCACAAGACACATGTGTGTGCCGTTGTGATACGGGCAGTTGAAGATCGCGTACGAGCCAATGCCGGTACAGGGTGGATGGATTCACCTGTGTTGGATGTAGTCTGGATCCCCGAACTGACGCTTTCTCTTTCGCAGATAAGAGATGGGTTTTGCACACAACAACGGTTCGTGGTCGACATGATTCTACCTCGCCGTGGCCTGACTTGGCGGGTATATCCTAGTTCTTCACGGTAACCACTTCCACAAGGACTGGCAGCGCCGCGTGCGTACCTGGTTTGATCAACCCGGACGCAAGCTTCGCAGACGCACGGCCCGCAAAGTCAAGGTCGCCAAGCTCGGTGTCCGCCCCCTCACACTTCTCCGCCCCGCTGTCCGTGGCCAGACTGTTCGTTACAACCGCAAGCTCCGTGAAGGTCGCGGATTCACTTTCGCTGAGCTTAAGGAGGCAGGCATCAACCGCAAGGAGGCACGTGGTATTGGTATCGTCGTTGATCACCGGAGGAGAAACTTGAGCGAGGAGGGCAAGGCTCTCAACATCGAGCGGCTGAAAGCCTACAAGGCCAAGCTGATCGTCTTTCCTCGAAAGGCATCCAACCCCAAGAAGGGTGACTCTGTTGTAAGTGTTCGGGCGGTTGAATCTATACTCAAGCATCTAAACATAATGTCAGGGTGACGATCTCAAAGCTGAGACGACGCGCGCTGCTCTTTCTCTTCCCGATCCATATGTTCACGAACCCCCTCGAAAAATTACAGACGAGGAACGGTCGTTTGCAGCTTACAGAACCCTACGCATCTCTCGTGCCAATGCCAGGTACGAGGGCGTTCGCAAAATACGGGCTGCAAAGGTACGCCAAAATTCCATTAGTCGCTTGGACGCACTCGAATCACCTCTATTATCCAGAAGGAGGAAGAGGAGGCGAACAAAAAGAAGTAAAAATGCTCATTTACTCTATGTTACATCTCTCGGTCGCTCTCCCGTATACTCCTAAAAATCCGAGCGCGTTCACATATGTCCTATGCATTTCTTATGAGCGCAATTATTACATGGCGATCGAGCCATGTTCTCATGAATATTGTTGACGGTATTCTAAGTGATCTAACGTGTCATCGGGTATCTACTAGTGAGGGAATGTCCAGGAGTGGTCATGAACAATAAATGTGCAACAAAATACGACTCAAGAAGCCCGGGCCAAGTTTCAGCCTGTCTTCTTCACCATCGCTTCCTGAATTTCCCTATCCGCGACCGCGGCAACGAGGCAGACTTGATCTGCGACCGCCTTGAGAACACTCAGTACTTCTCCATTGCCTTTGATGAAACCAAACTCGGCGTAGACGAGTCCCTGCTCCTTGGCATACTGTTTTACGAGTACGCTGGCTTCACGCAAGTTGTGACGCGGAAGACGGGGAAAGAGATGGTGAGTGACCTGAAGGTGAAGGCCGCCGTGGACGAAGGAAAGGTATGGAGGACATATAACGTCGGTGGTCGTCCTGAGCTGGCGATGAGGGAACGACTCTGTTGGACCAAGGTCTTCCGTAGACATGGAAAAATGTGAAAGGACAATCTATAAAGAATGCTTGCAGTGAGTAAGGCACAATCTTTCGGTAGTCGTGCGTACCTGGAGATGGAGAGGGCTCGTGACTACATGAGAAACAACGAGGTAGGTTAATGCGTTGGTCCACGACCCGCAACCCTTGAGCAGTGCACCAAACCAACACCAAAAGAAGGCGACCCCAATGACCTCTAGCCACCATGACCATCTTCCGCCCCTTGCCTTGCGGGTATCAAATGCTTTTCGGATCAAGAATGCGTAAGCATTGGCATAGAGATTAAATCTGCCGAATGCGAGGACGACGTAGAAAAGTTTATGTTGCAAGGAGACGAGGACTGCCGAGAAACGGTCAAACAGCATGGTTCGTTTGTAGTAGGAAGACCACAGGGAGTTAAAGAACGCTGTTGAGATTGCCAGGAACGGGAGATGCTCGATATCTGGATCGCTGGGAACTATGAGGATGAGGAAAAAAGTGCGGGGAACGAGGCTCACTGGGAGGGATGGTTTGTGACGACTGACGAGTCAAGGTTGAGCCAAGGTCGCGATAATGGCAAAGGACTTACGATGGTGCACATTGTGATTCTAGAAGAGGGCGGGGAAAGATGTCAACGGGGGGCCTGAAACAAAGACGGACACTTACGTCAACCCACCAACCTACGCTGAGGCCGCCAATAAAATCAGCAATAAAAATAGCAAGGAGACGATCTATGGTCCAGTCGTGTGTTACGCCCAAGTGGCCTAAGTCGTGGACGGTGAAGACAAGTTGGTGCCAGAGCAATCCCAGGCAAACGGCACTAGTGATAAGCCAGCCATGCTTGTACGCATAGGCGGAGGAAGCCGCCAAGAGGAAATATCGGGCGACTTCTGGACCGTAACCAGTGACATAGCGTGTCTTGTAGAGACCGGCGTCGATGATGCGCTGGTGGAGTGCCTTGTATGCAGCGGAATGGCGGGTTTGTACTTTGAGCGACAAATTGGAGGGGGGTGGAAGGATGGTCGCGAGAGTGGGACCGCTTGCGTCCTGGAGAAGGGAACCATCTTTGTGGACGAGAAGGATCTCCGAAGACAAGCCAGAAGGGGACGAGATGGGGTGTGCTTCGTTGTGCCAGACGAGGGCACCGTCTGACGCTTTTTTACGCACCCAGCCGGACATGATTGGAGGGAGGAGGGGGTCCCATGGCGAGGAGGTATCGACGGTACCGATGGCATATTTTTTAATGGTGCAGATGGTGTGCTCGTTATGGTAGGCCTCTATTTCGTCGGCTGCGTCACGACCGACGAAGTGGAGGATTGCGAGTGCACCGCCGGGGTGTGTGGCGAGCCAGGAGTGCGGTATGCGGAGGAGGAGGTCGTTGTATACGACGAGGGAGTCGCCTGCGAGGATGCGGGCAGCGACGTCGTCGCGAGACCAGAGAGTGCGCACGAGGCCCATCAAGTGTGGTGTGGTCAAAAGTGGACGTGACCCGTGGCTTCCGTGTGGGGCCGCATAAATAGCGGAAGGGCAGTTGGCAGTCTCTGCACACGGTCATCTCCTCATCGTCGCACTCACACCCCAGCTCGCCGTCCACGACAGCGCCGACACTCCATTTTATTTACTGGTTGACGTGGGAACACCCTAGATACGCGATCACGATGGCAGGCAGTAGTTCCGCGAACAAGCCACCATCAAAGCCCCTTCCGAACCAACCCCCATCTCAACCTCAGAATCCCCAGATCGCACGGCACAGAACTCGCCACAGATCCTACTCTGACCCATTCTCGGACCCTGTCCATCAGCCAAAGCCCGTCCCACGATTGCCGCCAGCACCACCCCCGAAACACCCACCCCATTCGAAGATGGCTGCCACGAATAAACAACCTCCCCCCCCTCGTGACAACATCATCGAGGCCGTCAGAGACACCGTACAGCTGCGCTCCTCAGAACAGCCCTCTCGCTCCAGGACCGGCCGCAGCCAGATTGTCGTTGCGTACGTCTCTTTCATCTCCCCCCCAGCTCACTTCTCATCCTCCCGTCCCCGAAAAGCAGCCAGCCCACAACCGCTACCCGCACTCACGGCCGCCGCTCCATGTCCCAAGATTCCGTCTTGCGCGCCGCCAATGCCTTGGAAAAGGCAAAGGCCAAGCCTCGTGGCAAGAAGGGTTCCGTTCATGCAGACGTCATAGACAGACTTGATTTTAGTGGTGTAGGACCCAGTACGTCCTTTTTTTTCCTTTCAAATTCCCTCCTCTCTCTTTCCTCATCGTCGTTCCCTTGCAGTGTTTCATCATGATGGTCCCTTCGATGCCTGTGCCCCATCTCGCAACCGTAATCGCACCGTAGCACCCATGCTCGCCTGGAGCAGTCCGCCAGACGAAGATGCCCTCTCTCCTAGTAACACTCCCTACGCATCTCCAGATGTCTACAAAGGGGCGTTTTCTCCCACGTATGACACCCCGAAGAAGAAAGTAGATGCTATTGCAGAGGCTTGGGGGATCCACGAACCCGAACCATACGAGGAATTCTGTGCAGGCGGAGGCACTGCTCGACGCGACGGTGACACTCCGTCCAACTCTATTTATGCTGGCAAGGAGGGGCATGGTTCTCGAAATGGCACACCACAACACTTCCATCGGGCGTCGTTCAAAGGATGGTCGTGATATTCGTGAATACAGGGAATACCTAGATGATGATGTCAGGCAGCATCCGGGGCGGGACAAGGATCGTTTAGACAGAGAAAATCGTCGGGTACGACGTGGCGCTTTGCCTCCTCCACAGCCGATCATGGTTCCAGATGCACACGATGCCCCTCTGTCTGATGTCGAAATCGTCCCCATTTCTCCCTCAGGAATACCCAAACGTACCAAGTCTCTCATGCAGCGCATCCGGAAGATGCGGGATTCCCCAAACGTTCCCGTAGGTTACGATGACGAGACACCACACTCGCCGACACCAGCAGACCACTATCAACCTGCACCTCGGCCCATGCATCGTTCACATAACTCTCTCTTTGGACGTCTTGCTGGAGGGAACGGTATTCATACGGATCGCCGTGGAAACATGAAGGAGAACACGTCTCCAGTGTTAGACAACTCTGAAACCTATGTATACATTGAAGACCCGCGAAAGGAGAAACAGCTCCCGGCGACACCTCATGCAACAACGACCGTCCGCACACCGTCAGGCGAAGACAGACACGCGGTCTACGATGGCGCGCCTGGATCACCCGGGTCTGGTGCAGCCCTTGGTCGAAAGACGAGTTTGTTGAAGAAGGTCAAGGACGTTGTCAGAGGACCGAAATAAGGCGCTTTCGTTTCAGATTACACCACACTTGGGCTTTGCACACTTTTTCTTTCTTTCCTACCGTATTTTGGAGGTCTCTTCTCGCAAAGTCGCGATTTGCTTTTCCAGACAGGTATCTTCCTACCTTTTTTTCGCATGTGTTTGGCCACGATTTTGCGGTTGGTTTCTCCTTTTCTTTCCTTCCCTGTTTCATCATGCTCCTTGTAACCATCCTAGTGTCCTATTGTCTACATATACCCAACTCGTTCGAGGTTGTATGTAGGTCTACCGATTGCGAAGTTTATCTAATAGTGTAACCCACTCGTATTCTGCTTACTTGGCTCAAGCTCGGTGACTCATCTGTCTCCGTGACATCAAGAGAACACTATCATATTGATCAGTGATCCGAGGTCTATATGACTCTACAATTAAATCCTGCTTCCTTTACTGACCCTTTCACGTCCTCTATCCTTACTTCTTCTCGGTGAAAAATTCCGGCAGCTAGGGCAGACTCTACGTTGGTCTCCTTGAACACGTCTACAAAGTGTTCTTTGGTCCCTGCTCCACTGCTGGCTACCACTGGAATTGACACAACGTTTTTCACCATCCGAATGAGGTCGCGGTCAAAACCAAGGCCGGTTCCGTCCCTGTCAATGCTGTTTAGTAGGATTTCTCCGGCCCCGAGCTTCTGTGCGCCTTTCGCCAACTCTACAACTGAAACTGGGCGTGCATCTCGTCCTCCGGAGACAGTGCACTGATACCACCAAGCTTTTCCACGCTGGTCGGGGTCCTGCCCGTAGACGAGCTCCTCTCTGTACGGTCCATCGTATGTGGCAGGGTTTATGAAAACCCGTTTTGGATCAATCGAGACAACAACAGCTTGGCTGCCATACACCTTGGATATGGTCTCGATTGCGCTAGTACCGTCAGCGACATTGTTCGCTGCGCGCAACTTTTCGACCGCGTAAACGGCCTCAGATCCTATGCTAACTTTATCAGCACCAGCGCGGAAGTATGCACCGGCTACCTCAACCGCGGAGCGTTTGGTACCATCAGGATCGACGCTGTCCTTGATACCACCTCCGATGGTGAGTGGAACAAAGACTTTTTCGGCGGCAGCGCGAACGACGGCAAGCATTGGCTGATCGCGGAGAGGAGAGTGACGAAATGAGGTGATGTTAAGAAGGCATAATTCATCTGCTCCAGATGTGTAGTATTTATCGGCGAGCGCGACCGGCTTCCCGAGGTTGCGTACTGCACCAGCAGTTCTGACTACAGTAGCGCCCGAGGGTGAGAATTTTTCGCGAACGTCATATTGATCGCCTTTTGTAACGACGAGATCACCGTCATCATTCGCGCGGACGTCCAAGCATGCGATGATGCGCTTGGTGAAACCGTCTTTTGGCTTCGGAGGACGGGTGATGCAGAGGGCAGGTGAAGGTGCAAGAGTACGTCCTCTGCGAGATTGTTCTATCCAGTGCCTCAAGAGATTCAAGCCCGCTGGGCCCGACTTTTCGGGGTGAAATTGGGTAGCGAAGATATTCTGCTTTCGCACCGTGGATATGAAGAGCTCTTGTCCATATTGGGTGGTGGAATGCGCCCACTCTGCGGCGGGAGTGGAGGGATCGTATTTGGCACAGTAAGAATGGACAAAATAATAGTGTGAGGTGGAAGAGACGCCTTCAAGAGTTGACGGATCGGAGGGATCAAGGCACTCTGCAGAGTTCCAGCCCATGTGAGGCACTGCCTTGTCGGCGTCATCAAAGCGAACTATCGGACATGGTATCGTGCCTAGTCCCTGGGTGCCAGGGGACTCTGCGGAAGATGCGAAAAGGACCTGCATGCCGACACATATGCCAAAATATGGTTTCCCAGAAGCAAGGTACTCTTGAAGGGGCTCAAACAGACCACGATCATGCAAGGACTGGATAGCAGTGTGGAAGGCGCCCTGTCCTGGAAATATGAGAGCCTGGGGGTGTCATAAGGGGGTCACCTGCGCGGAAATGGTGTGATCATTGCTCACAGGTGAGTCAGAGATTGCGTGCAACTGAGCAAAGTCGTGGGCATTTTTGATCCACTTGTAGTCAGGGTAGCCAAGCTTTGCGAGTGAGTTTGCGAGGCTCTGGACGTTTCCGGCGCCGTGGTCGAGGAGGAAGAGACGCATGATGCGTGATTTGATCAGATAAGACTGTCCGAGTCGACAAGTGCTCAATAATAAAAGTCCGTCTTTCTTCCATTAACCCCAGCATGGTCCCCCAGCCGATCCCCATCCCCTCTCCCCGCGTCGTCGCCGCTTCCCCATCCCCCTCCTCACAATCTCCCTTCCTCCGTCACCGCGACTCCCTTGTAGCCCTCGACACCATCAGACAGCCAAAGGTACTCCACCCCGCCGACAACGAGGATCTGAGGCTCCTCATCCTTGAAAACATCAGCCAAGAGGCCGTGTCTTATTTCAGATCCCAAGGGTTCCATGTCGATCATCACACCACCGCCTTTTCGGAGGCCGAGCTTCTAGAAAAAATACCTCATTACCACGCTGTCGGTATACGTAGCAAGACTCGGATCACAGAGAAAATTATCAAGGCAGCCACCAAGGCATGCACCGTCCACCCAGCCGTGTCCTCTTTCTTACCACTCTTCCTCTAGCTTCTTGTCATCGGTTGCTTCTGCATTGGGACCAACCAGGTAGACCTCATCACTGCAGCCAAAGCTGGCATCCCTGTATTCAACTCCCCTTTCTCCAATTCTCGATCAGTCGCGGAGCTAGTCGTCTCCGAGATCATCGCACTCTCACGACAGTGGTGCCAACGTTCCCATGAGATGCATGCAGGCTTATGGAACAAGCAGTCCAAGGGGTGTTGGGAGGTTCGTGGAAAGACCCTTGGGATCGTGGGATATGGTCACATCGGTTCACAACTCTCCGTGCTCGCCGAGGCCTTTGGCATGCGTGTCATCTTCTACGATGTCATCAATATCATGCCTCTCGGCTCTGCTCGCCAAGTCGAAACACTTCCAGCCCTCCTGGCTGAGGCCGATTTTGTCTCTCTACACGTGCCTGAGCTTCCCGAGACCATCAACATGATCTCGAAGCAGGAACTCGAGCAAATGAAGGAGGGATCATATCTTATCAACAATGCACGCGGTCGCGTAGTCGACATCCCAGCCCTGATTGATGCACTCACATCCAAACACCTCGCCGGTGCTGCTCTCGATGTATACCCTGCCGAGCCAGCATCCAACGGTCCATCTTTCGACGATCAGATCAATTCATGGGCAACGACTCTTCGTAATATTCCGAACGTGATCCTTACCCCCCACATCGGCGGTTCCACCGAAGAGGCTCAGCGCATGATTGGCGAGGAAGTCTCTCAGGCGGTGACGCGTTATCTCAACTATGGCTCTACCCATGGGGCAGTCAACTTCCCAGAGATCGACTTACGTGCCATTACTGCCGAACAGGGCAACAATATCCGCGTTTGCCACGTTCACTCCAACCAGCCCGGTGTGCTTAGACAGGTGAATGATGTCCTGTCCCCATACAACGTCGAGAAGCAATACTCGGATTCAAAAGGCGACATCGCCTATCTGCTGGCCGACATTGCCGATGTTAGCCCTCGTGACGTCAATAAAATCAGGGAGGCCCTCAGCCACACCCGCACCAACATTCTAACACGTCTGTTGGTCTGATAACACCCTTGCAACTGGACTCCATTCAACTGGACCATGATTATAATGTAATTTACAGATGTCATTTCAGACAGACGCGCTACATGATATGTATAAACACGAAACTATTTTGCAATCCACCGTCCGTAACAGTCGACTTACAACAAATGGAATCCATTGTACCCGTATGGTATCAGCTATCAGACCGTGTGGATAGCATCCCTCTATGCTATGCTCAGCTTTCTTCCTCAGGATCACCTATTCCGCCGGAAAGAATAGCAAACGTGGTCTCCATTTCCGGGAGACACGGTGAGTCGTAGATCTTACATGTCCGCGTGTTTCCGCGGGCTTTCTTGAATTGCAACCTAGCAGAAAATGAGTGATGAGGACCAAAGGAGAAGCGCTACTAACCGAGTAGTAGAAGCGTGGGCCATAATATTGCCCCCAATGGGTTTCTTCTCATTCGCAGCATATGGACCTGCAGATGCATCAGGATTTGACATGACTTGATTTGTGACGACGACAGCAATGCCAAACTAGACATACGGAATAAGCTGCGCTGCACACAAACAGGAGGAACAACTGACCTCATCAGCCAGTCTCTGAAGGGTGCGAAGGAACTTTGCGAGGTGGCTTTGACGAGCGGAAAGCTCTCCACGACCAACGAAATCTGTTCTGTACAACGCTGTGCAAGAGTCAACAATGAGGAGGCAGAATCTAGCACCGATCATCAGAGGATAGGATATGTGATGGTGAATACAGATGGCACCTTGACTCCGCCATGAGGGCACTGGCGCTAGTGAGCAGACTATTCTGATGGTCTGCGTTGTATGCGCGAGCATACGCAACATTGTCCAACACTTCTTCCCCATTGAGACCATATCTCTCAGCAACGGCAAGCAGACGAGCAGGACGGAAAGTTCCCTCGGTATCGATATATAAGCATTTACCCTCACCACCTCCCATGCTGACAGGGAGCTGACAAGTCACTGAGAGTGTGTGGCATAGCTGTGACTTCCCTGTTCTGAATTCACCAAACATTTCTGTTATGGCACCGGTCTCGATGCCACCTATATGCGAGTCAGATAGCTGAGTAGACGAAGCCGATTGTGTGTTCACAGACCACCCAGCAGAGCATCTAACTGTTTGGAGCCGGTGGTAATATGTACCAGCTCAGAACGACGGGCATGGACTTCCGTAGCACTCTGGAAGCCGAGAGGAACGATTTTCTGGGCTAGTCACACATGTTGTGAATTACAGCACCGGACCAAGCTAACGGTGCACAATACTTGCCCTCAGCAAGGACTTTGTCTGCCTTGGCGTCTGAAATGCCCTTGATGGCCATGAGGTTCTTCTTAGGCGTAAAGGCGACAGCTTCGATGGTATGAAGACCAGCATCTGTGAGTTTCTTGATGTCGTTGGCGTGTATACCTGCTTCCTCTAGTTTTTGGACAAGAAGAGGACCTGAATGGGAAAAATCTTGTGGTTCTTGTGCTTGAGACATGGCTGTTGCTGGCAGGTAGAAGTGAGGACGCGTCCATCACGTGGACGCGTAAATACGTAGCACGTGCACGGTCATTTAGATTGCTATACGATACGGTCTATACATCCATCACATGCTTAGAATCAACAGCTGCAGAAAGTCCTGGTCGTTCGACATGTTTCCGGCCGAGTTTAGACTCTAGCAATGCGACCGCAGGAAGATCCAATACCACCCTTCGCCACTTGACGAGGTCATACACATTCACCTCGTCCGCATGCCTGAATTCCAATCCTCGCAGATTCCTTCCGGCGCGTTGGATGGCAGCATCCATCTGAGGTAGGCCAGAGACGAACAGTGTACCCGTTCTCCATCCGAGCGTCTCAAGTCGATTCTTGAGCGTGATTGTCTTGTGGCAATACCATTTGATACGAGGTACGACGCCTAGCCTCTGTTCTTTCAACTTTACTGACAACGCCACCCTCATTCCCATCTCGATGACCTTGCGATTGAGCTTCGTACTGAAATCGCGGGGCTTCGGACCGAAGGCGACCCCCCCTCCGCGAAGCATAGGGCTCTGTCCGTCTCCTAGACGTGCTCTCCCAGTCCCCTTCTGGGGTCGAATTTTCCTCCCGGAACCTCGAACCTCCGCTCGCGTCTTGGTGTTGGCGCTTCCCTGGCGGAGGGAATCAAGGTGGTGCACGGCACAGAGATGTAGGATGTCGTGGCGGATGGGATGGTTGAATACAGTCGGGTCAAGAGCGACCGCTTTGTCTCTGGTATTCTTTCCCTGGAGGGATGACAAAGTGAGAAAGACGGGTTCAACAGGATCGATGGCTGAACCAGGAGTTAGCGAGGTATAACCCAGTGAAACAAGCAAAGGACCTCTACGCTCTTGGCCAGGGACTGGTAGGGCTGCGGCGAACGCGCGTACCAGACCAGGGAAGTGTTGCGGACGTTGGGTTACATTCCTTAGGATGGATCGCCACTTACTTGGCGGGTTGTCTGGCGAAAGGCTGAGAGCATTTTGGCGTAGTAGGTAGCACGAGAATGCAACTCGCAAAAATTACCATAGTCGGATCGTGGGAATTATTCGCCGCCATACCAGTCTACGCAGTGGACAGACCAACAGAAGACCAGCAAGACTTGAACTGACGCAACGCAACGAGGGTAAGTTGATCCACTTGGACATTCTCCGTCCATCCCCAGGAGGCGATCACACCAGTTCAGCGAATATCTGGTCAAAATCGTCGGGAAATGTGCTGGATGCGGCTTCTCCTCCCTGGATGATGCTCGCTCAGGCTGATCTCATCCATTGCAGATCGCCCCAACCTCGTATTTTCGAGATGTCGTCACAAAAAGCCGTTCAAACTTTCGGTAAAAAGAAGGTTCGCACTCGGCTGCAGACAGTTTCGAGCAACAGATCCACTTACCCAGCGTGTTTTACAGACCGCTACTGCAGTAGCCCATGCTAAGGAGGGCCGCGGTCTTATTCGTATCAACGGGTCTCCCATCAATCTCGTCCAGCCTGAAATCCTCCGCTTCAAGATCTACGAGCCAATTCTCGTCATGGGGGAAGAGTCCTTTACCCCTCTTGATATCCGAGTGCGCGTCAAGGGTGGAGGACACACCTCGCAGGTGTATGCCATCCGTCAGGCTATCGCAAAAGCTGTCGTTGCATACTACTCCAAGTACATCGATGCTTACAGCGCCATGGAGTTGAAGAAAAAGTTGGTAGCATACGACCGCACGCTACTGATCGCAGATCCTAGACGGATGGAGCCAAAGACGTTTGGCGGTCCTGGTGCCCGCGCCCGTAGGCAGAAGAGGTGCGTCTACATTGTTCATTTCGAGCCCGTTGGCTGACCGACCCTCAAGTTACCGGTGAAGATCCGTTATATTCGTTTGGTATCATCATGTTATACTCTTTGACACCCTGTTATGCCATGAAAGTGTCCATGCAATAAAATTGTACGACAGACCATATGTTGTGTGTCTTCTGTACCGGGCCGAGTCACGTGCAATGAGTAGAGTTGGACCACCTGCGTGGGTTCGCAGAATGACCGGACCCAGCATGGACACTCTCTTGGAGTTGTCGTCAACACAGTCCAGCGCTCAGCATCAGAGCGTATTGGTCAATGCTCAAGGCAACCCGTTCAAGATCAACCTGCAGGCTGTGGAGCTCGAGGGTCGTCCGAGACTCGTCAGGACGCTAAAGGTACGCCAAGCGTGCATTAGCTATTTCGCGTCCCAATCACATCGTTTCCATCTAGAGCGCAGGTGCACTTGTCGTGAGCAATGCCAAGGAGGCAGCCATCATACTAGTTGACTCTACAACCGAGAGCGGCAAACGCCTCATCCGCACGTGGGGCCATAGCAAGGTGGTGCTTGAACACACTTGGGCCCGAGCATCCGTAGATGTTGGTCGACCTTTACTCGAAGCCGACAACTGGGGGGGTGCGATGACAATTGATGATGGAAAACCCGTCACCATTGATGGCGTTGTAGTGGACCAGGACGAACTTGACGAAGTAGAGGCACTCGTAACAAAGTCAGTCGCCGAATTCTTTTGCAACATGATCCGCTAATATACATTACAAGAAGTCCGCTACCGACACCCAGAGTTACACCAGTGGATCCCACATCTCAACGACCTGAGAACGCTGTCGCCAATCATTCAGACGTCACTCGATCGGAGTCTAATACATCAGTAATACACGTCCTGGGTCCGCCACCACCAGGACCACCACCAGCGCAGCCCTCCATGGTTCACGCAACCCTTTCAGAAGAACCAATGGCAGACATTCAAGACGATACACCACCACTGCAAAATTCTCCACCCCTACCAGCCGCACAACCATTACCCTATCTCCAACCTACCCTATTCGCGCAACCATCCCAACCTCAGAATACATACGCGTACGCACCGTTTACTACCCAACAAGCTTATCCATCCTCCCAACCGCAAATGGTGCCAACTCAACCGTTTTCGCACACACCCTTTCCTTCTTCCCAACCACAAATTGTTCATGCTCCTAGCGTACCCCATACTCCGCTGCCTTCTGTTCAGCCCCCGATGGCGCAGATGACGTCGAACACGACACCCCTTAATGGACTGAACTTTCAGACTCCTAATCTTGCAACCATTATGACTATAATGGAAGTTGTGCGACACATGGATCACTCTAGTTGGTTTGGCCAGAATCAAGTACCAGTTTCACAACCACCAGTTAATCCCATGTTCTCCACACAGCCACTAGCCACTTCTGCACCTGCACCCTCAATACCCGCTTCTCGAGCGACGGGGAGATTCGAATCTCCCAGAGTTGACGCACCTCTGCCCAGCTCTCAGGACCACCTCAGTGATACTGCTTCTTCTTCCAGGAAGCGAGGGTCTGTCACAGATGTTTCCGAGGATCGTTCCATGAGACGAAAATCTCGTATTAAACTCGCTCGTTATTCCCCAGACGACCTGTCAACTTTGTCGATATCTCGCAAGCGCCCGCCTGCCGTCAAACCCACCAATCCACCTCCAAAGCGACTGCGTAAAGGCAAAGAGAAGGCAATTTCCACGGACTCTTCCGACCATTCCGAAGTTGACGAACTCATGGAGACTTCCGACGGTTCGTATTCGACACGTTCATCCGCTTCTCCGCCCGCACAATCTCGAAATATCATTGCACGTAAAAAACACGGGGAAATTTTCTTGTCTGGGTCTGGGCAGCCGCTGCGTTTCTTTGTACAAGTAGATCTTCATGGTCGGCACACTGTGGTCACAAACATCAAAGTGTGTTTGGATAGCATTTTTCATCTGAAACTTGATACTGACGGGTTGAATAGAAAAACAAAGGAAAGATTGTGAACAACATTGGAGATGCCGACTACTTGATCTTGTTCACTCGTTCTGATACCTTCCAAGGCCTTCTTAATGAGGCAATCGCTCTAGGCAAAGCCCCAATCTTAGCCGCCTTTGTGACGGATTGCATCGAGGAAGGTGCCTTGCTAGATGAATCGGACTATGTTATGGAATCCGTCAAGAAAGTCACAGGTCTCAAACGAGGCCGCCAGAATGCCTTTTCTATCAAAGTCGAGACTCCGATCACGTTACCTCTTAAGACCCAAGTAGCAAAGCCTCGATCTTCTACCACCGATGAGAGTAGGAAGTCGAAGGGGAGTCCTCCCAAGTCTTCGACGGACAAGAGATCGAAGAAGGTACCTCGGCCCGCGCAGTCTAAATCTGCCAATGAAAAGGGGGAGGATTCAACGGCATCGCGTCCACCGACACCTCCTCCTGCATCAACCCGCCGGTTGATGAAGAGTGGGAGATACCTGTTCACCGAAGAGGAGGATGAATACGTTCTTCGCATTGCCAGGCACCACCTGACTCGTGACTCTACTATTTCCAATACTGCATTGGTACACAAGATATACGAACAAGTAAGTGTAGTCCGTGATCTAGGTATACTCAATTCACGTTCCTGATTTAGTTGCCTCACCACACCGCTGCATCCTGGGCAGGTCACATCGACAAGAAACTAAAAGGAGCAGTGGAAGATATCAGGAAGCGTGCGAACATCGCGAATAGGAAACGAGCTGCAGCTGCTATAGCTGCTGCAAACCAGAGCGTACCTCAAGGGTTGGTAAATGAAGGTATGCCCTCTGGGCGTATCTTGGACACCAGCAAGGGAAACGGTGATCTATTCAATCCGGGTCAACCATCTCGAGAAGATCTGGAGCGAGAAGATTTTGATGTGATCACTCATTTCTTTGCCTCTGGAGGAGGTGATGACGATGACGATGAGCGTGTGTGGCAAGAACTGGAGAAACATGTGTGTGTTTTCATTGTACTTTGAGCTTTTCACCTAAGCGATTGCGTCACAGCGACAATGTAGGTCTGCCAGTTCATGGCCCGAGTATTATGCAGCCCACGAAAAGCAGGTTTATGCTCGTATTGAGGAGCTGATGAACGAGCGTGCTAGTGACTAGACCAATAACTCGACATTGCAATTTTTTTGTACTTGGGCAATGTCTTGAATCTGAAGCAACCTTGACGCCGTCCACAAATCTCATACGGAGGTAGTGGTCTATTTGAGTGCTGTGTCTTATTTGCGAAGATACATCACTTTCACTCTGATGAAGGGGCAGGAATGGGTTTGTGGAATATTGGTCGAGTCTTGAAGAAATTCTTTCGCTTTTCTTCCTTCTTCTCCTCTGTATCGCCAATTATTTGCCCTGCATAGTCGAAGGTAGCCATGGCACCACCAACCACTGCACAGGAACCAACAGCGATAGGTAGCGAGCGTGCTATGAGAAGAAATACATGAGCAATAAGAAAGGTACTGCACATGGTGAAACGTACTTCGAATACCTGCCAAGAATCCAGCTGCACATCCACCAGCAAACCCGTTCAGTGCATCGTCAGTTTCTCGCTGATTTGCGACGACCGCCTCCGTGAACGCAAAGGCAGCGCCCATTGCAGCTGTTCGAGCATGGTCTACAAAATATGAAAGGACGGAGAGGACAAAGCGACTTACCGAAAGTGCCAATTGAGCTTCCAGTGCGGGTCAAGAAACCAGCAGCACCAGCCGAGTGTGAGGACAATGCATTCTGTACTGCGCTCACGAACGTCCCTACCGCGCCTGCCTGAAGGCCCGCTGTAGTCGCGCGAGACAGCGGTGCTTTTGGCTCGTAAGCGTCCTGAATGGGCCCCGATGGTGCTTCAGCTTCAGTGGCCATGGGAGTGATGAAGTGCAGTTGGTTGTTAGTACACGACCCTGTTTCCATTTTCGGTTGGCCCCCGATTGAATAGCATCATCATTGATATGTCTCGCGCTGAGGAATCCTCCCATCCGTACAAGCTCAGCAAGACATTTGTTGTTTGTGTTCCACGGTTTCTGCACTAGTAGTATCGGGCTGATCCTACCATCTTGGAGCAGCTTCCTTTCCTTGGTTCAGCTCATTCTTTCGCTCATTTCCCTTGGGATGCTCTATCCTTACAGACACTATGGGAAGGAAAGAGGGATATGCCAGAACTACAAGAGAATTGGAAGACGATGATAGACCTATGGTCAGGCACAATGGTTGTTGCTGGATCCGACGCTGTCGTGGTTGTGTCTCCGAGCCACCCAAGCAATGGCTTTTGCTTCAAAGTACCCCAGGACGACGATCGAGTCTGTACTCCATAACTCTTGGAAACAGATCGTTGACAATGCACCTTCACAGGAACAGGATCCATTTCGTGCCGTGGCATGGGCCTTATCGAACGAAGCTCCTTTCGACCCTCTGATAGTGTGTTCGCGAGGCCGTATCCTCTACGTGCTTGACGCTAAACAAAAGACCACCATCGGGAAGCTTAGGGGTCACGGTGGGGTAAGACGTCCAGCAGGCGAAGCATTTCTGTTCTTTGACTGACTGGGCCAGGAAATTACTGCGATTGCGGTCCATCCCTCTTTTCCATATCTGGTTTGCACCTGTTCGAGAGACTTTTCGGCAAGGCTGTATGATCTGACGATGCCACCGCGCGACGCTCCTAACAACCCGCACTGGCCCCCTTCCATGTCGCCTAGTCTCGGTGGCGCTCCACACGGTTTACAATCAAGTGAACCCGAAGGCGTTGGGACCGGTCGCTGTGTTGCTGTCCTGTGTGGTGGGCCATCTGGTGGACATAACGCTGCAGTACTAAACGCCGTAGGTGATACTCAACCACTAAATTGTCTTGGCTCACTATGGCTCAGTCATTTCACCCCACCTATCCATTACTGGCAACTTGTGGAGTGCGTTCATGTTCCCCGATAACCTATCCACCTAAAGTTTCATTTAGCTCGACAGGGCTGTCAAAATCTGGGTTTTACCAAAGTTGTCCTTTGAGGAGATGGCTCGCGAAGATAAACCCCTCTTCAGCTCATCGCGCATTCATCAAGCGAGGATCATGTCGGTAAATTGGTAAGCCATTTACACCCAGCTAGAATACGAGCACCTTGTCGATATCCCAAATAGGTTGAGCCTAGACGTCCTCGCAACGCACAGCGCGCCAGCCTTGATGCGCCGCAACGGGCAGAAGGAGAACATATACCTTGCGGACGGAACAATTGCGATCTGGCGCTGGCTTGGTTTTGATCGTTTCTTCCCACCGAATTCGCAGAAGCCATCAAAGGTGATGAGGGGTTGTGCATCGGTACGATCTGCGCCATTGTGAGTCCTAGATACTGAAAGCTCTCTGCAGGATTACCAGGAAAGCTGTGAGCATTTTAATTCTAGCTGGCTTGGCCCTTCAATCCTGATATCTTGTCTCCACAAGCTTCATTCAAATTATTATCGGTTGCGCCCATATCCCAGCTTACGCGTCATCTTCACGTGGCATACACCCTCAGGAACAACTACGTGATCGCCATCACCCTCCCTGATCGAATACGACTTCACAACGTAGCTGATTTTCAGCCACGACAACGGCCCTCTTTTCCACTTGGCGAAAATGATGGAGATGATATTCCCGATCTGAACCGCTTGCATCTGGATGAGGAAGGAGACGAGGAAGAGCATGTTGCGCCTGCGCCCATAGTATCCCAAAGGGCTGCCCTTTCGCCACCTCTCGAAGGAAAGGATATTGTTATTCCGACAGCTGGTCACAATCTACAAGCTGTCTCACTCGGCTGTCATGGGTTATCACTTATGGCGCTGGGAGCCAATGGACGGATATGGATATGGACGGACGCAACAGACTAATTACAACGTATTTTACACTTGGTACCTTGTCAGCCCTGGGTGTGTGCATAAAATGCCCTCCATTTATGTGTCGGAGGGTACCCCTTTGAATAAACCTCGATTAAGAGATCTTAGCGTTGGAAAAGTCGAGTTCCGGATGAGCAGCTTGGAACTTCTTCAGCGCCTAGAAAGCGAGGTAGTGATGAGAGTTGATAACCACAAACATGGTTGTTCGCACCTCCATCTTCTTCATCTCGTCCGAAGTGGGCTTGCCCATTTGCTACAAGAAATCAGCCAACTTTATGCGTTGAGCAACACTAACGCGAGATTACCTTCTGTTGATTGTCAAACTTGACAGGACGAACATTAGATGGAGCAGGAACCTCGCAACATAAATCATACCATCATCTTTTCGACCAACCCCCTGACGGGGCGTCAACCCTCGATACGATAAGAATGTTCACATCACCTACCTTGTTTCGCCGTCAAGTTCGCTCAACTTACTATTCTCCGGCTGAATCTTCCGAGTGTCGATCTTTGGGTGATGGATTAGGACGTTCTCCCACCACTGTTGCTTATTGACTTTTTCGAGATGAATCACGATGGATTGCTGATCCTCTGTGATGGTGGTAAGATGTAAGGACAAGGCAGTACAAGTCCTCTTACCCAGTGTCCAAGTGCTATCCTCGACTTTTATTTCCTTGCAGAGCTCACCGTCCATGATCATGTCTTTCCCTTTGATCCCAACGCTGAGCTTCTTCTTCTGAATGGTGACTGCAAGTTCCTTGCCACGTGTCCCCTTTGGTACGGGAACAACGATATCTACTTCGTTTAACTCCTGCCTCCAGGTATATGGAAGAGCTATGTCCCCGTAGGTGTTCACCATCAGACACGACTATGGATCCTTTGAGGCTCGCCCTACCAGCCTGTTCGGAAGCTTCACGCTCCCTGTCAGCCTTGTCCTTGGCCTCTCTCTCTTCCTTTGAAAGCTTGTCATACTCATCGTCGGACATGGTGATGGTCAGGGGGCAAGATTATCTGCACGTGTAACGACTTTGTTTACGCTTGTGTATTTTGTATACCCAGTGAGGCCGCAAAGTAGCTTGGTCACCTTGCGAACAGGTCACTTCGAAGTCCTTTGACCCGTCCGTCACCCACTTCTCGTGGTTGTGTTCGCCACTTGTCGTTCGCGACAATCTATCAGTCCGATGGCAGCAACCAATCCCTGGGCTGACTTCGAGGTAGGTGGCAATCATCCTCTGCCTCGCGTCATTAAATCCCTCCTAGAATTTGCGCCATAATGTCAAGCATAATACGGTCGATAAACTCAAGCAAATATTGACTGGCTTCAATGATCAGTGTCAAACCGTTTTCGTCAAATCTGGAAAGAAGCAGGATTTGATTGATAGGATCGTCTTGCAAATGGACGCCTGGAGACAGTCTAATAACATAGAAAAATGGACCAAGGCCCAAGCTATCCTTTATCAGGTCCGTACTTCTGGAGTGTGAGTCAAGTGTTGCATTTGTCCGCCTGAGCCAGTATGCACCCAGTGGCATAATGTTGTCTAGTGGTTTCGCATACCACGAGAAATCTTGTTTTCTACACCGTGGGCAAGTTGTTGATAGCTCACTTGTCATTCCAGGTATTCTCAAATTCGGTCGACAAGCTCGGCGGGAGTCCAACCCGTTCTGGCCCCTGGATCATATGGTTCTACGATGGTATTCCCTGCGACCTCTACTGGCCGTTACGATCCATATGCGCTACCACGGGCACCACCCCCGCCAGTAAGCGCTGCAGCAGTTCCAAGCGTGTCCAAACCTGGTAAGGTATGATACCATATTCACACTACTTTTACTGAGCAGCTTTCAGCCATACGCTTTAAACCATCCCCTTTCTTCCGCATCGATCAGCCCGTGTCAGGAATCGCGGAGTGTCCAGGTCCGTTTCACGCTGCCGCGTCTTTCACCTCATTAATCAACAAACAGAATCGACAAGCTCGACTGATCGAAAGCAACAAAGCCTTACCTTTACTCTCAATAGCGAACAAACTGCGAAGCTAGGTTCTACTAGGTAAGTAGACAACCGTGCATGGAACCAGCCATATTCATTACCATCCGCAGCACCAAGTATCAACTTCGGTTGTATTGCACTACTTCTACCTTTCATAACCCGAGCCCAACGGTCTTCCGGCCACCTGCCGGCCCTTGTCTCATCGAATTCCCACCAACGTGTGAAGTGCGAGTGAATGGAACGGCACTCCAGGCTAATTTGAAGGGGCTCAAGAAGAAGCCTGGCACTGCGCCACCAGCTGACCTTGGCCGAATGGTACGAACGAGCGGCCAAAACCGCGTCGAAATGGTATACGTGAACAGCCAGCAACCCGTTCAGCCCAAGGTAAGCAGTTCCGCAAAATGCAAGATCGCCTGCTGACATGTCGAAAGAAATTCTACATGGCAGTGTTCCTTGTTGAAGTGACCACGGTTGCGCAACTGGTGGATAGATTTAAGAAGGGCAAGTACCGCAGCAGTCAAGATGTTCTAGCGATGAGTGGGTTACTCTTCCCTTTTTTATGTTAAGCAAGCTTATATCATGACATAGTGTTTAAGCCGTCGAACGACGACGACGAAATAGTTGCCGGTCCACAGAAGATGTCCTTGAAGTGCCCGGTATGCTGAGCTAAGAAAAGTTGTCGTATGGGATAATGATTTTTATTATTATTTCACAGCTGAGCTTCATGCGAATTCAGACGCCGTGCAGGTCCATACTATGCGTTCACCCCCAATGCTTTGATGCGACATCGTGGTTCTCTTGCATGGAGCAAACAACTACTTGGCTTTGTCCGGTGTGCGAGAAGGTTCTTAACCCCGATGACCTAATCATTGACGGGTACGTGCTTGTATCGCTGGACGATCCATCTATTAATATGACGTTGACTTGTTTTCAGATACTTTGACCAAATTTTGAAGGAAACCTCTGAAGACGTTGATGATGTGGTGGTCGAGAACGATGGTCAATGGCACACAAACGATCACACGTATGCGTCTCCTGAATGGCGGGCAACCCACCCTGTCATTGCGCCGCAGCACTATTCACCGCCTCGTGAATCATCGCCTGCATCTGTAGACGAAGAAGCGGATGCGAAAGCTCATGCAAAGAAACAAGTTGAGATACTTGTTTTAGATTCAGACGACGAGGACGAAGGCCGAGTCAAACGCGAGCTGTCGATTTCGTATAGTGTTGGGTCGAGTTCGATTCCCAAACCGGTTTCCCTACACGCAATGCTGGCTTCACAAGAATCTCATCGTGAGGACGTGATCGACCTTACTGCTGATTCCGAGGATGAGCAACCAAGATCACAGTCCTCATCGCAGCCGCAACCTCTACGGCCCTCGGTGGAGAAGCGGAAGACACCATCAGGTGCGCCCTCACCCACGGAACAAATTTGGAAGAAGTCGCGGGTAGATGCTGTCACCAACCCACAGCCAGTTCCGTGTGCGCTTCCGCCTATCTCGCCTGCGGGTGGTGCTGCACGACCACCGATCCACTGTGGGGCTGCCGGACAGCTCCCTCAGACAGCCTACGTTGGACCGCCATTGCCGCCGTTGCGCCTGCCTCCGACGGCGTACGTAGGGCAGGCAGGCGGGGGATATATGTCGCCAGTTGGGGCCAGTGCAGGGGAGGAGAGTCACCGTGGGGGTTTGGACAGTACAATGGGAATTATAGCTATGGTTCCCCACCTGGTGGACCTATGCCACCACGTTCTGGTGTTTGGCCGTAGTTGGGGAGGAGGGATGAACCGGGATTATGTATGATAGCGGTATGGTAACCTACACGCGCTAAGTTAGATAACTACTCAGTAATGACCTTTCTGTGTACTCACACGCGATTGGTGGACACCGTGAGAGAGTCACTGTTCCGGAAATTCCCGTAGACTGTCAAAAACGCGAAACTTTTCTGGACGTCTCTCATCTCGCATCTTCATCCTTCTCCCTCCCCACTCAACCTTTTCAAAAATGGGCGACGCGACAAAGGTCAAGAGTCCTCAGGACTTCATGAGTCCGTCTTTCTCTTTCATGTCTCGCTCGTCAATCTCATTCTTCTCCAGTCGACTTCCTCATGGGTGGTGTCTCCGCTGTATGCATTCTGTTCCGCTCTTTTTCCCGGCCTCTTCCTCACCATTCGTCGTGTAGGCCGTCGCTAAGACGTCAGCCGCACCCATCGAGCGAATCAAGCTGTTGGTGCAAAACCAGGATGAGATGGTCTGTCGCCCACAACCTGCGCTCCTGCCAGCTCCAGCTCACTTGGCTTTCAGATCAAGCAAGGTCGTCTTGCTACACCGTACAAGGGCGTATCCGATGCTTTCGCCCGTACCTACAAGGAAGAGGGTCTCGTCTCGCTATGGCGTGGAAATACTGCCAATGTGATCCGTTACTTCCCTACGCAGGCTTTGAACTTCGCCTTCAGTATGTCTATTCACTCTGCCTTTTTCGCATTTATTCACCGACTTGCAGAGGATTACTTCAAGTCGCTTTTCGGCTTTAAGAAGTCGGATGGGTACTGGAAGTGGTTCGGTGGTAACGTCGCCTCTGGTGGTGCCGCCGGTGCTTCATCCCTTCTTTTCGTGTACTCTCTCGATTACGCTCGTACCCGACTTGCCAACGATGCCAAGTCCGCCAAGGGTGGTGGAGCACGTCAGTTCAATGGCCTTGTCGATGTCTATAAGAAGACGCTCGCATCAGATGGTATCGCAGGTCTCTATCGCGGTTTTGTACCCTCGGTTGTTGGTATCATCGTCTACCGTGGTCTCTACTTTGGTTGCTATGATTCGCTCAGTATGTCACTTTTTTACTTCCGGTCGATTGGTGTTGATATCTATTCGCAGAGCCTGTTGTCCTTGTGGGTAACCTCGAGGGTTCGTTCTTGGCCTCGTTCTTCCTTGGTTGGGGTGTCACGATTGGTGCTGGTCTTGCGTCGTATCCCCTTGATACTATCCGGTTGGTGACTTGTCTTGATCTATCTAGTGTTGGTCTGACTTGCTCTGCAGCCGTCGCATGATGATGACTTCTGGTGCTGGCGTGCACTACAAGTCTATGTTTGATGCTGGGTCGCAAATTATCGCCAAGGAGGGTACCAAGTCGTTGTTCAAAGGTGCTGGTGCCAACATTCTTCGTGGGGTCGCTGGTGCAGGTGTTTTGTCATTATACGACAAGCTCCAACAGGTCATGTTTGGCAAGGTCTACGCTGGTGGATCAGGCTAAACGTTTTACACGTCGTCTGGGCCTTGGCACTGTCCTCTCCTTTTTATCCACATATCTCCCTAGACTTTGTTTTATTCCCCTATTCCTCTAGCACTGGCATTCGAGTATGGACAGGTGTAGATGCTCTCACATAGTAGGATTTCTGCTGTCGTATAATGAATGCAGAGAATGCCTCCCTGCCCATCAGTTTGACGCGAGGTTTGATCGTGACCTTCACCTCGGCTGCACCAGCTTGGCAGTATCATCCATGAGATGCTTTCAAACCTCGTCAGCGAGAGGTAGCAACTATCGCATTCTACTTCCCTGGCGGCGCAGTTTCACCCAGTTTGTCTTACGGCCATACCAACAGGCTTGTCTGGATGCATGTCATGCCGCGCTACGTGCTGGCATCACGCGCATTGGAGTTTCCCTACCCACAGGTGCGGGCAAAACACCAATCTTCACTACTCTTCTTTCCCAAATCTTCTCTCCGAGACCGTCTCAACCCTTTGGCTCCTTGATCATTGTCAACAGTGTGGAGCTTGCACGTCAGGCAGCTGCTCAAGCAGAAATGACACACCCTCATTGGAAAGTCGAGCTCGAACAAGGCATCAGCCATCAAGCAAGCGGGCGGGCAGATGTGTGGGTCCGTTGACTGTCCAGCCTCTCACTAGTAAGACGTATACAGGACTGTGGCAACGTACCAAACACTACTACAGCCACAACGACTCGCGAAATTTCGACCGGAGAACTTGAAAGCAATCATTGTGGACGAGGCCCATCATGCTGCAGCCCCTTCGTAGGCCTCATTTTTCTGACACGGAGACGGGATTCTGAGTCCTCAGCTTCCTAGCTATCGTCGAATACTATCCCATTTCAACGCTGACATCAAGAATCCCGATCCACATTTTGTGCCTCCCTTCATACCACATCCCATCCCGGTCATTGGTTTCTCAGCGACATTTAGCCGTCACGACGGCCTTGCACTTGGTTCAGTGTTCGAGAAGATTGTTTACCACCGCGATTTTCTTGACATGATCAATGAGCAATGGCAAGTTATCTGTATGCTATGCGTGGAAGTCGATCGTAATCTGACCACAGGTTATGCGATGTGCGATTCACCTCTGTCAAGGCTAGCATCATTTTGCAAGATGTCACTATCAACTCCAGGACAGGAGACTTCAATGCCACTTCTCTTGCTCACATCATCAACACCGAGACCATAAATAATCTCGTCGTACAGGCATGGCTGGACCGCGCGTGTACGTATTCTGAACACCAGAACAAACAGTATTCGCTTAGTAGCGCCCCATTCACAGCATCTGAACGCAAGTCGACCCTCGTGTTTTGCGTCAATCTCGCCCATGTTGGACAGCTTACGAAAACCTTTCGAGAGTTCGGAATTGATGCTCGTCAGTTGCACTCCAACACACCAGCAATTGAACGGCGGACATTGATCACGGAGTTCAAGGCTGGATGCTATCCTGTTTTGGTCAATTGTGGTACGTCGCATGATGATCCCATGGAATGGAATATTATACAATCGATATTAGCCATCTTGACTGAAGGCGCGGACATTCCGAACGTCGATTGCATCGTTATCTGCCGTCCTACACGGTCTCGAAATCTGTATGCACAAATGGTACGCTCCGGGTTTCTCTTATCTTATGTATAATATATCCCTTGTTGGAGATTGGCAGAGGTATGCGACAGTCTCATGCAAGTGGAAAAGTGGATTGTCGTATCATTGATTTTGTGGACTCTACCTCTCGTATTTGTGGTATTGTCTCGATACCAACCCTACTTGGTCTGGATCCTAGTGAAATCGTTGATGGTCAGTTTTTGTTAACCTACTCATTAATGATAAGATATTCACTGTCGAGATAGATGCTAGCATCGCCGACTTGAGAGCTAGGGCAGCGTCTATCAAATCCTGCAACACGGACAATATCTCAGTCGAATCAGATTGCATACCCGAGCCAACATCTGTCACTTATCTTGACTATGGCGACCCCTTCGCGATGGTCGACAGCTTTTCTGGGGCACCTCACGTCTCGAGGCTGAGTCCAAACGCATGGGTTGGATGTGGTTCCGATATATATGTCCTCGAATGCCTCGGGAAAGGTTATATACGAATAGAACCCGATTCCGAAGGTGAAGGTGAGTCCACAATACAGAGGATCGTCGTGGCCAAAATGCTTAACCAAAGATGTAGCGTCCTTCCGCTCCACGTACACCGAGGCGACTATGCACTTCTCTTCCGCCAAACGGTTGAAGGTATCTCCTTTTATGCGAAAACGGTTGGTATCGACTGCAGACACGCTGTCTGACGCGCTCAAGGGTTGTGATACTTATGCACGTCAGAAGGTACTCCGTGGGCCACTAGTGTTAGGGTATAGATCCATGTCGATGTTCCACTCAGTTATTGACTTTTGACAGTTTGCTCCGAAGTGCCAGGTGGCGACAAGCTCCGGCTACAGAAAGTCAGAAGACATTTATCAATAGGAGAAGAGGAAAACGCGCAATGGACCGGGCGAGCATCACAGAGGCCACAGAGGGGCTTACAAAAGGGCAGGCTGCAAACATCATTACGCGGCTGAAGCATGGAGCTCAAGTATTCTTCCTCTACTCCCTGATTTTTCTTACTCTAATATTAATCCTTCAGGCACATTATGAGAAAAAGATGAAAGAGGATCGCAGGCGATCACAGCTTGCAGAGAAGGAGAGACTGCGCGTAGCACGCAGCACTGTGCGAGTTGGGCTCCTGGATCAACAACCATGATTAATTGTGTACTAAAAATCGGATAGTACATATATATCTACGTGGGCTTCAACGAAGACAATGAGGGTGACACCGCGTACGGGCTCTGCAAGGTGAGAATTGCTGCTTGCTGAGCAATATCCAAAGCCCTTGACAATGTTTCTGGGCTGCTAAACGCATGAGCATCTTGAGCGAGGATAGCCAGTAGCGTTCCAACGAGTGAATCTCCGGCTCCGGTGGTATTCAATGCCACGTTCTGCGTTACCTGTAGAGGGGGAAAGTGCTGGATAACGACCATCTCGTCCGAGGTCGGGGAGTGAGTAACGATATATCGATGATGCGGGTTGCTGCGTTGCGTTGCCCAGGCACTTGCTTCTGTTCGGTCTTGTCGCATCACGACCATTACACCAAGCTTTCCACACTTGATCATGATGTGCTGGAAGACAGGTAAAAGGTTGACGGCCATTTGGACGATGCCCCTATCGGCTATGAACGACAGCGTGCCCAGATCTGGCGCTGTGTCGGAGACCTTTTTCCTCGCAAGCTGTGCCAAGTCCGTGCGGAACTGGGATCCCAGCCCAAAGCTATCAATTGCGTTCCACCAGCACTCGTCGGACATCAAGTCCGAAGTATTGCGTGCATGCTGGTACATTTGTGCAAGTTCGATCAGATTTGGCGAGACGAATGATATCACCGATCGGGTGGACCTCGGAAGGTTTGCGGTTATGGCGGGTAAAATACGTAGGCTTTTGACGACTGAAGTTGGCTCACTGATTTTGGTCGGCGAGAGAGAGGAGCAGTATTTAAAGGTGACCTACAAGAATGCTGAATGAAGCTAGGTCACTAAATGAATGCCTGAAAACTAAACAACTCACTTCGAATACCCATCTTCAAACTCTCTGTCACAATGGCTTGTAAGCGTATCCGAAGAAAGATTGCCGTCGAGCGCGAGAAGTTGAGGGCGGTGATCTCGGAGAATGGCAAGTATCTGAGACGTCTCAGTGGTAAATTATGAATGTTCGGTGGAAGTCATGCGCACCCGATCCGTTTCCCAAGCATGTGGAAGATCCATATCGGAAACACCGCTCTGTAGCTCCCCGTGCGAATCAAGAAGTAAATTACAAACAGCACTCTGCCAGCCATCAATAGGCACGAGTCCATCCGTCCGCATTCCGAGTGACTTGGTCATGGACCTGATCAATTTTCCAAATTCATCGTCGCCAATTGGGGCAACAAGCAATGTCGAGGCATCGTTCTCAGTCGATTCTGACATGATTCTGTGGGTTGCCTCCGCAATATTGCGGGCGACACCACCCAGGGATACAGACACCTTCCCGGGGTAGGTACTCTTTTGGTCAGGCCTGATAAGCGCCTCGGCTTTTGAAGTAATGTCCATGGCAGCGCATCCCACGATAACAACTGTTGCCTTCCGAGGACTAGGAATTTCATGCCATCTTGGGGCACCTCCAGAACCGTATTCAGTTAGTTTGGATGTCTGGAGAATCTGTGAGGAGGAATCCATGGTGAATCCACTGTAAAAGTGCTGGGTACCGCATCGATATGAGTGGCGAACTAATTCAGTGTATAACTCACATCTTCCCCATTCTGGTGTCCGCTTGCAATCTTGGCATACTCTACAGCGATTTGTCCACCTAGTGTGACAAGAATAAATCGCGGGACAAAAAGTTCATTAAAAGGGAGCTACTCACCGACGAGAGCAGTGTTTTGGACTAGAGCGACATCTACGACCAATAATGAATATCAAACGAAGGAAGATACCCCAATTCTTTGCTTACTGCTCTCCAAGGACTTGCCACTAGTGAGCTCGCCAACTGCGCTTAAGAAGCCATGGTGTCACGTCCTTTCCTAACTTTGATACGCCCGTCTCCTCTGACTCTTGTAAGGCAGTTTCAATAGCTTCTTGCAACAGAGTACCATCGGCTTCGTGCTTCTCCGGGATAGGGACAGCAAACAGAATACCATTCGACATGCCGAGCTGCCTTTGTATGTCTGTTGGTTTACGGTCACCAGATGGTCGAACAGGACCAAGTAATGCCCTCACAAAGAATCCTGGCAGCAGCCTGTGGATCATCGATGCTCCACGGGGACTGTAAGGCCTAGTTAACACTATAATCATATCGATAACCATGTACAAACCTTGAAACCACTTTTGCGGGTGTAAAATGCAGGGAAATCATTTGACTTGGCGTATGATACAACAGGTACCCCGAGGGTTTCCTACAGATATTACCTGGGTGAATACCACAAAACAGTGAGTGTGCAACGCACGAGATATTCGAGTGTCCTTATGACGAATATTGATACTCGATGTAAACGATTTGAACATATTTTGACTTACCTCCCTATGTCCAAGATCGACTTGACTCCGGCTGAAACCAGACCCACAGGACAACGAGCAAGTTCGTGCAAATCAGCTGAAATATCCATTGCTTTGGAGAATATTCAATTCAGTCAGCAGCGAAGAAAAACATTGAATGACGCGCACTTTTCTCTCCTCCGCGATGTACTCCTCCAAGGCTGTGAATGCATGAGTGCTCGAGTCAGTTGCGCTGCATGCTTCTCACCCTCCAGTGGCAAATATCTGATAATGTGGTGAGCCAGAGGCAGTTGAATCTGACATCAGGAATCATGCCTTGATGCCCGCCAGCGCAGCAAATATCAGCGTTGAACTACAGGTAGTACCACCGTCTTTCCTTGATGCTATAGCGGCAGCGATATCCCTCCTGGACAGCTTCACTGGATCTGTGTTTGGACTCGCAAGTTGCGCGAGCTCAGTGGGTTGAAGACCGATTTTGACACGGCCTTCGACGAGGCCGATCGTGGCAGGGATACTCCCGGTGGACCTGACAATGTTCTCAACTGACTGTGCCATCTCCAATGAGGTGGGGTACGGCATTCCATGAGTGATAATCGTGGACTCCAGCGCTACCACTGGATGGCCATTTGCCAATGCATCCTCGACCTCTGGGTGCACGTCGATGGGAACTCCATGAGATGTCAATGACGACCGATGTGTAAGAGAGAGCAGACGACGTCGAGAGATGCTCGAGATGCTCCGAACAGAACTGCGCATACGATGGCCTGTCGCGAACTGGTCGCGTCAACGCTCTGTAAATGAGAGTTGAAAAGTTGAAGCACTGGAATTTAATGCCGTGATAGTTATTGTAACCGAGAAACATTGTCTTTACCGCTGACATCTATCTTGCTCCAACGATGGCTTATCCGAGCACCTCAACTGCAGCGAGGGAGGACTGGGAGGGTGGTACCTGTGTCCTGACTTACGAGGCCCTCGATGTAGACGCCATTGTGCGTTCAGTAAGGAACGACAGCGCTGGCGCAACAGCCATCTTCATCGGTACCACTCGCAACTCTTTCAAAGGTATCACTACACGGTACATGCTGCACATATCACCATGCAAACGATCCCACAGGAAAGGTCGTGACATGCTTAGAATATCAAGCTTACAGCAAGTTGGCGATTAAAACCATGGTGCAAATCCTCGAGGATGCTCGTAAAGCAGTATCTCAATCAACGCACCAACCACTGGCTCACACCGTTCCTGCCCACATATCATCCACCATCCACCATCGCCTAGGAACCGTTCCCGTGGGCGAACCGTCAATGGTCATTGCGGTATCATCGCCCCATCGCAAGGAGGCCTTCGCAGCGTGCGAGCGGATACTCGAGGACGTGAAGGAAAAGGCACAAATCTGGAAGAGGGAGTACTATGAAGGGGCGAGGGAGGAAGAGGCGGAATGGAAAGCAAATAACTGCTGATCCGGAAAGATGCGCGTTGTTTAGAGACATGCGTGACGTCGTCCATAGGATACCATTTGGTCAATTTACTCCACTTTCCACTTGGTGCTCACGTCATCACCGTCCGGGCTAACGATGAGCTCTATGGACCATAGCAGGAGGGTAAACATGACATTCGCCCAACGCCACCAAACTTGGGATGCAGGGTCCAAAACTACAGGCATAACAAAGCATTGGTTATGGGATGAAGAACGGACGCGAAACGTACGTAGCAAATGTGAGTAAACCACGACGAATATTAGTTGTCGGTACGTCAGCAGGAAACGAGTCAGCGTTGATGTCTGTAAGGCATTTGTAACAGTCAGCTGTACACAGGAGAGGAACTTCCAAGATCATACAGGTCTGCCGTTCCAACCATAATTTGTCGAGTCGTCTGACTCCCATGCGTCTGCACCGATCGTAGGAAGTATGCGCGAGGCAAATTGAAGAATTGTCAGTCGATAAAAGAGTGCGACGAGCACCGGCTTTGGGAGGGTATTCGTAATGAAGTTGACCAGTGTTTGAAGATGGGGAAGGATATTAGACAAAAGCGGCGCGCTGTAAGAGTTGTTTCAGCATACGACCCACGTGGACTTGATAGATGTGATATACTATGAAGATGCGGGATCAGAGAACGACGTCTGATCAAAGCCACAGAGCCAAATGTTATAGGCCAGGAACAAGGAGAGCATCGACGATTCCACAATGTTCGTCCTGCGGAGGCGGAAGCCAATTACCGTCAAGAACAGGAAAGCAGTTAATGCTACACCCAACAGCGTGGAAGAGAGTGGTGACGTGGCTGCAGCCGGGTACGCCTGTATGACGAAAAGTGAACGTGAGGTATAGCAAGGTAAATGAACAACTGACCACAACTATCCACCACGCTGCAACAACATACGCTGCTGCTGATGCAATAAGGATGCCAAACTGATAACTTTCTGCCTCATCTGCCAACTCTTTTCCAACCTGACCGACTTTTTGAGCGAAGAGCAGGCTAGAGAGACCCTCCATGGCTATATAGGTTGGTCCCGAGAACGTCAGAATTTTCCCCCACCAACTAGCTGCGGTGGCCAGCAGTGGATGAACGGATTGAGAGAAGGCATTGAAAGAAACGAGGAGGAGAAAAGGGTGCATGGGAACCTGCATGACAGAGAGTAGTTGTGACCCCCAGAGGAAGATGAGTGTGCCATGGATGAACGAGTGCACGGAAAGCAAAAGCGAGAGCAGGAGGAACGCTGGAGTGGAGAGGGTCGCGAGGGTCAAAGGAAGATAGAGCAATATCTGCAATACGGTAGACAACCTGGGGCAGGTGAGGTTGGCATCGATCAGGCGCAGGGCGCGCACGTACCTCGCCGTGTGGGACAGCGCGCTCCAGAGCAACCAGGGATTCATGCTGCTCGGCAATGCGTTCGTCTGTCTCGCTCAAGATGGTGGAAGGAGCGCGTCTGGAAAGCCTATGTTACTACAACAAAACACAAAACATTGATTACAACTAGATTAAATGCTATCCCTAAGATGTGTAGGTGTAAGCGGGCTAAGAAGACCCTTCGCAGCGGCAAAGTCCGTTCCGCGGTTTAGGGCAGCAGGGTCCGAGGGTGAAACATAAAACTTGTCGACGATAGGTATCTGTAAGAAATTCATCTTCGGGGTGATCACAACCATATTGTTGGTTCGTATTTCCATCCAATCAGCTGTTGCAAGCATTGAGTCGGAACATCTCATGTCAGTATGTGTACGTACCTTTCTCGAAGGTCAAGGGTTCGCTGGTAATCTAGGACGGATCAGCAGTGCAAACATACAGAGTGTCGTAACTAACCATGATGATGTTTTCTCGTTTGTCCGCCTTCGTCATTTTGTAGTGTCCACCTTGCATGTACTCGCTGAATGTCGTGCCGGATGAAAACCACTGCAAACATTCTAAGACCATAGAACAAATTGCTCCAGAGATGTCCAGTTACCAGTGAAGCGGCTTCGTCGTGGCGAGACGAAATATAACGTGTCGCAACGACACTCTCGCCGTCGGTAACACAAAAATTCATTAAGCTGGGCTAAGCGCAGGATAAGTTGTCGTGTGCCGCTGTATAGAGGGTCCCTACTTCAATTATGCCGGCAAGATCGGCGTAGTTGTTGAGGCTAGCAATGGTGTCAAGCATTGCTCGCTGTAGTGTTTGATGCGTGAATGATTTTGCATTAGCATCAGGTAGCTGAGAACAAATCAGTGCAACGTGTAAGACTGGCCATTTAATAAAGACACACACACCTTGGAGAGAAACAATGCAAATGCCCATTCCGAATCTACATTTTGCTGAGCAAGGTTTCCCATGTCAGAGAGGAAATCCTACCAGTGTTTCCCTGCACGACGTTAAATACCTCATCCAATAATTCTCCTTGCAGTCTCCTTTTGACTAGATGGAAATCTGCAATTCCACCGTTGTGCATGAACTAGGTTTGAGCAGCTATGAGCAGTGGTTTGTCACTCGCATTCACGGCCGAGCCCACCATGATGTTGCCAAAAACGAAAGGATGGCAATTGTCCAATGATAGGGAACCAGCAGTCGTTGCTCTCACGTGAGCACTGAAGAGATCAGGATCCAAAGGTGGTGCCAACTATCTTTATCCACGCACAAAACGAGGGGTGACTTGATCTTCTCCGCCAATCGTACGAGATTGGCGTTATTCCAAGCCTATTTCGGTGTCAGTCAAGGTCCCCTGCGTTGAGTGAATTCAATTACTGGTGTCACGGAAGTGAATATGCAAGGCTGGCTACCGAGTTCTTCATCGTGGTCGGCGTCATACCAACCTGCGGCAGTTTGAAATAGGTACGTCGTGATTATGAGTGTCGAAACGCACCAACACCGAATCCGTCTCCGTTTATTGGCCTCCGGTGGTCCAGACGTAGTCGTGAATCGAAGGCTTGATTTATGATGGAGTGGCACGGGCGCGTTAATAGCTGCGGATAGTCGAAAACTGGCGCAAGTGGAAGGTACTAACAGGGGACTTACATGTGACAGTTGTACGGGCGATGTACCCTTGTAGATCACAAATCGACACATGGATGGGAGAGGGCGAGAATGAGAAGTGTTGCGCAAGCGTTTCACCAAATTACGTCTTGCACTTTTGCCTACACTTCATTACCTACAATTTACCTACAATCTACAAGTACACGTTCACATGGTTGAGTTGACCACATTCTGTCCCCCAATGTCACCTAAAGTCCGCTGGCCGCTGCGCAGGGTCTCCATCCGCCTCATCATACACGAGCCCGGCGACACGGAGGGCAAGATCTGCATAAACAAATTCATCGTTGAACTGGATCCAGAGCAGGTGTCTCACCAATAGGCCGCGTCTGTCTCCTTTGCCTCCGCATACACCCTGACTACGTCCTCTGTACCACTCGGCCGAACGAACGAGCGACCTCCCGTCCTCTGTACGAGTTCGTCGATTTTCGCTTGAAGACCAGGTGGCCGCACCAAGCGGCGCTCCGCATCCTCCGTGACAAAGGCATTCCTATCTCCGACCTTGACTTTAACCAATCTATTTGGAAGGTCCGAGTACAATTTATCCCATGTTTCCACAGAGTAGGCCATGTGGTAGAGCGCGACCTCGACGAGGAGCATGTCAGAGAGTGCATCACCGACGGTCTGATTGATAACATCGATCACGTCCTTCAAACGGCCAAGTGCAGTCGCCTGTGCAGCCGTGGATGGTTTGTGAGAGGTAACTTTATGCTGAGCAGACGACGAGAACAGGACAGTCCCGTGGCCATTGGCCTCAAAGTACACTCCGATGTCGTATCTTTCGGCCGCGGCATGGTGCAGATGCTTGACGCCAGTTGGTACGCACGTCACAGGAAGCCTCTGCATGGGGGTAAGCGTGCTTCCAGTCCACCGCTGTAGGGACACACACCTCCGATAAGTATCTAGTGGAACTTCCGTTAGCATAAGCCGTCTGGACGACGCCGACTTTGATCTTCTCTTGAGCATCATCGAGGCCAGCGTCCTTGACTAATCTCATGATGAAACTTGCAACAAGCGTCGTGATCTTGTCCCCATCAAGCATGCGAAACTTTCCACTATCGTCCAAGTAGTAATAGATAAGACGATCGGCGTCACCATCCAAACTGCATCCACGTTCCCCGGGCCGTAACTCGGATGTAAGTGACGGTGGCAATTTCTGGCCGACTTTGACATAGTCGGCGCCGCAATCCTTGTTAAGTTTCTCCGTACTTTCTACGGAGGTGTTTTTCAACTTGAGAGTGAGTGACTCGCCAAGGAAATCATCGAGCTTTTTCGCGGCTAGAGCACCGACCCCGTTGGCACAATCGATCAACAAGTGGGCTGAAGTACCCCTGTCTGCCTGTAGGTCAAGTCAGTGACGAGAGGCACTCGATCGAGAGCGGGGACTAACGAGAAGTCTTTTAAATGCATTGCTGAGCTTGAGATAATAGCCTTCTATCAAATTGTTCACGTTCCACTCTTGCGTCGTGGTGTTGATGATATCTACTAAGTAGTGGAGGATAGGCGTTGTGGTAACCTCGGCATCCGTGGCCGCTGCACCCATAGCAGCGAAGCCCTTACGAAGCGCTGTAACGAGCTTTGGACCAGATGCGCGTGTGTCGCGGGCATACACAACGTTGGCTGGGGTGCCTAGTGATATTTGTTTGGATCGAATGAAATTCTCGAGAATCGCGATGAATGCATCAAGTGATGGCGCGTTTGCAAAGTCGGTGGCATGCGATTCCCAAGAAGTATCCAACATCTCTCCTCGAGGGTCAACAAGCTTGACACCGTTGTCCTGTATGATGCTTGTATATATGCGATATCGAGATGGTTAATAGAAACATTTGACGTACTTCAGCTGAATTGTGCGAAGCGGTGATCATCACGCCGATGGTCTTACCACCGCATGACCTGCTCCTCAAAGCCGCTAGAATCCCAACCTTGAAGAGCACAGATTCGAGCTTATCCCCTCTGGATTCCGTTTAGATCTAGGCGAGGTCAACGATGTATCGTGGACTTACAAGGTTCTGAAACCTGCGGTACCATACGAAAACTTTTCACCTGGTTTTACTGGGTATTCCTCTAGCCCTTTCCTTAGCTCGTTCTCGAAACCAGAAAGAGCAGACATAATGAACTGAGTCAACTGACGAATGAAAGGCAGATGCGGTGTCACTGCCACTCACCGATATTTGTCCTCACGTGATCTAATAGTACTGCGATTGAGTCTGGTCCAAAGTTTCCTGTGTCCGACTCCGACCACGATGCCATCCAAATCGAATGCCCAGACTCTCTTAGAAAAAGCAGACAAAAAGGCTAGCTCATCCGCAGGATGGTTTTCTTCGTCGTCTACGAAATTCGAGGAAGCCGGTGATCTTTATCAACAGGCAGCCAATGCCTTCAAACTTGACAAACAGTTTAGGGACGCGGGCGATGCATTCGCTAGAGAAGCCGAGTGCAGAGAAAAGTGCAAGGAAGCTAACGAGGCTGCAAACGCTTGGTGGAACGCGGCTAAGGCATACAAGCGAGGTTATCCTGACCGTAAATCTCCCCTTTCACTCCTAGCTCTTCAAAGCACTGAATCCGTATCCTCCAGTGGCGGTCCAAGCCCTGTCTCAGACAATTACTCACTTGACGACATCCGGTCGATTCCGACAGGCCGCGGATAGAGAGAAGGAGATCGCACATATATACCAACACGAGCTCAATAACATTCGGAATGCTTGCGAGAGCCTCGAGCGAGCAGGCGATTGGTACTCTCAGGAGGATGCCACTGCGTTCGTAATCTCGCATGTGAAGCGAATACGTGTTGATAATCTGCAGTACTGCGAATGCATGCTATAAGGATGCTGCAGACCTCCATGCTGAGCTTGAGGAATATCCAAAAGCCATTCAACGCTACGAGCAGGTTGCGGATCAATCACTCATGTCTGCTCTCACGAAGTACAGTGTCAAGGAGTATTGGCTGAAGGCATGTCTTTGTGCCCTTGCTATGAAGGTAGGTACGGCACACATACCTTAGCTTCCCAGCCGACACCATATAGGACTCTGTTACCGCCAAACGAAACATACAGAAGTACATGTCGCAGGACCCTACATTTGCATCCACCCGCGAGTGTAAATTTGTCAATGCGATCATCGACGCTATCCAGGCCGAGGATCAACAGGCGTTCACAGGGTGTGTCGTCGAATATGATCAGGTCACCAAGCTGGATAACTGGAAGACAACGATTCTGTTGAAGGTCAAGCATACTATTGAGGGAGAACCCGCCATCCTCTGAGCGTAGAATCTGTACTCTTTAGCTTGCGTTTTTATCCATGTATCTGCCCTTCTCCGCCACTGCTTCGTTGCAAATGAATTGGTTCCACGTATTGACAGTCACGTGATCCAATCAGTACCACTCGTAGTATTGCAGTGCAGGAACCGCTCAACCTTGTCTATGTCGAGCACCTGATGTCGACTCACTGGGCGCTCCGCCTCATCCACTCTTTGTACATTGCATTCATGACCCTCGCTGCGTGGGTGCGGAGACGCAAACGGAGGCAGCCAAAACCCCTAGAAGCCCAACGCAGTAAAATTCCCAAACACCTTTGTCTAAATCTCGTCGCGCACAATGACATGCCTACGGAAGAAATAGAAAGAGCGTTTCTCCAATGCGTACAAAGTGTCACCGCGTGGTGCCAAGTGTTGGGTATAGAGACACTCACTGTCTACGATCGTCATGGTATGCGTGTTTGACACCTGAAGAAATGACATATTTTGAACGCATATATACAGGTGTCGTTTATGGATGCTCTGAGGAAACACATCGACGCGTCTTTCTCGTGAACGAGACCTCGGAAGACAGCTGCGATTCGGAGCTCGAGTATCCTCTGACGCCACCACTTTCGGACTCTTCTGGTTCAAGGTCTCACTCGCCTGAACATGCGACGTTCCCTGCGGACTTGAATATGATTACCATGATGCATTTGTCTCGTCTTCGGAAGCGTAGGAATGTTGCTGTTCGTAGACAACCTAGAGGTATGTTCCGTCCTGTGTGCCTGGGGTCTCTGATAGGAGTCAGGCAAAGGTGTATCCTCCGCATTCAGCCACTTGACACTTCACATCGTTTCCCGTGCGTCTGGTAAACCTGCGATTGTCTCAGTCAGCCGCTCGCTGTTGCGGAGTTGCATTAGTGGTGCCTCGATGTCAGATGGCGCAACGCCTAGCATATCCCCGTATAATATGACTGTAGCAAAGCTGGCTATAGTGTTGGAAGGTCAGATTCTGACAGTTCTTTCCTCTCATATGAAGGCCCTGAACTCTAGAAAGCTGGTTTGCCCCCACTGGACTTGATGATAATCCATCATATAGGTGGCATGAAGATGCCGTATCCTCCCATCGAATTCCACGGCTTCCCGCCATGGCAAAATACCCTTGCCGAGTTCCAGTACGTGTAGCACCCCAATTGGTCCGTTGGGACCTGACTATACCAAGAACAGCCGTACCCATCCAGATGACTGCCATTTTGATCCCTCTCGTCCTGGATTGCTCGACACGCCTGTGTTGATATCAGAGACCGCGTTCCGTCGCGCATTGGATGAGTATTCTGGGGCAGACTTTCGGCTCGGCAAGTAGTTATTGATTTCCTGGCCCTGGTAGAGTCTGGTAGAGCCTGTGCTTTATTGCCAAATGGACATATGCTTCTGCGCCGCGGGGGCAATTCGTTTGCACAGCAAGCATGCGAGTCAGAGGTTTCGGGGTGCATCACCGACTTCAATTTTGCACACCCAAATTAGGGTTTCAGAGAACTAACAATTGACGGAAATTGTTACCACAATAAATTTTAGATAGTTTGTGAAGATAGGTGCAATGATGTGAGGATTGTGTGTGGTATGGTATATCTGTGGTCCTTGGATGTCCACTGGATGTCCGGAGAATCGCCTATAAGTCACCTAGTGTTAGCCTAAAACGGAAACGTGTTTGATCATATCACCGCCTTGATTCCGCCTGGCAAGTGAAGTACAAACCATAGACACTTCGATTAGATCACATGACAGTTGGTGGTCGAACTTTAATGATCCGATACAGCTCATTCCCCGTCGGCGTGGATGTAGGCCGAGGAGCACCGCAAAGGTGATGTATGGTTTGAACTGGTGTTCCCAGGCCGTCGGAGAATTGATACACCGGCGAGATTCCAGCTGTCGGACTAGCCGCTGTCTGTCGAGTCGAGTCGGTTGAAACGTGTCCCAGTCAATCCTATGTGGCTGCAATAATGGCATCCGAATCAGGGGCCACAAAAACGGCGTTAAAACCCTTCCGTTGCGACAGGTCTGGGAACACAGCATCGTTCGCTTGAATTCCTTGATCGGTGATGTATTTGGCGCCCTGCCATCTGGCTCTGTATAAATACGCCCCTGGACGTGTTGAGGGCCCCGCCAAATCCCACCAACGACAACCATCCCAATGTCTACCGCGTCTACTGTTGGTTATACCGAACCACCAAAAGACACTATAGTTGGAACGTCAAATCCGCCGCTCAAGACTAACAAAAGAATCATTGTCTGTTGCGACGGGTAAGTAGCGAGATCAGCATAGTCGACTGAAACCAGTAATCTGACTGTGAATCATCCTCATCATATCAGAACTTGGCAAGACGGAGTCGGTGTAAAGGAACGCTGGAAGCGTACCAATGTTCTAGTGAGTGACATGCATAGTTGAAGTTGAAAGTGAGTACTAGGTTCGGCATTCCATCATCAGAAACTCTCCCGTGCACTCAAACATCACGATGAACGAACGTATGTCGGTGCCCCCAGTCAGCCGCACTAGTTATCGCTAATTCTGTGCCCAAAAGCAAATGTATGACACCGCAGGTTGTGTTTTATCAAACTGGTATCGGGAGTTCCCCAAACTTCTACTCGGAATATATTCAAGGTGGGCTCCCTCATACCCTGCGACTGAAATGTGGCTCAGCCACTCTACAGCCGCCACTGGAGCATCGTTAGGTATTATCACCATCTGTGCTAGCATTTAAATTTACACACCACTGGGCTTGTGCAGCGGAGAAAGTGCAAGAAGCATACGCTTTTATTACCCAGTGAGTGGCCTCGAATTCTCGAAGGACATCCGTGGCAGACGGCTGATTCCCAACGTTGACAGGAATTATTGTTCAGGGGATGAGGTACGTGAGCGGGTTCAACATGCATTTTACAGTCTCACTCACATATTTTAGATATTCTTGTTTGGGTTCTCGAGAGTGAGTAGACTTGGCACGATGGGCTTCCACTCCTCTAAACCGAACAGGGCGCATACACAGTGCGCATGGTTGCTATGTTTATCGTAAGCTTCTTTCTCCGAGCGTATTGTTTGTGGTCATGCTTAAAGTGTCCATATAGGGCGCTATCGGTGTTTTGGACAAGACTGACATGGACGACTTTGGGGACATTTTTGTTGCGTACCAAAAACTGGGCAAGTCAAATGACCCTGCAGGTTCGTTTCAAATATCTGGACGACATGGTTTTCGACCTAGCGCTTTCCCAGAAATAGCAAAGTTACAAGCTAAGCTCGCCCCTTGGACTTCCCCCACATCTCGTGGAAAATCGAGAGCTACTTCTAAAGACCATCCCTTCTCAATCAAGTAAGCAGTTTATTCATCAGTAATATGTGTCGTAACGCGCCCAGGTGTGTTGGCGTTTTCGACACAGTTGGTTCCCTTGGGTTACCAGAGGAGATTACCCACAAGTTGCCATCCTTCAAATCGATATTTGGGTTCCCAAACGCGGAACTTGGTGAACATATTGAACGGGCGTATCAAGCTCTGGCTATTCATGAAACTAGGCTCGATTTTGTAAGTATGGGTGGATCTCGAAGACCTCTCCAATCCAACCTGTCTCACTCCACAGAACTGTAATAAATTTGAGCAAACGCAGGGTGGCCGTCGTAAAGGACAAGTTTTGAAGCAGGTAAGCATCGATCAAAGAGTCAAGATTACGATTCTAACGCATCATGCCTAGTGCTGGTTCAGCGGTAAGTGAAGTCTGTTTGTTGCATCGCGCCGAGTAACATGATCTTGAAACCAGGCGAACATTCCGATGTGAGCATAGTCCGCCTTTCGTTCCTTATTTCTGGCTGAGCGTTTGAAAGATCGGAGGTGGTTGGCACGATCATGACTTGTCGGACTTGACACTCTTTTGGATGGTGGCCAACATCGAAGACATGCTTTGCGTGGACTTGAAATACATTAGATCACTGCCTGATCCCGTCGCCCCTTGGGGCAAGCAACCCCCTCACGAGTGAGTTCACGCATAACTGTCATTTTTCATCCTTTGAACAAAGATAGCTCTCGTACTGGAATCTTCGCCCTTACGCTGGAGAATATACGCTCGCTCCCCATCAAGACCGACGACATCACGCACCAAACGATTCACCCATCTGTACTCGAACAAGATCACACGAGCCCGCAGTTACGCCAAATAATTCAGAACAATCCCTTGCTACTGTGTAGTCTGCTTCCCCTTGAAGAAGAAATGAGGAGGAGTTGGCCTTATGTCCCTGGCAAGAATATCCTAACGGAATCCAAAGATTTTGTGGTGGAACCCGCTACTGGTGTGCAAACCTCCGAGCTATGGAGCGTAACGAAGGAGACTCTGAGCGCTGGCAGACAGATAGGAACCGAGATATTCAAGGAAGTCCGGACTCGAGTTACGACAAGCTAAGAGTGCTAATGGTGCTGCTGGTAAACAGTCATCTACTACTTCTTGGTTGATGAACCTTGCCAATGAAAGCCGCGCCGGGGCTGTCCTGAAGGAGATAGCCAAGAGCCACATGCAATGAGTGTGTAAAGAGGTGACAAAATGGATGTTCGAGATTTGGACTGTGTTCGAACTCTAAGTATTCTTTCGAGCTGTACATATTCATATTTCCTTCAATTCCTGATCGTAGCCATATCATCCCTATTTATAAATACTCCATTACCTACAATACCTGACCGTTAAATCTTTGCTCAAGAACGAGAAAAGACTGACTGAAAATCAAGACGGTGGATTTGGCTTGACGACAGCGATACCTTTAGGGCAACCGCAGTTGTACATGGATTGGCGTTGGCTGCACAGGAAGAAGCAAGTGTGTAGCAGAAGGGTATTATATATCTAGAGGAAATATGTAAGGGATAAATGCCAATAGATGGATGGCTTCAAAATGATGGATTGATCGGCAGATACCCTTAGGGTCCACAAAGTTCTCCATCGCGTTTTGTACCACAAAGAGTCAGAACTTGCTCCGTTTCTTGCAAACAAGCTTTAACTACCACATCAAAGATACTCACGTCAACAAGGCATCAAATAAAGGACTACAACGCTCACCCTTTGCGCGATACTGTCCATGCTTCTGTTCTAGTTGCTCGTACCCCTGGCGGAGTTTTTCTTCCTGATCTCGGACGACCTCATCCTCACGCTGAAGCTTTTCCGTTTCTATGCGAAGCCTTGATAAGGTCTGGGTGACGTTACGGCGGAGTATTTTCAAACCAGCTAGTTCCTCTTCATATTTCTGACAGATGACACCCCACTCCTCGTCTACACATTGCGTCAAGCAGGGAAAGAGTGTATTCAAAGAAACTAACTCACCAGCATGCTCCACTTGGGCGGCAGCAGCGTGGTACTTGGTCATTTGGTGGGCCCAATCTCGGTCCATTGCCCATGACACAGTTTTCGTCGAGTAGGCCAGACTCATCCGAAGTTCAGAGTTGCTACGCCTGAGGCTGCTTCGTCTGCGAGACATATCCAGCCGAGCCATGTCATCCATGGTAGGATCATCTTCCGACGGTGGTGAGGGAGTATCCTCCGCAGACGAGTCTGTCTGCCGGGGTTTATTGGATTCAGGACGTGACGCATCTACGGGGCTGTCACATATCTCCATGAAAGTGGCAGAGGTGGACCCGTGGTATGGGACAGGTAATGGGTCTGAGGATACAATGGAGAGACGAGTCAGGGACTCCACCTCAGAATGACTCTCGACACTAGAACGATTAGTGTTATCCATGGCGAACTCGTGTGGATCCTCGGCGATGGTATGTATAGAACGTCTAGTTCCCTGGAGCTTGTCCTCTGTGACCCTGCTCGCTTCGATCGATATGTTTTGCCTGCGGCTCGAGGCGCGAACCTTGGCGCGTTCTTCTACGATACTGGTGACATTTTCCTGGAAATGATTTGATGTGTGCAGGGACGCGCGTTCTTCCGCATGAATTTCCTGACTTCTGACTTCTTGGATAGTATTCTCGCTGATAACCGCCGATCTGTTAGGTGATGGGTATTTGGGAGTGGTGTCACTGGTGGACATGCTAGGACGCCTTGAGAGTGTAGAGCCTTTTTGCGGCAGTTTTTCCGAGATGGACGAACGACGGGAATGGGCAGTTTGTACGGAGGAACGACGACTTGATACGGTGTGGTTATGAGGTACCAAGTTCGCACAGCGATCGCAGCAGAACGAACCACGCTGTCTAAGCGTATCGGGGGAGATCATTCTCTTCAACACGTCAGAGCCTTCCTGGAGTCGGATCCATTTTTCTATCTCTTTGACACGAAAATCCGGGGGAGCGTGAAGGGTAAGAAAAGTGATGCGAGTTCCGGGGTTGCTTGCGGAGTAGGCCTTTGCGAGGCGCTGACACTTCCTAATCATACGATCTTTCAGGCGGCGGATATCGAAAATACGCTGCCAAGAAGCGTCATGTTGTTTTTCAAGCTCGACTCGCTCTGCCTGGAGAAGGAGAGCATATATTTGGGCGGTGCGAGGGGGCAGTAACACCTTTTGTGGATGAGTAAGGGAAAAAATCGTACAAACTAATTCTAACCTTGAGTTCGTTTGGGGTATCAGTGCACTGAAGAAAACGGCAGCCAGACTTTCTGGTGAGTTCATCATGAGGTTCGAGTTGGCCTCTGACTGGGCTGGGCTGTAGATAGTCCAAAGGAGGGAGGGTATCAGAGCTCGACGATGAATCTCGATCATGCATCTGGTGGTTAGGACGAGTCAATGGACTCCCGGAGGGCCAACAACATGGACCGACCTGCCAGCGTGAAATCTATTTATAACTTAGAAAACAATCATTGGTAGTGTTTGTACATCATTCGCGTCAATCTACACTACGAGCTCATATTATTGTCATCTCGCTGGTAGGATGGAGTAAAGGAATATTAATGCAGCATTTGACCATTCTCCGTGCCAGTGTCGTTCAAGGGAAGTGGACACGTGAGTAGTCTATAGTAGAGTACCGTATATGCGTGGCAAATTTTCCGAGCCGCCGTTGTTCCCATCGAGTACATCCACTGTTTGCCTCGTCCAGCGTCTTTCCCTCCCTTTATGTCGTTGACGTTGGCGAAATACGACAACTTTCTTCTCAAGAATGTCTCGACGATATCATCCCTTGAATCATCCCTCAGGTCTATAACATGGTTCTTACCCGGAAGATTCAAGGATGCCGACCTTGTGTCGGAAGCTTGTCAGTCGTGTATTACTGCTAATTCGTGGCGTGTGTAACCAAGACATACCCTCTTGCAGTGTCCGCCCTGCTGAATATCATAAGCTTGTATCATGATACACTGCTCACGAGAATCATGAAGAATGATCCACAGTGGAGGCCCATTCTCCCCACTCCACTTCATAGCAAATACACTCGCGCATGGTCCGACAAGGACGCTCTCTACAAATGGGTAGCTCGAGCCCTCGAACTCGCCAGGTACACTCAACTTCTCGTTGAGATGGTTATGAGACGCAAGTTGTCCGCTCGTGCCAGATGGCGCGGTATCGTTCTAATGGAAACCGTCAAGTAAATTCTCCCCCGAAACATCGTACACAGGTCCTGATATTTGCCTTGCCAGGGCAATCCTTCGGTTCATCCTTCTAAGGATCACCCACAGACCCCTATTATCCCCCCCAATTCCCGAACGCGATATTGACCCTGCCTCCTTACCATTGTCTTCCATTCACTCCTCCCCTACACTCGCGCCTACTACACCTTCCTCATCCCGACCTTCAACTCCAGATCACTTCAAGAATAATCGTGTTCCTTTGCAACCTTCCGCTCTCATGCTTGCTCCTCCTCCCGGACGTGCTGATACTTCTGTGGAAGACTATCTACTACCAAAGGCATTGACGACAACTTCTGTCAGACCCTCCTTGCAACTCGTAAAGCCTCTCAGGTCCTTCCAGGACTGGGCAGCTGAGATTATTTACATCCTCAGGCCTCTCATTTATGGTAGGCAATCTCGTCATCCTCAGAAGAGTCTCACCAGGACAGTCTTCCAGTGGCCGTGTTGACTAAAGGGAAGCACAAAGATCGTGCCCTCATGACTGCCTTCGCGCTCGAGCTTTTATCTCGTAACCTGCGCCGGGCCTCGCCTCCCTCTTCTGCCGTAGAACGGGATGAGTATGCCCGAAGGGACCGGGACTTGGTTTGGTACCTCCTTCGCGGATCCGTGTGGGATTCGTATACGCGGTGAGTTTACTTCTCCGGGGACCTACGATGCTTCATTAACTCACTCTCGTTTTCCTCCAGACCGAAGATTGAATCGATCGCGGAAAACATTGCTACTAAACCTGTAATTGGTGCTTTGAGCATGATTATCAAAGACTGGATACCGTTGATTGACGAATATTACTATTGTAAGTGTTACTACCTCTTGCTCTTATTCACCTTAATGATGGCGTGCTCAGATACGGCGCTTTGAAACTTTTCCTGGGACATGTATGTACATTTGAAGATTGATTGGGAGACGAGATCCACAGTGCCAATCGAGAATACTACTGAAACTTCTCTCAAGCTGCATCTGATCCCGAGTCGCCCACTCTCATACAGCACCTTATGACGACATTGACAAGCCAACAACAAGCCAGTGGACGGGGTGTCATAGCAACATAATGTCAGAATCCGCCCAGTCGGTTTACGCTGCGGCACGTGAGAGGCAGTGAGCATACGTATGAGCGCCAGTTATATGAATTGCTGTCAACTCCTCCCTGCGGCCCCGCGACGTATTGTGACAGCTCATAGTGTTGAGGGCAAATCGGTTCAGCATGGTGATCTCGATGAGCCAGAGGCACTGAATTGAGGTTCGGGTTGATCACTCCCGTGCGCGATAGCGTGTCCATCTTAGGCCGAGATGCATGAGACTCGGTTCGGCAGGTATTGGACAAACGGCTTACCCACCACAACAATATTCCTGGACCCCGGTGAGCACACTCACGAATGACTGATGACCCGCATGATGTTCACCAATAATGTGTCATAATCTACAACAGAGAGGAAGGAGGCAAGCGGTCTATTGGACTCATGCAAAGCAGCACGATCAACTCCAGGTATACAGACTGGTGCGTGTCAAATGCCGTCAGTCTATGTTGATGACGATCGTTGTTTTCTCGCAGCACTGCCCGGGAGCTCTCCTCTGTTAAATATAATATCTTGAGTCAATCTACATTCACTGGCTGGCAGGGAAAACTGAGAAGAGAGCATTTATTCCAATTGAATTGGCTAATAAGCGACCTCTAGAACCGTTCATAAGTGTGACTGATCTTCATGTACGATTACTGCAGGTTGACAAAGAGACCGCCATCAACGAGTAGCTGTGCCCCCGTCACATACTTGGCAAGATCACTGGCCAGGAATACCATGGGTCCTGCTATGTCATCCGGTACTTGAGGGTACTATCAACATGTGATAGACGGCCTCTATGGCTGATGCTGCTTACATCCTATGCGGCCAAGGGCAGTGCGTTTGATCATATATTCGCGCTTCTCTATGTCAGCGAGGTCTTCCTTGTTAATGTCAGTGGCGATAGTCCCAGGAAGGATAGCGTTACAGCGTATATTGTACTTTCCGAGGGCGATCGCACAACTCTGCATCAACGACAATATAGCTGCCTTGGTTGGCGTGTAATGACTGACAGTGCTTGTAAGTGCTGATTTCGTTTTCTAATACGACCGCTGACTTGCTTACCACTGAAATTCACCGCCAACCAGTGCGGAAATAGATGACATCGCAATGATAGATCCGCCTTGCGGTACTTGCTTCTTCATCTGATTGGAGACGGCTGGCAAGTCTGCGGTGTCACATACTGATTAAGTCGATGGTCCCGAAGAGACTCACCTTGTACCACGAGGAAAGAACCATCCATGTTGACTTGTCTCGTGCGTTCCCATGTTTCATAGGGCAAGGTCAAGAATTCAGCGAATGGACATATCCCAGCATTGCTGACGAGAACGTCTGTAATAATTTCTGATCGCCACAGTCCAGCGCCACTACAATCGGTACTTACCGATTCGTCCGAAGGCCTCGACACCAATCTCGACGATCTGTTGTTATCTAATGTTGAGTTTCCTGGGGGAGGACGATGTTGTGGTAACAATGTACACACCTGGTGTGCGGTTTCCGGGTCCACGATATCGCCAGGTATGCCGACCACTCTGCTATATGTGTAGACCACCTCAATTTCTTGCTTCAACGACAGGAACTCCGCTTTGGTTTCGTGGTCTCCTAAGTAATGCAGAATTAAACCTGTTGCCCCATGTTTAGCCGATTCCACGGCACACGCTCGACCAATGCCTCGCGATGAGCCTGTGATGCACACAATTTTTCCTGCCAGTAGTCCCATTGGCCGGGGATGACTCGGATCGATGACCGAGGTAGTGTTCTCGGTCAGTGATAATATCACGAGTAAATATATGAATCTCACCATTATTCTGCTGTAGATTCGGGCCGTACTCGGGCATAGTCATGGTACTCATGTTGCTAGACATGCCCCATGACTGGCCAAAATCACACCGTTGCTATTCCAGGACCCATTCACATACATCCCTTGTGAACGTGACCATAAACCATAGACAATGATGCTAGAGTTCGGCTCGAATCTCCGCATGGTCGGGCATGTATAAATGCGTCTAGTTCACCTCCCTTGGTTGCTGTGCGCTTTCAAGTTCGCAATCATTATGCCACAAGCCAAGATGTAGGTGACGTATTCTTGCTGAATGGGCAAAGTCACAAAGTTTCTTTCAAAACAGTTATTACGATTCGGATGCTGATCTGAGTGTCCTGGCCAACAAGAATATCGTTTTCCTAGGGTAATGAGCATCACCTTTGTTCAGCGAGAGAGACTAACATGCTCTAGATTTGGCAACCAAGGATCTGCGCAAGCACAAAACTTGCGTGACTCGGGAGTCCCCAATGAACAAATTCTGATTGCTAACCGCGTGGATTCCTATGCCGATGCTGCAAGGGAGAAAGGGTTCACAGTTGAGCACGAATTTGCAAAGGCAGCTGAAGTTGCGGATGGTCTTGTTTCCAACCACTGACTCTGATATTATTGACTGACATTGGATTTAAATAAAGTGCTATTCATTCTCATCCCCGATCAAGTGCAACCTCGTGTATTTAACAGTCAGTTTTCTCCAAAGATGAAGCCCAATGCAACCATCGTCGTTGCTAGCGGGTATAATGTCTTCTTCGGTCTCCTCGAATTCCAAAAAACCCAGGATGTGGTTATGGTTGCCCCGCGGTAGGGTACCCATATCACCATGTTGCTAATGATGACTGACCGAGTACATAGTATGATCGGTTCTTCAGTCCGCTCATTATATGAAAAGGGTCGTGGTTTCCCTTGCTTCGTATCTGTCGAGCAGGATGGGACTGGAAATGGCTGGGAAAATGCGCTCGCACTTTCTCGGGCTATTGGTGCAACCAAGCAGGGTGCCATCGCATCTTCTGTGCGTGAAGAGACAGCGATGGACCTCTTCGCGGAACAGGCGCTGTGGCCTAACATAATCACTCTGTTTAGGTGGGGACCGGAAAATACAAACGGATGCTCAGCTGACACATCCTTGCAGAGAAGCGTTCAGTGTTCTCAAAGACGCCGGGTGCTCAGATGAAGCCCTTTGCTATGAAATGTGGGTCCCTCGCCCCCTTAAATGTTGTTAGAGTGTTGAGTCAAGGACTCTAGGTGGATGTCCAAGGAGCCTGCGGAGATCTTTGAGCGGGCGGCCGATGATGGTTTTGTAACACAGGTATGTGGATTCATTAATAAAAAATAACTGATATCTTCATTGACTTGCGACTTCCGAGCATAGCTCAAACTCCATTCCACGGTGTCACAATATGGGCAGCTGAGTGGTGCGTTGGCCCTCGACGGGAAAGCGATACGTCAACACTTTGAGAAAATTTTGCACGGACAGGTATGTCAACTATCTGATAACGGAGTTCATGAATCGCAGAATCATTACTACTCTAGATTCTGAACGGGAAATTCTGTGAAGCTTTCAGCTTGATCGCGGACGACCTGGAGAAGGACGGTAGCGCTAATCCTTTGAACGAACTGTACAGACGCTCTGAGGAGATGGAGCTTGTCCAGGCAGAGAAGCGAGTCAGGGCTAGGCTTGCTGGTCTCCTGTAGTGTTCAGATAGCTGTTAAGTTACGCTGCAAATGTGGGGTGGCTGTGCACGAGTCCGCTGGGAAACGAAGTTTTCGTGTGTTTATGTCATGTCTTCTGAATCGTCACTGCAACAACACCCAAACCAACATCCAGCAGCGACCGTGATGTCTACCAACGGCATGGACGTTGACACGTCTCCAAGCAGGAAATCGTCCGTTTCTCAGTCACTTCCAGATATCTCAAGGCTTGCTTACTTGCTTTCTACCCCAGGTCCCGCAATCGTTCTACTGACACTCACCGCACCAAGCTTTCTCACCGGTCGCACTCACAAGACCGGCGAGATCGGCGAAAGGAAAGAGACAGAGACAACGAAGACAAACGTAGGCGGAGTCGTGAAAGGGATTACCGGGACAAGGACCGACGAAGCAGGTCTCGCGAGAGGTCTCACAGGGACAGAGATCGAGAGCGGGACAGAGAAAGAGAACGCCGCCACCGCGGCGGTGACAGACGGGAGCAAGGTGAAAGTCGCCACAGAGAGCGCGACGACAAAGAGAGACGCCGAAAAAGGGATGAAGGCGAAGAGTCCCCCGAACTGAGAGACCAGGAAGAGCGATCCAAACGAAAAAGGCACGACGAAATCGATGGATCACATCCTCCGCCCTCTTCTGCCAGCCATCCCAAGGATAGTCCTCAAAGCAGGACTTCTGACCGCAAAGATCGCTCACGTGATCGCAGGTACGACGACAGAAGGACAAAGGATGCTCGTGACGAGTTTGATGACTTGCCACGGTCTCGAAAAGACAGAGAACGGCGTGAAGCAAAGCCTCTTCCTGTCGACGACACCCCGCTCGAGGATGATGAGCTTGACAGGCGCTCCCTAAGACGAAGCCCACCCATCAGGTAGGTATTTTGTTCTCCTCGTACATAATATCTTACCCTTTCTGTCGATAGACGTAGCTCCCCGAGATATGATCCCCCTGTTGAAGATTACAACCCTGATGAGCCTAAGGAAGACGATTCTGAAGCTCGGTCTGCCTTTGTTTCTCAGCTTGCCGCTCGTCTCACGGCGCGTGACCTTGGGTACTTCTTTGAAGACAAACTGGGCGAAGGAACCGTTATGGATGCTCGTATTGTCACTGATAGGATTTCCCGTCGTTCTAAAGGGTGAGTATCATGCCTGCATCCCTGCTGAGACGGGTTGTTCATTGATTTTTAGCATCGGTTATGTGGAATTCCGTTCCGTAGATCTAGTCGAGAAGGCCATTTCCTTGAGCGGCACAGTTGTAATGGGTTTACCTATCGTGGTTCAGTTAACTGAATCAGAAAGGAATAGGCTTCATCCAGGAGATGGGTCGGGCACGTTGTTCTCTTGTGGTATTTCGCTTACACTATATTTCAGGAATCTCAACCTACCACCTGGTGTCAACGCTTCCCATGGGGCAATGCAGTGGGTCACTTTCCTTGGTCAAATATATGCAAGTGTGACTGACATGGGTCACCTTATAGACTTTATGTTGGTTCCTTGCATTTCAACCTCACGGAATCCGATATCAAGCAGGTCTTTGAGCCTTTTGGTGAACTGGAATTTGTTGATCTGCACAGGGATCCGATGACTGGTAGAAGCAAGGGTTATGCATTCGTACAGTAAGTTCTCTGCCTGAACAATGGTTAACGTCTAGTGCTCACACCGTACTGACAGGTATAAACGGTCGGACGATGCCAAGATGGCGTTGGAACAAATGGAAGGTTTTGAGCTTGCGGGGAGGACGGTACGTTTTTACTTGTCGTCTTCCCTTCGGCTCCACTCATAACACGCCCAGCTGCGAGTAAACACTGTGCATGAGAAGGGCACAGTGAAATACACTCAGCAAGATTCCTTGGATGAATCTGGCGGTAAGCTCCCCCCGACCCCTTATAATGCAATATGTAAAGATAAGATATTGATTACCGCGTCTGAAGGCGGTAATTTGAACGCAGCATCACGTCAAGCACTAATGCAGAAACTTGCCAGAATTGAGCCGACACCCAAGCCTCCCCCCGTGTATGCTTGATCCTTCATTATTCCACACCATAGATTGACCAGATTTCTTAGTACTAAACCAAACATTCCTCAGGCCATGCAATCACGCTCCGTTCTGCTGAAGAACATGTTTGATCCGGAAGAGTCAGTATTCGCCTGATTCTATCACCGCAATCTAACTGATGTCTTTATAGAGAAACAGAGCGTGATTGGGATAGGGATCTTGCTGACGACGTTAAAGGTGAAAGCGAGGGCAAGTATGGCAAAGTCGATGCTATCAAGGTTGAGAAAGACAGCCAGGTTGGTCCTTTTTTTTCATGGCTGGTATCTTAAGCTGACTTTAAAAGGAGGGCGAGATATACCTGAAGTTCAGCGCCGTTGATTCTGCAAAGAAAGCTGTCCAAGGATTGAACGGGCGGTGGTTTGGAGGGCGACAAGTCGCTGCCATATTCATATCCGACGCCATCATGATGGCTCACCAATAAACTCGCACGATGCTAACCTGACGCTTGATACATTACAGAATACACGATTTGAACACGCATCCTATTAATTCTTTCGAGCTACAGGCATTTTCCCGATACACCTTCAAAAAAAGTCTTGCCTGTACATGCTTTGTACGGGATCGTGCACAGGCAGGTTTACAATTGATTTCTTGTTCCTGGTGTACTATGAGTTTCTCCTCTTAATGAAATGTTCCTCGTAGATTGTCTCGTTTCGAAAATAGCAGATCGATACTTGAAGTAGGAGCACCTGAGGTATCAGTGTTTCGCTCCTAGGAACTCAGCATTCTTGGCACGTTTCATGCTTCCATTGGCGAAAACGATGTAGCGTGGGTGAGATTGCTTCAATATCTGAGATAGATGGTGATTGTCCAGACACGAAGGGACAGTATTATGTCAGCTCAAGTTCGGCGCTCTCAGTTGGACGAGAAATATAAGATGGGCGGTCTGCACGAAGACGGATGACCACGCAAATTGTTTACCCGATCTACCGTTTCCGGAGATGGGTGAACGTGCAAGGGACATGCAGAGGGGCGGTATCTGCCAATCGTATCATTTCCATCTAGGTATGGCCACCTTGATTGTTGTTGTACGTCCGGTTGAACTACTGTGTTCATGGGCCGCCAGGAAACACGAGACGGGTTTGCGTTGTTGGGCATGACCGATTTGCAAATGGCTCGACGCGATGACCATATCTTCAGGTCTACACCGCGGTCAAGATTCATGCCACGTCAGCGGTATGACGCAACGCATCCACGGATGGCGCGACGGTTCTGGGAGGATATAGTACATAGTCACGATGGCGGCCTAAACTCGGATCTGCCTGTCCGTCGCGGTGCGGGGCTTATCTCCATGGTGCCTCGCAGACCTCATGGTCATTGGCCTCGTGGTATACGGTCCGCCTTCGCCTTCGCTTGTCTCAGGGCGGGATCCCATAAATTCCGCAGTGTGGGCAGAATGTGATCAGTTGATCTGTTTCACACCTGGAATCACGTGAAGGACAGAACCACTTCCATGACATCTTGAAGGTTTGGAATAGATAAAGTGGACACATTGATCACTAGATATAGTTCCCCCTAGCAGTGTACCCACATTCAACGCTTCAATTACCCCATGGCTTCCATTCAGAAGATCAATAGTCCGGAACGGCCCCAGAAGCCCATTTACTGTGCGTGCTATGTTATTCTCCCAAACCACCCAGCCCTTGACTCTCGAATCAATAGCCCACGCTGTGAAAGTGACCGGCCCTGGACTCATCTTCCTCAGCGGACAAGTGCCTGTGGACAAAGAAGGGAATCCTGTTCCAGGAGACGTTCAAGCTCACACTGTATGTCAGACGACATTTCCCTACCTAAATGATCACTTCCACAAATCGAGCAGAAACAATGCTTGAGCAATCTCACCGACGTACTTAAAGTGGCCAACTCCTCCTGGGACAAGGTCGTTAAAGTCAATATTTACCTGAAAAACATGGACGATTTTGATAGGGTGAACGAAACCTACATCCAGGTATGCTTGACAAGCCTTGCATATGCACCGTCACACACACTCCACGCGCATAGTTTGTCCCAGAACCTCGGCCTGCTCGCACTTGCATTCAAGCTGGTAGACTCCCGAATGACTTTGATGTCGAGATAGAGGCTATCGCTGCTGCTTGAACATAAATCGTACTACTCGAGCATTTGATTGTGCTGTACATTGTTTGAATGCTACTGTAGTTTACAGTCTCATTGTTGGCAGCAAAGCATCGAACCTACAGCAGGTTTAAACACTACAGCTAAAGAGTCCCAAACACTTCTCCCAGGTTTCTGGTCGCATCGGCCACCAACTCTCTACCGACCGCAAGAACACTGTTTGATACAATCAGCAAGAATCGATATCGGGAAGAATCGTTACTAACCCTGTGGGATCGTGAGCACATGGGCACGGTTGATGGAGTGAGTGCGGTTCTTCAAAAGGGCAAACACAACCTACCATCCATAGCTAGGATCTGATGGGGTGCCTTCTTATACAATTTGTGAGTAACAGGAACTCCCACTTTCCTCAGTCTCTCTGCGTATGCCAGTCCTTCATCCCTGAGAATGTCGAGTTCCATGACAGCCACCCATGTGGATGGCATTTTCGCCAGCAAATCATCTGGAACAAAAATAGGCGAGCAATCCCATTTTGTCCTATCGGCTTCATTTGGCACATAGAAGTCCCGGAACCAGATCATGCGACCAACATCGAGCCAAACAGTGTTTGCACACTCTTTCCAAGACGGATAAGGGTTGCCGGTGGGCTGGGCAGTGTTATCTGTGACCGGGACAATCATCTGTACATGCACGAGTGGGATAGGAGGATTGAGCTGCGTGGCCTTCATAGATATGATGGCTGCAAGGTTGCCGCCGCTGTACAATCGTTCGGCATAGATCTAACGAATGAAATACTTGCTTACGCTGAGGAGCCTCCGAGGGCGATGAAAGCTGTATTAATGCCGAGGAGAGACGGCCCTTTCTCGTAGATCCATTGGAGTGTTTCTAAGGAGTCCTCGACTGCCGCAGGGTATGGATATTCTGGAGCAAGACGATAGTCGACGGTGGCGACTACACATTTAGCCCCTGTTCAATCCTTAAGGTAGGTGCTCAACCAGACGAGTATAGCAATTACCTTGGCAAATTCGAGAACAAAACGCATTCTCTGCACCGATGCTTCCTAGTGTCCAACCACCTGTCATTCAGGTAACCACCATGATGTTTGGACAGTTGAAAAAAAGTACTGACCCCCATGGTACCAGCAATACACTGGCCATCCGCCCTCCGGCGGAGATCCCTTGGGGGTGAAAACACGTACCTTGGTCTTGCTGAGATCGTAGTCTTTGACGCTTCCGACCTCCAGTATGTCCGCTGCCCCTGGTACGGCCTCCTTGTTACGAATGTTTGCATCCCATGGTAGAGTGTGAGGAGGGGGGAGATGTGCGATGTACTTGTTGTGAAATTCTACATACTCTGGGTCAAGACGTGGGAGGATCTCTGGATCGATGGGTTGTCCGGACATTGTGTGTTGGGAAACGACTGTGCACAAGTCGTACCATCTTAAGTACTGAAACACTCCACTGACAGTGAACTGAAATAGGCGACGCTCGGAATTGCGGCCCGCGTCCACGTCACGTGTGAATGTCTGGAGGGATGATAAGATAAATAATGTGCATGTGAGTCCGAGTCCGGGACCCTCTCGAAGCCATGGAAAGTATCAGGCAAACGCATACCCCTTGGCAACTCTTGACGCCTAACAAAGATGCTCTGGTAAATGAATTCGTTGGAAAGTCTCTCGACGAACTGCGTACCCCAGCGTTGGTTGTCGATCGCGCTGCCTTCAGAGACAACTGTGCAAAGATGCACGAGAACGCAAAAGACTGGGGAGCGCGTTTCAGAGCCCACCTCAAGACACACAAGGTAAACACATATCGTCGCCCGAGATGTAATAGGTCGTTCTGAGTGCGTTGTGATGTAGACTGTCGAGGGAACAAGACTGCAACTTGTTTCCGATGTTGACAAGACGAACGCTGTTATTGTCTCGACTTTGATGGAAGCCTGGGAGGTTGTGAGAGGTGGATTGGTCGCAGATGGGACTGTCAAAGATGTTACTTCCTTTGTTTTTCTGCATTGTTGCCTTCCTGATAGCTCGCTAGCTGCTCTATGGCCTTCCAGTGGGCTTGAACAAGATCGATGACTTATCCGCACTCAACAAGGAGATGTGCAAGTATGGAGGAACAGTCCGCATTTTCGTGGACAACCTGGAACAGATCAAGTTTCTTGAAGAATACGAGAAACGGCAAGTAAAGCCGAAGAAGTGGTCCACCTTCATCAAGATAGACGGAGGCCAAAAGTATGATTGTTTCAACTCTTACTGGATGAATCTATTTTGATTCAACCGTTCAAGACGTGCAGGTACATCGCCTAAACCTGAATCGTTCAAACCGTTCATCAAGACGGTTTTGGGGTCTCCTGTGATTACCGTCTACGGATTTTATAGCCATGCAGGGGATTCGTACGGATCTACGTCACTTGAAGAAGGCGGAATCATACTTGACAGGAGAAGTACGCCTTGTCAACGACGCTGCAACGATGGCCCTAGAAATTTTGGCGGACCTACCTGAACACCCTTCTCACAACCAACCATTCGTACTGTCTGTGGGTTCGACACCTGCCGCGCACAGCGCTTCAGCGAGAGCCAGGGTAACCTCTCAGCTACACGGGGTTCTTGAGTTACACGCGGGTAGGTCGGTTCTACGGGTATGAGCCGTCGAGACTAAAAGATATGCGTTCAACACTAGGGAATTACCCTATGCTGGACCTCCAACAACTTCACACGACACTGATCGACCGCCCAAGAATCTCTCAGCGTGTACTTGCGACAGTCATATCATATTACCCGGGCAGGGGTAAGGATGGTTTGGACGAAGCCATGTGTGACGCCGGAGCGATCGCTATGAGCAAGGACACTGGACGGATACCTGGGTTCGGTGAAGTTGTTGGAAAGTCATGGAGACTTGGCAGGATCTCGCAAGAACACGGGACACTGGAGCAGATGCTAGCGGATCCGTCCACTGGACGAACCGACCAGACGCTGAGGATAGGGGATATCATCCAGATTGTTGGACAGCATGCGTGTTTGATTGCAGCTGGACACCCTTGGTACTATGTCGTGGATTCAGACGTCGACGGTGGTGCAGACAAAGTTGTCGATATTTGGGCTGCTTGGAAGGGTTGGTGAGATGTCTTATGTAGTCGAAACTAGGATAGACATACCGTGGGAATACACAGCTACTCCTTGCCTTTGAGCCTCGAGTCAACTTGGTTTGCATTGCGTTATGGAGTTGAACGAGTACGATGTGGACGCCACGGAACTCCTAGAAACTTATGGTTCGTCATCCGTACTGCCGTAGCTAATGTTGCTCACCAAGATTAGATTTCCTCATGAAATACATCATCATAGGTTCGCTGGCAACAATGTTTCCCAGTCACCCCCAGCTGAATGCCGTTCGTGCTCTCTTTCTAGGTGAAGCTGGGACGGGCAAATCCTGTCTTCTTCACCACTTTACGCACAACGCTTGTCCGTATTGTTGCACACTCTTTATTAGCCGTTTCTGATTCTTCGTACAGTCAAAGATCATTCACAACACACTATTGGAGTAGAGTTTTCTAGTCGAACAGTCAAGTTGGGCGAGAAGAGGATCAAACTCCAGGTTAGCCTTTGGGCTTGATTCGCGAGACTCGGCACTGAGCACCCGGACGGTTCAGCTATGGGATACTGCTGGACAGGAGCGTTTCCGGTTTGTGGGCTTGTGCTGTTCCGAATTCCATGATCAATTAACCGCCGGAACTAGATCAGTCACACGTAGCTACTACCGTGGCGCCGCAGGCGTGATCCTCGTTTATGACATCACCAAGTCGGTACTTGCACGCGACTTCGCTACATATTATAACTCATTTTCATGTGTAGCCGTGCAACGTTCCTCAACTTATCCAAATGGCTTGCCGATGCGAGGACGTTGGCCAGTCCGCATCTCGTTGCAGTCTTAGTTGGAAATAAATCTGACCGGGACGAGGATCGAGAGGTAGAATGGTCGGAAGCAAGTAGATGGGCAGCTGAGAATGGTAACCATCTTTCCTCCAGCTTTTTTTTTGACCCACTTAGTTGTGCAGGTGTTCATTTCCTTGAAGCATCCTCCTTGACTGGAGACAATGTGGAAGCACCGTTCTTACTTGCCGCACGATCTATCCTCTTATCCATAGAGTCAGGTGTTCTTGACCCGGAAAAGGCGGGTAGTGGTGTCAGTTACGGAGATCGGGCGCTCCGGAGAGTAACAAGCTCTAGTCATCTCAGTTTCGGCAGTTTCGGCAGTCTGAGCGGATCCCGAAGGAGGCGATCGGATAAATTTCAATTGAGGAACTGGATGCCGTCGGGCAAATGTTGCTAGCGGCAGCGTTTCTGCCTTTGTCGAGGCTGGCTTGTTGCCAGAGGTACTGTGGTATGTTACAAGCCTTGTTCATGTGTAATGTTTCTGCTTTGCACTCTTCCCATACCCTTTCCCCACATATATTGGGTTCTCTCTTACACGCAATGTCTTTATATTACATCCATTCTTTTCCACTTAACTACTAGCACTTGCTCGATATAGACGCTTTGGGTGGTCTGGTGTGGTCACCAGATAAATTGACACATTGGTGTGTGTAATCATTTGATCTTTTCCCTTTCAAGCTCACTCACGAGTGTGCGAGTCAATCCGCATGGTCATTTCCCGAGACGGCTCTGGCTTGCCAGTGTCGATTGATGTTTGCAACGCCCACATGCAACGTTTGTCTCCTTCTCCATCAGTGGAACCTGTGGAGATCAAATGATCAATACATATATAGCATGGACCTGAGGCGACTTATTCATCTTTAATCTCCTTTGTGTGGGTGGTCTGGTGCTGATAAATAGGACCCTTAAGCAGGCGATCCATGGCCGCAGGACATCTGTTGACAAGCGCACAGCATGAGCGGGGAGTCCTCTGGTGAGTCAATCCTTTTTGCTGATAGTGGTGACCCATCTTCGTTTGCATCAGGAGCGTCTTCCGGCTACACCCCGTCGTTGTTAATGCCAACGATGGAGAGCACATCATCTACACCTTCTACGCCGTCTTTGGTTTTGTCTACTAGTGAGCCACCTTCGGTCACCATAACCACATCGTCTGCTATGTCTACTACGAGCTACGAAATGCTTAGTGCTTCACCGGTGTCGTGAGTATCCGATGCCTTTCATGTGTTCTCAATTCAAAGATCCGTATACGTGATTTCAGTACTACATCTGTCACTTCTGACTCTTCACCGCCTTCAATGTCCGATTTTTCGACGGACGCTACAACTCCAGCAACCAGCACCGACGCTTCATCATATCTTTCCTCTCTATATCCAGGGACCTCTTCATTCCCTCCACAGACAAGCACAACTGTTGAGCAAGCGCAGACTACATCCACCGTTCCATCCCCGCTGCCTACTATAGGGGGTGGCGCGTTGGCGACATCCACGCAATCAAGTTCGAGTGGCAATTCGCAAGTGTCGATGTTTTAAATATCACCATACGCTCGCTCAATGTCGCTTGTAGCTTTTTCAATGATCGTGGCGCCGTTACCGGGACCTTTGTAGTCGTTGCCATCGTCTCTACAGCCATGTTCGCTTGCTTGTGTTATACGTGGAGACGTCGGCTCCAACGGCGCAACCGCAACCAGATGTTCAATACTATCACATGGCCTAGGGATGATCAGAGGCTGCAAGCAGAGCCTGTTGATCAGCCTACAACGAGCATGCCCAGCGATAGTACTTCTAAACCGAACAGTGATGCATTGCTCCATAGCATTCGTGCAGAGGAAATGCAAACAGCAGGCGTCTCCGCGCCCGCCACGCGCAGCACAACCAACAAGATAGGGCCGTCATACGAAGGCCCTTTCAGCGACTATTTCGCAAAAGATCACAGATCCAGAGGTTTAACAGGAATGACTATCACAACAAACTTGCGACCCGACTCGCCGGTTCCATCGCTGACTCCATCGACTCCTTCAATGTACCCACCCAGTCTACCGCTGATGGAAACAGAGAGCAACGTCACAGGATCTACGATGCACTCTACGCCCTTCTCGTTGCCATCTACGAGTCCCCCGCCACGTCCGTCGCGTCAAAGGCGTCCTCCGCCACCTTCCTCTTGGAAACTCACCGAAACTGCTGCAACGCCATCCAGCCTGACGACTTCGGTCTCTTTTACCACTTTTGTACCCCCTTCATCCCCGTATACTCTGGACAGTATCTCTCCGTCCTCCATACCCGACGAGTCTCGAACAGATTCTCAACTGTCTCGTAGCATGACTGCCGCACTCGTGCTTGATCACCCAACCCGGGCCGATGTACGATCAGATAGAGAGAATACTTCTTTTTGAAGAGGTTCCTAGTTGATGTGCGTGACTTAACGATTAAGATCCGTCTGTTCACTGAAATGTGAAATGTAGACCTATTTATTTACATCATGCCACAGTCACGATACTCAAGTACATGAATTTGCGGTAGCCTCGACAATTCTTGTAGTATCGGTCAGGAATCCGTGGGACTGTTGATTAAGTGTATATGAGTTAGATGCCTAACACTGGCAGCATCGAGTTATGCTTACATTTGTAACATTATGAAAGACATTTCCAATCCCCCGGCAGGCGAGGTTGTCGCTGTGATATCACTAACCAATACGCAGTCGTATCCCCGAAAGTATGCATCGACAAGTGTGCCTCCGACGCACTGCCAGTGACAGCGTTGAGGTTTTTGGTTCGCAAAACGAAGACGAAAATACCTGGTCCGCGTTGACACCACCAAGCAAGAGAGTCGTGATGCCATTCTCTTGAAGATACAGGTCCAATGCACTTTGATAGCCCCAAAGCCCGCTCATCCTGATACAAGAATATTGATGATGTATTTTTGGCAACCGAGCGGCACATACCTATTCTTGTGGATCCAGACATCAGTGCCAGCGTCTTTTCCACGCAAGTACTCTTCCTGGAGAGGACCATAAAGCTCAGAGTTGTATTCGCCCCTCATTAATAGTCTGCCATAATTTTTGGGCATTTCGGAACCAAATCCTCCGCGTCCATGTTTGGTGAAACCACGAATCAGAGCCGGGGGGATGGTCTCAAGTTCGTGCTGTGTGAGACCCCAGTTACTGGGCTTCCATAGATAAGATATACGGTGTGCATAACGTGCCAATTCGCTCACACCCAAAGGATTTTTACGTCGTGTTTTCTAAGAGCTGGGAGTAGAGCTTGAAGTGGAGCAATGCAATTCAATCCCGTTGTGTGGGTCCGGATATCAGGGTGCAGGAAATAGCTAGGTGGGGGGAGAACCCGACGGTGAGCGACCACGCAAGAAAAATGGTAAAGGCCGAACACTGACTTTTGCATATCAATGATCACAGCTGCGGTCGTAGCTTTGTTGATTCTGATAGTGCGATCACCATCCCATCACACAAAGTACGAATATGTTATATACCCCTTATATGATATACGAAGAGTGTAGAATGTATAATGGATTATAAAGGTATGCACGAAGGATAATACATGTCGTACTGGTGCCAATGTGTCAGAAGTATAATTTGCTCAAGTTTCTACAATCTCTGTCAGCATCTAATGCATCCGTCACATGCAAGCATATTATAAAGGTAGGTGCCATGGGTAATGTATATAATACATAGATACATCGGCAAACTAACTCACGACTACTTATACTACTTGCCACATGCAATATTATGGTAGGATTCAAATGTGCCACGAACAAGTAAAATTCACTTATTTATTGTAAAGTTCTTTATTACAATAAACATTACTAGACAAGTGCTACGAAAAGTATCTGATCCCCTCCACCACCCTCCATCCCTTTCCTTTGCCTCCTCCACGACCTTCTTTACCGTGATCCGGGAAGAAACCGAAACAGGCTGATGATCCGACACGTTCGCCTCCCACCTCCGATAATCCATCAGCGTCACCCTCGATTGCCACAACACCCGATCACACCCCGCCGGACCGGCGCTTCTCCGACGTATCAAACGTGTTCGAATCCCAGTCGTACTTGTATGTCGGCGCAAACATGGGGCCTTCTCGAAAGGGACGCAGCCGAAAGGCGCGGTTGTACTTCATTTCCCTGTGGAGTTGGTCATACGTGAGGAGTGTGCCGAGGTCGTTGGATTGGATTGGATCGCGGAGATAATGGCGTCCTCGAAGTAGTGTATGGGTGTCCAATTGAGCATCAGCTCGTCGTCACCTCAAGGTGGTGTGCAGATCGGTGCACAGTATGTCCAATCGAGCCCATTGGCCTGTTGTCCAGTTGGAGTGGTCATCACGTCGACGTGGTGCATAGGGGGGTGGCACGTCCAATTCCAATTGAGCCCATCAGCTCGGTGCACGGTATGTCCAATCGAGCCCATATTGGCTTGTTATCAAGTTGGGGTGGTACGTCCAATGGAGCCCGTCGGGTCATCATCACGTCGAGGTGGTCCCGTTCAGCTCGTTACCGTTACCAAGCCTGGTAGGTGGTGTGCAGGTGGTATGTCTAATCGGATCAGTCGGCTCGTTACCACGTCGAGGTGGGGAGTAGTATGGGTCCAAATGAGCTGTTGGGCTCATGATGGAGCGAAGCAGAGTTGTAAAAAAACAAAGGCGAGCGAATAAAAATTCAACATCACATGACTACATGGCCACCAAATACCCGCCAACAACTCGCGTCATCTCCCCTCGTCTACCTCGCCTCGCGGATACCCATACTAAACCCGTACGCTCGCTCAACGTTCAACGTCAATGTTCAGCCGCCGAGCACAAAGGTAAGTTACATCATTAATTATCAATATTAACTAATTACTGTTGTTTAGAATTACCCTCACCCCAGCACAACGACGACGAGGTAATGTCGTTGATGACTTAGCGCCATCAACAACACCGTGACGACAACGCGTGCGCAACCGCATGCCTAGAGGACACGGCGACAACAATGGACAGCGGTGACAAGGCTATCAACGACACCACCACCAATGCCACGGAGACGACAACGGCGACGACGACATCATGTCGTCAATGGCCCAGCGCCATCAACGACACCACGACGATAATAGCCCAATGGATGCCCCCCCAATGCCACGAAGACGACGACACCATGTGCTCACCACACGCGCCCTTTCGCGTGTCTAATTAAGCCCAATGGCTCGTTTTACCCAGCTGCCCACCAACCCGAGCCGATGGCTCACATGTCGCACTGCCCATCACCCGTGCCCTTTCGCATATCAGGACAGCGACATTGCTCAACCAGCGTATTCCGAGCCCGAACTTATATCTTAATTAGTAACATTGGTATGAGCTTGTACAGTTTATGACTAAGGTACACATTACACAAGTCTTGCCATGCAAATAAACGTCAGGTGAAAGGGCGAGATTTGCCAGATACGACAGGAGAACACAACCTGGGAAGTAACATCACGATTTGCATGGTTGCCGCACCTGCATCAAAGTTGGGGAAGTCGACAAATGCTTATAAACCCCTTATAAGCTCAGGTACACTTGGTCAAAGTCCACAACACAGATAATACCCTTTATACGTTGTTTATATGGTATATATTTAACCGCACATCATTTTACCAATGGCCCAATAATCTCTTTGCTTATAAGAGGTTTATATAGGTTTATATACCCATGGCAACATGTACAGAACTATGTTACATGGCACAATTGATATAGAGCTTTTGTACTCCGAGTGATGCCACGGGTATATCGAGCTGAGACGACTGTAGTTTGGGGGGCTCCAACTCTCCCCCTTGTGGGTGTGCTGTCCGAGAGAGATCAATAAGCCCAGATGGATGTTCTACCCAGAATGATGTTGCATTGCCATACTCAGTGACTTTGGATACCTTGGGTCGCGAAGACATGAATATCAAGGGGGGGGGCTTAAGCAGCTGGGATAGGGACGGTAACAAACTCACTACTTTATATGACGGTCAGCGTGCACGTGTGGGATACTCCCCGGTGACATGGACATTGCAAGAAGTCAATATTTGCAACACAGATAATTCTGGAATGATGAGACCGTGATCAATAAGCAGAAGATTGCAATTCAGTGGCTATAGTATCATCCATGTGACCAGCAGGTGTGTTGAGATGATATACAGATTGTGGGATAAATTCGACAATGTAGTAATGAGAGTGGGGGATGTGTACCGCGTGATTGATTTCTAAGTAGTGTGTCAAGGTGTGGTGTCCTAGGGTTATGATGTGATCTGAAGCCAAAAACAATGCATGAGGGGCCCAAGATGGGCACTGATTATAACGAATGTTGACTTTGATCATCGGGTACATTGCGAACCTAGAAATCAAGTTCAGCACACCACATTGGAGAATAACGGACACTTGCCATCAGCACGTAGCGGGTGTAGTCTTCTTCATCTCCAACGACAGAGCTATCAGATGAATTTTGCCTTTTCGAGCTAGCTCTCGATCTACCCTCGGGGCTTCCGTCCGAGGAGTATCCATTGGAGACCAATTCAGAGCGTTTCCGTGGCGGTTGCATGATAAGGACAGAAGGGTCTTGGTCCGACGTGTTCTGTATATAGTTCGCCAGGAGAGGTTCGAAACTACCAGCACTGTATGTGGGAGTGTGGCCGTATGAGCTCTTGCGATCGTGAGACGAACCAAGATCGTCGGTGCACCGGTCGGCCCGGGGTGAAGGACTTGTCGTGCGTGCTGGTACATATCCCTTTGGGCGGCTATTGGTACGATGTACCGTTGAGCACCCTGGGTGTGAATTGGCGCTGCACTTTGTGGTATCATCAAGTACCTCTGAGAGTCGGGTGGAAGTCGGCAGCGAGGCTGAGCCTCCCAAATCAAAGAGGCTACTTCGTTGGCCCGTTTCAGACGAAAACTGATGGCGTGCATTCGGCGATATTGGGCTACCACCTTCGTCATCGTCGTCCAGAGGTGCTCGATTCAAACCTGCAGCGGCGACAGCAGCTTCAACCACAGTGTCTTGCTCAATTTGATCCATACGTTGGCGGTGGCGTATAGCGAACAATATCCACATCATAATAGAGGCACTGGCAAGACCAACGACGGCAAAGACGCCAACGACAGCCCCTGTGTTGGTGAAAAATCTAAGAAGTGGTTCAGCACTTGCTAGATGCAAAACTTATAAAGCTTTACGATGAATCCCCGGAAGTACTGTTGTTTTGGGCAAGCGTTGGATTGACGATAGCTTGGGTTACCGTGGTGACCATTCCGCTAACTCCTGTCGTGGTGATCACCTCGGTGACCACACGAGGTATGCTGGTCATCACCTGTCCCTGACTATTTGTCTCTGTAATGAAGACCGTGGTACTTTCTAACACCGTCGTTCTTTCGAGAGTGTTGAGCTATCCTCAAGTCCAGGTATTAGAAACAAACTCGTACAGTGGCATGGCAGGTTTCTCCGGAAATGAGCTTCGAGATGATGGATCGGAAGGTGGAGGCGAGGGTGTCGTGGTGAATGGTGTATTGGAAGTGGAAGCCGACATTGAAGTTGAGGAAGTAATCTTGTCGAGCATGGTAGTGGTAAGGGAGGGCAATGTTGACGTTAGTGATTGAATGGTACTTGGAACTGTCGTCGTTGAAGGGGTTGTTGTCTGGACAGAAGTTGCTGGAATCGATGTCGTTGACCGACTGTCATCGGTCGAGGTGAGTATTATCGCAGAAGGCAGGGTTGACGAGGTTGACGAAAGTCTTGCAGAAGTGAGAGAAGCAGTTGATGATGGCACGGATGGACTTGCTGACGACGCTACTGCAGTAGTAGCCACAGTTGTCGCTGCCATTGTCGTCTGTAAAACACTGCAAGTGGTTCATGCAGAGGAGCTTCAAAAGCACAATGTGAACGCACGAAGATGGTCGCTGAGATTGTTCCGAAAATGCTGACGCTATGGGAGCCGAGGTAGATAGAGTTGGTGACGTGGTAGCCGAAGTAAGTAGCGGGTCGGTGTTAACACGGGAAGAAGACGAAGGTATGTAAGTCGGAGATACAGATGACGGCGATGGCGCGTTGGAGGACACAGAAGAAGCAACAGGGGTAGGTGTGCCAACAGCCAGTGTCGAGGACATATAAGCCGCGGTATGGGGTGACGCGTGCAATGGCAGGAACGTGAGATGCAGGTAAAAAGAGTCTCACAAAAAGCTCTCGAGGTCTGCGAGACACTAGACGCGGGCAGGTGCGTCAAACTCGAGTCAGGAAGGAAACAGATGTTTGGCAGAGTGGGCCGAGAATCGTGACGAAGGCAAGAAAGAGTGAAGGCTCACCCAGTCGTTCTGCGTGGCGAGGGAGGCTCTAAACGATCATTCTGACACAGATACTGGGCGCAAATGGACGTGAGGGCAGCGGGAAGTTGCCAGGTTCACGTTGCGACTCGAGTACTGAGTAAGGCAAGCTCCGCACTTGATCAATGTTGCTGGCTGCGAGTCGTTGTGCGTCGTTCAAACTTGGCCGGGGTAGCCTGCGCTGGCCTGCTTCAGGCTGTCGGCTGCACGAGGCGATGAAAGTGCGCCTCAGGCTCCCATGCCTCCTAATACTCGCCGTCGATGCCGTTTCCGGACTTGAGGTCTAGCCGGCCAAATATACATGAGAAGCCCATCATGTCCGGGGCCCGCCATGTCGCGGAGATGTTACGGTTCAGAATAGACGTGCGTGTGCGGTGTGGTGTAGTAGAAGCAGTGACAGTTGCTATCACCTCCCTGGCGAGATCACATTCCTCCAAACCCGATTACGACTACCTCCGCTCACTGCTCCAACTGATTTAAGCAAGGTCACCGACGACAAGCGATCACTATCCCCTCCTCACGATAAAGATGAGACTCCCGACCACCCTGCTTTGTACTTCGTAACCGCACCGGTCATCTCACCGGAATCAACACGCGGTTTTGATGATACCAATGTGAGGGGGAAAAAGTGAGTAATTACTTCTTTTTCACTCGTTTTTGCGACTGATTGGCATGTGTATTTAGCACGAGAGCGCGCAAAACTACGAAACAAGATCATCTTTTCACTCCTCGTCGCAGCAGTAGGTTGGCTCGTGTTCGCTGATCACGTTGTAGGTGATTTTAGGGACATTACAGTCGTAGCTATTGGCTGGGCCGCCGAGCCGAGCCAAGCTGCACGACAGCGCTAATATGAACTGAGCCGTAGCCATGGAGAGGCGTCGCCGACAGCACTGGCACTGGAGTGGCTGCGTGCCAGGCTGCCAGTGATGGACATGACATGATAGTGGGCACCGACTAGGCGACGGATGGGCGACATACGGGCGACATGTGGGCAACGAAACGGGCAATTTGTTTCACCCAGTGCAAACTTCAAACATCATATTCCAGTTTATACCCTGTGACTAGTTTCAAATTTCGAGCTAGACTAATCTCTTGTCGATATTCACATTTAAGCAACTGTTGAGAATGTGACTCAACTTGAAGTTCAAATTCCAAGTTTTCACGACCATTTACATGACAACCACTATTTGAGAGTCAGACGAAACTTGAAATCATGCCAGCTAATAAATTGGAATGATCAGTCTGAAATATTGTTCCATCCGTGATGTTGGCACTCGACGTTGAGATGGTCGACCAACCAAAGCAACAAGACCCATCCCACTCCTCCCTCAACACTGTACCTCCACCCTCATTCGAACAGAGCGTGGGCGACCCGCTCGTCCTCCAGTTCTCCCAACACGAGACGTACACTGCCCTAGGCGGCGAGGATCCCCCAGCGTTCACCCCGTACGAGGCCTCCTACTTCATCTCGGGAACTGGGGACGCCATTTCTCATGACCCTCACTTGAACGAGGATGGTCCGTGAACAGCTCAATTCCTCTGCGATGTACTGACGTCGCAAAAGGTGAAGCGCTCTATCGTTTCCTACTCTCTCAGGCAGTCATCCCGCCTCAAATATTCCTGCACTGTCGGGGGACCCACAAGGAAACGCATACCCGCATGGTTCGCTCCGAATCACGCCACGGGGGCCACCCAGAATACAGGACTGAGCAATACACGGAAAAGGTTGTCGATTTTGATTTCAAAATAGACGTCGGCCAGCATATCTCTGGTGGGCCTACACATTGGTCAGTAGGAGACCCAGCCCCCGCGTACCGTGGCCGTATGTTTTGCGAAGTTGGTATCGGTAGTGAGATGCACAAGGCTACGGGAGCAGAGCGGAACGCTGCGAAAGCATGGGATAAGGAGCGTAACTCATGGGGCTTTCCTCCATGGATCGGCAGCGACTACGCATGGAGAGAGGATCAACCACACGTCATGCACAACAATAGTGTGTTGAATCATCATGGACGCTTCGCCAGTGGGCCGATGACTACTGCGCCAGCAGGAAGCTTTTGAAGGAATTCGAGTACCACAAAGTTCGTCGAATGCTTTAACCTTGATCAGGTCTATCAACTGATGCTACGTAGGTTGTTTATGGTTGGAATTTCGGTGCTCTCAAAGCTGCGACCCGTTCTGTTATACTCTCCACTCCCTACAGAGGGGATATTGAAGTTTCATTTGAAACCTTGAACTCAATCATCTCTGTCCGATCGCAGAATCGTCTGTCGCGGGCACTCTCGAATCGATGGATCAAATTTCTGCTGATTATCACCTTCGTATATCCCTTCCTGTGGCTATTCAGACGGTTTCACCATCGTGGTGGCGGGATCTGGAGTGTGTGTGGAGGTGCATATGCTCTGAAGCGTATCGAGCAGGTCAACCCCCAAGAATATGCTGGAGATTTCAAAGCAAGTCCGTTTCCGGGCGCGCAAACAGTCGACAATACTTTCGGACAAGGGTCGGGATCTACTAGCTCCTCCAATCCGCGGACTAAGGCGGTCGGTTTGAGGGAAGGAGTCTGGTTCAGACAGTGGGAAGGAACGATCAGAAGAGCTGTGCTCGACCAGCTGCAGGAATCTGAGCCTCTTGTCAGTGTGACGACATTCCCAGGAGCCATGCTAGATGGTTATTGATCAACATCCTCTGAATGTCCATCCAAGTATCGGGGTTGATACATATGAGAGTAGCAGGTATAAATACGTTTCTGAACTCGGAACGGTTGGATGTACTATAGTACATTTAGCAAATACGAAGGACAATTACCAGCCATATTCAATTATATTGTCACGACGAACTTGTATTCATGTGGTTGAATACATTGACGCCAGTCCAAACAGCCGAGAAACCGACGTTGAGGCTGGCCTTGTTTACGTCGTTAGAGATGTGTTCCAATTCTGATTCCGAATAGTCGTCGGCCTCGAGGAAGGCGAGTGCAGTTTCCAAAAACCACGCGTGTTTCTTGAGGAAATGCACAACCACCGTTCCGCCGACACGCTTATTTTCGTATCGCTTCACGCGACCTTCCCTATATCGCCATGCATCGCCTGTTTCCGGCGCCATTCCTAATGGGAAAGAAAATTAGCAAACGTCGACGCAACTGATTGAACGAACCTTCACGCAACCCGGACATATCGCTCCCTTCTACCAGCGCTTCCACACTTTCGGCCAGCGTCATATCCTGGACAGGTTGTTGGTAACGCACCCCAAACGTTGACACACTCGATTGTGCCCATGAGGTTGGCGTAGGATTATAAGGATCATTCGGTGAGCTCTGGTCGTCACTCGACTTGTTCTTCAACCCCTTCTTGACATACGCTAGGACAGACTCTTTGATTCGTCTAACATGAGAAGGAAATAAGAATCCGTGAGAGTATCTTTGAAGGAGCATCAGCGTCAGAGAAGGTGACGAATGGACATTGTACTCACACGGTGCCGGCGCGGGGATGATCATATATCCAGCATCGTTCACTCACCCATCGAATTTGAGCAGCTTGCGGATGCAAAGTCATCCACCTTGCAGTTTGCTTGTCTTCGGCGCCTTTTGTCAAACCCTTGACGGCCGTGTCCTTTGAAACCCAAGTAACGAGACTCCAGCTCAAGCTATATAACTCGCCGCCAATGAAGAGATCCTTAACGAGATAACCCCAGTAAACCAACGGATCGTGAACAATGCCAGCTTGTTTGGGTATCATGTCAACGTCTGACTGAAGAGAAGAGGGAAGATTGGTGAGAGCCCCAGCCCTGACGGATGTGGTATTTTCCGAGAAACCATATGGACTATGCCCTTTGGCATGGAGCTCTAGCCTCATCCTGGACTCCAATTCCGCCAACATTACGAAGGCATCATCGTCCACTTTGGCAATGAAGTCAGGTCGTACCCAAGGTCTGGGTTGACCAGAAGCATAGTCCTCCCAAGCGAGATGCGAATCATGAGGAGCAGGGTGCAGCGCTAGCGACGACTGTGCCGAATAGGAAAATCGGGGTACTGGAATTGAGGTATTGAGATAGACAGGCGGTACCCATGCATTTTCAGCAGCCCAGCTGAAGTAAGCATATGATTTGCCCGAATTCATGTTTTCAGGACTAGGCAAAATGACAATGTCATTATACACTGTGAGGTTGTCAAAACTTCAATGTCAAGGGATGCGAACATGACGACTCACTGTCCATTTCAGTTTGAATACGCCTTTCCCAACCTTTCCGAGGCTGACCGAGAATAAATCGCACCACCGTTCGTGATGTTCCGAATCCACTATCACCAGGACCTGCACCATTTCGACTACGAGGATGCGAAGCCCATGTGGTTCTTATCAGCATTCTACGTTCCAATGCGGAGTCCATGGAGAAAACACCCAGGAAAATTCCTGCTGGTGGAACGGAATCCAAATCGTCCGGAGGGAACGTTGGTGGAAACACTTCTGGAAGGGGGTTCAAATACGGATAAGGCAGGCGGGTGCGATAGCTTGGAGGGTAAGAGGATGACGGAGGGATAGCGCAGTATGCTTGCCAGGGTAATGGTTCCTTGTCAGGATTGAGGATGTACATGAGTAGCAATGTAAGCGAGATTGCAAAGACTGTGAAGAGGAGGAGGGCGAAAATCTATTCAGAAGTGAGCTTAACCGTGATGCGAGAGGGAGATGAAAGGACCTCACAATGGTGATCGGTTGCTGGGGGAAAAATGGATGTCGGACGGCCTTTCTTATAGCCTTCTTGAAGGTTCTCCATATCCTTCCCTCTCGTTTCCGTCGCCTGCGTGATTGTGGGTGAAGATTCCACCACCTACGTCTCCCGTCCCGGATACTGGTATAGACTCCAGAGCTTCCGAGCAACGGTGATACTGGCTCACCGTCTATGTCTGAGGTGGACGAGGTAAATCGATGAGTTGGATATGAAGACGGGGTCGGTGCGCGGGATGGCGTTGGCGAAATCGTAGAATCCGAAGAACGGCCCCCTTGAGTGGTATCTGGGTATGAAGTGTCCATATGTTCTCCCACAGACACTGTGCTTGGGGTATACACTTCCTGCGGGTCTGAACCAGGCAAGCATTCGTACTCTTCCCCAGACTGTCGTGGTCTTAAAGAATCGACGATATTTGGAAAAAATGGCATGTCACTAACTCCGTCTCCGAGCTCCTGCGGACGGGTGGGAAGAAACTCAGTGCGACTATTACGGACCCTGCGAAAGTGTAGACTACTAGTAATTGCAGGAGCACAAGTGAACGAAATTACAGAACCATTTGTTTATTTACAGTCCATGCTCCTTCTCGGAGAGACCACGTCCTGTGTATCTCGACCTTTTACATGGAAACGTCGCAATGAGAACGGGAATCCTTGGGAGTGCGATTCCGGCATGCATGGACCGTCTGCATCACCCGATCAAAAGGTGGACAGTTGCGGAGCTGAGCAGAACTAACAAGAGTCGTGAAATACCAGGCGGCGGTCAATCACGATGACACATATTCACGTGACTTCAGTACTGGAAAGTTCTGGGACAGGGGTCGAGGTGTTGGTCCTCCCCTCATCTCTACCAGCCATAATGGCCTCTCTCAGGTATGACACCCGCAACCTGAACTCTATCGATGATTAATTCTTCTTAGACACGAGTTCTACGAGACAGATGAGAAGCTCACCATCTCGGTGTTCGACCGAGGGGCGGATCCTGGAGCAGTGTCTGTGCAGTTTGAACCGCGAAAGGTTTGATTTACATGTCTATCTAACACCTTTTTGCTAATAAGCCGTAGCTGATGTACAAGAATGGAGACAAAGTCTTATCACTTCAACCTCTGAAGGGTCAGATTGACCCTATCAAGAGCGATTACACGGTGGGTAAGGTCAAGGTCGAGATTAGACTCGCCAAGATGGCCCTCGGACGATGGTGTGGTCTTGTTGGTGAAACTCCTGATCGTATGTCGTCTTGGCCCATGTCATACATTACAGCACTGCAGCATTTCTTAGCACTTGCCAATTCTGCCCCGCCGCCGCCGTCGGAACCCCCGATCAGTCACAAGAGGAAGAACTGGGAAGGCATCACTACAGGTATTCTCGGTAGCGAGAAGGAGAGAACTACAGAGGAGGATCCCAATATTGGTGGGGACAATACTGTCAATACCTTCTTCCAGAAGATTTTTGCGGATGCGGACGAGGACACGAGACGCGCGATGATGAAGAGTTTCCAGGAGAGCGGCGGGACAACACTCAGCACAAACTGGGAAGAGGTTAAGAAAAGTAAAGTCGAAGTAAAGCCTCCAGAGGGGAGTGAGTGGAAGCATTGGGGTTAAAGCTAAAGCCTTAGTCCACCTTGTATTATCCTGACAACAGTCTCCGATTATCGCTGATGGCAATCTTTATGAAAGAATCGTATTCTTCTTTCTTTCCGCAAAGCCACATTCTCAACACCGATCGAATCATGTCCCCGCTTACACTCATCGTCGCCGCAACAAAGCAAAATGGCATTGGACGGGGCGGCACAATGCCTTGGCACATCCCTAAAGACTTGGCATACTTCAGCCGGGTCACGACGTACGCGCCCACCACACAGGTGAACTCTGTATTCATGGGCAGGAAAACTTGGGAGAGTATCCCACCCAAGTTCAGACCGCTGAAGAAGCGGATCAATGTCGTGCTTAGCCGAAACAGTGACTATGACCTGTACGCCGATTTTGAATACACTGTCCCATTGGCTAACGTGGAATCAGGTTTAATCCAGGAGACCCAGCGGCACTCCCGCCAACTGATTCAACACATCTGTGTTCCAACCTGAAAACTGCAGTGGAGACTTTCGGGTCCCGGAAGGATGTCCACCGCCTGTTCGTCATCGGAGGATCCTCGCTGTATCAGCTAGCACTGTCTCAGCATTCGCTGCAAGCAGATCGCATCCTCATAACACGCATTGATACCCCACAATTCGACTGCGATGTGTTCTTCCCCGATGTTCTGGGTGGTGCAGAATGGCGAAAGGCATCCCATGAAGAACATAGCGCGTGGGTAGGCTTTGAGGTTCCGGCAGGCATTCAAACAGAAAACGGTGTCGAATTCGAATTTCAGATGTGGATCAGGTCAATTTAGGACAAATAGAGGAGATCCTGTCGTCGAGTCTGAACAAATGCTTTCCACAACCAAGGTTTTTATTATGTGATGCTCAACTGGGTCGAGGAGGCTACCCTTGCCGCTTCAAGGGGGTCAGTGATGCAGGGATGGCGATGACAGGCACCTCGTACCTGTTTATGCTTGGGATCCTTTGAACATATAACATACACCCTCCCCTTGCGTATAACGATGCTGCAACCGTCGCACATAACCTTGACCGACGACCTGACCTTCATCCCCCTCGTCCATGCTCGGACTGGGGGCAGTATGAGCGACAGAACATCCAGGCTCAACACCATGGGGATGAGTGATGGTTGCAGTGCGAAACCGCATGAAAAGTGGGCGACTCGATGTTAGCAGAGCCCGTAGCATGGTGATTGCGACTTTGTGAAATTAGTTTTCAAAAAGTGTACCCTATTTAAATAATCACGTGCAGCTTTTGACCTTCTCCCAACTTGAGCTACTCGGCCGGGGCACTATGGAACGAGCAGTACAAGAGAGCACTCCAATACCCGCATCTAGGACAGCTGCCTTCGTCCTGTTTGTGCTCGTTCTTGTCGCATTTGTAGTAGAGACACAGACAACTCAGGTTAGTGATGCATTCGTGCTATTCGCTATGATCTGATCTTCGCGCAGTACCTACAAATTACATTGGGATACGAGCAGCCATACTTTATATTGCAAGTCCGAACTCGCTGCTACTAGATGACCGATTGACTGAAATGGAATTCCAGTTACATTGTTCATTCATGCTTCTTGCTGTCTTTCCCGATTCATTTGATCTACGTGCTGCTCAAGACGAAGCATGGACTTCGACCATTATTAACGGGCCTCAACTTTGCTCTTACAACACAGATGACTGCCTGGAGAACTGGTCGCTCCTCCTCGACTGGAAGTCTCTCCGTGGCCAAGTTGTTCGTTCCCATCGTCTGCACCACCGCATTTTACAATCTCCCTGGCTTGCTGTGGTTTATTGCAGTTTCCCTGGCTTCGTACGATGTCTTGCGTCTTCCCTTTCCATTCGTTGACGCTTCTCCAGGGTCACGGACGTAACAGCAATTTGGAATGCAAATGCATTTTTTGCTTATATTTTTAGTGTGAAGCTGCTTGGTGTAAAGTGGGGGACCCTCCCGTTGTTTGCGGTAATCATCGCCACTCTAGGTGTTCTTACCGTGGTTTACGGCGGGACCACCGCTTTATCTCCACACTTGCAGTCAGCTGAAGTGGATCCATCGAGTACCTCCGCACCTTTGACTGGGGACATGCTGACCCTGGTCGCGTCTGTCCTGTATGGCCTCTACCAAGTTCTCTACAAGAATACATTGCATTACCTACCAATCCAGAATTCACTGCCGAGTCTGGTTGTTATCGACCACTCCCTGATCATGCAAACAACTCTCTAGATGAAGAGACCGCTGCTGTCCTCCGTGCAGACGATATCGTATACCCACCCCCATTTGGCCTACATCCCAACCTGATCACAGCAACTATCGGCCTCTGCACCCTGCTTGTGTTTTGGATCCCGATACCCTTCCTACACTATTACCAGATAGAGACTTTCCGACTGCCGCCGAGTGGAAGTACACTGTTGGCGATCGCGACCATATCAACATCAGGCGTGGTCTTCAACGCTGGGTTGATGGTATGGCATTGTCTCATCTGTACCTGGCCTCGTATCTCAAGGATGAATGTTTTGACAGATACTGTTGGGAGTTTGGGGTCCCATTGTGACTTCCGTTGGAAATCTACTTACCCTAGTCTTGACGCTCTTCTCTGATCTATATTTTGGCACGGTCGCATTGACATTTGGAGGCCTGTTGGGTGCTGGCATGATTATTTGTGCGTTCGGAGTTCTAGTTTATGATATGTTCTAGGCCAGGGTGCTCCTTCGCAATGTTGGCAAATGTACGAGTGAACGGACAGCTGCATTTTCAGCCAAGAAGCTACACCTCGAGCCCTTTCAATTGCTACTTCTAAGCAATGCCCAACGATAGCAATATCATTATATCACAAACCGGAAAAAAGAAAATGCGATGAGTTAATTAACAACCCCGGGAGTAAAACTAACACAATGGTGGATTCAATGTACCGGAAGAGGACTGGAATGGAGGCGATGGACAGATAGGGCTCCGAGTTGAACGGATACGTGAAAGTAACGAGAAAATGAGCGTAGATGAGATTGCGGGTAGGTTACAAACTTGTGCCTTCAACGAAACGAGTGTGCCGAAGTTGTGAACGGAGTGGACAGGGGGGATATCAGTTATGAAAGCAAGTAGGGTAACGGACGTGGTAACTGGAAACAGGCACAAGGGATTGGGACGGATGAATGAGGGGGAGGTCATGGGTACCCGAATTGTCTCGTTCTAGTTGTGGCACACGGAAGAGTCAACCTCAATAAAATACGGATCGGTCATCAACGGAAAGGGCACAACCATCGTCTGAGGACCAACAACCTCAGCGCGAAACGGTGTTAAGGTGTTATCACGGGGTCGTCGCCATTAAACTGCCAAAGCATCAAAATTAATAAACCATTCCGCCACTGAATGTTCCTTACCTCTTGCGTTTGGCCTTAGTCATCTCTTTCCGTAGTGCGGGACCGTCCAGTGGCTTGAGCAACTCGAACGCACAAAGCAAATCTTCAGACACGCTGTAGCGAGGACCGTCAGAACAGGAGTCCGTCTGGAAGAAAAGTGACTGAGGCACACCTCATGCAAGCCCCATAATTGTCAAACTCTGACGCCAATGAATGAGTAATGTTACCCTGACAGAAAAGAACACCAACACACCTCCACAGTAGTTCGGTGCACTAAACACAGTGACCAATGTTCGATCGTTCCAGAATTCATAACCGTCCTCTACCACCATGTGCGCCCGACAGATTAAATCCATGTCGTATCGCACCAGGAAGTCGTTGATCACTGCCTTCCCAAAACAGTAGCTAACACCACGCTCATTGTCCTCCCAATCTAGCGCGGTATCCGATGGATCCGACCACAATAAATCATTGAGTAGACCGTAGTCAGGAACATCCGTGGGTCGCTGTATACGCTTGATATCATCCATCGAATGGAGCGAAGGAGAAAGACCACCATGAACGCAAATATCTTTGACGCGACAACAGCTGCGATGGGCAAACAGTTGAAGACATCTATAAATGTTTTCCACGTCTTGATGTTACATCTTCGCTTGCATTCGTCATAAAAGCCGTATACTGTGTCAGGGTGAGCTCTGCGAATAGAATGGTGGTGCCCACTATAAACAAACCTCGTGTCACATTCGCGCATTCATGATTGCCCCGCAGAAGGAAGAAATTCTCCGGATACTTGATCTTGTAGCACAGCAAGAGGAGGATGGTTTCCAGACTTTGCTTGCCTCGATCCACATAGTCGCCCAGGAAAAGATAGTTTGCAGAAGGTGGGAACCCACACATTTCGAACAATCGAATAAGGTCAGAATATTGCCCGTGAACGTCACCGACGATCTTGACGGGCGGTGATAGTTCGATAAGCGTGGGTTGGCTAAGGAAAACCTCCCTTGCTGCCTGGCATATGGCGGCAATCTCTGCGTTTTTCAGACAGAGAGACTTGCTGACTTTGCCGGTATAACCAACATCGAGGAGACGTTGTATCATATCATCAACGTCGAATTGCTTGAGCTTGTCTTTTCCACCATTTCCTAGAGGACTGAGAGAGTCGCTCAATGGGAAGCTACTTGCTGTTGACCCGGGTGTGAATGAAGGGGGCATTGTCGATGTAGAAAGTATGGTTTGGGTAATTGGAATGTCAAGAGGAGTGGGAGACGGTTTTGTAGACGGTGCCGAAGTAGACAGTACTGGCGCGGGGGAAGGCAAAGAGGACGAAGAGTGGTTGTTGGGAGGAGGCGAAAGGGTGGAAAGAGCATTGACGGGCGAGTCTGGGGGTTGGGATCTACTTGCACCGATCGGGGTGGTACTACGTTCTGGGTAGTCTACAGATGCAGCAGCGCTGCGAACTGCATCGTATTCATGGGCGGCACTTTGCGCGGGTGTTGAGTGTTGAGTTGTACGGGGGAGTGTACCATGGGGGACAGAGTTAGCAAGGTCTTCAAACGGGCCATCCTGATGTGGATCCTGGTCTCTCTCCCTGGCGAACTTTTTGGACTTTTTGGACTGCTGCTGGCCCATTGGGGGGGGCTGGGAGGGGGATGCGGAGGAAGCTGGCGGTGTCTGGGAAGACTGTGGCCGCGACCTGGATAACTTGGAAGTGAGGACGGAGAGTAGTGTGGGCGCCAGCTTGGGGAAGTCGTGACTGTCGATCACCCAGACGGTGCAGGTCGGGGTGGGGCAACCTTGTCTACCCTTGTTTGTTCGCTTGTTTACAACGAGGACTTCAAACATGCGAATGCATATATTAAAAAAAAAAAGTCGTGCAATCTGATACAATAATATCCAGAGACGCCCTCTCTCAGCTCAGAACTTGCCAAACGCCTTGGCCGAAGCCTTGCTCTTCGCCACCCGGAGCACGTTGAAACGCACCGTCTTCGACAGCGGTCGACATTGACCTGATCCGCTTCAGCCGGCGTCGTGTCTCGTCCAATCTCCACTCACCAACAGTGACCGTATCACCAACCTCCACGCGGAATGCGGGTGACGCATGTGCAGCCAGGTTTTTATGTCTCTTCTCGTAACGGTCTGCGGGACACACGGTCAGATCGTCAGACAAACCCTGACCACGTTCCCGACGCACTGTACTTGGGGATGTAATGCAGATAATCACGGCGGATAATGATTGTCCGTGTCATTTTGGTCGAGACGACCTTGCCCGTCAAGATCCGCCCACGAATCGAGACATTGCCAGGTAAAAGGACATTTTTTGTCTGTATGCGCCACATGTAGCTGTATGTGGGGAGATCGGGAGCGAACATACCAATGTAGGTGCCGTGGATTGCGTCTGATGGGATCTTATATCCCAGACCGATGTCCTTGTACCATCGCTTATCTTTTGTCGAGACCTTCTTGCTGCCTTCACGAGCCCGACAACCGGATAAGTACCTCTCGACTGAGTAACAGTCATGAGTCCGTACCGGTGATTTTGGCGTTTTGGAAAAGATGTTGCTTTTGGAAAGCTTTCTCGATCTGCAAAGAGTTACCAACTGACATGTAATCGGAACAACTTCGACACGCACCTGTTCGGCCATCGTAAAGCTTGGTCTCGAGACGGTCACGGTGGGCTCGCCAAAGCCACAAGAACAGAAACTGTACAGATACCGGCAATTGCCGGGCCTCGGCACCCGGCTATAATCAAACTCCGCTTAGACTAGGTTTAGCTCCTGACGCGACGCGCCCAAGTTGAATCAGTTTCGCGTATGCGTGTTTGTGTTTTGGCATACACACACTTCATGAGGAGACAGCAAACGCTCCGTACGTCTCTTCTCTTCCATGACCACAATTATTCACTCAGACTGTATCGACCAGGAAAGTTCTTCGAGATGCCGAGAAACAACAAGCCTACCCCTGCCCAGCAATCCAGCCTAGCTGAAATGTGGGGCGCGGGAAAGAAACGGAAGGTGGACCAGCCGCTACCCGCCGATTCAGCCTCCGGGGAACGAGAGGAAAAGAAAGTAGCAAGTGAGAAGGGGCATGTCGGGATGGTTCCTAGCTCACCTGGTGAGTGAACGCAATCCATTCTCTCCCTGCCGACTCAACGTGCACAAATCCCAAGGCAGAGGGATCACTGTCACCCAAACGTATAGTTTCTCACCCATTGTTCTGAGAGCCATACAAAACTAAGGTGAATGCTAAATAGGTCACACTAAAAGGAGACGTGTCACCCACTCGGATGAAGAAGTCGCTTCAGAACCACACAGGGAGGGCAAGTCGCTATCTTCCCGACAACTTGCATCACGAATAGCAGTCACATCGAGTGCTGAAAATCATACATTTCCCCCAAGTCTTCCCACCAGAGGGAAAGCCAAAGTCAAAGCACAGTCAGCTATTCCGGAAGAGGTCGAGGAACTTTCCGCTAGTGAAGCGGAGGGCGAGGAAGAGGACGGTGCAGAGGACGTGTTACAATCAGAAGCAGAAGAAGATACAACCCAAAAGTAAGGCTCCGTACGATTCCCTACTAGACTGACATATCACACCTCACAAGTGCGGAGGAAGTGCTCTCACGGACAGGCGAGGTTGACATTGAGGGTGGTTGGAAAATTGGAGCACCGTACGTTTCTTTCGCTTGCGAAACGTGGCCCTTCACCTTATCGGACTCCTTAGTGTACCATATGCAGCCCTTACCAAGACATTCTCGCTGATCGAGGCGACCACCAAGCGACTGGAAAAAACATCATTGCTCACGAGCTTCTTTCTACTTGTTATTCGACGTAGCGCCAAAGGGGATACTCATGCACTCCTCCAGGCCGTCTACTTGTGTATAAACAAGGTATGGCTGAGTCCAGAATTGTGTCCTGGTATCTGTTTTACTCTTTGTGAAGTTGAGTCCAGATTATGTTGGTGTGGAGTTGGGCATAGGAGAAAGTCTCCTTGTCAAAGCAATCAGCGAGTCTGCGGGTCGGAGCCTGGCAGTAGTCAAAGCGGACCTCAAGAAGGAGGGTGACCTTGGCTTAGTCGCATCGGCAAGTATAGCCACGGTTTCACCTGACACGCTAATGACCCGAATATGTTTCATAGAACTCCAAGGCCAGCCAGAAGACCTTATTCAGACCAAAATCTTTGACAGTTCCTCTTGTCTTCACTAGTTTGAAGGAGATTGCACTTTCTTCCGGTCATTCAGTAAGGCCCAACTTGACAACCTGGGAGAGTCTCTTATCCGTTGGCTTGACTTTGATAGTCGCAAACGAAGAAAGTGTCTATTATCACCAAGCTACTGGCAGCATGTCAAGGCGGTGAGGCAAAGTATATCATCCGCAGTCTGGAAGGCAAGCTTCGGATAGGAAATGCTGAGCGAACCGTACTCGTTGCATTGGCTCATGCGGCTGCCTTCGCGGAGAACGAGGAATGTGAGAAGTTCTTCAGTGCTCTTTGTTTATTTCGACTAGCTTACCTTTCACGACAGCTGGTAAAAAGTTGAACAAAGACAAACTTACGAGTCGTCTAGAAGAGGCGGCAAGTATTATGAAGTCTGTCTTCAGGTCCGTTTCCCCCTGTCGCTGCGGATGTCCTGCTTACCGCTCGCTAGTGAACTGCCTAGTTACGATCTTGTTATTCCTGCTCTCCTTACTGATGGTATCAGCAATCTTCGTTCCACATGCAAGCTTACACCTGGTGTACCCCTCAAGCCTATGCTCGCCAAGCCCACTAAGGCTATTGGCGAAGTCCTTGACCGCTTCGAGAACAAACGATTCACATGTGAATACAAGTACGACGGCGAGCGTGCACAGGTTCACAAGCTTGATGATGGCGTTGTTGGGATATTTAGCAGGAATTCTGAGGATATGAGTAGAAAGTATCCCGATCTCGTTGAGCAACTTCCACACGTAGGTGTATTTCTTTTCAAGATATGTCCCTTTTGTTACACCATGTCTAGTGTGTTAAACAGGATACAAAGTCGTTCGTTCTTGACGCGGAAGCTGTCGCCATAGACAAGACAACAGGGAAACTCATGCCGTTCCAAGAGCTCAGTAAGCGCAAGCGCAAAGATGTGAAAGTCGAAGATATTCAAGTTCGGGTTTGCCTTTTTGCCTTTGATCTTCTTTATTTGAATGGAGAGGTATGTCCAAAATGGTACCGTTCGATTCAATAAACTAATAAGCGTTAAAGTCGTTGTTGCAAAAGCCGCTAGTCGAGCGCAGAGACCTATTGCGACAGCACTTCCAAGTCGTTCCAGGAGAGTTCGGCTTCGCCAAGTCGTCGGATTGCGAGACAACTGAGGAGATTCAAGCATTCCTTGAAGAAAGTGTCAAGGATGGATGCGAAGGACTTATGGTGAAGATGCTCGAGAGCGATGAAAGCCACTACGAGCCAAGTCGGCGGAGCGTGAACTGGCTAAAGGTAGAATGAATCATTCGATCTTATATGGTATGTGCTTAACATTATTTTGCCTAGCTCAAAAAGGATTACCTCGCTGGGGTTGGTGACTCGCTTGATCTAGTTGTGGTCGGTGGATACTACGGAAAAGGCAAACGCACGAATGTTTACGGTGCATTTCTGCTGGCGTGCTTTGATGCGGATTCCGAAGAGCATCAGACTATCTGCAAGATTGGAACTGGATTTAGCGAAGAGATGTTGCAAATGCACTGGGATACCCTTCGAGCACTGGAGATGGAAAAGCCTCGCGGAGATATCAAGGTTGGCGGTGCCAAACCTGACGTATGGTTTGAGCCCAAGATTGTCTGGGAAGTTCTTGCTGCTGATTTGAGTCTGAGTCCAATATACACTGCCGCACAAGGATTGGTGCGTGTGTCTCATGTCATGATCGCTAAGCTGATGAGAGATGATTATCTAGGTAGAAGAGCGTGGTATTTCACTACGGTTTCCTCGGTTTATTAGGGTGAGAGACGACAAATCAGCCGACGATGCGACTGGCCCAGAACAGGTGACGATTTCTATGATTGACATGGTACTTGACGCTGAGCCACGGACTAGATTGCAGAGATGTACGAACGTCAAGCACTTGCTCATCGGAAAGGCAAGCATGACAAAGGGGGGGATGGAGATGATGGATTTTGGTGATAATCATACACGGAGTATATAGGCTATACTAAACAATGCCTGAACATGATTTTTGGGTTAATCAAAAATCGGATCAGTGAGAGAGAGCGTACCGCACGCGTGAAGACGCCTGAACAGCTACTTTGTATCGGCCTTGCCGGTTCTTGAAGAGCTTGAGTGACAGAACTTGGCGGTTCAGATCCGTGTAAGCCATATTTCTTTTCACGACCGCCGTAGTACCAGTAGTTGACAAAGCGTCCCCCCTGGATAGACTGAACTATGGCATTGGTCGTATGACATGCGAACAACAAATAGTTCCGAGGTTGCACGCGCCAAGCTAGGATGCAAATGAGCAACAGTTTCCCGAAAAGTGGGTGACAGAATGCGGACCAAACCGTGTGAAGACCAACCTTGGGAAAGGGGATCAGTCTGGAAGTCGCGTTACAAGCGGAGAGACGCACGAGTAGCAAGTAAGGGTGGCTGTCATGGTGCCGGATATAACTTCTTCATCTCTGCCCAGATCAGAGATGGCAGCCAAGGGGAGACCGAAGTTGGCAACCTGGAAGAAGGGTAGTATAGAAGAGTCAGTGGGGGGACAGGGAGGGACAGACCGGTCCCCAGAAGTGGGTACCTGGAAAAACAGGTTAGAGGGTTGGGAGGAGAAAGCGAGGAGGACTTGTGACTCACTAAAGAAGTATTCACGGGCCGCTGGTGACCTGACCCAGGTGAAGAAGGTGGAAGCCATGACGGGGATGAGAACTGGAAGAGACTCGGAAGGACATGATGTGAAAAGACATACCACCGTCACGTGACATCCTGACCGACGGACGCGTTGCCCGACGATCGGGGCGATCAGCTCGACGTCGATTAGTACGGCGAGGATGTCCGACACGGCGAACACGGCAAGAAGCAGACGGGGTGTGGAAAGTGTGGGTGCGTCTCCAAGAATGGCAAGACACGTTGTCTCGGAGCAGCTGGCCTGCCACCAGCCATGCATGCAGCAGCATTGCAGCTCTTTATCGCTGGCCACTGTCTCTCCTACTGACCACAATGATCATGTCGACCCACAACCCCGCCTATCCTTACTACGGTCAACCCTATCACACTTACATCCCCCCAGGCTACACACCCTCACGTACCACCTTCACCACGGCACAACCCCCATACACCAGCCCTCCACACAGCACGCCACCCGACCCCTGGCTGCGAGAAAAGGTCGCGTTCCCCCAGCCAACCCCCTCCCGCCAATCCCCACCCGCAAGGGATCCTACTCCGTTCGTCCCCCCGAATCCAGACTCCCTCGACGCTGGCCATAATCCCAAACCCCGTCTCAAGCGCGCATCCACGACGAGACCCAAGCTCGTCTCCGAAAAGCCACCTCTCAAACCTGCCTTGAGGAAGAATGCAATCAAGCGCTCCTCCTCCGCCGTCACCCTCGAGAGAACAAGGACCACCTCAAGTGCTCGCCAGCGGTTAGCGCCAAAGACTCGCACGCCAACAAACATCAATCCTTCCTTTCTTCCCGGTAAATGCTTTTCCCTCCCGACAGCTCCCTGCTTCTGAGTGCCTTGCATTCCGTCCATGCCGTTATCTTCAGATCACATGTTCGTTTCCTTTCACGGCACAAACGAACTCCGTCTGGGTAATGTAGCGTATCAGGATACACTCGACGAAATCAAAGAGCACATCATCCCGATGTGGCCTCATGGTGTATCGAATCAAATGATGTCGTCCCTCTCGTGGCGTGTCACGTTCTCCAGGAATCCCTGGAGCGCGACCGGGTCCGATGCTATCATGTGAGCCGACTTTTCTGCGAGCGTCACTGGCCTTGACGATGCTCATCCGTCCATAGCGTCAAGCGGATGATCTCAGAGTTGTTCACTTGTCTCTCCCGTCGCGTTTGTTTTCCCCCCTTGCAGCAGACGGCAGTTGCCCTAAACATTGATTTGCAACTAGGATTATCAATACCTCACTTCATTACACACAGGCTATGTGGTAAGGCTGTCAAGTTACCATGAATCTCCCTGACTGATGCCGTCACTCAGTACCCACAACTTGTATTCCGAGACATGGCAGAGGACGAGGATTCCGACTTCTTCGTAGCCTACATGTCCCGATCAGGGCACAAAATGACCCTCGTCCGCCCTCCACGCCGTGTTGGCGAGCAGCTTGGTCCCCGTTTGCGCACCGCTTGGCCGTTTAAAATAGCCGCGCAAAGCGCGACCGAAGAGGAAATCTACAGCGTCGAACTGAAGCGTAATACATTTGGAGGTCGTGTGCATCCCAACAGTTGTTTTTGACGATCTCTCACCCTTTTGTTCAATAGCACCGGAGCTGGACAGAGATGTCTTTGCTTCTCACGCGCTACGGGAAATAAGCTCACTTGGTTACAAACTCGAGGCGACGGTTTCCCTTCCCGGAGCAGGTTTCTTGGGATTTGGTGGAAAGAAAGAAGTATGGGTTTTTCGCGGTGCTCGTGCTCGCCACAGACCAGATTCGCGTAATGCTACGTCCGGACGTGCCTAAGATACCTTGTAGGTTCGAAGAGCTTGTGGACGATGGCACGCAAGTCTGTACAAGTAGGAAAGGCTGTATACTTTTTTTACAGTAGGAGTCCGATTACATGATGCCAGGTCCGTCAATCTGCTAAACCAGTGATCTCTTCTGCTCCAAGCACTGCTCTCATGTTAAAAACACCACCAGTGAATGAACTCATCGCTGAGCCGTAAAAATACGACGCTCGCGCAAGCGTCGCCTGCTCTACAAGACCTATAATATCTGAGAACAAGATACCCCAACCGAACTCGTGTCGATCCTCGAATGTGACAAGATCACGGAACATAAGTGCTCCATTCTCTGAAAAATGACCCAGTTTCTCTGGATCACTTTCGTCTGTTGCAACGAAGAACCTGACGGGCAGTATCATTATGGGCGAACGATTCCATGAGCACGAGTTATATCTTACTTATCGCCATGGAGAGGTGGACCACGTCGAGGTATCGAAGTGTCAGGAACGATGCCCGGGATAGAGTACGCAATATGGCGGTGTTCTGACTGAAGCAACTTTCGACCTTCATCAAGGTGCTGCTTGACTCGTTGGAGATGACCTTCGTGTGAGTTGCCCCAAGCCCAACCGGCCGTCACGACTGCAGAATGATGGGTCAGCGAAATGCTCTGAATCGCGTCGGACACCTACAGTCTCCTCGACGGATGTGAGAGGCCATCCATTGCCGCCCATTGTTAATTGCAGAAATGCGGAAGTCTAACTTCCTCGCGAGCTCGTATACCTTGTCAAGGGGCACAACATGATGTACCACCAGGTCCTGGAACAACTCTCGCATCGTTTGAGTGGTAAAACGCATTTGACCCTGGATGTGATGATCAAGAATTAGTCACACTCGCAGAACAGGATACTCAAATACCAACAGGCTTCCGGTAAAGATGCGTTTCGCCCGCAAGTAAAACAATATCTGCATCTACATGACGGTAGTCCTCGATGAAGCCACGTAAACTCGTCCTCTGGGCCACTTGCCGTATGGGCGTAACCACGTGCTTGACGAAATCCATCCCTGCGCTGTGCCGAGTCAGAAACCAATGCTTAACCAGACAAAAAGTTGCTTCAACACTTACGCGCCCTGAAAGCTATATAGGACCTCCCAGCCATACCGATTCAAGATTTGTTCTAGGAATGCATCACTCTCCAAGTCTGAAGATGCGCCAATGACCTCAGGCATCTGAACAGCCAAGTCTCTAACAGCGCTTCGTGCTTCATCCCACTCGACTACACCTTTATCGAGGAGTAGGCGTTTGAGTAGCAGCTGAGCCGTGTCATGGTCGTGACCCTCCCAGCGGCTTGCCTGGACGGTGCTAAGATTTCCAGCTATCCAACCACCGCGCTCCTTCATGACATCAGGTATCATGTCGACACGCGTGACTCCTTCTGGGTCGTAGCGAGCATTCTCGATCACAAAGAGAGTTGGTTTTGCATACATACGATCACCATGTGAAGCGAATGGACCAGGAGATTGGTGGTGTCCACTGCGGTTCCAGTATCCACTCGTTGTCTCATGTGTCGAGGGCAGACCGGCATATCTGAGATATTCCGCAGTGGTGATGACTGGCTGAAATCGTCTCAGCTGTGTGATATTGATCATCGTCGTGATAGGGAGTTGCCAGCCCATTTGCTGCTCGATCGGAAGGTCGCGCCAGCTGTCCCAGCCAATGGCGTCTCCCCTGTTCAACATTGGAGCTTCGTCTGCACAAACAGAACTGGCGGCGAGATGAGAACTCACTGGGAGCTGGAGATGATTGAGTGACGTACATTTTATATGCACATGAACGAGCATAAACAAAGGAAGGGAGGATCAATGTCCGATCCAAGAGCCTGGCTTGGAATGCAGAAGCTTCTATGATATAGCGAACCTGGGAGTGTTGTGAGAACAAGGAAAGATGAATCAAATAAGAGGACATACGTTATTCCAGCCTAACCCGAGGCTGTAGTCTCGTGTATAGAAGCCCCTGGTCTGCGAAACCATCGCTTTGATCTCGTCCGTGGACAAGTGCTCTTTAAGAAAAATTGCGGCTGGTGAAAAATGTGTCGACAGGGATGCATCTAAAGATTGTTCCGTCGCGGTAGAAGTGGTCGAAGATATCGAACCCTCTGGAAAGATCTCGGGCGAGACGATGACCGGCCGCTTAGATGCAACGGTAACTTGGAAATCAAAGAACCGCGCCGCGCCAACGAGGATAGCTACTGCAAAGATAACCAAGATGATGATGAAATTACCCCTTCTCACAAGGTTAAGTTTGATGGTTCGAGAGCCAGGATCTGGTGAAGGCAGTAACGAGACATAACGAAGGGTGTTTGTTGGCCACATGGTACCGCAATGACAGGAAGACGTATATGGAGGAGAATGTGCCCGCCAGGGACACAGCGGATGGATTCGAGGGGAAAACCAGTGGATTGTAGGGAGACTCTAGCGCGTTGTCGTGGTTGCTGTCCAGAACTTACGAAATGAAATGTTGAAATTAACGGCTGGAGTTGGAACTCTGGGCCTATGCTCAAGAATTCAACTGACGCCTTCACATAGTAGATCTATCAAGGAGAACGAAAACTGATGAATAACAGCCTTGGACAAGAAGATTGAACAATACACATCAACAACATTGCCATCGCAAGTACGTATCCGTAGTCTGTGGACAGGTAGAATGAGAGGGTCGCGTAACTCTAGGTCATCTTGATGACCCGCGAGCCGTCAGCAACACCAACCAGGTTCTTTGCGTGTAACAGCCCGTCTACCCCTTTCCGGTTAAGCAGTTCGTCCCACCAGCCAAACAGGAAGTCGCGAGCGATGAGCTTGAACCAAGGTGTGAATGAGTTGGCTACTAATCGAAAAAGTCAGTAGATGATTCTCGGCAGGCGAAACGGCCAACGTACAGGCATCGTCAAACATGATTTGCAGTTCCGCCTTGTTCACCCACTTGTAGTCACGGATCTCATTCTTGTTCGGAGTCACGGTAACATCTGCTGTCATGAACAAGATGTAATCAACTGCGCGAAGATGCGTCAAGGGGGTTTAGTCAGGGTGCACAAAGGTTTCCTCACCCTCGTGTTCGCCCCACGTTCCATTCGATGGCGCGAGGTAGTGTATTCTAGTAAGGTAATGGAACTGGTCCACAGGGGTCTGACTACGAGGGATCCCGAGTTCATGCTCTAACTTTCTTGATGCAGCGATGCGGACCCCAAGCTGGTCCTGTTCTATCTTTTCCTCCTTGAAATCATCAAGGGGGTGGGAACAGCAGGTGTTTGTCCACATGTCAGGGAACGTGATCTTCTCACTCGCACGCTGCTGAAGGAGGAGTTTTCCATCTGATGGGCGGAAGATGAACGCAGAGAAGGCGCGGTGGAGCAAGCCTTTGTTGATGTTCTCCATCAAATGACCTGGTGTGAGTGTCATAACGCGACAAGCAGCGAAATGTGTGGTATTGCGCACAAGTTTTCTTGTCGGCGGCACCGATAGCATTGTCTTGTTCGTCAACGAGGATGCATCGCTCGTCCATTAGGCGTGACTGCTCAGGGTCATAGTTTCTCAGGTCAATGCTAGAGAGTGCAGCCCGGGCGGCAAGAACAGCAGGGGAAGACATTAGTAGAGTATCAGACTGATATCAGCGCTGCTAAGATTTTATAGGCCGGCAGAGCGGTAATACTGGAACAGGTGATGCTGGCTGAGTGTCGGGTAAAAAAAACCGGTAAGTATTCGGCTCAGCTACTCGTTGCGTTCGGATAAGTTTCGGACCGACAAAACAAGGGCAACTTCCAACCGCGACGTCCACTCCGTCTATCAATCGAAATCCTCTACATTTCTTATATGATGCGGATGTCAATCCGCCCATACGGTTCTTCTTGATTCACCTGCAGGAGGTCCTTGGTCGCAAGGACTACAAGGAATGTAGATTTAGCGGATCGGCCTATACCGCGGAGCAAATGACAATACATGCACTCACCGAGACAATGGTACAGCGCAGCAGCTGCGACACGTGCAGTGCTGGTCACTTTTGGGACGACATCGTCAAATACAAGACGCTGGGTACTTGGAAGCGACCTGTACTGCATTCTTGCATACCTAAGACACTAGTCAGAACCACACATCTCGCTGCTATTTGACGACGAACTCCAGAAAGTTGTAAGAGTTCTTCTCAAGGGCGATACGGTTCGCCTCAGGTTGCCGCGAGTCAGGGGCATAGTTATCTCCAGGGACTGTAGGCAATTTCAGTAAGTACGAGTACGGGCAAGGTTATGCGATTGATGGTGCACCGTCGAATATGAAATCGTCATCGCTTTGGACCGCGGGCAAAATCACTGCTGGTGACTCTACACCAGCTTGAGGATTTGGGAAGCTGAGCAAAGAGCTGCCCCTCTGGCTTGCGGAACTTCCTCGAAGCCTGGCATCCGCATGATCAACGCTTATCCGATTATTGATGGGCAGCTGTATTCCCCCTTCGCGGGCAGAAACGGAGGAACTGGCGCCTGCCATATCCCATGGAAATAGTGCACTTCGTTGAGAGTGAAACGTATCCGGCACTACGTCAGCGCTCAAATTATCCCCGAAAGTGGGTGGTGAATGAGTGGCACGACGGGCTTGTCCAGGTTCCTAATAAGAGGTCAAAGCACATCATCCGAATGAAAATATTGAAGCAACCTCTGAAGAGCGCAGATTTTTTGCATCGGGAGTATAGTCATCGATACCCCCCCAATTCGCTGTAGCGACATAAAATGAGAAGCGGAAGAGAAACGAGGGTTTTGAACATGACAGACCGCCTATGTTGTAGTCAAAGTCAACCATATCACCGCCGTCCATGAGTGCAGCTATTTGATCGGCATGCCAGTTCTCAGCAGCTAACATAGGTGTATCGTCTATATTTCCCATGTATGTTTGAGGTGGGGGAGTGGACACTTTCCGGCGCTTCTGGCGCGGGCTACCTTCTTCTGGGTGATTAGGACATCATATCCATTCACCATCCATGACACGCATTACCCGGATACTGTGGCTCCACAAAGAGACCGGACCGAGCCTTGACATGCGCCTTGAAGTGGTCAACCCAGAAGTCAACTAGTTCTTTGGCGTGTACTAGTGGAGTTCAGCTTCACATTTTGGCCCTACTTCTGATGGCATACCATTGCTAGGAGCGTCCCATAGCAAGCTATGAATCAGATCATCTTGCCTTTTTTCGAATCTCCTGAACTCTAGTTCGCATCGAATTGTGTTTTGCTTGTCCAAATAATACATGCGAGTGGCCTCCATACACGTGAGGCTTGCGGAGCAAAGCATGTCGAGTTGCTGACGCTCACCTTGAGTTCCTCATCAGTCAGCTCAGTCCTGACATCCAGCAGGGGTCTTGCACGTTTGACCTTCCTTAACGTGCCCCCGTTGTTTGCTGGTTGGAATGGTACTTTGTACGTCTGTTGGATAGCAAGCTCGACGGGTGGAGAACGCGAGGCATGCGCGGCTGTCTGAAGATCAATCGAAGGTGAAGGAGGGGATTCAACTACGACCTCAGGTGAGTTGTTATGGTCTGGCATGCAAGCGACACCACAGTCTCACCTGGTTCAATATGCGAGTCTTGGATCGAATCAATTAGGACATGTGGCTGAGGGCTCTGTGAAGCTTGAATGAGCCCATCAAGGCCTGCTATCCCATCGTCCAAATCCCCGGTATCGAAGTTCATACCAAATGGTTGAAACTGTGTAAGATCATCCCTTCCTATCGTCAGCCCGAGCCAAAAGTGGTGCAGAAAGCGTTACTCTGCAGGGTTCTCCTCGATTGGACCGGCTCCCCATCCTTCTCCCAGCTCTCTGACAAGATCGTCCCCGACCCCTTCCTCGATATCTAGTCCATCAAATGTATCGTCGAACCCAAAACCTCCGGTCTGAGAAGACGAAAACTTTGTCGTTCCGCTCCCTCCAAAAGATGCATCAAATGAGTTAGCGAGTAAAAAATCATGGTTCTCGGGAAGAGTACACGCGGTTGCACGGAGAAATTCCAAATTTGAAAGCAGTGTCGATGACGCTGCGGCTTTCCCTTTCGCTTTCATCGATGTGAGGTGATAGTCGCTGTCCGAGTCACATTCGATATTCTTGTCGTCTGTTACTATGAATGTCAAGGACACAAACAATACGTTTGACTTGCAAGACGCACTTCCGAGGTTCAGGTACTCGTCCCAGTTCTGAGGAGTGGGTAACGTCATTGCGCACGGAATCTGGGAAATCACTTACTGCAACCATGGCATCAAATTCCATAGAGAATGCAGCTCTTGGGTCCGCTCGCAGAGTCACCGCAGACAATCTAAGGGGTGATGTGACAAACTAGTTTGGGCATGAGGAACCGCGACTGACTTAACACTCGGTTGCGCCATTTGAAGTTGACCTTCTGGGGATGTCATTGATCGAAACTCGAGTTCGACTCGTTTGAGAGAGTTGAAGCAGGTTGTCACATCTGATATGAAAATTTCTTGTTTCACTGGCCAATTGTTAATACCAATTATGTTTATTCATAAAATATACTACCTCTGTATACGCTGGAAACAGGAGAATGTGACGGTGCCAAAAAGTTGCTAGCCATAGCTACTCACCGAGCGGCCCCAACTAACAAATTGGAAGAGAGGCGGAGGGCGAGGGGCTCCGCTGGCGTGGCGATAAGTTGACACAACTGGGAGATGTCAGCAGTCATCACAGAACGCTTTGGCAGTTTCTTGAACGCGGATTTAGACCCGAGTGTAGCGGCAAGCCTGCGCATATATTTATCAGTCCGCCTCGAACAGCAGAGTGGCAGCAACAAAGTGGTTAATTACCACAGAAGGCCGAAACCGCTGTCCCTCTTTGACAGCAGGTCCGGGGAGAAAAACATGTCGGTTTCGGAGTGCTAGGGCGGAATCAGTGGGCAGGAAGAAAGTTGTTGGAACGTACGGAGGGAAAGAGGGAGGGAGGGAAGGGGAGCAACTTGGTAACTTGTATGCGGACGCGCCTAAAATTGAAAAATGGATTTGAATGGAAGCAGCAGAAAACCAAGCACGAAGCCCGCCAAGACCATCACGGACAGGGCTTAATTGGAAGCAGAAATGGTATATTGTTCCATCGAAACATTGTCACGCCGTTAACCAACGTCTTCCATCAGACCCGACGAGTCTGGCGAACAGCTCATCACGGTTCCGCACCCAGTGGAACTTTTCCTCTCTTTCCTCTCTGCCTATCAACCCCTCCGGAGCCCATGTGATGGTGATGCCTTTCACAAGGCCAGATCTCCTCACGCTACGCAATCGGTCGCAGGGAATAACGAGCCTTGCGTGTATTGCCGTGAGAGGCGTGAAAAACAAGATGGAAGGTGAGAGTGTAATTAGTCCTGGGCAGGAGGCGTGTTGTGCCAAGAATGCTAATCAAGAACGTTCAGCGTAGCATGCAAGGCCGAAAATGGGCATACTATGTTCATCCAGTGTGGCTCCCACGTGATGGTAGCTTTCGCCAGTTTCCCCCGAGGTTAGGTTCCGTGAAGCCTACGAGGCTGAGATGTGTCTGGTACGAATGTCTGTGGGCTAGTATGTACGTACATTGGCCGACAAGAATTGCTTGCTTTCCTCCAGGAACGACACGCAGTGAGCGACCCGTTCACCCCACTTCTTCCGACTTGTGCCATCATGCTCAGACGAGCAGTCCTCTTGGGAGTTAGCATCCGTGCTTGCAGAGGGATTGGATCCAAGATGTGATTGCTTCCTGGGCGAAGTTAAGGCAACATCGTGCCCTGTTGCAATACGTTTAGCGATGAGCTCCATGGCATAATCAGTGTCAGTCGGTGCATCTCTAAACAAGATTGATACTCTGTAAAGTCGACATCAATGCAGTTGTGCGTACGAAATAATGGCACTTGCCGTGTTCTATCTCCCCGCGGAAGAGCTGCGACAACAGGTGTAACATGCCAAAATAGGACACCTCCAAACCAGTAAATTAGTTTGGCAACGTACTGCGCTGGAAGGACAAGTGCCATAAAACCAGCGAAAGTGAAAAGCTTTCAGGGTGTTCAGCGAAACAGACAGCGGCAAGTCGCCGGTGACTTACAAGCAAATAGCGACGGGACACATCTGGGCGACGCCAGGTAAAGATACTGTATACCATGTCAAGTTGAGCACGGCTTCGTAGTCAGATAGGCATTACTTTTTGATCCTCTCGTGAAGATCAGCTAGCTCATTGAGAGCATACAACATATCACGTTTAAAGATTTCTTCCTCGTCAATTTCGACTGGGCGAATAGTTGTGACCATCGACTCATTGAAGGTCATTCAGAGTCATACTTGCGTCTTTCGACCCAGGCTCCGCTTTACTTTCCTTCTCCGATTTGTATAGCTTGAAAAGGTGCCACAGTTCGATGGGCCCAAGTGTAGTGGCGGAAATGCGCTGTTGAACTGCCTCCCAAAACTTGAGTGCCTGCGCAGTCTCTTGGCGTCGTTCCTGCAGTTCTTGAAGGGTCGGGTAGTTGAATAAACGGCGTCGGAAAAGACCAAATACGATCCGGAATACGAGAGCAGGAAGAAGTAGGTCATAAAACCACAGAAACCAGAACATCTTGACAGACGTGAGAAGTAGAGCAGGGCAATCCTCGAATCAAAACTTACTATGCAGTGTCTCAAACTACGCCAGTGATCCTTCCACAACGCAAGCTGCGCAAAATCCGATAAAAATGCTTTATATGGCGGAAACAATGCTACGTAGAGTCTTTGGGTGGTTAAACTCAGACGTTTGAGGGTGAACGCGGGTGAGACACCTGCACCTGGTGGTAAATGCGGCAAGAGATAGTTCTATCGTATTTAGAAGAAGAAAACATCTGGTTCTGAAACGACTCACATACGCAATGTGTTCTGAAAGTGAACGATCAACGGGACGAGGAATCGAAGGTATCCCAGTCGCAGTGTCCAGCTCATCCACTATATGAGATTCCGTAGATCGTGCGCTGGTTACACCGGTGGAAAGCCTGATTTCTGTGACATACTGCGAGGGGTTCAATGTGCCAGCGGTGTGTCCATTTCGAAGTGGAACGTACTGCTGAGAACAAAGACATGAATCGTTCGATCTCTTCTTCGTCATATAGGCGTCGCAATTCAGCCTCGGAAGGAGCCTGAAATTCATGCTCGCGAAGGAGAGGTGCATCTTCAGACATGGATAGCCGCTGTCAAGTCTCACGCATCATGCGCAATTACTGCATGGCCATTGGTGGCAGTGCAGCTGTACTCTATTCGATCATGTGACTGACGCGCTGTTCCTGTTTGTCGTCGCCTCTCTCACCTACAACTCACCTACCACGCGCGAATCGTCAACACGACCATGGCAAATACTGACGCGAAAGAAAGCGGGATACATGCCTGGATGGCCTCAGTGCGAACGTCCATGGCCACCGATCCTTGTCGCCAGCTATTCGAGGACCAGGTTCAGACCCACGCTTTCATATTTCTCGATGATTATCTGGAACATATTCTCGCCGGTCCAAAGCAAGGGTAAGCTCTGGTACTCTCAACTTTTGGATTATGAGTTAGCTTACCGTTTGATAGCCCGATGATTGATCTTGTGAAGACACCAGGTCGCAAAAAGAACATTCTTCGCAGAACCAGAGCGGCTACTATGGCGGCACTAAAAGTGGAAAATGCTACATTATTATCACTAGATGTAAGTTTGCTTCCATTCATCTTGATATCCTCTCATCACGTATCTAGTGCGACACATCTACGAAAGACGTTCCCGTCAATAGCTTTCACAAAGCTTTACTTCAGGCTAAGGAAAGATCCACCCAGGATGCACTAGACACGTCGAAGTCTCCGACTGGTTCACATTCAGCTTCAAATGGATCGACGCAGAGAATGCGCGGACGACCCAAGTCTGTTCAAGTCGCTGACATTCCTCAAGTCACTGCTTCGATTGAACCGGAATTACAGGCTGCGATGCCTCTTCAGCACTATTCTGAGAATCCGACAAGCGAATCTTCAACACCTTTCCCAACTTCTGAACGTGGTACCGAACTATCTGTAATTGCAGAAGGAGACGAGTCACCCGAACGAACCCACGCCGTCACCCTTCCTTCCTTCTCTGCTCTTACTTTCGGCCAAGAAGAAGTGCGTGACACCCTGCCTCGATCTTGTCAAGAAACGCAGGACCCTGCCACCGGGATGGACTCTAAAACCATTCCAACCCTACCACGACTCTCAGGGGGATCCTTCATCAGACGAGCCATATCCAATCTCCTCGCCTGTTAACTCCGATGACCCCATCCCGCTCAATTTTCCTTATGCAGCGCAACCCTCAGAGGCCGGCAATCACACAGAGCCGTTGCCCTCTCGGCCCGCGATCAACTCTCCGAAGGATCGCGAGAGGAACGCGTTCACGGCCCCTCTGCCAGTTATTCCTATATCAAACTCGATCCCGTATACGTTCTCTGTTCCACTAAATGATTCATCACCAAAGGCACTAACTCACAAAAGTGGGGTCGCAGGATTCCCGATGCTCCCTGTGCCATCCCCTTTGCGCAAATCCATGCGTATGGTGCAAGAGGCACTTATCAGTTCCACACTTCCCACCCCCGCGCCTGCTCCCGTGCCGCTTGGCAAGAGGACCTCCTGGTTGATGAAAGCACGGGAGGCCAAGGCAATGGAAGGAACGAGTTCAATCCCTGGCACCTCTGCGGCTGTTACCTCTACAGCTTTCCCCCGAGTATCGACGGCAGTTAAGCGAAAGAGCGGGGAGATGCTCGGTGCACTGGCAGAGCCCGACTGGGATAGGGAACAGCGCAAGCCGAAGGTTGCCAAGTCTACTGACGTGGGCATGATGCCGCTGATCACTAAGCAGACCGAGAAGACCGGTCAACTTGGCCTTCCTTCTGTACAAGGCGAGTCAATCGCTTCGTCTTCCATCGTCGCAGTCACGTCAGTGGACCACTTGGAATCTCATACAATGAATGTTGATGAACAAACCACTCGCCTGAACTCTGCGGGAGAGGGCTTTATCGATCTATTCAAGCGTACTGTCGAGGGACTCGGAGCACGCGCTGGTAAAAGCATGGGCAGGTCGCTTGGTGGTGCGGCGGTAGCTGCACTCGTCGAGGCACGGGCAGCTGCTGAGGCAAAGGTAGCTGAACGGAACAAGGTTGACAGCGAGTCTAGTGATCCCGAGATACTTGGAGGTGATGGTCTCCCCGACCAGGAACTCAACTGGACCCGGACACATTCAGATGACCAATTCTCCTACGTTCCTGCCCCTGGAGCTGAAGGAGCCGAACGTCGACTTAGTCTCTCAGATCTGACCACTACTCCGCCTGAATCGCCCCCATTGAAAGGCAGTTCAGGTTTCGTCAAGCCCGCGGGTCCAGTATTCAACAAGCCGCCACCACCTGTATTCATGCCCCCAGGTTCAAAGCAATTTTCTATTACTTCCGGGCACCCCAAGGAATTTTCATTCAACCGCCCTCCGAGCCAATTTACGCTACCGGTCGCTGTGTCCCTGGGTATTCCTCCCCGGCTCACAACCCCTTCCGATGGCTTGCGTTCCTTTGTTCAAGGAACATCGCAGATGGCCTCACAGCCCTCACAATCCGGCACTTCCTCCGAGCCAATCTTTCACAATCGTGACGGAGGCCCTACGTGGGTTTCCTCCGCGCAAGACACTCAGTACACCATTGATTCGGAACCACGCGAACGCGCAGTGCACAAGTACCGTCGATGACGATGATGATGACAGTTGGCCGCTCGAGGAAAAACTTGCTGCTGCTGAACCAGGATGGAGACCATTTGACTTCAGCAACGTAGATAAAGAAGACACATGGAGTTCGATTCCAACCGAAAGCCCAGGGCCAACTAGAAGCCTTATAGCAGAAAGGAATGGTGACGTGGCGACTTTGTCGGATGATGAAGTCGAGACAAACGGTGAAGAAGCGGAGCGAGAGCAAGAGACTGTCGAGCTCTCGGATGATGAACGTTCTATCGCGGAGGCCAGCGAACTCGCAGAAGGCGCCGTGGCTAATGTCCAGCCTCCGTCATGTAGAGGTGTGTATTTAAATGTTTCCCATTCTCCATTACTCGACGATTGACTCCCGTAATAGCCGAACGCTCGGAGTGCAAGTCAAATGTCAATCGCTTCCGATGCCTCTTCATCTCAGTCTCGAGATGGGTTCTTTATGCAAGCTACCAAACTTGTCAACAGCATGCTTGGGGGCAAGAAGGCTAAACCGGGGCTGAAAAGCTTGCAATTAGCTGCTGCTGCGGCCAAGAGGGTTGGTTGAAATGACTTTTTACATTTTGGTAGTCATTCTCATCACCTGCCTACAGCAACATGAAGAAGCGGACAAGAAGACGCAGCGCCTCAAGGACATGGAGGCGAGGCGCCAGACGGCCATCGCAAAGAAAGCAGAAGCGGAAAAAGCTCGGCTTTTGGAGGAGGAAAGGAAGAGCAAAGAGGAGGTTGAAAAGCGGAAGCGTGAAAGAGAAGAAAATACAGACCGGCGACCGTTGAAACTCCCCACCTCCACTAAGAAGGCTGAGGATGACGCCTCTAAGAAACGAAGGGTCGCATCGGAGACAGAGAAGAAACCGGAGAGCAAGAAGCCGTCTTCGAAAGATAGGAAGGACCTTGTACTCCCTGCAAAGTTGATTGGTACACCCGCCATCAAGCCTGCCACTCAAAAGGGCGCGAGGGCCACTACCACAGCCTTGGTATCGTCCACCGCATATAACGCCACTCAGAACGCCCTGCCAGCCCCATCAGCTAAGCCAGTCATGCCGGAGGCGAAGCCTTTCAAGGTAGTCCCTTCGTCTCTGAAGAAGGCGAAGGCGAAACCTCAAGAAGACGACACGGGCGACAAACTGCCCTCTACCATGGTTCAGTCCCAGATGGCTGCTCGGGCCAAAGCGCAGATGCAGGCCGCTAAGCTACCCACCCCCGAAGTTCCAAGCGAGTCGATCGAGCTTCCAGAGATTAACAGTGAATACTCTGACTCGGGAGATGAAGATCGGGTTCGGACGTTTGATTTACCGGACTGGGCACAGTCTCCGGAGCTCCGCCAGGCGCTCCAGATGCAGAGTACTATGAACCCTGATGATATCTTCGGAGAGATCCGACCATTGCGGATGGAAGAAATGTTCCGAACTAGACAGAGTCGGTTCAGAGCGCGACGAGTTCCGCGAATTGGTCTGGGCCAGACAGGTTGACTGTCGACGAGATTCGCGAGTATGAGCGACGGATGGGCTTCGAGCAGACACAGGTGTCATGAACGACAATATATTTTATATTATATTTTAGGTTATGCGAGTAAGTACCTTGCAAAGTTTTTAATTTTAATTAATCACGTGAGTTGTTTGTTCGTGCTTGGTTAGTAGGACAGCCGTCGGGCATACGTGAACAATTCTGTCATACTGTGTAGGTTTATCATCCCAAACTCTTGTCCATAAAACGATCGTCGTAGACTCTGACACTCATTCTCCTTCTTTTCATCTCTGCTTTCGTCAGCTATGACTTCCTCCTCTTCCTCGTCTCCGGAAATACAGCATGCCCCAACTGCAGATGAACGCTTCTCGTACAAACAGGCCACACACGATGAAGTCCTCGAAGATCTATCAAGGTTTTATTTTCCTGTATTTTCCGTGCTCGTCTCTCACTTTTCTTTAGCCGGTTCCTTCTCAATCTTCCCGACGAAGAGATTTCATCGCTGGAGCGGATTTGCTTTCAGGTGGAGCAAGCGTAAGCCCCTTCTTGGCCGCCTTATGCTTGACCTTCACAGGCTTATGTAAATCAATAGCCATTGGTTCTACGAGGATTTCGTTCGAGAACAAAATCCGAAGTTCCCATCTCTACCGCTCAAGAAGTTCTCCGAGATGCTATTCCATGCTTGCCCTTTATTGCACCAATGGAGTCACGATCACGAACAAGCATTCAACACCTTCATGCAGTATAAAACTAGAGTCCCTGTTTGTGGTGCAATAATGTTGAATGAGACTTGGGAAAAGGTTCGTCTCACACACATCGTGTTTCTCAGCCTTGACACCACTTCCTAATCTAGTGTATCCTTGTCAAAGGGTGGAAGTCTTCATCGGGGTGGGGCTTCCCCAAGGGTAAGATAAATGAGCATGAACCCCCTCATGAATGCGCTATTCGCGAGGTAAGGCATGTCACCTTGTAAAATACATTAACCTTAGCATTTCTCGTAGGTGCTAGAGGAGACGGGCTACAACTTGGCAGGACAGATTAACCCTGCAGATGTAATAGAGATGTCCATAAAAGAACAGCTCATCTCACTATTCATTGTTCCCGGAATCCCAGAGGACTTTCCGTTCAAAACCCGCACCCGGAAGGAGATCAGCGTATGTGCTAATGGTTTCATCAAGAATCCACCATCTGATTGAATCGCCAGCGGATTGAATGGTTCAGGCTAACGGACCTACCCACATGGAAGCGCAATAGGGCCGCTCCTGGCAAATTTTATTTGATCTCGCCATTCATTGCGTATGTTTTCAATGATCATTGTTACAAATCCTTCTGATCGTGTATAAAAGAGCCTTGAAAGGGTTCATCACAGCAAGGAAACCTAGAGCTTTCGACTCAAGGAATCGCAAATCTGTTTCCTATGCATCGGGTAACAGAGGCGCACAAGAATCAAGCTCATCATCTGCTGACACCGGTGAACCACAAACACCTTCACCGCTGCACAACGAGGCCAATCCGGTCAGGAATGACCACGTAATAACGAAACACGGGTCGGACGAGGAAAAGGGTATCCTGGTCGAACCTTTGGACCCACACTTTGCCCGTCTTCTCAACTCACTTTCCATTTCTGCTTCAAGGAGTGTCGATCCGAAACAACCACATGCCAGGGTTGCTATATTGCCAAAAAAGACCTCACCATCCAATCGTTTGCAGACTCCAGACTGGTCCTCTCGTGTTCCCACCTTCAGCGAGACGCTGGTCGACTCTCCGTGTCTTTCCAAGGCCAAACATATCTCAACTCAGGATCCTGACAATCGCGAAAAGCATTCAGACCTCGTACTTTCCAGCGATCTCGAGGTGTCATCGCGAGCGGATCGTGGCTCTAGTGATATATCGCCCGTCGCTACAAACCCCATTGTTGCGTCATCCTCAACGCTAGTCACCGCACGAAAGCCACTTATGTCTTCTCGTCGTAGCTCCAGCATCGCCGATATTTCCCCATACCTTTCCCGGCCAGCTGAAGTGCCCACGTCAGGGAAAAGGCTGAGACAATTGGCACTTCTCGAATCCGTGGTCGACGAGTCTTCCAAGGTGACGCCTACCATACATAGCCGGGATTTACCGGCCCTTCACGGTCCGGATTGCCACCCTCCTGGCTATTCTGCCTCTGTTCCCCCACCAACGTCTCATACTACTCAAGTTAACCTCGGAACCTCCTTGGAACCGGGCACGTCGGTGTCTTCTCTCAGCTCAGCCCGAACCGCAAATTTACCTCTGTTATATTCTTCCCATGAACACCCTATTACAGGGGATCCGTTCCAAATTAGACCTCGCTCTTGCCAACTCAACCATCCTGCTTATCTGGGCGGTGTGAGGAATGAGAATCAAGCACTGCCTTTCTTGGGTGGTCCACCCGGTGTTCTGTCTCCAGCAAACGTATCGGGACGACTTCTACCCACAACTTTTCACCAAACATTTGCTCCAAGCTATTCGACGACCCCCTTGCATCCATCACAGTCAAGCACTGTCCCCTCTATTTATCCCTACATTAGCGCACCCGAGCAAGCTGTATCCAGCGCACACCTTCGATCACTCCGTGCACCTCGTGATACGCATGTAGTGCCTGCAGCACATGCTGTTTTATCTCCGCAGTCCCGGCCAACTCTCCTGTCAAGTAGCGTTCAGTTACTTTCCATACTCAACGGGGACCGCGTCACTGGGGCACATCATCTGTTTCACGTACAGGGCCCCCGTCTACCAGCATTTCAATCCACGCCACGTAGACGTATTCGCGGATACATCTTCGCCAACGTTCACGCATACATTTGCACAACTCTCGCCCATTATATGTGACAGTCTCATCCGCTTCAGTTGTCGACACGCCCAGCCGTCGTCACGTTGATTCTTGTATTTTTTTTCCCCCTCGGTACCGTCTTTCGAGGGCCCTAAGCTATGCTCTGGTTGGTTTTTCCATGGGTCGACTGAGTATTCGAACTTCCCGAGTCTCATCATTTGTTTGAGTATCATAATCATATTTTGCTTCTCTTGCCTCGTCGTTCGTTCTGAATCATCTTCGTATACGACATCCGAACCTACAGTACTAGTATAACAGTGTCACGTTCTGTCAATGCCGTCGCAATACCCACCGTGTAGTTTTGTAGCCCTTCTTCCAGCGATATCCCCACATCGATGCGAGTCCCGGGTGCTCGCCTTTCCATTTCGGGTGATAGCGCAAATGGCACAGCCACGGGTCGTAACTGCTTCAAGTCCGGTTTTTCGCTTTTAGATGGACTTGCACCTTGTGTTCCCTCGCTGTGTTGGCTGACAAGATGCTGAATGGCAGCGGCGTCAAAATTTTTACTGGTACGTTAGATATGGAGGTGGTAATAGCATGCATGACGAATGACGAACAGGCACTAGCCATCCAGAGCTGGCAGAGATCATCGCTCGGCGGTATGGACTTGGACACAGGCGGTCTACACATCCTGAATGAGTTCTAGCCTCGGACTATCTCTTTCAAATGCAGAAATAACCAAGAGCGGGATTGGAGAGACCAACGTCCGGATCGCTGAAAGCGTGCGGGAGAACGACGTATACATCATCAACACGGGGTGCGGGGCGGTGAATACAGCTCTAATGGAACTCTGCATTATGATACATGCCTGCAAGATAGCAAGCGCAAGAAGGATTACCGCGGTATTGCCATTGTTTCCTTATGCCAGGCAAGACAAAAAAGACAAGAGTCGGGCACCGATTTCAGCGAAACTTGTTGCTAACATGATACAAAAGTCGGGCTGCGACCACGTCATCGTGAGCACGGTTCTTGCGGGTTCGCTGATAGGGGAGTGATGACAGTATTGTGACAGACCATGGACCTGCATGCATCACAAATTCAGGGCTTCTTTGATGTGCCAGTGGACAAGTGAGTGAAATGGTTCATAGAGAGTTCATTGGAAGCTGATCACCCGCTTACTGCAGTGTGAGTGCTATGATCTGGATGTAGGGACAGCTGATGTGTTGTGAGATAGCTATATGCAGAGCCTTCGTCGATCCTGTATATCCGGACGAACTTTGATCTGAGCGAGGCGGTGATTGTGTCACCGGATGCAGGGGGAGCGAAGAGGTAAGGGTAGACGGTGTGAAGGGAGTGCGGGCTGACAGGATGTGGGACAGGGCGACGTCTATCGCTGATCGACTTGGGGTGGACTTTGCACTATTCCACAAGGAGCGGAAGAAGGCCAACTCGGTTTCGCGGATGGTGCTGGTCGGACACGTGAAGGACAAGGTTGCGATTCTTGTGGACGATATGGCGGATACGTGCGGGACGCTGTGCTTGGCAGGCACAACACTTGGCGGAGGGGGGGGCGTCAAAGGTGTACGCGATCGTGACGCACGGGATCCTGAGCGGAGATGCGCTGGAGAATGTGGAGAAGAGCGCGCTAGAGAAGCTGATTGTGACGAACACGTTACCGCAGAGGGAGAACCAGGCGCGGTGCAGCAAGATTGAGGTGATCGATATTGGACCTGTGCTCGGGGAGGTGATTAGACGGAGCCATTACGGGGAGAGCGTGTCCAAGCTGTTCCATGAAGTACCGTACTAGTAGCCTCGACCGCTTAGTCATAATGCATTGGTTGGAAGTCTCGCTAACGAGCAAGTTAAGGGCCCATCCCCACTTCCTGGATGTTTTCATAGTCTAGCAGTCCTCGAGGCAATGCTCTGCGTATCATGTTCACATCCTCGAACAATGTCATACAGAGCACTGCCAACTCAAAGAATCATCAAAAGGAGACAGTCACCGTCCTCGGCATACCCGCCGTGTCCATCCAAAACGGAAAACTCCAGGTCGGCGATGCTCGCTCAAGTACGTCCTCCCTTCTCTCCTCCCCTCCCTCGACCAACAAGATATATATACATACAGGCTCCTATCGCACCTACACGCCCATCAAAACCCTCGGCGACGGCTCCTTTGGCACCGTCCTCCTCTGCGATTGGCATGGCACCCTTCCCCCCAATACCCCCCTCTCCCCCATGCAGTGCGGCGGCGGCGCCCGTCCAGAGTGGGCCGGAAAGCGTCTAGTCGCAGTAAAGAGAATGAAAAAGAAGTGGGAGGGCGGTTGGGACGAGTGCAAGAAGCTCAAAGAACTCGAGGTTCGTTTTCCTCCCACTCTCCGTCTCCCCACTCACCCTCCCACCTAGTCTCTCCGCGCAATCCCGTTCCACCCATGCATCATACCCCTCTATGACTTCTTTCTCCTCCCAGATACCAAGGAGCTCTACTTTGTTTTCGAGAGCATGGAGGGAAATCTATATCACCTCGTTAAAGCTCGAAAAGGTCGTTCCCTTGCAGGCGGCCTCGTGGCCTCCATCTTCCGACAAATCGTCTCCGGCCTCCACCACATACATGCTTCTGGTTATTTTCACAGGGACATGAAACCAGAAAATGTTCTCGTCACTACAACTGGACTTTTCGAATACCGCTCTTTATCCCCAGTCGCACCCCCAATCACACCAACAGAGAAGGACGTCGTAGCTATCATCAAACTCGCTGATTTTGGTCTCGCACGAGAGACCGCAAGCTCTCCCCCTTATACCGAATACGTTTCCACCAGGTGGTATCGCGCCCCAGAAGTCTTGCTCCTGAGCAGAGACTACTCTAATCCTGTGGACATGTGGGCGCTCGGCACAATCATGGCGGAACTAATCAATCTCCGTCCGCTCTTTCCGGGCTCGGGCCAAATTGACCAAATACATAGAATTTGCGAGGTTCTTGGTGATCCAGCCGATCATGGCACAGATATCAGGGGTCGTTCCATTGGAGGTGGCAAATGGAGCAAGGGCCTCAGGATGGCAAAGCATGTTGACTTTGTCATCTTTCCCAAGGTGATCCTGGGGAAAAAAAATCTTTGCCTGATGTGTGCTCACCGTTTGTCTCCAGTGTCAACCGAGGGACATATTCTCTTATTTCGACCGCAACGTCCCTCGAAAGCTCGTCGAGTGTATATCAGACCTACTCAAGTATGATCCCGATGCGCGCCTTACCAGCAGGCAATGCCTGGAACATCCATACCTCATCGAAGCATTACCCCAGAATATGCCCCCAATGCCACCTGCTTTGTATGTGCAAACGTTACCCACAACCCCATCAAGGTTACACACGAACGGCGCGCCGTTTATCACACCTTCTGCATCCCCCCGCAGTATCCCACCTTCACATTCCCACAATTCCCTGCCCAGATCCCCATACCACCCCCCATCGAGTCTCCACCCGTCTCACATTCCAGATGCTGCTTCCTCCCACCGTACTGCCTTTGTGCCTTCTATTATTACTCCGACCATTCATACTCCCTGTTCTCATAAAACAACAGAATATGTCAACGACCTCCACATCATTACCCACCCTCCACTTCCGTCGGACGTTGTCGAGGACGTCCGCCCACATGGGTCTTCTGTGTGGCTTTCAAATCATGCTCGATCGGATTCGGACCAGATGGATGTGTCTTCTCCACTGGTTGAAATTCCGGAGGATAACGCATGTATGGACACTCAGACAACGGCGATTTCATCCCCGATGGCTGGACAAATACCTCCACACGACACTAACCACACCTCTGTCAGCAAGCTCAGCCGATTTGGATCCCTTGGGTTTGTCAAGAAGAACTCAAGATGGGGTCTCGGTGTGTTTGGTCACGGAGAGAAGACACATCAACAGTGCTTACCCCCTGTGGATGAGGTTCCTGGATCGAGTTCGACTCCCTCTCTCAAGCGTGCACAGTCTACGAACTCTGATAGTCTTTCTGTCACCGATGTTTCACCGGCCAACACCCGTAAGGATGCGAAGGCTATCAAAAGGGAGGCCGAACGGTTACAACTCGAAGCGGAGAAGCAGCGTCGCGCGCTTGCGGAGCGGTCACACAAGGAGCAGGCCCGTGCTGTCATGCAGAAGCGTAATCAGATGCTCATGCAAACTCCTGTGGGAAACGAGTTGGAGTGGAAGTGGACGCATTCGGGTAGCCTGCTAAGCATCAACCAGCGTCCAAATTACGGTGATTTGGACAAGGGAAAGCGATCAGCGTCCGGCCCCATACGGCAAAACCAGAACTGTACCAAGATATCCTCGCCTACATTGAATGCAGGCCTCCGGACGATATCTTAAACCCCCAGATACGAACCTACCTTCGAGTGATCGCTGGTTACCCAGAGACGAACGCCTGAGCAAGGTTCGTCGTAGAGACTTCGATGATGACCATTCCATGTCATCGTCGGATATACACAGCACAGGGAGGATGTCAGCCATATCATCTGCAACAGTGGACAGTGATCCTGGCCCCGCGCGTGTTCGGCGACCGACTGTCTACGGTATCAACCGGATGACATCTACGTCCTCGTTGAGGACGGGCAGAACATCATATGATGACTTCCCTACCTCCGCACGATCATCAAATTCGATATCGCTAGATCACCAATTCAACGAGTTCACTATCCGTGCTTCTGTTGATACCACCTCTTCGGTTTCGGGTACCTCCTCACCGCCACCAATCAACCTTTTGTCTCTCTCCCCATCACCCAGCTCCTGGATGCACTCCCACAATTCCCATGAATCCGCCAGTCCTTATATGGTCCCTCCCCTTATCCAGTATCCCTCTTCATCCCATAAATCGTACGAGTGCAATGGTCAGCTATACGGTCACCCGCCAATTGACCCACATGCCACGATAAATCCGATATTCAAAGTGGTATGTAAATGTACCTCCTTTTGGTTCCTGTCTGACAGTCGTCGTTCCACTCAGACACCGCTCCCGACGTCTCCGAGCGACCACCTTTCATCTCCACACACACTCCCACCTTTCTCACACCTGGAAGCCGTGGCAGAAGGGGAGTATCCTCCACTCTCCCCCATGTCTTTCCATTCACCAGAGGATGAATGACATGACATCCTCCCTCACCCTCCTTTGAAGCTCTTTATTGTCTGCAATTTTGTCAGGAACGTTCATTTTTATCAGATATCAATGCGTTCATTGCTACAATCTCCATACTTCCAATCTCCATACTTCTCTCGCACTTTCCCACCTGCAACCTATCGTCATTCCCTGCACCCATCCCCAAATCTAGCTGACCTCCTGGCGAACCATGGGCGCCGCCCTCTGTGATCCGTAGTACTACCCTTTTGGCCTTAGTTCTCCCTTACTTATTACACTTACTGGCATTTTAGTAGCATATTTACTCTCCTTGGGCCTTGTAGAGCGTTGAGTTGTACTTTTACCCATTTGCAATAAACTTATCACGCAGTCGACACTAATTTCCGTGTTGTGTTGTTTCTGATGTATATTTTGTACATATAACTGCTTGTCTAATGTCGAACTGTTCAATGTTCGTGTCCGTGCGGAGCCTGCTCAAACCGGAGGCCACTGGCAGGCTGATAAGGCCCAACCCATGTAAAAGACAATTGTTCGATGACATACCAGTATCTAGAAAGCAAGTCTTAGCATCAGGCCAGCGTGAGATGGAATGAGCAATGAAATACGTACCCGCATGGCTGAGGACCAGGTTGATCCTTGATTCATGTCAGCAAAATGGCACATCACACACAAGGAAACGCATGCGAACTAGGTTAATGAAGATTTTGGGATGACCGAGAGAGCCTCCTCCTAACCAACAGGTGAGCACTACCAGAAAAAAAAAAGTATGTTTACTCACCACCGTCACAGACAGCCTTTCGGCCGTGAACAACTCTGACCGGTTCGTTGGCAATCAACTCCATAGCGCTCAGTGGGTTTGGCTGAAGCTCCATGAATGTCTGTTCAAAGCGAGGGCTCGAACGAGACACGGGCCGAGGCTTCTCACTGGTCGACTGCGGCGCGACGCTCGACTCGGAAGCAGGAGCTGGTGGTGTGGGTGTACCTGCAGCGGTGGACGACGCCCTTGCTAGTGTTTTCAGCGTAGAGAATCTTGAAACGACCCGACGGCTTAGCATGCTGGTAGACTTGTCGTGGTCGATGTCTAACTCTCGGGCACACCGGAAAGTTGTACGGTAAACTTTGACTCAAAATGGAAATTCTGCATTATCTACACATGCGTTTACATGTACGTCCTTTAGTCCATTTCCTCTATTTCAATGTCGTCCGAGTCGTTCCACTCAACCCCTTCCATTCCGACGTTTGCATCGTGATTAGGTATAACAACCAATCTGTTACGAGGCCCATCAAATCTAACTTTGGCGGTTTCACCATCACGGATGGAGTCGGAGAGCAACAAGATGGACAAGGGGTTTAGAACTTCGCTTTGGATCGCGCGGTTCAGGGGACGAGCACCGTAGGTCGGTGAGTAACCAATAGACACGAGATATTGCTTCGCCTCAGCATCAACATCCAGGACAATGTGTCGGTCCGCTAGCCTGCCTTCAACTTCCTTCAGCCGGAGATCTACGATCTTGAGTATGTTGCTCCTCGAGAGCATACGCTGTTAAAGTCCGGTAGGATTCAGTTGCCGTACAATGAAGATATGTCCATACTTACATATATAACAATCTCATCAATGCGATTGACGAATTCCGGAGGAAAATGTGCTTGAATGGCACCCATGACTAGTTGCCTCGTGCGCTCGCTAATCGGGACCTTCAGCCATGTCACCGAGGAAGGCAGCACCAAGGTTGGAAGTCATGATGATAACGGTGTTGCGGAAGTCAACGACGCGGCCTTGGCCATCCGTGAGACGACCATCATCGAGGACTTGTAGGAAAAGAGTCACGAATTCGTGAGCCGCCTTTTCAATTTCGTCGATGAGGACAATACAATATGGCTTGCGCCGAACGTATTCGGTCAGTTGACCGCCCGATTCAGTGGCCAACGTATCCTGGAGGTGCTCCAATGAGACGCGCGATTGCATGCTTCTCAGAGTATTCAGATCCATCAATTCGAATCATGGCGTCCGGAGAGTCAAAAAGCAATGCTGCGAGCTAATCAAATCGCGCGTCAATTCCCTACCGATGACCCATGTAGAAATGAGCTCACTGTTTTACTTAACAGCGTTTTGCCAGTTCCGGAGGGGCCGCTCATCAGAAAACTAGCAATGGGCCGATCGGCATTCGTGAGCCCACTGCGAGATAGCCTGATTGCGTTTGCTACTGCTTTGACAGCTTCAGGTTGACCAACAACCGAGTCGGCAAGAATTTTCTCCATGTGCAGCAACTTTTCCTTCTCTGTTGACATGAGCCTCGTCACCGGGATGGATGTCCATCGAGCAACGATTTCGGCGATATGTTCCGGAGTAACAGTATCAGAACTAATATATCCACTGGCTTCTTCTTCCTTCTTTTTCCGAGCTTGAAGCTGATCAAGTCGGCTCTGCAGTTCAGGAAGAGCATAGTAGCGAAGATCTGAAGCGGTTTGAAGGTCATGTCTATGGAAACGCATCAATGCCGCTGACCAACCCTACTTTCAGAAAAAGTGTTTACCTTCTTTCGGCATCGTCAGCTTTTGCCTTGAGTTCATCAATCCTCTTGCGAACGTTATTGATCTCATCACCTCGCTCCTTTTCAGCTTCGTAGGCAGCTTTGAGTGGTTGGAGTTCATCGTCAATCTCTCCCATTGCTTTGCGGGCAGAAGCGAGACGATTCTTGCTTGCTTGGTCCTTCTCTCTCTCCAATGCATGGATTTCTACCTCGAGTTGTAGCCTCTGATGCTGCAGCTTATCAATGGCTTCCGGAGCTGTTTCGCGAGCCACTCGTACGCTATAGGCAGGTGAGAATACTTGCGGATAACTAAAGTACCAGTAGAGCTTACCTCGCACAGGCCTCGTCAACGAGATCTATCGCAGCATCAGGTAACCTCCTTGATGTCAAGTAACGATGAGCAAGGGTTGCCGCAGATATCAAAGCCCCATCGAGTACCCTGACGCCATGATGTACTTCGTATTTCTCTCGTATTCCTCGCAATATGTTGATCGTCTCCGGAACCGTGGGTTCATTGATGAGCACCTGGGCAAACCTTCGCTCAAGTGCCGCATCAGTTTCAATATACTTTCTGTATTCTGAAAGTGTTGTAGCACCGATGCAATGGAGCTTGCCCCTGGCCAGAAGAGGTTTGAAAAGGTTAGCGGCATCCATGCCGCCACCTTCAGCATCCTCTCCCCGCCATGATGAGATGTAACTCGTCAATGAAAAGGATAATGGGGGTTCCGTCGTCGGATGCCTTTTCAACCTCATGAAGAACGCTTTTGACCCGTTCTTCGTATTCTCCTTTGTACTTGGCTCCAGCCATCAGAGCACCCATATCTAGAGAGAAGAGTCGCCCAATGAGAGACGCCGGGACATCTCGGTTGAGGATGCGCTGGGCAAGACCTTCAGGCAATGGAGGTCTTCCCAACACCAGGTTCACCAATGAGAACAGGGTTGTTCTTCGTTCTGTGGGATATATAGAATCAATGGGCGTCGCGATGATACCCTGGCCAAGGGACGACACCTTCTACACAAAATTCGGACGACTCTTCTGATTTCATCATCTCTTCCAATGACGGGGTCAATCTTGCCTTCTTGAGCTAGTGCAGTCAGGTCAATGGCATACTTTTGCAGGGCATCAAAGCCATCTTCGGCACTTTTGCTCTCGATGTGCCTGTCCCCTCGAACTTGTTGAATAGTGGTTCTTAGAACTGGTTCAGTAAGCCCAACTTCCTTGATAACAGATGCAATGGACGGGTCCTTTATGAGGGCAAGGAGAAGATGATCCTGAGCAAGATATGAATCGCGCATAGTTTTCTGCTGTTCTTGTGCTTCATGCAAGACCTTGAGAGCAGCTGAGCTCAACGTGATGTCATCGGGGGTCGGTGACTGAGAGGGAAGTCGGACGATGAGTTTTTGCAAACCACGACTGATGAGTGTCTAATGCGAGTGCATCGGTGAATAAGAACTGAGCGACGTTTAGGCTACTGACTGGATCACCTCCCGCTCGCTGGATTACAGACGCAAAAAGGGGTGGAGACGAGCCTCTTGATCCTGGTATAACAGACCCGGGAGCTCGGCCATCGTTGAGAAGAACGAATGCGAGGTGTACCGGATAGACTAGTAGTAAGAGAGTGTTAACTGCCATTGTCTAACGGGAACTTGAAGTCGATCACCTTGCACGTTTGAATAGTCTTTGGCAAGCTGGATAGCAGCAGTGAGCGACTGCTTTGTCTTGTCCGTGAAATTATCCACGTTCATGGTTAGATTGTTAGATCGACCCTAAGAGAAAGGGGCGTAACTTACATCCTGCGTCACGGACTCGTCACGGACTCCCAGATGAAGTTCAACACTTCTTGGCCAGCAGATTCAGTCGAGTTTTGTCCCCACGACGGCTCGCAAGATGTCTTTGTCTGTGGCACATATAACTTGGAGTCCACCCAGACAAGGGATTCAATTGACGATGACACGGAAATGCCATCAAAGACCATTCAGCAACGACGAGGCAAATGTCTAGTTTTTCGACTGTCATCTGCCGATGGGACTGCCTTGTGAGTTCAAATTCTATCCCCTACCGAGGTTCCCTTACAGTATATATCAGTTCCCAACTCCAAGAAATCGATCTGCCAGCGGTGCTTGACATGAAATGGTGACTTATCATGTTCGCGCAGACGGACCCTGGGCCAATCACCCACATGCTCAGGTGTCACAGATCATCCACAAGTACGCCAGGTCTTGGGCATCGCTGATTCTGAAGGGAACATATCTCTGCATGAATGGCTGGCTCACGAGGTGTCTATCGCCCATTCATCCGCATAGTTGTGATGATTGAGCGTTGACTAGAACAGGTTGGCCTTGCTCCAACGACTATCGTGCGCACCGGAGGATGTCCTATGCCTTTCCATTGACTGGTCAAACCGTCGCTATCCAACAACGTGCGGGCGAGCCTTTCTCACCGACATTTTGCGTGAAGATGACGGAACGTTACGACAGCGGCCTTGGAAATCTGATCGTATCATTGTCAGACGGGACGTTGTCCCTCCTCAGGCCATGTTCCCAAGGAGAACTTGTTGTTTCCAACAGCTGGCATGCCCATGATCACGAGCCATGGGTCGCGGCGTGGAATTACTGGAATAATTCCGTAATTTACTCGGGTAACGACTTTTACTACCATCACGATTTCTGGTCATGATTTTGATCCCTCGAACCAGGCGGGGATGATCTCCAAATGAAAGGCTGGGACGAGCGACAGGGTTTTAACCAGCCCATCTTTGTTAATAAACGGTACGCAACGGTAAAACCACTATTACATTCAGAAAGTTGAGCAATGGTGGTGCAGGTTTGATGCGGGGGTGACTACAATTCAAAGCCACCCGCACATAGAACACTTGATTGCTGTGGGAAGGTAGGTTGCGTTCACGAAGCTTGAGCCAAAAAAAAAAATAACGCTGGTGCAGCTATGACAGCAAAGTTCGGCTTTTTGACGCACGGAAGCCCTTGAGACCGCTAACAGATGCGGACGTCGGTGGTGGGGCTTGGCGTGTAAAGTGGCATCCGTCAGTAGAGCGCAAATATGACCTCCTTGTCGCGTGCATGCACGACGGCTTCAAGGTTGTCCGCTTTCACGCTTCGCGGAATAGCTCGGAAGAAAGTTTATTTGCGGGTGACACCAGTCATGAGATAACGAAACGATTTGACCAACACGAGTCTCTCGCTTACGGGGATTGACTGGTCTTTTCAAGGTGAAGGCGACACCTTGATTGCCAGTTGTTCATTTTATGATTGTGCGCTACACCTCTGGAGTGGGTGATTGGATTTGTCATGGTCACATTCATCACTATCATTACCGCCTGCGTGTAGTGAGAATTATCTCTGGCCAGCAGGAATCAATCAATCCTTGTGATCAGCAAGTGGAGGAGTGGAGGGTTCCACGGGCGTGGGAGGGCATGTAACGATTTTTTTTTTCCAAAATCCAGCATTGGGTCCTCTCATCACGAAAGCCAACGTCCATCTCAATAGTCCTCTTAACGACTCCGGGTGGTGAACAGAGAACGTCAGGAAGGATGCCAAAGATACAATAAATGTTAGGCTGCACCAGTTGTTTCAGGAGTGGAAAGTTCAGAAAGGTGTGGACTCACCATTCCGCAAACTGTGCCACTGGATGCCTACTGCGCAACCATTTTTCCGGTATGGAAGCTCTTAAAGCTCTAGGCAGAACGTAGAGTGCCACCTCCCTTCTCCGCCTCGCATCCTCGATCCAGATACTCATCCCACATACAAGCGAGCCAGCGAGAGTGCCGCCGTAGGGACCGTCCCAGACGTCGTGCGAAATCTTGGGGAAGAGCCGAGCTAGCACGAGAGTGCGTGTAAAGCAGACTGTGAACCAGCACGAGGAAATGAACGTTGAAAGAAAGGTCGCACTTCGGATGGCGGATAGAAGAGTGGATAAAGCAAGATGGGGACGTATGATCGAGCTAGGTTTGGTAAGTAGAATTGGAAGGAAATGGACCTGAAACATCATGGACCCGGTTGAGATATGAAGCCATACGAACGGGAGCAGACTTACGGGTAGATAGAGGGCAAGTGCTTGAGCGAACACATATACGGTTCTGATAGCGGTATTGGCGACGCAATCATTCTGAAGCCCGAACGATGCACCGATGCCGCCGTGCACAAGTTCGCAGGGCATCCCTCCTATACCGCTCCGCCCCTCAACTCCCAGCTGTTTCCACGTATCGTTGGCAAAATTGCCCCCGTAGGCAGGGAGGACAGCTGGGTCAGCCCATGATGAGGAACGTCCGAGTTCCTCGGCCAGGGAGCCAACGATGTCATGTCTCGACCCGCGAGTATATGACCACGTGCCTTCTCGGAGAGCGCGGAGGACCTCCAACAATCTCTTATCAACGTTGGCAAGGGAATTTATCCTGTCGCGGGGAGGAACATGATGTCGGTTATGCGGAGTACATTACAGAAGCATACCATTTGACAAAGGTTGGAGGTAACCTTGAATCATGTATCGTTAGTCAAGCCACAAACCAAGTAAAAGTAATTACCTCTGAGGTTGATAGATGAAGCACCACATGATCCTTTGGCGTAAGAATAAACGATCCACACGCTGCGGACACAGAAGGATGTACCATCACGCACCTTGCGGAACCGGCCCAGAAAACAAATGTATCCAAGTGCATCGCAACTTTGTTTTGCCACTGCTTGGCGAGGCTTTCGGACTGCTTGTCGAGAAACCTGGTATCCGGCGGTGTGGAGGATGCTCGTGATGCTACAACATTGCATAAAGGGGCCTGAACCTGTCGTGCAGCAATCTCTCGTCCCTTGCGAAGGAGGAGCACCTGTACCGACGCGTCAAGTGCGCGAACGAAGAACAGTAAACTGAGGTCCAAGGTGGGGGAGACTGTTCCAGGCCGGCGATACCTTTTCCATCGCAAAAGGATGATCGCAAATGTCGAGGAGAGTGCGTTTGCCAGAAAAGTTCTTTGGTAGAGCGATAACTTGGAGTTGATATAGTGTAACAAGGCCCAGGTATGTCGATGCTCCAAAACGTTCCAGAGTCGTTGCAGGGCTGCGCCGCCCCCAACAGCGGTTGTAATGGCCGAGGCGAACCCAGTCGGCCGCAACTCCTTCGACAGTGCGCGCCAAAGGACACGTACATGCGTCGTGAAGCTTTTCGGACGAAGAACTAATGCGAAAATGGCTGGTAGCAACACGGGACTGAGGGATAGACAAAGGCAGAGTGAAAAAGTGCGCAGCGCTATCTGCAGGGATGGCCAGGATCATCTGAGATGTTTTGTATGATTGCGGCGAATGACGCTTTCCATGGCAGTGTCGGCTTGGATGGGGACGAGGGCGGCATGGACTACCCAACTACAGGGTGCGAGCCAAATACATATGACACGAACGCTTCATGTGATTACCACCTGAACTTTTTCAAAAGATGCATACTCATTCAAACAGCAAGTATATAAATACAAAACATGCCGATTGCCAGATATACTTACTCAGTCCTTATCCAAGCATCCGTGCAGGTCGTCGGCGTAGCTCCAGAAGTCGACGTCAGCCGACGAAAAGGGACGACCGAGACAGTTCTCGAGGTCTTTTACCAACCCGGACCGTCTCACTAGATCGACAAACTGGGCGCGCGAGTCTGGAAATACAAAGGAGTGGAGGATAGCCTCTCCCTGGCCGAATGCGTGTTCTAGTCAGTCTAAGAGGAACCAGGGAGCACACGTACATGGTTCCAAAGGATAGTGGTCAGATGCACGAGCGGAGGGGGGTTCCCCTCGGGAACGACATCCGAGAGACGTTTTTCAAGAGGATTTCGCGAGGATGGGGGCAGAGGGTTGGTCTGCTTGGCCTTTCCCTTGATGTCGTGTGTGCGTGCATAGGGACCAAGCCACATTCGCCAGAGTTCGAGTTTACGGCCGTCGCGTCCGAGTTGCCTGAGCAGGCGACGAACGTATTGCCAATCTTGATCGCTTCCGTCCCATGCATAGTGATCCACGTCGACGAGGGAGAGTTTGGACGTGGACGGAACGAGAGACGGCGAGGAAAGGATGGGAGTCTGGTTGCCACTGGAGACCACGTTGTTTGCAAGGGTCTGGCTTGGGGGGCGGCGCATCATGAGCCTGACCCAGCGCCTGCGTCTGACCCAGGCGCCGGCACTGAAGTTTCCGATTTTGGCGTGCCAGTGATTTTGACGGAATGACCAGTTGTATTCGAAACCGTCGTGCTGTACCTCGCCGAGATCCATTCGCATGTCGATCATCCAAGCGCCGGAGACCCAGCGCCATATTCCGTCTGGGAGGGGGTAGTTGTCGAGGGAGAGATGTGGGTGGCGTGCACGGGGGTTGTGGTTGTGAGGTATGGTGAATGGTTGTGGATCGGACGGGAAGAGGGAGAGAGAAGAGTAGAAGGGTGTTGAGAAGAGGGTGATTCTAGGTGGTTGTCAGCGAGGAAGAGGAGAGGGAATGGATGACGGACCCCCTCTGGTTTTCGTAGAGAATGGCCCAGCGATATATATCTTTGCTGTCATTGGGGTGAGGGAGGTGGGCGTCGTGGATTTGTATGTCTTGTGTGGTGTCGTCCGAGTCAGCTGGGGGGACAAGGGGGAGGATGTTTACGGTTGATGTACGGGATGGAAGAGAGGAGAAGTGAGGAAAGGGAGACTTTTGGAGAAGACGACGACGAGCAGGGTCTGCGGCGGAGGGGTCATCGGCGCACATGTGTTGAGGGAGAGACATGTCGAACGAAAGAAGTAACGGCTGACTCTCATGAACATGTTCCACCAGGTCGGCAAAGTTTGGGCACGTCGGCAAGTGGCGGGACTGGCGCAGCGACGGGGATACGGAGTGGGAGCGAGGAGATGCCCGTCATGCGGGTCGAGACTGTCCACAGCGTTGCCGGTCTGTCCTGGATGCAGGTATGTTTGGGGGCTGGAAGAGTCGATCACACACCACGAGCTGCTCGGGCTGCCATACGGGCCGAACCCATTCGTGGTCGACAGGGGAGAGCTGAAGCGGCGGTTTCTAGAGGCACAACGACTGTGTCACCCCGACGGGTGGGCGACGAGGAGCGGGGTACGCTAGTCTAGTCTAGTGCGTACGCCAACTAACAAGGTACTACAGAGAGACAAGGACGCGGCTGCGGCAGTGTCCAACGCGGTGAACAGGGCCTACCAGACGCTGTTATCGCCGATGGAGCGTATTGGGTACGTGCTGGGACGGAACGGGAACGAGGTGGGCGAGGGGGAGCAGGTGGAAGACATGGGGCTGATCATGGAGGTGATGGAGGCGAGGGAGGCGATCGAGCAGAGTGAGGGTGAAGTGCTCGTGGAGCTCAGGGAGGCGAATGATGGCGAGTATTATGACCTGAGTTGTGTCGGGTGTCGTGCTGAGTGTTTGCAGCCAAGGTCAAGGGCGCGTTGGGGGAGATCGAGGCAGCTGTCGGTGTGGAGGACTGGACGGGGGCGAAGAGGTGGGCGGTGCGACTCAAGTATCTGCTCGCCATCGGAGACGCGCTCGAGCAGCGTGCGGGAAATGCCGAGTGGTAGTCTTTTATTTTACATCACCACCCATGTATCGACGTTGCTTGTCGACGATGGCCCAGCGCTCCTCGTCAAAGCGGCCTTTTACCGCCTCAGCTAGTCTCTCTAGACCGGGAAAACTACAAAAGAAGCTACCGACACTACACGGTCCACTCCACGACGCGCGCTACGTTCAAGACACCCACCTCCAAGCCCGTACCCCACTCAAACCCTCCCTCCTCGACAACCCAAAGTCCCCCGTAGCCAACTTGGCCGCTGCCTTGGCCATCCCCCTCAACTACCAGTTCTCCGATCTCTTCGACCCCGCCGCCAATCGTCGCGTCGTCCGGTCCGTCCTGCTCCTCTTCCTCTCTCCCCGCTCACCCCATTCACAGCTGCTCCCTTCTTCTCGATACCGTCCCTCCAATCACCTGCCATCGGCGACCACACAGATAAAAAGTCCGCAGAGCGTCTCTGTGCTCTTTCCACACTCTACCAGCTCCATGGCCTCGGTCTCGTCAGTGCTCTTCATTCTCTCCCGCACCCTACCACTCACCCGTCTCTAGCTCGACAAGCCTTCCAAGTCTGCCTCCCCTCTCCCTACTCCCCCGCTCCAAGTCACCCTGTCCGACAGTTCCGTCGTCTCTTATGAGCGTGCACGCAGCTTCATGGACTACTACTGTCGCCTCTACGGCTTCTCCAAACCAGACATTGACTATCAGCAGCTCCATGTCAAACACGCCAATCCTCCTTGGGAAGCAGTCATGTCCGTCGACGGTCGTCGCATTGGCATGGGTACTGCCTCTAACAAGAAAAGCGCTCAAGTTCAGTGCTACCTCGACGTCGCCCACTATATCGAGAACTGCGATCCTGATCTTTGGAAGCGCTACCTCGCAGCCGTCAAGTCTGGAAAGGACCTTGGCCTCGCATCAAAGGTCGCTCTTTCCATCAGCGTTGCCCTCGCCGACGACATCGTAGACCTTTGCTCCGATATCAAGCGGACCGTGCTCTACAGGAACAGGCCTGCTTCAAATCAACCCTACAGTGCTGTCCCTCCCCGTCCTCCTTCCTATCCTCGTCACTATCCCCATCACCCCGATGCCACCAAGTCTGCAGATCTCGACAGGAGACGCCAGGCCTATCTCCACGATCCAACACATGAAAAAATGCGTTCCACCCGCGCAGCTCTACCCATCTACTCCCGTGCTCGCGAGCTTCTCTCCCACATATCCAACAATGACGTCACCATCTGCATGGCAGCTACTGGTTCCGGCAAGACCACACAAGTCCCTCAGTTTATCCTGGACGACTATATTGATCGCGGTCAAGGCGCACACTGCAACATCATTTGCACCCAACCTCGTCGTCTCGCTGCTCTCAGTGTTGCCGACCGTGTCGCAAAGGAGCGAGGCGAGCAAGTCGGAAGAGGTTCTGTCGGTTACAGCGTTCGTTTCGAGTCAAAACCCCCTGAAGATCATGGTTCCATCACTTTTTGCACCATCGGTGTCTTGCTCAGACGTCTCCAGTCTGCCATGTCAGAGGGTGGCCTCGTAGCCGCCAAAATCGACCAAGTCACCCATATCCTGGTCGACGAAGTACACGAACGCGACGTCGACACCGATCTCCTCCTTGTCGTGCTCAAACGCCTCATGGAGGATCGCAAGGCACGCAACCTCCCTCTCAAAGTCGTGCTCATGAGCGCAACTATCGATCCACGTCTGTTCCAAGACTACTTTCCTGACACCTCCCATAACAAGGCTACCGTGGTCGAAGTTCCCGGTCGTACCTATCCAGTCTCCAGACATTTTTTGGCGGACTTTATCGGTGACATCAAGGTGCGACCCCAGCTTGCTGGGTGTTTGACGACGAATCCGTCTCCAAGTACCTTGCCCGGGAAGAGACATATGCCCAGCACAATCATACCGTCTCTTCGTCCCCTCCACCGTCGCCCCTGTCCGATGACGAACTAGAACTGCCTGCCCCTCTTGTAGCTGCCACTATCTCCCACGTCCTCCAACAGTCTGATTCCGGTCATGTCCTCGTATTTATGCCAGGATGGGAAGAAATCTCGTCCGTCCAACGACTCTTACTGGATGGGAGGCTCCCGCTCGATTTCGGCGATCAAACAAAGTACACTATTCATGTCCTACACTCGACGATACCCCTTTCCGAACAACAAGTTATTTTCGATCCCCCTCCCAATGGTGTCCGTCGTGTCATCCTGGCGACCAACATTGCCGAGACCTCGGTTACGATTCCAGACGTTGTCTATGTCATCGACACCGCCAAAATCAAGGAGTTGCGGTTTGACCCCGATCGCCATATATCCTCCCTCGTCTCGGCATGGGTCGGCTCGTCAAATCTCAATCAGAGGGCCGGACGCGCAGGCAGGCATCGCCCTGGAGAGTATTTTGGTCTCTTGAGCAAGACTCGCGCTGCAAATCTCCATCCACATCAGACAGTCGAGATGAAACGTGTAGACTTGAGCAATGTCGTTATGCATGTCAAGGCCTTGAGCTTCCCTGGAATGGAGGTCGAGGAAGTTCTCGCAGCCACAATCGAACCCCCTGCCGCCGACCGCGTCGCAGCAGCGATGAAAGCCCTTCAGATGGTTGGCGCGTTGGACCATCGCAAGAATCTGACATCGCTTGGTCGCGTCCTTCTCCAACTACCAATAGATGTACAGATGGGCCGTTTGGTCCTGTATGGCGTCTTCTTCCGTTGTCTCGACAAAGCATTGACTCTTGCCGCAATCCTCACAAACCGAGATCCCTTCTTTTCCCCTCTACATCTCAGAGCGGAGGCGGCCGCCGTCAAGGCTGCATGGTCGCCAAGGGAGTTCAGGTCCGACGCATTGACGATACTGAACGCTTACGATGCGTGGCACGAGATGTACCGCAATGGCGAACACGCCCGGGCGTCCCGGTTCTGCTCTGACAATTTTCTCTCCAAGTCAACGCTGGTACTGATTACCAGAATTCGAAGGCACCTCCTGCAATCCCTATATCAAGCAGGAGTTATCGACGCGGCTGAGGGTGGCGTCTATGGTCGAACACGCGACCGTGAATGGACGGTACAGCCAGCGCTCAATACCAATGCGCATTCCCTCCCCTTGCTTGCTGCTCTCGTTGCTGTTGCAACCCAACCCAAGTTTGCTGTCCGGACGGGCGAGATGACCTTGCGCACCCAGCACGACAAGGTCTGGTCTTTCCTTTGATATCGCTGCGCATGACCACTGATTGGACCTCGTAGACGACCTTCATTCATCCGAGCAGTGTGAATCACCGCAAGCACATTAGACCGTCCGAGGATGACGCCTCTCAGCTACAGGGAGAGAAGCAAATATATGCCTACTCGGAGAAACGGCAGAATTTCACCGTCGCAGGCCAGACCCCGCAAACGTACCTCATCAACACAACACGTCTCGACCCTATGACCTATTTGTTATTTGGTGCAAACGATATACGAGTCACCGAACGCGGCCTTGAATGTGATGAATGGTTGCCCATCGTTGGAAACCTGGATGTTCTGGATGATATTCAGCACCTGAAGACCATGACGGGGGTCTGCATGTTACGGGTATTCGAAGGTATTCACATGAGCAAGATGCGCACTGGGTCTCACCCTGGGGGCATACCTCCACGCGAAGACGAGGCTGGTGAAGAAACGCTGAACGAAGACTTTTCTCTGTCTCCACGGGAATTATCAGATCTAGATTCAATCACGCGGGATATCGTGCGGATACTGAATCGTTACAGCAACGAGCGGATGTCTTCACGGTCGGCGACCAGTTCTCGTAATGTGACGCCAATGGCGTCGCCCGCATTTTCCACCGGCAGACTACCAGGATCGAGGTCTGGATACTCGACACCGTTTGGTGCTGGTTCCACATACAACTCACGACCCGGCACTCCAAGTCGGCTCTCGCGTAGCTTTTATTCATAATTAGACTGGCATCGCAGACAGCATCATTATAGCATATTCCTACCTGGGTCACAATTTTCATGTTTGTTTATTGTAGTATAACTGGTAATGAGTGGTCGAAAAGGGGCTTCTCTTTTTGGAAATGATCTACATGATTTTGCGGGATTCCGTCTCGCCGCGTCCTGAGAGTTGTTGGACTTGGTACTCGTCGGATGTAGTACATTCGGACAGGTGAGCCAGGTCGATTATCCTGTAGGTCACTGGCATGCTAGTACCATGACCTTACTGATGTCTTTTCATGCCATTTGGAGAAGGTCTGTACTCAGCCGTGACTCGGATTTGTTTCCCCAGCTACCCAGCACGGATGATGGTGAGAATCTGCACTGCTGTGGGCTTGTACAACATGAGTCATGTTTTGCATGTCCACACAGTATGGACAAACGATGTGGTGATGCGTGTCCAGACGAACGGGCATTTGATGTCAAAGCAAGTTTATGCGCTCGTGGCTTTACTTTCCACATCTCTTGTGACTAGTCGAAGGGTTTACTGGTGTGGACATGAATTCGAAGCTCGCTTGCGCAACCGTTCCTGACATGTCGCTATTCACAGCCCGATTCTTATCAAATATAGTGAGTAGCACATCATATGTCGTCCATAATCAGACTCCTCCACGCACGCTTTGATGGTCCACAGTCGGGCCCCTCAGCCGGTTATATAAAGCCAGTCCTCTGCCATGGCGTTCTCCATCACATCTATCACTTTGATAGTTTGCGATAGCATCTCTCGTCACAACTCATCTATTTTTCTTGTCTTGTCAACCCTATCCTCTTCTCTGTTCATCTTGCCCATATCTTTTCATCATGACTAAGTTCAAGCGTGTTCTCTCCCGGTTCCTTCGCCCAAAATCCCACAAACAGCGCCGTCAGCGTGGTGCTGTCACTCCTATAGCCAACGGTGCGGTCAGGTCCGGAACACTCAACTCGCTGCGCAAACAAAGCCACCCTGAGCCCGAGTCCACGGATCAGAACGTCGTCCAGCCCTCGACTGACGACGTTGTGGAGGTTGTTGAGGGGCACAAGGACGAAGACAAAGGTGAGTACGATGAAGAAGAAAACAAGGACACCACTGAACTCTTTCCCTACAAAATTTAGTGCGCGACGCTCACCTTGCGGTGGGGGTTCAGACCATTCAACCCCCTACCGACGCAGTCCTCACAGAAGTCGAGGAGGCTGAGGAACACGAGGATAGAGATTTGCAAGGCGAGTACGCTGACGATGATGAAGAAGACGACATCCCCGAAGCCTTCCTATATGATCTCGCGCGCAAGACCCACCATGAGATGATCGTCGAGCGTCTCTACGTTGCCGTGGCCGATGACGACAGCGAAATTGCCACTTTACGCGCCTTACATCGCAAAAGGTTTACCCACATCGTACGCGTCGTGTTCAACCCTCTCTCCCACAATAGCAACATCACACCGTCAAGTTGGATGGTGCAAGAGATCTCTGCCGACGGCGCGCCGCACGAATTGCGCTTAACGTGCCCCGCCTTGACGCTTTGCTATGACGGCAAGCTGACAACGTTGCAGGAAAAGCAACTGCGCGCTGCTCGTAACTATCTCACACAAACCTTGCCAGAAAGAAGTGATGCGGAACACAAGCCCCCCCTCTCGCCAGGCGAGTGCGAGGATGTGAGAGTGCTCGTCGTCAGTCCCACCAATCGGTCTGTCGATGTGATGGCCATTGTTGTTTGTTACATGGCCTTTGTGACAGGAGGGTGTGCCGACCAGGTCCTGGGCTCACTCCAACAGTCGACCCTCGTTCGTAGCCACTGGGGAGGTGACATTCTCGGCAGGGATAGTCTCGACATGGTCAACGCGGTGTCCAAACAAAAATGATAGATTTGTCGACGTTTTCCCTGGACTTGTCCTTCTTGCTATCTACTTTACTGTGTACTTGATTGATCTTCTGCATCTCTCTTTATTTTCACGATCTCATTGCTGGCGACACCATCATCATCTCATTTTTCCAATACCTCTCGTAATGTAAATCTCTTACCTTCCCGAACCCTCAAACACATCGCGATACCTAGAGTCCTAGAACACAGTCACACATGAATGTATTTTTCGGAGGCATACAGACTTAGAGCGGGCATGGTTTGCATTGTAGCGAATCACAGAAAAAATGATTGCTCCATTCAAACCTTGGACATAGTGATCGATCACGATACGAAAACAAGGAGACTTGTCGCATCATGAATCAGAGCTGTTGTGACTGGCATCGCATGAAAAGAAGACATGTCGGTCCAGCCGAGTTGTCATTGAGGACCGCAGCTCGTTGTAAATCGCCAGTTCCTGAAAAGCTGCTGCTTGCTGAGTTTTGTCATAAAGGCGACCGGTAATGGTGTCAATTTGAATCGTTGTGGTTGCGTCGACGTACTCGTGACGAAGCTCTATTAATAACCCACGAGTGATAGTGCGCTCGAGTAGTATACAATCGCCTGGTCATGCTTCTTAGAGTCCTTCGCAATGTCGCCTGACTTCTCGATACAACGTCCTGGACAATCTGAAGAGATCTTGGAGTCAGTCCCTGCGACATTGCTGTTGGAATTTCCTTACCGAATTCCCACTGCGTTCGCCTATCATCGATACCTGCGTCCTCTGGTAGCTCGTTCTGCATCTATCGGAAACACTCGACCGCCTCCGTGAGTCTACCATCCTCTCCGAGAGTATCGCAAACAGCGCGGTAGATTTTAAAACCTCGAACTGGATGCAAAGAGAGTTGATATCAGCCCTTGGCCATCACACTATCACATGAGGTATACCTTGGCAACGGCACTCAACGCTTCGTACACTGAGCCATGAACCAACATCATGCTCGCCCACTTGGTTAGTACAGTATTCCGGGTCAATGGGTCAAGAGACAACGCAGCAAGCTGTAACTGCTTCGCCTTGCTTCCCGGCGTTCAGTGCTTCATCTCCAACCCTTTCCAACGTCGTGACACATCGGTTCATGAACTCTGGTGGCAGGGAGTAAATACTACATCTTGACGCCTGACTCTGAGACTCACCAGAAAGCCAGTCAGAGATAAACTTGTTGGCTCTCACACCTTCATTTGCGGTGTTCGCCATTTCAAGAAGGGGACCTTGAGGATACAGGAATTCGCAACAATTTTTTTGCTCGTGTGCGTGGTTGAGGCTATCGGCTTTTCGTTGAGCATCGGCAAGTCGGATGCGAACTCCTCGATGGTTCGTTCGAGACACGCGAACTTGTTGTCTACCAAACGTGGAATCAGCAACGCGTGAGTCAAAGAGACAATCGACACACTAGTGCCTTCGTCGCGTGCACGAAGATCGGCACGAAGCGACTTAATGATTTTGTTCATGCTATCCTTGTCCCGATTGGACGCGGCCAGCTGGTCACGGAGAAGTTCTTGGACAGTCTTGTCCAGGCAAATTTTTTCGTCTAATAGCGCGTAGAAGTGAAAATTAGTGACGCACGACCGAGGGTGACAATGGACACACCTGACCTTGTTTCCTAGGTCTGCACGTAGTGACCTAATGACCCCGTTCAACTTATCCTTTTGTGCGTTGAGATGTTGTCATTGGAGGTGAAATGCTAGAGTCACGGCTCGGAACGGCACCGGCCGGCCATCATATGGCGCCGTCACGCTTATAATTAATTCCAAGCACTGACACACTCGTAACCAGCTCAACTACTAGTAGCAAACACATCTGCTCCGGCTCACCACGATAACCTCCAATTGCTAATCTGTCTACAAAGTCCTGCAAAGATGGCTGCCAACATGCGTGGTTTGACGCAGGCGAGTCTCGTCTGCCCTGCTAGTGCAGCCTTCCGAATGACACTATACCAGTTCATCGCGGACATCCGTGGTGCACGCGTGCGCGAATTGGAAGAGAAGAGGATAAACAAGGAGATGGCTAATATCCGCAAAAAGTTCAAAGGTCTAACCTCTCCCGCATCATCGCGTCCTCCAGGCTCACACAGTATTCCCAGACGGAAACCTTGACGGTTATCAGAAGAAGAAGTAAGCTCAGGAGTGTCGTCGCCTATTCCAAGTTCAATCTGAATTCTACCTCTCCAGGTATGTTGCGAAGATCATCTTCACGTACATACTGGGCTACAAGGTCGATGTCGGACACATGGAGGCCGTCAATCTCATATCGAGTTCCAAGTATTCAGAGAAACAGATCGTATGGTCTCGAGCGCTTCAGTTATGGTTGGCATTTTACGACTTCGACAGGGATACCTTGCCGTGACGCTCCTCATGCACGAGAACTCGGATTTCCTTCGTTTAGTCGTGAACTCGATACGAAAGGATCTGGACGAAAACAACGAGGTCAACAATTGCCTTGCTTTGCACGCAATAGCAAACGTTGGTAGCAGCGAGATGGCAGAGGCTCTCTCAGAGGATGTACACAGACTTCTCATTTCACCGTGAAGTTTATTCCCTCTCTTTTCAAACCTGGCCATTCATCGTGCCACAGAACTTCTCAAACGTTTGTCAAGAAGAAAGCTGCGTTGACGCTATTGCGACTATACCGGAAGCATCCCGAAGTCATTCCCGCGGCAGAATGGGCATTACGCTTGGTATCTATCATGGATGATCCGGATCTGGCACGTGTATCAAGCTCTCTTTCCTTACTCATGTCTCACGAACAATCCCCAGGGTGTCGTTTTATGCGTGACCAGTTTGGTCATGGCCCTCGCCCAAGATCATCTTGACGCATTTGCGGTGTGTTATACCAAGGCTGTTGATCGTCTGTACCGTGTGAGTACGTCCTCTTCTTATTCTTTGGGAATGAATTCACTTTTCCGTAGTTGGTCATCCAACACGAGTACTCGGTAACGTATGCCTACTATAAAGTTCCTACTCCATGGCTACAAGTGAAGCTCCTACGACTTCTACAATATTATCCCCCAACAGGTGCGTGCCAATTGTCTCCATCAAGCATACAATCCAATGGAATTTGTAGAGGATCCTGCACTCCGCAATGCGTTGAACGAGGTTCTTCAAACGATCATGACTAACAGCGCCGAGCCCTCGAGAAATGTACAGCATAACAATGCCCAGCACGCTGTCCTTTTTGAAGCCATCGGTCTCGCCATTCATTTGGACACCAGCTCACCTCTGGTGGACACGGCTGCTGTTCTCCTTGCTCGTTTCATCTCTTCCAAGGAGACAAATGTTCGGTACCTCGGTTTGGACACGATGGCTCATCTCGCAGCCCGCGCAGACTCCCTCGACCCATTGAAGAAGCATCAAGGCACGATCATCCTGTCCCTTCGCGATAAGGATATCTCGGTTCGGAGACGCGCCCTAGATCTACTCTACAGCATGTGTGACATCGATAACTCGGAGTTGATCGTCGGAGAACTCCTCCGATATCTCAAGGTTGCAGACTACGCGTTGCGGGAGGAACTGGTACTTAAAATCGCCATTCTCACCGAAAAATATGCGAGCTCCTACAAATGGTATGTTGATACCATATTGCAACTCATCAGCGCTGCTGGTGACCATGTTGGAGATGAGGTGTGGTATCGAGTGGTGCAGATCGTCACCAATACAGAGGATCTTCAGGAGTATGCTGCAAGAGTCGTCTTTGAGCATCTCAAGACGCCAGTGGCACATGAGAGTCTGGTCAAGGTTGGAGGTATGATGCACAGCTTGCGACCGTGTCGTGACTCTGATCATCAGTTTTGCAGGCTACATCCTGGGCGAATATGGGCATCTCATTGCAAACGAGCCGGGATACAGCCCCATCGAACAGTTTCGAGTATTGCACACGAAATCGCAATTCTGCGCAGCCGCCACACGCTCCCTACTGCTCTCTACCTATATCAAATGGGTCAATGTCTTTCCAGAACTCAAACCCCAACTGGTCACCATCTTTGAACGTTATAGACATGTTCTGGATGCCGAGCTTCAACAGCGTGCTTGCGAGTTCTATGCGCTCGCAAGCCGATCAGATGACGACGAAGTGCTGCAGAATGTTTGCGAAGAAATGCCTCCGTTCCCACCTCGAGTCAGCACGTTGATGAGTCGGCTGAATCGCAAGCTCGGTGATACGGAGGATAAGCGGACCTGGATACATGGAGGAAAGGAGATCAATCTCGAGCGTCAATTAACAAAAACACAAGCGACCAAGAGCAAAGATGCGCCCCTGAATACTTTGACTCCAGCTTCTGGCACTGTGGATACGGATGGAGCGATGAACTCGCTCGCTGGCCTTGATCTCTCTGCGACCAGTCCATCCGAGGCAGTCCCCCGGCTTACCATCGGGCCCGGTATCGAAAAATGGTTCAACAAGCTGACGTTTAGTGCCGAAGGAGTGCTTTACGAAGACGTCCAGATTCAAGTTGGTATCAAGTCAAGATTCCAGGGCCACTTCGGACAGCTTGCCATATACTTTGGAAACAAAGTGTCCGCTCCTCTCACGTCGTTCACGTCTACCGTTTACGTCAGCGACCCGGATGCACTCTCCGCCACATTTGCTAAAATCCCGCAAAACGTACTTGCCCCGCGTACTCAAAGCCAACAAATTTTACATGTCGAGTGCAAGAAGGTGTTTACTTCGTCCCCCATCTTGACGGTGTCCTTCTTGGCGGGTGCCCACCAATCCATCTCAGTACGGCTGCCGATCACAATTACAAAGTTCTTTGAAGGCGTCAAATTCGGGCAGGCAGACTTCTTTGAACGTTGGAAGTTGATTGGGGGCGCACCGAGGGAGTCCCAGGTTGTTTTCCCAATAACATTGGACAGCACGGGCCACATTGATCTTGCACGCAACCGACAAGTGATAAACGGCAATCATCTGGCGACCCTGGAAGACATTGATCCCAATTCGAGCAACCTTGTTGGAGCCGGGGTTCTCCATACCTCTGTAGACGGCAAGGTTGGGTGCTTGCTTCGCCTCGAGCCAAATCGCGAAGCAAAGGTATGTTTTATCTTATTTATTGACTGCGTGCACAATTTGCTGAACACCACCCAAAGTTGTGTCGCATCACAGTCAGGAGTACCTCGGAAGACGTGGCGGCTGAAGTACGGAAGCTCATGGAAATCGCTTTCAAGACAGACTCATAATGCGTCTTTATTCACTACAAGGATCACATTTACGATATCCAAACATGTATAATACAGATATAATATATCATCAACAGTTTGGAAAATAGTAGAACACAACAGAGAATGAAGACGTCGGTCCGGGTTACTTGCTACAGGGATACATGTCAACTCGGGTGTATCATCGTCGGATCAAAAGCCCGTTGAAAATGTTCTTCGTTCTTTTGCCAGATTCATCGAGTGCCGCTGCCGACACTGCATCCGGATTCCGAAGTAAATGCTCAGAGGGCGAGGGGTTATATGGCTCAGGAACGGATGTAAAGGTCGAAATTGAATCGGCCGATACCGATTTGAGCCGCAAGAAGCGCGGTCGGCTCAGCGTGCGTGACACTCGATCTTCGGGAAACGTCGAGGACTGGCCCGAAGAGATTTCGGGGACAGAGCCTCGTCGAAGGACAGCAAGGTCCCCACGAGAAGGATCATGGGAGGAAGAACTACCAGGTAGAGGGTGAGTACTGGTCGGAGGAGGCTCGTCAGATAATGGCTGGTCGGACGATAGAGGAGCCGTGGAGCGTCGAAACGATATAGGATTAATGCGACTAATGGGTGATGTAGGCGAGGGTGGGGAGTGGGGGGGTTTATCCAGCAGACGGGGTCGAGCAACATCCCATCTCATAGCGGCCGGATGGGATTCATCGGTGGCAATTCCGCCTGACACGTTGTAGGGCGACTTCCTCCACTTCAAAGCATCGGGAACATAAATCGGATAAAGGGTCTCTCTCAGCCGAGTTGGCCTTTGGGCCAACGAGTCTTGCGCTGCGGATTAAAGATGAACTAACGCACGCAAGGTGTCTCGGTATATCGAGAGCGTGAGGAAGAAGGGGAACAGCTTCTCTCTCGAGAATTGGGATGGTCGGTCCCCGTTGGTGCAACGCGTTGACGACTTTATGCCGTTGATGACTGAAGGCGGGGTGGCCAGAATGAGGACTGTACGTATCGTGGATCGGCGTGGAGACAACCAGAATGTAATCTACCATCGCCGGGAGATTTTGCTTAAGAAAATTCTGGACCCCACGCATGTATTCCTCTTTTTGCACCGTCTAAGTCATGTGCCCAAATTAGCTGCATCCAGCGAGATACAAGGCTTGCATCCTTACGACGTTGAGGTTGGCCAAACTCTGTATAACTTTAGCGATCAGCGTTAGGCTACGCTGTACCGTAGCGCTAGGTAGTCCTGTGTGATGTAAGTTCGTGTTGTATAAGTAAATCATTGAGCTACCTGGGACCAATCCAAACAGGTGTGGATGAAGGATAGCAGGTACAATGAAGCGAAGGAAACAGAAAGCGGAGACACTCTGCCAGGGAAGCTCCTTGTTCTGGATATCTCGTCCATCTCTCTTTTTGTACCGAGTCTCAACAAGCTTCCGGATGTGTTCAAACAACCTCCGCATTTCACTGGGTAACAACCGTGTCAGTGATGAAGTGGTGTGAGTTGGACAAGCACATTACTGAGGGCAATCGCCTCTATGGGCATAGATGGCTTCCCATATTGTTTGACACCACTCCACCAGCTGCTCAACCCCGCGCTCGACGTCTTTGGGACTCTTGCTGCTGCGATTCGGATCGACCTCAATAGTTATCTTTTCGAAGCAAATTTGACGCATAACTCTTCCGATGCTCGCCTCCAAGAATTCTCTCCCATAGAAAGCCATCGCAAGCTCCATCGTCTTCGTAAATATAGTATTGCCTCGAAATAGTGTACCATGTGCTAGGAAATCAATTATGCGGCACGCTTTCTGAACGCGAAATAATTCTTACAGCTAGGAGTGCCGTCTACTTCACGATCCGCATATTCTGTGAGATGTTCGACAAGGACGCCCTTGGCAATAGCAATAAACATCAATTGCTCGGATAAAGTACGCAGTTGGAGCTTGCGCTCGAAGTCGCTCATCCACTCCAAAACGTTACGTGAATGGAGCACCTAAGGGAAAGAACAATGGGTGGTTAAGCTGATTTTGGTGACAGCGTAAGTTCTCACCGTGAGCATACCAGAGTAACTGGAGTGAGGGAGGATAATTTCTCTGTAGGAAAGATGAGCAGTACCTAAAAGACACATTACATGGGGCCTCACTCATGAACCTTGAGCTTCATGCGTATCTCACCAACCTGGATACCAGTCAAAAAACCACTTGACTGAATAACAGGGAACCACCCCTCCACGTCTTCACTTCTGCGAAAATTGGTGAGCGCGATGTGGATAGAACCGAGGAGCGTCGGTTTCACAAGCCGCTTCTCCTTCCATAACAAGACTTCTAGAGCTTCAAATGGTGGTAAATCTGCAAATAAGAAGTTTTCGTGCCAATCCGGAGAGCCTATCCCCTTCACCACAGTTGTCCGACCGCAAAGGTTGTCATTTATGTGAATTTCGCAGGATATATCCAAGTCGACGGGATCGGACTCCGCTCTAGAGTCTTCGCCGAGTGTCAAGGAACTTACACTGGCGTCATTGAAAGGCTTCTGATGGCCAAAATTCCGTCCTTGCATCACAGTAAGTTCAACTTGCCGCCACATGCGATACAATCCGCCATCTGAAGGAAAGTGAGGTTGACCATATATTTCGGCCCTGGCATAGGATCGAAGGAGAACGAGCCAAGTGTTGCAAGCATCCGTATCGCCAAAGTGAAGATATATTAGTTCCGAGCCGGGACCTGAACTCCATCGTTGTCCACTGTATTCCCGTGATCAATAGAAGAGGTGTATGTATGGGAGAAGAAACCGCACCCGGCGGAAGATATCCCGATACAATTCTTACGGAAGAATAATGACGGATCGGCGTAGCGAATGTCGGTGTGGTTGAGCATGTGCAAGTATACCGTCTGACATAGAATTGTTTCCTTGACTGGTCGTCAATCAAGCGGAAAGAACGACCGATGGACACGCCATACATCGAGATAAATATTGAGGAGGCAATGTTCGTCTTCGTCCAATATCTTGCATGTCGCTGGTCTCCACTGGACCGATCCGGGAGGGGAGCGTGTGAGCGATATCCAGCTCGACTTCTCTACAGGGCCATGGGTTAGCGGGTACCATGACTCGTGTAGTGTGTTGCGGACCTTTGACCTTCTTGGGGACATCCTCCGAGACGGATTTACGGAACTCCTTGCGATCAACTCTGCGGCGTGGAACTGTGGGCTAAGGAACGACGGTGAGACGACGCAAAAGGTGGAAGGACTTGAGGCACACCTTGCGTAGGCCTGGGGCTGCTGTCGAAGGGACGTAGAGCTCGACAGAGACGACGAACTCGCGAGGGACAGCCCCTTCAGGGATGTGAGACTCGTTGAGCGACATGGCAGAACAAGCTGACGCCAGTACGGCCACTCAAAAAGTCAAAATATTCGCTCACTCGGCAATTTGTTGACGCAGGTTCACAAGCATTGCTACTACAACGTCATGTCAAACGGGGTATCCTTCCCATCCAGCACCGCAACAACACCTTGCCAAGTATCGATAGAAAAGAAAAGAAACCAAGAAAGATCTAGCGATAAGTAATAAGATGCAAGTGCCGATATGCAGAAAATAGCCTTCATCGCAAGGAAGCAAGAACGCGATCAAGGAAGGGTAACGTGATAACATAAAACTAGAGTGTAAACTTTGGAACCAAGCATTGGAGTGACACAAAACAGGGGTAGATTAAACGTGTAGTTCCCGTATATGAGCCTTTTAAAAGTGACGTTTAGACCAATGCACTTCACTCTTGTTTGAGCCTGCAACGTGCGCGATGTGTGAGATAACAAATTACACCGCGAGTAGAATCATACCCTGTTGCGTCGGCATGCCCATTGCCATTCACAAAAAGCTTCTTCCCCTTTGCAGGCTTTTGATATGTCTGGATGTAAAAGTTGATGAAGAGCACGAGATAGCTTGACAGGAGGGCGCAACCGAGCAATGCAGCGGTCTCCGTTCCAGCGCAGTTCGCTACGTGAGGGAGGTGGGGAAAACGAGAATGAGCGAAGTGCTGGTAGGCTATACTAGGTGTCAACATCTTTCGGATATCCGAGCAGTCAGCCTACACGTACTGCCGAAGTAGACGATGAAGAGATCAATGATGAACTGCGTAATTTGCAAAGTTGTTAGATATTTCTTCCACTAAAACTGGGTGAGACAGATGCGAGCTATGATAGCAATGGAAATACCCAAATCTTGGCACCACCAGCCGTTGCATAATAGTAATAGTCTGTGAACCATTCAACAATCACGCAGATAATCCATCCAGGGAACTCACACATGATGACATGGACCAGGAGATTGAGGGAAATAACAACCCAAGACTAATATAGGACATTGAGGTGAGAGAGATAGAAGTGTGGAATTGGAACTCACAACGCTTGTCTTGCCATTCAACTGTGTGAAGCATAACAAAGCCGTAGCGGAATGGTGAAAGACATGTAGGAATGCTGGATACACATATTGGAGAAGTGAACTAGCAATATAAGACTGGAATACAAACCCATATGCTTCTTCTTCAGTGCCAAGAAGACCGTATCGAAGAGCTCGATGTATTTGAAGTAGTAATTAATCATGTAGTAAAATTCGAGTCTCTAAAATGGTCGCAAACGATGAGTGGAAAAAAAAAGGGACTGGAAAGAACTGACTGGTGTCCATGACGTCTCGTTACACATGGTATCATACGTGCCAGACTTGACCCATATTGATGCCACCTCTTCGACCATAAGAGCGAGAAGGAGACCGCTTCCCAACGTCAAAAAGGCATTATGGATGCGAAAGAGTGTGTTAAGTTTCTGTGAAGGTCGGTTCCTCATGACTTCTTGAATGCCGAAAATGATGACAAGGTAGGATGCTAGGGTCGCTGATACAACGGGGAACGTTGACAAGGGGGTCTTGCCTGGGACATAGTGAGTGAGATAGTGAGGGAGAGCGTCAGCAGGCAAGACGGTGAGGAGCAAGTCAGCGAGAGCCATGACAGTGACAGAAGAGTGGAGGAACAAGTCAGTTAAAAAAAAATGAACACCAGACTGTGGCCAAGTTATGGCATATGTAGAGAGGCGTGACAGAATGCGTGACTTTGACCATTCCCACGTGCGGGTCCGGCCAGGAGATTTGCCATACGTGAAGTTTCTCAGCAGTAACCACAGACCCGACTACAGAAATGCGCGCGAAAGAGTGGGCTCTTGCTTTTCAATTGCATGACACAGCTGATACTATATAATGGACGCGGCGCTCAGTGGGATTCTCCTCCATTCAAGAGATACGACCAAGTCACGTGAGATGACGATGCTTCCGATGCCTTCCTTGTTTGTCAATGCCCTATTCGCTCCCACTCAGACTCACTTCTACTGCACGGACCACGACGATTGTCTCGAAGAACTTGAAACACGTACGAACCCCGCCTCGCCATAATGTGGTGGTTGGATCCAGGCAAAGAAATTTTGAACGTCGTGCGTATCATTACCAACATCATCCACAAATTCCAGTCCAACATCAACTCGCGCAGATGTTCAACAGAATTCTTGCTCCCTACGTCGAGAACCTCGATATGAATCAGGTCAACTATGGAATAGGACAAGGTCATTTCTTCCATCCAATTTATACCACTCCTGTTAACGTTGTTCAATCTCTAGGTCAGCTGACATTGCGGAACCTACGCCTCAAGAAAGGCGCTCTCGATAAGTTCAGACTTCCCGTTGATGTTCTCGAAGGTCGGTACAATGCTCGTTCTCCTTGACACCCGTTGAGAGTCTCTGTCCAGGATATCTCGGGACATTCACATTGTCCCTTCACTGGATAAACTTGGGCAGCCGGCCGGTGGAAATACTTATTGAAGATGTCCACCTCCTTGTAGTTCCTTCCCCGCGGGATAACATCGATCCCGAGGAGGAGGATCGCAGAGCTCAAGCTGCCAAGCAGGAGCGTCTCGAGAATGCTGAGCTGTTGCACATGCGTGGACAAGCAGAGGTGTCATCTGGTATGTCGCTTACCAGCTTGATATCACTAGTTTTTCGTGTATTCAATTTGGCTTAGCAGATACTTCCCCTCAGTCACAGGGTTTATGGGCTTCTTTAACCGCCAAGATAATTAACAATGTGCAAGTGACAGTCAAGAACATACACGTCAGATACGAAGACAAACTGAGTGTTCCTGGTGTAAGCATGATTGTTGGTTCAAGTGTACTTGATCCAAATCATTGCTTGTAGCATCCTTTCGCTGCAGGAATAACGCTCGCTGGCTTCGCCATCCGATCGGTCGATGAACATTGGGAGCCGGCATTCATCGAAAGCACCGCCGGTGCTATTCATAAAGTAGGCAGCGTCTTAAATGCTTCGCAGTGTCACTCATCATACCGTAGTTGTCGAGCCTGCTATCCCTGGCCATTTACTTTGATACGGATTCTCTTAGCATGGCTGGCTTGCCACCATACGAAGCTAAGAGGAAGTTCATGGATATGGTATGCTACTACCCAACTTTACTGTTATAGCTAATATTTGTGGGCAGATCTCCCTTAATGAGAAAAATTCCTCCCACCAGTTTATCCTTAGCCCCGTGTCAGGGGAAGGTAGAGTAAGTCGTGCATCGACTGTGCTAAGGTGTAACCTTACGAGTCCTTGTCCCTGGAGATCGTCGTGAACCACAAGGCGGACGACAAGACACCTCTGTATGATGTGCACCTACGTTTTGAGGATATTGGCGTAGCTTTGGATGACAACCAATACCGAGACGTTATATCGCTCGTGGATATGTACCATTTTTATATCCGTCAGCACCAAGTAGGTCCAAATGTGGATGCTACATCGCAGACTACTGAAGTCTTTAGTACCGCAAATTCCGACTAAGTGATGAAGACTTGGCAGGAAACCGTGCCAGAGCTCGCCTGCGATTCGCTGGTTCAGCAATTTTGAACAGTGTCCGCGAACAGCGGCGGAAATGGACTTGGGCTTACTTTGCTGAACGTCGTGACGATCGAAACAACTACGTGGAACTTTTCGAACGAAAACTCATGAATACTCTCCGAGAGCATGTACGTAAATAATCTTGGGGGACGACCTTTCCTACACAATCATTTGGGAACAGGAGGCTGCATCGATCGCGGCCTTGGAACGCAAGCTTACATATGAAGACATCCGCTTCTATAGGTCCATCGCACGGTCTCATTTGCGGAAGGATATTGCGCAACGCAAAAAGCTCGAGGAAGAGCGCGCTCAGCAACAACAAACCAGTAGCTGGACATCTTGGTTGTGGAGCTCTGCGGATTCTGGTGTTCGAAACGAGGATGCAGGTTTCGGCGGTCCAATAACTGATGAGCAACGAAGGCAACTATACGATATCCTCGATTACGACGAAAAATCTGCTATCACGGCTTCCTTGGAAACACCTCGGGATGCTGTAAAACTGCAAGTTGCAGCAGAGCTAAGAAAGGGATCTTTTGCATTGAAGAGTCATCCTAGAGGAGCCACTTCGGATATTATATCTATGGTTTTTGAGTCATTCCGTGCAGACTTTATTCAAAGACCGGAAAATTTCGAGGCCTCCGTCTCTCTTGGAGGGTTGGGCGTGTTCGATGGGACCACCAAGAATACACTTCATCCTCAAATCGTACAAGTCAAGAATCCCATAGTCAACTATGTCAGGCCAGGGAACCATGCGGAGTCTGACGAACCTTTCTTTTACCTCAAACTTGAGAGTAATCCACTCGATCAGCGGGCGGACACTGCTCTCACTGCTCGCATGCGCCACATGGAGATAATCTATCACCGAGGGTATATCGAAGCAATCGCGAAGTTTTTGAGACCCCCCGAGGGTCAACTGGAGTCAGTGGAAGCATTGCTCGTAAGTAAACCCATGCATTCCTTCTGTCATAATATGACAGTATCGCAGAACGTTGCCAGTCAAACACTAGAAGGTTTGCGAAAGGAGACTCGGGCCGGCCTGGAATATGCGCTGCAAGCCCACAAGACGATTGATTTGCAAGTAGATATGAATGCACCTGTTATCATCATTCCTGAGGAGTATGCACTTTCATCGACATTTTTGCGTTTTCTGACTTTCCATTAGCATCACCTCCTTTGACGGTGGTCACTTGATCATTGATGCGGGACACATTGCTGTGGAGAGCGACCTTGCCGATAAAGATGCCATGCGCGAACTGGAAGCAAAAAAGAATCAGCAATATAGCGAAGCAGACTATAGGCGCTTGGAATCACTTATGTATGACAAAGTGACGCTCAAGCTCGAAGCTGCGCAGGTGATTCGCTTTTCTGGATCACGGATTCATCTGCTGATCCACCGCAGTTTATCATAGGCACTAACTTGCAAGCGTGTCGCGACGCATTGACGTCCAAAACTGGCAACCGCCTCCACCTACTGGAGCGAACTAACATTGACCTTCAAGTACAGAACTCTATTGTTCCAAATGCTTTCACCCTTGCGCGATTCAAAGTTTCTGGGAACCTGCCTAGTTTACATGTCAATCTGTCTGACACGAAGTACAAGACACTCATGCGGTTAATTGACGTTACCATTCCACGATTTGGCGAGGAATCGGAGAAGAGCTACAAGCCAAAGTCGTCACCACCGTACACCGAGACGGAATCCATGGTTTTGCCCTTGTCTGCCGGGTTATTCTCGCCGACGGGACTGGAGTACAACGTCGACGAGAATCAATCTGAAACTGAACTCGCCTCTACTAATCGAGACGATATATTCTTTGAAGCGAGTGACGGGACCTCCGAGGTAGTAGACGTCGTCATTTAGTACTTGAGCCTCAATTGACATGTGCAACAGAATCCGGAACTCCGGCAGCACATCTTTGAATTCGACTTTGCGGTCGATGATTTACGTGCCTCAATTGCACGGTCAGGTCCAGATGGGCGCGAGAAGCCGCTTGGATATGTCACCCTGCAACACTTTCGGCTTGGCTTAGTGCTCCTTAAATACAACCTAACCGTGGATGTCAATCTTAGGTGAGCATGAACAGATTGAGCCTAGGTTGCGGTTGACAATCTGCGAAGGGCTTTAACCATGAATATCGTGCAGGCTGATAAAGATCCGATCCGACTCATTTCGTCAGATGACACGGATGATGGTGACAAGGATCTTCTCTCAGTGTCCTATTTGCGCGTGCAGAGAAATTCCCCGGAGTTTTCTACAGTTTACGACAACATCGAGCAGAGTGTCGATGTCCGGCTATCGACATTCATTTTCAATGCCGCACCAGAACCTGTCATTTCCCTCTATGACTTCCTAATCACCACGTTCGTTCCCCAAGGAACTTCAGCGACTGTTGGAAGCTCGGAACCTGCTGGCGTCACGGGAACACGCTCGCAACCAACTAGCACTACCCGTATCGCCGTGAAACTAGATAGTATTCAAGGTGAGCCATGGTGAACGTCGCTGCAGGGCTTCTACTTACTATGGCGAGTAGTTGTATTGATCAACGACCTCGCTAGCTTGGCGACACTTTCGCTCTCAACGGCTTCTGCTCTCCTGGTTTTGAGATCTAATACTATGCGTATCACTGGTCGTCTGGGAAGTCTAGCCCTGAGCGATGATCGTTCTGTTGATGTTTGCCGAGAGGAATTTAAACAAATATTGTCCATTGAAGGGAGCAACTTTGCCGAGTTCAGATACCAGACCTATGACCCTGAGGATGAAGGTTACACTGGCATCAAATCAGCTATTCACTTGGCGGCAGGCTCGCTGAAAGTTCATTTCCTCGAGCAGCCCTTTCACGACATGTACTTGTTTGTCACAAAACTCGCAAAGCTCAAGATCCTGTACGATACAGCTCGCGATGCAGCTGTACAGAAAGCTTCTGAAATCGAACGTATGCAATTCGAAATCTCCGTGAAGACTCCCATCATCGCTTTCCCCTCTGACCCTGCGCGTCTTCCTGATGTTGTAACGATGCGCCTTGGTGAGGTCTTTGCGAACAACTCCTTTGACGGGGATACCAGTAGGATTTCGGCGAGTCTCAATGGCCTACAGCTTGTGTCAGACCTACATTACGACGGCAAACTGTCCACGCTCAAGATTGTCGATGACATCAGCATCACTGCAAACATCTCTCAACGTGCTCATACTGATCGCTTTCAAGATGATGAAATGCCGAGTACTCAAGTAAGACTCGGATTTCGATAGGGTGGACACTACTCACCAACAATGCAGGTTGCCATTAAAATATCCGATATAAAGCTCTACCTCACCCAAATTCAATACGAGATTCTCGTCGGATTGTCTCAGTCTATACCACGAGTACTTGCCGGCGCTCCTGAAGGCAGTGCCCAGGCAGATTCCGTTGTAGCATCCGCCTCAAGTTTTGGTAACCCTTTTCCCCCTACCCCGGAAGTGCAAATGTCCCTCGTCAATCTAGAACCCGAAATCCGCGTATCCTCCGTTCTTGATAGAGATCGGCCCTGGACTACTATCGACCTGGTGGCATCTATAGCTGCCGTCAGACTGCACTTGTATGACAGGGAAGCAACCACCGAGGCAAATCTTAGAGATTATGGGATTGTACGGTTCGCTCTGAACGACGTCAGCCTCCGTTCCAAATCAATGTCTGACGGAGCTTCCGAGGCGCAGTTGGTCCTACGATCATTCACCATGAGCAACACTCGACCTGGCGGATCCAAATTCAGGGAAATCGTTCCCGCAGCAGACCATGAACGGAATCAGTTCATGGTTCTTTATTCTTCGTCGGGTACCTCTGCCCTTGTAGTTATGACGGTCGATGCTCCTCACATCATCTTTGCCGTGGAGCCTGTCTTCTCACTTCTGTCATTCTTCACCAGTGGCCCTTCGAGTCCAAAGGCCTCTCGCGAAAATCACGAAATGGAAATCAGAAGAGAATCTTCGGTCCCTGCCACCAGCTTACGCCTCGAGCTTCACGATGTTTCTATCAGTGTGCTCGAAAACGATTCCGATCCCTGCTCCCAAGCCATCAGACTTCGCATAAACCAAATTTTAATGTCTCAGCAGGTTAGCATAGCTCCAGTCAAGTCTGTGCGAGGTCTGACTGAGCAATAGGGTGTTATGACATTGAGTGTCAACCGACTTGGGATGTCGCTGATACGAATGGGAACAGACTCGGACACCGTGCGCTTTTTGGACGATGTTGACCTGACGTTTTCCCTTGACAGTCGGGCTACCGAACCAGAACAACACGTATCAGTGGAAAGTTCGTCGACGGAAATAGTCTTTCGGGCATCGTATCGTGATATTATGCTCATAACTGCCATCGCCACAAGAGCTATTGAGCTATACGCTAGATCGCAGAGGGACATCCCAGTCGATGAAGGACAGCCTTCAAACATGCAAACCCGAGCTACTCGGTCTGCATTATCCGCGGTGGGTATGCGACGAACTCTCGCCCAAGCACATATCATCATGTCGAAGGAACAGGTATGGATCCTAGCAACACCCTCAGCTGTGAAAAGTACATAACACCGGTTTCAGATGAAAGGGACCATTGACGGTTTCAGACTGATCTTGATCGGGGATCTACATGAACACCCTATGCTTCAACTCAATGTGAAACCCTTCGTCTTCATAGCTAAGGACTGGTCATCAGGGGTGAGCCTTTCGCGGCAACACAAACTCGTGAAATTGACACGCGCAATGTAGCTCCAGGCGTCAGCCGTGCTAGAAACGCGGATCAGTTATTGGAATCTTACAAATTCGCACTGGGAACCTTGTATGATCTCCTTTATCATATTCAGCTTAGCAAACAGTTGACCTTACGTTGTCAGTGATTGACCCTTGGAAGTTCACGCTATCCGTAAGCCTGGTTAATTGACTACCTGGACGGTTTGCGCTGACAGCGATCATGATAGCTGAGCAAGGATCAAGCTTCGAGTGCTCTCAAGGTCTCTATGGCTGCTCGCCAGCGCTTGGACCTCAATCTTAGCACTACGTTCGCCGAGCTTGCAACAACCTCCATCAACATGTTGGGGCGGGAACGAGAACTAGTTATGCAGAAGGATCACGGGAGCTATGCTCCATATCGAATTCGGAATCGCACGGGTTCTCCGCTTTTCATCTGGTCAGATAGCAATACCAACAGTGGGATACAGGAGAGCAATGCAGTCAAACTTAATCACGATCAGGTCATCGACTGGCGATTTGATGACTGGAAGAAGATGCGGGAAGTATGTCCTGCTACGAGGTTTCTTCAACTGTCAGCTAACAAACTCTCAGCACGGTTCAGCATCCGAGCAACACAACATCGGCATTCAAATCATCGGGAAACCCTGGGAAGCTCTTCGAGGCATTCCAGTCGACAAGGAGGGAGAGTTCACCTTTTCGCTACGACCTCGGATGGAGAAGTATGCTGATCGTCTGCTGTGCGAGGTAACCGTGGAAGACAATGTGAAAATAGTGACTTTGCGCTCGACTTATCTGGTGGTCAACCTGACGTTCTACCCATTGGAACTGATGATGGTAGATCACACTGGGCATCCTGTGTATTCGCTGGAAAAGATTGGTCAGTCGCTGCCTTACATACCTCGAGATGTCGCACTCATGGTCACGAAGCTCCTGGTCAAGACTACGCATTACCCATCGAAGCTGTCACACAGAACAGAGTTAAACTCCAGCCAGATCGTAAGTTCAACACTTTTGACATCTCACTGAAACTTACCAGCTAGCTTTACAGAAGGTTTCGGTTATCGTTGGTGCTCGTCTCTGCGATTCGAGGACCTAGTTGCCAAGAGGTCGTTTTCCATTAGTTGTCCTCACAACGATCAGCAGGAGGCTCCCTTCCGCTTCCAGGCATGGGTACAAATAGACTCCAACGACCCCGCTGCACGGTAAGCTTGTATCACGATCGTCGCCATCACCTGACACGCCTCTTAGGAAATCTCCTAAAATCAAAGTCAAACTTCGTGCTCCGATTGAGCTGGAGAACTTGCTGCCCTACAATCTTCAATACCGTATCTATGACAAAAACGCTGACCAGAATTGGAAAAGCTACCTACGAAAGGGTGGTGTCATGCCAGTTCACTCAGTTGAACTAGACCATCTGGTCCTGCTAAATGTGGAAGTGCAAGATACAGGTAAATATACTGGGTTCCTAAGGCGCGGAACTAATGCTTTTTGAAGTCTTCAAGCCAAGCGACTTTGCCATCATAAATACAGACCGCCACTCAGACTTTGATATTGAATCCAGGCTGTCACTTCGTGATCAAAGCAACCGCAAACTCCATCTAAGTCTCAACCATGTGTATGTAATTCCTCTATACTATGCGATGTTGTGATCTTACCTATCTCGAGTCGATATCCCGAGTCCGGCGGAGCATTTAAAGTCCAGATTTACTGCCCATACCTTGTTGTGAACAAGTCTGGAATGCCTTTCCTATGTGAAGACAGCTCGATCTAATCGCGCTACATCTCCCTTGGACGTTGCTGGTGATACTCGACTAGGTATGAATATGCTGTCATTTCTATTAACGTTACTTATCCACAGCTGTCTTAAGACGTCCTCGCCACTCCTGTGCCATTCTGTAAGTTCGTTCTTGCGTCTGACTGCGAACTAGCATGTTAATAGCACGAGTAGTGCTGTCTCATCCTCATGACAATGCTCAAGCATTTATATTCAAGGTTGGAGAGTCCAGTTGGTCGAATGTAACGTGCCTTTCACATGACTTGGACTTGTATCGAGGCTGATGTTTCTCCTGACGGTCGAAGGTATTCCGCCTCGAAGCTCCAGCGGCTGATGCAGAGATGGTGATACCGTCCGTGAAACAAAGGAACGAAGAATATCATTTCGGATTATCATGGACAGAAGGGTTGGGCAAGTACAAACTGACGAAAGTGATTACGATTTCGCCGAGGTTCATGTTGAAGAACGACCTCCCGGTCCCCATCCAATTCCGCGAATACAAGGGGTTACCACGTGGTCGAGCCGTACTGGACCCGGGAGAACGTAGCCCGTTACAAATCATGCAGCTGGGGAGGAGAAGCTTCTCACCATTGCATACACCGGTCTCAACGCACGATGGTAGGTGAATAGCGGCAAGATATTTTTGCAACTCTGACCGAGAACCGTTAGGTCGTCTCCTGTCAACATTCAAGACATTGGAAATGTTCATCTTCGAGTGCCCAGAGCATCGGAAGACAATCAAGTGGATATTGTCACAGCAGACATCAAAGTGAACGGGTCCACTATCTTCGTCACCTTCCTAAAAGCAGATGGATGGCCCTTTGAACTAGAAAACGACAGCGATCACACCGTTTTTGTCTGCCAATGGGTAAATTTCTTTAAATCCTGCTTCGCTGCTTAATGACCATGTTCAGAACTCGGGTCGAAATGAAATAGATGCCGTGAAATCGAGCACCCCGCGATACAAGCTCGCACCACATTCTGTCACGCAATATGCTTGGGATCAGCCTGCTATAAGGGAGAAAAAGCTCATGTTGACGATCAACGATGCACGTCGTGTGGTTGACATCATGGAAATTGGTGTTCTTGTTCCATTCAGACTCCAAGTTCGTCCCAATGGTACCTTGTTTTGGTTTTGTTGACCGATAACCTAGGATCGACAACGAGCACGTGCCGTTTCGCTGGACGTGCGGGCGGATCGCCACAAACAAATATTGCGAATCACTCCTTATGTTGCGGAGCGCAGCCTCTATAAGCCCAAACACCGGACTACTAGCTCGCTATCCCGATCTGACACACTGGGAAGTGTCGAAGCCTTTGAGGCAGTCGCAGAGGATGTCGCACCTACTCTGAAGGTCGAAGTCGAACTTGCAGGAATCGGAATATCCCTCATAAATCGCAAGATGATTGAGGTGGTATATGCTTCATTAGACTCCTTGCATTTTGAATACAGCAATACCCCAGCCTCGCAGGCAGTCACTTTATGCTGTGGGTCTCTTCAAGTTGACAATCAACTCCATGACGCATTATATCCTGTTCTTCTCCAACCGAGCCCTGTTTCCAAAGAAGTCAGCGGAACGGCAGCTGTACCTTCAACAATTCAAGCCTCTGTCGTCTGGCTAAAAGACCAAGGTAGGAACGATATGGGACCAGCGACATCTTTTCTAACAGTCTATCTAGAGCACGGTGTTCTCTTTGTCAAATACTGCTCTATTCTGTTGCAGGCCTTGACAATTGAGGCCGATGAAGATTTCCTCTTTGCGATATATGATCTCACACAGGTCAAAGGCGCCTCGTGGGAGGAGGACGTAGAAGAGTGAGTTGATAACATGAAATTTGGACCATGGCTCACTTGTTCCCAAGTATTTTAATACAGCACCCGGAGATAATCCCCGACCCACAGCCCACTCCTCCCGGACGGGACGTGTACTTTGAAGTGCTCCAATTACACCCTATTCAATTAACTCTATCTTTCATGCGAAGTGAAAGGGTCAGCAGTGAGGGGAAGTAAGTGGTGGTGTACACACTATTACCCAATCTTCTCATGTCGCTGCAGGTTGAGCATTCGGAACCCCTTGGCAGTCGTGGTCAACGCGCTAACAATGACACTTGGAAATGTCAATGATGCACCTCTTGAGCTGAACGCCCTCGCTATCACAGATATGCGACTGACCATACCTGAACTGCAAAGTCGTATCACATACCACTACCGTCAAGATGTCCTGCGGCAACTGTACCGCATCCTTGGTTCTGCCGATTTCATCGGGAATCCAGTGGGCCTCTTCACGAATGTGAGTTCTGGGGTTGCAGACATCTTTTACGCACCATACCACGGAGTCGTCATGCATGGGAACAAGGAGTTAGGTATCGGAATAGCAAAGGTAGTTGACTTTTTGCCTAATCAACGGGCGGTGTTCTGACCTGAGGTACAGGGTGCTGCTAGTTTTGTCAAGAAGACAGTGTTCGGTCTATCAGACAGCGTCACCAAATTCACAAGCAGCCTGGGCAAGGGTCAGACAACTTTCTTCCGTTCAAGGCACATTTCTGACGTGCTACCAGGCTTGTCCGCCGCGACGTTTGACGAAGAATATCAAGCGCAACGTAGGCTGTCCCAGCGCCGCAATCGACCTCGTCATGCAATGTAAGAAGTATTCGTTTCTTTTGCCTTGCTCCTTATTCACCCCCTTGGTAGTTATGGTGTAGCTGCAGGCGGTGAAGCACTTGCCACCAGCGTTGTCAGTGCAATGGAAGGCATTGTGGTATGCAGAACGGATAACCTCCATAATGATTACTCACAAAGCTTTAGACAAAGCCCATCCAAGGGGCAGAGTCAGAAGGTGCCATTGGGTTTTTCAAAGGCATCGGCAGGGGTTTGGTTGGGTACGCATGCACGTCACTTGCGATAGTACCGCCTAATACGTGATCGCAGCGCTGTGACCAAACCCGCGGTCGGGGTATTCGACCTCGCCTCAAATGTCTCTGAAGGTAGCCAGGTCTCTCGCCTTCTACTATTCGTGATTAGTTGATGCCGCGTCAGGGATAAGGAACACCACAACCGTCTTCGATAAGCCGGAAAGAGACCGTGTCAGACCGGTGAGTGGCCATGAAACACTGTTTTGATAGTGCGGTCTAATCCAGTCCATTCTAGCCAAGGCATGTCCCTCCAGACGGAGTACTGGTGGTGCGTAGTATGGCTGCTTTGGCTGGGACTCGAATGACGTGATAATTCTAGCCATTTTCGAATCGCGAAGCACTCGGCCAGTATTGGATGAGAGACCTAGAACAGGGTGGTTACAGGAACGAATGCTATGTCGCTCACATCGGTGAGTATCCAACCAAGCATATGCTGTAGAGGTTGAATATCTGGACAGATCATGCAGGCAACGACAATGTCGTCTTGTTGACTTCCGCAAGGGTGCTCTCGTTTTGGTCCAAGAGGCTGCGCCTAGAATGGGATCTACCTCTGACCATGGTACAAGGTGTCACCACCGAGGACAACGGCATTCGATTCTCTCACAAATCAGGCAAGGACCAGGACAAGTTTGTACTGATACCAGACAAGAATGCACAAGTGTGGTTCTTTGGACAAATTGCATCGGTAGTGAAATCATTCAATAATAGGCGTAGAATGGACTAGCAGGTAGATCAGGCTGGACAGGTAGTGACCGTATCATGTAGCATTCTTGTACTACGCTCAAGTGAAACTGTAATATATGCATTGAAGTTGAACATGTGAAATAGGTATGAACAAATACGAAATAATTGTAGCGAAAGGAGTGGCAGGGAGAAAAGATTGGAGAGTGAGTGCATTCCAATGATGATGATGGTGATAATGATGTGTCAAGGGTGGGGGTATATTCCTGGCGGGCGTATAGTGGGTATACTAGTTAGTTCCCTGACGCGAACGAGCCGTAAAGCTGCGTCCGCTTGGTACGGCAGTCACGTCAGACAGAGTTGGGCTGCTCTGCGGTACCGCGGTTGCTGTACTAGAAAGTCGCGCCCTTAGAGGCAAGTCGGTATATGCTGTCACGTGCATTTTCTCCCTGTTATAATCCTGGTCTGTGGATGTTCCAGAGTCGTCAGAGTCGTGTTGCAACACCTTCTTGCCCTCGAAGCTACCACAACTGTCGCGTGGGCTTGCGGAGCAGGCACTCTGAAAGTCGGTATCAGACTCGTCGGTAGTGGTAGTCAGGGATGGGGTCAAAGCAGGGGTCGTTGGCGCAGTAGTTGGCGCCTCAGGAGAAAATGCCGTCAAGGAAGCTGCAGATGGAGCTTTCCGCACTGATTGTCCCACGGACGATGTCGCCGCGGTAGGCGTGTGGAGGTCAGTGCCGTCTGTTTCAGAGTCGACTTGTACTGGAGTCTTGTCCTCTCGTGGCGGAATAGGCGAATCGTTGATCGGAGTGGAGGAATGTCGTGGTGTTGTCGAGGTGGCAGTGTCAACGGAGTGGCGTTTGATAGTACCAGTGCCAGTTCGGTTTGTAGACCCGGTGTCGCTACGTTCCCTGCGCTTCGCCTTGATAGGAGGGTTGTTGACGAGCTTGGTACCCCGTGGGTGGCGTGGGCGGACGGGCACAGCGGCATCCGAGCTCTCATCGGCACGCTCGTCAGTAGCATAGTCAGATCCAGGACTCTTGTACCCTGCAGATCTCTTCTTCCATTCCTGAATGTTCTCCGACGCCAAAGCCGTTTCCAGCTACGAGCAAATCAGCAAATGACAACTCGACAGCTATATATCAACAGACCTTGTGCTGAATCTGCAAGACCTTTTGCGCAATCCTGTCGCTGCGCTCACTGATACCCTCGTCGACAGCCGTCATGCCATCTTGTACAACTTCGCTCTGTGTCGCTGAGAATCTCTTCTTCTTTATCGGCGACACGGGAGCTTCTTCCTCCTCTGCGATAGTGTCCGTCTCCCGCTCGGATTTGCTGGCAACTAACGTGTCATCCACTCCGCGTTCATATGACTCTGCAAGGGTTGACTCTGTGCCAATGCTGCGTAGCCGCGATCCGCTGCTTTCGTGAGATCCACTCTTGGTGGCATCGCTGGCCCGCCTCGAACGTGTCCCACTAGCAGACCTTGCGGAAGTGGACATGCGTGATGCAGGGCGGGACGAGAGCTCTCCGCCATAGTCGGACTCGTCAACGTCGATAGCCATGGATGCGAGCGCGCGTTCGATCTGTGCTTCCACTTCGGCAACCATCTCTGCACGCTCCTGTTCCATGTGGTCCATTGCCTCGCGCATCCGCTCTAGTTCCATGAGCGCATCCTTGTGTGCTCGCTCAGTTTCGAACAGTCCTGACCATGTGGTTACAATGAATGGACCCTCGACCAGTCGAGAGAAATGACTTACGGGACTGTAGCTTGGCCTTCTCCGCAGCCGTCAGAGTGACAAGGCCACTTAACCTTTTGGTCTCCCTCTGTTCTTTGCCAATCTTGCCCCGTAATTGGTCTGCCTCTACGCTCAATTTCTCGGCATACTGTTCGAATGTGACGAATTTGTCCCTCCACAGGTCGGCCTCGGTCATAAGGAAATTGAGACGACGAGAAAGTCGACCAATTCTGGTCTCAAGGTCATCTCGCGCATCGACAAAAGCAGTAGCACGCTTGCGAATGGAGAGTTGAATGTGTTGTTCTGCAGCAGACAATCGTGGAAGGCGACGAGCGGTACCGAAGGAGGATAGACGCTTGAAAAGAGAAGGCTTCCTGAACTATGAACAAATTAGCATAGTGCTCGGACACGTTCGCTGTGAATTAGTTTACCCTGTCCTCGAGCACGGCATCAAATGCTTGAATGATGCGTGTAGAATGCCACCATTCGGGTGGTTTGATTGTATCGGCGACAGCAGCCATCTCCCCGCCTCTCTTTGCCTGCACTTTGCATACTGGGCGGAAGCGACCTGCGGGGAAAGCTTCTTTGAACTCGCTATCACAACATCAGATACCGACTGGGAAGAGATGACCAAAGAGGACGTACGAAGGTATGCTATGGTCTGGGTGATAATGAGGCTCAAAAGCGGCGAGAAACCGTAGTCTATACTTTTCCCGCTGCTGCTTGACGGAGACAATACCTGGAGGTGGTGAGGGACAGCTCAGGTAATTGATGTCCCTGTGCAGGGTAAGCTATGACGTTGAGAGAGCCAACAAAGCACGACTTACAAGTCAATCACACAAACTTCCGGCGCAGGGCGGACGCTGTACCTTGCCTCGGTCGCCAAACCTAATATCCAGGGGCCGGGTCGTCAATGTAAATCTTTGCATCGCGAGCATGGACTGCAGGCAGGGCAATGCCATTCCATCCACGCAACTCGACTAGATATTTGATGGTCGAGACAGCAATCTGGAATGAAAACCGAGTCAAGGCCAAGAGCATGGAGGAAGGCAGTGACTTACGCCAAGCATCGCAGGGTATCGAGAGAAGAACAAGACGCGACCAGTGGGAGCCAACGCGATCTTAAAGAGTCAGGGTGACTAGTGACAAGCAAGGTGAAAGAACGCACCTCGCAAGCAGTCAACACGTTATCGATATTCAAACACTTGAATAACGGCCACATGGTGAAGTTGATATCGACCAACCCCCTGCCAAAGTCAAGACCCCCAGGAAACCTTGCAACGACCTCGAGACTGGTGTCCTCGTTGCCTGCTTCCGGATGCGCCGGCTGATGAACGCGCAGCCAGAGGGGAGATGGAGGCGTCGAGTTTGATGAGCTCGCCAGCTCGTGGGGCAGGATGGGCAAGGATTTTCGAGATTTGCAAAGTATGAGACTGAACATCCTTGGAGAAGCGGGCCCAGGAGAGAGTAAGATAGTCCCTCATGAGGTCATAGATGGGGTGACGGGATACGAGTGCTGTTTCAGCTGAGGTGAGGGATGCGTGGGTGAAACGGGATGAAAACACTCACAGAGCGCATATGGGAGCCAAAATACGGTGTCGCCCGGGAGGAAAAGGGTGCTCTCGCCTGGACCGTGGCCACCAACGGTACTCGCGACGTCAAAGTCGCTCTCACTTATAGCACCGGCATCTGTTTCTGCACCTTCACCGTCTGTTTCGCCATCTGTTCCGGGCCAGGGGCCGCGCGGGCCGCGTTTTCCGACGCGGCGACTGGACTCGGCAGGAGAGTTGCCTGTATGACCGACGGAGGAGCGGAGCACCTTGAGACGGGACGCGACCAAAGACTGGGCGCTTTCCTTTCTGACGCGACCGGCTTCGAGTGTTCTGCGGATAGCAGCACTCCTCTCTGCATCTGCATGACTCCAGACAGTGAGACAGACGCCGTGGTAGGTGATTGTTCCACTGCCGCCAACACCTGCGGCGGCTTGTTTCTCGTACATGGGAGAGGCGGGGGCGGGATGCGGGGAAAGTACGGAGGAAGGGCCAAGATAGGCGGAGGAAGGACGGGCGTTGGCAAAAGGATCGTCGGTGTAGGGATAGGCAAAGGTGGGAGCGGCAGAAGAGCGATCGGCTGTGAGGACGGAGCCTCTGAGGAAGCCCACGTCAGACGTGGCGGGGGCAAGAGGTGTAGAGGGAGCGGGGAGGGTGAATGTGAAGGTGTGTATGGTGCTGGCGGGCTGAAGGGTGGAGGCGATGATCTCGACCTCGCGCGTGAAGGAAAGCTAGGAAAGAGAGGTGAGAAGGGCAAGAGGAGCAAGGGGAAGAGGAGAACCTTGAGGGCCTTGGACAGCATCTTTCCGACTTCAGCCTTTGAGAGAGCGCCTGCACCCTTGAGGACCTCTGTGAGTTCACCTTTTGCGTTCTTTTTCTTCTTCTTGCCGCCGCCTGCACCTGGGGAGACGGTGCTGCCGAGTACCTCTGGTCTCCACCAGCGGGCGACGGCGCCCTCTGAATGATGGAGGCCGAGGACAGAGTCTGGATCCGCGAGTGTCCATGTGTGTGGGCTCTTTGGGAGTCCGGATACGAGGTAGAGGGAGGTGAGGGGGAGGGTGGGTATGTGCTGTGAAGGAGTGTTTGGGACGGAGCGGGTGGAGAGGATGGAGGTTCTGTTTGAGGCGGGGATGGGTTCCATTGACTTTCTGTGGGCTACGCCGAGGATGCGAGAAGCCTTGTCGGGCTGGCGATACGTTTGTCTCTGGTTGTCAGACTTGTCTGGCGCAGCGACGGTGATGTAGTCGAGCTCGTCGGCGAGTGCGGGGTCGTCTTGGGAAGATGACGGTGGAGGGAGAGATTTGATCGACGTCTTTCGAGAAAAGGAGTGATCCGACACGAGCATTCTCATCGGACATGAACGAAGAAGAGAAAAAAAAACACAACATTGTGCCTTGCTCGCCAAAAAATTCATTCCGTCTCCATCACGACCCTGAGCAGCTGTCTACCAATCCACGTCTGCCCAGGTTCCAGCTTGACATACCCCCTCACATGCCCTGGCTCGACGCACACATATCGCTCCCTGTCGCCATGTATGTCAGCACAAACCCATGATGTTACTATGATCAACGCACCATCCGCCCCCTTCCATGTCCCCGATCTTGCTGCCTGCTCCCGCTGCGGGTTCCACACCACCACATCCTTCAATCCCTCCACCTTGATCTCTATCCCGCACCCCGGCCATCTCACCTCGTACTTTGGCATCGCTGCGTCTTCGTACACAGAGTCGGTGAATGTCCGCACATCCACCCCTGCCCTCATCTCCGTTTTGGCCGTGTTCCGTCCTTCCTCGCTCGTCTCCGTCTTGTCGTAATACTTTTTGTTCTGCAGTGGAAATACGAGCACTTGGTCCGCAGGCGCGCGAATGTAAGTATGGAACAATGCCTGGAACTCGAGATTGCCCTCCGGGTAGACGCTCGATCTAGATGTGTTCTTCACATGCAGATCCGTCGCCAATGCGTCCTCCCCCAGCGTCACCACATACGCGAGTTCAAACGATCGATCATACACGGCCTTGATGCTTGCCGTCGGTGTCAGTGCTGTCCCGCGTCCATAAGCAACAACACACGCATATCGGCGTAGATCGCTCACTCAGACGCACTGATACTCCCGACCCGTCGTCCGTGACGACGCTGTCAAACGTCCACGCTTGGTTTCTCGCGAACCCGTGTTGACTCAGGCGCGCGTGCTCAGGGTGGCTGGGTGCACCAAAGCATGGAAACACGATGGGAATCCCGCCTCGAATGGGCTTGCTCCCATCGAGCGCTGCCTTGGAGGACACGAACAGCCGTTCCACAGGCTGTGTGCCTGTCTTCCACGATATGACCGTGGCACCGTAGAGGAGCACCTCGACCGATGAGCCCTACATAGCAAGTCAGATTGGTCCGAGCACGATAATAGTAGAAACCACTTGCGTTTGGATGTGTGAGGATGAGACGATCATCAGCTTGCTGTACAGGCATCTCAGAATGCAGAGTCAAGTTGTGGCTGAGGCCTGAGTGGCGCTTCCAAAACAAGGCCTCAGTCGTCCGTCGTCTCTCGCTCCTCACCAGCATCATCCAACTAGCACACCACGATGGACTCGTCTTTCAACATAGATGACGTTAGACTTTTCTTACATCCCTCTACTCAATGTACTCATCCTTTTCTTGCTCTTCAGATCGCTCCGATTGCAGTATTAATGGACGAACTTCGCTCAGAAGACGTCCAACTCAGACTCAACGCCATCCACTCCATACCCACGATCGCTCTTGCGCTAGGCCCAGATCGCGCGCGCGACGAGCTCGTTCCTTTTCTTCAAGACTCTGTCGACGACGAGGACGAAGTATTACTCGCCTTGGCAGAGGAGCTCGGTCGAAATTTCGAGGAATACATCGGTGGACCGCAATATGCTCACGTCCTGCTTGGCCCTTTAGAGAATCTCTCCGCTGTAGAGGAGACATTGGTTAGAGACAAGGTATAGTCGCGTCTTGACTCCATCAATGTCCCCTTCCCTCATCCTTTGCTCACAAGGCCGCGGAATCCATCTCGAAAATAGCTGCCGTTCTATCAACAGCACAGGTAGAAGAATATTACGTCCCCCTCTTAAAACGCCTGTCGCAGGGCGAATGGTTTACCTCCCGAACTTCCTCCGCCGCGCTTTATTCGCCAGTCTACCTCAAAGTCTCCCCTGCCATCCAGGACGAGTTGAGAAAAGCGTTCGCTGCCCTTGGGGCTGACGATACACCCATGGTTCGACGCGCCGCGGCACGTTGGCTTGGCGTGCGTGTTACACCCTCGAGTCCCGCATCATCTACTCACAGCCGTGTTTATACAGCCTTTGCTCAAGAATGTCTCCAAGCACCATGTGCTCTCCGATGGTCTTCCAGTTTATCGCAGACTTCAATCAGATGACCAGGACTCCGTGCGCCTATTGACAGTCGAAGATCTGATCGTCATCGCTCAGCAGCTGACGCCTTCCGAGGTCAAGGAACAACTCTTGAAACAAATAAGACATACCGTCGCCGATAAGAGCTGGAGAGTACGGTACATGGCTGCCACGCACTTCAACGAGGTACGACACTTCCAGATTGCTGTCCCGAACGAATAATGTTCAGCCATCTCTCTTAGCTTGCCGAGGCGGTTGGCACAGAGTTGGTCAGAGAGGAGTTGATCGGGCAGTATGTTCAGCTCTTGAAAGACAACGAGGCAGAAGTGCGGACCGCCGCTGGTGGTCAGATTCCGGGTACTGTCGCGCCTCACATTTTCTTGCATATCATCCGTATTGATCTTGTTCAATTTCCAGGGTTCTCTAAACTTATCGAAAGAGATGTCATTTTGGGACGCATCGTACCCTGCGTCCGCGACTTGTCACACGATACATCGCAACATGTCAGAGCTGCTCTCGCAAACCAGATTAGTGGGCTGGCTCCTCTTCTTGGTCGCGAAGCAACAGTCGAACACTTGCTCCCTTTATTCCTTCATCTGTTGAAGGATGAGTTCCCAGAAGTTCGCTTAAACATTATCAGCAAACTTGAAACGGTCAACGGTGGTAAGAACGGTTTCGAACACATGGGGACTTTCCGATCTGATTCACGCTTATAGTGATTGACATCGAGCTCCTGTCAGATAGCCTTCTTCCTGCCATCATCGAACTGGCAGAAGACAAGTCTTGGCGTGTTCGGCAAGCGATCATCGAGTACATTCCGCTTCTCGCAACGCAGTTGGGGAAACCATTTTTCGACGAGCAACTTGGAAACTTGTGCATGTCCTGGTTGGGGGACACCGTATTCAGTATACGCGAAGCCGCTACTACAAACCTCAAGAAACTGACCGAAGTTTTTGGTGTTGAGTGGGCCAAGGTCGCCATCGTTCCCAAGGTCGTGGGCATGGGTCAACATCCCAACTACTTGTACCGGATGACCACGGTACAAGCTATCACGGTTCGTTCATGGCTAATCAATTTTCAAACCCTGCTGACATGATCTCCCAGACCATCTCTCCCTCTTTGACCCTACCCATCATCCAAACAGAAATCATAACTCCACTATTACAACTTGCTGTTGATCCCATTCCCAACATACGGTTCAATGTTGCCAAGGCATTAGAAATTCTAGCGACGTCGTTTGGGCACAGTCTCGAGGGTAATGAATTTGTGAAGCAGAAAATCATCCCTGTTCTGGAACAACAGAAGACTGATGGAGACGCTGATGTTCGGTACTTCTCTATACGTGCACTGCAAAAGGCATTGTCAGTGCTAGAAAAGTCTGGTAGGCATGCCCCTCCTCCTTGATAGACCATATTCACCTTTTCGTGTAGGATGACGTGGAAATATTTGGCGAAACAAGCTTAATACCCAACTCCTCGTCCTATTCGGTTCATGGACGATCATGCAAAGAGTAAAGAGTATTGTACCTCCCCTGCAATCTGACAAATTTCAATCGCGTGACCACTAACTGTCCACTTGTTTTGATGTGGATTTGTCTGGTATGGCACGATACGGTCTGTGTTATAATTTTAGTGCTATAGGCGACTACCTTAATAGGAGCACAATAACAATGAATGGCTGAACCACCCACTGTGCAGATAAAGAACGGTCTGTCCCCGCTACTCTCATCATCAACGCCTTCCTTTCGCTCCCGCTCTCTTTCCGATCCTTCTTCTCAATGTCAGATCACGAACGCTCTCGTACGTTACCGGTCATCTGGGCCAGTTCTTTCATTTCCTTTCGTAAATGGGTCATTTATAACGAGCAGTGCTGGGAATTGCTCTGCGAACCGATTCGGGATTGCGTACCGCTTGGCAAACGGTCATTCGACGGCTCTGCTCCGTAATAGGTCTTCATCTCCATACGATGAACAGAGTGCTGATGGATATCGCTCTAGCAACGGAATAGTGTGTCCTTCGGAGGGGTATTGGTATTGGTCACGCCATACGCATGTCGCTTCTGTGCTAATGTTGTGCTTACCCCGTGCACAGAGCTGTCAGTCTGCCTGCCTGTTTGTTTATGGGTTCGAGTTCGGTGTCGTGTCCTAGGCATCGTACGCGGGAAACACTCGGCCGCCTGTGGTACCACGGAGTTTTGGTGATCGAAAGAAAAAGACCATGGTGTCTCAACTCGGACAGATTTTCTGAGAAAGCGACTTGTCTTCCTCGCCGCGACTTCAGTCCTCCTAGCACGACACAGTGCCCACCAGGGTGGTATTGGAGTGCCCAGCTCATGCGTTGTGCTCCTGCGAATCCAGAAGCACTTTCATCTGTGACCTGTGGAAGGCATTCTGTCTGGTCGCCATCAACCATGTCAGAGATCTGCTTCACTATCACCGCCCTCACGCCATCCTTCGCCATCCCCGTCCCCAGGTCAACCATCACAGTCTGAAATCACGAAGGCATCAGCCGGTAACAGGACTCGATGCATGTCCATCTTAAGGGCGGGGGATTTGAGTGACTATGAATACATTGATCCGAAATACGATCTGCAGCATTGTGGTGGTTGCTCAGTGGACGGTCGGGGAGAAGACTGCACGACGATCAAAGGGGTTTGGAACGTCGAATGCTTCGAAGCGCGCTGTTCTGGTTCGTACATCCATCAAAGTCCATAATAACCATCCAGTGTTGACCTGTAGGGCTGGATATGTGCCGAGCATCGATCGAAGAACCTGTGTCAGACTGTAGCTTTTTATTTCCATTCATCTGAATCTATTTCGTGACGTCTTGTACACGACAAAGCCCGGAGAGCTCACCTTTCGCTTTCCCACCATCCGCACTCGTACCTGCATTCATTTTAACTTGCTGTCTGATTTCCGGAGTTATCTGCAATGCTAACAATACACCTGGCTGCGCCAAGCTTATTGCATTTACATACAACGGCGTGTTCGGAAGACCCTACTCTTCGTCCACCCACTGGTCTGCAAGGGATCCAAGTTTCGGGAGATGATAGCGCGAGAGTTCACCTCTAAAGGCGCCTAAGAATGCCTGAGTGCTGAATCATGTTGAAGTAAGAAATGTGAGCGAGACTCCATGGTTTATGGACCCTTACGCCATTGAGAATCCTGACAGACAGAGAAGGAAAGCGAGAAAGGAGCAGATCCACGGTGGAAATTGCAGTACCGCGGCAAGGATGTACGCGGTAAGTAGGGGAGTCATCAGAAGCGCCGCCTGGTATGCTGCTCGCCGTCACATTCAAAGTAGATCGAACAATGACAGTACGAGCTGACCATGAAAACGAACGTAGTCGTTGTGTGTTTCCAAGACAAGTAGGACGAAGGCTGAACGCCGAGCTGAGATGTGAGGACGAATGGAGAGGAGGGACATTGTCAAACCTGATATCGGGCCTAATATATAGGCAAATGCAGCCAGAACGTCAACGCGCAAACCATAAGTCGTTTCCCAGTCATTGTGTCGGCCACGCTCTATGTCTGTACTCGGGGCGGCGGCAGAGACCACGGTGGACGGCAAGCCGCCAGATTGGTAAGACGCTGTGTCCTGTGAAAACCAGATTCTGGAGCGGGACACGGGCTTGGATGGGAGACGAGAGGGATCGTCTGGAGGTGGTGTCTGTGGATCGAGTGAGACACGGTTAAAGGATAGGTATGGGAGCGTACATAGGGGGCGAACGAGCCGGCAAAGCTGGAGGTCATCTTGCTCAGCCGGGAAAGCTTACCTGGACCGAGTTACCGGATAGGGTGGCTGTGCTCGGAAATAGCCGGTCGGACTCTGATTCTTCTACTCCTCGACGCTGGCTCACAGGACCCATCAAAACATCGGGCAAGAAAACATCGTCAAAAGCCGATCGACTGTCTCAATCATGGTGAGTAGCCATCCTTGGTCATCTCAGGACCACCACACCAAGTTTCACGCCAAATCACGGTTCGGGAGCGTTGGATGGCCTTGTGGTAGTCCAGGTGTCCTCTGGTCTTCTGATGACAACTCCTGCAGGCTGATAACTCGGCACCCATCACTCTTCGTACGCGCAAATTCATTACCAACCGTCTTCTCTCTCGCCGCCAATTCGTTCTCGATGTTCTCCATCCATCCCGCCCCAACGTTCCCAAATCCGAGCTGCAGGAGAAGCTTGCCACTCTGTACAAAGCTGACAAGAACTGTGTCGTCCTCTTTGGTTTCCGAACACATTTCGGTGGTGGAAAAAGCACCGGATTTACTCTCATATACGATGACGAGTCCTCACAAAAGAAGTTCGAGCCCAAACACCGCTTAATCAGGGTTGGTTCACCATCTGCACGTCAGACTGCATTCCTCATCTTACGTTTCCAGAATGGTATTGCACCCAAAGTTGAAAGGCCTTCTCGCAAGCTACGGCACGAAAGGAAAAACCGCGCGAAAAAGGTTGATCACCCATAGATTATTCATTCTTGTCCGCTGATACCGTTCGCGTACCAGGTTCGGGGAACCAAGAAGACCAAGGCCGCGGAACCTCCCAAGAAGGGAAAGTAGTGGTTCCATGTCGACACTGGGCTCTCCACATCATGACCTGCTCATTCACTTGTCGTCCATCAGCATCCGTAGCGACCATGGCGAAGGTGTATATTATGGCATATGTCATTGTATCCTCTGCACATTCATGGATCATATGCACACGCAAACACCCTGAAAAAAGCCTCTCATTAGTGCATCCGATCTAAGAGTATTACAACATCTGTTGGTTATGATGGGTATCATGTGAGAATGACGGAGGTTGTTCACGACACAGCAAGCAGTAACTGTCTAAAATCCCGATTTCTTGTGTATGATATCTGGATCTTCTTGGTACTCCTCTGCCGAGACCCACATCTGTAAAAAGAACGTGAGCCATGTGATCCAGACCGCTACGCAAATGCCAGACCTTCTTGAACGTCCCCAACCCTGCAAGTATAGAGCCACCTATCCAAGTGGAATACTTCCGCTCCGGTGGTGCATAGATTTTGATCTTGACGTCCTTTAGAGCCAACTTCTTGACTTCGTTGAGGAGCCGATCACCAAAGCCTACAATAGACAGTACGCAGTGAAGCCACATCTAGTTTAGTGACCATCAATGGCTTACCTTTACATAATGTGCTGCCCCCACTTAGGACGATGTTCGAAAAGAGACTCTTGCGCAGATCCAGATCGACTCTGTTGATGGAATCTACTACAACTTGGTGGACACCGGCGTACTCTTGACCGATGAGTTCAGGGTTGAACAGGATCTCCGGAGCTCGAAATCGTTCAGAGCCGAGCTACAGCTTCGTCAAGCTGAGGTCATTCATTATGGTGACCAAGCTCACCTGAACTATGTTTCCATCAGGTAACCGGAATTCCTCTGGGCGTCCAAGAGCGTCCTTCTCCTCTTTAGAGGGGTTCAGTGCTATATAACAGCACTTTTCTTTGATTATCCGCACGACTTCCCGCTCAGCTGTTGTGTGTAGATGGTGTCCGGACTTTCTCAGAAGCAACTGTAGGTGGTCGGTAACGTCTCTAGCAAGCTGGTTCATACTTGTGGCTGGATGATCAAGCTGAGCTGCACACACCTCCCTGCAACATCCACTCTACGAATTGCATGAGGCATCGAAAAGCCCTCGAATACAGGTACAGCGTGAGTGACACCATCACCAGAGTCAAGTACGATGCCTGTTGTTCGCCCAGAGGAATAGCTTCATCCTCTCACAGTCAGGAAAAAGTAATGAATGTTTCGAGCGATGAACTTACAGCGATAAGACGGCCTGCACTGAAAGGAATAGTGCAGGGACATTGAATGTATCAAAGAAGATCTGTGCAGCAACGTCACGATTGCTGCGAGGATTCAGCGGGGCTTCAGTCAGAAGCACGGGATGCTACATGGCAGGAGTTTGAGATGGGGTGTGGGTTGCATTATATTACATCTCACCTCTTCGCTGAGTGTACCGAGCTCCTCGGCATATATCCAGCTCCATATACGTTCCATATCATCCCAGTCGGTGACGATTCCGTGCTCCATGGGATACTTGATTTTTAAAAGGCCACGAAATTCTTGCGCTCGACGACCAATGAAGACGTCTCCTTCGAGAGCACCGGCCATGACGCGTACATGCTTTGGTCGTCCGACACTGCAGCAAAGTGTGAATTGTGTGGAGTACCACGCAAAATGCGGTGGTTACATACAAGGATGGAAAAAAGCATTTTGGATGATCTTGACCAGCAAAGCCCGCCTTGATAGTGCCTGAACCCTGAGAGGAGTGAGGTGAACACACGGACGCGACGGTGAGCAAGTGGAGCAAACATTGTCGATCACGACCGGCTGGTTGGTCAGGACGTCTTCGTACTCGGCCATCTCCCAAGAACGTGGGCTTGTCGAATTCGAGTGACCTAGGGAAAGGCAGTGATATGTTGCCGCGAACTCGCGTTGTCTGTGGTGATCAACACCAAACTGGCACTACACGGTCCTTAGCCACAAGTCATCACACCCTGCCAAATGCTGCTACAACGGCGTAGTCATACCATTGTCTTCTTGTTGCTCTCCCTTTTCGTATCACACGTCGTGCGTAGCAAAGCCGTGTCTCGGTCGGCGGACAGCTAGAGTTTCATCACCAGATACCAGTCCAAGGCAGCCTAACTAAATGGGAGGCCACCAATTTCTGCAAATGTAAGTCCGAGTCTGTGCTGCTGTTCACCAGACGGTCAAACAGGGAGCCCCACAGGCATCTGCTTTCAATCGAACTATTCCATCTTGCAAATGGATGCATCAGACAACCCGTCCAAATCATGTCTGTCCTGCACTAAACAATGGTGTCTAGACCAGCGGCTCGGCATTTGTGACGGGGCTACTCTCGGCGACACGGATCCTGACACAGCGACAGGCAAGGAAGGTGATGTCGAAGCGAGATGTTTCCGTTAGCCTCGATGTTTTGGCGTTTGTGACGATTGCTCATATCTGACTTAGAGCGCGATTCACCCAGGGACCAGCTAGTTGTCACCCTGTTTCTTTTAACTGTTTTCGGCTTGTTGCTGGGTGCCGGGATCAAGAACCGCATGCTCAAGGCAGGGATGGACCCCAATATACCGTGGTTGGTGGGCAGGCGGTGGTGGGAGGTGTGCCAATCTCCTTGTCAGGTCAAATTAATCGCTCAGCCCTTGTCAGGAGTGGGTGCCTCATCGCCACTTGGAGGAGTATCACCTCCGCGAACACATTGCTCGCCCTCCGGATGATAGAGGAGAGTACAGAGAGGTTTCCGAGACGCTGCCTACATAGATGTTATCTCCATTGTAGACTTCGCTGAATCTGACGTTCAACGCTGCACACGAGCTCTACCGCCGACGATCCAGTTGCCTAGGGGGGTCCGGAATTAAAATGCGGGTTTACGCGCAGCGAGGAATAAACGAGGTACATACGCAGCAAATGCGCATGACCTTTGAAACGTGAGAGCCAGCACTGGCTTTCAAGTCCAACTCTGTCCGTGACGGTACTCGTGGCCGTCGACCCTTGCCTGCGTTTCATAACCGACTCCGTTCCGTGGACGCTAGGCACCTCCCATGGGTTCGCTCTGTTCGAGACCCGGCACTCAATCAGGCAGTCACCAGGTGCTTGGTGGACCGTCATCCTCAAACACGCAGAACCGTCAAAGTTCCACTGAAGCCCGTGCCGCAGCTGCAGAAGCCGCCGAGAGGAGAGTGAAATCGGTAAGCACATCGATGCAGTCCCCCTTCTGGGTACGATTCACCTGCTCTGTTCTCTCGATGTTAGGCACAAGCACGCGGAACTCATGCATCGAATCCGAAGCGGGGTCATCTCGCAGCCCAGCTCGAAGCAACGAAGTCGGCCAAACCTGTGCCTGCATCGAGGCAAGAAGAAGGACCACTTAGGGTGAGTGAGAATCCGAATCGACCACTTCACTGCCTCTTTTCATCAATTTCATCGCAGTGGGACTGAATACTGAATGAAATCGTTGTCGATTTAAACCCCCAACTGTGAGTTTGACATGTGGGCCGATGTACCAGAACGTCTTTCATCCCTGGCCATCAGGTTTTCTCGTGCTTCATGGAATATGATCGCCGTGGTCGCCTTTCAATTTCTATCGGAACCGGCACCATCAGCAAAGCACGAATCCATTTCACACCAAGTAGGATTCATTGATTCACGCCTCGGGGTTATCTGGGCTTCTCCTTTTCAGTCGAGTGGACCGCCGATGAACCCACGAGGCCCTAACACGTTTATTTAATGTTACTTGGACATCGAATACATGTTTATTGTTCCCATGCCATGATGATCGAGATTGGTGGATATCTAGCGCCGCCTCAGGATTGAGATACTAATTCACGGTCACCGGCACTGGTCAGGCATGGAAGGATGTGCTGTAGAGACAGCGAGACAATTCCGAGGCGTCATATGTGAAATCGACTTTGGGACGGACAATGTTACATTGAGCCACGTGCCAGTGTTGGTCTGGCGTCACACCGTCATTGACTAGGATTGCTCCGCTTTCAAGTTGCTTGTAGGACAAGATATCGCTCAAATGATACCGGATAGCACCACGGAAAGCCTACCCGTTCAGCCTGATACGGCTGTTCAGTGGAGGAAGGTCCTTTGGGAGAGGTGTCCATACCCTGACAATTTCATACCACCAGATTCATTCCTATCGGCACTACGGCGGAACCGTCAGTGAATCTGCTACAAGTCACAAAGTTGTCCGCTGACCATGTACTCCAGCCAACTTCACGCCGTACAGTTATTGGCCGTTGGTTTTCATGTGCTGCGCGATCACACAGCATGTTGGAACGGTCTTCGTCTTCCTCGCGATCTTCGTGGGATTAAAGGAACGCTCAGTCGACGCTCGCGTGTTGCTGTGGGTGTCGGTGTCTTGTTCTGTGCTTGGATATGGCATATGGGAGATTCTCCACAGTTCTCATCCTAGCAATATGCCGCCAAACCGTTTGTTAACACAACATCGATTCCGGCCTCCCACTGAAACCATTTTTGTTAGGCTCAAAGGCACTCAAGTCGTCACTGTTAGTCTTCCTCGCCCTCATGGGCCTCGCTCCCGTCCTGAGAACTTTGACGGCTGCAACTTCGTCAGACTCCATATGGGCATTGTCGGCATGCCTCTTTCTTCTCAACACAGTCTTGGCCGATCATAGCTGCAGCATGAGGCCCGGATCATTTACTCAGGAGAGGTCTGTAGTGAGCTATTTTATGAAACCGGATAATCCTCACAGCCAACAGGCTAACGTCCGTCTTATCCATGAACGCGGCGATATCATCGTCTGTTGTTCTTGCCTCACGTTTGCCTGACGACCTGTCAGTATTCTCACTTGTTCTCTTTGCTGTGCAATTATTTGCCCTCTTTCCGTTACTGCGTCATCGTTTTTGGGTAAACCATTTCCCTTCCCTTGTCATTGCGACGAGCGGGTAACGTTGGTTGGATTCACAGAGCATTTCCACAGCGGTGCAGGCTTTGGTGACGTTATCAATCACTGCAGTGTCACTCGTCCTCGTCACCCCTTTGTCATCTCCTATAGCCACCATGATGACGGGCATCTATATCGCGATAACTTTTATTGCCCCAGGGGTGCTCGTCTGGGCGCAACAATACAAAAAGCATGTCATTTCAATAATCTCACGTTGTTTCCCACCATTGACACCGACACTGCTTTAGTGAAATCAGAGGGCCGTGGGATGTCGCCATCCCGAGACTAAACTGGATTTAACCGTGCGGCGGGCGTGGTCAACGCACCGATGGGAATAGGATCGTCGCCACCTTCCACCAATGGATAGCTTCCGCATCAATGTCACGTTCTGCATGCTCAGCGCTCAATTTCCGCATAGGCACCTTGTCCGCGGCCATGAATTGATCCTTGAATGCGTTGCACTAGCCGCCGGTACATTTCCGACGAGTAAAGAGAACGGACGTTCGGTCTTCCCGCGAACAAGTTCACAGTGAATGTGTTGTGCATTGAAGGTATTATATTACATGCAACAGTATATGTGACAGATGATTAGACAAATATGCAAACATACTAAGTATGTAGAGATAGTAAAACAGTAGCTTTCAGCCTGTCCAAGCAAAGACTGAGAGATGCACAATAGGATATTGTTCGTCGTCAATTTTGCGTGTTGGTCCCGTAGCCCAAATCAAATCAATCCATGTCAGGGTCATCATTATGCAAACGTGGTCGCTTGGAGCTGGTAGCCACTCCCATCCCAATACCCCTTGCTTCGAGCACCTCCATCGCCACCTTCGCCGCACCCTCCGATGACTTCTTTGTGCGTGTCCGCGTTCTTCGCAACGCCCCGAATGCTTGTGCTTTGATCACCGCCAGGGTACCGGAAATAGGTGGAGCACCAGGAGAGGGCGACCGCGACTCCCTGTCGAGACCACGGCGTGGTCGCAATTTGGGAAGCTGAGAGTAAGATGACTCCCCCTCGCTGCTTCCTCGATCGTGTTGGGATCCATTGTCACTGCCAGAAAAGTGAGGCAGAGCAGGTAACAATGGGCGTTCCGGGCCCGAATTCGCTCGCCTAGGACCGATCCTGTATCGGACACCGTCACTTCCGGCGCCAGCTAGCGAAATGTCAGCCGTTCCACCATGGAGGGTGACTTCAGCGTGGGCGGTCGAGTGCCTGCGGTAGTCAAACTCTGGTCTATCTTGACCGACTTCGTGAGGAAAAGTGAACTGAAACGGTGACGTCAATGACGTGGAAGATGAAGAGGGTGGCGTCGACGTGGTTGGTGATATTGACCGGCTACCCGGGAAAAGGTAAGGGGTTGTTTCCAAGTGATTTAAAGGAGTTTTTTGTTCGTCTACAAAGGAGCGATTCACATACATATCGGGCGAGGTCAAGGTAGGGGACCCTGGTAAGTGATGTCAGGGGAGGAAGGATTGGTCGTATGGTTTGAACTGACCGCTAGAGGAGGACGTTTGTGGGACGTTATGGGCCCACGTTGCATCACGATTGATCGTTTGAACGGGATAAGGATACTGGCCAAACTTTGAAACGCGATTACCTGCTAGTTGCGGTGTTGCGGCGGCGGGGAGATGATCGGTATCAACCCCGGGGTAGGACAGGGACGGAGATTGCGCTGTATAACTGTGGTTCGTCTGAGGGCCATATGCGCCATTGCACAGGGCTGGAGCGTCATCGCTTGTGTGGAAGGCCATGCCGTCGTCATTGTAGTGGCTACCATGGGAGGTGGGCAGGCGATTTGGAATGATATTAGATGGGGTATGTGTGGAGAAGGTGGAAGGGAGCGGTGGCAAGTCATCGGCATCGGGCGCCTGTCCCGTCTTGCGTGCCTGCCAAAGTGCTCTCCAAAACCTTTCACGTTCGCGCAACTCGTGTTTTAAACGGGCATTGTCCTGCCTGAGCTCCCCAGCCTCCTGGCGGGCCTCGCGACAAGAGTCCTGGAGCTGCAGGACGACGGACTCGAGGGAGGTGACTGAGAGGGAGAGTGTGAGCGGGGGAGAAGGGGGAGAAGGGGAGCAGACCTGTCTCCTCGAGTGTGGCGATGTAATTAGCGCGCCTAAATAAAGATGGGATCAGCGAAGAGACTAGCGTTTAGCGGGGGTGGGGAGATGACCTCTGGCGGAAGGCGGCCTGAGCATCCGCGTTTTTCTTCTTACGGAGGGCGATATCGGTTATGCGAGCAATGGGATCGTCGATGTCAGCCTTGCATTCTGACTTGTCGTCTGGGGGGGATTCGAGCTTGTTCGGCATAGGATGAGAGAAGAGATGGAAAGGAGGGGGGATGAGCGAGCGATAATGAGCTGGATGGACGGAGGCGGTTTAAAATGGCATGTAAAAAAAAAAAAGAATTCGAATCAAGGGCACGAGGAGAGGGCCGCGGTGTGATCGAGTTAAGCGAGCGTATTAACAATCCAGTCCGTCCAGCGTGGCTCCTGAATCCTCCTCAAAGTTGGTCGACAGGACACCGTGCAAGTGATATGATCAGTGCAGTGCCCACTCGTAGTACAACTTGGATCTACATTCATTCCCGCCCGCACAGCCCACTCACACCCACAGCTTCTAGGAACCTGATTGCGATCACCAAGACCGTTGAGTGCCGACCCTTGTGTTCTGTGCTCTTCACGCCCCAATGTCCGCAACCGCGCCAGCGACCCTAAAAAGGCACCCAGCTCCTGGTCCTCGCCTTCCGCACTCGTCGTCATCCTGAACACAGAGATAAACCCACAACGAGGCCGCGACGCTGACTCCACGGCCCGGAATCACATACCCACTTCCGTCATGGTCATGTCCCGACCACCTCCATCTCGGTCTCCTCCTCCCCTTCCAACTCCTCCCCTTCCATATCGAGCACCTCCATCGTCGTCCCTTCCCCATCCAACACACACACAACCCTGCGTCCGACTCTCCCGTTCACCGCCAGCGACACTGATCCGCTTCTCCACCCACTTAATCGGCGGCATTTCGTGATCGGAATCGGACTGCACGGAACCTGACCCATGCCGTCAGTAAAAACACCGCAAAGTCTCCACAAAAACATGGCAAAAAACACGAGACTTACATGCCCCTCCTTCCGTCTCTGCAGCACGCTTGCCATCATATCTATTCGGGCGGGACCGCTTACGTATCTTTCTGATTGGTACCCTAGTGTGGTGTAGTTTACCGTAGCGACGAATATTGCACCTTGATCATAATAATTCTCGTCAAGACATGCAGTTCGAGACAGGCAAAACGTGCTTTCCTTACCCTGGCCCTTCTTGGCTTGGTAGACAAGGATCAGTGTCTCCTCGTCAAAGAATTCCATATCCAGTACATCTATCTCACTGCGTTCACCTCCGAACTCGCCCACACAACACCCTAAAAGTGAGATTTGAATGTCATCGTGGATTCCGGCCACGTATCGGCCGTACGGCATTCGGCTCATACACACTTTTTTGGTATATATTCAGTTCACAAAAGGCGATCAAACCAAGTCACTCACAATACGTTTGTCCTTCCGAACTCACATGGACGGCAAGATACTGCAGGTGGTGATCTGGCTATAATGACCGAATTTAGGTCAATATCACCCCACCGCGAAGAAGCATGCTGCTTACCTCGTTTTGATTGCCAACCACTCTCTGACGGACGAAATGACAGGCTCCTTCTGTGAGAGCCAGGTTTGGCTGCGGCGGAGTAGCTCCACCATCTACCGACATTGTAGCGGATCGAGCAGCGGCCTGGGAAGCCTCTGCAAAGATCCGCTGACACCGGGAAGCTATTTCCTGTACGAGCGCGTCCAGATTCTTGTCCAGATCGGAAAAATCATTAGACCGGACTTTCTGAAACAATCATTCAATCTCATGTAAAGGTCATGAATATCCACTTCAAAATAAAACCTACTGGTTGCCACGAGGTTTGTGATGGGTCTTGCAACGCGGCACGAGCCAATTCTAACACCTCGTTAAGCGCCTTACCGGGGCTTTGGGGAGGTCGAAAGTACGAGAGATCTCCAGGATTGAATTGCGGAAGTGACCCAGTAAACCATTCGTCAATCTTACTCGCCATGAGCCCGGATATTAAGTAGCCGTTGACTTCGAGGATGTCATGATCTGGGTTAGTGTGTGACTCCGTGCTCGGATTCGCGACAATGGTCTCTGAGTAGGTTTCAGACGGAGAAAATACGCGTAACATGTGGCACAAACCATGTCGAATGAACGATAGGAACTGCTTGAACGCCCCGAGTTCTCTCCTTGCTTCAGCAGCCAACCACGAGGAAATGAATATGCCACGCTCAATCATCCTCAAGCAAGAATCCACATAATCTGCACCGAGGCCAAACAACATAAATTGGGGCCTGATTTGGAATTGAGATCCGCTACGTCACTGTGAACTTCAACTTGAGACTACTCACATGTATGACCATCCAAGAATTTCATCCAGGATAATGTGGAGTCTCTGCAAGGCAGGAATAATGCGTGCAGTTGCATGATCACGCGTTCTTGTTAGTGATTCGGTGACTGAGGAATCCCATTTTTGAAGATTCTGAAAGGAGCGTGAAATTAGGGATAACGATCGAAAGAAGCCTACCCGTTCGCTGTTTTGCTCGCTGCTTGTAATGAAGTCCGTTAGCCCTTCTGACCCAGACCCTGTCAGAAGCAAGGTGGTGAGGTCTAAGATGATATCAGGGTTCTGATCTGTGCAAGCATGGATATGTCACCGAAACAACGACACAGAATAGAACACTGACGACCGTATTGCTCCCTGAGTCTTCTCTCTAGAGCCTGTACCCACTTGATCCCGATATCCCTAGCCCCTGTAAACGATTCCGATCCAAACCAACCTTCTCGAACCTCATTGACAACGCGCATTATATACCACGTCAATTCGCGAGCGGCCGATGAGAGTCGCGCGAAATCGCGCACTTTCGGTGTTGCAAGAAGTGGTATGTCGACGACGAGAGGCTGCATCCCCGTTAATAGCATGTCGGAATCAATTGACTGTGGGTGGAGGAAAATCAATGGTTTACGGGGGTGTTTGAACGCAGTAGCTGATGCCAATCCACCAGGTAGAACCACAGATCCAAGAAATAGCTTCCATCTAAGAAACAATGAAGAGCACCCCGCTTGTCAATCAAAGTAAGTAAGCTGTCTTCGTCTTCTTGTGCCTGTGCGGAAGAGTTCGACTCTTCCATTTTGTCATGAGCGCCACGAGTCTGACTCGGGAAAGCAATGGACGCGTCCTCCAAGGATTGGACCAAAGCCGGCCATTGCTTGATGACTGCTGGCATCGACCGCTGTGAAGTAGCCCGTATTTGTGTCCCCTGAAAAGCGAATAAATCGGTTGCACTAGACACCAGGTCAATAGTATAATGAAATCGATTAGATTGACCCACGTCATATTTTCGCCATTTTCCTTGAGGTGATCAAGCAAAGGCAGTGTTTTAAGAATAGATAGCGCCGAACCAGTCTAGACAACAGCTGAAGTGGATGGTCGAACTTTCGTGAACAACTCACTTTCACCCCGTTCCGCTTGAATATGTCGGGGATGACACCGCTTGCGGGAGAGTGGTGACCAGCGAACCACCAAACCCCAACGATGGTTTCAATGGTTTCGGGAGTACCCTGGAAAGGCATGGACAGGCAACGTTCGATGCGCCCATCTTGAACGGAATGAAGAGTGATGTGGGCGGAGTCGCGAACTACTGCTATTGTTTGACCTGCCAGGATCATCATCATGAATGCAAGAACGAGGAATGAAAGCTCACCGCTCGGACTCCAGACTAAATCAGCAACCGTTGCTGAAGCATCGTTATCTTCTCCGACATCTACCTCCCATTTCTTTGAACCTTGTAGCTTCCAGAGACTCAGCTTGTCACGTCCACCAAGTCGCGATATCAAGACAATCAGGTCTTTGTCCGGACAACAGGCTGAGGAGAGTAGTCGGCACGGCGAAGGCAACCGAAGAGTAGCGAGTGACGCAAACGCGTTGCTTTCCGACATTGAGAGACAAAAAGTACGACCCAGAAAATTTGTCTTGGACTTGCGAGAAACTTTTGAGACGTAAGGTCATTCGAAGAACTCGCTAATTAGCCTTCGCGGTGTAGAACAAAGGCTTCGCGCCACGCGAAATGGTGCTTCTTCAGGTAAACTAATACTCAAGTGACGTGTTCCGTTCCACGCCAGTCACTAACAATGGTATCCTACTTCAATCGCTCTCGAATTTGATGACGCGCTGGCGTTTCGTCCAGATGATTTCTGTGCAAAAATGACGGTCCTATTGTTTGCCTTTCTTGCGTTTTCCCATCCCCCCAACAGTGTCACCCTTTTTAGCTCTGATGCCCTCGCTGCGTGCCTTCCTTGTAGATAAATCCTGCTCGAATGTGCCTAGTGCGCGTGGGCTTGCCTTTAACTTCGGGCCGTGCTTCGGACGGGTGGCTCCTTTGCTCAGGGCCGTCCTAATCTTCCCTGGCTTAGCTGCCTTCTTCGCTGAGCGGATAGCGGCATTGAGGCTGTCATTGTCTCCGATCTCGTTATTCATTTCTATGGCCATCTTACGTCGCTTCGACCTGCGAGATAACCCCGCGTACTTGTCTCGCTTTGGCTGAAGACTCCACATCGTCAATGGAAATGTTGCGATCTAAACTCCCGTACTAACGTTGGAAATATCCTCTGTGGATTTCTTCTTCAATGGTGCAGAGATTGCGGTACCGCGTTCATAATGTTGTTTGCTTACAGCTGTACGTGGCAAGGACATGGCCATGGTCAGTGCGACTTCTTCAGTAAAACTACTCATCCAACCTGCCGCTTTTGATTCTCTTGTGTAGTCTGGAACCAAGTCCTTGCAGGTCTAGAGAAAATGTCAGTGTCGTGATCAATCATGTTCTGGCTTTTTCTCAGTTCCATCTCTGCCCGTCGGATCTAAGAATGAAAGTAAGAAGTCGATGAGAACATCATAAGAAGTGGACATACTTGTTTTTCTTCCTTCTCTTCTTGGAGGATCGAAGCTATTTCTGGTCTCAGGTTTTCCACTTCCTTAACCCAGCGAGAGACCACGTCGGTTGGAACGATTCGATGTCTGATATTGTCTTCCCCATCACTGTGCTTAATAACAGCCTTCAGCATTTTGCGATCGCCCTCCCCAACCAAGGTTAGCGAACTAATCATGTCAGAGAAATGTTCCAAGCGAGGGAAGTCCCTACGCACCGACCAGACTTCCCCGCTCTGGCTGTCCGACCCACGCGGTGAAGATACTGTGTTAACTGATTGGGCATGTCATAATTAATCACAGTCTCAATCCCTTTGATATCGAGTCCGCGAGAAGCCAAGTCTGTTGCCATGAGAAAGTTAACTTGTCCATCACGAAAGAGGCGGAGCGCTTCGAGGCGCTAAAAGCTCGTTTGTTAACAATCTAAGAGGAACACAAATGACGTGCCTGTTCTTGTGTAAGGTCTCCATGTAGTTCCTCTGCATCCATACCGAGAAGACCAAAAACAACACGGATTTGGTGGGCAAGTTTCTTACTACGCAAGAAAACAATGACACCTTGCTTGAATGATCTTTTACAGAGGGTTACAAGCAGGGCAGTCCGATCTGCTTCCTTCTCGGCGCGAACTCGCACGAATTCCTGGACGAGCGCTTTGGCAGTCCTATGCTTTGGATCGACGAACAGACGGACGGGCTTCTTTAAGGACACCTTGACCAACTCGTCGACGGAATCTGTCATAGTGGCAGAGAAAAGCATTGTCTGCCGCGAGAGAGGGCAAGCTTTAATGATCTCATCCAGCTCATCGGCAAAACCTTCCGAGAGCATACGGTCAGCTTCATCGAGCACAAGGACGTCAAGTGCATCGAGTGTAAATGAAATCGAATTGCGAAGGTGATCAATAAGCCTGCCAGGTGTTGCGATTACAATATCCGGGAAAGTTCGTAATGCTGCTTCCTGGGATTTCAAGGATAGGCCACCTAGTATATCTAATGAACGTAGCCCAAATGCGAAAAACGATATTCACTCACCAGCTGCCAAACAACATAGAATGTCAGTATATGTGGCCAACCTAGAACAAACTTCGAAACATTGCACTGCGAGCTCTCTCGTAGGTACAAGGATGAGACACCGCGTCGCAGCTGCATGTTTCCCTTTCTCTCGATACAAGAGACGTTCGAGTAAAGGAATGACGAATGCTGCTGTCTTTCCCGAACCTGTAACAGCACTCCCGACGATATCTTTCCCTAGAAGAGCGACAGGAATCGTTGCGGCCTGAATCGGGGTAGGAGAGACGAACCCAAGGGTATTGAGAGCCTTTTGAATAGGACGCGATAAATTCATCGTCAAAAAGGAGGAGTGGACGTTCTGATGAACTTCGGACGCAAAGAAGGCTGCTTTGCGATCCTTCTCCGCCTGCGTCTCAACTTCTGAACTGTCCGAATCCGAAGACTCAGTGTCCTCTGCAGCGCTGACTTGCTCCTCGTCGGACGTTGCTAATGGGTCCTCGCCTTCTTCGTCGTGTGACGTGTCTGCATGTTGGGGAATGGACGATCCACTTGAAACATAGCCATCGCTTTCTACGTCGCTTTCTTCCTGGACATCATCCTCGTCACTTCGTTTTCGCTTTGCACTGGCTCGCTCCTGCTTCCGCCTCTGGATGATCTCGTTTATGGATACTGGATCCTACCAGCACTTAACAACCGAAACTCGACAAAAAAAAAGGAAAAGACTACTCACGGGTTTGGCAATTTTTTTCACGATGTCCTTCTCTCGATCAGACTGAAGCAGTTCTACGTATGGATCCTCCGATAGGTCGAAGCAAAGGTCAGGATTTATAGGATAACCTTCTTCTTCATTTTTGTGTTTTCCACTGTGTTTTTGTGTACGATCTTCGTCATCAGAGTCTATAGTCATAATGAACTCCATGGTGGTGGAGTGACTCGTGTTGCCAAATAAAGACAAGCATGTTAGATGATGATTATCCGAGTTCGCATGTCACGTTTCGCGTCTATATGAGCGAGCGAAACCTACCATTGCCACCTGAGTTGGGGCGCCTCTCCACGTTCATCGACTCTCATATAGATGTCTAGCAGGGCCTAGCAGCGAGCTTCGCTCCACTGCGCTGCATGCAGCAAAACACATCTTCGACTGGGGTAAGGTAGACGTCTTGGAATAACTATCGAAAAGTTGATGAACCTTCGGCCAGCCCTCGAGACAGAGAAGTCTTCGAAACCTCATCTAGGAACATTATTGACTACGCTCACTGAAGCGGCTCCACCACAGACGAGGTCCCAGGCACGTAGCACCTCGACACGAAGGCACGGTCCAAGCCCGGTGCAAAACCCTCGAAAGAATGCCGACACTCGAGAGACGCCGCTTCCGTCTCTCTTCATCGATGGCATGAACATCGATCAGATATGGCAACAATTGGACCTAAGAGCGGCGCGCGTATGCGAGAACTTGCAGACTCTGCTTGGCGAGGACGAAGGCGAAAATGCAAATTTGGACGGAGAATATAGCGATAGTGATGAAAGCAGCATTGATGAGGGTGAGGACGAGCATGAATACGACGCTGAAGAGATGGATATAGATGGTGATGAGGGTATCTGGGAAGAACTTAGCGACGAGCAAGAGGATGGCAGTTCAACAGCGGAAGACGTAACCTTCGCGACGAGGCTTCTGCTTCTGAAGACGATGAATGAAGATGAAGATGATGGGCCCCCGACCTCAATGTTGGACGTTGTTCATCGCCAGAAGCGGAGCCCAGTCTGGGTTACATTCTTGGGGACACTCAGCCCTTGACGATGGTTTTTTCGATCTCGCGACTTTCAACGCTGAAACAAGCGAGGTCGAAACAAAGAAGGTACACAAAGGAAGACTAAATTCTGTTGCAGAGGAAGATTCTGCAGAAGAATCTGAGATAAATCTATTTGGCTCAGTCGATGACCTAGTAGCCGAGGACGTCGGTGATGATCTTGGTAAGTAATAACAGATACTATGGATTGTTGCTCATCAATGTCGCTGGCAGCACCGACAGAACTCTTTTACGATGATTTTTTTGACCCGCCGCGGGGAGCACAGAACAAAAACATCAGGCCATCAAAAGTTCGGTTTCATGAGCGAGTGTCTGTCAAAAAAATAAAAGCAGTGGGAAGGGGCATGCCAGTCTCTTGGATGGACGATGAAGACAGTGATGAAGAGGAAAACGAGTGATAATAGTCGTCTGGTAACTTCCTAGTAGTAGTACTATTAGTTCTGCTGAATGGTCACGTGGGCGTGTCACGTGACATGTTAAATGCCCAGCGATCATCGCTTTCCGCTGTTCATTGTTCAAACTCTGCTACGATACTACCCAGTATGCCTCTCTTTAAAAAGAACAAACCACTCATCCCGCCCGTCCAATCCGAGCTCCCACCACCCCCTGGTGCGTCTCGCAGTTCATCGCGCACCACCTCGTCTCTCCCAAGTTACCGCTCCAATGCCAGCACGTACGTACCGAGCAGAGACGGACCAGATCCATACAACACCACGGGGATGTCAAAGTTCCAAAATGGAGTTGACGATTATGAGCCATCTGTTGAAACAACCACCAGCGATGCTCAGGCCCAGCTGACCCAGGCTCGTGGGGAACTGTTTGCTGGATACAATCCGGAAAAGGCAGGTTCTGGTCGCTTCTTTGATGGTCCCGATATTGGGAGAGAGCCTCTTCCCGGCGAGGAGAACGATGAGGATGTGGAAGGGATCAAACAACAGACAAGGTTCCTCAAACAAGAGAGTGTTAACTCGACTAGAAACGCGCTTCGGATGGCTCGGGAGGCCGAAGAAACTGCGCAAGGGACTTTGGGCCGCCTCGCAGATCAATCTGGTACGCTTGATTTCTCTTTAGACGCGGCTTGGTTATGATGACCTTTTCACAGAAAAATTGGCAAATACTGAACGCCACCTCGACGTATCCAAGACCCATACTTCGCGGGCAGGAGATCAGATTGACGAGCTCAAGAAGCTCAATAGATCGATTTTCCGCCCGGCGATAACCTTCAACAAGGACGCTAAACGCGCTGCTCAAGAAGCCAAGATACAGCAACGCTACGAGGATGAAAGGCGTGAACGAGAGAAAGCAATGTTAGACATCAGAGACACTCAAAATCGTCTCGGTCGTGCAGCTAACTACGGGCAGCAAGATGAGGACGAGGGCATTCAAACTGGAGACGGGATTGGCAACTCCAGGTTTCGAACCACAGAACAGCTTGCAGCGAGGAAGGAACAAAGAAAGCGCTATCAGTTCGAGGCGGGAGGCTCAGATGATGAAGTCGAGGATGAGATAGACGACAACCTTGGCGAGATCTCCAGTGTCACAAAGAGTTTGAAAGCCCTTGGGACAGCTATGGGACAGGAGCTTGATGTACAGAACAAACGGCTTGATGTCATCGCAAACAAAGCTACGAGCCTTGACGATGGTGTCTTCAGACAAACTGAGAGGGTAAGGCAGCACTCATGTCTTCTGCATGGTATTCATGTTTTTTTTTGCAGCTGAAAAGGATCAAGTAGTCGTTCTCCGTCAGGATAAACATTGTGCTTTCAATACCAGGGACTCCGCAGTAACAACCACTCCATTAGGACTTGGCTAGATACCTGACAATATTGACCATATATCTGAGTTGTTGCTGACCGCATTTCAAATGTTCAAGACAGATTTGTAAATGTATACCCTGGCTTCTTGTAAATAATTTGAAGTCGTGTATTAGATTCGTTATCTATACACTATGACATGCCCTGTCCAAGCATCTCCTTGTGCGGACCACACCAATCTGGGTTGGTTTCGTGGCCAGACTGAGCCGTCGGACAATAGCACTACGACCGAATAGGCGTCATTAAGATTGCAGAGAGTATTAGGCGCCCATTGGGACTACTCCGGCTGTTGTCATGGGAGACACCAAGGCACCGACTGTGAGAACTTTCGTTGTGCCTGCCAGGAAAACTCTGCTGCATGCTATTGTAAGTTTCCTTCATCTCCTGGTTCCAATATTTATCCAACCTCTTTTGGGGCTCTAATATGCGCTCGTTTCGTCTATTGTCTCTCGTTTTACCCGTTTTCCTACTGTCGTGCTCCCCTGTTCAAGCCGAACACTCGTACGGACCTGAGAAGCCTCGTGCTCCACATCGACACATTAACAGGCTCACGCTCGACGCAAAATACAAAAGAGACGCAAATGCTGCCTTTACATACTTCGATGCCGGACAGTGAGTCTATCATAATAGCACCCTACAAAACCCCTGAGTTCAATGCCGCTCTTCAGAGGCGCGTGTGGTGCCACGAACAGTGCCAGTGATTTTGTACGTGTCGAGTATGTTACGTTTCTACATTCAATCGCTCATCCCCATGGATCAGATTGTTGCATTAAATTCTGCTGTAAGCTCGGCTGGCATTTATCTCGGCTTGTGATGCTTACTCTCGTGCAGGAATATGGCGGTGGTGCTCACTGCTTTGAGATGATCACAATTACCATCAACGGGAAAACAGCACAAGCCCAGATCACGGACGAGGCAAGTCGTCAATTTTACCAGGCTGGTACGAGTCATATCGTAACACATTCATCGCCAGTGTCCTGGCTGCTCGGTTGGTGGCCTAGATTTTAGCCAGGGCCTTTTTCAGTATTTTGCGCCGGTTAGCGTCGGAGAACTTTATGGGTCTTGGTCCTACAATCGTGACATAGCTTCATCAAGCTCGACACTCACGCCATCGTCTACCAGTTACACTCCTTCGACTACTACCACCTCGTCTTCGACAGCTTTGTCGACCACGACCACCACGACTTCTTTGGCGTCCACCAACGTTCCATCTCCAACATCAACTACATCAACTACATCCACTGTTCCTACTTCCACACCCCAGGACCCGCAAATAATCGCGCAAATCAATCTTGCGTTACTGGAGCTTGGTGCACTGCTTCAAGTGTCGCTTTAGTTGAAATTTTGAAATGTTGATGTTTTGAGTTTGATCCCAAGGAAGTAATTTGTGCTCGATCTTATTGTTATGTTACGCTACAATATGAGCGTGCGGTCTACTTATTCGTACGCAATCGCCGCCTGAACGATCCGCAGAAAGACACTTGTGTCTTTTTCATCCGCTTCTCCCTTCCTTCCTGCTTTCCAAAGGTAATAAAGTCCCTTGATACTATCTGTGAGCGCAGCGTCCTCTGCTTCTGGGTGTGAACGACATTCAGAAAGAGAAACTCCGTTAAGCTTGAGCGCCACAGGAGAAACGATTGATGCGTCCAAATATCCGTTGAGCAATGGGGGTATAACCAACTGGGAATCTGCTGTGGTCTGTTCTGGTGAAGGGTCGGTGTCGTAAGGTGAAGATGATCGCGCTGAGTATGGAGAGTAGGTCTCCTTTCTGGGAGATACTGTGCTGAGGAGATGCGCAAGCAAGTTCGGGGATGGGGGTTCTAGCCTGGAAGCGAGAGGACAAGCATGAATAACATCGACCGGAATGTCAATGATTGGATCATTTTGGGATGGGAAGGTTGATTCGTCGTCAATGGCAATTACAGGCCGGAAGCTGTGGTGGGTGGGTAAAGGCGAGGGTACCGTGGAATCAGCGGAACCTAATAGAGAGGACGAAAAGTCAGGCTGAGAAAGTTTGCAGGCGGCGTTAAAACGGAGATATGTAGCGACCTTGCACGGAGGCGTACTGTGCCCAGTACGCATCCTCTCCCTCGACGGCTTCAGTGCCTTGCGGTGGTAAAGGGGAGGTCAGGTCGTGTCCGGCCGCCCCGTAGGCGTCCCAATACGACTCTTCCTCGCTGTTGACATTATCGGCTTCACTGACGAGATCGAGGGTCGAGGATCGCGGATCGGTGCCACTGCTGGCAAGTGATTCCTCCGGTGTTAAGAACGAGGGGGACGGAAATGGCATCAGGCGGAGGTCATGATACTTCCAACCGTGGGTGCTATCCCAATGGAAGAGCATGCGCATTGAGGATATCTGTACATGGGCAACGGTGGACTCGGGATCTGACGTGTAGCGTGTTGGATAGCTGGCATAGTCGGGCAGGGGCGGCAAGTGGCCAAGGAGGTCGATGATTTTTCCATTGTCAGGGGACGGCCAGCACAAATATTCGACAGGAGAGGAGGGGGATATTTGGAGGAATGGTGTCGCTGTCGAAGGGGGGTAGAGATGAGATGTGGGGGGAGGGGATCGGCGAGGGGGGAGATGTACTGGAGGACGAGGTCGACAGTGTGGGCTGGGAGGGGGTACATGGTGGTGTACGACAGAGGAGCATCGTACAAGGCTGACCCGATCTTGACCCCTCCTCGAGTCTGATCTGACACCCCCCTAATGACTTCATAATTTTATCCCACACTCTCACAAGCACAGCGGACCGCCCGAACGACTTCCACCTCCACCTCCACGCCCCCTCGCATTCCAGCCATGCGAGTCTCGGTCTTGTTTGCCTGTCTGGCATTACCCCTCTTCTCCGCTGCTCAGGTATTTCTTCTCTTTCCTCCCCCTCCCTCCTCTACTCACCTGTTTTTCTTCTTCCTCCAGTCTAATTCGCAAGTATCCCCCCTTGTCCGATCGTGTGCCAATACATCCTAACTCTACTCCAGTAGCAGCTCGTCGACCATCACTTCTGCCCCGAGTTCAGCCAGCCAGTCAGGTTCTGCTTCTGCCTCCGGCTCTACCACCGGATCAGGTAGCTTTACAGGCTCAACAAATATCACTGCTACCTCCGCTGGAAACGCAACTTCAACCGCAAATACGACTTCCATCCTCCCGACTGCTCCTTCCGCTGTCGCTGGCGCAAACTGGTGGTGGTGCAAACGGTGGTGCGCCAAGTCCTGGAGCAACTGCATCCGGTGGCATATTTGGTCCACCCGACGGGTACATCTCAGGCGTGGAAGCACTCAGGGGCGCTGCGTTGGTTGGATTTGTTGGCTTCGCCGTCGGGGGGGCTTTGGTCCTCGTTTGATTCCACTTCGTCGTGTCCCTGGCCTTTCAATGTTACATGCGGCATAACTCCTGGACTTCTCACGCCCAGGGCTCTACCTGTGATGGACCTCATCCTTTTCTTTGGACTGTGCTGGGTTTGCAGACGCTTATATATCTACCTGACATCGTATCCACTTCCTCTCATTGGTTCCTTACTCTACCTCGACGGACTTTTTTCTTGGAACCACTATACCATTCAAATCAATGAATAATGGTTGGTGTATGCACTGTAGATCACAACATCTCGTAGACGCGTGCTAGCAGCTTTGTCATTGACTGAACCAGTTGATTCCACCCGCCGTATGTTGCGATCATCGGTCTCTTCCCGAATCGTCCAGCGCTTCTCAGCCTCTCGCCGACTCGCACAGTTTCACGCACTTGGTTGTTCACGTATGTCCCAAACACAGCCGGCCGTGAAAAAGCAGCGGATGGATGTCAAGGTGTCGTGCTATCATGTTCCCGCAGTATGCCAGTCTCAATAGTCTCTTGCAGACGATAGGAACACACGATGGGACCTTTCATTGTGACGAAGCACTGGCTGTTTTTCTCTTGCGCCTCACGGAAACGTATCGTGCCGCAGGTACCTATGCGAATGGAGTCTTCTTCGATTCCGCGTTCTCAGCAGTCTTGTAGATGTGAAGCGCAGCAGGGACCCAGTCGTCCTGGATACGTGTCACATCGTCGTTGATGTCGGTGCGGTGTACGACGAAAGCAATCAGCGCTTCGATCACCACCAGAGAGACTTCCAGGGAGTATTTGGTCACGGGTTTACGACCAAGTTGTCGTCTGCTGGTCTCATTTACAAGTAGGTGCAAGGTCTCCGTCATGCTGCAAGGCTGAGTTCATTGGAACAGGCATTTTGGGAAAGATATCATCGCTACTCAAATTGGCGTTGAGGTTGACCACCCCAATGTTCACGTACTTTGGTTGAAACTATACAAGGTGAATTCTGGCATGCCACTGTCTGTTTGATGATTCATGCTCGCGATAGGAGTTTATTGAAGGCATAGATGCCATCGACAATGGCATCTCCCAGTATTCCTCCCAGGAACAACCAAGATACAGCAATCGAACCGATCTCTCAAGCAGAATCAGCTGGCTCAACCCTGCATGGAATGAAGAATTCACTCCTGAAGTCATTGACGTGCGTTCAGCTATATGATCTGATACTCTTCTTTACTCGTTTGCCAGTCGTGTTTCGCCAACGCCTCGCGACTTACTGGTGATGAATTTCTCGGGAGACTGAGGTATTACGCAAACGCTTGGCTACCTGCGCGAGACATAGTTCTCGCTACTCTTTCAGCACGGTGCAGTGAAGATTCAAATGGTCGCATCCTCCTGTTTCAACGCTTTGTCCCATGGAAGGTAGGCTTCGCATTGCATGGGTCCGTTCCTTTCATTCCATGAACGGCACAGGAGCATCTCTTCCAACTTGAAGCAGAGCTGGGAATTGCTGGAGACGGACTTCCGCTCTACGTCGTTTACCCCGACGAAACCAGTGGAAATTGGCGAGTTCAAGCCGTCCCCGTCTCTCCCGATAGCTTTGTAAGCCGCAAAGCACTTCCGGAGGAATGGAGGGGTCATCGGGATGATTATTTATCCAAGTTAACTGGAATCGACGGTTGTATCTTCGTGCATGCCTCAGGGTTCATAGGAGGCAAGCTATAATATTCGGCTATACGTCTCTCACAAATCTAACTCTGAAATGGCAGGGAATAAAACGCGAGAAGGCACTCTCAACCTCGCGAGACTTGCATTGAAATGTAATGATTAAGGCAATGAATGATGATGCGGCATGAATCGCCCTCGATTATTATAATTAGTGCGGTTAAACTTGGCGACGCGTACAACTCGATCCACAACACGCCACATACACATGTTGAGACGACTAGTCTAGATCCAACGAGGGTGCACATATGTCATGTGCACTCTGACGATGGTTGTCGGACGACCACCTCGTGTTTTTCGCATGGACATCACGACCATACCACGATGTAAGTGACCTTCTATAGCTCGGGTTAACACTTTCGCCTTGTCTTGTAGCCAATAACTTGCGCTCGCTCTAAATTTTTGACAATGCCTTACATCAAGACTCACTACCACCCATTTCTTTTCGTCCTCATCACAATTTGTGCAATGGCCGAGCTTGGGCTCACGGCTTTCCTGATCAGCGCAGGAAACGGGAATCATAACTGGCCTAGCGCTCGCTATCATGTGTTGTGCGTGCCTCAGAGTAGAGCTGAAAACCTTGCTGATGATTTAGGGTAGACTGATTCTTGTCGAGTTCAATGCTGTCTGGACGACGATATTTGGGACAGCTTATTTGCTCTGGATTGTGGACGGTGCCGTGCACTTCCTGGCCAGTATAGCAAGCTCAATCATATGGCTAGTCATCACCACAGTGCTCTGGGTAAGTGCGTGCACCAGTGACACGCTGGCTAGGATTGATAACACTGTTCTTGCACAGGGAGTTACTGCCGCGTTGATGCATAGTATGCGTGCAGGGAGCGGCTGCAATTGGCTATCGAATTCATCTGGGTCCGTGAACGCAAGCTCGCCCTGCCCTCAGCCCCAAGATCTAACCGCCACCAACTGCAAAGAAATGCTCAGTATAGAGGCAGTGGGGTGGGTGGAATTTGGCTTGTGTGCTCTAACACTACTAGCAACGTGCATGTGGTTGCGGGCGAGCAAGCGGAGCTACGTGAGTGAATCCCGCAGACTAGTGTGACTAAAGACATGAGGATTAATATCGGTTGGGCTATGTGACAACAGCATTCTAGTTTCTATGTGTAAGGGACTGGAGGTTGGACATGATTTTCTTGGAATAATTGTATGGATGTGTCGATAGACCCTTGTTCAGTTGCCAGTACATTTACGGAACGTAGGACCTCCAAGATTAGGAACGTTCGGATTCTGATGGGATCACAGAAGCGGTGAAGCCCAGTCTCGTGGCTGTGCCAGCCTTTTGTTGGGCGGTGCTGCGCGTACAGTAAGCAAGCACTGCAATATGGATTAGTCAATTCCCACCAAATCGAAGCGATAAAATTTTATCTGATAAGGACCACGACACGACTACCACATGCACAACTCGACGTCACAATATTCTCCAAGTACCGATGACACTGGCAGAGCAAACAGCATGTATCCGTATCTTGAAGACACAACCAGTGACCAGCCTCACATTACTTCGACCCAATGCACCAGTGAATACCCCCCAAGCGACCAAGTGATATCTCCCACTAGGGCATACTTAGTACGGAGCCTTGCGCTGCTGTGCGCTTGCTCTTTGAGCATTGGAAGCCACTAGTACATATATTACTTTCCTTCATTATAGCCTCGAGCTCACGTCTGAGCAGCGCATCGTACACCCTCGCTCCTCTCAAGTCCAGGCTCTCTAGAGAGCTTGGGACCTCCAACACCGAATACGGCCTCTTAATATCTGCTTTCAGCCTCAATGGCACATGGACTCCTCTCGTTGGCGGAATGTTAGCCAGCAAACTTGGAACCACGCTTGCTAGCATTTTTGCAACCGGAATGGTTTTCCTCGGTAAGTTCCGGACGACGTTGAGGGTTGTAACTATTTCTCACGATCCACTAAAGGTCAGCTGCTTCTTGTCTTTGGAGAAAGCCTGGAGAATGTCCGTCTAATGACATTTGGCTTATTCATCTATGGCCTTGGTTTGGGTCCACTCGCAGTTGTTCAAGAATCAATCATCGTGCGATTTTTTCACTCACATGGATTAGGCACGTCGATGGCGATAGGTCTTGTTGCTGGAAAATTCGCGTCGTTTCTAGCAGCGCGTGCTTCCTATCCACTCTCTGTTGCTTTTGGGCGCCACGCACCGTTCTATGTTTCGGCAGCATTGACGGGCTTCTCTTTCATCATGAATATTGTCTACATGTTCTCATCCCATTGGCTGGTCAGAGGATCTGGGGTAACTCTCGAAGCCTCCGAGCTCCGGCATGAGGCCCGTCGACGCGCTGTTTACAGTATCTCTGAGGCGAAGGCTCTCGAAATAGTGGCCAAAAAACGCCATGTAAGCCTGAAAGAAATACCATTACTTGGTGATGTGTTCTGGGCGTGAGTCCAATTCTCTCCCAACTTGTACCTTTGTTGACCTTTCGGAAGATATATTGGCCTGAACGTGCTTTGCGGAATATTGTGGTCACCATTCACACACCTAGCTGCGTAGGGCCGATGCCTTCCTTATGACGCTGCTTGCTCATAACTCTGTCAGGAGCTTGCTCGAGCAACGATATAATCTAAGCGAAGCGACCGCCAGTGTGCAAGCATCATACCTTCTTGCTGGCAGCATATTCCTGTATCCTGCCGTGAGTTACATAGTAACAACTTTGGAATACGACCGACCTTTATGTGGTAGTGCGGATACTTGGTAGATCGCATCAAAGACCCGAGAGCCACTACACGGCTGTTTATGCTTTCTTCTCTTTTGACCATGTTCTGTTATGCATGGCTGGCATTGCCACCACAATGGACAAGAAGTGCCATTCCTGGAGTGATATCTTTTTCTGGTGGTTTTGGATTTTCTCCGCGTAAGTTCCACACTTCTTCGCGCTGCTGTGCTGACCCTGCAGTAGTCTTGTTGGTGGTCATCGTGCCCAATATCGTTCCTCTGAAGTATGTCTCCACAACTTTGGGCGTACACAAAGCTGTAAGTGACACGATGTATCGTACTATCCAGATGATCATCTGCCCTCGTCGACAGTTGGAGCACACCGGCTCTACCATATCTCAAACGCTTGCTGGAATTCTGCTTGACAGCGAAGGTCCAGGCCGTGGATCGAATCTGCCCAGCATCCAGCATCTTCTCTACGCGTTTCTGTTTTTCAATGTTTTACAACTGGTCAGTTTGAAAGGCTTGAGTCACCTTGACAACTACCGGAGGAGAAGAAGAGCCCAAGATCCCTCTTACTCAGATGATCTACTTTCTCCATCAAGCTCTGCTTCTACGCATGATCTTCAAGAGTCTCTTGAAGCGGCTCCGATAGTTGAGCGGGCGCCGCTTTTATCGCACCATGACAGAGCTTCCTGGGATCCTATACATCATAATGTTTTCAGGTGGTCCGAAAAACGTCGAGGTCTCCTCTACGCCTGGCTTTCGGGCTTACTCATCTGCTTCGCGTGGGGTCTATTCTTGGGTACTGCATGGTTGCAGTTACGCTCTGCAGGAGAGAGGGGTGTACAGGAAATTACACATGCAATTAGTGCTTAGATGCTGTCAACCATGTACACATGTATTGATACACAAGCTGGTCGTTGGTATCTATTGTCTTATCTTCGTTTTATGCTCACCAACCAGTGACCCTTGTTATTCCCAACTTCCGTACAATCGGAAGACGCTGTAGTAGAGGCGGTATCCTTAAAGAGATCGACTGATAATGGGGACATTAGGTCAGGGTCCAGCCTAGGGTGTGGACTGCAAGGCATTTGCACATGTGTTCTTCTTGCTTTTCTTCGGTCAACAAGCGTAATTGGCAGAGTTGCGCGCCATCGTTCAACCATAAGTCGGGTCTCGGCTGGGTCCCTGGGCTTGATGTACGGTTCTGACGACAGATTTTCGTCATCCCCTGCCTCAGACATGCCTAGTAGTGGAGCACACTCATTCACACGGGCGGACGGCGAAACGTCTAGTAAAAAAAAATCAGGCTTAAGGTGTCTTTCAATCTGAAGAAATGTCTACCATCGCTCTGTCCTGCCCAACTCGACAAAGATTCTTGAATGGTATCTGGACCACAAGTGTCAGATGGTGGTATGCCAAACTGACCCATCACATATTCAATCGGTTCCGGTAGCTACGATGAAGAATGAATTTATGACAAAATGCTACTTGCGGATCCACTTACGCTTGGGGGGGAATAGCCATCGTCGATGTCAAGTGCAGAGGCCAGCCAGTATAAGATGGCGTGCATGACAGTAGGCTGCCTTGACCGCGCATCAAACGGTGGTGAAATATAGGCATTTGTCCATCCTAGTGATTTGTTGGCACAGAAGAGAAGATAGATGTGAGCACATTACCATCAGAGAAGACCCCAAACGTCCACTGTTGATAAGACGTTATAATAAAGTAGAAACACTGTTTGCGGACACACAGGTCCCAAAGCTAGGACGAATGAGTTTAATCAACATACAAGGTTAGTTATGAACCTTGCACCAAAGACGCTCTTTTCCTCGCAAGCGGGTGTTGCCGGCAGGCAGCTAGGATGAGGTCAGTTTTCCGTACCTGTGGTATTCTAGTCGCGACTTACGGATTGCAATTCGGTAAATTGCCACATATCTTCATTCGAAAGTACCCAAGGGGGCTGACAAGCAACAAGTACAGAGTTCGAAGCAATTTCTGCGGTTGACGGGCATTCTGTGCGGGTAAAGTAAAATTCCTTGAAGATGTGATCATCATAGTGTGGTTGTGTTTCTGACATGAACCCCCAGTCCTTTGTTTGAGGGTAAAGAATGTGTAGTATGCGTTGTACAGTCCTCAATGGGAAATGATCAATCCAAGCCCACAGTCTGAAAGGCAATTTCAACGAATCATTCTACAGGTACGAGTGAGAATGGCATGACATACCGATTAAACTCGGTCACTGGCGCAGGTAGGGTCGAACTTATTCTGAATTTCCGAGCGGAGGGCACAGTCAAAACTTCCCCGGTTCGCTCATCTTGATCTCTCAAACTCAATCCAAGGGATGCATCTGGTACGTTTGCCATGATCCCTAAAGAGGTCAATGACATCAGCATACGTTACATACTGAGTGCATGTCAAGGCTGACAGTTGTTAACCAGGTTGTCAAAGGCATCCTCTAAAGATTGGATCGAGGTAAGGTGCCTTTCTTTCCTAAACCGAGTAGAAAGCGTGTTGCGATGACTTTTGTGTCCGGATGGCGGGAGAGAGCCTAATGCCTCGCGTCCGTATTTCAGTTCCGGGAGTACTGCATCTTTCATGTAGCCCCGAAGGTCATCGATACCCCACCAAGCCATAGTACCCAGGCCGATTGTATGCGTAGAATGAGGGATGTCTTTCGGAGAAAAGGGTAAGGGAGCGTAGAAGGCAACTGCGAAGAATATCAACAACCTGCATCGTGCAAGCACTTAAATACTAGTAGCAGGGACCTTGACAACCGGGGAATACAATACTTGCTTATTGTTCTAGTCGAACTTACTGGTACGAATTTGGACATCGGTAATTCCCGTCCAGCCGGCAGTTTCCGATACAGCCCATTCCTCGAGCCAAGCCTGGTGGTCCCTGCAGCCATCGCGTCAAAAACCCCTCAAGAGGTGCGTTCTACGTAACTTTGGACATCTGTCCGCTCTGTGCATGCTTCCAGCCCACCGCTCTTTGAGACAAGCGCTAGGTCTCAAAGAACAAGGGTGGATGTTGTTGCATTCGCTCGGATGCCATTCTGACCGCTTTCACCATCCAGCTTCAAGATGGGTGCATACAAATATATCAGCGAATTGTACAAGAAAAAGCAGTCTGACGTACTGCGATTCCTCCTTCGCGTTCGGTGGGTTTGATGGAAAGGCGTTCGTTCGATCACTCGCTAACTTGAAATGATACAGATGTTGGGAATACCGTCAGCTGAACGTTATCCACCGGGCATCCCGCCCATCTCGTCCAGACAAAGCGCGCCGTCTGGGTTACAAAGCCAAGCAAGGTTATGTTATCTATCGTGTGCGTGTCAGACGGGGTAACCGCAAAAAGCCTGTGCCGAAGGGTAATGGTCCCATCTCTGGTGTGCTTGTAGTCGCTCAAAATGCCCCTCAGGTGCTACCTATGGCAAGCCCGTTCGTCAGGGTGTCAATCATCTTAAATTCCAGCGGGGCTTGAGGAGCGTCGCAGAGGAACGTGTTGGTCGCCGTTGTGGCAACTTGCGCGTTCTGAATTCGTACTGGATTAATCAAGATGGTGTCTACAAGTACTATGAGATCATTCTTGTAGATCCCAGCCACAAGGCGGTAAGGATCTATGTAATCCTTCCCGCCACCATGCTGACCACTAGATTTAGATTCGTCGGGACCCTCGCATCAACTGGATTGTGAAGCCAGTACACAAACGCCGCGAGGCCCGCGGACTTACCAGCATCGGAAAACAGGTTCGTTCCTGACATTTATTCAGAGCAACGATGACTGATACCTTGATCATACAGAACCGCGGGTTGGGCAAGGGTCACCGCCACAACCATACGCCGGCCCGTTCAACTTGGAAGAAGCACAACACCCTCAGTCTTCGCCGCTACCGGTGATTCCATGTACCACTGCCCCCGCCTTGTTACATTTCATTATGTTCATGTTTGGTATGGTTGCCTTGCAAGAAGTTGCGAAAAGCCACGTATCTATATTTGTGTCATGGCTGTGTGAGAAAGTCGGCTTCTTAGTGGAGCTCGGTCACCAGCCGCGTGTTCTTCGCGTGTACGCCAATAATAGTTGGCTGCGGTGTACCGGAGCTCTTAAGTGGAGAGGAGACGAACAACATTCTCTGAATCCACCACCAAATACCAGGGTCATGAACGGACCACAATTACTCCGTTTGCTATTACATACCTTCTCGATGGTATCACTGGCGCATGCAGGGCTCATGCATATACTCTTCCCGCATTCATCCGGGCTCGATGGAATACATATTGGTCCCTCGAAGCGTGCCTCCAACGAGAGCACAACGCTATGGGTGATCCAAGATACGTATGAAGGGTCGAGTTTTTTCAAGTGCGTCGACATACATTTTCGTTTGAGACACCTTCACAGTGCTAATGGAGTCGTGTCACAAAGTACCTTCGACTTTTACACTGGTGCGGATCCTACCAAGTCCGTGCACAGCCTTCTTCGTGGATTCACTGGCACTGACGCGTGATCCATGTAGCGGACTAGTGACGTGAGTTCGAATATCATATCCATGAGTCGATATCAAACAAAGCTTCTCCCAGCTTCGTCGATCAACAGAAAGCATTCGCCGATGGCCTAGCGTATGTAACATCTGACAACAAGGTTATTATGAGAGGTGATAATACCACTCTACTTGCGGAGGGTGTCAACCGCAACAGGTAATCATCCACGGGAGCTTGAAGGTTTTTTACGCTTAATGAACCATTCTAGTGTGCGTATATCCAGCCAAGCTGCATACAACACTGGTCTTTTCGTGTTGGACCTCGATATGGCGCCCTGGGGATGTGGTCCGTAGTTTTATCTTGCTCATGTGCGCTTTCCGCCGACCTGTCTTATAGGTGTATGGCCCGCATTTTGGTATACCATATTGTATTCCTATGAGTTATTCTTCTGACATCGTATTACTACTAGGACCTTGGGAGATGGCACTTGGCCGGGGGTACGTATACTGGCTGACTTGAGATTTTCTTGACTCTGCTGAAGAACGGCGAAATAGACATTATCGAGGGCGTACACGACAACGAACATAACCAAGTCACATGGCATACTGCGCCAGGTATGGCCAACAAAAAAAAAGGCTTCATCTTTATTAACCTTCACGAAGGGTGCAATCTGACGACCACGACTAATTTCACGGGCACAGTCGTAGTAGGTCATTGTAGTTCACGCTGATTGATCAGATGCACTAACATTACTCAGCAAACTAATGGCATAGACAACATACAGTGCGATGGACTGCTCAATAATAATGCTGGCTGCGGAGTCACAGAATGGAGCAGGGCGTCCTATGGCCCATACTTTGATTCGCAAAGTGGTGGTGTGTTTGCGATGAAATGGGATTCAAGTGGGATTGCAGTTTGTCAGTTCATGGCGGCTTAGATGGTTCTTTGAGGTCTGACCTTGATTCAGGGTCGTTCTATCGCGCTGCTGTTCCCCAAGACATCACCTCAGGTTTACCAGACCCATCGAACTGGGGAGAGCCGGTGGCGGCGCTCGTTCCAACGAATTGCAATATTTCGCGATCCTTTGCTAACCACTCGATTGTCTTCGGTGCGTCTTCCAGACTCGTTCATACTTTTCAAGCTCACTTTATATCTAGATATCACATTCTGCGGTGAGACTTCTGGCTCAGCATGTCAATGTGGTCCTTCGCTGATTCGTCCAAACAAGGTGACTGGGCTGGTAATTCCTATTCTACTTCCGGGTGCCCCGGAACTTGTAGCGAGATATTGACAGACCCGTCGAATTTCGTGGTGAGTACTGTAAGTTGCATTCGAAATCTTCGCCTTCACGGACCATTTGCAGAATGCATCATGGGTTATCAACTCCCTTAAAGTCTACAAGGCAGCAACTTTGTCTGGTAGTGCCTCAAGTTCAGCACCACGAAGCTTCTTTGTTCTTCCTTTAACTCTGCACATTGCAATAGCTGTAGCTGCAATGCAGATCTTATCTTTACTATAAGTGTCACGAACGATTGTGATCACGCGGACTCGACATTGATTTATTTCATGGGATAGCATGTGGTCTTGTACTTCGTGCATATATTTCTTAGTACATAGATAAGAGTGAGGTAATCCCCCACTACAATTTAACTTTCGATGATCGTCTGTGCCTTCAAAATCAACTTCAGCGAAACCAGATCTCATGGGAGTAACGCTGGCATGCCCCATTCCGAATGCCCAGCCATCTGTCCCTACGGGCACAGTCGACAAATCTGGGTTGATAAGAGGCTGGAGGTCAGGAGCGAATTTAAACACGAGGTCATTCGCCTGAGCTGCGCTGCCAGCGGAGACAAGCCCACTGAGAGAGTTAGGGTTATCTAGAGGTAGCTCCTTCTGAGATCCTTGAACTGCTGGGACATGTTTGAACAGGCGGCCGTACGAGTTGCGCCATGTGCGCGTCCAGTATACTTGTAAACCTTCAGGGTCCATAAGCTTATGGATCATGGGAAGGTTCACGTTGTACAAGTCAACCTCGCCGTCGCGTGTTCCATGGGGATCTTTTCCCCAATTTGTCCATAGATATTCCACGATGCGGATAGAAAGGTTATGTGCAGGCTCATGGAGTATGATGGGTATAGGACGGAGCACGTTGCCATAAGAGATCGCGATGGCACGTGTGCGAGAAAGTGCAGCAGACATTGCTGCACCGACAGTACCTGATGAGAGGGAGAACGCGGCTGTGAGGCGTGATGAGACCGCTTCCTGCTGACAGAATTGCAATAGCCAACCTGATATATTTCTACCGAAGTTGGGTCCTGAAATCTGGATTGGGTTGACGGTCAAATATGATACGTTTGGAAAGACATGCACATACAACGAGATCGATCTCCCCGGGATATAAATTGTGGAGGGCAACGTTCGTACAGGTCGCAGGGGTCTTGGGAGCATCACGCAATATGAGCCTGAATATTACAAGATGATTGATGAACGCACACTGTCCAGCAGAATCCACTCCGCGACCTCTTGTTCCTTTAACGGCCTGGGGGTATCTGATGTTTCACCCTCTACGCCATCTACAGATTGATGAGTGGGAAAGTTAGAGGTACGGAAGGATAGATCGACCTGGCCATCTTGGATAGAAATATCTGCCTCGGGTAACTTCGTTGATATGGTATGCTTTTCCTATATGCTCGATGTTGAGATGATGACGTCCGAAATATAATTGATGGTGTCCATGTCACACTGACCGATCCAAGACTTCTGCGAACTTGGTATGACGACTCTCACGTTCCATTCTATAAGTACGACGCTTCAGCCAGGGGGGATTGTGGTGACATAAGAGGTCGTCATGGATGCCATGCCGACCCAAGGAAGGATGGGAACACTCACTGAGATGGTTGGTGAGGTGCTGATAGAGACCAAAGATGTAAGGTGACTCTGCACCCGGTGGGCCATCATCATTCTGGGTAGTAGGGGGATGAGTGGCCTGGCAGTCACTGACGGTAGACACGAGAGGACACTGACGACGAGTAACACTCTGGGGGTGCCGAGGGACATGATCGCCGCTGCAGCGAGATGGACTGAGATGCAGGGTTGCCAGCGACGGACGTTTGTGGTAAGTTCCCATAATTCAAAAACAGACAGACGGATCGTCTTCGCCGTCTCTGAGCGATTTCTTTACCCCGCCCAGTGACAACGCCGCTCGCCGCTCTGCATGATCGCCATCTGAATCTGCCATGCCTACACCGACCGCCAACTCGACGCCTCACTCCTTACCCGCCATTCCGACACTTCCCCCCATAAAGATGAACGACGAGAGCGACCGCGATTCCTTTCATTCACACCACTCTTCATTGTCCGCCACCCCACTCGATGGAACCTTCCCAATCGCAACCCGTCCAGCCCCACTTGCCCTCCCTTCCTCCACTCATCACCCCCCACAACAAAATCTACGCAAGTCCGTCTCCGTCGATTCTTTCATCATCTACGAGCGAGAGAACTCATCAACCTCATCTACTTCGCGGCCTCCTCGGGCCACTCACGCCCCAACTGGTTCATCTGGAACTCGCAGGACAGACCTGTCTGTCGATTCCGCACGTCGCTATGACGCCGAATCCCTTCCGTTGTACGTTCGGACTCGTGGCATGAGTATGAGTGCCAGGAACGATGGTCACGATTCTGCCGTGGAGCAAAACTTTGAATCCGAGTCCTGGCAGCCTCTGAAAAAGGTGGGCGATAAAAGTAGGTGGAGCTCGGTAAAATGCAAAGAGCAAGCGCGACAATCCCGGCGTCCCGGCGACCTCAAACTTCCTGCCCGTAACCAATCGCCAGCTGTTCCGGTGAATAACATACCAAACCAACATCCCCAACCTTTACCACGCGATGATACTCGACGGTTGCATTCCACAACATCCCTCCAGTCCTTCTCGAGGAATTCCTCCCTCACAGACGTCATATCTGGCCGTGTCAGGAGCGGCAGCCTGCAGGCTGGAGGTAGAAGCTTGCTGACCGATATGGTTCAGCCAATGGTGAGGAGCCAGCTAGATCGATAGATTACCAAGCGAAACTGAGACAACGTAGTCGTTCCCAAAAGAAATTTCCATCGCTGTCGTGGGCACGCCTGGGTGTGGAAAGTCCACGTTCGTCTCAGAAGATGCCAGAGCTTATGGTGTCGAGGACTTTACTGCACTGTTCGCCATGTCTGGAAGTTCGATTTCTACACCCTTCCGTTGTAAGCAGTAATCGCATTCCTTCGTTGGTCTGACCCTCACGCTTTTCAGACACCAGGCGGCTCGACTGGGTAAAGCAAAGGGAACCACCGAATGTCTCGATCGTGATTCACGAATTGGACATAACAAGACTGACTTCGCCCCCTCGCGTCGATGGTATCTTTGTGTGTTATGACAGCGGAGATGTATCGTCACTCGTGCCTGTCTCCAACTTTCTCCGTGCGTCAAATGCGATACTTCGGCTTTCTGTTCCAATAACTCACCATTCACTTCAAGGCCTGATACGTCCAATGAAGTATTCTATCATTGCAGTTGCTCTGAAGTCGGATCTCCCTGTGGCTGTTGATCCTCAGACTTCATTGAGTTTATTCCAACGGTATGATGTTGGCCTGGTACAAGTAAATCATGTCGGAGACATAGGGAAAATGAGAAAAGCGTTCAAGTTTCTATTGATGTCTATCCTTAGAGTGCCAAGTAAGTGTTTGGATGTTTGGATCGTGCAGCATATTCAGCTTTAACCGTGTTGTACATACAGATACTGACCTTCGAAATCCTGCATCACCGGGAATGTTGGTTTCCCCATCCCCTTTTGAGAGTCGAGGGTCAGTTTCAGCAACGCCTACTGTGTCTTCTTCCGTACCGTCTGTCCGCACTACGTCCCAGGCCAGCTCTTTTCGGCTTTCTCCTATATCTAACCTCCCATCATCGCCTCCTCCGCTGGCAACGTCTCCAACACGTGCCCGCTCAACATCAGATTTGTTTGCAGAACACGAGAGAAGCGAGGTCTCGCACTTTAAACGAACGCAAACTATCCAATGCACGTAGCGTCACCGACCTCGTAGCGAGCAACAACCCACAGTCACCTTCCGCTTCATCTTCACAGCCAGTAAAAGGCGACACACTTGAGGATGATGGCCGTCCGAAAGAGAAAGAACCGTGGGTGTGCATTTATTTGTACCTTGCTTTCGGCTGAGCCGAGTGTTGAAAAGTCGATCGGTCCAATATGCCACTCTGGACGAGCTCCTTGACAAGCTCCTATTTCTTGCAGTCAGCGGGGATGGTCAGCTCCCAGAGATGATACAACCGTATTCCATCTGACGTTGATATTCAGATCCGTCTTTCATTGCGCATTTCTTGCTCACTTATCGGAGATTTGCTAGCCCTCGAAGTATCTTGTTGGCTATGCAGAAGCGCATGCGACAACTTGATAATTCATTAGGCGATCCCATGTTTGCTAGTTATGCACAGATGAGGTGAGTGAGTTAGTAGCTCGCCGCAAGCCATCTGATCACCCCCTGCAGGATTTGTCATCTACTTGAGACTTGGGTGCATACTTATCCCCAGGATTTCGCTGCACCGGGTGCAGCAGGTGCTTTGAGCGCCTTGGTGAAGTCCGTCATTGGGAAGACTTATCTATTACATTACGGATCCGATTTTCTCTCTTTTCTGGAACACCTCCCGAACATCATTGACTCCGATTCAGCTTGGGCACACAAGGCTGACCACCTGCTTGACGATGCAGATGATCCCTACAGTATATCGGACGGCGAGGATGAATCGCTCGCAGTAACCACGAATTCAGCGTTGTCTAACCTGTCCTCTGCAGCACCTACCCATGGGCATTTGACTGGGTCGAAATCGAGAGAGCGTACACAAAGCCTACCTTTGAGCGCAAAGGCGCTGATCATGCCCATCACCTCGTCGCACCCATCTGATGTTACCGAGATATCACCGAAGCAACTCCTCAAAGAATTGTATCGCCAGTCATTAGAGTTACAGAACTACGATTGTTCCGAGATCGCTGAAGAGATTACTCGTGTCGAAGCCAAGTTGTTTATGGAAATAGAGGTATGCCGTTTTGCAAGATATACTGTGTACCTTTAACATTGGCCTTAACTTGGCCATAAAGCCAAGGCATTGGCTCCGGTATACGCTCATTCCTGGTCGCAAAGATCCCGAATCTGACTCTATTTCGCGGTTTAATGCTATATCAAATCATCTTGCGGACTGGCAAGTGTTAGATGTGTATCATGTCACACCTAACATTTCCGTAGGGTTGTCTCTCTGATCTTGTGTCACGACAAACCCAAAAATCGAGCGAAGCAGATTGAGAAATTCGTTGATATTGCGCACAAGCTTCGTGCTCTGAATAATTACTCTGCCCTCCGTGCCTTCGTTGCCGGAATAAACAATTCAACTTCCAAGGCGACGATACGATGGAGATGTTCAAATCCAAAACGCCAGATCACTACAAAAATCTTCTGTCATGGGATGTCTTGCTCCAACACAGGGGTGCTCACCAAGCCTATCGGATGGCACTGAAAAACACCAAAGGAGCATGCATTCCTGCTTTGTGCGTGACTATATGAATGACTGTAAGCAGCTGAAAACAGATATCTGGCAGGGAAGTACATATGTCGGATCTCATCCGTGCTCATGAAGGAAACCCAGACTTCAGCGCCAGTGAGGCTAACAAAATTCACTGGGGCAAGTTCAACATGTTTGGAAGATTCATCCAAAGCACAACCCATTGCCAACTGCAGTGTCAAACCACATCTGATTACAACTTCCCTGAGCGACCAAAGATTAGGAATCTGGTATTCAATGAGTATGTGATGCCGGAGGAGGTTAGTATTATTCTTTTTTTGTCAACATCATCGAGCTGAGTAAGTCTACAGATGCAGGTTTCCAGAATGGCCCCGGTTTCAGATTCGGATGTTATTGATGAGCCATTCAGACCAAGCCTGCCTCGGTCGATGTCACGAGACGACGGGCTCTTTACACAGGGAAGAGACACTGCTCTCATTCGCAGATTATTCCAGTGGTGATTAGCCCCTGCTTGTACTCGGAAATTTACTGTTGTATCGCCAGTTCTTCTGTCTTGATTCTTTATTGTGTTGACTAACGTCTATCATCGGATACCCTTGTTGCATACGTACTACCATCACTGACTAGGTTGCTTTACCTGACCTATTGTATGATATTATGAAACGACCACCCCAAATATTCTTCGATACGATATAGACCCTGTCGACATTGTTTGGGAGGCAATTGTTTCGTGACACCTTGTTAATACAAGCGGGTCAACGGTAGCCTGGACCTTGCGGACGCCTGCCTATTCCGGGAACAATTGACGTTGCATAACAAGCAACCCCAATTCAGGTTCCCGGTCGCCACAATGCCTGCATAAAAGCCGCAGCCTTCACGATGGACAATCCATATCCTATATTACATCCCATTTTATTCCTCAGACCCTGCGGTACTGGTTTATTCGCAGTCGAATCTTGGAGCAGGACTCACAGACTCGTTCATCACTTCTTGCCGATTCAGATCTCATCACGCCATGCTCACCAACATCTCGAAAGCGACTACTTTGTACTTCACACCGGTGTTGATGCTGACGTCTTTATTCCTCATACTTTTCGCATACCTTGCGCCGGTGGTCATGCTACATAGCCAAGTATCGCTTTTGACGGTAGTGCCATCCTCGGTGCTCACACAGCCCGGGTCAAATCAAATCGTGGATGGCCCCAGCATGTTTGTAGGGATGCTAGGTAGGTCTCCGATGCTATATGCAATGAATAGGAACTTAAATAGCAATAGGGTCGTGTGCCAAGCCCAACAATTCAGCAACTCTAATTTGCACATCGCCATCGATCTCCCCTGTTTATAGTATGTGCTTTTTCTATCGTTTGCTGTTGCACTGATTATAACTTTTATGTGATAGATGCTTCGGTGTTCACCTCGAACACACCTAGCTCTGTATTGGCAGCACCTCCCACGGTTGCACCAGCGTTCCTCGCGACATCGTTGGCGTTCTCTATGATTTTCTTCATCATGTTCACTGGAATCTCGTTTCGACATCTAATGGGCAAGGCAGGAAACGTTTGGGAAAACCCAATGGTGCAGCGGGCTTCTGCCTGGATTGGTATCGGCTCTTTCCTCGTTGGTATGTAGTACAACATCCGGCACTAATATTTCGTACTGAAAATCAATACCTTGTAGGTTTGGCGTCTTTCCTCATTATCCGCATCTACTTTGGGAAGGCGGCGAGTGATTTCAACCAAAGCATCCAAGGTCAGGGAGCAAATGGCCCCCAACTCATTGCAGATACAAGCAATGCTTTCACGAGTAAGTCATCACTGAAGCACTTTCGGATCGAGTCTACATGCTTATCGTTATGCCAGTGGTTTGGGTTGGCTATGCATTTTTTGCTGTACCAGTGGTCGTTTCATTAGCAAAGTTACATGTCCTCGCGACAAAATGATTAAATTTCCAAGCTTAGGGACAAATATTGGGGCAATTTGGACACTGCTCAGTATATCTCCACATCCTGTATTACGATTCTTACGTCGAGCAATGATTGTCCTTGTTTAATCCGCTACACTTTGATCGCCGCTTCAATAGTTTGCCATATGTACTTTGTCGGATTGATTTTTCACGACAGACTCAAATTGCTAACTGTGAGTTCTAATCGTTCTCTTCTGCCATGCAACACTGCACTCGTGATGAGCGTTGTTTAATCAACCACCACTGGCACCTCTTAGTCGACTTGATGCAGAGCTACATACAACATTATGGCCTCTGTATCACTGACATTAACGACTCTCTGACTCTCCTTATTTGCTATCAATCCATTCCATTTCGCAGGCTAACACCTCTTTTTTAAGAACTTGCGATTACGCTTACAAGCAGCGGAACTCCGTCAAGCTGATCTACGTATAGACAGCTCACTTTAGGGTCCCGTGATGCATTGCTTATCAGAATGTCTTTCCCCAATTGCGCTTATCTCCTTGACACATGTACGCAGTCTGGAGTGTTCCCAGCCATTATATATATATATTCCAATGATGGATACCCACTGGGTACCTCTGTCATCGCTCACATCCCCTTACAATGCCATCGTGGTTTGACCTTGCTACTGACAAGAAACAGCGCCAGCAGAATGTGATCCCCAAAGAGTGGTTGATCACTCCTCCGCCAGCATCGACGCTCAATGTGATCGGCATCCCTGAAACGTGCGGCTTATTGACACCACAGGAACTTGTAATCACCAACGAGGATGTCGATGGTTTACTGAAGAAGCTTGCGAGCGGCGAATGGACCGCCGTCGCTGTCACAACCGCATTCTACAAACGGGCCATAATCGCTCAACAACTAGTAAATTTCTCCGTGGTTGTGATTTTTCACAGCGGCTAACGTGAACTAGGTGAACTGCTTGACCGAAATATTCGTGGAACGGGCGCTTGCTCGCGCCGCTGAATTGGATGAGGCGTTCAAGCGGACTGGAAAGGTCGTTGGTCCACTTCACGGACTCCCCATATCCCTGAAGGACCAGTTATGCATCAAAGGCTTAGAGACAACAATGGGTTACGTATCCTGGATTGGAAAATACGCAGAAAAGAACGCAGTCCTTGTCGACATCTTGGAAGAATGCGGGGCCGTTCCATTCGTAAGGACGAATGTACCACAGACGTTGATGGTATGCTGGTATTGTTTGGTCTATGGAACTATGATGCTCATTTAAACCCTGATCCAGTGGCCGGAGACTTCCAATAACATTTTCGGTAGGACGACCAATCCCCATAACCGTTCATTGACTTCAGGGGGTTCGTCTGGCGGAGAAGGTGCTTTGGTTGCCTTGAGAGGAAGCCCCATGGGTGTCGGTTCCGATATTGGAGGGTGCGTACCGCTGAGGCGAGAGTTGACGGATCATAGGTTGATCTACTCCCAGCTCCGTGCGGATTCCTTCTGCCTGCTGTGGCGTGTACGGGCTACGGCCTTCTTACGGTCGAGTTCCTTATGGTGGTGCTTTAAATTCCCTAGAAGGACAGGATTCCATATTATCCGTCTTTGGCCCCATCACCGGCAGCATTTCGGGACTCAAAGCATTCATGGAAGCGGTCATAAAGGCGAAACCCTGGCTCAAAGATCCATTGGCTGTGCGCAAGAAATGGGACGAAGACGAATACCAGCTCAAGGATCGTGACAATGGTCGCAAGCTTTGCTTCGCGATCATGTGGGATGACGGTGTTTGCGTCCCGCATCCACCTATAACAAGAGCGCTCAAACGGGTCCAAGCAACGCTCACGAACGCTGGTCACAATGGTGCGTTAACATTTCATGCAGTTTCGTCAGATTTTTTGTGACAGAGTATGCAGTCATTACATGGTACCCGATCGAACACAAGAGGCTTGGCGATTTAACGGTATGTGTTGTTGACTTGCAGTTATCGAAAGGTGAGGCGAGACGCCATTCGTTTTAAGAGATATATATGGGAGGCTGGCGCCTCGGAAGATTTCATGGTGACCGCCTCGGAGACTGGAGAGCCGATCATCTCTACCATGGTCCCGGACAGTAATGAAGCTACCGTCGCGCCCTTTCGTCCCAAGAAAGGCGGTCTCACTGCGTACCAGCTCTGGCAATTCCAGAAAGAGAAAACAGATCTCCGTGCCTTGTACTTGCAACACTGGAACAGCACTGTGGCGAGCACGGGAACGGGGCGTCCAGTGGACGCCATTATCTGCCCTGCTGCCCCTTATCCGGCCACCCCTCATGGGCACTTCAGGTCGGTGTCACTAGCTGGGAATTTTGTTCTCTTACCGATGAATGCGGCCGCCAGGTACACAAACTATACCACTGTGTGGAATGCACTTGACTATACTGCGTCGATTTTCCCTGTGACCACTGTTGATCCAGCCATCGATGTAAAGCAACCTCGTGAGAACTTTATCGACGCTTTCGACAAGCAGGTTCACGAGATGTGTATGTTCTGCTTTCTACGGCCCGTTACATCTCGCTAATGGATGGTTAGACCAACCCGAGGTTTTCCGAAATGCCCCTGTCTGCTTGCAAGTTGTGGGACGCACGTTGGACGAGGAAGGCGTTATCGCAATGACCGAGATCGTCGATGCCGCACTTAAGACCACTAATAAGCGGTTGTAGCATGTCATATGGTGTGTAGGACTACAGGTATAATAACATGAAGGAAGAATGCAATCAAAGTTTGGCTGAGTGACGTGACTGCGCTTCGTTCACAAATATGCTCGCAGCGCCCATCCCGCTGCCAACACACATGCTTGTACAAAGTATTCTCTCGTTTCTCCGACGGAGTTCAGCCAACCCGGTTACCACTTGACGCACACCAGCTGCACAAGGGTTGAGTCACTGATTGAAAGGCCTTGGAGGGACTCACTCATTCCGAGGGGATGTGACGCTGCGATCGCGCCACCACTGCGATGATTGGTCAGATACTTGTGATAAACGAATGTAAAAATCAAACTTTGGGTTGATCCTGCTCATTGGGATTCCAAGTTCTTCAACGCAATACGCAAACTGCGATGCGAATGCTTCATTTATCTGCACAAGCCGAGCGGTGAACATCCGGGAGTGAAAGGTGGAGGCTCTATACCTCATAGACGTCGACCTCCTCTTTCGACAGGCCAAACTGGGATAAGACCTTGGGGATAGCTGCAATGGGGCCGACGCCCATGTACCTCGGCTCGACACCTTGATAATGTGTTCAGGCCGCGATGGCAATCGTGCTCGGCCCCGGACCACATACCAATGACTGCACATCCGACCCATTTTGCCAAGATCTCCATGCCCTCAGCTCGCGCTTTTTCTCTTGTCGTAAGGATGCACAGCGCAGCACCGTCACCGATGCCGCTGGCATTACCTGCTGTGGTCGCGTCGCCCCAATCAGGAAACACGGGTTTCAATCCAGTAAGTGATTCCATGGTCACCCCCGGACGGATAGTGTCGTCCACAGAGATGACAGTTCCGCGAATTTCGATCGGAATGATCTCCTCTGTAAACGTACCGTTTGCGAGAGCCTAACGAGGCTCGACTGTTAAAAAAAACGAATCAACTTTCTCCAATGGGATGGGGATAGGCACCTGGCTGGCTCTGGTGTGCGAAATCAGCGCATACTCGTCTTGCTTTCTGCGCGAAACCTTGTATGTTTGTGCGACCATTTCGGCAGTCCAACCCATAGGCTGAAGTTGTGCAACCTCGATACGAGTAAGAGGACAAAGCTTTAATCCCGTACCTGGATACAGTCGTGCGCTTGCGAATTGTTGTCCACTGCCTCGGCAATAGTTGGCGTTGGACGGGCACTGGTAGTCCGTTGCGAAAGACGATCACAGACCGCTTGAAGAGACACTCACTTGAGTGACATGTTCTCGACACCAACAGCAACACCGAGAGATATTTCCTTTGACTTGATTGCGTGCGCGATGTTCCGGATGGCCATGAGACCGGAGGAACACAATCTGTTTACTGTTGATATGGGTACTTCATGGGGTATACCAGCAGCCAGGGCAGCCGCGCGGGAGGCATAGGCAGGAGAAGGTGGATGGCAAGTTCCTGACGACGAATTTACATTGCACACCCCGGAACCTGGAAAAGGCCACCTACCGACACATATATCCTCTATTTTTCGAGGGTCGAGCCCTGACTCTTTGATGGTTGCCTGCAGGAAGCGATAAGCACCAGGCTGTCATGGGTGCGCTGTTCACTGAACGCACCTTGAGCAAGGCTTGCATCATCTCATCGACAGGAGAGTCTTTGAACTGGCCCTTTCGGTGCTTGCCCATCGCGGTACGCTTTGCAAACGTAACAACCACATCGTCTGGATGTTTTACCAAGATAGCAGCAAGGCCTTGTGCTGCGTGCGTGGACATTGGTCGCATTGCAGGGATAGAGCGAAGCGTAGACACAAACATGAAGGTTTCAGCTGGCAAGGGGTGAGATCCGGCTCCTTGCTCAAAGATTTCAATAGCTCTTTACACCGTTTCACGGGTTCTCAGGGTCTCATGATGAGCGTCTACGCGGGGATAATGCAGTATATTCGTGATCACACGTCTCACAACTAGCACATCTCTACTCGTCACCGTTTGTAATCCTTTTGGCATATCTCCGGTCAAGGTCATACATATGGGTTACCTTCGGGCCGAATCAGTGCGTTTGACGGCCCGGAACTAGAATACAGAGTCAAACGAAGTTCTTGTCTTGGATCATCCAGAGAGACCTACGTGAATGTCACTATGGCGAGGGCTTGGTCGCTGTCTTGATGGTATTAGACAAAGTGCCGCTAGATGGCTGCTTGGATTGTTGTCTGAAATTTGCAATGATGGTATCGTAACAGGTTCTGCAGGCGCGATGGGCAAGCTTGGCTTCTCCACAAGCTGGGCAGTTGACAATGTCTACAAGGGACAGTGGTCAGAGACAAACGGCAGTGAGAACAGAATGTGACGTGCTCTGCTTGTCCTTGAGCCCCTTGTTGGCACTACGCATCGATTTTCGGGAATGGGAGATTTTGCTTTTGGGTACGGCAAGGACTATTGCGGGAAGGAGGTCAAGGAGGGGCTGGAGAATAGGTAGGGCTAGGTTGAATGGTGCTTGTGACCCAAAAATTGCTGGTGCCGACGTAGGGCGCATCCATGGTAGACGAAACGTGGATAAAAATGAGCGCGTTTGGTGGAGTGCAAGAGCGGCCATGGCGAACAAATGTTCGGAAACAAGTGAGGAAGTGTTTGCTGTCGCTGGGTGAGATTATGGCAGCCACTCCTAGTCTCTCCGCAACGTCCATCATGTTCAGGCTCACGCGCCCTGTACTACGCCAAGTTGTCAAGAAGACAACGGGGATCACGGGTCTCGCAGTACACCCAAATCCGCTCCCGGAGCTCACAGAGACATACCAATCCACGCTTTCGGTGTTATCTTCGATACCTCCGACGTCTGTCTACAGGCAGGGTGTTGAGGCTCTTACGAAACACAAGCTCAACATTGTGCAGGGTGCAAATGGGGACATAGCTGCCGTGGAGAAGCAGTTGGACGAGGGACAGATTGAAGAGTCTCTGGACATTGCAAAGGACGAGCTGAAAGTCACTCAGAACATGTTGGAGTGGAAAGCGTAGGTGACCCGTGTCCGTGCGCTTACATAGAGCTGATTGTCACACAGTTGGGAGGCACTGGAGGAGAAGCCACGAGCAGGTCAATGGGAGTACTTTGGGAACGAGTCGAGACCAGTGTCATGACCATGGTGGCGGTGAGAACTAGACTTCAATGCATGTTGGTACAACTACTGCGATAATCAAAAGACCGTTAGACGTGGTCCAGTTGCACTTGCACGCATCGACGGGATAACTCGGCTGAGGAATTTTCGACCAGAAATGAGTGATATCTTTGTACAAGCAAACAGGAGGATGTACATATGTGGAGCAATCATCGAAGATTTTTTTTGCCGTGATACAACACAAAAGCAAGGAATACCATCATTTGAATTCAGTCAGCTATGACTACACCAAAGACCAAACCATAACCTGTGGGACAAAGGAGGACATGTCGGGGCTGTCTGCCGCGTTTGCCTACGAAAGAGAAGGGAAAGCGGTCTTGTCGTCGACATCGACGGCGGCGGTTATGGTGCCATTGGCGCCACGTACCCTGCCGCGCCCACGACTGCCACGGCCTCTGCCCTCGCCTCTGTCACCGCCGCGACCACGACCACCGCGCGTAGGACGTTCAAAGTGGGCATCGATCTCCAGGAAGACTTTTTCTTTCTTTTCGATGCGTGCTTTTGGAGCGGTTTTTGTCTAGAGGCGGCGTCAGAGATGGGAATGGGGATGTGGATGTGGACGAGAGACTACCTTTCCAGAAAAGTAAGTTTCGCCTTCGGTTTTCTCGAGGCGGGTTGCGCCATCCCAGATGGTGTCCCCTACACCTTCGTTGGCCTTGCGAGTCTCGAGCTTTGGGAGGAGAGAGGATTCATTTTCCTTCTGCTGTGCAAGGTACTGGTCAAAAGTGAGCGTGTTGTCCTCTTCTTCGGGATCCCGATCTTTTCTACGAATACTGTCTGGTTTTTCAGCCTCGGGTGGTTGTTCTGGAGCAGATTCTTGAGGAGGGGCACCCCAATCGTCTGCGGGGGTGTCTGCGGGAGTGTCTGCGGGAGCAGCCCAGTCGTTCAAGCCGCCGCCGGACTCTGCTGCGGCATCGAAAGCTGCGGCTTCTTCTACCTTTAGTTCAGTGTTTCCGTCGTCGCCGCCCCATACGTTGTGTATTTTCTTGTCAGAATCGCTGCAAGGGGGTAAGAAAGGGAGAAGGAGGAAGAGAAGAGGACGCACGTCTTTCCGGTGGCGCTATGCCTGTCAAAGGTGCGGCCCCTGCCACGGTATGCGCCACGACCTCTGCCGCGGCCCTCTCTGCGTTCACCTTCGGCTGTAGGGGGATAAGGAGAGAGAGCGAGAGAAGAAGGAAAGGGACGGACGGCGTCTCTGCTTGGTGTCTGAGGCGACGGGGGGATCCTCGGATTGGGGTTCGCGATCAGAGTTTTGGCGAGTACCACCGCGCTGGTAGTATCTGCCTCCGCGTGAAGCAGGTCCACCCCTGGCCCGCTTCGCAGAAGCAGAGGGCTGCTGGGCGGGTGGAGCGGATGGAGGAGGGGGAGACGGTGGACGAGCGTCCTCCTCTATGTGTGTGTGAGTACGGGGAGAGGAATGCAAGGGAGGACTGACCGTCGAGGATGGAAAACGGGTTTCGAGTGGCCACCGACATGGTGGTGGACAGGGACGAGAGCCGTTGTCGATTACCTGCACCACTCTCCGGGGTCCAGCTCAGCCACACTGTACAGTTCTTGCCACAAAACTAGCCACAGCTGGCACCCCGTCCTCTCCCCCAACACAACAGGTCAGTGCTACTCCCCCTCCTGTCCACCCATCGTGCTCACCGTCGTTTCATAGCCTGCAAAAAGCATCTCGACGAGGACCAGCCCCCCCACTCGGGAGGAGGCAGGTCGAGGACCTTGAGACCGTTGATTGGCTGGAGAGGGACTGGGTGATGGGACTTGGGTGCGGTGTGTCCGTTGGATGGCCCTTTGCTGGTCTTTTTCGTTGGATTTTCATCGCAATGTCTCGTTGTACATGCTCGCTGTAATTTATCCAACTTGTGTGAATTCTCTCTCTGTTCTTCCCATCATGTCCCCGCGTCGCATGGACATTTCGTCCCTTCTCCGCGACCCTTCCCCGCAACCAGACGATCCTCCCCGTCCCCGCACCATCGACGCCCTCCTCCACCACCCCCAACAGCCAGACCATCCCCCCGCCTCCATCCTCTCCCTCCTCAACGCTCCCCGTCCCTCCCTCCCCTTCCCCCCTCGCACTGACCGTCCCCCCTTTCTCGGCCTCGACGCCCTCGTCCATGTCGCTTCCGAGGAACGCCGCAGGATCACCGCCGTATCTGCCTCTTCAGTTCCAGACAGAGTCTCTCAGCCCCCTGCCCTCGTTCACGACAATGACAGACCCTCCAGGCACTACAGCTATCCCCTCCCTTCCTTCCACCGCCATCCCGACCTCCCATCCTTCCAAGACAGTTCGAGACCCTACAAACGCCCCTGTCCTCCTTCGCCCCCGCGTTCCCCGTCCCCAAGAATCAGCTTCCCACACATCCCAGCCCAGCCCACGTCTCCAAGCACCCGTCCCCACCCATCGGCTAGCCCTTCCAGCAATTACCCGACCCTGCGTCACCAACCCATCCTTCACATGGAACCATCCCGGTCCGTCAACGATGCTCGTACCATGGCCCATCCTCCTTCCCTCTCGCTTCAACACACGTCCCCATTCCTACACTCCATCCATCCCTCTCAACTCTCCCCCCGCAATAGTTCTCCTCACCGCCATTCTCCCCAGCTCCTCCGTTCTCAACAACATCATTCTTCTCCAATCCACTCTGGCTCTCTCATGTCTGCACCTGCAGAGTTTGACATGTCTCCGCGATACGGCCATGGTCCTAGGATGGCAGGCGGTATCCAAGTACTCTCCGATGACTCTCCCATGAGAGACCCCCCAAGACTCGATTTCTCAAACTATCAAAGCCCGGGGCGTGACTTGTCCCCGGAACGCTTGTTCTCCGACTCGCACCCGGAACATGCAAGGTACGAACCGTCAAAACTCTCCCCTCTCTTTGCGCGGACCTTTTCGCTGGACGATGATAGATATCAAGCAAAGGCAACATCTCACAAGGTAGAGGATCAAGAGTGTGTGCTGCCTAGAGAGCGTGTACGATCACGTCTTGCCCATGCCCCATTGGTCGACGTCACGACGGACACCGCCAGAGTCATGGACAAGGAGGTTGGCCTTCCTCCCCAACCTCCCCCTGAGCGCCACCCAATCCGTGTCTGGGAAGAACAACCGACACCTCGTGAGGTATCTCGACGCGTCTCGCCAGTACGCAAGCCAGACATTTTGCCTGGCTTCTTGCAAGCGTGTACGTGGTCGACGACATGTAGAAGCGGAGATGGTGAGCGACCAACCAATGAAGATCGTGCAATGATGTTACCACAGAATGTGGTGGAAAATGGTATGCCGTCATCTCCATTTCGTCCTTTGTTCGTGCTGTCTCATTGCCAGTTTATTAGTTCCTACGCCCTTGTTTTCCACTTTCAAAGACCCGCCGCCACCTCGTGAACCAACAATGGAACCCTTGACACGCTCGCAACCACCGGTAGAGGGAACCTGCCTCGATCTCCGACCATCATTGCCGATCCCAGTGCAATCTGAGCCACAAGCACATGCGCACACCTCGCTTCTGAACTCCTCGACCCTGTCTGCGCCAGCCTCTCCTGTTGTCGATCTTCACCTCAAGAATTTTGAGACCCAACCTGAACTTGAGCCCGAACATTCCGAAACGCAAGTAGACGCGAGGACCGGTGTCCCGCTCATGCCCTCTGATCCGGACGTTATCGGATTAGACACAGCAGAACTGGTGCAGGGTGTCGTGGACACGGACGCCAGCCTCGTAGTTAAGCTACTCCCCTGCCAGCCGGCTCCGGAACAAGTTCAACCTGTGCCATCCATAGAGCCAGAGACGTCAATTTCACCGCACTCCACTCTTGTCAACGTTTCGGAAAGCACCAGTAAGAGTCCTTCGCAACTGGCCCTCCACATACCCGCGCCAGCTCAAGACGAACACGATCCACCTCTCGAGGAGATACCCATCTCCCCACCAACCCGTTCAGAACTAGCATCCCGTCGATCTCCCGAACCAGAACACACCGCGGAGCGGGGACCCCCTGTTTCAGAGCAAGTCATGATGGATGTAGACGAAGAACTTTTGAGTCTTGTCGAAGACCATCCTGTTTGTGCCGCACCTGCGATGCCGAAGGCGCAAATCGACTCGAGGTTACCTCTCCCGGTCACAGCAGGTCAGGTTACTAAACAGGGCTCTGGTGGACCATCGTCTGTGCCATCTTCCCAGCCTGTCCTCAAAGGTCCTCTTATGACGGACGAGGAGAAAGATCGTGCATCCATGCCCCCTCCAGCAGCGCGTCATAGGAAAGTTGAAAAGGACAAGCCTGTCTTGGCCGCCGGTACGACGACAGGAAACAGAAAGAAAAAGGATGGAACGTCGAAGGTACGTATATCGCGCTTCATTATGCCGACCAGTCCTGAAGCCGCCCCCTTCGTTCAGCCTGCCGCTAAACCGAAGCACTCTCCCAAGCCACGAGCCAAACCCGCTCCAAAACCTAAAGCTAAACCCAATGTGGTAGATGCCTCTTTGAAAGCTGGTATTCCAAAAGGCGCAGTAAACATCAATGGCCGATCACGCTCCACATCTGTCATTCCAGGAGCAGTGGATGATGTTGTCCCGGAACCAGATGCGGATGACAGAGACAAAGAGGATGACAAACTCTATTGCGTATGCAAGACACGGTATGACGAAGACCGAACGATGATTGCGTGTGATCGGTGAGCATCGGAATGGATCACAGAGTCTCTTTTATATACAACTGAAGCAATGGTTGTTAGCTGTGATGAGTGGTTCCATACATTGTGCGTCAATATGCCAGACCTGGAAATTGATCTCGTTGATCAATTCATATGTCCTCCGTGTATCCAAAGTGGGTATCCGCTATCTTGTATGCTATCAGTAATCTGTTGAGCTTAAAACGGATCACCTCAGAACATTCACATCTGCGGACGACGTGGAAACGGCGTTGTCTCTTTGGACTCCAACACGAGGTCCCTTCGTCGCCCGAAGCATGTCACAGACCGTCACGTGGCGCGTTCTCAAAATATTGCTCTGACGACTGCGGCATGAAGTACATGCAGACACGCATCGCAGAATGGGAGCAATCGGGCGGCGTGCGCGATCTATTATGGGAAAGTGTCAAAAACGCCGCGAAACGAGAAGGTGTGGTGATTTGCGCCATGACGAGCGTGCCAGGACCTAAAATGAACGTTGACGGCGACAACTTGGAGTCCAAACCCCTCGATTCTGCAGCGAAACGAAGAGCCGAACGCGAGGTTAGTCGTCTGAACATACCCCTCGAGGAAGTGGTCAAAGAACGCGAACTCATGAAACGTGAATTGGACATTGTGATGTGGCGCGAAAAAGTAGTAGAACTTGCTTCTGAGAGAGCAGGGAATGTGGATGAATGTGGATGGGATCCGAGACTTTGCTATGGTGAAGAGGAGTGGGCAGACTTTGGTCTGGAGGTACTGGAGAGCTATGAGGAGGAGCGAATCAAGGTGGAGTCAGGGGACGATGCCATGCCGCTCGACGCCGCCTCAGCCACGCATGGAGAGTGGTGGTGTACGGGCAAGAAAAAGTGTGAACGCCACGCAGGGTAAGCTCCCTATCATTTGTTCCTTGTTCACTTGCTTTGACCGCTTCCAAGCTGGCAGAAACTTCGTGTTGCAGAAGTCTCATTTGACAAAGAGACCAAAGAAGGGATTCTGTTCAAACTTACGACACGCGAACGGGAGATCCGTAAACGCATTGAAGACATACTATACCCACAGCCAACGAGCACTTTACAACCCGCTCCACACCCAGAAGTTCAGCTCAATGGATCCGAGAAACCCCATCACACAGTCCTTGTTTCAGAGAGGGGGAAAAAACGGTCATCATAGCTGCATGTAGTGTTGTACCCTATTAATGTTGTTGCATTGGACGCTCCACAACTTGAATAATATACTCGAAATTGCAGCCGCGCCAAAAGTTTCAGAAAAGTCGAGAGGGTAGGGTCGTAGTAGAGAGCTGACCTCTTCCCTCTGCCTGTCAAGCAAGATCAATGTTTTGATACTTGTCCCCATCAATATCCATCCCCCTCGCCTCCTTCTTTACAGAACCCCTTCTGCTCATACAAAACCTTTGCCTTGAAATCTTCACGAGTTTTCTTCTTGGCAATGTCGCTTTTGTGATATGGGTCCAGGAACTGATAATCGACTTGTCGTAATGGGACATCGTCCTCTTGATCGAGGTCCTGGTATATAAAGTGATCAGTAGGACCGGACGAGAGGATACGTACTGTACTGGCAGACATACGATTTCCCCCAATAATACCACATTTTCGCCTCGAATGAGGAAGAGACCATGCCAGTGCTCCGCAAACGCGTTACCATGGTATAATCGTTCGACGGTATCCTCCAGTACAAGGTTTGCTATGCCAAACCGCTGAGCGTCTGCAACGAAACGAGCCATGGTCGTCGACCCACCAAATTGATCATAAGAGCGCAATACACCATGCAATTTTCGACCATCTCTGAGGATCACCAGCATCTTTCCTAAGCCAAAGTATCATAAACGGAGCAAAGTGATCAAGAAAGTGGCTCAGGGTGTTGGCTGGTGTGGAGTTGACTCGGCAGACGTACTGTCCACGCAATCTACCAGGGATCCCGACGTTGTGAATGGGATGAGTGAATCCATGAATTTCCCGTGCTGCTCCCAGGCAGCCAATAAGTAGAGAAGAAAGACAAAAGGAACGGCGAGTAATTATTTGGATGGTGGTGATTCGCGTGGTGAATGCGACCAAGTCCAAGATGAAGTAAGGTCGTTCTCGAAAGGCACGCCACATTAATCTTCAGTCAGAGACTGTGACAGCGAGCTGATATGGCCGAGTCGTTAAGGCGAGTGATTTGAATTCACATCATCACTTGGGCGTTGCCCGCGTAGGTTCAAATCCTGCTGTCAGCGAATTTTTTGTCTCGGCACGTCATCTTGCGACTGTTGACTCGACACCCACGATTTCGCTGTCTCAAGATCATTCATGATAGAAACAATTTATGTCGCCAGGCATGGTAAGTCTCCAACTAGTGATACACATTGCGGACCTGCACTGCTTGTTGCATACAGGCTTTAGAGCCAATTGGGTGACCTCAAACCAGTGGTCAGTAGCAGGTTATATTGTTTCGATCGACATGTCTAAGCGCCATGGCATAGGACAACCCCGACAGGTCTTGCCAGAGACCCCCCTTTAGCTGTATACGGAGAAGTAAGAGTGCCGATTCTCTTGCATCGCTAGTCACACATGTTACATCGCAGGCCCAAGCTGTAGAGTTGGCATCCTACCTGGGATTACTCCCAAAGGACAAACAACCGAGTGCAATCTTCAGCTCCCCTTACTGTAAGTAATTGCCTTTTGTCACATCTGGTCTGTCAACGTCGTGCCGTGTGTAGATCGTTGCCTTCAAACTTCCAAACCCGTCGCAGAACGATTGTCTTTACCGATCTGCATTGAGCACGGTCTGACCATCTTCGTGTGATGCTTTCTGAGTTTTGACAGACGCACGTAGGGTTATCGGAATGGTATTCCCCGGTTGTCCCTGGAACAGGCTTGTTTCCTCGGCCAAAGAGTGCCCTCGAATTGCGTGCTATGTTACCCGAGATCAGTCCGTCCTGGAACACAGTGGAAATTGACCCTTCCTGGCGCTCTATCTGGCTCCCCCCTCGCAAAGGAGAAGACCTCGAAGGAATCCAGGCCAGGATGTCCGACTTTCTCGTACGTTTCATCTACCAGATCGAGACACGGCAAGACATGTGTCACCACAAGAATATTTTGCTCCTCTCGCATGCAGCACCGATCATCACGATGTGCCGACATCTTCTTGCACAACCAAAGTTGCCGCTCAGAGTCGGCTGCTGTACCCTGTCACAATTTTCTCGAGGACGTGACACTGCTGGTGGACAAGGGTCTAGTTGGGAGGCGGTATTGCTGGCATCCTCTGCCCATTTGACGGACCAAACATCCCTGAGGGACTGGGGACTTGAGGATATTGTGACTGATGATGTTACTGGCAAAGTGTGTCTGCATTTGAGAACCTGGAGAAAGCTTTACAACGTCTGTGGATAGGTCGTCTGTGACGTTGGAGTGCCGGGCACAGAGGGAGAGGACGACGACACATTTGGGCCCCAAATCTACTCCAATAAGTTGTGAGGCTAGAGGTACTGACACCCTCTTTTCGGATATGATTGCATTGCAGTTTATCTGTGCTTGGATACATTTGGAAAAATCTCTATGGGAACGAGATGTATGCGCTCGCGTAGCTCACGCTGGAACCTGTAACACTGGTGCACTTGCTACTTTGCTCATAGCGTACAAACTGCAGTTGCGCTTTCTTCCCCCCCTTCTCAACCTCGGAAAGCATGCCGAGAAGCACGCCGATTGGTTTCCTCCCACATATGGTGTTGGCTGTCCGGTCTAGATACTCCAGGAATTTCACGTGCGACTCCGCCGCAGGGGAGTCCCCCTCAGACGATGGCGATAGTGTCAGAATACCCAAGGCTTCCTGATCTAGATCACGTATTGAATCGTAAATTGGTCTCTGAGGTAAATTCTGGTGAGCGCTGTGGCTCTTGAGATAGATGCCGGGTACATCGCTGGGTAGCGGCTCTGGATAGTAGAAGGTGTATCCATACGATCTACCCCTATAGATGATCAATTAGGAAAATCGCTGCAACCAGAGCAACTCACCAATGACAGAAGTCACTTGAAATCACAAAGAAGTTCTCCGGATCAGCAAAATAAGGTGCAAGGATGCTTCCATAGGCTTTCTGCTGAGAACAGTTGATGGAACCAACGAGAATTGGTACCACTGATATATCGGAACTAGCACGACACGAGTTAGCGGATCAAGGACTTGAGAAATGAAACTGACTCTTTAAATGTCTTATATACGTATGGGAGATGCATCTCGATGCTATGCTCGTCCTTATCCGTCCCAATCGACATGGTTCCGAATTTGCCTGTGCTCTTCAGGTCTCCAATAACTGAAAAGGCGGTCACGATCTGCTGTATCCGACAGAACCTCTTCACAGAGACTTACTCTCTTCGTCAAGACGGAGCTTTCCAAATGGCGTGGCGTAATAATCGCAGCCAGAAACATCACAGCGGTTCAGATGGACATGATGGGCAGGGCCAAGGATGAAGACCCGTTTACTTCAGTGGCACAAAATCAGATCGGGTCAACCAAGTTTGACGGGACTCACATTCCCTTTGTATCGATGCACCTATATGCCCAGGCGGCAGCGCGTCCTGACCACGTGTAACCTGCGTGGCTGGAGACCGCGTAGTCAGATAACAGACGGCTGGATAAGGCGGCAGTGCAAACGAACGGAGCAATGATCGCTCTGCAGCCTGCAACGGGAGGTGTGAAATCTTGTTCGTGCGCGGCTGCTAGCCATCCACCCAACTGTTCGCTTAATACCTGCGCTGTGACGAATCATTCGTGGAGTGAAGAGTGTTCAAGTGCTGCACGAGATCTACCATCGCTTTCGTACCAGGACCCAGCATGCTCTGCAGGTCTGCGCATGAAGAGGGTTTGTTAAGTGGGGAGTGGGGTCGGGAGATGTACTTGCCTTGTGCTGCTCATGTTGTCCTGCGGCGGCGGCGAACGTGCAGTTCTGCGGAAGAGGTGCAAGAGAGTCGACTGCATTAGGAAAGTTGTGGTAAATGTGACACATGCTTTTTTATTAGAGCATAGTCGGACTTGGCTACCTCCAGCATACGGAATGGATACATGTGACAAGTAAAGAAACAAACTACTCCTCTGACCGCAACCGTGCAGCAGGATTTGTCACCTTGACGCCAAGGGCCTTGGCCCTTTGATGGAGAGATGTCACCAAGTGATCCGGAGTTGTCATGGAGTAACATACCGCTCAAGGATAAGGGTACGGTTTCGGCTGCTAACGTTGTGTGCGATCTCTGCGACGTAGCTTTTGTTATGCATCAGGAGGATGTCCATCTCCTTGACATTGCTAACAAGGAACTTCTTGTAGCCATTGGGAAGTAGGTGACGTGTCTGAGGGCAGGATATGCAGCCCATGGATTATCGATTGAAGAGAAGATATTGTTACCTTCTTGTTGCTCCCGTAGCCAATCTTAGGCATAGGAAGCTGTCCCTTGAAACGACGTCTCACTCTGTTGTCGATACCCTTTGGTTTTCGCCATGCCTCCTTGACACTGTGGTAACGATCGGATTGGTGGCGCCTGTATGGAACAGTAAAGGGACTGCAAGGAAGTCATGAAGGATTCACAGACTTGAATGATTTGGTCCGCTTTTTGACGATGGGGATCTTGACGGCCATGGCGAGCTGAAGAGAAGTGTCAGTATATGAGTCAACAACTTTAGGTGTTCCATCATCCGTGCATCCAACCACGCATCCACCCTCGGCGTCCCTTGCCAGAACCTTGAAACCCTCGGAACAGCATATCACGTCCGATGCGAGTTTCTGAGAGGACGTACTCACAATTTCTTAACTGGAGGGATGACGATCTGGGTCACCGGGCGCGACGATGACAACTCCTTGGTGTAAGGAGGATGGGACAAATACACGTCAACACATTAGACTGTGGCTGTGTCGCGCGGTCCCTCCCTTGGATGTCAGAGTCGTCGTTCAATTACCCCGAGACTCGCTACCGGTTGGATTAGCGCGTTCGAGCAGCCTTTAAGCTTCCCTGACGAAGGCGGTCACCGTACGTCTACAACTCACGCAGTGCACTGTTACTGTGGCACCCCGTGTGAAAGTGGTCGTGATTGGCAGTGCTCGTACAGCGCTGCCCGACTCGGTGTCATAAAACCATCAGCTATCGGCCCAAAAGTATTCGCGCCAAGTTTCACTCGACCGCTCAGTCTGCTAGAGGACGCTCTCTCGACTAGTCTCTTTTTATGATCGCACAGTCCGCTCTCGATATCCCTTTCGATGACGATGACTGGCTTGCTCCCGCCCCACCCATGCTTTACAAGGCAGCTAGTGTAGGCAATAGCTGGGGTGTAACCTGCATCGGACGTGGCTTCGACTGGAATCCCAACTTCAATCAATTTTCAAACCCATCCGACTCCAGCTCCCCTCCCGACGAAGCGGAACAACTATCCGTTCCTGATCTCCCAAATTGCACGACTATAAAACCTTCTCCGTTTTACGTGGTCACCACTCCCACACTCAAGCCACAGACCCTTGTCTTGGGGCCCGACACCCATCCCTCGTCGCAGCTGACAGACTCGCCAATCTCCGGCTCACCTTTGCGCCTGGAATCCTATTCCCCACTCGAATCCTTGGAGCCGCTTGTCCCTTTTCAGCCGAATACACCTGAATCCAATCGTTCACTGCCAACACGTTCTCCCACCTTTTCGCGACCTCGCAGGCGGTCTTCCCAGCAGCGCGTCTCTCTAATTGCTGGCCGTGTCTCAATCGCCCCGATTGATCCACCATCGCCATCCCCAGCCATGCCACAAATTCTCCGTCGATCTGGGAGTACTGTAAATGTGCCGTCGTCTGTCGTTAGTACCAGGCCTCCGACTCCAACATCCAATGGACAGATCCCTTCAGATGGAAAAACAATCTCAGATTTTTTTATCGAGCGAGAAATTGGTCGGGGTGCATACGGCTTGGTCAAAAGAGCTCGCGAGTATAGGTCGGATGGCACACTTGGGGTAAGGAGCTAGTTCCTCCACACCACGAAACCCGGCTCTCACCGTGTAGTAGCCACCCCTGGTCATCAAGCAGATAATCAAGTCGCGTATTCTTGCCGATTGCTGGAAACGGCACCACGAATACGGAACGATACCAATAGAGATTTATGTCATGTCTCTCATATCTGCCACGTCATACACTCTCCCACCTCCCCGTCCATGGGATCCGAGGCGACATCGTCGTTCAACGTCCCCTTCATGTACCCTTGAACGTGATTCCTATTGGGAGGAGGGCAAGGTAGTCAAGGGTCACCCAAATATATGCCCTTTACTGGACTTTTTCGAAGATAATCATTACTACTACCTCGTCCTACCATCCACATCTCCTGAACATCTTCCCAACGAACCCCCTCCTCCGACAGATCTTTTTGATTTGGTAGAAGCTCATCCAGAGGGCCTCCCCCTCGCCTCCGTTCGGAGCTATCTCGGCCAGCTGGCCGATGCTCTTTGTTTTCTGCACGACCGCGGGATTGGTAAGTGTTGCGCCGATGCCCATACAACGAGCGTTCAACAGATCTGCATAGTTCATCGTGACGTGAAAGACGAGAACGTAGTCCTTGGCCCAGATGGCCTATGCGTTCTGATTGATTTCGGTAGCTCGGGACTGATCAAGAATACTGGTTGGGATACGTTCAGCGGGACGTGAGTATCTTGGCTTCTTGGCCCCATTCTGTCCTGAATTTGATTCTCTGGCAAGGCTGGACTATGCTGGGCCAGAGATCCTCCGAGGCGAGCGGTATTATGGGAAAGAGCAGGACGTTTGGGCATTTGGGGTCGTGGCCTACGTTCTCCTAGTTGGAGAATGTCCATTCTTGACTGCAGCTGAAGCACAGGAGGGCTTGGAGTCTCCATTCGCGAATGCGTCGATCGCTCTAGACGATCGTTGTGGTGATGACAAGGCAAATGAGGAGTGGGATGGAGGGGGTGCCCTCGGGGACGCTGCAGCACTCGTGAGGGCGTGTTTACAGGTGGAAGTCGACGCAAGGCCGACGTTCGAAAGCATTCTCCGGTGTCGTTTCCTGAGTGGTCACGATGGCTGGGGAATGAAGAAGCCATATGGAAATCAACTACAAATAACGCCGCAGCCGAGTGCGTTTCCTGCACGCATCACCTGATCGAAGGCATGAGTCTGGTATCGACCTGACTGGTATGTAGCCATAGATTCGGCTTTACCTCTTACCTTGTCTCTTGCCATCGCCACTGTCGTCGTTGGGAGAAATATACCTGTAACGACCCACTTCTACGGTATCAGACCTTGTCTGCACATGAGCAATCGCGGAGTTGGAATTTGGCGTGGCCAATGCCGGGCGGAGTTGACGGCATGCCAGTTTATCAGCCATCGAATCACATCGATTTTGAATCGATAAAAATTTTCGGAGCGGGAAGGGTATAACTATCAGCAAACATCTGGCCATCCCTTCTTTCTTTCGTACCATCACCTCCTCCTCCCTCTTCGCCTTTTTTCTTTCATTTCTGTACTCATAAGTGAGTATCATCATCCTACTTCTCCTCATCATCTATACTCCCCTCTTGTTGGCGATTCTTATCCACGCCGTCTGATCTTTGCGATCAAGATTTCGTACTCATCTCCTACGCGTAGAAACTTATCAAAATGGGAAAGGACAAGATCCACGTTAACGTCGTCGGTGAGTAGCACCTTCCATCATCGGTGTCCCAACTGATCAAGCCATCGTAGTCATCGGTCACGTCGATTCCGGAAAATCCACCACTACTGGTCACTTGATCTACAAGTGCGGTGGTATTGACAAGCGTACCATCGAAAAGTTCGAGAAGGAAGCCGCTGAGCTGGGAAAGGGTTCCTTCAAATACGGTGAGTCATTGATCAGCTGCGATCGACGTAGCACGGCGCTGATGACTTGTCTAGCATGGGTGCTCGACAAGCTCAAGGCTGAGCGTGAGCGTGGTATCACCATCGATATCGCCCTCTGGAAATTCGAGACTCCCAAGTACATGGTCACCGTACGTCCTCGCTTCTCAAGCACGTAGATGTATTCTCACGCGGAGGATCAGGTTATTGATGCCCCTGGACACCGTGATTTCATCAAGAACATGATTACTGGTACCTCCCAGGCTGATTGCGCCGTTCTTATTATCGCCGCTGGTACCGGTGAGTTCGAGGCTGGTATCTCTAAGGACGGTCAAACACGTGAACACGCTCTTTTGGCGTTCACCCTTGGCGTGCGTCAACTCATTGTCGCTGTAAACAAGATGGACACGACCAAGGTGTGTTGTACATTCTCCTTTGAGGAATATCGTTTGATGTGCGATCACCGATAGTGGAGCGAGGACCGCTTCAACGAAATCATCAAGGAAACCTCTACGTTTATCAAGAAGGTCGGCTACAACCCCAAGGCTGTCGCTTTTGTACCCATCTCCGGCTGGCATGGTGACAACATGCTGGAGGAATCCCCCAAGTAAGCATCGTGCTATCAGATTAGCTTCCGGCATTCACAGAGTATCCCAATAGCATGACTTGGTACAAGGGCTGGACCAAGGAGGTCAAGGGTGGTGTCGTCAAGGGCAAGACCCTCCTCGATGCCATTGATGCTATCGAACCTCCTGTTCGTCCCTCCGACAAGCCCCTTCGCCTTCCTCTCCAGGATGTCTACAAGATCGGTGGTATCGGAACGGTGCCGGTCGGTCGTGTTGAAACTGGTATCATCAAGGCTGGCATGATCGTTACTTTTGCACCTACAAACGTGACGACTGAAGTCAAGTCCGTTGAAATGCACCACGAGCAGCTTGTTCATGGTGCTCCTGGTGACAATGTCGGTTTCAACGTCAAGTATGTCATTTACCTCGCTATCGTCGCCTTGCCCACTTGTTTGCAGGAACGTCTCTGTCAAAGATATCCGTCGTGGGAACGTCGCTTCTGACTCCAAGAATGATCCCGCAAAGGAGGCTGCTTCTTTCAATGCTCAGGTCATCGTCCTCAATCACCCCGGTCAGATTGGCGCTGGTTACGCTCCAGTGCTTGACTGTCACACCGCCCACATTGCCTGCAAATTTGCTGAGCTCATTGAGAAGATTGACCGTCGGACTGGCAAGTCCATCGAAGCGGCGCCCAAGTTTGTCAAGTCAGGTGACGCTGCCATTGTCAAACTCGTTCCTTCCAAGCCCATGTGTGTCGAGTCGTACAATGAGTACCCACCTTTGGGTCGCTTTGCCGTCCGTGACATGAGACAGACTGTTGCCGTCGGTGTCATCAAATCTGTGGATAAGACCGACAAGTCTGGTGGTAAAGGTGAGGTTCTCGATCTCTAGTGTCGACAACCTTACCCACTCTTTCTCCAGTTACCAAGTCCGCTGAGAAGGCCGCCAAGAAGAAGTAAATAGATGTAGAACTTACTGTATCTTCTTTCTTTCTGGCTTTCTTTTGTTCTTTGTTTCCCTAGTTTCTCGCGGTGTGCATACCTTGCCCCTTCACTACGCGCTGTCTGTACGAACATTTATGAAGACGAGTGCATTAGGTCATGCCCAACGATCCACTGAATGATGTTTGCGCGATGGCCAAGGTTACATCCACCAGAACAGCCCAGAAATAAATGGACAGAACTTTCATCGCAAGCACCTGATTCCTTCTACGAACTTGCTCGGCGACTTTCGTGAGACGCAGTGGTGTTCACGTCAAGAACATATTACCTCGGGAAAATCAGATGTTTGTACTGTATTTAGAAGACGATGGCCCGGGCTTCGTCCGTGCGTAAACAATGGTATTAGCGGCTGTCCTGAGCGGGGATGCACTGGATTCGAATGTGTTGTTCGCGCGGTATAGGCGAACGTGTGTCCTCTTGAAGCTTTATTTATGTAAATAAACGCCGGGGTGTGGTGTGAATGTCTGTTCAGTTCCTCTTCCACTGGCATTAAGAGGCGAACAATGGCTGAGCCCAGGGCAATCATCCGCACGTACAGGCCCGACGATGAAAAACTGGTCAAGTTCACGCTCGGGCTGGCCGCTATGGAAGGTCTTGCAGTGGCCAACAAGCGAGGTAGGTTCGCAAAAATCCCCAAGTTCGCTAATTGATTGTCCTGCAGCTGCATTTCATCCATTGACCCTGAGCTTATGGGTCGGGTTATCGTGCATCATGATTCAGTTACTGAACTGGTGGCCCAAACCGGAGTATCGCTGGTTGGGATGGTTGTTGCCGCTGCCAGCCTTCGGTTGTTGGGGCGTTCCGATATTGTTCGCGATCGAATGGTATATTCCCATCCCTGACACCCGTAGATGACACTTAGTCGTCTTCTAGGATTAATCGACCATACTTTGAAGATGCTGCATCGGACCTTATGCACAGGCCCGATTTCGCAAACCTGCAAAAATATTACACTCGCTCACCCTCTTCAGGGCTTTTTATCCTGGAATATGGCAGCAAGTTTATCGGGCTCGTTGCCGTCGACGCCTCAAAGGATTCACAGTCGGAGCAGAGTTTTACAAAGAAAACCGAAAAGAGACACGTTCTTGCAGGCAAAATCGATCATTTTTACTCCAGTGGGACGTCCTCGGTTGCGACCATCCGCCACTTTTACGTGGAGGAGCGCTTTCGCAAGTCCAACGTGCAGCAGGACATACTAGCGTTCGTTGCCCGCCATGTGTTTACGACGGCACAGGATGTCAAGGTCATCAAAGCTTCAGCTACTCCCCTCCTTGGGTATAAATATAGCTCGTTGCGTGAATTGGGATATTCGGTGGAGAAACAGGTCGGTAAAGTTGGTATTCTTGGCTGGAGGGTAGACGCAATGAGCCTGGAAAGAGCCCGATGGGAGAAGGATCAGAACAAACATTCGTCTGATCTTTGAGTCACGTTTTGATTGTTCGGCTAGATCAGCTTCATACTTGTGTGTTAAACCATTCGCAATATCATCAGATGGTCCTTCTTCCTTCCATCGTCACTGACCCAAGTGGCTTACGCCCACACCAGCCTTTGATTCTTGTTCAATCCTCTGCTTCACAGACGTGCTTGCCTGTGCTCCGCAACCTTATCCAGCCCGCGGGACACCCAGTACAAACCTTGTTATTCTGTCTCCTTTACCCTCCAACGTCGCTAGTTGCTAATTGGCCGAACACGTCGAATAATGGCTCTCTAAAGGTGTTTGATTATACTGAACGAGTTCCTGGATACAACGAAACACATGATTCACGCGATGAAATTCTAGCAGCTGTTCATTCAGGTCAGTTAGGCTCTCAAGCGGGTAGACGCACGATGCTCATCGCGGACAGCACCCCCAGGGTCACTTCATGTGATCATCGACTCTGCCGACACCCTTGCTACGGATCTCGCATCAGACGCTCAGACGTACAAATGTATCAAGTCACTTCTCAGCCTGATCACCTCCCGTTCACGTGGGTAGTATCCGTACCAACGCACCCTGCGCTCTGCTCACCGTATTTGCCGCAGAGCCGTCTGTGTTGATCCTACATCTTCTTCCTGTTCTTTACTGCCAGTATTGACACAAACCCAGCTCTCGGCAACTCTGACACACATCATTGCCCACCCACCCGCGCTCCTGACCCACCTCGCATCGTCGTACCTCGCGCCACCGCCACCTGCTGGGTCAGCTGAAAAGTTTTGGACTGTGTTTATTCCAGTTTCCGAACGTGCCAATGAAAGCGAGGCTCTCGTCTATGGACCTGAGGGTAGTGGTACATGTTCCGGAGGAGGGGCAGATCTACCAGAGTTTGTGGTGGAGCTGATAGTCAGAGGAATAGCCGCAGAGGGACGCAAGCGAGGGATTGAGCGGCGAATTGAAGCATGGAGTGATACCAGTCCGGGCCACCTTGAGAAGCTGGATAGCTTGAAGAGCATTTGGTCTCGAAGTAAATTGCCTGAAGAGGTCCGTCGCTTCGCTCTGGAGTCCACTGTTGTCTGATCAAACGTTTCAGAAGCCAGCTGATACAAAACAGGCTGTGTCCTTTAATCTAAAACTCACTCCGTCCCAGGAGAAAGCGAGAGCACAAGTCCCTTTGCCTTATGCCCACGAAGGTCAGATCTCACTTTCGTGTGTGACTCAGGATGTGAATATCGTCTTCCAGGTGAAATTATGCCTCCAGCTCCTCCCATTGGTGGCACAATATTCTATGAACCAGATTCGGCTGATGACATTGACGACGACGATCCCGACGAAGATCTAGATATCTAGCTAAAGTAGGACTGTACGGATTGGTGACCTGGGGTTCATAACTCAAAACCTTTCCGTCTTCTTACCCTCAGTTTAACCATCAGCTTTCCACACTCCAAGACAAAGTAGTCCTTCAAGGATTCTATCCAACTCCTTGGATCAAAGTCGTCATCGAATTCCATGTCAAAATGCATGATGAACATGGACACAACCGCTCTCAATTCAAGCATCGCCAGGGACTTTCCCGCGCAGTTTGCTGGCCCCATAGAAAAGGGTATGAAGGCACTGCGGTCAAGCACGAACTCTTGCGAATCAGAAGTTTCCAAGATCCATCGATCTGGCCAGAATTCATCCGGGCGTGGATAGAAATACCTCGGGTCGCGGTGCAGAACGTAAGGGGGTACTTGGATATGAGTACCCTCTTTGATGTAGCTGGACGGTGTGTGAGAGAAATGTAGGAGCTTTAAAGTCTGGAAAGCATACTGTGTGCCGACCTGCCTGCCTTTGGTACCCCTCGCGGGTGCGCGCTGCAGTGTTGTTGGAACAGGAGGCTGGAGACGGAGAACTTCGTTTCTATCATGACCGTGCAGAATGGAGGAATCAGCACGCTTCCCTGACAGAACTATATGTAACGCACATGACTGCATTCAAGAAGGGGAGACTGGGCAAGATTTCGTGTCGAGGGCGCTCGTCTCCGTCGGTGGGAACGCTGCATCTACCTCTTCACGTAAACGTGCATAGTACGCCGGGTTCGTGAGCAGATAAAATATAGTATTTCTCAAGACTGTGGCAGTTGTGTCTGCACCTGCTACGATGGCGAGGATCGAGTTCGATAAAATCAACGTAAAGGGTGATTCCTCTGAATCAGCGTGGTATGCCGCGATCTGAATCCTGCACTCAGTGAAACATGAATGTAACAGACGTAGGGGATATTGACCAAATGATAGAAAAGGTCCTTCTTATCTGGCTCTTGATCATGTCGTATCTTGGCCTGCTGAAAAGCAAACGATCCGAAAGCACGTATTGGTTCTCCAATGTAAGGAAGATTGCGCAATACGGGCGAAAACCACGGAACAGCTTGGCACAGACATGCATAGCTGTAGCAAGGGTGAGAGAATGACCACGAAAAAGGGCATAGACTGACTAAAGTGACATTGCCATGTTGGGCAAGAGCCGTTCACTATCGCCGTCCCGCATGAGCTCGAACCCACCGCCGAAACTTGAGTGGCCGTGTTTTTCAGTTGAAAATGGTTCAAGCAGCCCGAGGACTGAACCTGACTCACGCCATATCTCCCATGAAATCGAACCTGGTACTAGATAAGTTGGTGGAGCTCATGTTCGAATAACACATACGTGAAGTGGCCGATCCATGAAGCAACGTCGACGCCAGCAACTCCACCTTGTTTTTCACAAATAGTTTTCAAAGCATTGATCAATTGGCGAGCACGTGCAAGCATCAGGTCCTCATAATCCCTCAGGGGAGCGTCTGCGAAAGCTCTGTTCCAAGCTTTCCGTAACACTGCATGACGCTGCATGTTGCGCGTAACGATCAGGTTGAAATGCTCTGTATCCTTGTCGCTGACTGAAGTCATGCGCCTCCCCTCGAATACTGATGAGATCATGTATGAGCCCGAAGCTGGCACACCCATGGCCATATTTGTAAATCTTACGAGGTCCTTTCGGCATTCCTTGCGAGCCGAGAATGTATGGGAGCATGTCTTTTTCGGTAACAGACAGTTCATTTGGTCCTTGACTGCCATCAGCATCGCACTAGAGTGATCCGGATGGAGTGGCGTACCAATGCGGACGATAGGACCATATCGATCGTGCAACATTTTGCGGTAGTAATGGCCTTTCCCCCGGGAGTAGACCAGTACCGCCCACAGCTGAGATATCTTGCACATGATGGGGCCGGGATACTTTGCGAGAGGGTGAAACGAGGAGAGACGATATGCCACGATTGACGTAAAGAGGGTCGTAAAAAAAAGCACATAAGCTGTCAGAAAGACCATCGGAAATGAGAGTGCATGGTTGATCAAGACCCATGTCAGAAGTAATGGGACCATGAGGACGAGCAGCAAGCTCCATGAGAGAGAGGGTTCGTGCTGATTGAACCGACGGTGCACAGCCTGAGAGTGCGTCAGTTGCACCAACTCAATCGCGGTCAGCTAAACAGGGAACCCACCAAGGCGTAGAGTACATCAAGTAGCAAGGCGCTTGCCAAGTACTTCATGGCAGTTTTCTGCGACACTCCCTAATGAGGCAACTCACTAGGATGGACGAGGTTGGCAGTGCAACTACGTAAATTCCAGTAGACTCTGCACTGGTATGTACCTATGAATGGTTAGATTGTGGTCATCGCTTCTTTCTTTCTATGGCGTGACAACTACTGTGCCTAATCGTCCACGAGCGTTTCCACTAATCGGATGGCAGGCCCTGGTACGCAGCACACCACGATGAACGAGAATTCCTCTCAGCCCATTCTCAACCCAAACGTATACCTCAACTACCTCCAACCCACCGATGCAAGCGAGTATGAAGTAGCAAGAGATCTTTTTCTTGTTACCTTTGGGGTACAAAGCCCTCACTCCACCCGATCGATGATGACTGACAATGCTTCCACAGGCTCTGCTATGGGATATCCTTTCCAGCCTACCCGAGGATTGGACAATAATCCGCACAACCACACCTTCCCCAGTGTTATTTGCTTACTTTGCATCCAGGTAATTCATTTCAACGATGACATTCATGATACTGATCCTGTCAATCAGGACATGCGCACTTGCTGTGGTATTCATGTCGGTATTGGCGAAAAGTGAGTTTCGTCAACTACGTGGACCATCCTTGGCAATGAACACATCACGTTTTCCCTAGCTGGTCCCGTCCCAAACTGCGGTGTATTGGAATTGGTTCTCTTCATATTCTGGGTCCTTGCATCCGCATCGTCCTCGTATCTCTTTCTCAAACGCGTCCATGCCGTCTTTCCCCAGGAGAGACTCGTTTGTCATGCTTTCACAGTTCTTTGGATTGTCGGGGTTAGCGCCTCCGTGGTAGTAGTACTTCCTGGGTCGTTGCACGTCTACTATGAGATTGCAGACACAAAGCACTGCATGAACGCCCAAATCAAGAGTTATGTGTCCGCAGCATTCATCGGGACCCGTCCTCTTCGACTCCCTTGTATACATTGCGATCAGCTTCAGGATCCTCAAGTTCCATCGGACTACAAAACCAACCGGCTGGAAGTTTTTTTGCCGTGCCAAGCAGTCTCTTCCTCATATTTCACGGGCAGTTCTACGGGGTGGACAGCAATATTACACGTATGTTTTCCTTCTTCCCTGGTCATGCTTCCAGCATTGAAATCCATCTTACAGGATCACAAATGGCTTCAACGTCACGGCCTTGGTCTGGACTTCATCGCGCAGTATTTCTCCGGTCTTTCAGTTATTGCCTTTTGTCCCCGCGGTGGCAATCACGAGCGCGATGGCGTGTCGCGTCTTTCGGAATCTCAAGTTAGAGGCGTTGCAGAAGACAGAAGTTGCAAATCTGACCGCAATCCGATTTGTGGACAGAGAACGTGTCAATGTTCATCTGCCAAAAAACAAAGACGCTAGTACACCAACAGATATTGATTTGGAACAATGTTGATGGTGAGATTGGCCAGTGACGTTTGGGAATACGAGTCAATGATCGATATCTATCACGAGTTTACCCTACCATAATGCGATATGTACCACTATACTACGGACGAAGCGCGTGGATTGGCCCACGTTTGGGAATATGTTGGGAATATGAATCAATGTACCACGGACGAAGCGCGTGGATTGGCCCAAGCTACAGAAATCAGTGATCAGATATCAATACAAAACGAGCGGAGAATCGTGCGTGCAAAAAAGATGTGCTGCGTAATGGGTACGTAAGAAAACTGCAGAGGTAGAGCTATATGCTGTTTCAAGGACTAGCTTCTTGGGTATGAATTAGTCGAAACTTCGCAAGACATAGAATAAAATTTTCGTGGAAAAACTCCAAGTGCAAGCTGAGATCAGCAGGCACTGGGCTAAAGTCTCTTAATGGTCGAAAGGGCCGCAAAAGAAAGACGACGGAGGGCATTCCTGCTGCTACCCCCTTGTCTGGAACCCAATTCGGTTATGTCAGTGTTGGCAAACTCGACCGAGCTTGACTGGACTGCGGAGGAGTATTCAGAGATTGTCCGTGACCGCATGTGCGCCTGTACGGTAGGACTAGTCACTGGACGAACGTCATACGGCGGCGGCGGGGCAGTGATCAAGATCACGCTGCCGTTCTCGCTGTCTTGACTCGTGACAACCCTAAAATCAACACCTTGGTCCATGCTACCGCGATGCTTGTTGTCCCTTTGCCGTGTGACAAGCCGTTTGACACGACCGCCCAACATCTTGGCTTGCTTTATGAAGATTCGAGACCTTGAGGCGCGGGAGACGCGAGGAGGAGAGGGACGAGAATGCAGATGATGAGAGGGGAATGATGTATGCATAGGCGTTTCTGGTATGACCTCTCCCGATCGGGAACCATGAACGTCCTCGCAGGGTGGCGAGGGTGATTCTTCAGACCGAGGGAGGCCGGGCGTTACACGCTCACGCCACGCCTGCAAGCCGTCCAGTGCTGACGGAAAGGTATCCGTACCCATGGGCTTCAGAACCAGACGTCCCGGAGAAGAAGACTGAGTGGACATGGTACACGGGTATTGTGACAATGCAGGAGGTGATAATGCCGGTGATCTGGCCAGGGAGGTCGGGGAGTTGTACGCCAAGATAGAGGAAGCTTGTGAAGAAGGGGTCACTGCACTCGGGCTCAGTGCTGGTGTGGATGCAGGGCTACTTTCTGTGTCGACCGAGGTAATCTGAAGTAGGTTATGCCGAAATATACGATCCGTCTCTGTATGACCCCCGAGGTCGCTGAGCCAAGTAGACGAAGAAACGTCCCAGGGACGAAGATTCGCGGACTTGGTCCCATGAGATCCACTACGCATCGGGTCCTCCGCGGCACCGGGTGTCGCAAGGGATGATACGCAGATAGCTGTTTCACCGTCCACGATTTCCAAACGGGGAGTGGGGGGCATCAGCAAGAACTGGCTTGAAGTCGGCGAAGCGAAGTCAACGACAGCAGTGACTGGTGGACATGAAGGCAGAATGGGGGCTGGGGTCGGCGGGACAGACTCGCTCTGGTTTACGCGCTCTTGCGCCTCACTAAACGTGAAGCATGACGACGAGACGGGCGTTGGAAGGGAAAGTGGTGTAATTGGAAGTGTCAGATCGGTACTGAAGGGGCAGTATTCTGTCGGGGGGACGACGATTCGCAGCGGGGGATGCTTCTTGGCGAACTGAGTTGCAGAGCCGCCAGAGCAACGGGGGGAGGAGGGTCTAGGCAATTCCTCAAGTGAGTCGCCCCGATTTTCCATGACCTGGAGATGGTGAATGAGAACTGCCAACAACTGGCGTGGGGGCGAGCTCACAGATGGGGCAGGGGACGCTTGAAGCTACAGAGGTTTAAATAGTCGAACAAGGGAATGTGAAGAGAACATACATACGGTCGGAGACTCTGGCCAAGCACCCGGGAATTGCATCTCTGGCATGCACGGCATCGAAGTTGCAATCCAAATCACGGTTGAGATGAGCACCGCAGAGAGAGGGTCGAATCCACAGACCTCGCCTTTATACTCGGATCGAGAACGACTGAACGAAACATGATTGGTATGGAAGCACCCAAACAAGTCATCTAAATCAGCCTTCCAATTAGCTCTTCTATGTGGTATGAGCACGCGCATATGCTACAGATTCCCTCTAACTGCTGCATCCACACTCTGCGCAAAGTATTCAATGTTGCTGCTATTCAGTCCAGCCATCGAGATACGGCCATCCATTGTCATGTAGATGTGCGCCTTTTCAGCGAGGGCCCTGCACTGTTCAGTCTGGAGCCCAGTGAAGCTACACCACGCATGTGAGCAACCTGCGGACCGGACACCGAGGAATGCCACGCACCTGAACATGCCGATTTGGCTCTCGATATGCCCCCAACTTCCTGGTGTCTGGAAGCCGTTAGTGAAGAGCTCACACAACCTTTCTCTCATGTTGATGATGCGATCTGCCATCCCCTTGACTTCGCTCTCCCACTCTTGGTAAAGCTCAGGGTCTGACAGAATCGTGTTGGCAATGTGAGCACCATGTAGTGGTGGGTTCGAGTACATGGGGCGCACGATAATCTTGAGCTGACTTTCAACACGTTTCTTCTCTTCCTCGCTCGACGTGGTGAGCGAGAAGGCGCCAACGCGCTCGCCATAGAGCCCCATGTTCTTGGCAAATGACTGGCACAAGGCCACATTGTGACCTTGCGAAACAAAGTGGCGAACGGCAAAGGCGTCTCGTGTCGTCGAGCCAGAAGCAAAGCCTTGATATGCCATATCAAAGAATGGGAAGAGCTTCTTTTCAGCAAGGATGTCAGAGAGCTCCTTCCATTGCGCCGGGGTGGGATCAACACCAGTGGGATTGTGTAGCACAGGCATGTAAAAGTACGACAGCACCTTCTGGGGCGTTCTGGAGAGTGGATGAGGAAGAGTGACACATCTAAAATCTGCACAAACCTTCAAGTCTTCCTTTAGACCCTCAAAGTCAAGGCCGACTGTCTTCTTGTCAAAGTATCTATATGAGCGGACCTCCAGGCCAGAGTCCTTGAACAAGGGAATGTGATTTCCCCAGGTAGGAGTGGGAGATAAATAATTCTATGGCCAGGATAATGCCTGGCGAGGAAGGCACCACCAATCCTGAGGGCACCTGTCCCGGAAATGGATTGGGTCACTGCGATCTGTGAACCAGTTCAATGTTGATACAACTTTGGAATAGCATGGTCCTGATGAAACGAACCGCATTTTGGTTAAGTGGTGCACTGTCGGAACCGTAGGCAAGTTTGGCAGCATTTTGAGTAAAGTTGGCGAGACCGGTGATGGGAAGGTACTCCTTGTCTAGCTTTGCAAACGCCATTTTGGCTTCTGCCTGTGGCATGCCGAGTGGTTACCAAAACGCAAAAGGACAGCAGGAGAGATAACCTTTTTGACAGCGTTCAGGACATAAGGTTTGCCATTTTCGTCCCTGTAGGCACCGACACCCAAGTTGATTTTACGTGGGTCCTTGTCGGCCTTGAAAGCCTCGCTGATACCTGGCAGACAAGGTGAATGAGCAGAAGATGAAAGAGGGTCATACTGACCAAGAATTGGATCGGGAGGTCCGGCGGGGACGGCAGACCAGGTCGACAAAGGAGCCGCGGTACGGAGGACGGCGGAAGCGCGACGGACAGCGTTAATGGCCAGCATCGGAAGTGTCAGGATTTAAAGGAACGTGAGCAACGGAGACGACATTTTTCTCGCCGTCGGGGATAACCCGGAATCACCCGACATCATACAGCCTAGTACCCAGAGGTAAGAGGGACATTGACGAGTGTCGAGATCCAAATATAGCCCCAGTGGTGACTCGGATACGATCCGACTCATAGTAGACCACCATGGCTACAGCACTCGAGGAGGAGAACGTCAATAAACAAGGGTACGTCCTTCTCCATCCATGACCATGTCTGCTGAAAGAATGTCACCAGAGGTACTCTCGATGTCAACTCGGAAAGGTGAACATCGATCGCTTCTCATCGCTCCCTCCTAAACTCGTTCCAAAGACCCGAAGGAGCCGATGGCCCAACAAAAAGCGCCCTCAAGAAGGCTGCCAAAGAAGCTGAAAAGCGAAAAAGAAAGCCGAGAAAGCAGCAAAGGCCAAGGAATTAGACCAGGCCCGAGCAGCTGCAGACGAGGTTTGATCTACTGTCATCCGAATGAACGTGATCTCAATCCCACCTCAAGGATTATGCGGCTGACAAGTACGGCAAGCTCCCATTGCATCAGTCTCAATCACGACCGGGCCGCAAACGCACAGATATATCCACCTTGAGTGCTCAAAATCATGGCGAACACGTATTCATCAGAGCTCGTATCCAGACCTCGCGCCTTCAAGGGAACAAAATGGTCTTTCTTCATCTACGCCAACGCACAAACTCTGTCCAGGCATTGATGCAAATCACAGAGGGCCAGGTCAGCAAACAAATGGTCAAGTGGGCAGGTTCGCTAGCCGTCGAGAGCATCGTCCTCGTCGAGGGTACCGTGAAGCAAAGTCCTGAACTTATCAAGAGCGCGACAATAGATGACATCGAAATTCACGTCAGCGAGGTTTGTCATCCACAGTGATGACGTTGACACCAAAGCTAATCTCTAGCAAATCAGTTGTGGCTCCTCGCAGGGGTAGAGGGCAGATTGCCATTTTCTTTTGAGGATGCTGGTCGGTCAGAAACCGCTCCTGAAGTCGAAGGACAGTTTAATAGAGTTTTACTCGACACTCGATTGAATAATCGTGTCTTTGACCTCCGAGCAAGTGCTCCATGACTCGCATCATATCCTACTATGTTGACATGCACACAGACAGTGACCAATCATGCGATTTTCAAGCTTCAGCATGCAATAGGAGATTTGTTCCGTTCATATCTGAATAGCAATGGATTTATCGAGATACATAGTCCCAAGTTGCAGGGTGCTGCGACGGAATCCGGTGCATCTGTCTTCAAGGTCGACTACTTCAAAGGTCTGCTTGCATCACTTGTCCACGCTCGTCAGCTGACGTCTATTCCAGGCAACGCGTACTTGGCACAATCTCCCCAGTTGCCCAAGCAGATGGCCATCGCAGCTGATTTCGAGCGTGTGTATGAAATCGGTCCTGTCTTTCGCGCCGAGGACTCCAATACACATCGCCACCTCACCGAGTTCGTCGGTCTGGATCTTGAGATGGCAATCGAAGAACATTATCACGAAGTCCGCGATCTGCTCGATGGCATGCTCAAAGCGATATTCCGTGGTCTCAAGGAACAGTATGCCAACGAGATCGCCACAGTAGGAAGACAGTTTGAAGCAGAAGAATTCAAATGGCGAGATGGCCCAGAAGGAACGTTAATCCTCACATTCAAAGAGGCTGTCGATCTCCTCGTCGAGGACGGAGTGGGTCGTGACATTTTGGACGACATCAAGTGAGTTACTGCCATGGTGCATACCTTGCATTCTGAATAAACCCCCTTGAAGCACGGAAAACGAAAAGAGGCTTGGCCGAATTGTGAAAGCCAAGTACGACACGGACTACTTCATCATCGACAAGTTCCCCCTCGCCCTCCGTCCATTCTACACCATGCCAGATCCAGAAGACCCTGTAAGTGATCTGATCGAGCGGCCATCCTCCACTGACTAAGTGACAGTCACTTTCCAATTCGTACGACTTCTTTATGCGAGGCGAAGAAATTTTATCGGGCGCACAACGTATCCACGACCCCGAATTTTTGTCTCAGCAAATGCGTGCCAAGGGTGTTGACCCCGAGAGCATGAAGGGATACGTGGATGGCTTCCGGATCGGATGTCCCCCACATGGAGGAGGAGGAATCGGTCTTGAGCGTGTGTTGATGTTGTTCTTGAAGCTCAACAACATCAGGAGAGCATCCTTATTCCCTAGAGATCCCAAGCGACTCGAGCCTTGAATTGTCAAACCACGCAGTTGTACCCAAGGTTGTACCATATGGTGAACCACTTGGCACCCGACCTGGATTGTACAGAGTATACCGGATAGTGATTGCAGGAGCAGACTGCTACGTATTCCAAATTATATGTTTAAACAAGACCAAAAGCGTCCAGAGCTTATGATGAGAGCGATAAATGGAAAGCGAAATACGAACACCGTCCCCTTGGTTAAAGTTACAAGGCTCTACACTACAACGTGACGGTGAGTCGAGAGCCAGAAGTGCGAGACGTGGGACTGACACCACACCACCTATTTCATCGTCTTTCCCTCCTAATCCGGCGCCTTTCGGAACGCGAACTTGACCCTTGGCCAATCGCGCTAGCAGGCAAGAAGCCCCCCTCCAAAGCAGCGGTAATGACATCCGCAGGCAGATCGATATGAACACCCTCGGCGTAAGCATATGCGTCTAGTGGGGAGTATGCTGGTGGATCTCGCCTGGAGAATGCCGGGTGGCCAGCTGGCAAGCTGTCGACTGCTTCAAGGGGAAGCGATGAGGATAATGCTTGCAAATGAATATCGCGCTGGTTAGGTGTGGGCGGATTCGGACTGCGCGGCGAATCGGGTGGTGGATGTACCTGGATGGTGGTTTCGGAATCTGTATGTCGCACGGCAGCCAAGAAGTGAGTGAACGAATCCCGCCGTAGGCGAGGAACACTAAAGAGGCTGCTCGCACCTGCGGCACTTTCGTTGGTGGGGGATTGAGAGCGCGACGACGACGACGACGACGATGAAGCGCCATCCTCCTCCTGACCATCCTCCTCCTCTGACGTAGGTGATAATGGGAGATCGTGATTGGGAGGTGTATGGAATGGAAGATCGGTCGGTGACATGTATCTGCAATCGTTGGATGGTCCGACGCTGTGCCCGTCCGATTCCTCGCTAATGGGAGTGATCGGCGGAGGAGTCGGGGACTCTTGGGGTTGGGAGGATAACGGAGTTCTCCTAAGAGGCGACGATGCAGAAGGAACAGTGGATGACTGATTCTTTGGCCGTCGGTGACGATGGGAGCGGCGTGGTATACGAGGTGGAGATGAGGCGCTTGGGGTGGCACCGGGTCGGATGCCACCTCCAACGTCTAATAAAATGCTACCCCGCTCGCTGCCATAAGCAGGAGGGGGAGCGAGAGTTCCTACGCTGGGAGCGAGACCCCACTTCTTGACGTTGGCCTCGATAAAGACAAAACCAGCCTGTCCGAGATTAACGTGTACGCTGCACGGGCCATCAGCGCCGATCGTGGGAAAGAGGTTGTAGCGGCTGAGGCCAATGAAGGCATCTTCGAGCTTGCGGCCATTGCGGGTGAAGAAGACAGTGCCCGTGCGGGGTCGATAGCCGATACCGAGTACATCGCCCTCCTTGAGGAGGGGACCAAAGGTGGATGCAGCAAAGGGGTAGTTGTAGCATTTATCACCATTGGAGTGGTATGCGACGGAGTGACGGCTAACGCCGGGTAAACGGAAGGGAGGATATGGTTTAGTAGCCAAGCCGACTGCAACGGTTGTCGTTTCTGGGAGATCGAACATTTTGACCTCGCAGTAGTAAACCTCGTTTAGTTTTGGGAGAGGCAGGTTTGATTGGACACACGAAGCCGATGCAGGGTCGGAGAGGAACGTTATTTCAGTACGAGCGTGAACGAGAATTGAATTTATGGTTTCATAGTCGGGTTCGAAGCACCAAGCGGAGACACCTTTTTCCTGAATAGATAGAAATTGCGATAGGGTGATATCAGTTTGTTCCGAGTTTGGTGGATACTGTAATTGATACTCTGAAGGGGAAGAGAGGGATGGATCGGTGGATATGGGGCTGTGTGGGGAAGAGCGGACGGACCTTTGGCTCTAAAATACGACCTGCGGACAAGGTCAGGGACGCTCTCGAGCCAGCGAGATTCGAGGCCTTCGAAACCACCGTCGGCTTCAATGAGCTCTTCGCGGCTCATGTCGACGGGGCCATCTGTGTCCCTGAGGACGATTCCACGGCGCCTGCGAATGAATATGATGCATACGAGGAAGAGGAGGAGTACGAAAAGGAACGTTGAGAGTACGATGAGGAGGGGAAGGATGAAGAGGAGAGCGTCTGGCTGTTGCTCTGGCAAGTCTGGGATTGTGTCTGGGAAGGGCATGAGGGGACGGTTGAAACGACGACGGGGGCTGCGCCGTCGACTATGTCCTTCCATATATGGGTATTACTAACACCACCTCCCCTTTGACGATGAACGCGACGCTCTCCCCGAGAACGCCAAAGAGAAGACCCTCCACGCGCAGACCAAGGGCGTATTCACAGTCTCTGGAATCTCACGACGCAGCCCTATATACCATACGAAACTTTCTCAAGGGCCGCACCTGCTACGATGCTTTCCCCGTCAGCTTCAGGCTCATCGTCCTCGACACAAAACTCAACGTAAAGAAGGCCCTCCAGTGTCTTCTGCTCAACGGTACGCCCATCCGTATATCCACCCACACACCGCCCAATCCACCACCCCCTAGGCGTCGTGTCTGCTCCCCTATGGAACAGCGAACGGTCAAAATTCGCTGGCATGCTCACCGTCCTTGACATCATCCATCTCATCCAGTACTATTACGACAATCTAAATTACGAGGCCGCGGCCGCAGACGTCGAGACTTTTCGATTGGAGTCGTTGCGAGGTGCGTCACCCCCGGTTCCGTCCGATCACAACTCGTCATTGCTCTCCCGCCAGATATCGAAAGGAGTCTCGGGGTTGCCACCCCTCCGATGCTCAAGGATCTCCCCAGCAGTACTCTTTACGAGGCCGCCAAAGTACTCATCCAAACCCACGCCCGCCGCCTCCCGCTTCTCGATTATGATTCTGAAACCGGCCAAGAGGTCATCGTATCTGTTTTGACACAATACCGTCTCCTCAAATTCATTTCTATCAATGTACATGGTCCCTTCCATCTCTTACTCTCAACCTGTCCTTACCTCTCTTCACAGTGCACTAGAGAAATACAACAGCTACATCTTTCCCTCCGCAAACTCAAGATCGGCACATACGTCTCTAGAAACATTCCCCCAGAAGCATCAGACGCATGTAATCCTTATTGGCCGATAGCCACTGCAAATATGAATACCCCTGTTTTCGACGTCGTCCATATGTTCTCCGAGCGTGCCATCTCGGCCGTCCCAATCATCGACGACGACGGTGTGGTCGTCAATCTATACGAGACCGTCGATGTCATCGTACGTCACAGCATATCCTCGAGCTCATCTCTGACACTGACCCTTTTTCCAAAAGACACTTGTTCGTCTCGGAGCATACCAAGCACTCGACTTGACGATATCCGAGGCGCTCAACCAACGGTCTCCAGACTTTCCCGGTGTTGTCATATGTACAGCGGGCGACTCCCTTGGCACACTGCTCCAGCTGATCAAGAAGCGTCGTGTCCATAGACTAGTGGTAGTCGAAGGGGAAGTGAGTCGTTTCTCTGCTACCTTCCCGTGCCCGATCATTGACCTCTTACAGGAAGAAGAGAGAAAGGGTGGTAAGAAGGGTCGTTTACTGGGTATCATCACCCTCAGTGACGTGGTGCGATACGTCGTTGGCGAAGTTGGAATCGGCGAGGCAATGGAATCAGTCGAGGAGCTACCATCGACCGCAGATTGCAGGACATCAATGCTCGAAGTGCCCCCTCTGTAATGGATAAGCAATAGTTTGATTAATGACCCTTTCTCGTACTGTTCGCATGTTGTGTAGTCCTTTGCAGACAATAATATGTAAACCACCCGTTTTGCACGCGCGAAGTTGCTTCTGCTCCACACAGCATGACCGCTATCCAAGCTATCCACGTCCGCAGCTATGAGCAGCGACCGACTCCCAAACCTCACGTCGTCTACCGGATAGAAATACAAGCACACGTTCGCTCATGGCAAATGTGGCATCGGTACTCCGAATTCGTCGAGCTGCACACCGAGCTCACGAAATCCACCGGTTCACCGCCCCCTGCAGCTCTCCCGCCCAAAAACGCGTTCTCTGCCTTCAAAGGGCCTTTTAGAAACGAAGGCACACTTATCGAGCAGCGCAGAGCTGGCCTCGAGACCTACCTGCGCGCCATCCTCAGCGCCAAGGAGGACAAGTGGAGAGACAGCTACGCCTTTCGCGATTTCCTCGGCGTCCCTGTAGGCAAACAAGGCGCAACGCTCAAAGGCGGGGGCAATATCAAGTTCTCGTCCGCCTCGTGGCTCGACGAACATCTCGAGCTGCAGTCTCACATTCGCGATGTGCGTGCGGACATCAACAGGCGGGACACACTCTCCGACCGTGGAGACATCAACGCGTCGCACACCGCCAACGTTCAGGCGAAGAAGAGGCTCGCCGAGATTCTCTCTCGCGTGCGTACATTGACAGAGGGGTTGCAGGAGCTTGGCATGTCAGGCATGGCAGAGGGCGAGTTGCAGAGGAGGACAGACATGGTGGCACGCTTGCAGGACGACTGCGAGAAGCTGGGCAAGATGGTCACGATCGCACGTCAGGTGTCTCGTGTCGGCGCACCTGCGCCCTCGCCCAATTCAGATTTCACACATATTGCAATGGCCCCAGAGTCTGACCGTGCTGCACTTCTTGGTGGTAGTAAACCGGTCACTCGTGTCTTTGGCGTGGCATCAAAGACGCCTCAAGAAACCGACGTAACCCGTCCACTGGATGACCATGGCCTACTTGGACTGCAACAGACGCAGCTGGAGCGGCAAGACGCTCAACTTTCACAATTGACCTCAATCCTTCAACGACAACGGCATCTTGGTGAAGCAATCAATGGGGAGCTTGTCATGCAGAATGAAATATTGGATAATCTAAATAACGAAGTGGACCATGTCGGGACTAAACTTTCGAGCGCGAAGAAACAGCTGAATAGGCTTGGTTGATTATCTTGCTGTAGTGTTTTTAATTGGACTGTACAGATACCATAAAACTCATCCATCATGCCAGTGTCTGGTATCTAAAATCCAGAAATGCGTCAGAATACCGTCTATCGTAGCATCTGCCTATGGTCAGAAATGCATAATGCATGTCAATCCCTTGTCGTCAACGTTTTACCCACTCCCTACTCATGGTCAGCATATGCACAGGGAAAAAAGTTGAAGAGACATACCTCGAAACACGCAATCATGATACCACATGCAGGTGCAATCTTGGCTGTCCGTGGTAGAACTCCAGTGAACAAGGCACCTGCACCCTCTGTACGCATTATCCGTAAACATAAGGTATTGTGGCTGTTTCCCTCGAAGGAAGTGTCCCCGACATGAGTAGCGCTTGTTGTCTCGTCTTCAAGACATCAAAGGGTGATGTCAAAAGGGACGCGGTCGTTCCGCTGATGGCACCGCTTGCGAATGCAACATTTGGCCCCGTCTTGCCGCGTGACTCGAAGTGCCGTTTCCAGGCTTCATAACCAGCCCAGTAAATACCGCTGAATGGAACATCGCGCCAAAGGGTAGGACCGAGCCCGCGCCAAAGAAAACCAATTCCGCGTTGACGGACAGCCGTCCGTACTGATCCGAGAACAGAGGAAAGTGTATGTGGTTGGTCAGGCGACTTGGGTGTGGATTGAAGATTGGTCCGGACAAGCTCAAGTGGCGAAAGAAGTGAAGTGAGCAAGGTCCGAGCGGTGATACCCGCGAAGAGAGGGGCCAAAGTAGGCGATGGTATAAATTGGGGCAAGACATTTCGTAGGAGATGGTCATACGTGAGCATGTACATGGTAGATGAGGGGACGCCGATGACTCTGTTACAAGACTAGATGAGCACAGAGATTCTCTCCAAGAGGCAACGACTGACAAGGTTGTTCCAACACCCTTCCATAACCCTTTTATTCCCTCTGCTCTCACGACAGTGTCGGATTGCATCCAAAAAGCCACTGACACGCTCCCTCCTGAGTACGCCATGGTCGTAGACACAGACGACTTTTTCTGCAGGAAAGGTGTGTACAAGAGATGACATGTTTCGGACACAGGGGACATTTGGTGGTTGACAGCACCTGGTAGACACTGTACGAGAAAGGAGAGATTCCTTTGGCTGTGTTTGCAGACGAGTCTTGACGACATCGAACGGGGTCACTGTGGGGGTCAGTGAGCACGACATGGCAGAGGGGCAATAGAGCGTACTTGTGAGTGCGGTCATCGTTGACCCCGTCGCTGCGGCGACGAGTTTTGCACGGAAGGGGTCCATGACGGGCGAGAGGGAAGTGGTGCGGCAAAATCCGGGGGAAAAGTGGTGGCAATGTAACAACTTTGAAGACACCCCCACACTCACTCACCAGCATGTCTTCCACTCTCTCCGCCCCCTCCCAACAAGCCAGCAAGGCCGCCCTCACAGCGGCCCTCACAGAAAACCCCCTCACAACGACGAACCCTCTATCAGACAACCCCGACGCCGAGCCGGGCGAAATCCAAGAAGTAGATATGAATGCGCAGGCAGAGGGTATTCGCACCGTTTTCAGTGATCCCACCAATTTCAATGTCAAGGTACCTCTTTCTCTTGATGCCACACACCGCACTCATGCTCCGCAATATCAGCACCCTCTCTACTCTGCCTGGACGCTCTGGTTCGATTCCCCCGCAACAAAGGGCCGCAACCTCCCTCAAACACCCGTCTCCTCTTTCCCTCAGACCCCAATGCTTCAGACCCCCAGTGCAGCAGCAGCGCAGGGGTGGATGGAGGACATTAAGCGCGTGATCAGTTTCAACAGTGTAGAAGAATTCTGGGGGTAAGCGACTCCCTCGATCAGTCCCATTGTCAATCTCATCACTCCATATAGTCTCTACAACCATATCGTGCCTCCCTCACAACTTCCTCAAAAAGCCAACTACTACCTTTTCAAGGCACGTCTCGTCATATCTGATGCCCGAGAAACCATGACCATATCTTGCGCAGGAAGGTATTATTCCAGCATGGGAAGATGACGCAAACAAGAACGGTGGCAAGTGGAGTATACAGTTGCCCAAGGAAAAAAATCGCGGCAATGTGGACAAAATGTGGCTTTACACGGTACATGCCCTTTGTGTTTTCCTCATTGTGTCTATTGACCATCGTCCCAGATGCTAGCCGCGATTGGCGAGACATTCGACCCTTACCTCACCAGTGGCGAATCCCCTGAGCCTAATCTGCAATCTCTCATCACTGGTGTCATCGTCTCGACTCGACCGCAGTTTTATCGATTATCGATCTGGACGCGGCTGGCTCCTACAGGGGATGACGACAAGTTACGGGAGCGGATCGAAACCGTCGGGCGGCACTTTAAAGCTAGCGTGCTCGGGTATGCAGAATCGCAGAAGTTGGCTGGCCCTCTTGCGACCGAGGTGGAGTTTTTGTCACACAAAGACTCGGAGAAGAAAGGCAAGGCAAAGAAGATCATTGTCTGAGTGATTGCTTGTGTTCTTACGATGCATAGACGAAACATTTCACACTGGGCTGATTTATTCATTTTATACGAAAAGTAGTGGGCAAATATGCGAGCCGTCAATTGTTCTTGGGCAGCTGCTTGGTGACTCGTTAATGACATTTCGTTATACTTTTTGACAGGTTTCAGACGAAAAAAACCTGTGCTCAGTCAGACAGACAGACAGCGCCGCAGCAGCGCACCACACAGCCACTCGTAATCGCTCGCCTATAAAGACCCTGACAACACTCCCCTTTATCGTATCCCTTACACTCACAATGTCAGTCTCAGGCATCTTTTCGTCCATCGCCGACAAAGCTCAGAATGCCATCAACCAGACCCCTCTAGCTGGACATATCCCGTCAGGTGGTCACTCTGCCAACCAGGCCAACCATGCCAATCCCGCTGCATCCCACAGTGGAGGTCGTTCTCTCGCACTGGAATCACTGCAGCACCAGATTCGCAGTCTTGGCCAACAGTACAGCTCAGCCACTCCCATGCAGCGTATCATAACCCTCGAGAAGGGTGTCGCCCTCGGCTTTGATGGTGTCGCTAGAGACAATAAAGCCCAGAGCAAGGAATTGTATACATGGGGACAGCGTGAAGACCCCGATTTGACTGATGGTGAGCATGTTTTTCGACATCGCAGCTCGCGGCTAATCGGCAACCATCCTAACCCATCGCAGTGACGGATCGACTTGCATATTTGAACTTCACGCAAGGTGCCTTGTCCGCGTCCCTGTCCGCCCAACTCGACAGTGCCAGAGCTTCCTTGAAGCCACTGCGCGAGGCCGAGGCCGCCATTTTGCCGAAACGCAACATCCGCGCCGGGTTGCGTAATCAGATCACGCGCATCGAACACAGTCCAGAGAAAGGCGCAGAGCGAGAACGACGCCTTGCAGAACTTAAAGAACAGCTTTCACGTGCAGAAAGCCACGATGAGCAAGCTGAGAAAGAACTTGAATTATTGAAGAGGAAAGTCATTCGAGAAAGCGAGCAAAACAAATGGGAGGCCATCCGGGAGGTGCGTAGCCTGAGCAGGATAATTGTAGCCGGTGACTTATCGTTGTATAGTACGGAGAGAAATTGGTTCTCCTTGCAGAAGCTGCGAAACCCATCATCGGTGCCTTACCTACCCTGCCTCCCACTACCACGAATCCGTACGCGGGTGCACCAGTCACCGCTGGTGCTCGAGCATCTCTTCAGCATGCATTGGACAACTACAAACCGGGACAAACCAATCTTGATTTACAAATCGGAGCAGATCTTTCACGATCAGGATCAGACACCCGTTCCTTTGGCGAGAGCCACGCTTCGGGGATGGCTGCAGGACAAGACTCGCACCCCGGTCTTTCCGTGACTCCACCTATCCCCGAACCTCCTGCATCAGCTAGCCCCAACCAGAGCGCTTCCCCGATTCCCGCGCAGCCTGTCTCAGGCGTAGTGCAAGACACCAATGCTCGTGCTTCTGAAAGCCCTGCCGAGGCATCTTCGCAGGACTTGTACAGCACATCTCCCGTCAAGACCGAGAGTGCTGGAGAGGAGAAGCAACGCCTCGAACGAGAGGAAAGGGAACGTGTTCAGGCAGCCAGCAATGAACGTTCCTCGGTGCCAGGGTCTGCGGAAGAAGAGAAGAGTCGTTTGGAGAGAGAGGAGAGGGAACGCGTGCTTGCTGGTGGAGCGAACCCAGTGGGGCAGGATGGAGAAGAGCTTCCACCTTACCGGGAGATGTAAGAGTAGACGTTAAATCGTTGTATTATACAAGAGTGATTGCCTTTTACGGAACCCTGGGAGTGCTACCACCGAGCTCGAGTGACCAAACCCATCACTGCGATGGACAAGGCTGATCTCGAAACATATCAAGTACAGCTCTCACAGGTCGAGCTTGCGCTCCAAGCAGATCCTGACAATGCAGAGCTTTCTTCCCTTCAATCCGAACTCAAGGAACTCATCTCCCTCGCCCAAGCAGCCATCGCACAAGCAGAGGCAGCTTCCTCTTCTCGTGTGGGGCCATCGCGAAAATCAATTTCGTCAACCCCCGCCTTCTCGTGGGCCGCTGGCAACGAATGTCTGGCCAAGTATTCGGGAGATGGTAGCTTCTACCCTGCTCGAATAACTAGTGTTGGTGGTTCAGCAGAAAATCCCGTTTACAGCATCGTGTTCCGGGGCTACAACACCACTGAACTGGTCAAGGGCTCAGAGATCAAGCCACTCCCCACCAACCATCAAGAAAAGACACCCACCGTGTCCAACAAACGAAAGCTGACGAAAGTGGAAGAGGAGGAAAGGGAGCGGAAGAAGAAAAAGAACGAGAAGAAAGTGGAGGCAAGAGCGACCAAAGCCAAGGAACAGCTCGCCAAGCAAGCGACATGGCAAAAATTTGCTAAAAAGTCGGAGAAGAAGGGCGTGCATATTGCCGGGGTGGCCGGAACAAGTATATTCAAGACACCTGATAATCCGCTAGGCAAAGGTGAGTGTCGTTCGTGTTGCCTGACTCGAACTCTGCTTGGACTCATACGTGGCATGAATGACAGTTGGAGTGACAGGAAGCGGAAGGGAATGACGGAAGTGAAGCTGTTGGGTAAACATAAATTCGCGCCGACGGATGACTCTAATCAGTGAACTGTGAGGGTTTCTCGTTTTTCCGCGTCGGCTTGCTCACCCATATGCTATGCAGGGGCAAACTATGCGTCGCTCCTCTCTATGTGTACTAAATGGCGTATTGATGGTTCTGTATCTTTGTGAATAGCAGGTCTGCTGCCATGCCTGATGCCTCGCAACTTCCGCTCAATGGGGCGCTGCCTGTCACACGTCACTGAAGGCCGGCGAGCACGAAACTATACGTGATACTTTACCTCTTCCTCTGTATGCAACCTCATGAGTGACTTTCTTCCGGGTACAGCCCGCGACTTCGGTGGCGCGTTGGGACGGATGGATTCGCCAAGTGTATATACGGCGTCGGCGGTCAGGTATATATTAACTCGATTTTAAGGTTGCTTGGAAGGCGTTAGTGATGAAGAGGTGATACATATTGATTAATGTTATTTGAAGACGATCGAGAGCTGACAGATGGGATCGAAATCGAAGTGGCGGAAGATCTGCAAAGGTACGATGAATCTAGGAATCTCAATTGTGCTTCCATAACGTCTGTCAATCTCGACGAGTATTAAGGTCTGTGGATCTCTATTTTTCATTAAACTGGCCACACAAAGGACGGCGTCTAGGAGGAGCATCCTCCTAGTATGCTGTCATGGAAGGCGTGGCCACACATGCCAGCGCCCAGCTATCACCGCGGCCGATCTTGAATTTGCAGATGTATCGCTCGCGCGCTCCGAGGAGCATTGTCTACTCATTAGAGATTAACGTCCACGATTCCAATCCATCTGCCACGCATGTCTTCGGCATCTTGCCGGGGTGATAGGTGCGCATTCAGGTCTTATTGGCGGTTCTTATCACCGTACCCGACAAGGTCATATTGTTGAGACGCAATTCCCGGCCATGACGGTTCCTCCTCGGGATGAGCTTCACTCGCCCAGTACCCCCGGTGTATGTGGGCGCAGGCGTGGCGTTCTCCGGTCACCACTGATGTGAACAGCGACTGGAGAATTGACGACGAGGTGTCTGATGGCACCAGATTAGTAAGAGACGTTGTCCTAAAAATGTGCGTCGGCTTCCCGCGATTTATTGCTATGTGTGCACATGGTGCAAGGATCAACGTCAAGGCTTTTGGGTAGAAGCGTTGTCGCTTTGAGCCCTCGGTCATTGGCGACGTGCATGCTTGTCGCAGACAATACAAGGTGTCCCATTCATTTTGAGAGCCCACGCTCAGAGGGACGCTTTTTCGAGGCGAGTTCAGAAAGAGCTTCGTTCCTTCCATCTCTGATCTGCTTCTCGGCTTCGGCTTCGCCACTTGTACATATTCCTGACATGGGAGCGCTGGCAGTGGATGGTCCCTGCGCGGGCGCATGCTCGGCCGGATGCTGTCGTCGGGGCGCCTGCACGGACATGATTCACCTTATTACGTCCCAGTCCCACAAGTCATGTGATCGAAGCTCTCAACATTGACCTGACATTTAGCCAAACATGCACGTTACGGCAGACGAGTTGCCCGAAACATTCTGGCATTTCGAATATCGTCCGACGATCCCACTATCCCCAAATATAGTGCAGCCTATACCCTCAAACAGCGTTGTATGAGCGTGCTTGCCTCGCAACGACGATATGTACACATGCGCAAGTGCGAGAAAAATTTAGATAAACGCAGAAAATGCTGCCAGCCCAACTAAAAAACTCCAAAACGGTCTATGATTCGTCCAAGTACTGTCAGATATTCAGAGACATTGTACCTCCCCGCTGGTATTCACATCCCATCCCCTGCGCTGGGAAAGAGAAACCGTTGTGTCACCAGGTCCGTCGAGGTGTCTGGGCTGGCTGAGCTTCCGTCTGCAGAGGACGGGCTCCCAGAGGCTGTCATATCGTCTAGGGGGAACGACGATGTCTGGTCGAAAGGGGTCAAACTGGGATTATAACCCGTGTGTCGCGACATGCCGGCGATGTCTACCGAATGGCGCCTGAGGGGAAGGCCAGCATTATGTGCAGTCATGACCTGGGCCGATAAATCAAGAAACTTGGACGAGGTCAATCGGAATGATGTCCAGCGGAAGGAAGCACGAGCCTACCACTTGCTCCTCGACAAGAGTACCTTCGTGCAGAGTCTTGTTGGTGTTCTGCATGTGCACGAGTAGCGTGCGTATGCTGCGAGAGGACAAGCCGCGGTATGTGGAGACACGCTCGAGCGCGAGAGGCGCGGTCTGCACGAGCCGGAGCTGCTCGTGGAGATAAAGGACGTATTGCTCCAAACACTCGAGATAGTGGCGCTTTTTCTCGTGAGACGAGATGGTATCCCTGGTGCCAAGATGCTATGAAACGAGAACGCATAGGGTAGAGGGAATACACACGGATCTGTAGGGGTGAATCCTATTTCTTCTGCGATTGCGCGTTGTCTCGCCTTGCGCTGGCTCTCTGTTTTAGTGACAGAGGTGTTGAGCGGTGCAGCCGAGGTATCCGCGTCCGGAGACTGCTGTCTGCTTGTCTGGGGAGGGGGAGGGGAGGGCTGCACATATGTGCGGGATTCGGATATGTCACGCGGACAGGACTGTCGCCGATGGCTGATATTCGAGAGCAGCTCAGAGGGTGTTGGGAAGAGGTGCTGAGAGGTGGCGTTGTAGTAGTCGAGCATGGTGCTGTCAGGCGGACCTACTACGCGCCGAGCTGTCGGATAGATGAGTTGTTGTGAGATGGGTGTGAATGAGAGGTCGGCATCTGGGACGGGTGTGGGGAGACGAACTGGGTCTCTGAAGTGGAGAGGGAGGTAGGTGGTGTTTTCGAGATAGGGATAAGAGAGCTGGGATGGATCGACGAGATCGGAATTGTTGGGGTAGAAATTGTAAGCGGGCAACATGAGAGGGATGTGTGCGAGGGGGCGCTCGTGAGCTGGTTTTAAGACGCATCGTCTTTTCCACGGATCGACTTGCGAGTGCACGGCATCCGAGGAGGAGGTCCAGATCCTGCTGAACGAGCAGGAATCTGCATGTCCTAATCGGGCACAGGGGTTCAGATGGCCGGCTATGTATCGCATGCGTCGCGGAGTCGAATTTAATTCCGATCCTGACGCGGTCAAACTTCCGCATCGAGGGTCTGCCCTGCAAGACAACGTCCTCCTCCCCACCTTCGAGTATGGAAATCGCCTTTCCTGCACCCGGCACTCGGAAGCGCATATGCCGATCTGCTCTCCGCTTCCTACTATTCCCCTTTCTGGTCATTCAAGTCCCCTCGCGTATATAATCCACGCGCTCTGCTCGTCCGATCCACGACCGCCATGGCACAGCACTACCCCTCCTTCGATTTCGATACCTCCTTGTTTCACCACCCACCCTCTCCGCCCCCCTCCTACTACAACACCCCGCCGTCCTACTCCTATCCCCCTCGTACCAACGACGACCAGAAAAGCTCGGCCATCGCTTCGTTCCCCGATGATGGCATATCCTTTCCACCCGCCGCAAATCCCACCTCAGTACAGCACCCCGCACGAGACTCTTGTCGTTCCGCCAGCAGAATCACCATTGCTCATCCGTATGCCCGTCTCTATGCCAAGAAAGACGGATCAAAGCGCAGAAAAATATGGAACCATGTCCTCGAGAAACAGCTCTTCTCCCCGCAAGAATTGTCCGTGTAACCATCCTCTCCTTGCGCCACTTTGCAACTAATCGTTCCTTCAGATCCACCATGGGTGCTCCTCACAGGCGTACGATTTATATCGCCTCCCTCGAAGCCCATATCGACCGCCTTCATAATCAATTACTTAGCATCGGTCTCTATCCGATCCCTTTCGAAGCGCCTCGATCCTTACCGTGGCCTCAATTCAAAGACGGCAAAGGTACCTTGTTTCTCGGTATCCACTCCCCTGTAGCCAATCATATGTCCTAGAGCATGGTCGCGGGTCTGCAACACGACGCCACTCACGTAAAGCTGAAGCTCTTGGAACTTGAACGCTCGGTCCGTATCTCCCCGTGCTGTGCATAGTTGCCTCCTGATAAGCCAACAGAACACAAATCTCAGAAAGCTCCTCGGTACACACAATCCTTCTAAAGCATCTCTTTCACATCCATCTGCGCCCTCTGCAATGGCGCTCGAGGCAGATGTTCGGAGACACTCTGTCGACATCTCCGGCATGGGCATGGGAGTTCATGCCGGTCACAATTCTACAAATCACCTACACCGCTCATGATCGCGGCTTTATTTTTTCACGGTCAGCTCCATCCACGCTTCTGGATCTGGTCTCGAAAAACCGGACCGTAATTGTAGTATATTCCCAGCGACGCCTAGAATACTCAATCATATGGTCACGCTTAGTACATAACCCTAAAAGAATGCTCCCCCGGTCCAGGCGGTGCTGACTTTTTCTCGATTCCATAGTAACTAACTCCCTTTGTCGTAACCATTCTCATTCCCATATCCCATCCCTGTCCAACTTCACTCGTTGATCCTGCTTTGCCTTGCTGCCCTGCGGCCGTCCCACTCGCTGAGCTCCACGCCGAGTGTGGTATTTCTTCTGCTGACGTTGACGTCTTGCGAGATCCGTGGCAACCCTTTCTCGAACGTCTACAGCTCGCAGGCTAAGTGCCGCCGTCATTTTCGCGAGCGTATCAGGAGAAGGTGCACGCGAACGCGGCGGGGAACGGGACAGTTGCGAAAGTGACGTAGACGGTCGAGAAGGCGGGCTGTTTTCTCTTTCAAGATCAACAGAGCCTGTTGCACGCTCCTCATTCGTTGACAATCGCCCGTTTTCGAATTGCAGAATTTGACGGTCGTCACCATGGTCACTCTGGGCCGGCCGTGCGTGCATCTCGTTTTCTTGTCCGTCTTCCTCTCTTTCTCCCGGTTCGCCTTCCGCCTCCTCATCCTCATCTCCGTCACCTTCCTCACTTATCATTGCATCATCTTCCACTTCCTCCGCATCACCATCTTCTTCTCCTTCGGTATCTATATCTTCGCCATTTTCTCTGTTTTCTTCCCCCGTGACAGTTTCCATGTACTCCAAACGTAATCAGTCGGTCCAGAACGAAGCGGATAAATGCAGAAGCCTACCTCCTCCAGAACTTTCTGATCCTTTTTCGTAAATCCGCTGGCAGCAACCACAACGTCCAATCGGAAACCCCCGCCTTCTTTATCATCATTAGGTTTCACCGCGTTGAACCGAGGGTACAATGCACTCTCGTATTTGAATCGTCGCTTGAAGAATTTTCGGATGCACTCCACATCCCGATTGAAATACCTATTTTGCACCATCGCTGATCATTCTGGCGACGATCGCCAAGACACACGCTTACCATTCCGCATTTTCATGTGATGTGCTCACCATCTGCGGGAAATCGATAACTACCGGTTCACCACTTTCCCGACGGATGAGGATATTGAACTCGTTGTAATCGCCGTGGATTAGCCCCGCACGAGCAAAACGTACGACGATGTCCATCAACGTTGAATATAATTTTCCAGGTGACGAAATGTCGGAGATCTGCCGCCTGGACAACGTACTGTATCAACAACTGGTGCCGTAAAATTTCTGGTCGACCTTACAGTGGATAGGCATCAATCGCCTCCATAAGGATACAGTGGCGGGCATGATCAATAGGTCGCGGGACGGGAAATTGGTGTTTGTGGAGGATCTGGCAATGTTATAATACTCGTTAACCACTAGACCGTCGACACAGACCTTCATGAATGCCCATTCCTTTTCTGCAGCAAGGCGGGACATGTACATCCACGACGCAGATTTACGCTTTCCTAAATAATCTCGCTTTTCCTTGATGGCACGAAACGATATGCGACCTAGGCTAATCGGATCCTGTCTGGTCACCCATGTGACCGCACTGCGAGAAAGCACTCACCGGTGAATCTTCAACACCATCTCGTTACCCTCTCCGTCAGCCACAATGTATACGTCTGTCGAATGGCGCGTGAGCTGTGGGGTGGGGTCGGTCTACCGAACTTACCAGCTTCCTTCCCAACGCCGATCTGATTTCCAACGGAATACATCGAATCCCGCTTCGAAAGCGCACGCATCGCCAGATAGTCATACCCCCCATAAGTCAACCTATATCCGTCGTCTACGCCAAATCAGTCACGCCCGGATCATGAGACATGCGTGTGCTGACATTTGGAATTCTGAACCCGGGCGACCAAGTTACGTTTAGCGAGGGATCCCACGAGTTTGTTGACACCTCCATTACGCAGACCGGAGATCCGCACGATGAGAGGGGTTGGCACGACCTCGTGATTCTTGGAACCGATTTCGACCTTGGAGAGGGTGTTCAGACGTGTGAGATGGTCGAGTTGAGCGTATCGTTACCGCGGTTAATACTCTGAACTCATCCGGGGTGATATACCTCAGATCGGTTGCGTCGAGCTTCATGCGAGGAGAGCGTGTGTGGAGATGGAACGAGGTTAGATTGAATTAGTAAGCAAAGTTGTCTCCACTTGAACACAATGCCAAGGTCTAGCGCTGCCGTCCGCAGAGCCAAAAAGGTTCTCCCGTTTCATGCCACCCTTGTTCCCAATGGTCTGATTCATAGGCTACTGCAAGTGATCTTGCGGTTTCTGTCCCGCCAACACGCATTATATGTGACAAGAAGTAAGCCACCGTCTTTTGCTTGTGTCGCGACTCGCAGAGCGTTGTAGCTTTTCATTCTCTGTCAAGACGACAACCGACATACACGGTGATGAACAAACACACATCTGGCACATATTCGAGGAGAACATGCATGAATTGTGGGTCCTACCTGAGAACGCGCATGTGCACTATGCCAATCAACACTATGCCAGATACCGTGCCTCTTCGTTTGGCTGGAACCCTCAGAAGAAGAAGACAGAAATGTTTCATCCACTGAGTCGATCTCTCATTGCACGCGAGATCACCGACCCGACACACGCCCCAATTGCAGGTTCAGATATCATCGCCTACGCCATATTTCGGTTTGAGAGGGAAGAACGTCAAGACGTCGTCTACTGGTGCGTTTTGGACTCGGCTCGCTGTTCGTTTTGTCACATTGAAGCTCTCTCTATATATATGAGTTATGAACTTCAGGTATCAAAGCGGGTTAGACGGTTCGGTCTTGGGAAGTTGTTGGTCCAAATACTCTCTGATATCGGCGCGCAATGGGGCATGACAAGGGTCATGCTTACAGTGCTCAAAGGTTGGCCCAACGTACGTTTGGCCTGTGACAGTCGCTCACACCCTTTGTAGCAAACCATGCAGCACTGTCGTTCTACAAGTTCACAGGGTACGTTGACCACGTTGACCTGCAATGGACGGGACTGATGTGGGATGCAGATTCACCGTAGACGAGTCATCGCCGGACTTTTCCAAAGACTCGGAAGGGGAGACAATGGATGAATGCGACTACTCTATCTTGTCTAGATGTTTACCGTAGTGTTTACAGTTGTTTACCCGACCGGTCTACGACCTCGACGGCCAGCACGAGCTATAGACATATAACTAAGTACACTATTCATGCTGCCACCATCTCTGCGGGCGTTCACGTCTGTACCCCGATGCGCTCTTGGTCGGCGCTACGCATCACACGGCGCACCCCATTACAACGAGCCCACCGGCTGGTTGTTCGGCGAAAAGGTAATGGCCTTCGGTTCACATGCAATGCGCTAGGTAACTCAAAACCCGCACACATTTCAGCCACTACCGCCAGGCCAGAAACGGGTGAAAGAGGATTGGGAAAACATTTGGTACTTTGGTATGTTCGGGTCGATGGCTTTGGCTGCCGTATTGCTGTACTACAAGCCTGATACAAGGTGTGTACCGCCGCTTCCCGTCGGACATGGCATTCATCGGTTCTCTCTAGCATACAAACATGGGCGCTGAAAGAGGCAAAGGAGAGAATGGAGGCTCGCGGGGAGAAGTACAAGTATGAGTCATCTTCATAGGCGTCTTGTACTCTCACCTGGAATCAGAATTGTAGAGGAACATACCTACCTTTAGAAGGGCGTTGTGCATGTGATGATCCCGGAGTGATCGATTGATAGTGTATAACGCGTTCCCGCTCGCAGGCTATTATTATATATAATCTGTTTCTGGATACACGACAGTAAGTCGACTAGCGTCTGAGGCTCTTCCTCGGTGTGCAAAGTACTGACTTCGTCAGCAGACGGAACCATTGGAGTAAATAGTGTCTAGGGAATGCTGAGAGGTGATTGCGTGACTACATAATATGATAGCAGGAAATTATATCGGTTTCACATATCCATCTCCTATGCGTACTCCAAGATATTGGTGATAATTCCAGTACCAACTGATGTGGTTCAAATCGATCAATTTCGTTCTAGTGGCAAGAACACATTGCTTACCCGTTTTGTTACCCTCACGAAGCGTAAATCTGTCAAAGCAGTGCAGCTTGAGCAATCGGAGGACAACAAGTTTCAAAGACGTACCGAGACCCAACCTCTGCAGCAACATCCGTGTGGAGCGTACAAATCATTTCCACATTGTCGCCGGGCATGACCTAATGTAAGATCAATATAATGCTTTGCCTAATTGCAATGCAACAGACCATTTTGTCCTCGGCGTCCGGAGTGTCAGGTGGAAAAGTTAATGACGTGGTGATGTCAGCAGTCCGAAGGAAGAGCTGCGGGCGGTAGTTGGACATGAATGGTGTGTAGCGTCCACCTGAAATACGTCGGCACAATGTCATACATGGCCAGATTGTGACAAACCTTCGTCTTTGGTGAGGACTGTAAAGCTGTGCTTGGAATTGCTTGACAGCTCTGATCGAACCGGGGACAGCAATAATTTGACCGCGTTTGAGTTGTTCTCGCTTCACGCCACGAAGCAAAATGCCCATGTTGTCCCCGGCTTCGCCCTGTCAATAACAAATATAGGCCACTAGACCTCGTCGGGGAACAAAGAGTGCTTACTCTGTCCAGTTCCTTGTGGAACATCTCTGTAGGGGTAGAACTTAGTACGTTGAGAAGAGGAATGCCAGCATACTAACCGATCCCAGTGAGAGTGGTCTTGAGTGGAGAACCAAGGCCAAGAACTTCGACATCTTGACCCTTTGTAATCACACCACGTTCCGCCTAGCAAGCAGAGTGAATGGACAAGGTACGCATTGCGAATGGACTTTACTCACCCGACCAGTAGCGACAGTACCACGACCAGGAATGGAGAAGACATCCTCGATAGGCATGAGGAAAGGCTTTTCGAGGTCACCTTGCGGGATTATTCTATGACCTATACAAGATAGGGAAGACATACGAAGGGGGACATCAAGCCAGTCGTCGCAGGCTTGTACAAGTTCAAGGATTTTGTTCTTGCCAATGTCATCGTCTCGACCCTCGAGGGCAGCCAAGGCTGAGCCCATGACGATTGGAGTTTTTTCACCATCGAAGTTGTATGTGGAAAGCAGATCGCGCATCTCCATATCCACGAGTGATAGCATTTCTTCGTCAGGAACCACGTCGACCTTGTTGATGAAGACGACGAGTTTTTTGATACCGACTTGGCGAGCAAGAAGAAGATGCTCGCGGGTTTGAGGCATCTGGCCGTCGGTGGCCGAGACGACGATGATACCACCGTCCATCTGTGCAGCACCGGTAATCATGTTCTTGATGTCTAGCAAGATGTATGAGTGACAGGGGAGTAAGGGACATAGGGAATTCACAATCAGCGTGACCAGGACAGTCGACGTGGGCGTAGTGACGAGTATCGGACTCGTATTCCACATGAGCAGAATTGATGGTGATTCCACGCGCCTTTTCCTCGGGAGCCTTGTCTATCTGAGAGTAGTCTGTGAACTTGGCCGAGCCCTTGTCTGCAAGAACTTTGGTGATGGCGGCGGTGAGAGTTGTCTTTCCGTGGTCGACGTGACCTGCGAACGCGTCAAGACGCGTCGGGGAAAGGAGAGGAAAGGTTACCGATGGTCCCGATGTTCATATGCGGCTTGGTGCGGGAGAACTTGGTCGCAACGTCGGCATAACATCGTCGGCCTGCAGTTGGAGGTAAGGATGGGACTAGCGTGCAAGGAGAAAGGACTCGCCGAATGAAAAGGCCGGGACGGATGGCGACGGAGAGCGCATGCATGTTGTCGAGCGGCAACGAGCATATCTCAAGGCTGTCCTCGACGAGCCAGCGAGCTTTTGTGCGACTGCTCTCTGTGCTGCCAAACGAAACATCATGGACGGAGTGCAAGCAGAGTAGAGTAGAATAGAAAAATGTAGCCAGAGGCGGAGTGCGAATCATGGACAGACCAGACGTCTTCAAAAGCGCGGTCGCATTCTTGTCAGACCCGAACGCAAGTTCCCTTCTCTCTCTTGCACCCTCAACTCAACTTAACCCCTACCAGACACAGAACGCCCCCCTCTCCCAGCGCATCCAGTTCCTCGAAGCCAAGGGCTTATCCCCGCCAGAGATCGACCACGCTCTTAGACTCGTTGCAAACCAATCCGCCCAACCCCTCCCCATCTACCGGCCAGCCCCGCACAACAACCAGTGGGACTGGCGCGATTATTTTGTGCGTATTCTCGCATCCCGCATCCTCTGCTCACCCTTAGCTCCCTCAGATCACTGCCGTGGTATCAGGCACGGTTGCTTATGGTGCCATCTCCCTCCTCAAGAAATACTTGTTCCCCCATCTGAAACCACCAACCGCCACCGCGTACGAACAGGACCGCGACGCCCTCACCGCCCAGTTCGATGCCGCAGAAGCACTCCTCAAGGAAATCCAAGCAGAGACGGCTTCCGTGCGAGCAGCGGTCGACGAGCAGAGGGAACACCTCGACAAGGCTTCTAGAGATGTCCAGGAAGTAGTCACCGAGATGCGCCAAGGTGAGACAAAAACAAGGGATGAGATGCGCGAAATTCGCGACGAGATCGAGAATATCCGAGAAATGTTACCCAAGGTAGTCCATGTTCTTCCCGCTGTTCCACCGTCTGAACGTTCGTCACTTTCAAGATGATCGAAAAGAACAAGGAAACCCAGAAACAGTCTCTTGCAGAGCTTCAGCAAGAGCTCAAGTCACTCAAGGCACTGTTACTTAGCCGCGGTCCAAACGCCCTGACGAGTTCCCCCTCAACACCATTACCGGCAATGACGGGCAGACCATCCATTCCGTCCTGGCAACTCGCGAATACCCCCTCCGCACTAGCCTCTTCAGAGGCCGTGGGGGGTAGTCATTTAAACGGTAAAGGGATGCAAGTAGAGTTGTCCACGAATACCTCCTCCGCACTAGCCTCTTCGATGGCCGCGGGAGGCAGTCCTCCAACTCATTCAAACGGTAAAGGGAAGGAAGTAGAGTTATCTGCCGACGAAAGCTCGTAATATACATCTTTGTCGTTGTCGTTGAGAGATGTTACATGATTTGAATGTGATGTAAGTTTCAAGTGACGTGACGTGTCAGCTCGGACCCGTACATATCCCAATCCCGAATGTTTTCCCAGTTCCGCCAAGCAGTAGAGAATCTTGCCCAGTCCCAAGACGATGCCCTCCCTCCAGCTGTTAGGAGCCAGTCACCAGAATCTCAGCGCCAGTCTTCCGCACAGCTGGCCGAGAGTGCCCTCGTGAACCTTCGCAAGTCAATTGCCGCTCAACGAACCGCGAGCCCTGCTCAACAGACCTCGGTCCCGAACCCCAGGCCACGGTCTGCAAGCCCCGGCCCTTCGTCAACCACGAAGAGCACGAGCGATTCTGGCTTGCGCAAGACGACTCTGGAGGAGCGTCTGCGTGCATCCATTGCTGCGTCCGAAACTTCAGGAGGTAGCACGACCCCGGACCGAAGCATATCGCCCCCCTCTCATAGGGTCCCTGTTACCCAACATCCGCTTTCACCCACGTCGACGCCAGTGCCAGGCTCCCCAACCCTTGCAACAGGAATCGCTGACCCTGCTATCGAAACCCCCGCTGGAGCCTCTTTACAGCCCGAAGAAAGCACAAATGTTACTTTGGTTCTCCCACCACAAGAGCCCAACGATGCTGCACAACCACCAAGTGAAACATCACCTGCCGACCTCCAGGTTCCTGCTAGTCTAACTGGGCGCTCGACGGACGCGTCCGGCAGTACACACATAGACTCGACTGCCGATCCTTGTGTTGATGTGACACTGACGCAACCGGAACCAGAAGCGATGCACACGGACTCGCCTCAACCTCATAGCATGCAAGAAGCCCCCGAGGTCGTTGACGCGCTGACGGTAGACGTAGATCTTCCTATGGAGGAAAATCTCAATACAGATCCTGAACCTACGATGATCGACAAGTCAAAGGATTCGGATGTCGAGGCGCTTCAAGAGCGGCTCAAGCTGGTGGAGCAAAGATTTGCAGGCAAGGTTGGACATTTTGCGCACTCGGGCTAACATGAACATTTGTGTATTCTAGACGTGTCCACCTCGTTCAAGAAACTTCAGGTTGAAAGGCGGGATATAGACAACGTTATCAGTGAGTTGACGCCATTAGAAGGATCAAAGGACGTCGCAGCCTTGCGCGAGTATCTTGTCAATGCCAATATGAAAGCCGAGGTAAGCAGGAGTCCAACCACGCTGGATCTGGTCATAATTTTCCCCAGCTCAGCCAAGATGAGGTACAGCGACTGAACGGAAAGCTCACGCGTGCGCGCATTACTTTTTGTTTCCTTGTTATTCCTCAAAACATGTCATTTACAGGACAGGAAGAACGGCTAGAAGAATCGCGGACATGCTCATCGACTGGAAGCTACTTCTCAAGCCGATCAAATTGAAAAATTGCGACAACAGTTGAGCGAGGCTGAAGTTCTCCTCACTGCATCGCAATCGACAGCGTCACAGACGGAAGAGGAAAATGCGAAGCGGGACTCCGATATCGAACACCTGCGTGTCGAAGTTTCCAAGGCAAACACAAGCGCCAAAGAGGAGGAGGAGAAAAGAGTAAAAGCCATAAGTTTGCTCAAAACTGTGAGACAGAAGTTGGTAAAGGCGGAGAAGGAGAGGGACGATGCATGGCGAGAGCTGAATGGGGCGAGAGACAAGAACTTGGAGGAGAAAGAAAAGGATCGTGTTGAACGAGCCAACCTGGAAAGGGAGGTCGATGCGGTCAATGCGGATCGAGAGAAAGCGGTCTTTGCGTTACGAGCACAATTCGACAAGGACATCGCTGCTGCAAAGGACCGTGCGGACAGGGATATTCACACCGCAAAAAAACAATTCGATACAGAAATGAACTGCATTAAAGGTAACGCAATGTGTAACATGTTCAATCGTTGCCGCTCATAGCCCTCTAGACTTCGCACTCTGCGGAAATTTCCGCCAGAAAAACGCGTATCAGCTCCCTTGAGAACACATTAGCCAACCTCACCAGCGAAAACAAATCGTTCTTCGAGCAACTGGAGCTACGGCAGGCTGAGCTGGAGTCCTCTCAGTGCCACGCCGAGTCACTCCAGGCCCAAAACACTGAACTCCAGTTCCAGCTGAAAGAATTGCGAGAACGAATCACTCTACTCAACGACTGAGGTCGGTGAGCTTCAAGGTGAACGCGAAATGCGGTCGCAAGCCCCAGGCGCTTCTACAGAGGAGACTTCCCAGCTAGCCTCCTCGATAGAAGCCAAATACGAGGCGAAGCTCTCTGAACTCAAGAAAACGTTGACGACCACTGAGAAAGAGCGCACCGAAGCCGAAGCAAACTGGAGTCGCAAACTCACAGAAAAGACCAAGGAGACAGAAGACCTGAAACGCATGCTTCAGTCCTCTATTCAATTACGCGAACGGGATGAAGATGTGACCGCGGGGTTGAAAGCAGAGATCGAGAAACTCCAAGCCGAGGCTCGGTCACAGCACGGCCGATTACATGAACTCCAAAGTCATATTGACGCCTTCAAGGATGCCGAGGTGGGTTTGAATATGTTCCAGACTGGTGTCTCGTTTATTGACTGTCTCGGTACAGTCAACTCTACATCGACGCCTGTCTGAGCTTGCGGCCCGTACTGATGACACCGGGAAACAACTCGAGGAGAGTAAATCCCGAGAAGCTCAGCTACGCTCGCAGAATAAAGTATGATTTGTGATTTTCTGGGATCGCCTCGCTCAACAAGAGATAGACCCTTCGGGATGAACTCCGGAAGGTCCAAAACTCGGCCGCCGTTCTGGAAAGACAGCGCAATCCGGGTGCTGGATATTGGTCGTCCCGATCGGAGGTCACGGACTCACGGACTTCCATCTCGTCCATCCCGGACGCGCCTTCGCCCTCTTCGCTCCCTTTGACCAAGAATGAAGAGGAAATTAGTTATGAGTACCTGCGGAATGTCATTCTTCAATTCCTAGAACACAAGGAGATGAGGGTAAGTGCTCAAGACCAATTCGCCCGGCATGCAGGTGACCAGCTTCTCTAGCCAAATCTCGTACGAGTCTTATCGACAATCCTGCGCTTCACTCCTCAGGAGACACGACGGCTCATGTCTAAAGTATGACTGGACTGATACCATTAATACGTTCCACAACTTTACTCGCGACTACTTTTTGCGTTTGGTTGTTCATAGAATATTATGACCCCTGTGTTTGACTTGACCCGTGTCGCGCGTGTACGTACAGTACTCGGCTTCTTCCCCACACAACCACTGGTACCGAGCGAGTACTTGAACTATATTCCATGTCTTTGGAGATCTTGACACGGAATTCATATCAAAGTGGCATCTCTCCGGTTCAGGTGAGATGCAACTAGAGGCTTTGACATCCATTTTAATTCGTCAGCTCGCACTTGAAGTGGCTTCAGCTTTGCAAACTATGGGTGGAGAAAGAAACGTCGGGCCAAGGCTCACTAGTAGCACTTGCTGTTGGGCCCGCAATTAGTGGTGTGCAAATACGCGCTTGGTGCCAGAGAACTAACCCGTGAAGCATACGTCGCAATCCAACAGACGCAATCATAGCACTATGTAGCATCTACGATGCCAATTCTGTTCTCCTGGGCTATCTCAGGCATGCTCTAAGTAACGGGCTTGTATCGACTTCAGATTTTCTTGCTACGTTTCTTCGCGCCGCACGATCATCACAGCTTCAAAATGGTTCAACATTGGATGTGCTTTGCCGCACAGCGTTGGACGCTTACTATGCCTCTGGAGTGTCTCCGCTCGGCTCCCTTCTCCCCTCTGCAAGTTCCCAAACTGTCATACTGGCCATAGCAAACGATTCGCTAGCGTTCCTTCGTCATGCCTACTCCCTCCCACCTTCCGGTTTCCACACACTCTCGACATCTGCTTCAGAGCTTGCCACATTGATCCTGCCCTGCGTTCCAGATATTTTGCAAATGTCGACAACCCAAGCCGTGATATGTTTTGGAGACGCCAATGATTTGCTCCATTCTGTGCGACTTTCTCCAGAAGTCCGTCAGGCGCTAGAGACATTCGTATTCTCCTTGAGTCTCCTGATTGGGGATGATGCCAAGGTCGCTCGCGAGGCACAGATAATACACACCCAACTTGCTCTCGGGAAGAGCGATATGTTGGGTTCCAACCTAGAGGCTGATTCTATCTCCTGCGGCCTGTTACTACAGTCTCTTGTGAGCCATTCCCTTGTTTCGCCGTTATCGCGCTAACAACTTGCAAGATTGCATCCAGAGCTAGCGACTACGGCGCCGGTAGTGGTTTAGGAGGCTGTGGTACTGCTAACAAGTTTGTTGCGATGGACATCCTTGGCTCCAAATGTCTTCTACACTCAAATGCTGCTGGCATCCTTGACTTGTGTTGCACAAAGCTCGCCGAAAGGCATCCACGACGGATCTTTTTTCATGTGGAGAACGTTTGTCCTTGGCCGCGTGAGGCGTCTTGTTCCGTGCTTAACCCCCCGGTATGCTAAGCCCGAGCTCACAGTTGCCTCGCCTCTTGCATTCCTTTGAAAAAGAGTTGGAAGGCCATGGAACAGTTGAGGCAGACTGGGTATGTCATTACCGCTTTCATAGGTTAACATCACCTCATCATGTTGCAGCGGGCTGCAATGCATGCCGCAGTCTCGGCGGTGCTTCAGCGCTCCGATTTGCTGTCGCGGTGTGACCATGTCCAAGCGCAGTCAAGGACCAGGGAGTCGAGTGAAGAAGAAACTACTAGGTTTGGCTCTTTCTCCGAAGCGTAGTCATCAACTGATGTAGGTTTCAGCCCAGGTTCATTTATCAGAGATTTTATACAACAACTCTACGCGATTGGACTCATAGACCAGGCATTCGCAGTGAATGCGGATCCCACTCTCGCGAACGATTCAGGGACGCGCCTTCAAGCCGAAGCGTTTGAACACAACTGTACACTTGAGGTGAAAAGGTCACCCTGCACGCAGACTATTAGCCAACATCAATTTGCAGGTCTACCTTGAATCAAGGCTCACGATGGAACTTAGTGAGGAAGACACACGGACATTACTGCATCGCATTCGTCTGGATCCGGGAAGTCATTACTTCTTCGCTCAAGTAGTCCGTAAAGTGAGTGACCGAGGTTATTGATCCTTGAACTGTGGGAAATGAATATCCACAGCGTTTCACATCCCACTCAAAGTCTGGGGATCTAGAGGTTTTGAGTCATCTTACCAAGATGCTCTATGCGCATGATTTTGCACTCGATATTCTGTCTCTCCACCTAAAGATCACGGACCTTGTTTTCGAGGCACTGGGATTACTCCACGAGTATGATTGCGAAACCATTGGTATGTGTACATCTGAACGACTTGTGAGTACTCATTATGTGACACAAAGGCGATCCACAAACGGCTGTTAGCCATCTTGGGGACGTTGTACTATTCATCCAGATGGTGTTGACCAAATTCAGGTCAGTGCATCCACACGTGTTGGAGGATTCGTCCAGATCAATGTCTTGCAGATTTCGGCACCCTCCCTGAGGAGAGGTAGTAAAGTGCTCCGCACAGATATTTTACGTTCCTCACGGGCCTATCATCCGGATGACCTCCCTCCTGATGTAAAACTGGTGTTTACCGGATGGTTTAAAGCTATATTCGACAAGAGCAGCGAAGGTATTGATGATACTATCCTCCGGTAACTTCAAGTATCGCTTCTCTTGCCGTCATCTTAGACCCGTCATTTAGGTCGACCAAACCCCAAACTCTACTCCAAATGTCACCGACGCTCTTCTCTCAAGCTTGCCTCGCACGACAGGATGGACGTATAGATAACGACGACCTCCACAACGGTATCTCATATTTCCTCGGTCCCCTTCTCAACTGGACACTCGTGGGCGTTGTTCATGGGATGCTCTTTGAAGTCCAGCAACGGGGGTGAGTTTTCGCGTCACATTTTTCTCGACGTTTGAAAAGTGAGTGTTGTAGGTTCGGTGCCCCTGTTCAACTCGAGGTTCTACAAAGTCTGTTACTGGGATCAACTTGTCCCCATGTCGTCCTGCGCCTTGCAGTCCGAACATTCTGAAAATAGTCTCTGGAAAGCGTACACAAGTTGCCATTTCCAGTCTCCATTATGACATTGGGGCCATCCGATCCATTGCATTCCAGACCTTGGCTGTGAAAAAGGATGGTGAGGATACCGCATCTCTTGTAGCTCTTTGACGGTGACCACCTTTGATGTTAGCAAATGGCCAACCAATGGAAGACTCTGCGGCCGCACCGCCAGATGCGTTCTTGGATTTCCCCAGGCGGGAGATCCGCGATGCGTTTGCGTTGGCACGGCAACATAAAGCGCCTCGTATCGACGTGGGCCGCTGCCTCACCATCACTACGCCTACAAAGTTCCTCCTGTTACTCTGGACTGAGCTGTGTGGTGCCGCGAGTCTCGGAGAAACGGAGACATGCTGTCGAATCATGACATTCGTGCTCATCGTGCCACGTGCTGGTGTACCCCCACTCCTTCCCCTCTTCATGTACAATGTTCTCCCGCAGTTGATTGCTGCAGTTGACCAGCAAGGAGGCGACACGAGTGTCAACACTGAACTTTTGGCGACGATCATAGCCGGCGCCCTCTCCGGTGCCCTTCACCTCGAACGGGCACTACAGACCATTTGCAACGAGCACACTACGGCGTTGGGACAGCCAAGTGCTGTGTTGGCAAGAAAACTAGCTGCAGACCTCCGCGCACGGAAAACAACTTCGCGCACAAGCAGGACAATTCTCGAACGTTTGAGTACATCGTCTCCCTTTGCTGCAAACTTTCCCGCATTTATGACATGACACATGCGTCGAGTATCTACATTACATGGTAGGGTCATTGTGGTTTTGGGCGGCAAGTGCAATTTTATACTGTGGACGCTGGTGGAGCTGTCCGTGGCTTCGTCAGACAGAGCTACAAAAGCTTTGATAAACACGTACGACAACACGCGTTCTCCGAGGGATCGCAACTCTGGTCTGCGGGGCAAAGGATGAGGCAAGACGAGTCCGTAGACATCTAGCAGAGCAATCAATTAATCACTGTTCATTCTCACCGCCGCAGGCTTACGAACCTTCAACTGATCGTCGGGTATCACGTGAGGGGTAGGTGGGTGGTATTCGGGTTGGATGGTACTGGAATGGATTCCATGATGGTGAAGGACTTTGCGAATCTCTACAGCGATTGGCATGAAATCATGATCACGGGATGCCATTACATGCACTGATGCGACTATTTTGGATTCAGAGAGCTGCCAGATGTGCAGCTCATGGACCGAAAGCACGCCATGGACTTTTAAAATCGACACCCGCACTTCGTCGAGGGAGATTGTCGGCGGGACACCTTGCAACAGAATGAAGGACGCGCTTCGAACTTGAGGCAATGCAATCATGAGATTCCACGTCGTGACGCAAAATGACGGGTAAACGCACCCAATGGCAAGGCAGAGGAAAAGATGATTGCAGTGATCACGAGACTGATCATTGGATCAAAATAAAATTTGTATTCCCATGTCGTCAGCCAGATAACGAGGCCAGTGGCAATCACGCCAACGTTGCCCAGGGCATCGCCCAAGACGTGTAGTACTAGCGCCTGCATGTTCATGGAACCGTGGGCATGCTGGTGTCTTTGAGCAACGTGTTCCGTAGATGGTCCGGAATGATCCTCCGTGGGTCCGAGGAGAGGGGTCTCTTCGCTCGACCGAGTAGGGACGTCTTGAGGGAGTGCAGAGGATGCAAGGTCTTGAGCAGTTTGCATGAGCGAAGCACGTGTAGCGACAGGATGTCCATACAACGACGAGTAGGACGTGGAGCGGTTTCGGGAAGCAACAAGGTCAACGTTGCTGCCTTGAACGACGTGTATGCTGACGGGACGAGATGGTGGGGCACTGCCCTTGTGTTCATGGGTATGGCCATGCTCTGATGAATGGTGTTAAGTCGGTGATGGGACAGGACAGGGCGACAGTACCGTGGAAGAGTAATAGTCCGACGATATTAGATGCCAAGCCGAAAGATCCGACTACGACTATGAGGCGAGGGTTTGATATGTCTGCAAGGATTGAGTGGGAGACTTGAGCGGCACGAGGAAATGATGCACACCAGGGGTGCTGAAGAAGCGTTCCAAAGCTTCCATAGTGATCGAGAAGCAGAGTGCCACCAGGAAAACGCCATTGACGAGCGCGGCAAGGATCTCGGCTCTGTGCCAGCCGTAGGAGTAACGGGAATCGGATGCATTTTGACTGGAGAGCTGGTGTGGAGTGTCGTGAGAAGAGTTGGGATGAGCGCCACAAGTGTGAAACAAACCCTGATAGCATAGAGAGCCACGATCAAGCTCATGACGTCGCTGCGAGAGGATGAGCCACGGTTGGATTAAAATACTAAGGGATCTGCACATACTTGAGCATATGAAAGCTGTCGGCGACAAGGGCGAGTGAGCCAACGGCATAACCTAGGGAAATTAGAAGGGGGGTGGTAAAGGGGAGGCTGCCACACACCGACGATGAGTTCTATGAAAAAAAAGAGGATGTCTATGACGAGGAGGAGCGTTATCCGTGCTGAACGAGACAACGCCATGGATGAGGGAGAAGAAATAAACTCTTCATCGCTTATTAGTCAGCGTCCTCTACGGTCTCTCTTCTCGCCACCACAAGCATTGAAAAAAAAATGGCGGCACCATCGATGGCGGCAGCCCTCGCTGCATCGTTGCCAGCACCCGCCTCCGCACCAGCACCGGCTGCGCCAACATATGAGGCCATCCCACCGTCCATGTCTACCGCCATCGACATCGAAGCGGAGATACCGCTCACTTGCGTACAGTTAGATGCAATGGTACGGCTTTCAGCGATCCACTTCTTCTCCGCTGGTAACCTCTGATGGCGGTGTCGTAGGTTGTTACGAAAATTGTACAGCATGGTCGCGAGGCTCCGTCCGCTTCTGCGCACGGCCTTTTGCTCGGACTTGACCTTGATGGGATCCTTGAGGTATCCAACAGTTTTCCATTACCGAGTCAAACAAGTGAGGAAGATGACAAATCGCCAAAGTCTATTGGTGGGTTGCTCAGATACTTGATTTGATCGACCGTGGAACCGAGTTGTGGGCGTTAGCACGATATCAGGCGTCGATGCTACGATCACTCAAGGAAGTGCAGGGGGATGACAACGTCGTTGGATTCTATCAAGCCACGACGCTGGGTGCCTTTTTTGATCGGACGCTAGTAGATACACAGGCGATACATCAGGAGAGGCTGAGGCACGGGGGTGTGGTCGTTGTGCACGGTGATTTGATTTCCCCTGCTAGACAACTGGTGGAGATTGATGGTGCGGACAGATGTATCACAAACCGCAAGGGGAAATGCGTCGTTCCGGGCATTCAGACTGACGTCTTCGTTTATGGACGCATACAAGAAAGGGAATTTCAGCTCTTCAAGGTGGGGTGTGCATACCTTGTGGATGTGGAATATGCAGGGTTTACGATTTATTATAGCCTGATGGCGCGTCGACTGAAGTTTTCGTCGATCCTGGAGGAGATACCTGTGAGGGTTCGGACGAACCCTTTGGCGAGCGCGTTCTTGGAGCGACTAGTGGCACCGGGATCGGGAGCGTACACGACTAGACAGCTGACCGAGGGAGAAACGCCGGGGCTCGGGGGGTCGTTTTCTGTGCTGGATCTCGGACAGTCGGGAGTTTCGCGGAGCCTGGAGTTGGTGTCAGAGGCGATTGACAGTTACAGGACGGAAGATGGGAACGTGGCATATCTGACGAGGCAGATCACAAGGGAGAAACTGCGGGCGGAGACGTACGTTGCGAAGCGGAAGGAGGAAAACGTGCAACGGGTTGCACAGGGCCTGAGTCCGCTACCGGAGGAGGATGTGAGCCGGTTGTTCAAGGTACCTGGTGAGCCGAGTCGGCTTGAGAGTATGCTGTTACTTGGGCAGGCGGATGCGTATGCGAAGAGCATGGAAAGCCTTGCGGGGATAGCACTTGTCAACATGTACGGCGCCAGGGGAGGCGGTGTCTATTTTTAGTTGTAACATGTATCATTTAAGCGCGACACTTTTTTTTTTTTTTCTTGTCTCTTCGCCGTCTTCTTTCTCTTTCCTTTTGTCTATATAAATCAATCCTTCACTCCTTTCTACTCCCTCGACATGGCTCCCCTCACTCACTTGCTCATCGCCCTCGCTTTCTCCACCGCCATCCTCGCTTCCCCCCACATCTCCCGCTACAGCCATGCCCACCGCGCCGTTCACCACCCCATCGACGTCCGTGTAGACTCCCCCTCCATCCCTTTCACAAAGCGCAAACGCTCCATCAACAAGCGTTGTATTCCCCGTCCATCCAACTCCACCTCCTCGGCCCTTCCCTCCTCCACCCCACCTGCACCCTCCTCCACTGCCCCCCTCAATGTCGCTCCCGCGCCCGCGCCGGCTACCCCAACCCCGAGCCCCTCGCCTACTCCTACGCCTACTCCTACTCCTATTCCCACTCCTACTCCCACTCCCACCCCCACACCATCATCATCATCATCCGCACCTCCTGCCCAGCAGTCCTCACCCTCGAGTAGCAGTGGCGAGCCGAGCTACTTGATTGGCACACAGTCAGGTCAAGGTACCCGCTCTTCATTCTCTCGTCGTCCGTCTTCTTGATCCGTTCCTTCCAGGCACCTACTACGCCACCGGTCTTGGTGCATGTGGTATTACCAACACTGACGGCCAACACATCGCCGCCGTCTCCCATATCCTCTTTGACTCTTACCCGTTCGTCTGCTTCCTCTACTGCACCGTTCCACTTTCTCACTCTGTCACAGAAAGTACAACGGTGTCAACCCCAACACCAACCCTGTCTGCAACAAACAAGTGATTGCCACTCGTAAGTACCCACGTTGCCACACTTGTTGTCTTCTCCTCAGCTTTTCTTCTCTAGACCAGGGCAAGTCTGTGACTGTTACAATCACTGACAGGTGTGAAGCGTGTGAGGTGACCGATCTCGATTTTTCTCCGTCTGCCTTTGACATACTCGATGATCCCTCCGTCGGCCGCATCGACATAACGTGGCTCTGGGTTTAAGCATCATTTATTTCTTATTCATTCACTAGACACCTTAAGTACCTCTCGCGCTGGTCGTTGGCTCTCCTTGTAGGAGCACCTGGGCAAGTCCCACGTATCTGCTATACCCACACGCATATGCGTGCTACGACATGGTTACCGTAGTTGATGGGTTTTGTGATTGTATTGTCTCGTATGTTGTCTCGCCTTGCTCTGGTCAAGTGCATTTTTAGCCCATATGGGCCATAGATACTTTGTCTTTTGTCTTTGTCGCTATGGAATGGCACCAGGATTACTTTTTGTGTGTCTTGGCTCAACTTGCCTCCGTTGACAGCGAGGGGTGCTCATTTCCGTCTCCATAGGTCTCCATCAGCTCCGAACAAGCGAAATTTAATGAGATGGAAACGGTGTGCTTACAACCGACACCGTTCATTGCGGAAATGACAACCGCAGCAAAATATGGACACAATGCGCCCTCAAGAAAAAGGGCAAGAACCCGCGAAGAGGCAACGCGGGAACCGAATGTTTCAAGACTACTTCGTGGCGCGCACGCCATCGTCCTGAATTTCCGGGGGACCCCTGGAATCACACCATGCACCCCGCATCGCCGCTCTCACCCTATCCCAGTATGGCTCCTCTCTTGTACCCTTGACAGCCTCGGACACCGCGTGGCATAGACCCCCGTCATCCGTCCCAGACCTGGCTTGATCCGTCACCAGTGACGCACACAAGTCCAACGTCAGGTACCGAACATGCACCTCGGAGCTCGGAATCTTGCTAAACGGTCCAAGAACTTGCCCGCGTATGGGGTGTACGATCATGAAGAACGGCGTGAGACGTGAGCTCAACGAAGAGATTTGCTGCAGGTCAGGGACATCAATCCTTGATTCTCTCAACACGTTCATGCACTGGCACAAACCTCGCGCTCCACGACGTGGGACCCACGCTGGGCGAGACGTAACAGCACGCCCAGTATCGCCTACAAATTGATCGGATCAACGGAGTGACAGCTCAATCAACGTTGCTCTCACTTGGGTTGTGGCGAAGTTGTCCGTCCCTACCTGCCAAAGGGCTTTAGGGAGGTGCAAGAGCCATTCCTGAAACTTGCGTCCTGCACCTGCATCACGAGCATTGAAGTGGCCGATGTAACCCACTTCTTTCTCGAGCTACGTCTCGAATGAGTGACGAGTCCAGTCCGGCACAAGCAACGGCTTACCAGCAGGAGTCTGCCGACAAACTCCACTGTCAGTCGTTTCACTGCAGAAACCGAACTAGCCCTCATAGCGTGATCAAGAGTCGCCGTTAATACCGCTGACGGTTCCTGCTCTGGCTGGTCCCCACTCCTCTGGTTCAACAATGCCCAGATTGTCGGGAGAAGTGCAGTATATATTGCAACCGAAATAGGCCTTGATAGCTGCGCACCTGATCCGCCGTCTCCTTGAAGAAGCCGAATGACGTAGGATTTAACGAGATCAACCTGCGAACTGAGCGAAAAACGGCTTTTCAGCGGCGACAAAAGTTTGTGACGTGGTGCTCTGAAACGATTTCTCCGATCCATATTCCTAGTCCCCGATTGGTGCGAGACAAGAACGAGCAACGATAACAGCTCGCAGTAGATCACACTGAGATCCTGGAAAGCTTGCTCCACCTGCATTCTGATGAGCTCATCTAGGTTTGCGTATCCACCAAGCGCTTGCCTTTGCTTCTCGATGCGCTGCAGTAAATGGAAAGTACCCAGTGAGGTAACCAAGTAGCGTCTTGAGCTCTTCGCAAGGTGCAAGCAGGTCTGCTCCCTGATGGATAGGCTCAAAAAATGTCAGCTTTCGTACGCAGGCCCACGTACTAGATCAACACTCTGGAGAATGGCACCGTATAGGGTCCGAGTGATCTTGAACGCTGCCATGAGCATCTGGACTTCCGTTTCAGTCGGATTCGTACTCGGCGAGAAGACGACAGGGTGCGCCATCAAGAAACGTGGCTGTCAACGTCGAGTAAAGAGTTCGAGACAATCTCTGCAGGATTCACAGTTGGACCACTGGATCATCCACGAGAAGACTGCTTACCATGATCAGGGGGATGCCCCCCAACGAACGAGAAACATCGCCCATTTCGGGGGAAAGATCTGACAGATTGCTCAGATCCCGGATGGTTTCTAGTTCTCCACATAGGAGTCGCGGATCGTAGACAAAGTCTTCGTCAAAAGACTCAAAGTCGGGATCCACGCTCCAGGTTAAATGCTTGCCATTTACCCCATGGAGCGAGGGCTGAAGCGCCTTTGCATGTTCTTCGTATAGCCGAGTATTCACGAAAGAAGATCGTACAAACCAAGTCGGTACTGGTACTGTCGCTTGGCCAACCCCTCTGTGTGATTCGCCAGACGCAAAAGGCTGATGGTCTATTGCATGGCTGAGAAAGGAAGAAAGGGATTGCAAAACTACCAGTTTTGACTAACAAATTCTGAGATTGTGCGAGGTGGAAAGAACGGGAAAACGCAGCTACCTGGGGTGAAAGTATCACAGATGCAGTGGAAGTCGCCTGCGCTGATCCTGGACGGGGACAGGACCTAATAAGATGAATGCGGACATTGTCGATTCAGCATTGACAAACCTTCAGCTCCACCAAACTTTGTTCCTGCACTGAGGATTCCAAGATAGCCCTCCAGTATGCGCATTCCGTGGCCAAGCCCAGATTCGTCCCATCCACAGACCACACTCTCTGGGACAGCAGTCAATAAGAAGGTCCAAAAAGCGTACTGCATCTATTCGGATTTCAGGGAATATGTGTGTCTGGGCAGATGCAGCGAACAGCAGCAGCAGCGGCACGTGTGGAATGAGATCCTTCTGCGAGAAAACGTCAAAATTATGAATTGGCAATAGTACAGATATTCACTTTCTCAAGACGGGGCAGGATCCAGTCGAGGAATGAGAGCAACGTTTTACGAACACTGGCATCCTGTCGATGGTTGCTGCATCAAGCAGGCAGCTTGGACGCGGCTGGAGACATACCTCATCACCGACGAGGCGCACACAAACACTGAGTAGAGGGGCGATCGAACGTTCTAGCAATCCGGGGTGGTCCTGGAATAATTCTCGAGCACTAAAGATGGCATCTTTACGGGTTCCAGCATTGTAGTGTTTGAGGAGGGAAAGTATAGTCGCTGAAGGTCTGTCGTCGCTTATTAGTGGGTACAGCACTATCTTTTTCAACGGCGATGCTCTGGGTTGGGAGGGCAATGCCTTGGGGTGTTCAGTAAAAGAGACGAAAAGAAAGGGCATTCACCCACTGCGAGCCTTGAAGGAAGTGTCAACAACGTTGGTAGGTAACTTTTTTCCCTTGCCAAGCTTCAGCTTGGCCTCTACGACAAGGACTCAGACGACAAAGAGAGCCTGTGTTGAACACTCTCACCGAGAAGTCTGCGACTTTCTCTTTTTTCTTTCTGGAGCTCTTTGGCATCAACGATCACTTGTGAGCTGCACTAGCGCAGACCTCGACTGTTTCCTATTGTGGTCGACCTCCTTGATGACATGATCATGGCATCTTATCATAGAGTATATACATCCAAAGTAAAACGCAAGGATATAATTCAAGAAAGTTCCGATCATCAAAAATTAAATGGTCCAAAGTTCACGATCAGACTCAGGCAGAGCAAGTCATCATCATCATGTGTGTATCCCTTGACATCGATATTGAACTTGGCTAGAGGGACGCGTGAGTGAGGAACGACCAGGGTGCTTGGGAGGCAAACCTGGTGGGATTTCTCCGGGTAACGCGACTGTCTGCGAGACTTCGTAGTCACCCTCCTGAACAGGACATTGAACGGTGGCGTTGGCATTACGACTAGGGAGAATCAGAAGGATGATGACCACCAGAGTGGGACGGTAGACTTACGCCTCCTCACAGACATCAAATGTTTTTGTCAACAGTTTGATGCGGCCAAGCTTGACAGAAACATCTGCATATGCACCTTCCTGAGGGTACAGGTGCAATCAGCGAGAGTTGAACACAGCAAGTGAGAAAGTAAACCTCGATGGTGCCGACGGCGGTAGCGGACACCGTGACAGTTAGATCATGACCCGGCTTGGGTGGATCGGGAGAAATTTGATCGATTTTATCTGGACAGGATCAGAGGGAGAGCCTGTCTGCCCGTCAGCCGTTTGTCTGAGCCACGAAAAGAGAATTCGCACCGCAATCCCTGTAGGTCCATTTCTCGGCAAGGCGAACGGGCGAGCCGGTGAGGACCTGCTGTTCTGCGCTGGGACCCGCAAGCGCGACGCTAGCGAAGACGGTGAGCAAGGACAGTGATAAAAGGCGGACCATGTTGAGCTGGTAGAGAGTAAGAGGTCGCCGGGAATGGTCCTATGTACAGAGGGCGTGGGAGTTATACCGCAAACGTTGTGGCCTGTTTGGCAGCCTGCGGGGACCTCCTCCAACCTGTCCCGTCATGAAGCCACGAGAGTACTGTTGTTGTGCGATCCCGTCGTCAATGCAGGCATATACGCTACGCTCGCTGAACAGTTCATCATCGCCATCGTCGTCGGAACTCTCTCCATCGCAACCCCCTCCAGTAAGCAACCCTTTCTATGAATATTGTCTCCGCAGTCTCACCCTACCTTGCAAGTCGTCGGTGCTGCAACTCCATCATTCGCTCCTGCACTCTTGGCGGCGTTATGTTATGTAGCAGCCGCAATCCAGATTCTGGGCATTCTGGGCGTCGCACAAGTAAGTGATTGCCCTCGTTCGTTGACTCTCACTTTGTCTCACAAGCGCAGGAAAAATCAATCATGTATCGCAGATATGTCACTCTCCACACAGGTGCTTCTATCGCAGTGTTTGCCATCGCTGCTGCCTGGATCATCATCTCTGCCATTCGTCACTCTACTGCCCAATCACATTGCGAAGCCACCTTCTTTCCAACCAGCAGCTCCAACGGCAGCAGCTCATCAGAAGGACAAACGCTCTGTGATGTATTTTCATGGGTCGACGTCGGTCTAATGGCTGGCGCTTGGGCCTTTTTTGCGCTCGTCCAAGTGAGTGACGAGCTGATCGCCAATGCAATCCAGATATTTATCACAATCCCAGGCTTATTTCCTCTTCGTCGTGTCATCCTATGGCGCCTCTCAACGAGAGGATCACGAGAAGTATGATGTACTCAATGACCCGACCAGACCACTGACGGATGATATCCCAATGGCCGACCGGGGTGGTCCCTGGGATTCTAGAGCATCCTACGAGCTCGATGAGGGTCGCGGTCACGGACACGCGAAGCAAGATAGCCTCGCGTCTACGATTCGCCGGCTCACACCACAGAAAGAGGGTGATCACGGGTACGATATGTACTCATCACGGGGTACGGAGCCCAGGTACCACGAGAACCAGATTAGTGGCAGACCTCATCCTGATGATTATTGATATTGATACCTCGCGGGTTGGCAAATTGCTTGATACAAGCCCACTCGTTTACGTTTCAAACAGATGGTAATCTAGCACATACTCGGATCACTCCGTGGACTCTGGAGCATTAATTGTGTATCTATTTTCACTGCCGATACAATTGCTTTGACGTTTTATGGAGAAACGATATAACCTGTTTTGATATGCCTGTCCATGCTCTGACTTTTGAGCAGTCTTGATTCAGGTTTCTTCACCGTCCTCCCATGGTCCTATCTTTAGCGTGAGATGTTGTGCATGTGCGATACGTTTCCATCTTTCCTCCCTCCTGTCCTCTATCATGAGACGACTGTGAAAGGAAATATAGATTGTTGCTAACGGTGAGTTTGGAGACAGAACCCGCTCCTCCAGACTGTTACAAATGACACGTTCTTCGTCGAACAATGGGACTGCATACCAAGCATGGGTAACCTGTAGCTTGAGAGTTCGAAGGCAAGGTCCCAGCGCAAGAATAAAGTTTTCCCTGAGCTCGTTTACTGTCACAATTGAAAGTGCAAAGTAATGGAGCGTCGGCAGACTGCGTAAGCAAGACGCAATTTCCGAGGAGCTAAGACGGGCGCATCCTAGGAGGACCAGCTTGCGAAGGCAGCGTCCCGGACCATCGATGAGAGACTGGAGATGAATGTTCCTAACCTCAAATCCCAGACGATCCCCCTGTGAATGAATGAACGACTCGAGCTGAGAGCCGGCAAAGACAGAGTTGAATTCGAGCCTGTCAAAGGCATTGCTTGTAACACTGCGAATCGTGAGGTGGCGAAGCGCCGGGAAGGACGCCTTGGAGCTGAGGCGGCACTCTCCGGACAAACGCAATGAGCAAACACGATCATCGGGTAGGCGATCGAAAGGGGTAACACGAGTGGAAGGATCGAGGTAAAGCTCGTACGAGGCGAGGTGGGGGAGTGTTGCGTCATCCCTGTGAGGGTACATGGCACCCTCAAAGTCAAGATGGTACCGTAGTTGCGGGACTGCAAGGACGGTTAGGGGATGGAGGGACTGGTGAGAGAGCACATACCGTTCATGGTATAGGGGTGATAGTGGCGAACATCGAAGACGCGCAACCTTTCTAGACAAGGTAACTTTGCGAGGACGCGATATAGTTGGGAGGCAGGGGTGGACTAGGGCAGGAGGGCCGGATGAGGTGCATGGGTGCAGGGGAGATAGAGGAGTACAAACACGGCCAGTGTGGAGAGTTTCCACGATGCGACCATCGTTGGCGACATCTGCCCAGCGGACGGAGAGGGCTGTTTCAGGAGAGGAGAAGATATGATTGTGGAAATGCTTGATTTGAAACTCGTTTCTCAGGGAGACATATCTGTGGAAAGAGAGACGAGCCTCGTAGTAGACCAGCCTGCACGAGTTTAAGAGACGAAAGTGGGTGTTGCAAGGCTGTATCGAATGTCGGACTGTGGTCGTGTCTGCGAGGATGAGGTCGTATATGATGAAGCGGATATCGCACGGCAAGAGCAGGAGCATGGCGGAAGCCTCGCCGAACCAGCGTGGACTGGCACCGCGTTAGGAGCGCAACAATTGCAGACCGTCGTCAACGTGGCTTGTCTGAAACTCGTCCAAGGCCAACAAAAACGGAGCAGGATCCCAGCTTGATCCCATCTCCACCCAACCCACCCAACCCAGCGTCTGAGACGCAGCACTCATCCCCATGCCCGCACCAACTCAGCTCTCCTACGAGGTCTGCCTCGACTTCACAAACGACACACACGACTGTGCAACCATACAGCTCCTTCACGACTACGGTCGATCCACCAGCGCGATCGTCCTCCTCCATCCCGGCGAGTCAGTCACCCTCGTCCTCGACGCCGGCTCCCTCTACAAGTACGCTCTCAAATCGCGCACAAAAGTCGCCAACGTGAGGTGCGCCTCGTTGCATCACAGCAAACCAGCATTCCCTTGACCTATCCTGCGCTTCCCCAGTGCCAGAAGCTGGAGAGACATACGATGCGACATATCGCATCTCTTTTCGGTCGGGGCTTCCCCCCGCACACCGCAGCGCGCATCTCCAACACCGCAATGTAATGGGGTCACAGTCGACCGCGTTTGGCGCGATTATCGCTTCAACGTCTGGAATGACTCCGTACGTCTCCTTGCGTACCAGACATGCACGCACCTAAACGATCCTCTCTGATCTCGCAGTGAACCCGTGCACAAAGTTATACCCTCTCAGGACGCACGTCGTCATACCCTACTATCGTCAACGACAGAACGCGGGCCTTTCTGCTGGCAAATATAAGTCCCACTCGACGTAATACGTAACCTAAACTTATTTCTTATCCACTCTTGCCTGTCGTGGTGTCAAACCATCCCAGGCGGGGTGAAACACGCACAACACTCTTGGACATGTAACATCATCACTAGCTTGGTATCATATTCGCGGCGGTCTGTGATGTGTCGACCTCACAACCATGCGTCCCTCTTGTATCTCTTCCTGTGGTTATTGTCCTCGTTGTTATCATGGAGTCCCCTCGCAGAGCTCCATCATATTGTCCGAGCAAAACTACCGAAATTATTAACGTAATGACATTGCATCGTGCAGCGGTAAACCGGTACAGGCATGCCATCGTAGCAGTTCACGAAGGTCGCAAAGTCTGTGCAGTATAAGCTGAAGGTCGGGGTGGACCTTTATTCGCAGAACCTAACCGACTCCTGGGAGTCCAGCCCGTCCGTGTGAGTGCACCCTTGGCGAGTTGTCCAGCAGGCCGAACTTCCCCAGGAACTGCAAACCCTGCGTGCAGGGATGTCTTGGGAAATGCTACACCATACGGTGCCTTGGCATTCTCTGCTCTCGAGTTCTCAGCCACCTGTGTCCTCTGTTGTAGTATTGGTCTGGCAAGAAGAGACTCCTGAAATATGTTGAATATCGTAATCACTTGTGTTATTTGAGGCACTCACAATGTGCGCAGTCGCTTTTTGGCTAATATCCGCGAGGGCCTCGCCCCCCCGGTACCTTAACACCTTTTGGAGGTTTCCCCGTGTCACGGAACGCAATTGCCCTTTATCGGATACCTTTAACTGGAGTTCGTCGGAGACAGCGGAATGGGTATCAACGACACTATTATTGAGCACCCCCCTTGGCGTTTTCCACCGCAACTTGTCCGTGAGCAGCTCCCGACCGACAGGCCCGCGCTGTCATCTCCAATTTGAAGTCCCTTGGATTGTCGACTAATTCCAGAAGCGCCATGGGTGCATTGTCGCCCTTCCGGGGATCAATTTGGACAACACGTGTATAACCGCCAGGACGTTCTTTGTATCTCTGCGCGAATGTAGTGAAAAGTTTTGGCAAGAACTCGGGCTTGAGGAGGAAGCCTTGGGCACGTCGATAGGAGGTTTCAGTTCCTTTTTTCCCAAGTGTAATGATCTACCTTTGGGGTTAGACGGTTGCGCAACGGGATTCAGATTTCATGCCTTTTCTGCCAGTCTCGCGGCATCCTTGGCCTTTGGAAGCGTGGTTCGAATCTGCTCATGCTCGAACAACGATGTGACGAGGTTTCTGGGTGCACATTATGAATATTGGACCAGAATGGAGCAGCTACGCCTCGCACCGAAGCATCAAGTTGCGATGGGAGGATGTCCTCGAGAATTTTCGAAATGCGACGCCATGCTTCATTGGTGGTACGTGAAAGACACAGTAATGGCTTTTCTCACGTGACTCGTAGCGACTTCGGTAAAATCCGGACCACAACGAACAAAACGCCTCGGTAGTGTCAGTCAGACGCGTTCACACCAAAATGTCGTTCGCTCGTATAACTTTGCGTAGTCTCTCTCGTGCCCGACCGACTTTTGCCGTTTCCAAGCAGTCTGCCTATAGATTGCACCGCGCGAACTTCTCCGCAGCCGCAGAACTTTCCAAGCAAGACATTCAAAGTAGAATCTACAACGTGCTCAAGGGTTTCGAGAAAGTCGACCCCACCAAGGTGACATTTCCTGCGCACACAGACCTGTCTCTGTTTTTTTTCCCCTCAGAACATTGACATATTTTCCAGATTTCGACTTTGGCCTCCTTTGCGAATGACCTCTCTCTTGACAGCTTGGATGAGGTTGAAGTGGTCATGGCAATAGAAGAGGTCCGCATTGTCTCCCCTCAACCAACGTAATCCTTTATCTGTGTTCCACAGGAGTTTGCAATCGAGATTCCAGACGCTGAAGCTGACGAAATAAAGACTGTTCAGCAGGGTACGCCTCCTTTATCCATCGTTTTGACATGCTAACATTTGCCTTCAATAGCTATCGACTACATTGCAAAAACACCCGAAGGTTTGTTAGCGTCACCTTCCGCATTATACATTACTCACTCTCCATTAGCTCACTGAGGGAACACATGACCTTCTTTATCCGCTTGTCGTTTTGTACTCGGCACCAATTTAACACTTGTTTTCGCCTGAGCCGAGTGCTTCTGATGGGATATTGTTCAATGCCTTGTCTTATTTTGGGCTGTGGGTAACTTGCTCAAGGTTTGACGAGATAACCCCGCTTGGAGCCGGAAAAGGATCGCATATATATGCAATGTAGAAAGCTGAGCAATCTTATCCATATACCACATGTCACCTCTCAAAACCTTTACTGTCAATGAGCCACTTGTTAAAGTGGGGTGTACCCTCGGTGAAGGTTCGAGCTTGCCAACTACGTAGTTCTGCCATTGATGAATCGTCAATAGCCCCTCTTTACGATCCCAAAACGCAAATTTTGCATTTTGTGGATATCTGTGAGAACAAGGTAAGACGGCATATTTGTCCGTCGAGGTACAGGCTTGTCGAGTTCCTTTGAAAAGATTTTCCATTTGGACACCAAGACTCTAGCATTCAGCGTAGAGACGTTTGATGAACCGATTACATGTCTTGCCCTGAGGAACAATGAAGACGGGGTGAGCGGGCTTCACGGTCATTCCCTATCTCGAGTCTCAGTCACATTATTCTCTAGCTTGCCTGTACGACGGCCAGTGGTTTTGCTGTATTGGACGAAGGATCAGCGTTGCGCCATCTCCGTAAACCATTACCTGAACATCACACACCCTATGTAAGATTTAACGATGGGGCGTGCGACAGCAAGGGTCGTTTTTTTGCTGGGTCTATTCACTCTAAAGATCAGGGTATCCCGGGCCAGCTGTGGATGTATGACCCAGACACGGGGGAATGCAAAGTTGTAGATGAAGGACCTTTTACGGTCAGTTATGATCCTATCTCATCGGGGCACTCACTCAGAGTGTATAGGATTCAAATGGACTCGGCTGGAGTCTGGACGAAAAAACCATGCAAGCATGGCATCCGTTCTGCTGTCTGACTGTGGCTCAAGAATAATTACAGGTACTTTACGGATTCACTAACCAATCTCATCTATGCCTATGATTTCGATGACGGGAAGTTGTCGAATCGGAGAATTGTCGTTGATGCGATTGCGCAAGGGTTACCGGAAAATACCTTCTGTGACGGTCTATGTATTGACGACGAGGGCTACATATGGAGTGCAAGGTTCGTCGCGGTTGAGCGATTGATCCTAGAACATGCTAATCGGATGACTACTGGCAGGTGGGGAGGTTCCCGAATCGTCCGGTTCTCACCCCAGGGAAATATCGACACCGAGATATATTTCCCTACTGCACTCAATGTGACTGCGTGTTGCTTTGGAGGTGTGCAATTACCTTGGCTCGTGGAGAATCACAATCATAGTGAATTTTGTTCTACAGGACTCAACGAAGACCAATTGTACGTAACGACCGCCCACTGCGGTGCCGTTGGCGGGGACAGTAACCTGCAGGAGAAATATCCTGATTCTGGCCACCTCTTCGTGGTGGATCTGTCGGGTCATTACAAGGGTGGTCGATGGCGCTACCCTTTCGGAGGATAACTTGGTCAATGTGTTCCACGGATGACGAGAACAGACCACGGAAGTAGTGGTAGATGGGAGAGTTTTGGTTCGCTCGGTACCACTGGTGGGGAAAGATTTGATACGAAATAAACTGTTGCAGTACTACATATATGCCACTGTCACTCTTGGAGAGCTCCCGCGAGAAGTGTGGGCCCGACGAAGAATGTTTGTGCCAGCTTGATAGGAGGAAATTATTCGGCAGCCATGAACCTTTGGTACCTCGAGAAATACATATGGTACATAGCGCGCACAGTAGCACGACGACGGCTTCTCAAAGACAAGAGTCTCGAGCTCAGATCAGGGAAGCATTTCCACAGTGATACCTTGGGCTGCCAAATCACTCGAGGAATATACGGATGCAATCGTCACCATAATCAATCAAATTAAGGTTGGACTGAGAGAGTTACTCGGGCCGGTAATTTCCGAGAATAACTGCACAGTTTTTGTCATGGTGGCTGTCTCTATCACACATTCCCACATTCCCCAACGACCTCAAGATCCTCAAGGTAAGCGGGCTCAACGTCCTAGACAGTGAGCGTTCCCAACCTGACACTTATTTCACAGGCGAGTACACTCGGATTCGTTTCTTGCACACCAAAACTCATCGTAGCGCCTCCAATCTCATATAGACTTCGTGATGGCCACTTTCTCCTCGACACCCATCGTCATTGATGGCAAGGGTCACCTCCTTGGTCGATTGGCTTCTATCATCTCCAAGCAAGTCCTGTCTGGCCAAAAGATTGTTGTCGTGAGATGCGAGGAGATCAATATCTCCGGCAGTTTCTTCCGCAACAAGGTATGATAATGCATCTATCCCTGAACCAAATCCAGACGACATACATATCGCGCCATGCAGCTCCGCTACCACAACTTCCTCCATAAGCGTCACATTGTCAACCCCAAGAAGTCCGGCCCCTTCCACCACCGCGCTCCTTCCAAAATTCTTTTCCGCGCCATCCGTGGTATGGTACCCCATAAAACTGCCAGGGGTACTGCCGCGCTCGAGCGTTTGAAGCTGTTCGAGGGTGTCCCCCCACCATATGACCGCAAGAAGCGGATGGTCGTTCCTGAGGCCCTCCGGGTACTGCGGTTGAAACCTGGCCGGAAATACTGCACCGTCAAGGTATGGATGATGATGGATGTGATATGGGCGGTGCATTGATAATACCTCAAATTTGTAGCGTCTGTCGCATGAGGTTGGATGGGGTTACAAGGACGTCGTTGACCGCCTCGAGGAGAAGAGGAAGATTAAAGCACAGGCATTCCGTGAACGCAAGGTGCGTAGAGCGAAGTTGGGCCATTGTACTAGGACTGCAAGTTTACTGTGAGTTGTAGATTTCAGCGCTGAAGCTGCGCCAAAAAGCGATCGTGGACGCATCACCTTCCTTTGAGAAGCTGGCAGAGTATGGATTCTAGGAGGGTGACCGCGATTGTGTGTCAAGTCGCAGAGTATGTTATGTCCAGTACTTACCGATAAGACGATGCATGTAACTATGCAACTCTGCGGATTCGTCTCGATTTTTTTTATCATGCTCTATTTGATGCAAGTGGCTGTGCTGTGGGTGGCGGGGAACGCGACGGACGCGCGTTTCTGTAAGCGAGTCACCCAGTCACCTTTTCCACCGTCCCGCCGCCATCCTCCCCTCCCTCCTCCTCATCATCCCCGATAGCCCCCACACCATGTCCGCAGAACACCCACTACACCAATCCACAGGTCGGCTATTCCTTTTTCCTAGGGGCAGCCCAATTACTCACCAATACTAAAGCATCTCCCGCAGCATCCCGCTCCCCATCCCCAACCTCCGCCCATGACGTCCTCACCCTGCGCGCCCTCGTAACAACAAAGGAGGCTGGCGTAATTATTGGAAAGGGTGGAAAAAATGTGGCAGATCTCAGGGAGCAGACTGGGGTGAGAGCGGGTGTGAGCAAGGTCATACCTGGCGTACACGAACGGGTCCTCACAGTCGGCGGATCAGTCGATGCAATTGCAAAGGTGCGCGTCCTCATTTATCTCGCCTCCTTCATCCCAGCTTTACTCAAATTTCTACGCCTGCAGGCATACAACCTCATCATCACCCAGCTCGTCTCATCAAGCCCTCCTCCTGTTTCCCTCTCGTCGTCTTCACCACATACCTCCATCCGCCTTCTCATCTCACATAATTTGATGGGCACGGTAATCGGTCGCAATGGCCTCAAAATTAAAGCTATCCAGGATGCCTCGGGAGCTCGCATGGTAGCGTCAAAAGAGATGCTCCCACAGTCAACAGAACGCATCGTCGAGGTTCAGGGTTCTCCAGAAGCCATCAGTCGTGCAATTGAAGAGATTGCAAAGTGCTTGCTCGAGGACTGGGAAAGGGGCGCTGGGACAGTTCAATTCCAACCAGGCGTTGGTGAAGAACGTCTTGGCTCAAGACGATCAGCTAATGGCTTTTCTGGTGGCTTGAACACGCGCAGATCCACTGGTGATGTTCCTCGCCGTGGTTCGTCTCCTCCCTCGCCACACTCACCCTCGATGACACAATCACCGGCCAATCTTCGTACGCAAAACATCCTAATTCCTGCTGATATGGTCGGATGCATCATCGGCCGTAACGGGAGCAAAATTACCGAGATTCGCCGGCTCTCTGGATCCAAGATATCTATTGCAAAGGCTCCACACGATAATTCTGGTGAACGAATGTTCACTATCATCGGAACTCCTGCAGCCAACGAGAAGGCGTTGTTCTTACTCTATAACCAGTTGGAGAGTGAGAAGGAGAGGAGAATTGGCAGGGAACAACAGCAGCAGCAGGACTCCCAAGAGTAGATCAACATGCCCACCGCTCTACCTCACATTCCTCCCTACTTACACGATTGACATGACACTCCTCATCCCGACCCGTATGCCTCTTCCTCCCAGCCTTCTTGTCGTCCCCGCTTTCCACACATTGCTTCCTCGGACGTGCCGTTCGCTTCGTCTCCGCGCGCTTCCGAAGAGCCGTATCTGTTATTGGTCTTTAAACCGGTACATTTCTCCCTCCCAACATCGAAAATCTGCACAAAGCCCCTCTTCGCTTCGTTGTTCTTGACTCCCGATTTGTTTCATCGCCTCCCAGTCTCTCGACGATAGCTCTTACCAAGATACATATTGCGACATGTGACATACTACAATGCATTGTTTTAGCTGCTTCACCGACGATTTAACATACGTCCATGACTAGCTCCAACCCTTTTTCCCGTCTGATGCTGCCATTTGGGTGTTTGTAATGCAAACCAAATTACTTGTCACGTGCTACGGGCGTTAACTTGATGTGCGCTTCTGTCTGACTTGTCGTTGTGATGAACGGTCAACATCCCTCTCGAAATGTTGTGTCCTCCTACGCTGTTCCATTGTATGACACCACCGCACTGACCTCGGCGTTGGCCAACCCATATGCACAACATATGGCACCACATTACTATCAGGCATACGTACAAGCCTATTCAAACCCACCTCGCACAACCGCCGACGGATACACCCTTTCGTCCACCTACGTCCCGGGCACGACACATCAGACGAGGAAAGCAACGACAACCAACCGGCCGTCCATGCAAGCGCAGTCACACACGACCGCGAAACCTATCCTGAACCGCCTCACTCACGGGAGCTGGTACCAGCCCGGAAATTGTCGATGTACTCGTCAGGGTTGTCCATTCACTGGTTCCCCCAAATCTGTCGAGATCCATATGATGGATCGACACTTTATATTTCCACCTGGGTGGGAGAAAAAGGACAATTGGGATGCTGATCTGAGTTTAAGAGGGTGCGTAGTCGTGCCATATCACGTCTGACCCATGACTGATGCGGATTTAGAAAATCCATTGCGATTCAAGGGACATCCCTAGTACTAGACACGCCAGAAGCTCTCGATGCCTGGATAGCAGAGCGGAAAAGGCGATTCCCGACACACGAAAAGGTTCAGGATCAGAAACGGAAACTCGAGGAGGCAGTCGCGCGAGGACAGCTGACCCCGGAAGATATAGGTGCAGGTACCAGAAAGAAATATAGGCAGCACACGACAGTTGCAGAGGGTGGAAGCAAGGGGTTTCGTGGGAAAGGGTATCAAAGAGGTAGAGGTCGTAAACCGGGAGGTTCAGTCCAGCGCGAAAAGCCACGGACAGAAAATGTCGGCGACTCGACGAGCCTATTAGTCGATGCGACAACAAAATGCACTCGCGAAGCAAGCCCGAATTCCGCGTCAGTCGCAGATGACGACGAAGCACCCGAAGTTGTGTCATCCAAAGTTCCTACCGCATCAATCTGCATACCGAAAGTTGATGCTGGGCATAATAGGCAAGCACAAACGTCACACGGATACCCTCAAGAATGTCCCAGAAGGATTTCTCAGCCAAAGAAACCACCACGAAATCCGTTCGTGTCGCGGTCGACACTGCTTCGTAACGTACTGGAGACTTGCTATTTATTTGCCCTTATCGCTCTAACGATCTTATTGTTAAGCTGCTCCTACCTGAAATCCGGGTCACAGTATCCAATCTCTCGCAGGCAATACACTTTCTCGTTGAAAACGATTTTCTTCGTGGCATTGAATTACGGCCAGGCGAAGCACAAGAGCAGATGATTGAGGTCCTTGGAAGTAGCGAGAGTCCACGTTCGGCCCAGCTCCCCGCACCACAAGGTGAACACCCCACACACAGGGCGTAGGCCAGAGCTTGTTAAAAATGTTAGAGATAAGGGATACAGTAATTGCATCAACTAATACCCGATAGGGGATACTTTACTGGTTATCGATCATCCTCAGAACCGTCTCCGGAGATGCTGGTGGTTCCCAACGACCCCTCTTCGTCCTCTTCGACTTCTAGTGTCCGTTTCTCTACATCAAATCCATAACCTGTTAACCCTTCTGAGATCTGGTCAACTTTGGATGGTGCCGTGACGACGACAACGGTAGAGGTAGACGGGCTGAAAATTGGCAGGATATATTTCTTGAGAGATGCTAAAACGTCATCCTTCGTGACAGCTTGGTATTGTGTCAAAAGTTGGAGGTTGTGGTCTTGACTTAGACCCTTGAGTGCTTGGTTGGTAAACGAATTGATTGCCTGCAGGGGTCTGAACAGATCGAATGTTCGGATGTGCAAATGACTTACTGCTCTGCCTGCCGTTGCAACATTTTTGTAACAGCATAGACGATGCTGCTCTTGGCAGCATCCAGTGTTGTTTCGGCAAGCTCGATCTAATGGAGTTATCCAGCTGAAATGATGCAAAATAAAGGAAACCTACAGAGCCGTCAACCAATCCTGAAACAACATTTTTCACCTCCTTAAAAGCCTCCATACTATTTGAACTCTGTGCGCAGGTCAGAAAGAGCAACTGCTTGAATGAAAACCAAACCTACTCGGTACAGGGAGAAGGTAATTAGTCCAGCTTCTCTATCGGCAGTCATGTACGCGCCGTAAGCGAGGCCAGCTCCGCGTACTGTCCTCTACAAAGGGTGGAATCAGTACAACTTGACACCGTTGGACAGGCTTTTACAGTACCCATAGAAAACTCTCCGCCGCATTCAGAACTTCGAGCGCAACCCTTAATGCCGGGAACTCCGGATGATCGAATCCTTGGATACCCTTGGTAGTATGTTCAACAAAGGAACTTTCGATCGTGGGCAAGCTAACAACGACCGCCTAGAAAGAAATCAACGGATGTACGGTGAGTATATGTTTGTTCCTACCTTCCTAACAGGGTTCTTGCCCAATTCGTTGAGCGTCTCGCTAGTCAACTTTACCGGTGCCAATGTCGACGTCTGCTAAAAGGTGAAAAAAATTGGGACACAGATCCTGGTGGTATGAGAAACCGCTTACGCAAAGGTGACCAACCTTCTCTCTCCATGTACTACGGGGCTTTTTGACACCCAATACATTTCCAGTGATGGATATCCGGATTCCTGAAGGATCAGTCACTACAAGTATTGAAATTCGGTGAGATGCATCCCGGCATACAGGAAATGGCACGCACAACACTTTCGTAGTTGCTCGAAGGCAGCGATCACTTGCTCTGGGGACTCATGGAGGTCTTTGATCAACTTCGGCACGAAGTCCGCTTGGGACAAGATTGCGCCAGCGAGCGAGGTCGAATTCTTGTCGTATAACGTTTCAGCCCACACAGATGACAAGACATTGTTGCCATCACGCTTGAGCTCGGGAAGAGACTGAGCAAGTTTAGCGGCAGAAACGAGGAGTCTTTCCGTGGATTAGCATTATACAAAATGCGAAACACTTGCTCACCTTTCTTTGTCGAACACAGCGCCCCAGACAAGATCGCGAAGCCAAGTGATAGCCGACTCATAATGTGCTGTCTCAACCTTGATGCTTATGCGTGCCAATTCAGGTAAATTGATCTGATAATCCGAGCCCCGCTTCGTACGAAACAGTCAGATCATCGAGTTGGTTGACAACCTCTTCATGACTCAATACTTTGCCATTTTCCAACTTCACAGGTAAAGAGAAGAAAGCAGCGGCGTATGTGGAGAGATATCTAGGAAATCTCAGAGAAAAGAATTGGCGCAGCAGAAATGAATTTACGAACGGGCGAAGCTCGTCGGGCATATTTGCAAGCGAGAAGAACGCATGAATCCCTACAAAATCGGACTACAAAGAGTGTCAATCCGAACTTATTGCAACTCGAAAATGAACCTACTTTAACATGATCATATTGCACAAACATCGACAATGGTTCCCCGTCGCTCTCGATGTGTTTTTCGAGGTCTGGAGGTCTGGACATAGTAGTCCGGCCTTTGTCCAATTCTTGCATGCTCTTCACAGGAATCCACGATATACTCTTCACATCTGGGACGGGGAATGCAGTTAGGATCTCTTTCGGGATGGGCAGTTCGTTCTCCGCTTTCGCAGCCTCGAATTCTTGTCCTGCCTTGTCAAGACCTTCAGGTCCAAGCTGTTCAACTTGCGCGGCGAGGCGGGCCTTTTCAACTGCTTCAAGTTTCTCTGCAAGGTTTGCTGAGGGTCTTCCGATGATCACAGTGTAATGCTGGTCGATGAAGTATCTTGTAGCACGCCTAAGCATCATACAATGAAAGAAGTATATGACTCACTTCTTCAAGAGCTCCGTCCATAGTAAGCTGTCCCAGGTTCTAAGGATATTGTAGTACTTGATATCATCCAAGGCCCCACCCAGATCCGAGCCATCTGTCGCTCCGTACAAGAAATCCGTTATGATCGTGCCAGAGAAAGTATCTCCTTTGGCAGATTCAAGTTTACTCCGCAACTAGGGTGTTCGGGTCAGCAAGGCAGCGAACATGTTAAAGTTAGGCAAGATTCCCACTTGACGCTCATCCCGATTAATGACCATTGACATGCGAGACATGTCAATTCCCTCCATAACGATGCGACGGAAGCTCGCAAGGAGCTTCTCGTCAAAGGTGTCCAGGTATTCGGCAGGCACGGAACCAATGTAAACGGGTAAATCTACCATTGTGGCGCGAACATCTTCGCTGAAGTAGATATAAGAGCTTCAAGGGTATGAGTAGGACAGTAGTGTAAAGATAGAATCTTACCAAAGGGGAGATTCTACTTCAGAATACTCTCTGTTCAGAGGAGCCACAGGTGAGGATGTGAGATAGGTGGACAGGATGTCCAAAGCCTAGAAACAGTAGTGAGCAAGTTGTATATATTCGTAAAATGTCAAGCAAACCTTCCGTTCCAGGAATGCTGTTGGAGGTGGGCCATTGAACGTGATAAGCAATTCACCCTGTCTCTCGTCTTTCTCTGGGAACTGCACGACTTCTTTGACTGATCCCCTTGATACGCTCGCGGTTGGTACTGGCCGTCTCCACAAATGGTCGTTTCCAGCCCTTTGGACGCGGTCCCTGATTTTGTACCATGTGCAATGATCCTGGGCTCCACCTTTTCTTGGAGGACAGAGAGAATAGATCTGGTTCCACTTGAAAGTTTCCCAGTGACTATCAATGACAGATTATGAGGGACGTAATAAGTGTTGTGGTATTGCCGGACTAAAAAGTGGGTAAGAGTAAGTCTGATGTGAGTAGGCCAATGGGATGATTACTTTGTTCTACGGTGAGCACACGCAGCGCGTCCATCAGGCCCCCAGTTTCACTGCGGTAGGCACTGCCTGGAGGGTACAAGATACGTTGGGACCTAAAGGCGATATAAGCACGGACTAGACCGTCGAAAGGTCTGCAACTGACCGGAGAGCCATTAGATCGCCAGATGTATTTTCGCGCCCTTGCATTTCGCTGTACACTACGCCAGCGTCTTCACCTTTTGCATTGATATGGTGGACCTATGAGATCGGTGAAATGAATCGTCGGCAAGCTGAACGAGTCGGTCGTACCTCCGTCACAAAGGCAGATTTAGACAGTGTCGGATAGAGTATATGATCGAGGTATATCGGTAAGAGCTGCAAGAATCCCTGTTCTCCAGCTGTTGAAGCGGTATAGGCTGCGTGGTGGTAGAAGTGAGAAAAGATGGGAGAGGAGTATGTCATTGCTTGCCTGTATGGTCATTATCCGTCCAAGCATTGGTGCCATCGGAGAAGCCACGGTTAGCGAGATGGTCTATGATGCCTTTATACGGATACTTCTCTGAGCCCATGAAGACCAGGCTAGCAGTTTGCTCAGGAACAGGGACACAAAAAATATACGAAACAACTCACTGTTCCAGAGTATGAGGACATCCGCTGTCATTGAAAACTGAGAGGGTAAGAAGGGGAAAGAATACAAGAGCGAAATAGCTTACTTTCGGTCGCAACAACAAAGTATCCATTTATGAGTGGAGCTTAAGACAAGTTCAGAAGTGTAGGGAAAGGTCAGACGAGGTACATACCCTCATAATCCAGATGAACAAGGGTTAAGCCACTGACACGGCTCCGCCATTTTGAGACGACCACATCAGTATAGTCTAGTTGGAAATGCTGGATAAGGTCAAAATTGTCGAAAGACGTGAAAGAGCCGTCTGAGATGATCGAGCGATCCTGGAATGGAGCCATGGAAGCGAGAGATCTTGACCTAGCGGGTGGCCGACGATGATAGTTAGCGCCAATGCGAAGAGATGACCCGTTTGTACGATGGAGGACGGTCGTTGTCAAAAGGCGGGCAGTTGTTGAAAACAGCTTGGACATGTCACCGACTCGGACGTGCGGACTCCGATCAAGCTCACAAAGGTTGTGTAAGCAGTCCGGACCGCCTGCCTCACTGCCTTTTGGATTCCGGGCGGGTAAGCTTGTAAGTCATGAGCTATGAACCCACACCAGAACAAATCGTACAAGCAGAGCAGAAACGCCTCAGACGTCTCGAAAAGAAAAAACAGCCAAAACCCAGAGACGAGCCTGCAGTCCCTCTCTTCCTACCCAGACCATGGATACCACTCCAGCCGCAGGTTCACTCTCGGACATTCACGGTCATGACTTGGAATGTCCGTAGTTGGCACCTCTCTTGTAGCATTGGCTCATAGTATCCCCTCGTAGCTGCTCGCTCAGTGTCTTGTTCGTGCGTTGAGTCAATATGCGTCTTTACAACCAGGTCCCACTGACAATGACCACAGGCTCAGAGCTATTCCCAACCAGTGGCAAAGCCCGGAAAGCGAGTGGAAGGATACCAATGCTTCATGCTGAGATACTTTCTCATGACGCTGATATCCTGTGTATGCAGGTCCGTCGGGTCCAAAACTATTAACCTCATACCTTGCCTGAACATTTCCAGGAAGTCGACATGCTGGACAAGCTCCTTCCTGTGCTTGATCTCGCCGGATACGCTTATTCTTATGCTACTGGCACAGCCAAACCTCACGGATGTCTCATTGCATACAAGAGTGCCATATTCCGGAGCATCCATCAAGCCATGATAGACTATGATACATTGGAGGTCAAAAGTAATCCAGAACCAAGTACGCAGCCACGCGTCGGGTCGAGCCATCGAACCAGGAACATCGCAAACATCGTAGCGCTTCAAAGCATAGATCCAGAATCAGAAGTCCGGGGTTACATTATCGCAACGACGCATCTGTTCTGGCATCCCGCGTTCGTGCACGACTACCTTTCCCAACAACTCCGCTGACACGAATTTCTCATTAGGTATACCTACGAGAGAGCGAGGTAATTTGATTTTTCATCTTTTCGCTCTCATATCCAGAAATGGTTATAGGCAAGCAAGTCTTTTAGTTCGTGAGGTCATTGCCTTCCAAGAACTCTGGCAACTGCGTGATTGGCCCTGTATCATAGCGGGAGGTAACAAAGATCGTTCGAGAACCTTTGCGTACTCCCTTTGAACTCAAACGTTTGAGCAGACTTTAATTTCCCTCCTGATGACCCCGCGTACTCCTTGTTAATTGGTGAACCATTGTCCCTTAAACAACAAGAACAACTCCAAGTCTCGCGTGTGGTGCACGTCTCCATAGACCCGACCGTTCCAACATCCATCAAGAAAGAGGTGGACGAAGGGGGTGCTGCGGAAGAAGCTGATCCTGACAAAGTCATTCGCAACTCGAGGGATTCCAAGCCCTCCGACGGATTGTTGTCAGACATCGAGCTGTCTGCTCTTGTGAGGCACCGATTGCGGAGTGCATACGACGAGGGACAACGGTCATCACTCCTAGAGGGAAACGGTGTCGCGACATATGGTTCCAGAAAACTCCTGCCGGCGGAGAAAGCTGGCGCCTGTGAGCCGATGTGGACTAGCTTCACGCACTATTGGAAGACGACCCTAGGTAATTGCCCAGCAAAGAATAATCGAGAGCTGCTGTAGCTTACGAAGTACGAGATTATATCTTCATTCTAGATGCCCCTGGAAGTAGAACGCGCGTGACGGGTTACCTTCAACCTCATCGCACAGAAGATGTTGAGCGGGGCTTGCCTCAAACCGGGATATGTGGTAGTGATCATTTTTCACTTTGTGCTCAGCTTGTGACGTTATCTGCCACGAGTATGTCCGCAGTCTAATAGGTTATCTGAAAATACACAAATTATGCGACCAACCTTCCATCAAAGGTACGAGAGGCAAAGGATCCCAGTGAAACATAAGCCAGTCCCTGGACTTGCCAGGTAGGGGTCGTCAACCTCTTATTTACGCCACCCTGTCGGAGCCCGCCAGCAAAGTCTTGAAAAGCCCACTCGCAGAGTCTTCATTCCGCAGCTGAATCATGTAAATGACACCAGTCCTCGCACCCCCAGCATCACTCAGCTCAATTGCCACACCAGTTTTGCCCACCCTTTCTACTCCATCTGTCAAGACAATCGTTGAGATGAGAACCGATTTCTCTTTGCTACCTGTCTCCACGACAAGCTGTTTGACATTTGTGGGCTCCTGGCGATAGAGAGTCAAGTTGGCGGAGCCCAAGGACTTCCATTGTGCATGTTGTTGTTGATGGAATACCTTGCACTTCATTTGTGCCGTGATTACAGACCGTACGGCCCCAAGCGGTGTGTGTTTTTCGACCGGAGACGCGGGAGGGCTCGGATCTAAAATCGAGGGTTCCGAAACTGAATTAGTCCTGGATCCCATTTGCATAGACGGGAGGATGGTTCTCGACATTGGCATGTTCAAGGACCCCATCGACTCCTTGCGTTGACTGTACGGCCGTTGTGGTGTGGGCAAACCATCCGATAGTGAGGGTACGGGAGGCAATGAAGGTTTGTTATACTGATACTGTGCATGAAGTGACCGCGATGATGGGGAATTCTGAAGCCTGTGTGATGGTTGTTCAACCGGATGAGATGTCACTGGAGGGCTGGATGGATGTGTAGGGAATGTCTGTCCGTTGGAGAAGTGGGGACCAAGTTTGGGATGAGGAGCGGGGGCAATTTCTTGATGACTCGGTCTATGCGGAAGAGGTTGCAAAGGAGGCTGGTGTTGCAGTGGTTGCTGACGAAGCGAGTGCATAGAAGTGTGGTGTCTCAGAATCGAGTTTTGTGCAATGGGGTTCTGCACAGCTGGTGGTGGATACGCACTCTTTGGTCCTCCAGGAAGGTCTGACATAGCCATCACGGAAGGCGGCGACTGCGATTGAGTGTGCGCACTCCATACGGGTGGAACAATTTGTCCTGGAACAAATGAGGAAGGTGGGCTATTCCTGGCGTGTCCTGCCGAAGATCTACGTGGCGGGTGTACCGGACCTGGATTGTGCAGCGTAGGTGCCTGTGGTCCATTTCTCGGTGAAGCAGGACTACTTCGGGGGCCACTAACTACATCACGTCGGGGATCTTGAATCGTCTCAGGTGGGGTAGGAACCACATTTTGCTGCTCCGAAGGAGTTCGCGAGAGAGACGTCACTGGCGAACCGTAATTTGACGTCGGCGAAGAGGCGGCTATGGTCCTGTCGATTTTGGAACTAGCGCTATCGGTCCGGCCCGACTCTAAATTGACTGGTTGGGATTGCAGAACCAACCGAGGATTGAGAGGTCGATCAGGTCTTTGCCTCGAAGAACTGTCGGACTTCGCGAGGCGCGTAACTGGTGATTGAGGAGGGTTACTAATAAGAGGCAAGGGTGGTACAGGCTCTTGCGTGGCTCTCGAGACTAGGGTAACGGGTAAGAAATATTGACCTCCAGAGCACGTAGCGAGCCTTACTCGTTTTTGCAAACGATATACACTCTTGAAATTCGTTGAGAATTCGGTCTCGTATGAATCGGGAATCGGCTTCCATAATCAGTGTCTCTTTACGCATGATAGACACTTGCAAGGCATTCTCTACGAATGCAATCAGGAACGTGTGCTCGAAAGAGTAACCCAACCAACCTTGCCCAGGTACCTCAATTACGTTAAGAACTTTTCCAGAAAGTGGAGGATAGCACAAACGCATATCTTTCCCATCATCGCTCCTAGCGACTCTCTCTTGGGCTATTTCTTCACACAAAAGAAATAGATCGGACAAAATGAAAAGATGTCCATGGTGATGGACAACCTCTACTCCTGTCGCCTTGGGGGTCAATCGTACAACCACCTTTGCTGACAAGCGAAACTCGCGTGCGTAAGGAAGAGTCGGCGGAGCTATTTGCAATCGAATTTGCTGCAGATATGCTAAGTTGGCAACGTGTGCAATGCTACACCACAAACCTTTGGTTGCATTGTAAATATGTCGAGTGTGTCTTCAGTAGTTAAGCGTCTCTCGAGATCTAAGACGGGTGACGACAAATGTTGAGAGGACTCCCGACTGAGTGAAGTCAATGCTGTCTCTTGCGAAAGGCGTTCACTGGGAGCATGAGTGAGAAATCGAGTCATTGATGAGAATGAGACTCACTCTCTAGAAGAGAGGCTACCCCGAGTAGACGGTGCAGCACTTGCAGAATCTGTGCCAAAATGTCCTGAGAGCAGAGCGCCCTCCATCGATTCGTTCGTCGATGGTACCATGGATATCGAGCTCCCCTCCATGTTTACATGGAGAGGGGCAAGCATTTGCGGTGGGTGGAGGATGCCAACATTAGTGTTGGCTCTTTCGTCGAGAGTTGCTAAAAGATCATCTAACTTCACCAGGGCCCCTGTTAGCAACCGGTGATCACTTCTCCCGGGGGTCGTACTCTTAAGCAATTTGCTGTACAGTTTCCGGTAATACTGTAGGCGTCCCTTTGGTAGCAAAAAGAGTGCATCGAGAGTCCAAAGAGAGCGACTCGGCAAGTGCGTGGGTTGCGGCAACGACGGGGGAGGATTGGATACTGAGAAGCCTTGTAAGACAGTAGGAAGCTTCGGGTTTGACTTGACGGGTTGCCAGTCATCGAAGCCAATACAGTATCTGTCGGCATATGTCATGTACGGTTGTTCTAATTCGTCGATCTTACACACTGTGAGAGCAAGTTTTCGAACCAAAGTGTGTGCCTACCCAACGCATCAACAGGTCACCAAGAGCCTTGGGAGAGGATGGATTTTCGCCGATCTCCTTGAGCTTCTACGAGAAATCAGAGATAATGGCGGTAGTCAGATTGGCACGGAAGTCTTACTGTCAAGAGCGTGCGGTTCGTCTTGTATACACCTTCCACACTGCGGAACATGAGGTCGAGTTGGGGTGGAGGAAGGTTTGATCGTGACCAGGCAGCGGCCACATTCTGTGGTACGATGAACGGATGAAGATATAGCTAGTAGGTGATGAGAGACGCACACGGATAATGCCAGTGAGGATCTCGACATATGTTTTCTCGCTCGCGATGAGATCGGTCAGTGGGCTGGATTTCCTGGTCTTGTCGACCGGGGAGAAGAGGGAGGATGGTGAAACTGGAGACAGGGGAATGTCGAGGCCTAAGATAGGAATCAGCGGTGGCCATGAAGCAGAGGATATTTGTGTGGATACCTAAGCTCGCGGATGACATGATTGGTAGCGCAGTATTTGCGTGCTCCTTGTCTTTCGGTGGTGGGGGCGGTGGGCCCGAAATCACCACGCTGGACTCGCCCAGGTACTTTGTGCCCATTGTTGTGTGCGCTGCGCTCTTTACAACAATAATGTGAATGCCAGCGCTGCAGCGCTGCCGTGTCAACGGTACCTTTACAAACACGGTGTCACTACCCTGCAGTTGGAACGCTGCCCGCCAACCACTCCCAATGTCCTACCTGAGCACCATCACATGGCTTCACAGAACGTTTACTACTCGCCAACGAACTGCGGAACTTTTGCGACCTGAACTAGACGAACACATTCTATCCCCACATGACTACGAGTTGGCAACCAGGTTTCTGCCTGGACCCAGCATTGACTGGCATGTAAGTCACTTACAATTCAAAGTATTCATATTGAACAACACTCTTTAACAAAGCTGGTGTATGGTGCAGGAACGTCGGCCGCGGTGTATGGTTATGGTTCTTACCTCGCCCGACCAAAGTGGAACACTTGGAGGCTCCGTCTCGGGTCCGTTGCAGCCTTTCTCATCGGATCGACATATGGCACTTTTCAGCAATTTGTGCTTCACTACCGGTTCGCCAACTCCCTAGATAATCCCCAGGGCTTTATTCTAGCACTAAACCATGTCGACGAGCGACTCGGTGGAAGCGGACAGATGGGCCTTGCATTTAAAGAGATGCTCGCAAAGAAGCCGGAGATCAAGCCTGACCTTGACCACACAAGTCATCCGCAAGACGTTGCCACGGTTCCCGAGGGGTGGGTTCGGGACCACGACAACATTGGTGAGCTTATCCTTGTCCCAGTCGCGTGGCAAGTGAACATTCACTTCTGGTAGATGGTGACGTATCCAGGTCAGACCCAACCCGACTCAGAACCAGGTGGGACGAGATCAGAGCTGCCAACGCACGCAGTACTGGCCAGTCGTCCTGGGATACTATCCGGCAACGCCACGAACGCAGCAGGCTCCCTCATCCCAGCGGCTCCCCTACCAATAGCTCCCCCACCACAGAAGCAGACGACCGCACAGCTGCGCAAGCCAAGTTTGATGCTTTGCTGGAGGCTGAGAGACGCAGAGATCAGTCACACGGTGACCGAGCATAGTTACCACCGTACTAGCAATATGCTGTTGCGCCGCGCGATGCAACTAGTCGTCCGCATACAAACCAGGCGAAAAGGCACTTTATTCTGCCATTGCTACATGTAATATGATACAGATCAATGAAGTCAATAGGAAGGGCATCAAGTTATTCCGAGCAATTCCAAGCTACGCCACTCTGTCCAATTCCAGTGTGCACTTCGTCCGAAACGGATGATGCATTACAGTACAGGACGGTGGAAAATGCGACTGATCCCGAGCACATCTCCAATGCGCTATTGTAGGATTGGCTCGATGTGCTTAGATTAGGAAGAGGTGCCATAGGTGCGTCTTCGGGAGGAACAACCGGCGAAGCAAATAAAGTAGTATGAGAGAATGGATAAAGGGGGAGTCCAACCTCAAGAGGTTTCCTCTGAGTCGTGAGCCTGACAATTTCTTTCATGAGAGCTTGAAGTAACTTTTCTTGCCGGACTACGCGAGATCTGTAAGAGTAAGGACATACTATTTGACGAAGACTTACTCCCGATGGGAGACCTTGTCCCGTAATTTAACATAGCCTCGCTACTCGGGTGTCAGGCAGCATGAATGCTGTAACTAGTGATCAACACACCGGAGTACATTGATTTCCCCCCAAACCTGAGCCTCTCTGGCATAATCACCCGTCTCTATAAAATGTCTACAAACCTGGACTTGGACGACGGCAGCGAGATACCAGCAAATCTATAAATATCAGGCATTGAACGTCAGCAAGAAGAGAACCCATACAGTGACAAATGGATGCAGTCGGGTGACGTCAAGAGAGGTTGCTGAAAGCATGAAATAAGCTGACAGTATTGCTTGCGCAGCTTTGATACACCGGTTAGTTGAGACACGTTGTAAGTCATTGAGATCCATGTAAGGATTGTGAAGAGTGATCGTGGCTCTGTAAGTATCGTTTAGCCTGAGTTGACTGAACAGTGGTATTCAAGCTTACGCATGAGGTATCATGTGAACCATATACAAGTCAGTGTCAACACATTGTGCGTTTCCTGAAACATCCGTGACGCCAATGTTGAATCTATATATGTGCGGAAGGTTCTCGAGGAAATCGTGATGGACGAGGCTATCCAACGCGCTAAACCCCGGTAGTGCAAAAGGGTCTTGGTGCTTGCTTGGTGCTGTTGGGGCACGTAGGTTGCCCCGCACATTGAAATCCGTGACGCGACCAAACATCATAACAGCCTTGATAAGAAGCAGAAATGAGTCAGTGTATCTAGGAAGATGTGTTGTGAATATGTCTTCCGAGCACATATCCTGAGGATTGTTTGGAATCAGTTGCTAATTACGAGTCAGCAATGGATATTCCAAATGAAACTGCTCGTACTTCGCTATCAAAGTCTTCCCCCCTCAAAGGAAGCTCAGTACCAATATCTTGCTCATCAATTGCATGAATCCAGCCGCCGATGGAGACGATCCTGTCAAAAACTACTGACATCCACCAAGTACGCCGTCGGGTTTCGAGGTCACGGAAGTCTCTTGGAGGTGGTAAGTATCCGCCCGGAGAGCCGTTGCCATGGATAGAAAATGTTCCCGGGTAATTCAGACGCAACGGCACTGCGACGCGAGTCTGGAAACCAGCAAAGATCCAGATTTCAACCCACCGGCCCTCTTGATAGAAATACCAGGAAAGGAGGATGCAGGCTTGAACAACGTGAAATATGTCTTCTCCTGTAGCCATTGTTTTATCAATGTATTGACGAGTTTTGTTTGCGTGATATTCAGCAAACTCATCCCTGCGAGACCCATCGGGAAGCACCGCTACGTTGCGTGATGACCAGCGAGAAGCTGACGCACACTAAACTTTGGGTTAGTGAAATAAAATGGTACAAGAAAAGAGTTTTACGATGGCATGGAGAATGGCAGAATGTGGGAAGCCAGGGTCTCGGGGATGAAGACGCATTGCAGACAAAAAAGAAGGACGGTGAAGTATTCGCGGACCGCAAGGATCACATTTAAAGAATACCTCAATACTGCGATGCGAAGTCAGTGCTGCTTCTTGGAAAGCGAGACAAGATTGCCACAAACTAGTGATTGAGTATATAGGGCTCTGGGAGGTCAGGGTTCCATCCCGAATACATCAGCTCCAGAACAGCTTCTGCGGAACTTCGATCTGTCACGTGTTGATCGGGACTTGAACTGTCTTGTCGAACTTGTGCCAACGCCGAGGCATCTTTAATACTGTGGAGCAAAGGTTTGTTCCCTGTGGCAGATGTTTGACCACTGGAAGCCGAGGTGGATGAAGCTGAAGCCGGTCTGCAACAAGCTTGGTTATGGTGCAGGGGTGATACGATGCTGCTCTGCTCTTGCAGTTGGATCTTGAGTTTCGCTGGACTCGTATAAGGGCTTTCATGGTCAGCTCTGCAAAAAGGACACGGGCGTACAGACTTCCTCCTCCAGCATCCGTATTTTTTCAATTGGATCTGTGTCTGGAGCAAGTGCTAACCCATCGACCGGGTCATAAACGCACTGTGGTTCTGCTGGGTGTCTAACGGCTTTGTGAGTGCCATGCATCATCAACTAGCTAGTACGCTTACGCATATCCGGGAGGTGCGGGGACACTGATCAAGGATTGCCACTGTCTGCAAAAGGATGAGAAGGGTACTGTGAATGACAGAACCACTGACTTGACGCAAGTACCAGCAGTGAGGACGGGCGGCATCGCATTTCTATTTGCGGATTGCTTAGCATTCGGAGACACGGATTTAACATGACTCAAACATACAAGCTTTCGCTTGCGGCATGAACGACAAGCCTAGGGGAAACTGTTTGGTAAAGATGCTCATGTCTATAAGATGATGGCGCCAACCTGATTTCTACGGAGAGCAGGACGACCTGGAATGCTAGCACTAGACGTGGCCTTTGGCATGTGTTTCGCGTATCAGGCCTAGCGGATATACGGTGCCCTTGGATGTCCGAGTCTCCTGTCGGGTACAAGCTGTATGTGCAGATGGCGCTTGGAATGAAGTTCAACGTTCAACTCTGAACGACAAACTCTCCGCCAACCCGTACGAACACTGGATATGATTCACTGACAGTGAGAGAGGGGAATGATCACGCAGGCGACGGTCACTGAGGCGGAAGGTGTTGTCGTCGAACTCTTGCCATCATGGTGCTTTAATTTGCGCACCGCATCTCACGGACCTCGAAAATAGAGTCCCAAATCGAGGCCTCGTACGTAGGCGCCGGGTGCGGGATCACATTGCACAATGCTGGTTTTGTGGTCCACGCCACGATCGGCAAATTTTCCAGCCCAGGCTCTACTCGTTAGCAAACCAGGGATCGGGCGAGACGATACATACTAGCTAGGACTCGTGCATGTTTACAATTGCCATAGTCTAGAACACCGCACTACAACGTGGGCCAATTATGAATATGCCTCACTCTGAGACGCCTTGTCTATCATGGCACCACGTAGAATATCAAAAGATGTGGTGGTCTCGGATAATTCGGCCCCAAGGTTAATCTCGTGCCTGCGCTCCAGCGACACTGAATTACAAATTAATGACTGAATAATCAATCATGACCTGCGGTCGTCAATGATATCTAGACTCTACAAAACGCTCGAGTCTCCTCACAAAACAGTGGCCACAACATGTCTGGTATGTGGGACATGCCTGAACTCAGCGAGGTATATCCCTGTGTCCTATGTCAGTAGGCTCGTCAATACAGATTATCCAAACATGCCTTGCCATGTCCCAAGGTTCAAAGTGCCATTCGTGATTGGTACTGATATCGTGGAGCCGACAAGGGTCGCTTTAGTGTGTGAAACGCTGTCTCTGTTAGGCCGTCTTGGAGCCTCGCAAGAAAAGTTCTGAACTTACGAATCACTGTACGGAGGCATCGCGATGACACCCGATCAATTGTACAAAAGTGCACGGAATCCAGTGGCGACATACTCTGGACCTTCGTCAGTGTGCCTCCATTGTAAAGTCTCTGGGACGACGGTGTCCAGCGCCATGTCCATATCTAGGGTGTAGAAAATTATGTACTAGTCACATCGAACCTTGCGCGTAGATGCTGAAAACCACCTTTGCGGACATCTGTATGCAGGCTCAGATCCACCAAGGATAAATTAGTTGTTTGGGTGCTTGCCTGGATCAAAATTTTCATTGATAGACAACGCTGCAGACGTGTGTTGGCTGTAATGGCAGCAGCTTGAGTCAGTCAGGATCTTACTCTGGGCGATCTTCACCCACATGAAGAGAAATAGCATTCCAACCTAGAAGAAAGTCAGGAATGTACTATCCGACCAAGGATCGAGAAGTAAGTTGCGCTTTACCTTGACGTCCTTTATGCCTTCTGATATCTGGGCCAGAACGTGATCTGTTATAAGATGACAACCCTTGGATCGCTTCGGAAGGCTAAATGTTTTCTGCCATCCCATATTGTCGATCTTGAGACTCGATGGAATTAAGATCAGTGAGATTACGAGGAGCACCGTGTATTGGCAGGCGTGAGAGTTGTGATACACAGAGTACTATTTTCGGTAGTCACTACGATGAATCATCTGTGTTCCCAAACCGCTTGGAGCGATCTAGTCCACCACGGTTGCCTGGAACATTGCGATTTCGACAGTGATTGGCGTAGTGGCCCTTCTCGCCACACTGCGAAAGTGTTGAGAACGTTAGTTTGGCGGATGTAAGAAGCATACCTTGAAGCAGAGCACGTCATCCAGATTTCGACGGGGTCCATTTGAGCCGATTGTGGCGTTCCCTTGGCTGATGGTGGATCCACCCAAAGTCCCTCGATCGTAGTCGGCATACCGACCGTAGCCGGGTGGAGGTGGGCCAAGGTCACGGTTCGAAGGGGGAGAGGGTGGTTCATAGTCCTTTGGTGAGGGCAAGTCGGGCTTCGGGCTAAAAGCAACCATTATTGAAAGGAAGTAAAGAAGAACTGATCACCCACTGTCCGCGGGGACACTCTGGACCTAATGGACAGAGACCCGTCAAGTATAATTGACACGCTACACGTCGGACATGCTTTCGGGGACAAAGAGGGCCTATCCTATAAGGGAGACTCGAGTGACGATGCAAAGAAATTAGCTCACCAAGTTTACAAAACCCACGTTTGTAATCTGGGCACTCTACACGACGCTCCTTGGGGTGAGCGTAGAGACACTCGTCTCCAGCAGAGCAATAGCCATATTTTGCAAACCACCAACACTCGGGCATGCGTCGGAGATTGTATTCATGGAGAAACTCGCATGCGTCGCCTTTCTTGCACAAACCACGGAGCCAGTGTTTGCAGACTGTAGCCAAGCGTTCACGGTCTCGGGGATGTGTGGGTAACTGCTTGGGAGGCTGAAAATTTTGGGAAGATGGGGTTGTGTGTCTCAAGGGACAGTGTAACGGGCCGAGAGGGCAGCCTGTGGGTGTTAGCGACAGACGACAGATCTGGTCATCTGGGATGCGTTGGAGAGGCATGTCTTTCAAAAGTACTGATGTGCTGACCTTTGTCGAGCTTTATACCGAGGTCTGTTTTGATGTAAAGTTCCTCTGGGAAGTTGTTTTGGTGGAACTGGGGGTGGATGATGTCTCTGAGGGTGGATGGCCCCGCGAGTGGTCCAGACATGGTCGCGAAACGGGGATGAGCAACTAGAGCGGCCTAAGTATTGGGGGGTAGCTTACGCGAGGTTTGCCCAGAAAGGCAACTCAGCATGTAAAGGGATCTACGACATATTCTGCTACACACGTTGCAAGGCACTATTGTGATATAAAGGTAAGCCCGAAAATGCCCAGTGGCTCAGTCATGTCCCTCTTCTTCCTCCCCCACGTCCAATTCAACTCATTCCCCTCCTGGACCTTTCTCGTATACGCCCTCGCTTCCCTCATTCTCTATGGCCTCACAACCCGTACAAGACCCCTCCCCCCCGGACCCCGCCTTGGTTTATTTCCAAGTGTCAAGCTCCCTCACGCGTATCAGTGGCTCACCTATGCCAAGTGGCGCCATATCTACGGTATTTGAGAACCCGGTCTTCTTGCCAGTCATAACCTTTCGTTGATAGGCGATATGATTTATCTCCGCATCTCGGAAACCCAATCATGGTGATAAACTCCCAAGCAGTCGCCGAAGAGCTCTTGGAAAGACGGAGCAAAAAATATTCTTCTCGGTCTGTCTTCTCCCTGCGTGACATCCGTAGTGTCAGTGGAACAGTCTTCTTAATGTCATCCCAGGCCCGTGAGAACGATGGTTGTCGAACTGTACGTACCACTGAGCAGGTGATTTTTGTCATCAACTAATTCGGGGGATAGTATGGGTTGGGACTGGCTGTTTTCCTCCATGCCATATGGCCCTCGTTGGAGAGATCATCGCTCTCTATTCCATCGTCACTTTCGCCGTGATCTGACTTCAAACTATCACCCCGTTGCACTCAAGAGACGCATACCACTCTGAGGAATTTACTCGATTCTCCTGAGCTGTACGCTCATCATATCCGAAGGTATGTCACGAAACGGCTTTCAGTCCTTGGTTTGATGGCTGCGTCAGGATGGCGGCTGCAATAATCTTGAAAATATCATATGGACACAGCATTTCCGACAGAGGTGATATCTACGTGACTATCGCAGATGAAGCAATGAGAGGCCTCGGTAAAGCCGGCATATTTGGGACTTATCTCGTCGACTACCTTCCATTCCGTAAGTTTGGTCTTTGCAGGCGAATTTAGATTTGATGCCGTCGTCTTCATTTCATCAGTCAAGTATGTCCCAGAATTTATGCCTGGCGCTGGGTTCAAGCGGCAGGCTCGCGTGTGGAGCGCAATGGCTAGGGAAATGATTGAAAAACCATTTCAAATGGTAAAAGAACGCATAGAAAACGGCGCTCCGTCTTCTTGTTTTGCACAGAAGGAGCTCGAAACGTGGATGCAGTCATCCAAACGTGACCCAGAGTATGAGACACTTATCAAAAACGTCGCTGGCATTTCATATGCAGGTAGAGTTGCAAAGCTTCTTTAGTGTTCGAATGTCTGCGCTCAAATCGAACAGCTGGTGCAGACACTGTTCGTGCTCCGCTTATTCATCCATCAACATCCGACTGAGCCTACATTTAGACCGTCTCTGTTTTACTCTCCTTCACCCTTGCGATGGTAGTCAATCCCAAGGTGCAACGTAAGATCCAACAAGAGCTGGATGATGCCTTGGGAATGCAGAGACTCCCGACTTTTGCCGATCGTGCAAAGCTTTCAATTATCGATTGCGTTGTTTGGGAGTGTCTGAGATGGAATCCTGTGCTACCATTGGGACTCGTCCACCTTGTTTCGGAAGATGATGAGTACGGAGGGTATTCCATCCCGAAGGGAACATCCATTCTACCGAATGTCTGGTTAGCATGGTTTATTCCCGGGCTCACCTTACAAGTTGCTGATGGGGTTTAGGGCGATGCTTCACGATGAGACTTGTTACCCAAACCCGATGGACTTTGACCCTGATCGTTTCGTTGACCAAGAAAGAAACATCAAATTAGGTATTAACAAATTTCCTCAAGCCGCTTTTGGATTTGGGAGACGGTAAAAACGTCATGTTCTCATGCGGCAGGGTCTGAATTACAAATCCATAGCTTGTGCCCCGGACGATGGCTCGCGATGGATTCAGTTTGGATAGCTATCGCGTCAATCCTCACAGTCTACACCATTGAGAAGGCACTCTCGGAGGACGGGGTGGAAATCAGCCCCTCGGTCGAATACACATCCAGTCTCCTGAGGTCTGTCATCTTTGCACCCATCAAGGCTATTGATAATTCTGAGACGCGTACCCAGCCACCCGAAACCTTTTCAGTGTCGTTTTGTGCCTAGAAATGAAAGGGCCATGCATCTTATCAAACAGACTGGCTTTAACCTGAGCGAATCCGATCATATTCCAGTCCAGGGGTTAGAGTGAGGCAATATGTCTGGGAGTTCGTTACGATTCACCACCTCCATCCATATGAATCATCTTTCGTTTCCTACTTATGAGACTATCCACCAGCCTTTGACGTCATTGCCAATGTAGAGTAGTTCCAATTCTTGGCCCACATGGAATAATTGTCCGCACTCTGACATGTCCGTGAGAATGATACAGCTTGAAGGTTTACCAGTATCCTAATGCTGATACCTCCGCACCCATGCATTTCACCCTGTCTACTGCCTGCTGTAACTCTTTTCTCCATGATAGTTCGGGACTGTTTTGCCCCGGGATAGCGCCAACTTCGAGAAAATAAATATCTTCGAACGGCCTACCGTGGACGGATGGGCGCCTATCAATTCGCTCTACGATCAAATCGAGTGTGCTGATTGCTCTGGGAATATTCAACGTTGGCTCCACTGGATCACCAGGAGGAGCCTGGAGTCGTAGCAGAGCCATGCACTCTATTGATTGAGGATATCCCTCGGGAAGACCTACGTCGAGACCTTGCGAAAGGATATAAAAGCGAGTGAAGTTTTCTATAAACGAGATCGGCAGCGGCCATGACACCAAGGACGAACCACTTACCTGCTCCATCTTGGATATTCTGTTCCAAAACTTCTAATCCTTCATAGATAGTGACAGCCACTGATGAGCATATCGCTGCGCATTTAATTGGATCCAGTCCGTTTTCAGCCGAGAGCAATCTTTTCGCCGCGTTCGCGGTGGAATCCGTGCGCACTAAAGACGCTCGAGGCAAGTGTTCGGCCAACCACCCTTGGCACTGTCCCAAAGCCTACGCGATTGTGAAATGTATTCCAGTAATACTAATAATCTCGATACAAGAACGTACCTGTTCATGACTCAATACTTTCTCGATGTTCTCCAATTTCACCCCTCGTCGGGCTACCAGAGAGTGGTTCACTGCAAAAACGGTGACACCTCTCACGAACGTTCCTTGACCAACTTCGGGAATGCGCAAGATGTTATACGTTTCAACAACCGATCCATTGAGGCTGTTTTCCTGAGGGATTATCCCGAACGGCACGACAGCCGATAATGTTCGCTGGACATCTGACGAAGATCGGCTCCCTTCTCGATTGACATGCTGCTATTGCTCACCTGCGATTGTTGGCCGAGCAAGGTATTCGACAGAATCGCCAAAGCACTCGAGTGCTGCCTGCATAGATTGTTGGCGAATTACTATAGAATAATTAAAAGAGGACGGTCACCTGGTGAGAATAGGTCCCAAGTGGACCAAGGAAAGCCAATTGCGGCTTTTCTGGACTGCTAGAGATCGACATGCAACCGTGAAAATATTTCAAATTCCGTTGTACTGATTACAGTCCGTTTACTAATACCGACTGTGACCAAGCTTGGTGGTCTGTTAGTCAAACAAACAAGCTGTCTACACTGACCAGTACTATCAAGTTGAAGAACAAGCCGCACTGCGATGAAAGGGTAGAATCCGTAGAAGAAAAGGCTGGCCTAGTCATCCGCTAGTACCTGTACTTGCGTTATGCTAGGGTTCTGCGCCGTATATGAATGTATAGTGAGTGGGGGAGGTCTCGGCCGGACGAATATCCTCTGAACTCGATCAGTTCCTTCTGGCAATATGGTCATAGGCAAGCCGGTCTCTCGTACGAGTTGAGGACTAGTTGGTGGTTTCGCCACGTCTTTCTCTGCATGGTCCGTCACAACGGTCTGTAGTGGAAGAGTGACTGGCAGAGCGCGGGATATCCGGTCGTTGGTCCGATATCGCGCGACGTCCGCGAGCCCATCGACGATATCTCCTCGAGACAATCCTGAGGAACGAGCGAGAGGCGAAAGCTTGGCTACAACGGGCGTGGCCGGCAGTCCCTCGAGCCGCCGTGCCACGGGTAGCATATGTGGAGGTTGCTTCACCCTGAGCTAGTTTGGATGGGCTCTACGCTGGGCTCACTCTCTTTGGGCCACGAAGGCTTCTCTCGGTTCCCTTGTCCGCGTTCATTAGGAGTCGCTAGACCTTTGAAGAACGTCAGAAAAGCTATGACCAGTATCGTCAAATCGCTCACCGCCAATAAACGAAGTCACATTGTATCGCGTTCCCCCAGAATCAGAACGAGGAGACTTTCTCGCCTCTGCAGAAAGAGATCCATTCTCATCTCCGAAGGGAGAGTGCGGAATGCTATTGAAGCGTGGGGAGCTTGGAATGTCAACCGAAGACGCTGAAACCGTAGGGGAGACTGAAGTATAAGCGTCTTGAACGGGAGTTGACCGAGCAGCAGCAGCAGCAAGACGAGCACGTCTATTCCCTCGGATACGCTTTATGGACGGTGGCCCGGGTGAAGAATGTGATGGAATTGGGACCGTTAGCCAAGGAGGAACAGGGAAGTTGCTCAAGGAGACCTCAGAAGAAACAGTTCTTTGGCCAGTGGAAGGTGAACGCGTCAGTTCCACATTCCTGTGGTTTGAGACAGAATTTGAATGTGACGAATTGACAGACGTCCCTGCGGAGAACAGCTTGAGTGCCTCTATGCTCTGGTCTAGCTGACTCTGCTGTCTCAAAAGCTCGTCTAGCGACGTTTGTGATCCGGAGGGACTTGCGAACGATTGAATACCAGTAAGACCATAAACGGGAGAAGCTTTCGGTGTTGCTGCCATACTTTCCCGGTGATGTACTCCGGACGAAATTGACGAAGGAAGTGACGAAACAGAAACTGAGCTAGATCGAACTTGAAGTGGAATTGTACGTTGCAGAACGTCCGTTTGAGAATGTAAGATTTGACCACCATAAATGGAGCTTTCCGTAGACCGTGCAAGCGCAGATTGGGCATCTAAGGCAGAAGTGATCGACATGCGATTGACGAACGCATCGCGTAGTCTTGCCAACTCTTTGGATTCTTGCGTCAACGACACGGAATTGCGAACCTGTTCCGTATCTATATTTCCAGTGTACGGCAGGTCCACTTTGACCTTCTCGGCATTCCAGAGCCTAACCTCTTCATCTTCGCGACGTGCACGGTTTCTTGAGAGCCTGGAGGATACCCACGAAGATACGTGGTTCAGAGAATGACGTGGTGAAAAGCGGAGCACCTCTCGACTTGATTCCTTGCTTTGGATTACGTTGCCAAGAATCGTGGACATACGTGGCGTCTCGATAAAAGGCAGGGTGATTCTGAACGTGGATTCGCGAGCGGGTTTGGGGAGTGTGAACGCGCCATCTCTGCATTTTCTACCTTGCGATGAGGCAATGGGAAGCATGATGTCGCGATGCCTGAGGAAGGCGGTGACCGCGACGAACACCACAATAACATAGACCTCAAAAGCTTGAAGTAGGCGACCGACTGTTGATTCTGTGAAAGCAACTGCGGGACAGGTAAGTCACCGTGAACGAGAGAGGGTGCGGTTTACTCACAACAAAGAAGATTCCCTACCCCAATGGCGATGTTAACAAGGAGCCCGCAAATTGGCGCAAGACATTCCCTGAATGTATGCACTAACATATTCGCGGGCGAGTTGAGAGTGAGGGTGTTCGACAACAGCCTCAGGAGAAGCAAAAAAGACGCAAGTAACTCCAACGCAACATCTGTGCCATAGACATTGCCATAGTGATGGAATCGAGGGACCACACGCCAGACAATTTGCAGGGCTGTGATGTTTATGATAGCTACTAACAAGCCAACACCAAGCAGTTTTCCCGGTAATCCCAAACGCATCCAACTTCCGCTGTGAGGTTCACGGGTGCGATCAAGGGAGAGAAATTTGATTCTCTGGACAGTTTGGGTGGATACTGCAGATAGATCCTTTCTCGGGGCCTCGGCGACGCATGACCAATAGAACATAAATCGAAAACCGGTGGATAACGCGAACAAGACCTCCCTCGTCCTAATAACGGGTATGTTGGTTGTGAAGGTTATATTCGTAGCCATTCCGTCGGCAAGGGTGTGACCCAAGTCAAGGAGCGCAGCGACGAAGGCTAGCAAAGTGGAAAAAAATAGCCAGACTGCTGATCTACAGGTGGGGCGGCGAGAGTCAGCATAGTAAGAAGAGATGTGCCAGTGACACCACAATGCTCACACGGATACTCTTTTCATGACAAGAAACAATGCTGATACACCGAACACCAGGATCCCCACGGATATGAAAGGGATGTCCGAGAGCACTTCCGCAACCTATTGCTGTCAGTCCCAGTTGCGCGGCGCAGTGATGTACTAACCTCGCATTCGTTACTCCATGAGAGAGAGTAAGTGAAGTCATACCAACTAGTTTCGGGATTACAAATGATTAAAGGATTGGATGCCATCAGGGAGAGTGGCGGGATGGAATGGAAGTAGTATTCCCTCTGGCAGGGAATTTAATCGACAAGGAGAGTACTGAGAGAAGCAAGACCACTCGCAAGGTCGATACTAGCCCTACGAGGTATGGCAGCCGGCCGCGAAATCAGCAGCTAGGGTCTGATGGCCGGCAGCGAGTGAGCGACCTAAGCCTGAGGAGGTGGTTCAGGATAGGTACAACTTGAGGCACAACTTTCGGTGCCGTCGTCATGCAGACATGTTGGAACGACTTACACTCACCGTGGTGATCGTCGTCAATGCTAAGATATTCTTATATCTCAAACCGGATCTCCATTGCTCACGGCGGGCCAGACAACAAGTCCGTGTGGATACATGACAACCTCACAGACAAGATCGCATGGTCACCTGCCAATTTTTACACAGCAAATGAGCCTCCACCTCCCGTCATTTGTCGCACCAGATACATTCCCCTGCCCTCGTCCATCGATTTACTGCTTCTCATCCCAATCACACTCTTCGGTCGAGGACGAGGTGTTGCAAGTCCCAACTGCTTCGTCGGACTCCCAGCGAGCTGTCTCGTTGACTCAGTCCCCCTCCTGTGAGTTGTTGCAGAATACCCAAGTCTCCCCCACTCCGTCCAGTGAATTGGCGAGCAATGGTGGTGGTGCCTGTCACTTGAGGCGCAATAGAAGGCCCACCCTTTGCGCTGCGGCCCGTATACGACGGTGTGAGCGGTTTGAGGGGCGTTTCCACTTGAGAGTTCCTCATATGTAATGGAAGTAGGAGCTTCATCAAGCTGGTGTGAATTTCCATTGCGGTGGACGTAAAATGTTCGGTACTCACGAGACATTCTCTGCACCATACTCCGCCTTCTATATCTCGCCTCGCAGCAGAGTCTAGCCTCTTACCACATCCTGGCTGTGATTTGTCCCGCCTGCCCTTCCCTGTGCCTTTGCCTCCACAGAGCAAACAGGTGGCATGCCACCGTGACCCTTGAGGGCCAGGGACGACACCCATCTCCATCGGAGAGACTGCTTTCTGGCATCCAGGGCAAGTAGCCGAACTACCGAACCGGGATGATGACGAAAGCGACGGCGTCGATGGAGGTGGCCTTTCGTATCGAGAAGATGAATATTGACTACTACCGAGACGAGGTGAACCTTTGAGTTGTTGGCTATGGCTCATCCCTGCACCGAGCTTTGGTGTAGTTAGCATAGTTTTGGTAAGGGGTACAAGAGGCGAACTGAAAGTTGAGTCCATGGATGCGGGCTTGATTGTCGTCTTCTCCGGTGGCGCACACTAATTAATTCATTTTGGATTTGAGAGTTGGTGGATTCGAATCTAATATTGTTCAACTGACCTCTATGTGACAAGCACCTCCTTCTCCCCGCACAAAGACTGCTTGTCCATTGGCCGTTTCTTTGAAAGGTCCGTCACACAAGGCGCATCGGAAGCATTCTGTGTGATAGGTCTTCGGGGGTCCATTAGCGTTCAGTTCGGGAACCGTGACGAAGCGACCACTTCCCCCAGTGGCAAATAATGACCCGCCACATTTGGCGCAGAGAGAACCAGAAGAGAGAGTGGCAGTTGGTATCGATGACTTGTTGAGAGAATCCCGAGGCTTTGGGGTTACCATGCCCGAGGCGGGACGGTCAAGGGCTACAGCCTTAGCTGGAGTATGCTCTCTAAGATTGCTGCTAAAATCGTCACGTGGATGGACATGAGGGCTGCAAGTTGGAGGAGAGGAAGGTCCTGATGATTGCGTTAGAGTATCTGAGATGTCTGGGATCAGATCAGGAGTAGAAGGCGTCCGGGATATCCGTGATGACCACAAGCTCGAGGTGCTCACAGCGAGTCGTAGTCCAGGAGAACCACTAAGCCTGGACATACGGGGGATCCGCGATGGGGTGGACACCGATGAATTCATGGAGTTCGAAAGCAAACCAGGGGAGGATGTTGCATCTGTGGTAACAGGTGATGAAGTAACTTGATTCATGATCCGATTTTTCATCTCTTCTATCGCGTCAAAAGATGGCCTTGTTGACGGAGGGGCACAGTCTCTGCTCGGTCTGTCTGTAGGGGTTGCCTGAAAGGGGGTAGTTGTCTTCATTTCGCCAATGGAATCTGGATCGGTCAAAATATCAACGGGATCGATCCCATGATGGGAAGGGATGGAAGCGGCCGACTTCTTCTTCTCCAAGATGCGTTGTACAAGTGGGCTGCTCTCCCGGTCATCCTTATTCGATTGCGAGGTGGAGAAGGAAGGTGATGAAAAGGAATCACGCGACGGACGATTAAGGACCGCATTGAGTCGCTGCGTGAGTTCTTCAAGAACAGGGCTACCCTCCCTGCTCTTCATAATGCCAAGTCTCTGTTCAAGTTCATTGATGGTGGGACTACCCTCCCGGCTCTTGGAATCCTTGAAAAGAGGGACTGGTGTTCGATTGTCAGCTTTCTCCGAGCTGAGTGATGATGAGACTTCCTTGGCGTGCTGTTTCGCTTCAAACAGCTGTCAAAGCAATCAACGCAGGAGGGTTTCCCTAGCAAGTCAACCATAGGGGTATCACCAATGTTTTTCTGACACTCTTCACAACTAAAGCATTTCTTGTGCCAAACGCGACCCGAGGTTTCAACGAAGCCACCTTCACTCTTCAAAGCGAGGACAGGTCGACGGCAGACCGGACAATCACCCTTTGATCCGCCATTGATGATAAAACATGGCCGACACAAAAACCGATCAGATAGCTCAGGTGCAGAGGGATCTGGAATATTGTCGCGTCTGGTTGAAACTCGGTCAGGCAAATCGCGCAGGAGTATGTCGCAAGAGATTGCTTGGGCTGCAGGACCGAACCGTACACTTTGGAAAGTTCCGGTGCGTTCGGTGCTTGCAGAATACCAGCTTCGGCTGTAAGGGTAGGTCGGCGAAGAAGGTGGACTGCGTTCATCCATGTCGAAGGGTCGCTTTGGTGGAGACGGAGAGTGAGCAGCGGAGTTCCCATGTGAATTGATGTGACTGGGGATGAAAGGGGATAGGCGAGATGAACTTGAGCGAAGAAAGCGACCATTAGCGGAGTGTGGCATGTACTGATCTGGTTCAGCCCTTGGTACAGTCTGTGCGGGCTGCAGCATAGAAGAGGTGCCAGTCGATCTGAACGGGTGAGCGTGTTGGGGACTTGTCTTTCGAAATGTAAGTCTGCGACCACTTGTCAACTGTCTGGCATTTGGGGGACGTCCATTGTAAGACAGGTGCTACAGTACATCAGCTACGATATCGGAACACCAATCCGTGGACAGACAAACCAACTGCGGTGCCACCACATTTGCAACGCGTTCCAGTGACAATGTCACCACATCTGCGGCAGAATCCCATTGAATCCCCGGAATGCTCCAGACGGTGCGAGTCTAGAATAAAGACAATATCTGGGACGAAAGGTAATGGTACACAAGTGGGGGTGTGTTGGAGAAACGGTTGGGTGAAGCGTTCAACTTTCACTGACAACACGAGGCCGAACAGTTGCAAAGTCGAGGCGCGATCACGTGTCATTTACTTAAACGCGAAAGTAGATTGAGCATATACATAAACAAGAAACTCATATACACGACCAGTACATGCACTCTTCGACTCTCATAGCTTGGCAGGTAGGGCAGGTTGCCAATCCACGCGCTCGACCTCAATTGACAGTCCTCAATGTAAATCTTGCTCAACACGCTAGCTCTTTGCACTCACCATTTCGGGGGAAAGTTGGTCGATTGACCGGACACCAAGACTATGCATCCCGAATCTGATTTCACGTTGCAGAATTCGCACCAAGTGAACGACGCCAGTTTCGCCGTAAGCCTGGGAAACTGTCAATCGAACGTATTCGACACAAGAGCCATACTCACACTCTGCGCGTAGAGGAAGGCTCGGCCAAGTCCAACAGCCTTTGCACCGAGGCAAAGAGCTTTGAGTACATCTAAGAAAAACCATGAATGTAATGTGATGAACCCAATGATTTGTTCACCGACCAGTACCGCGACGGATGCCGCCATCAATATAGACTGAAATCGTTTCTTCAGGCAGATCGAAAGAAGATATGGCGTACTACATGCCTTCAGTCTTCTGAAACACCTCAGGATGCTCTTTGTGGAGTTTGTAGAGTACTTCCATAGGTGGAAGCGAGCTACACTTTACGATATGTATTTGGGATACTCGTTAACCAGATCTGTGGCTCACTAGTCAAGTTGACGACCTGAAGTAGTAAAATGAATCACGTTCGCAGTCTGCAAGGTTGAAGCTCACCACCGTGATTCGACAACACGATGCCATCGCAACCAGCTTCTGCAGCAAGAACGGCATCCTTCCTGCAATCAGATCTTAGCGACGATGAAACCGAAACAATCTCACAGCGACACATTGAACCCCTACATTGTCTGTCAGCGCGTGCGGAAAACACGCAAAAGGCCGTACCTTTAATGATTATGGGAAGCCTCGTGACACTTCGCATCCACGGTATGGTCTGAAGACTGAATGTGATGTGGGTTGAATGCAATCACATTAAAAACCCACCCTCTCCCAAGTCATATCATTATCGTTATTGATAATGAGTCCGCCAGCAGTGCCTAATATATCGACTTCCTCTTGATCGTCCTTGGAATCTGATTTACGTGTGGTTCCTTGATTTTCGAAATCTTCCAGGTAATGAGGAGCGCGGGTGTCCATCTCTCGATTTGACGGGACGAGTGTATCGACAGTAAGGAAGATCGCATTGTAGCCCAGCGCCTCTACTTCTTGAATGCGTTTGGCGGCGGTGGTATCATTCTTGTGCTTGTACAGCTGGAAGAAGAGCGGTTGATCGGACGAGCATCGAGCAGCGGCAATCTGGCCATACGACAGTGAAGCATTGGTGGAAACCATCTGAATGATGCCAGCCTTGTATGCGCCACGCGTAAGATTGACTTCGCCGAGAGGATGACCAAGTCGAGCTAATGCAGAACCACTGATATACACGGGTATGGATGTCTTGTAGCCAAGAATTGTTGACGAGGTATCGCAACCAGATACGCTCCTCATGACTCTAGGGTGGAAGAAAAACCGACTAAATGCACGAGCGTTTTCAATGTGCGCTTTCGTATCGCTTGAGTAACGCGGATAACCACGCCAAGAGGGACATACTTATGGAGTCATCTGCAGCAGACGCATAGTAAGCCAGAGCTTTGTAAGGAAGAAGCTTCTTGGCTGTTTCCTGCCGGGAATGGCAGTGTCAAGAAGGCCCGAAATGTGGTGGGAACGTATATATACCTCCATGTCCTGGACGTTGATTATCCGGCTGAGGGGGGGTCTATTCTTGAGAGCCTCCTCCACTCGCAGCTCATCCCTTGTCTTGGTTTGAGTTTTCTTTGCCTGCCTCAATTCAAGGATTGACGCTTGGTCGAGATCGCCCAGATGCTTTTCGGGGGCGATATGCTTATCGAGTGCGTCGAAAGGATGGATCGGTACATAAGCTGCGGTAGCATCCTGTCCTGCGAGTCCCATGATCACTTGGGGACCTCCGGGGTGGTCCTATGAGGATTAAATGAATAAGAAAGAAAGGACACGAAAGGTGGAGACATACGAATAGAAAGTCGGTGACATCATACACCTTGTTTCTTATGATGACCCAGCAGGAGCTGTGCGAAGGGTGGGTGAGAGACGGGAGCGGAGGGAGAGGATACCCACGTCACGGTGTTGTGTTGAGCGATCTGAGTGAGGTTGTAGGTAGGCATGGGTCGCTCGGGAACGTACCCATGTGCGACCCTTTTTTATAACGTGGACCGAAGTTATTATTATACAGAAGTTAGATAAATAGTGCACGCCGATCATGTGACGTCGCGTTGTTTGGTTCGCTTTATTGTGTATGTTGCACTCAAACCACGACCTGCACCACAACCCCCTCCCCCAAGATGAGCCCAGCACTAGCAAGAGAAGCCCTCGAGGCTATGAAACGTGCAGAAATACAGAAATTGTGCAAAGTATAGTCGTAATCCCCCCCGTAAATCATCACGGATCTCATTCAATACGTACTGCATAGGACTACGGCGTAAAGGCAAATCTCAAGACTGAGGCACTCATTGATCTTTTACTGGATGCTTCAAAGTAAGCGAGCTACCTCCTTGCTCTGTGATCTCCCCTGATTCCAGCCAAGACCACTACCACCCCGGCGTAACCCTCCACAAGCACAACAGCGACCACCTTCAACCAGAATACCAAGCCTCGCCGGTGCCAGACCGAGGCAACAATCCTCCGGTTCAGTCATCATTCACGGTTCCGAGGATGAGGGAGAACCCACCTTTCAATGCCACCATAAAGCTACACCTCACGAACAATCGATCCCCCAGCGCACAAGGAAAGCGAAACAAACTCAGTACAGGCTCGGTGTGGGACGTCCAGTAATAGCAGGTGGATCTGGCGCTCGTGCCGTCACCAAGTCCGTGACTGTCTCCCGGTCACCAAAGAGAACACGGAGTAGCAGGCCAATCAAGCCATCGGAAGCGACAATAACAGAAGGTTAGTGGCAGAGCCATTGTGACATTTTCCAATGCTGAGACCTTTCCAGAACCAGAACTTGATGGTTCTTTAGATGCTCCTCCGTGTAAGCAATTTAGACCTTCCGAGCTCATTTCCGTTCTTCATCGTGCAATAGATAGCAATAAAAACACGGAGCATGCAAATAACCACTCGCAGTTCAACACGCATTTAATGACGGGACCTCGAGCACACCCTTGGAGACGGTAATCGCCGAAGCAGTGAGTCATACCATAGAGAACTTGTATTCGTACTCATATTTCGAAAAGCTTGCTCCTGTACAGCAGGAGTTAGACTCCCACAAAGCACAACTCACTGATTTAAAAGAGAAAGTTTCTTCTCTGATCGAGTCATTTGAGATCAAGATTCGGAATCTCACATCAGAGATACAAGATCTCTGTGCTCGAGCAAAAAGCTCACCTTCCCTTGATACCTCAGTGGCAGCAGTTCAGGAACATTTAGTTCGAATACCGGAGCCACCTTCAACGCCGAAGCGCGTTCGAACGCCCTATCGTCCTTCTTTTGCGTATGTTGACATGCTACATCTTTTGTTCTCCAACCTAAGTATGTTATAGTCTCCCAGCCACTGAGAATTCTGGACCTTCCGAACTTTCAAGTGATCCTTCTAATCTCGATATGCTCATCCCACCTGACTTGCCAACTATTGGCGATGTGGAACAACCTATGCAAACGGGCCTACTATTACCCGGATTTCCACACTCAACGTTGGGTAAACGTCCTCGAGATTCTATGACGAGCAGCACTTCTGGAGTCTTCGAGCTGGTACAAGAAGGCATGGAGATGGAGCGAGAGAGTCATGTTGGCCGACCAGCCCACAAGCGGGCGAAGCTTTATGAACCAGAAGCCAGCAGTGGAGAGGTCCCATCATCATCGGAACCCCTGCAAGTTGAGCCTTCTGACTCCTCTGAATCCTCCAGGCGGCATGGTGGCCCTAGTTTTTCCGTCTTCTCTGGACGGGAAGAAGACCCGCCGCCTCCGATTGAGCGCCTCCCAAACTTTTATGGCCCCACATCTCCTCCTCTTATGAGTGCACCTGCAACCAGTTCCGCAAACAACGTTGAGAATCAGAATCCCTTCAGTTTTAGTTTCGTGCCGATTGCCTCGACACCTGCCCAGGTTGGATATCCTCTCACGATGGGAACCTTTCCCCATCCTGAACCACCCACATCCCCCTCACCAGCTGCAAACCCCGATCGCCCAGGTAGTCGCCACTCCGACCGGTTCGGGGCATATGGCGTTCCAAGTTCGAGTTCGAGGGCAAGTGTGCGTGGGGGTTCCTTGGCACGTGGGGAAGCTAGCGGGCCGAGTGGACTCCAGAGAGCCCCTTCGAGTAATGATGTTGCGTCGGGCATTGGTTTGACAGCCATTAAAACGTCAGCTACCGAACAAGGTACCCCTGTCCCTCCCGCGAAACGTACGATATATGGGACGGAGCTAGATAGTGACACGAGATTTGGGGATTTCGGTGTCAAAGGTGTAGCATCAGGGTTTTGGGCTGGTGGTAGGTTTTGAGTTTTGAGATCCCAACGACATGGAAGATATAATCTGATCCTTGAATTTGTTTGATGTCATTCCAAGTAATAGTTAGTAATCTGGATCAGCGATACCGCATATTAGTTTCTTTGTCCTTCAGACCTGTAATCGTCTCACAATCGACTTTCATACTGTACGATTATGATTTTGACATGTACGATATTTGTTGTGAGCTCTACACATCCTTAGCAATACGATCCATAACAATACGATGATCTGGGAAAGCTGTAAAAATGAGACAATAAATTTTTCGGCTTGATGGGACTGCATGGTAATGTGCTTTGTAGTGCTTGGTCAGATACAGGGAACAAATGATTGGATTTCCTCGAACAAGAGTTCTGGAGGTATCAATCAGATATGACGCTATGGAGTGCACAATGCATCGGGTACCTTTAAGCTCCGCTTTGGTGAGATCGTCCTTGTACTCTGCAAAGGACATAAGTATAAAACTTGGGGTTTGACATCGCGCTGGTCCCACTCACGATCAAAATCAAAATAGTCAGAGTCCAACGATGCGACACTTGGTGTGTCATCAGGATCGTGCTATGAAAGGCATATGTCAGAACTGGACTCGCCGATTGGCGCAACCAAACATACATATGCTGAGACGTATGGGTGTTCCAGGGCTTCATCAACGGTCATGCGCTTTTTCGGGTCGAAAGTCTACATTGGTGGTCAGTCGTCAACGTTCCAGCCAAGAAAGCAATGTTTTGACCAAAGTTTTCTGCAAGAAATCGATAGCATCTACGGAAGCCTTGGGAAACATTTGTGTGAAGGATTTTCGCCTGCGGATGGGGAGCGCTCGGATGTAATCTCTTGACCGCCTTGAAGTGATGGAATAAAACTCGTCCAGCGTTGGTGTACCTGTCCAGCCACGTAGCCGATGTTACGCAGCACAATGCCAACTGTCACAATAGCTGACTGACCCATTACATCCAAGATAAGGTCAAGCTGATGTCCATAATCGCGGCCTGGAAAGAGCGGTTTTCGGTTAAGCAACTCTGCTAAGATACAACCGACCGCCCATAGATCAACAGCCTAACAATACTGAGAATCCTGGTCTGATAGTGCGATATCACCTGGCGTACCTTGGTGTACATCTTGAACGAAAGCATAATTTCGGGTGCTCGATACCACCGTGTTGCAACGTACTCAGTCATCAATCCTGCCTCCTTCGCTCCGGGCGCGGTCGAGTTGATGCACCGGGCTAGACCGAAGTCGCAGACTTTTAAGTCACAGTTCGCATTTAACAGCAAGTTTGCAGGTTTGAGATCTCGGTGGACAATGCCTGCACCATGGATGGACTTGAGGGCGCGGAGGAGCTGGTAGATGAAGTACTAGGAGAAGCGAGGTTGGCGAAGGTAGTGACTGAAAGAAGAGAATAGGCACTTGACAATGATCGTCAGAAAGTGATTGGGTGCGAATGACACAATGCAGATCGGTTTGCATTAGTTCTTGAATAACTAACTAAAGTTCAGTGAATATTAAACATCGAGCGTAAACGGTCTTACAATAGACTTCCTTGAAGTCATCCAGGCATGCAGGCTTGACGATATCCAATATTGATATGATCTGGGTTGGTCTTTGATCGTTGGTAAAGTCAGTGTATGTGGGTGACGAGGTGCACTTGCGTTTTCGTTCACGCATATCTCAGAAAAGAACTTGAGCAACTTGAGTTCTCGTAGTGTTCGCAGACAGAACAAGGTATGCTCAAATGGGAGGATCTTCTTGATTGCCACTGATCTTCCCGAGGGCTTATGAAGAGCTGCTACCACTGTTCCGTAGGCACCTTCGCCGAGTGCATACAAGATCTCATAATCGGGACCTGTATTGAACAACCCGGTCCTAAGTAGTCCATTAGCAAACTGGCCGTGGTACTCACCAGTCTCGAACTTGGGTGTTGGTTTCTGGCTCTTCGACCTTTCGGCTGGTGGCATAATGGTCATTGCAATGGATGATGTGGACGGACAGATAAAAGGGTTCAAGGTTATAAACTAGTTGATGGAATCTTGACAGTGGCGATGCGCAGCCATGGGCGGTGCTAGATGTGGTTGACGATCAAAGGGGAGTGTTGCATCGCCCCGAGGATCAAAGATAGGAACCAGAACTAAGATTACAGTCGTGGCAATGCAAGTCGGCGATAAACTACAAGCTCGAAGTGATCAAGAATGAACGTACTCTTACGCATTTTCTGCAGCTTCTTTCGCTTTCTTCTCCTTCTTCAAGCGCTTCCTCTCTTTCCGTGCTTCTTCGTCCTCGCCACGCTCCGATTCCTTCTTTTCTTTCTTCTGTTTCTTTTCGGTGCGGTCCACACTATCACCTCCTGCGCCCTCCACGTTCACGGAAACGCTGCCATTCCCGTCTGCAACTTCGGATTTACGCTTGCGTTTCTTCTCTTTCTCTTTTTTCGGGGAACCGGATGGTTCGCCCGCCGTTTCTGGAGCTGGTGGCTCGGAAACAGTGGCTGCTGCAACGGCTCCAGCAGTGATAGAGGGTTGCTGAACAGTTTTTTAACATTTGTCCCATGTAGCTCAGAGGGGAGACGGTGGTGAACTCACGTCTCGGTTGTAGTCGACGTAGTCACGACTCCATTCAGCAGGAGTAACGCCATCAATCTTCTCTCCATGTCTTCCAAGTTTTCTTTCCTTGACCATCTTCTTCTTTTGTAGTGCCACTGGACCAAGGCCCCAACGGCGGGGGTACGTATCACGCTCCATGATGCACCGCTTAACTTTCGCGACGACACCATGATCACAGGTTGCGAGTTCGACCGTGGACATCTGGGCGGATCGCTAGAGCAATGGCTTCCCCTGTTCAAACGTCAATAGATGCTGACTATCAAGTGGGTGGACACTACCTTTCGTTGTCATGAGGACGACATCTTCATTGACAGAAATATCTGCCTCATACCGAAGGAGACCAGGTATCATGAGTTTCGCCCCGTAGCACACTGCATTCACTGCACTATCTTTTACCACGATACGCTTGTAACCCACCAATAAACTCTCGAGAGGTCGGACGACCCGCCGAAGGTACGACTCTGAGAAGCGTCAGTGTTAAGACACAGAAGAATAATTAAGCCTACCATCGCGGGTATTATCGTACATCCACTGCGCATCCAATACATCGTGCATAGTCACGATATCATCATTTTCTGACATGGCACCACTTCGGACTCGCCTTAGCTCTTGCATGTGACCGCCGACGCCAAGTACGAGACCAAGGTGGACGCATAATGTTCGAATGTAGGTGCCGGCCTCACACGACACCCAGAACACGGCGAGATTACGCTTCTCGTCAAATTCCAAAAGCTTGGATTCATATATAGTACGTATGCGTAATTGACGCTTCACGGCGGAAATGAGGGGAGGTCGTTGGAAAAGCGCACCACTCAAGGTTTGAAGGGCGCGTGGGAGGGCAGTGGGATTGGGGAGGCTAGAGTGTAACCGCAGAACACAAACATACTCTTTTCCTAAACAGCAGTCAGTCGTGTAGCTGACAGTCAAGGACACGCGCGGACCTGCCCCCTGTTGGGATTTAACCAAACGCGTCGCTCGGTCAATACAGACAATCAGACAACCGGTCACCTTGGGATCTAGAGTTCCCACTGTGACCAGTTTTTTCTACTCGCAATATGCGCCTGAGCCATGCGACGACCTCATGCGAAGACGGATTTGATGGCTTGTCAAGGTTGATGACGCCAGACCTGAGGGGGGGTGAGATGTAGACAAAGACCAGAGCGGATAATATACTTGATATAGCTAGAGATATCGCGTTTGAGAGGACTGCTCCCTGATGGGATGGGAGTGAAATGGCTCGAACGGATGAGCAACTTGTCGTAGTTTTTCAAGAGCAAGGGCCACTGTGAAGTGTCCAGTTGAGGTTGGGAGGATTCCGACTTGATGGCGTAGTCCCCTTCCCTTTGCGCAGAGGCGACCTGTTCGCGGGTTAGCGATGAGGCCATCGTGGATATGTGTCTTTGAAGAAAGTTGGAGATTGCTGAATCAGATACACTGTGAGAGTATCCCTCCTTTTCTGGAGAGATTAACCGTGGGAACTCAACTGTACAGTTTTGAAGCCACACCATCATCGTCGTCATCTTTGGAGGTTGAGTTAACAATCCTTGAAGCTCCTCTCCTCGCCCCTCGTCAAGATGGTCAGTCTAGGCAATGCTTTGCTGAGTTGCCTTCTCAGTAGGCTTACGCCTTGATAATTTTAGCCTCCCGCCGCAAAAACCACGTCCACGAAATACAAATTCATCATTGATTACTCCCGTCCAGCCGCTGATGGTGTCTTTGACGGCGCCGACTTTGAAAAGTTCCTTCACGACCGCATCAAAGTTGAGGGCAAGACTGGGCAGCTCGGCGACAATGTCAAGATCACGCGTGATGGTGGAGTATCTCATGACACACCGTGAATATGCATTGATCTCCTCCGCAGCAAGCAACAAAATCACTGTCACGTCCAGTATTCCTTTCTCGAAACGATACCTCAAGTACTTGACAAAAAAGTTCTTGAAGAAAAACACTTTACGCGATTGGATTCGAGTTGTCGCTTCTTCGAAAGACGTGTATCAACTCCGATTCTACAACATTGCGTATGTATCAACTTCCTCATGCCTTGTCTATTCTCTACTCACGGTCATGATTCCGCAGCCGGGATGGTGATGACGAAGACGAGGAGTGATCCCATACTCGGTTATGACCATGTATTTCTACCATGTCCCGCATTCCCCACTCGCAATGTGACATAGGTTCAATACATCTCAACGCATTATTGTCCATCGATCGGAATGAACGTATAAGTCATCTAATTACCATCTTAGCGCTTGTGCCAGTGGACTCCTCGATCTCAGTTTCCAGCTTTGTCCTACCCAACGCGGCCATTGCGAGTTCATGCCACCGGATTTGTGACTCCGTCAAAGGTCTTCCTCGGATTTGCTGAGCCAATATACTGTTCAGCTGAGTCCGCAGAATCTTCATGGCAACGTTGGCTCTGGGCGGGAGGCGGTACTTGATCTTTCGATCCACAACCGCCGTGTTCGATATGGGCTATGCGACATCCCATCAGAAAACCTGTGACGCGGCGTATGACTGTAAATAAAGACGGACCTTGAATTCGCACTCGCCGCACAACAATAGTACGGCTAGATCGTCAATGGGTGCAGTCTCCCAGGCATATAACTTCTTTGATTGCCTGAGCTTTTGGTGAGCATGTTCACCCATGTAACTCCACGCCACGACATACATAAGAGTGAAATAAACCAGGTAATTGGCATTTGTTTCTTTTGGTTTTCTCCGAAAGTTGACAGATGAAGGATGGAAAAATACAGTTTGATTGTTCGAAAGTGTGCGCATTTGGAGCCCATTCGGGACGTCAACATAAATGAGCTTTGGGTACAGCCCGGACAGTAGAGCAGCATTGACGATGGCGAGATTGTTGCTGTTGCTGTCTAACTCGGGGGGAATCGTGACAAACCGATATCTGTTGCGTCCAAACCGAGCACTGGCCCAAAGGTGATCCACTTTGAAGAGAAAGGTACTCTCGTGACGTACCGACTCAGCTCTTTCACAAATTCCGCATCTACGCAAACGAAGGAAGAGTCAACCAGATACCTGGATCCGAAGTGTCAGAAACATGAAGTCCATCAGACACAGGTGACCAACCCAAGAAATTGCCGACGCAGTTCTTCAATCTGCAGGAGATTTTCGTGGCTGAGGAAATTCTTCCGACAGAACTTGTGGGCAAAATCTTGGTTAGCACACCTCCGCCAAGCTGCAAATGCAGCATGAATTGTCAAGAAGTCCGAATAGTCTGTAACCCTACATGAGACTCAATTCGAGGATCAGCAAACGCACACCCACTAGTACGGAATGAATTCTTTGCACCATCGGCCTCTTCCTCCATCCCGAGAGGCGTTACAAATGGCGATTTTGAGCTTAATGCTGCTGCGATAGTCAATGCGGGATCGAGACAACGAAATATCACAGCTATTAAAAGGAATTTTCCGAGGTGAACATCCGTAGGCAGTTTGCTAAGTAGTCGACCCATAGGGGTAATGTCTTCTGTGGGTGTCAACGCTCGCACCTGGACATACTTAGCTCTCCGGACAGTGTTTGTAAGAAGTTTCATACCTCAACTAGGGCTGCGACAGCTCTCTGAACATTTATTGACGCAGGAGGGTCCAAAGCATGGCAAAGAACATCTTCAATCGACGATCCAACTTTTACTCTCATAGTCTTAATGCGCAACGCGAGGTCCGATAGACTGAGTCTCGTCATTTCTGGAAGAGGCTGTTCGGCAAGCTAACACACTATTGTCAAACCATGTCCTGCCGAGGTACTGAGTGATGCTCACCAGAGTATCGTGACGCCGTTTGGTGAACAGATGAAAACATATTCCATTTTGGACCCGACCCGCTCTCCCTCTTCGCTGGGTAGCGTTACTCTTGGCGACAAATGTTTCCACTAAGCGGCTCAGTTGACGCTTTTCGTCGAACCTGAGCGATTGTCAGTCCCACGACAATGCAGAATAAGATACAGATACATTATCTCTCGTTGCTTTCCACTGTCAATAACGCATGTGATATCAGGAATAGTGATGCCTGTCTCTGCAATGTTTGTCGCTAAGAGAAGGATGGTTAATTGATACCATCAACACAACAATGCGCCAGACACACCAACGACTATTTTCCTCGTTCCGGCCGGAGGCACGTCAAATACAGCATTTTGATTCTCGCTTGAAAGAGTAGAATGCAATGGATAGACACGGAATAGCGAGTCTTGTCCAAAAGAGGGGTGATCAGATAGAAGGTCGATCATCCGACGGATTTCCGCGAGGCCAGGCATAAAAATCAGAATAGCGGAGAACGAGAGGAATGACTTGTTTTTGAAGCACGAATGCTCCAGCAGCCGAACGATCAGATCATAAGGGATTGCACGCTCGTCAAGGAGTTCAACAGTTCGTTCCGTCAGGGGAGAATAGGGTTTTTCCACTGAAACTGATATGTTCACACTTGATTCGCCTTCAACTAATGTCGCGTCTTCGTCTTCATCGATCGCTATGGGCTCGTCCCAATCTGTTCGGCCCTTGCGCTGGTAAAATTTGCTATGTCCTGGAGAAAGGCGATTGAAGTCCCTATCCTGTTGTTGGTAGTTGTAAAACTCACGTCGTTTAGCATAAGGCGAATCTTCGGTTATCGACCAACCAGTACATTCAATGGCATCTTCGAGGTATAGGACGTCCACAGGGAAAGTCCGGCCTGGAACATGGATTATTGGACAGCCTCCGAAATAACTTGATATCTTGTCTGAATCCGCCGTTGCAGACATCAGGATTACCCTATTGAGATCCTGAGCAATGAAGCAGTGCAAAAAGCGCAACCCTTGTACCTTAAATCGGGACGTTGCAGTAACAGGGACCTGAGTACAACAAGGAGAAAATCCGACTCGATGGTGCGTTCGTGAACTTCATCGATAATTATGTGCTGGATTGGACCATTAACTGATCCGCCACATCGAAATGACAGATCACACTCACCGTTATGTCGTCAAACGCGGTGCCTTGACCGCCACGCCCAGAGCCGCGTTCTAACATTCTGAGCGCGATCCCGGTGGTAATGTAGGTCAATCGTGTATTTTTCGTAGTGTTGCTTTCCAAGCGAATGGCATATCCAACAAGAGAGTTCAGAGTACCAACTGTCCCTGGGGGGTCTCCCAGTTCGCGTGAAACTCGTTGAGCAAGGGAAACAGCCGAAATTCGACGGGGCTCCGTGCAGTATATCCTGCAAGGTTGTCCCCGCGAGAGCTGGTCTTCGAGGATGAAGGCAGGTACTTGAGTAGACTTGCCACTAAGATGTACGTCAGAAGCGACTTTAAGCTGCGTGATTCGTGCTTACCATCCTGTCTCACCACGGAGAACAACTACCTGAGCATTTTCCAACGTCGAAACGATATTTTCACGATACTTTGCTATGGGCAAGGAATTCCGATGGATCTAGCATAATTTTTATGTGATAACCTTTCACAAGACAAGTGAGAGTACTGACCAACATCTCCTGATAAGCTGGCCTTGACTGGCGCGATCTGAGATCTGATATGAGTCGATCATAATTCGTTGCCAGGTTTCGCGGAAGAGTTGACATCTGGGAGGCATCTTTGGTCACAAGGACTGGTCCAGGTGCTGCCTCCCTCGTCTAAACCAAGTTAAATTACGAGTGCTAGAACCAAAAAGCCACTCACATCCCGATTTTCATCACTCTTTTGGCCAACGATACTCCATAACTTACCCCATGCCTCTCGGTTTATACGACCCTCCCGGAGCTTCCTATCTGCTTCTAGTTCGTCCCACAAGTCCCTGAAAACCGGAGGGAACAGTCTAAAGAAAGTGTTACCGACAGGGCTTCTCATTGACCCCGCAGCAAAGCCTTCCGTAGGAGGGAACGAAAGCGCGTGGAGCGCGACAGTAGCGATGTAATGTTCTGCCTGCGACTCTTCATGACAAGCAATGCCTTCCATCTTCCACTCGTTTACCTTGCGGTCCCCCCACAACATCCGAATTCCAGAGCGCTTTGCACGGCTATGCCCAGATAGACAGCGGAATGTAACCGTAGCATATCGGTCAACCTTGGATACGTAGTCCAAAAGTACGACCTGTGGCAGCTTCCCTCCACCCTGCTTCTGGAATGACATGTCTTTGACGGAAATCATGGTTCCTCGAGGACCTTCGACTTCATATATGGTATCCAGAATGTCAAGTAGCCCTCCAGAAGATGTGTCATCCTCATGGTCAAACAGATCAGACTGAGGCTCTGGGATCGGGGGTGTAGCGATGGTCATTTGAGCATTGGTGCCTTTGGGATTTTTCGGCAGGGGGGGTTCCGGAGATCCGCGAAGCGTTGCCTGAAGACGTTGAGCATTCGCCTTTTCCAATTCAGAACGATACAGTCGTTCGGCGTCCCTCTCATCGAAGAAGTAGTGTAACTTCACGGCCCGCAACTTCTCCTCTAAAAGAATTGCAATATCTGATCTGCGCCGTTGAGATGTAGTAGATGTGTTGCCTGATTTGATGCTGGCAAGCTGCAACTTTATTCGAGCATATTCCAAGTTAGGATCATCAAGTTCTGGAGAGGTGCGCTCTGATGAGGGGCACAAGTTGACGCCAGTCAACGCCCCTTCGAGTGGCAGTGCTTGGTTTCCGTTGTAAGGATCATTCAATGAGAGGAGGGGAGATGCATTCGTCCCAATTTTCGCAGAGTCCGAAGACTCTGGTTCAAGTAACTTTGCTGCAGATCCCTGGGAAAGAACAGGTATTCCGGGATCTGGTATGTTGGTTGACTTGGGGGTATCACCGGAATCATCCTCTGGGTGATGAATAGATTCAAGCTCTGCGAGGTCCTGTCTTTGAGAAACATACTTGATGCAAGTTCGTTGTCCGGGCAATGGACAACAAGCTAATGATATATGAGCGAGACAATGCGATTGCCGTGATATCTGGACTGACCCAATCTAAGGCCTCGTCGAGTTCAATGCCGGGTATGGTACGCAGACACTGCTCCACCCAATCTTCGGAAAAACCAAGTCTGCGCAAGATACCATACGTCACTGCGAGACGAGTCACGGCTTTCTCCTTAGTGTGGTCAATGTAAGTTCGCGCTAAAAATCATGCGGTGATCAAGTCAATTAAAAAGAACGGAAAAGAAGATGGACGACCTTTGGATTGTTCTTCTTCAAGATGAAGGCGTATGATCTCTTCAACCAACACGGAATCCACTTCTACAGTGTTGAACCCTCTGGAGATGCGCCCATCCACCTCAATCGCCTGGAATATGCGGGATTAGAGAGTTACCGTCAAGTGGACAAAAACGGGATGGCTGGGAGAACACGCCTTGATGGCCCTCGATAACTCCTTCTCTGTTTTCTCCTGGTATTTATCGACCAGGGTCTGCAAAAACGGTTGTTCATCCTGTTCGGCATCAAAGTTCGCCGAGTCTCGTAGAGCGCCTCGAACAGCAGCCTGATCTGCCGAAGTCTCGGCGGCTTCGGTCACCAAACCATCAGATTCAGAAGGGGGGACTTCATCAGCCGGTGGTGAACTCTCTTCCACCTGGACGGCTTTCTTGGGTATGGATGTGGTTGTGAAGCCACGGGCCACGGGCTTCAACTGCGTCTTCTTTTTCTTGGGCATTGGGAAAAAAGATGGTGATTGACAAGAGATTGCAACAGGTTCATACTACTACATATGATCATCACATCATGGATATCGCGCGTCACGGTGACTCATAACAAAGTCCGCGAAAATAGAAAGCGTATTAAAGACATGTACAGTACAAGGTTACAAAATGCATGAACTACTACTACTACTCTACAGTGAGTACTTGAGCCTGCAGACGAATGAGAAATTGAACAACAAATCGAGGCAAATGGCACACATCATTCAGCTTGAACATCCATCCCGGACCCAACGTCGTTGGCACCTTCCGCTTTCCTCTTGCCAGCGGCTTTCCCTGCCGTTTTGCGAGGTCGTGGAACTCCGGAGGAGCCTCCACCTTTGCGCTTCTTGCCCCGGCTTGATGCTCTCACAATACTATCTTCTTCCCCCTTATCTACGGGTACATTTGCCTGGTTGGCAAGGTGGCCAAAGAAATCGTCACCCTCGTCATTCCACAGGTCTCGAACTGCATCGTTGCTGCCACTTGCAGGCGCAGTACCGGCACCCCGCTTTCCAGATTTCTTGGAAGGGAGTCCCGACCCATTCGTGTTGTCAATGTTGGCCAGTTGCTCATCATTCAATAACAACTGAACAATCTCACTAGGCTTCGCCACATCAGTGAAGTTTTTGTTCCCGACAACAATGTCTTGAACCTAGCAAAAAAATTAAAATGACACCAGATCAAAGCAAGTAATTACTCACATCCTTCTTCACACGTGCAAGCTGAATGATGCGTTCGTCGATCGTGCCCTTGGTAACAAGGCGGTAGACGGTCACTTGGCGAGTCTGACCCAAGCGGTGTGCACGGTCCATGGCCTGGGCATCATTGGACGGGTTCCAGTCATGGTCGTAGAATATCACAGTATCCGCAGCAGTAAGGTTGATACCCAGACCGCCAGCACGAGTACTGAGCAAGAATATGAATATGTCGGGTCTAGACACAAAATTAAGCTTGCTGAACAACCAATACACAAAACACGGACCTTGTCTGCCAATCTATCACCATATCCCTTCGGTCCTCGAGTTTCGAGGATCCATCCAGACGTAGATACTTGTATTGCCGAAATATCAAATACTCTTCCATCAAATCCATCATGCGAGTCATCTGGAAGTAGATCAAGACTCTATGATCCCCTGCCTTGAGCTCCTGTAGCAGCGTATCCAAACGTGCGAGCTTAGCAGAGTCATAAACAAGTCGTTTTGCCTCTGGGATCTGCATGCTAGACTGCGGCAACTGGTCGGAAGGAGCACTGCAAATCAGTCCTGCAGCGGGAATCATTGGGACGAGGTCATTATAAATGCTACATGCGGCGGGAGACTCCTGAAGTTCACGCGAAATGCCGTACATGGCCATCGACTCCACTGGTGCTTCCAGAGCTCGATTTTGGTATTCAATGAAAGAGCGGTTGGAGCACGTCATGAATATCGGTGGGGCGACCACAGCAGGGACATACCACCTCAGGCCAGGTCGAGACAGACAAGACTCCTGCCAGGCAGAGGAGGATATTCCTTTGAGATCGGGGTAATAAAGCTGATGCGATAGAAATGGGAGAGATGGGGTCTTGATATCGGATGCACTGAGACTAGTGTCCCTGCACAAAATATCAGCTTTTCCTCCCTTCAAATAAGCATGCTTACCTTGAAACAGTGGACTGTTCGATGATCCTGTTTTCTTGCTGCAACTCTACCAATCGGTTGCGCAAGAAGGGTGACATTTGAAGGCCATGAACCTCTGCTGGAGCTCTGTTTAAGAGACGTAGAAATGCAAAGGCAGGGGACTCTGGAAATAGTAGTGAGTGCAATCTACGCCAAGAGCACTGCAGTGACAATACCTTCAATTTCATCGTACATCGACTGATATATCCGGTCCGTGGACCATATATTGAAAAGGTTGCGTACGCAGTGCCTGCGTGAACGAGGGCCAGGTTTTACAGATGGAATATCAACAAGCCCGCCATCCAGATATAGTAGTTCAGGGACCTGATGTTCGATTGGATTTCGAGTCGAGTAGGGCACGAAAATCAGGTCGCCTTCACGACCGAGTGGTCCTGATCGGCCGAAGTGGGCAAACGAGAAAGGAGCGATGACATCCGCGCGTTCAAAGAGCTCGGGGTGGTTGCAAACCTATCGTTTTTGAGTCCATGGTAGCCTAGGGAAATTTGAAGTTGCTGACCTTGCGGAATTGCATGACCAAGTTCATCAATGAACGGGCCGAATCAGCGTCACCAATGTTCGCCGCCTTTTCGAGGAGGTCGGCAACAGAGACATTCGCAAGCAGCGCACGGTACAGTGCCCGTTGTCGTGAGCTAAGATCTACATAGATGTCTATCTCAATCTTGTCGATGGTAATGTTAGTGACATCGATTCGATACAGTCTGGGAGACATGCCTTCTCGCTCAGCTCATTTTGAACATGTCGTTTTACACGACGAAGCATGAACGGCTTCAAGATCATGTGCAATCGCCGTAATTGATACTCGTTCAATTTGCCGCCCTTGTTTTCAGCTGCATTTTCGATGTCTTTCGAGAACCATTCGTTGAATTCGTCGTGTGAGTCGAACAGGCTTGGCATGATGAAATGCAGGAGTGCCCAAAGCTCTGTCATTGTGACATTGTTTTTAACACGCGAGGAGCAAACAATTTGCTAAAAGCTGACCTTGCATGGAGTTTTGAATCGGAGTGCCGGTAAGGAGCAATCGGTTTCTACACTGAAAGCCTAGAAGCGTCTTCCAGCGAACGCTCGATGCATTTTTTATGTTTTGAGCTTCGTCCAGGATCATGTATTGCCATTTGACGCGCTGAAAGTATTGTTGGTCCTGGGTGACCTGGAAACGCATAAGTAATGCAAACGATGTAGGATATCTGTTCACATCAATTCACCAGCTGATAACTTGTGATAAGGATATGGAATGGGGCATCCTTGTTGTAGCTGATTTCCTTTTTGCTCCAGAACTTTCGTAGAGTTGCGCGATCCTTGACATTCCCCCAGTACGGTAGTGCCTTGAGAGTTGGAACAAACCGGGTGATTTCTTGTTGCCAGTTATGCAAAGTAGACGCAGGAGCGACGACAAGAAATGGACCCCATATATCATGGACCTCAGCAAGATAGGCAAGCAGAGAGATTGACTGCACCGTCTGGATCACAATTGTACTTCAGTGCCACAAACATCGAAAAGAACGGGAAAAGCTACCTTTCCAAGACCCATTTCATCTGCAAGAATGCCGTTGATCCCTTGCTCATATAATGTTGCGAGCCAATTGAGACCTTTCAATTGGTATTCCTTCAGCTGAGCCATGAGCATCCTCGGTTGCTTGATGGTTAACGGGCCAGTCAGCGAAGTTGGGTTTTGGAAGTTAAGCTCGTCAGAGTCGACTACCGCGGGATTAAGCAGACGACACACGCAGAAATAAACGGTGGCTTACGGTCCATAAGGGGGGCAGCAAAACGTCCTATTTTATCTTCGTCATCCCGAATATGCGCTTGAGCCTTCGCCAACTGGAGTGCCTCATTTGTTTTGCGTTCAAGAGCAGCCTGGGTATCAAACTGTTGTGCACGTTGCTTCGCAAGTGCAACTGCCTCCTGAGCGTTATGACGGGCGTGACGATGAAGATTAGTTTGGTCCTCTGAAACAGGTTAGTCGGTCCGACCGGGTCACCGTACGAAAACAAAAGAACTAACCATCGTCAAAGTCGATTTCTCTGAGCGAGCTCGGATCGATGTCCGCGAGGTCAGCACCGGGAGGAGCTGCCGATGTTTCCAGGGTATCTCCCTGAACTTCGGCAGCTAAAGTTGCGAGAGGATGAGCATTTGAATCATCCTCGAATGGCCGCAGCAACGTACTTTTCAGCTTGTTGCCCACGAAATGGCTATAAAGCTCAGTCTGGCTGATTAAAAATTCGAGTTTTCGCGCCTGACGTGCTGCCTCGCGTCTCTCTTCCTCAATCTTCGCTCGGTCAATGGCCTCCTTTTGCTCTCGTTTCCGCACATCTCTCTCTTCCCGTTCGTTCTTTCTCCAGAAAACCAGCATTTCACGCATCAGACGCTTCGCTTTCGCTTGCACATCCTTGTTGGCTTTTGCGGTGCGAGTGAACGGTCGGCGAGCCTGCATGGAAGATAGCATAGCAAGTCGTTTGACCTGACTCTGCCTGGCCTGGTAACCCATGGCAGCGTACTTGTACACCTGCTAATACGTCAGAGCTGTCGTTCATACGGGATACTTATTATATACCTTGGCAACGTCCCTTCTTGCGATGTTCGTCCAGACTTTTCTCTGTGCCTCCTCTAGAGATTTGAGGCGCTTAGCCATCGCACCGTCGTCAACCTTTTTCGCTCGTCTGAGAGGTGGTACCACCTCATCCAGTTCATACACAACGGTCGAAGTGACCGTCAGAGCTGGCGATGCTGGCCGAGATGCAGATGGTGTGGCATCATCAGCAACCGAACCAGCGGCGGAACCCAGACCCGACTGTCCAACGCTATCAGGATAAAGACCATCTTGCTTCTTCCTCGATGCAACCTTCTTGCGACCTCTGGGAGTAAGTGATGACGTCGCGGTACTTTCAACGCTCTGTCCCCTAAGTTGGGATACCTTTCCTTTGCCTTTTGATTTGACGCCTTTTGCAGGAGACAATGATGCCTCGTTTACCGCTCTCTCGAACTCGTCCGCGATGGCCGATGCATCACGGTCCAGCCTCCTCTTCTTGTTCGCGGGTTTCTCTTTCCTGACGGCGGAAGTCGGCACATCAAGATCGCTGCTCGCATCTGACAACGTGCCGTTCGCAGTACGCTTGGAAGGATCACTTCGCTTCGTCCTCGGACGAGACCCCAGAACTGATTCTTCCAACTCTCGAGCCACCGCCTCCGCACCAACATTGAACGTCCTACGCAATGAGGGGCGATCATATTCGTTTGGATCACCTGTAAAATCAAAGAGGGCAGAATCCGGTGGAGGTGAGGGATGGAGGGTGGAAAGGAGATCCTCGTCGACAGAAACAGAGAGCATTGGTGGAGGCGACGGAGGGGGAGGTATCCGTGCAATACGTGATATGTAATGCCTCGAGAGTGTGACAGCCGTCGTAGAATTGCGTTCCTGAACAAAATGTGAGAAAGCATGTTAGAAACGAGAAATATTGTAAAGTATTCACCAGGACGCTTGCTTCAAACCATGACTCGACCTGGCGCTGGCGTTTATGCGTTTCGAGAATATAATCACTAAGCTCCCCGATCCACATCTCCTCGCAATCTGACAGGTCCGAAGAGACGAGACGACGATCTTCGTCGGTCTGATGATGTTCAGTAACCGACGGAAATGGGTCAAGGTTATCTGAAGGTGAATTCTCTTGACGAGCAGCCTTTGAACGAGGGGGGTTTCTCCGAAGTCCAGGCTGACCGGGTGTTCATTTTTGTATCAATACGCAATCAAGGAGAGGGGACATACGCGTCTCGAGCCAGGAGGCTGATAATCCGGGTCATCGTCTACTGTCTTTCTCCGTTTCTTTGAAGCATGTTCGCTTTCGCCCTCCTTGTAGTAAGCGCCTGCCGGAGTGTCGAGCGGTTCGGAGGGAGTGGAAGAGGCTGCACCGGCGTCGCGTTGGGGGTAATAGTTTCCGCCGGGACCGAGCGGAAAGATGTCGCCCTGGACATAGTTGCCTGAATAAGGGTCCCATCCGCCTGCGCCTTGATAAGGGACGGTTTGGTAGGAGAATCGACGAGGGGAGGGATGGTCGGCAAGGGGACTCTGACAGGGATGAGAGGCGGGGGATATGTCGGGGAGGGGAGTGTCGGGTGCGGTGGGTCTGGAGGGTGCGGGTGCGGGTGCACGGGGGGGAGGAGGAGGGTCATTGAGGATTCTGCTGAGGGACATGGAGGGGGGAGAGAAAGTGTGCGTTGGTGTGGTGGCGGTCGAGGCGATGGCGGGAAACGCGCAGGTATTTCGTTTTGTTGGAATTTCGCTCGCATCGGTACACACTCCCTTTTTTGGTAACTCGGTCAATCCCGTCCTCGGACGAGAGGTCTAAGTATGTACATGTACATCATCATCTAGGGTTCTTCGGGATAAAGCATCAGCTCTGGCCGCACTTTCTCATCAAACTCCTCTGGCGTCAAGTACCCCAGCGCAACCGTCGCAGCCTTCAACGTCGTTCCATCCTTGTGTGCTTTCTTGGCACACTTTGCGACGTCTGGAACTCGTCCGTCAGCATCACGGAATGTGGCACTACATAGATAAAACACTCGCTGTCGTAGCCAAGGTGGCTGTTCAGGATAGTAGCCAACATCAGACTCTCGTTTAGCAGATGGTTGATGCGCTTGCTGTTCGCCTGGATTCCGACCACACAGTTCTTGGTGAAAGAACGCGATGCTGAACACACATCACCGCGAGTTCACCACAAGACAGACCCTTCACGCACCATCAGAGAGGAGCCGAATACTCTGAAGCACATTCTTGATGATGACAGGCTTGAATACGTTCAACTAAATCGCACATGTCACCACCCAAATCACCTGAACCGATGCAAAGACAGTGTACCTCAAATTGACCGCTGGCGCCTGCCACGCTCACAGCAGTCTGGTTACCCATGACCTGGGCGGCAACCATCGTGACGGCCTCGCACTGTGTGGGGTTGACTTTGCCGGGCATGATGCTGCTCCCTGGCTCGTTTTCTGGCAGACTCAACTCGCCGAACCCGCAGCGAGGACCGGAGGCGAGGAAACGGATATCGTTAGCAATCTTCATCAGGGAGCAAGCAATGACGTTGAGAGCACCGTGAGCCTCGACAAGGGCATCGTGGCTTGCAAGGGCCTCGAACTACAGCGACGTCAGCTGACTGCCCCAGGGACCGGCAAGGTTACCTGCCTTGTTCGGTGCAGTCTTGAATTCCAGACCGGCAATCTTTGAAATTTCTGCGGCAACTTTGACATCGAAGCCCTTTTTGGTGTTCAAGCCCTGTCGGACGTGTGTCATCCGATAGAACAGAGTACGACAATGGTGCCTTACTCACGGTCCCTACTGCGGTCCCACCCTGCGCAAGCAGGCTTAAGCGAGGAACAACTGCCTTGACGCGCTCAATCCCGTTATCGACCTGTTGAACGTAGCCACTAAATTCTTGTCCAAGAGTCAGGGGAGTCGCATCCTGGGAGGACGAAAAGTCATGTCTTGACAAGATTCGATGATAAAGCATACGTACCTGCAGGTGTGTTCGTCCAATTTTAATGATCTCCTTGAATGCATCGGTTTTGGCTTGGAGAGCATCTCGAAGTTCCGTGAGAGCGGGGAGTAAAGAGTGGTGGATCTCTGTCACAGCTGCAATATGCATAGCCGTCGGGAAGCTATATCTATCGGGTGAGTGGGAACAAGAATCAGGGAGGGGGAAAACAACTTGCGTGTCATTGCTGCTCTGACTCCTGTTGACATGGTCATTGGGGTGGACTGGATTCTTGGAACCCAGTTCACCGCCGAGCAACTCGATAGCACGATTAGAAATAACCTATTGCGATAATGGTGAAGGAGAATTCGAAAATGGAAATATCTAGCTGACCTCGTTTACGTTCATGTTGCTTTGAGTACCACTTCCGGTCTGGAACACGACGAGGGGAAAGTGGTCAATGAGCTTTCCGGAAATGACCTGGGAGAGAAGATGAGTGAGAGGGTGGGTTCGACTGGGGAAGGGTGACGTGCTTCATCTGCCGCTTTCTGTATGGCGTCACCAATCTTGGGATCCATGCCATAGCCGACATTGACAACGGAGGCTGCTTTCTTGAGCACACCAAAAGCTTTGATTAGCGGGGGCGGGAGTCTTTCTGCGGGACCGCCAATGTCGAAGTTCTGCAGCGAACTGTGATTGATTGAGAGAGATGAAGGAGAAAGGGAGAGGGTACATGCCGTTGCGTTTGGGCGCCCCAGTAACGATCTACGGGGACATGGAGGTCGCCAAAAGTGTCGCGCTCCCGTCTGTACGACTGGGGGATGGTGAGCGTACGAGACGAAGAAGGGAATGGGTACTTGCCATGACACGGGCAGAGGAGGTCAAGTGTCTCTAGAGGGTTATGCCTGAGCTGGATGCCATGGGATCACGTGTGCAGGGATCATACCGTAGCGCCGGTAGCGGCGATGCCACGTCGGACGACGACGGGGAGCATGGCAGAGGAGGAAAGAGAAAGAAGGTTACCTGTCCCTTCCGAAATTCCCCGCTCAAGTACTTGGCGGCGCGCGTAAGTACCGCCGCACCTCTCGTCACTCCCCACGACAATATTGCACTAGCGCTCACGCCCGCTGCACGTCGCCGGACGGCGACGAGCAACGCGGACACCGGCACGGAGGCGGATGCGGTATCTCCACGTGATTCTTGCGGGGTGTGTCCACCTCATCATATATGCTCTTTTGTTCTCCAACGCTCACTTCCCAGTAGGGTCTCTCTTATCGCCGCACTATACATGTCGTCCTTCGCATCCCAGCTCGTTCTTCACCCTTATGTTTCCCAGTCCCTCAAGTACGGCGCAACTAATCTTGGCAGAGACAAGGTACATTTGTCCGATCATCCAGCTCTTCTACTGAAGCGTATTCCCTCTCTAGCTTTACCGCACCATACAGTACCTTTCTCGAATTCTCGCTTGGTTATCTTTCTCTCGCGGCAACAAGGTAGAGGCCGCCCGTTGGAATGCTCTCAAGAACCATCTCGCCCTCGGTCGAAAGCGTGAGTGCCGACATACCTCTCCATTGCGATCCTAATCACCCGTAGTCATGCGTCTCGGAAAGCCTATCGAACACCTTCAGGCTGCCCTCCGTGCAGCCCAATCTCCCTCTGAATTAGGCGAACAGCTTGCGACTATCGGTCGGCAACTTGCATACTTTGGGTACCTCATTTATGATGCCGTCGTTTGGGTGAGCTTATTTTGATATACAAGATGGACTTGTTTCAACATGTTCTCATCCTGCAGGCAAATGCAGTAAAAGTCATCAATCTCAGACCCTCCACCACTTCCAGAGTCGCTACCATCTCAAACCGGTTCTGGCTGTCCGGGATTTTACTGAGCATTACAAATGGTCTACTCAAGGTCAGAAATATCTCCGATGCATGTCAGATTTTCTCTCATCACCCAGCTTCAGGCCGGCCGGCTTGCCCAAGAGGCTAAGAAACTACGTGCCTCCGAATCTTGGGGCGAGAAAGATCTCAGCGACGTCGCGCAGCGCGAGGCGAGACAGCTTGCTCTTGAAAAGTGTGTAGTTAGCTTTTATTCTGTTCTCAGACTGATCACCGCGCAGAATGCGTTCGGATACGCGCTACCAGTTCGTCATCGACATCTTGGACATCTGGATACCAGCATCCAACCTTGGCCTCGTGAACGTCAATGATGGCATCGTTGGCCTCGCAGGGTGAGTAATGTCCATCACTATCCGTCTGTCGTTCTGAGGTAACCTTCCACGAGGTTCACCTCCTCCATCATGGGAACGTATACCCAGTGGGTGTCAGTGAACGGTCCCAAGTAATGATCGACCCAAGTATTAGTATCATTCAAAAGACCTACCTACCGGTTTACAATCATTGTGTATGCTCGACATAATTTAGTCGCCATTTATTGATATTGGCCACTTCCTCGATGTTGGAACTAGTCTCTATGGTGGGACCACGCTGCAATCTCGTAGACGAAGGTATTCCTGGCGTACTATTTCCATGGCCTCTGGGCCGGTACTGCGGTGAATGAAACCGTGTCATTTCCCTGTCACATGCGATATGACGCTATGGGATACATACTATTGAAGCATGCACTCTTGCAACGACTTGTACTTGTCTCTGCAAGCCCAAGCGACCGAGAGCGTCCGCCCTTGGGCACACTCTGCAAATTCTGAGAGAGTCAATAAAGCAGAAGCTAGATCAGATGGGACGAGTGTATACCTTTGACTACTGGATCGCACTCTTTCAAGGCGCGTGCTTTTGTGGTTTTTAGGAGGGTTTCTTCCTCCCTTCGAGAGAGGGCATTCATACTTAGTACAGAGCAAGCCGTGGTGCCGCGGGAACTTTGGTGGATTATAGACTTGACACGATTACTAAGGATTAGTCTGCTCCTTGCTCAGATGGTGACCTCGCCTCTCAAACCCTTCGTTCGCCATTCCACACTCTATCGTACCCAAGTTCGGTGTTTGGCAACGCCTTCCTATGTCTCGTCCCCCAAGGCAAAGTTCAATCATTTACTAGACAATGGACCTACACTGAACGACTTCATATCGAGCGAGCCCACACAGCAAGTGGTGTTGGGAATTACGAAAGGGCAAGCTCTGAATGCGTTTCATGATCCGCGTTGACGCTGATGTTCCCCAGCCCTCGTCTTCCAGGTTTTCTGAAATCAAAAATACCATCCGGGGATTCTTTCCACAAGATTAAGAAAGATTTAAGGGGCCTTAATCTTCACACTGTGTGTGAGGAGGCTCGTTGCCCAAATATCGGAGATTGTTGGGGTGGCAAAGAAGGCGCGTCGGACGAGGAAGGCCGGCGAGCCGCCACCGCAACGATCATGGTAAGGAGTCCTACAGTCCCTCTGCACCTGCTTGCTGACTCGAGTATCAGCTAATGGGCGACACCTGTACCCGTGGCTGTCGGTTCTGTTCTGTCAAGACTTCAAGAACACCACCTCCATTAGATCCCCACGAACCAGAGAATACAGCCGAAGCCATCTCCAGGTGGGGGCTCGGGTATATCGTACTAACCAGCGTAGGATAGAGATGGTGTGTTTGAACGTGTTCGGCAAGAGCGTCTTGTTTACATTCATCCTAGACCTTGCAGATGGCGGAGCTCACCATTTTGCGGAAACCATTCGAAAGATCAAGCAGAAGCGAGTCCTTTTGTCCCTTTCCCTTTATCGGAGGTTATAATCAATAAATTTGTCACAGGGCCCCGAATATCCTTGTTGAAGCCTTGACTGGTGATTTTGCTGGTTCGCTAGACCACGTCTCTGTTGTCGCCAAGTCGGGCCTAGACGTTTATGCACATAATATTGAAACCGTTGAGGCGCTCACCCCTTACGTGAGGGATCGTAGGGCAAGTTTCCGCCAAAGTTTAAAGGTGTTAGAACATGCCAAGAAGGAAGGAGTACGGATAACGAAAACCAGCATCATGCTTGGTGTCGGAGAGAATGAGGACCAAATCACGGATGCGCTCCGAGGTCAGATTTTGTTGTCTGCGGTGCGATATCTCGTAATGATATCTGTCTCACTAGAATTGCGGAAGATTGATGTTGACGTCGTGACCTTTGGTCAATATATGCGCCCAACAAAACGCCACATGAAAGTTGATCGGTATGTCGAGCCCGCTGAATTCGACAAGTGGAAACGGGTTGCCGAAGACATGGGCTTTTTGTACGTGGCTAGTGGTCCCTTGGTTCGAAGCAGCTATAAGGTAGGCCGACCAGTGGTGCTTGATGTTGATTAATACTTGACCTGGTATAGGCCGGCGAATATTTCATCGAGAATGTATTGAAGGGTAAAGCGACGGAGAAGCGGACGAAGAAACTAATCGTAGATGAGGCAACCACCTCTCAACAGGATCCAATATGAATTCATTCTCGGCCCTTGTCCTGTGCGATACCTGGTAATTCCTCAGATAATTAATCAAATGGGTCGGCGCGTGTACTGGAAATATTTGAGTGCTAAAGACGATGCCACTGATGCATCGATGAACGTTTAAACTTCCTAGTGACATGGTACGTCAGAATTCATTTTGACCGGTGGAAGGTTGTGTGAGGCCAGTAGGAGTTGCAAGGTGTCCAATAATACCTAGTTTTCTACCAACACTCTTTATGAACAAGGTTGAACGGTTTTTTCTGCACATTTTGCGACAAATTTGTGTGAGAGCACATCCGACTTTGAATTTGAGTGACAACTGCGCAGCTTGTCCATTATTGACAACCTCCGCTGCTGCTGCCTCGGTACAATTGTGCTCTCTCACCACATTCTCAAACATTTCCCCGATAAGGTGGTCGCAGGACTCAGGGTTATTTATCATTGATGGAGGCCCGTCGGCCGAGACACGACTTGCCCTATCGCAATTTTTCAGATAATATACCGGTTTGCTAGGGGGACTTCGCACACAACCCTGCCCCCACCTGTTGCTACACAACAATTCACCTCCATTGATATGGGTGTCAAGGCAGCTTATGCGACCTTGCTGACGAACACCAGCTACCTGCCAGGTGTGCTGGTACTAGAGTACACTCTTCGGGCCGTGGGTTCCGAGTATTCATTGGTTGTAATGGCTACTCCTGCTTTACCACCACAAGCGCGTGGCATCCTTGCACGAAGAGGGATCAGGGTGATAGATATCCAGCCTCTTCATCCCCACGCAGGTCTACACACACTCTCCCGTCACGATGCCAGATTCACGGATACCTGGGCGAAGCTGAGGTGAGGCTGTTGAATGCACAGCATCTCCAACCTCTCAACAATAAGCCAGGGTCTTTGAGTTGACAGGTTACGATGTAAGCAGAATACATGACTACCAAATACCATTCCCACATGACCCTTTTTTTCTCTCATAGCGCATCGTCCTTCTCGACGCCGACATGATTGTAATGCAGAAGATGGACGAGTTGATCCATCTTCCGCTCGAAAGAGACGAAATTGCGGCCGCCCATGCCTGCGCTTGCAACCCTCAAAAGCTGAAACACTACCCTATCGATTGGTAAATAACTCTCTCCAAGAATCCGATCTACCCACTCAACCCAAGCAAGGGTGCCGGAAAATTGTGCTTACACGCCCCTGTCTCACCCTACCGGTCTAATGACCCCGACGCAGATAACCGGTGGCAGCCCACGACCCCATTCTCTGCTCAATTCCGGGCTTGTCGTACTAAACCCCTCGACTGAGCTCGCTCAGGCGGTTTATGACCATCTTTATACGTCACCGCTCGTTCCAGCCTGGTCATTTCCCGATCAGGATCTCCTCGCCGATTGTTTCAAGGGAAAATGGAAGCCATTGCCTTGGTGCTACAATGCACTCAAGACGTTGATGCTAATCCATAAACCACTCTGGCGGGATGAGGAAATAAGGTGTCTTCATTACATCTTGGCAGACAAGCCGTGGCATGCTAGGGTGTCGAAAGAAGGAGCAGGGGATTATGACAAAGCACACCAGTGGTGGTGGGATAGACTAGAGTTATTGGGGGCAGAGATGCGAAAGAGCAATAGCGAAGACTGGAACGTAATCATGGCAAACGTGGCGCAAGTATAATGTTGATACTCGTCTATTTAATGCACCTTTTCACTCGATTCGTCCGCGATGACCCAAGCGTTACCATAGATTGCGCTAGACACTTCTGCATTACGATCTCCACGACACAAGTACTTCATCAGTCCGAAATCTTATCGGTCACCACTTAGTAACGCTTGCAAGGGAAATGGCAGACGAACAAGTACCTTTGTGTGCAAGTGCTTTCTGAAAGAGGTGTCTGATATCCCATGCGATAACTCAAAAGGCCGGCTTGAGCAATCATGATACCATTGTCGATGCAGGAACTGGTGCAGTAATGATAAAGAACCGATAAGCACACAAGACGGTTCATACCGTTCGTCGGTTGCAAACAACCGAGCATCACGTTCCTTTGCCATGATTCGCATCATTTGTTGCAATCGGCGATTGCCTGCGAAATCCGTCAATACGCCAGGGAAGAAATCATGCACCAAACTTACATCCCACACCGCCTACAATGAGGACCTCGTTACTTCCAACATGAGCCATAGCTCGCTCCGTGATTTCTACCAGCATTGCAAAGACGGTCTCTTGGAGAGAAAAGCATAGGTCGGCAGGCGTTATAATGTCCTCCTCTGATTCGTCGATCGTTCCAGAGGGACGGAAACGCTTGTCCACAGTGTACGCTTCAATTGAAGTTAACATACCCGTGAGACTAATATCCATGCCCTTGGTGGTGTACGGAAGAGGTACAAGTCGTTTTCCCCTAAGCAAATGAGGTCCAAGGATAGAATCCATGTTGATAGAAACATACTTCTTCGCTTCCTGCTCGATATTGTAGCCCGGGTTTGGATCGTTGCTCAGATTAATGATTCTCGCAAACCGGTCTAGGCAGTTGCCCACAGCGATATCTAGTGTTTCGCCGAAGATCCTATAGCGTTGCTGAGAGTATGCTATCACCTGAGTGTTGCCGCCCGAAACGTAAAGCACGACGGGATCCTGAGCTCGGGTGATCGCACGACCCATCTCGATGTCTGCACGGAGATGTGAAAGTGTGTTCTGGCAGAAGGTATGAGGGCTCACGTCCGATACAGTGATTAACTGCTACGAGAGGTTTATTGAAGAGGAGGGAAAGCGTTCTAGCAACCAGTGCAACGGACTGTAGAGGGGCACCCATGCCAGGGCCTTGAAATCATGCCAAAGTGACCGAGGTGACTATGGCGGAGGACACGGAGGGACGTACCCTTGGTGTAACATATGCAATCCAAATTTTCCACGTTAATATTGGCCTTCTCGATTGCATCCTTGATAACATTGAGGACCCACTCTCGATGATGCTGCGCGGTGTCTCGAGGAAGGAATCCTTCGCCTGGCGGTGTTATATATGTATGTCGTATGTTAGCGAGTATCTTGGTGGAACCATCCACCCTGTGTTTGATGATCCCTGCGCCCAGCTTGTTGGCCGATCCCTCGAGGCCGAGCGCTAGATAGGGTCTGTCTGCTGTGGGTCAGGAGTGGTAAGGATCTGACAATGATGATCTCAACCAGGATCCTTGAGTGGGCTAGGTGCTCCGAATCCAAAACCCATGATGGTGAAAGATCTTTGAGATGTGCCTTATCTGCAGAGTACAGCTGCAAGAGACAAGGTGACAGTAAGTGGCATATGATCCAAACTTGGATTTCTTCGTCAGTCCAAGTGTATCAAGCTACGACAATATCGGCAGCCGAGTCTCGTTCGTCATGTTCCCGCCAGCTCGCGTAATGTCAAGTCAACACCGTAATATAATTGCGTAGGTCGAGACATTGTATATGCAGAGCCAGAAAGCATGCATCCAAACGAGTGGTCTATGGTAAAGGGCTGAACTGACAACAAAAATCATGCCCCCAAAATTATCCGCTGCCAGCTTAGCGATCTAAACGAGAGCACCGGATATACTTTTAGAGCATAAACGTCAAGGGGTTTTCAAGATAGCTCTTGAATGCAGACAGCCATCGTGCTCCCACTGCGCCATCAACAGTCCTGTGGTCAGAGCTGAGAGTGACATTCATCACATTAACGGTCTTGAAACCACGCTCTTCCTCGGGTGCGGGTACGAGTGTAGGTTTGGTGGTACCGACAGCGAGAATGCAGGATTGTGGAGGGTTGATGATGGCAGTGAAGTGGTCGATATCGAACATGCCAAGATTGGACACAGTAAAAGTCCCGCCCTGGAAGGTGGATGAGGAAGCGTGTGGACAAGAGAAACGATATACTGACCTGATACTCCTGGGGTGCGAGTTTGCCGTCACGCGCCTTCTTCGCAAGCGCTTTCGTTTCGGCAGATATTGCTGTCAAACCCTTGGAACCAACGTCCTTGACGATGGGCGTGATTAAACCAGTAGGAGTTGCGACAGCGACAGAGATATCTGCATTCTTGTATCTACGAGGGGTAAGTCGGGCTGAAAAAAAAGCCAAATGTTGATACATACTGCCTAATGATGTCACCCAACCATGCAGAGTTGGCCTCGGGAACATCTTTGAGTGCACAGGCAACGGCTTTCAGAATGAAGTCATTGACGCTAAGTTTCGCAGCCTTGTCCTTGTCGCCCAGTGTCTTGTTGAACACTTCGCGAAGTTTCAGTACCTTGTCCATGTTGATCTCGACCGTTAAGTAGTAATGAGGGAGTTCTTGCTTGGACTGCGTGAGCCGCATGCCAATGACCTTGCGTATATTGGAGACCGGTATGTCTATGTAGTCTGACGAAGCTGGGGTAGCGTCGGGCAGAGCGGAAGGTGTTGGCGCGGGGGACTGGTACCGTTCAACGTCGTCACGGATAATGCGGCCATCGGGGCCTGTACCCTTGATCTTTGCCAGTGGAATGCCCTTCTCAAGCGCAATCTTCTTGGCAATTGGGGAGGCAAATATTCGGTCACCAGTTGGAATGGCGGGCTTGGTGTCCTGGGGCTGGGGGGCCGAAGCTGGAGGCGGCGGCGACTGTGCGGGAGGTGCAGGCTCGGGAGGTTGCTGCTGGGCCGGTGGAGGGGGAGAAGAGGCCTCGGCGGCCATTTGAGCGGCGGCGGAGAGATCGTCGCCTTCCTCCGCGAGGATGGCTATTGGGGCGCCTACAACGATATTCTTGGAGCCATCCGGAGCCTGGAGGGGGAATGAATAGTGGACATGGGGAGTGGGGAGTGGTGATTGCCTACGATGATTTTAGCGAGGATACCATCGTCCTGAGCTTCGACGTCAATGGATGCCTTGTCGGTCTCCTGAGAAGGGTGTGAGAAGGGACGCGTGCGGGAGGGGAGGGGAGACGCGTACGATCTCGAGAAGGACGTCGCCGACGGAGAAGGTTTCGCCCTCGCTCTTTTTCCAGGAAGCAATACCACCCTCGGTCATTGTGGGACTCATGGCAGGCATTGTGAACCTGGAGAGAGCATGTCTCCGGACGGAGGTGTGCAGGCCTGTTGGAGGGGATGAGGAAATGACACGGTGGGTAGAACGAGGACGTACGACGTGCGACGAAGGCGGGCGAGGGAGGGGGACATGGTTGTAGACGACGTCGAGGGAGAAAACAAAAATGTAGTGGCCGTAAATTCCGTGCCCGTCCGAGATTATTATTTATTATTTACTTATGTAAATATTTATGACGTTCCTCCTCCCAGGACAGTCAGTGCCAGTGCGCGCAGGACTCGCACCGACCACCATCGGACCAGGCGTGTATCTCAAGCACGGCCAGCTGCGTGCAAGCCTCGCAGGCACGCTCGCAGACGGCCCGAACCAGACACCCGCCATACACCGCCAACGACCACACCCACCTGCCCCCAACTCACTCATCCTCGGCACTGTCACGCGCCTCTCGCCTCTCCACGCTGTCGTCGCCATATCCGTCGTCGATGGCATCCCCCTTCCAGCCGGCGAAGAGTTCATGGGCGTGATTCGCACCCAGGACATCAGGGCGACCGAAAGAGACAAGGTCAAAACCACCGACTGTTTTCGAGGCGGCGATGTCGTCAAGGGTCTCGTCGTCAGTCGCACGCTTCCACTCTGCCCGTCGTCTGACTACACCGAATGCAGATCTCTCTCGGAGACGCGCGCAGCTACTACATCACTACCGCACGCAACGACCTTGGTGTCATCTTTGCCACCAGCGAAGCCGGTGCGTATATTCCTCCGCCACGCCCGCAGCTGCTCACGCGCTTGCACAGGTGCAACGATGGAGCCGGTGTCGTGGCAGGAGATGCGGTGTCCGATAACGGGGAGGATAGAAAAGCGCAAATGCGCCAAACCAGAGAATCTGTAAATCGTTATTACATAATCACTCAGGGCTCGTGGTTTGAGTTGCAACGTTGACCGTCACCGTGGCCTACTCCTCCTCCGTGCTTGTTTTCTAGTCTGTATTCTAGTCCACAAGGTCTATGACCGCAGTTCTCTCCGCCGTAGATGCTCTACGCAGAGATACAATCATGTCCTCCCTTGACGACAACCACATAAAGTATGTTACTCACTCTTGCCACTACCTCTCCAATTCACCCCTCCGTGAGCTATTCTTCCTCAACAGATTGGAAAGCGAAGTACTATGAGGCGGCAGATATGCTTTCGGAAACTCGAGCCGAGCTTGACGAGTTTCACACCTCCAGCAAGGAACTCGAGGAGGAACTCATCAAGGAAATCGAACGCTATGAGAAAACACAGCAAGATCTCAAGGTCAAGGTCTCTCGCGTTGAATCAGAGAGGGACGAATGGAAGGTTCGTCTGCCCTCTTACCACCCAACAACTTACCCCGAACTGTTATACCCCAGTCCAAGTTCATGTCCCTTCAGACCACCCACAACACAACAACAACTTCGTTGCAGCGCGAATTGGATACAATAAGGCAAGAGTCCCAGAAATTCAAGGTCCAACTCCGTGACCTCGAAATGGGCAACGACGACCTCGAACGGAACGAGCGCGCAGTCACCTCCACTTTAGCCGATGTCGAAGCCAAATATTCCCGTGTCCTTGAAGAGAAAATTCTTCTCGAGCACGAACTCCTCGACAAGGCTAGCTTAGAAGAGGAATGTCAACGGTTAAAGGATGAACTACGTGGTGCGTCTGCTAGACTTTTCCCTACACCAGTCGCTCACGCTCGGTGAAGATGCTGGAGTCGAAATATCCATCCTCAGGGATCAACTCTCAGTTGCTCGCCACAACCCACCAAGCACCTATTCAGAACTATCCTCTTCCTCAGCACCCTCATCCTCCTTCCCACTCTCATCCCCTCCTTCAACCGAGGAAAGTTTGCTGAATACCCCTCCGCCACCCGACTTCAATCTGTCCGAGCTCTCAATCGACAAGTCGATGGTTTCCACACCTTTCCGTCCGCCATCCACTTCTTTCAGTTCGACTTCTGGCCACTCTACCCTACTCCAACGAGCCGGCTTCCAGCCAAACAAATTCTCTGTCTCAACTTCTACACCTGTCGCCGTAACTCGCTCCAGCACCTTGCCCACGTTCTCTGCATCACGTAACCTAACTCCACGGACACCCTTACCTCGGGCCGATTTTGCCATGCCCACTTCGACCACAACTTCCGCCATCCCCATTGCCGCATCAAAGAGCAGAGGGGTCCAAATGGTATCCGAGATGCGTGCACGTGTGAAGAATCTAGAACAGAAGATTCACACCCGTGTTCCTCGGCTACGCATGGGTAGCAACGCAGGCAGACAAGGTACAAATACCTTGACAATATCCACAATTACTCCGCCGTCGAGCAATACGACTGCCTCGATCGTATCCAGGGCCGGTGCTCAACGAACGGCTACCTTTGACGGCAAACTTGCCAGACCAAACTTCCAACGTCATAGTGCAGATGTCTCGCCACCGAAGAGCGGTGCGACAACCCCTGACCCCAATACGTCAGGGTGGGTTCTTATCATGGATGACACTCCTTCCCCTGCAAAGAACACAGAGAAGGAACGGAGACGGGTGTCTAGCCCCTCTGCCCCAGGTTCCTTCCGTAGTGGAATTATTACATCAGCGTCCTCCCCTACTTTTTCTAGACCCAGTACCCTCCCTCAAAGCACGATGAGCAGCCGCAGACCACAATCTCGCCTCTCTGGTGAAAGCCAAAGCACTACGGCCACCATTAGCACAATCCCGACGCCATCTTCTCGCCCTACCACACCTACGTTCTTACCAGTACCCACGTCCAGTATGTACGCCAGTGGAACCACCCCTGGGATCGGTTTGAAGCGTTTCACTGGACCGGGTGTAGTTGCCAAATGCCAGCCAAAACGTGGTTCACTTGGATCCAGCAGTGCTGGTTCACCGACATCGTCTGAAAACGAAACTCGTGCCCGTGAACGCCCGGTATCGTACAGCAGCAAGATGGACCGTCATACCATCAAAGCTGTTCCCCAGTTTTCACCTCCGAATGCAAATGTGACAATCCGTGCTTCTTCAAGAATACCTTCGTCCACGGCTTCTACATCGATATTGACACAAAGCAGGATCGGTCGGCCAGCAGGCATAACAAGTGGACGTCGAAGCGTTGGCCTGGACCCTCCTATTGAAGATAGTGGTGGATTTTTGGAACCGGGAGCCGACAAGAAGAATAGGGGACGGTCAGGGAGTACAACGTTTAGCCTTGGACGCTAAAACCCGAGTATGCAAGTCATGATTCATTTCTATCTCATTCGGTTTCACTACGTTCACTACTTACATTGCTCCCGCGAACAGCATAGTCGTATTGCGATCGATACCACTCTGGTTTCTCTTTATCTTTGCATGTGGTCTCGAGGACCTATTTCAATGCGATCTTTGCTAACTCTACCGGATGGTCACGCTTCTCTGCACCCAAGTACCCCATTGTTATGCCTTCCACGACTGTTTATGACCAATGTTAGCACCTTTGATAATGGTAAACGGAATTATCCACTACCAATTTTTTGTGCCTGGTTGATTTCTTCTTCATTGTTTCCGGCAAGACTATGGTAGTAGTTCATCGTTTTATATTTTGCAATAGCTCAGTTATTTTGTAACATAATACTATGTGGTATGTCTCGACAGGGCAGGGCCATCTATAAGGCGGTCCACAGTAACTTTCGAGCCAGTAAGAAAGGTAACTAGTCGATGTGACACTACCTATGCGCTCGACGATAATCATTACGATCATAGGGTCTCCGGGAAAAAAAGAGAAAAATAATAGCAAAATAGAGTACTTGCATACAGTGGATTCTTGCACCCGTGCAAGAATGACATTTTGGCGTGAATAAAATTGTTGTGAGCGTCCGTTCATCGCAAAGAAGCGAAGATGCTGTCCAATTGCAGCTGGTAAGCTTCTTCAACCGCTCGCCGTCTAATGTTCCCTTTCGTCACCGTCCTAGGCAGTGACTTGGATGGCACTATGATGATCAACTCGGGAGAAGTGATGCGCTCGTGGAGATACCGTCTGCTGTGGAAAGTCCGAGTTTTACGAATGATGTCCCTCTTCAGTCTATTGTGATCTATCCCGGCCGCGGGTTCGACGAAAAGTGCTGGTGACGGCCTGCCTGTCCCGACGACGATGCACTCCTCAATCAGTTCACCGCACGTCGCGCGAACGTTATCTTCGATGGCCCTAACAACGTTCGTAAATCAATGGTCTCAAATCCTCGTGATCACGTACCTGGTGTCGCAACGCAGGCTGTTCTCGCTCTTTATCCAGTCATCGTTACGACCGCAAAAGCTATACAACCCTGTGCCCATTTCCTGGAACAAATCACCAGTGTGGAAATCGCCATCCGTGCCTCTCAGTGAGACATCCGGACAGTCGCCAGAGTCAGCCAAAATCACCAGTTCCAGTAACTGGGTGGATGATTGATGTCCAGAGGTGCCATCGATCGGAACGAAGCCGTATGATGTGTTCGGGGTAGCACGAAGCAGTGCAGCGTCAGGGCCACTGCCACCAACGGAGAGAAGCATGGCGCCACATTCCGTGTTTCCGAACAGATTCTGTGCAACATTCAGTACGATCTCTCCATGTATCCCAAAGGCGTGGCAGACCTTGATCTTGAGCCCATTGTGGTAAGCGAATTCCTCGTCTTCACTGCGGAGTGGTAAACCACTGTAGACAATCTCGTCGAGAGTCTGCAATTGGCCGAGAAGCTTTGGATGTAAACGGGCATTACGAAGTTGGGAGGAGAGGAATGTGGAAAATTGATTTAAACGGTTAAGATGACACCGGTGAATCATGTCGACCAATTCCTCAGAGGAAAACGCGATTTTAGTCGGTTGCACGGTACAGCTTCCGTGTTGCAGGGCACCGATCAGCACTTGGAAGAGAACGTCAGGATGATCAGAGGAAAGGAGCAGAACTCGTACTCACTGAAGTTTTGGGCGATGTGGCACATGCTGCCCCTGCGAGAAGAGGGTCAGTATGAGCAACGACGAATGATCTGCAGGACTGACATCCAAGTGGAGACGTCTTGGCGCTGCGGATCGTGAGGAGCACAGATAAATCTGGCTTTGGTCAGCATTGTGCTCAACCATCGTTGGCTACAAGGCACGAGCTTGGGACTGCCTGATGTAGACCCGCTAGTGTGGAAGACGAAGACGGTCTGATCCCCACTCATAGGAGAGAGTGGCGGCAATTCTTCCAGACGGGGCACCATTTCGTCCTTTCCGAGTGCGAGAAAAACCGATAAAGGAAAGTTTGATGTCGCGTCGGCGAACTCAGGGGCATAGATGAGAGCACGGGCATCCTGTTTGCGGAGGAGCTCGAGGACGACGTCGGGACTCGGAAGGCGTATGCTGAACAATTGAGGGATATATCCGGCTCTTGAGATGCCATAAATGTGGAGAACATCCTGGTATGACATGCCACTAAGCCTGGATAGAGGTGAGGAGATCGATGCAAGGGAGGGAGATTGGGACTCACCAAAGACCGACGACCGAGTTATCTGTGATGCCGACGGAGGTGAGCAAGCCGCGGTAATAGCGTGCGGTGTACTCGACGTCCTCCTTGAACTGTTGGTATGATATGGAAAGCCAATCATGTACGTGACCGGTGGTAGGATCTGATCGAGGGATCCTGAAGGCCGGAGCGGACGGGTAGAGGGTGGAGCTCTCGTCGAGGATGGTAAGATGGGAAGACTGCATGAGGGGGAAAGTGAGGGTACAGGAAGTACGAGGTATGGTACCTTTATATCCATGTTGTCGACGTACCTAAATCTCGAGCTTGAGTGTTTCGATACAGAGGTAGTGACACACCAATGATCGAAAGAAGTTGTTAGGCCATGGTCAAGGGAAAATGCGATAGTGCCAGCGTTGAAACATGTCAGAAGCACTTAGTGGGCGTGTCCGGTTCAGTGGGACTTGACGGCCGGAAGCGATTGATGATGATGTGATGACCTCGATGCATCACAAAGGCACGTTGTAGTGGTTGGAGGCTATGTTATGATCATTCACGAGTGCAGACAACAAGTCCCTCACCTTGGCTGGCTGATGATTAATGATTAGTGCGAACTGCAGTCCTCCGTCCACTCGGCCTGCTTACTAATCGACACTAGCCTTGAGGACTTTGTGACCTTACCGCTAAGTCGTACTGAGCTGAGCTACGTTGTGAACTGAGACACCCTCGAGTGGCAAACCCGATTGCAGGCAGCCCAGTGCAGAGCAACTCGACCGTATCCAGGGCGATGCTCGACGAACCGGTTAAAGGGTCCTTTCCCCGACAAGGACGCAGAGAGAAAGTGTCCGGCCCCCTACAACACCCATATTTTTACCATGCCCACGTCTAGCATGTGCACCAGAGGGCCCCACTTGCAGGGTTTGGCTGCACCGGGAGTAGCTGCCGAAAGCCAGTAAAAACGGCGGTTCCATTGGATACTAATACTGGCTCACCGGCATTGTCGGAAGTGAAGGCCCTGTAGCAAAGCTGGGTGTGCAGACACTACCGGTCTCTGCGGTTATCCCCTGTTCCGTCGTGACGTCGTGCCTTTATGTTCGCCCGCGTTTGAGTATGCCTCCGTCCTGGTAGGGATATGCTGTGGTGGCGGTGTCTGACCAAGTCCTGAGCCATCATGTCCACCGAACCGTCTTCAACACCTGCAAAGAGGTCCTTGAACCGACAAGACATTCTCGAGGAAGACGAATACACGGCTGCTCTCTCTCATATCATCGCTCGCGATTTCTTCCCCTCTCTCGTCCATATCGATGCCACCAACAACTACCTTGATGCCCTCCGCTCGAACGATCCCAGCCTCATACATGCCTCTGTACGTCGTCTACAAGAGCTCGACGCAACGCCCGCCTATCCTTCCCGAAGAGATTCAAAGTTTTCTTCCGAGACACCCTATGGTACTGGACCCTTTGACACGCCGTTCCGCACCCCTCGCGATGCTAGAGAACCAACAGCAAAACGACAACGGATACGACACAGACATGAGCCTGGACTCTTTCCAGTCGCAATATACCTCAGAGGACAACGCGAGTTTCACGCAGATCATGCACGAGGAAAACAGACAACGGCGGGAGAGATGGGCTTGGGCTTGGGAAGCACAGAGCAGGGTGGAGGAGCAAAGGGTCAAGATGTTGGAAGCGAGGGAGAGAATGTTGATAGAGCAGCCTGCCGGTCCTGGAGTACGCGAGAAACTCGTGATCGAAGCACCGACGGTCGCTGGGCTGATCACGGCAGGAGAAGAACGCTTAACACACTCTGATACAGTCGCTCGTGGCGAGAACGACTCAAAGGGAATGGAGCTAACTGTCGTTGAGAAAGATACGTCCGAGAAAGCGGTTGATGTGATGGCCCCAAAGAGGGATACCCGACCCGCTGGAGTAGATGCTTGGAAGTTCAAGGCAAGTGTTCTGTAAACCCTACTTTCATCTCTCAAGACATCTCCCATAGACCCGAAATTCCCTCATGTTCTCGCCTGACGCCGATGTATCCCCCTATGATCCGTCGACGTCCGTCGTCTCCGTCAAAGCTGACGCAGTGCCGGGAGTGGTCAAACATAGCAACACACGGCTACCTGAACAAGACACTGCAAGTAAATCGCAGGGTCTCTCTGTTCCTCCAAGTCCGACTCAGAGTCGGATAGATGCTGCTATCGAGGGGACACCTTGTGAGTCTGTTCACGCGACGCTCTTATCTCTCAACTCAGTCGTCCAGATCGCCCAAAGTCACCCACCTTTTCGCTTGTCCCTAATGTACCCTCGCCCACTGCGGAACAGATGGGTTCAAAAGCAGTCAAGCAACTCATGACATGGGGGACTTTGAATGCTACACCTCGAATTATATCTCAATCTGACGATGTGTCAGAAGAAGTGCCGCCACCAAATACATTCCAAATCTCGGCACCATCGAACCGTGAAGCATTATCCCACAAGCTCTCGGCAAGCGCAGCAAAGAGTCTTCGCGCCAAGGCTGGTCTGCTCAACGGTTCAACCCCCCTGCTTGGGCGTACCCCTTCTCGTACGCCTGCAAGAGGTTCAATGGCACCGCCCTGTCAAACCCCACGAAGAGCGGACGCACCAGGCAACCTTACACCTGCTGCGAAGCGATTGTTGGATAGGACTACATTGGGCACGGCTGCGGCACGTCGGGCTGAGGCTATGGGAAGGATGGCTGGTTGGGGAGGCAACGGGAACTCCAAGGAGAAGGATCTAAACCACATGCGATGGACACCAACACCGGTCACACGCAAGGGGTGACACATAAAATAGTTTTACCATCACCGCTGTCTGCGGTCCGTATTGACGTATGCAAGGCTACTGCTGCGTGTCGACATGAATACAATACAGAATTTACAATCTAGACGCTGGTGATTTTCCGACGCTTTGCCTTTGAAGGTGGATCACCACTATCCTTGGCAGCAGAGGTTGATGTTGGCGATGGTGCCAGTGATGGTTGACCGGTGGCTTTAGGCTTCCTCTTCACTATAACGCCCTTGAGCGCTTGCTTGACCGATACTTCCTTCTTGGGAGGGGGTAGAGTCACTTTGGTCTGATCATCACCGCCGGGTTTAGAAGGGGCGGGAGGCTTTGAGACTACCGGAGGTGGGTTGTTGATAGCACTCTCTCTTGCAGCAACAGCCCTGTGAGGAGAGTCAACGTGAAAACGCAATCATGACTAGCAAGATCTTTTACTTTCTAAAGTCCGAGAGTTCTTCCCCATCTTGAAGCTTGCGCAGCCGTTCTTCCTCGGCCTGCTTCTCTCGTATTGAATCGAGGAACATGATTTCGTCCTCTTCCAATGCCCGGAACTGGTTGGCTGCACGAGGGCATCAGAACAGGTCAGACAGGACTATAGCCACAGGGGCGAGATTACCTAGCTTTGTCTTCTCTTCCCATTCCTCTTGCTTGGCTGCCTGCCAGGTATCCATCAGCCACCATTGTGTGTTGGCGAGGATCTTACCCTGTTCGCAGCCAGTTTCTGTGGTGGTCAGAGTCAGCACAGCGGTGGGCCACGAGGGGAGGCAACTCACCTCAGCTAAGCTTCGGCCATCGAAGGCATCCTCAGTGGGTTGAGGAGGAGGCTCTTGTCCTAGTCTGAAAACAGATGAACGAACACGAGCCAGCGTGGTGTGGATGGTGCGGACTGACCTAGCGTACGCAGCCCTCCATTGTTCTTCTCTTCGGGTCCGGGCTGCCTCGATATCGGTCTGAGACACGAATCTGGACGCGACACCGGTGACAGCGACTGTCGGGAGGCCTTCCTCCATGTGTCGAGAGTTCTTTGTCGGGGTCGGAAAGCAAGGCAGACGCTCTTAGCCGGGTATATGTATATGTATATACTACCATGCCTGCTCCCTCAACTATCAGCAAGCCTCCGTCCCTCCCGTCCTTGTCTTCCTCCAACGTTGCTCATTCTTACAGCGTTCGCGCTCACACCTTCACCACACCCTCCAACGCCAGAGCCGTCGTGACAGAACCCCGTGCGTACCAAAAATCGATCACCTTGCATCTCATACTCATTCTCGCTTCTCGCAGCTTGGGCTCAGGACGAGCCGCCGTCCCCCACTGACCAGTCTGATGAGGTTGACAGGCTCGGTCACAGAAGTGTCGCCACCACCCGGCCATCAGACTTGGCATCAAGTTCCAGGTCTTCTCTCGACAGACTCACTCGCGAGCGTGATAATCGTTCGCGATGGTGGACCTTTGTGCGTCCCCGCCAAGGATCTGTAAAACACGATTGGCGGGGAATCGACACGATAGATGATCGACAGTCGCAGTACTTCGCCAGTTCACGTGAGAGACGATCCGACGAATCACCCGTACGTCGTTCGACCGTCCCTTCCCCAGCTCCTTTCGGCCCCGCTAGGAACAGGACATTGGGGCGGGACTCCCCTCGGAGAGGCGGAAATGAAATACAGGACGAGAACCGGGTTCAGTATGCTCATATGGCTGAAAGGCAGGACACCGAGTCTGGTGAAAAGTCCACACTCGCTCGATCGAGGAAAAATCGCTTCAGGACCTTCATTCTGTCGAATATATATGTACCTCTGGTGCGCTTTGATCTTCTCTTTTCCGGTTTTGACCTTGAGACGACAGCCCCGTAGCTTTTCAGGTTCATCAACATCACGTTCACAACCTCTGCTTTGGCCGTAGCGATCCGTATCAGGCAATGGGAAGCAGAGTATAACGTGATGGGAGCGGTCGGAAGCTCACCGTGAGTGATTGTTTGGAAACCCGTGCTTCATCTGAATCACACTCGACTGCTTTATAGAACGCTTGTGATCATCTTTGCGCCATTGACGCTTGTTCATGTCATGGTTGCCATCTATGTGAGACACGTTTTCAGACACGCTCCCGTCTTCTCTTACAGTCTCTTAGGTAGAGTATTTCAGTCGACCCCTGGGACTATGGCGTACTTCCAGGAAGCTTGCCCATACCTTACTGGAAGTATACTTCATTTGCGCCTGGTCTGCAGCCTTGTCGCTCTGCTTCGATAACTACTTTACCTCTCCCATACCATGCGCACCTGCCAGCAGCATCGCTTGGTACAGTCAATTGAGCCGACCACCGCTGAGATCACCAGGCATAGGAAAAATAGGAGATACCATCTGTGACAGTCAGCTCGCGTTAATCTGTCTCGTCATGGTTGGTCTTATCATGTACTGCACCAACCTCGTCATCAGTCTGTTCAGAATATTCGAAAAGGTCAAGTATCATGCAGGTAGTACTAGACTCGGAAGGCGGGCATGACTAGACGTTCACCAGCATCACGACTGTATACATAGTACTTGTACACGCTACACTCACTTTGAACCGAACTTTTGCACGCGCAGCCTACTACGAAACGGTGAGAAAGCAGTTTTGACACTCTTCGTATACGTCCACGTCCGTCAGATGAGCACGGTACCCGGACACGATGAACAGCGCAAGTCAGTAACGCGACCTTCAAAGCTGACAACCAGCGAATACGCAATCGGCATATGTCTTCTCCTCGTCGTCGTGTTCCTTTGGACCTCATCCAATTTCGTGACTCAGGTAGACCCCCCAGCTGACCGGCTGGGCACCACTGACGGCTCTCCAGTATATGGTCACCGGTGGATATAAGAAGCCCTTTATGTGCGCTCTGGTTTCCTCGACCGCTAGTGGACGTTGACGGAACGACAGGATAACGTATCTGAGCACGGCTGCATTCACCCTGTATCTGTTGCCCTCTTGTTTGCGGAAGTCGTTTGTATCTCGGCGGAGGAATACCAAGTGAGCATTCGGCATCGTCCGTCATCCCACAAGCTCTTGACGGGAAGTCCTCAGCTACCAGCCTTTATCCCAAGATCTTCCTGGCGAACATGACTCTCTGGTGCGTCTACTTTTATTAGTGCGTGATCTGCCCCTTTGAGCTTTGACAGACCGCTCGCTCGTTGCCCGAGGTTCAGGATCGATTCACGCCAGAGGAGACAGCAAAACTTGCTCTCTATTTCTGTTTCATTTGGTTCGTCGCTAATTGGATGCTGAATGCCGCACTTGCATACACGAGCGTGGCGAGTGCAACCATTTTATCGGGCATGAGCGGTAAAGGTTTCATTGTGCTAGTCTGGCGGCGTTTGACAGGCATGCAGGCATATTTACCTTGGCAGTTGGCCGCGTATTTCGCGTAGAGACATTGACCATGATAAAGGTTGCCGCAGTTTTGACAAGGTACGTGAATGCATGTATTGAAAGTCCAGCTCAAAAACTCACTCGAACAAGTTTCGGAGGTGTTGTCCTTGTCTCATTATCCGATTCATCATCTAGTCCGGCGCCTACTGCCAATGCCCAGTCCACCAATTTCATTGCGATCTTGGGAGATATTCTCGCCTTGCTTTCAGCTTTGCTTTATGCTGTGTATATGATATTCTTGAAGGTGCAAATCAAGGAGGAGTCACGGATAGATATGCAGCTTTTCTTTGGTTATGTCGGCGTTTTCAATGTTTCGCTACTCTGGCCAGTTGCACTTCTTTTGCACTTGTTTGGAGTGGAGACTTTGGAGTGGCCTGGTACCAAGGAAGTTGTCATGAGCATTCTCGTCAATGTAAGCATTTCGACGTTATGCTTCCGTTTTACACTCACTGATCTTGGCCATGTATTCGTGGGGAATGTGGTCGACAGATGTTCATCACACTGTCGAGTGACTACATATATGTCATCGCGATGCTCAAGACCACACCACTTGTCGTTACCGTCGGTCTTAGCCTCACTATACCCTTGGCAGTGATTGGGGACTATTTCCTCGGCAAGCCTGCTACTTTCCAAGTATTGGTAGGTGCCGTGCTTGTCACCGGCGCATTCGTCGTGGTTGGGGTAGAGAATTCAAAGTCAAGAGAGGGTGACGGTCTGCTAGCTCAGGGCCTAGCTGGGGAGGGAATAGAGCAACGATCTCAACTCCGTCTGGATGGAGCTGTTCCGTTGGGATCACAGACAGATGCGTTCGACGCTTAGTTCTTTGATACGCACCACAATTTCGATCATAACACCCGTTGCCATTCTAGATGCTCCTGTGTCAACACAGAGACTTTTTTCTTGAGATCTAAGTGTTGTGGACTCTGATGTACTGATATACATTTCTCTATATATTAAGAACGAAAGTCGGTATCAATGGTGTCTCCGGCGTCATGCGGTGCGGTGCGCCGCCAAGTCGACACTGGTGTGAGCGCTGCTGTTAGCTGTCAAAATCCACACACGCGTCGTGGTTTCTGTGCAGGCGCGACGCTCTGCGATGGGTGCAGAGCACGGCTGCAAACGAGGAGGCTCCTTTTTTCTCGCTGCCAGGGGCAATGACGTCGTGGTGCGTTCATGATCGCTCACATACGATGTCGTCGACGCCATGCACAGACGAGCCCGTCCACCTCCCCATGCTCGCAAACATCAGTGAAGCTGTCGATTTCCTGTACCCATTAAACATGCTCACTCATCCTGATGCATGCCTCGAGCGTGCATTTCTCTCCGCACGCAACATCTTCGTTGATGAATTCAACAACATTGTCCTTGATCGGCTGCATGGTGACTGCAGTACGTTATTTCAATCCCTTCTGTCTGTATGTTGAGCAATCTCACGGCGACACGCAGCTTCATATTTCAGCGCTAATTCTGTCAATGAAGATTCTTCGAGTTCTACAACCCGTGACTCGGACAACGACGACGAGCGCTCTCCCGAATTGCTTGGCATGCTCACCCACCCTGGTGTTCCTCCACACCGCCTCGATCTGAAGGTGGGATGCATCTGTTCCATTCTCCGAAATCTCTCTGTCGAAAAGGGCCTGGTGCATAGCGCACGCGTACAGATAACAGCGTTGCATCGCCACTTCGTTGAACTCCGTCTGCTCCACAACGATGAAATCCACTGCATCCCTCGCATCACCTTCCTCTTCACTCCACCGTCTTCCAGCTGGTCCATTCAACGCAAGCAATTCCCTCTTCGACTCGCATACGCCTGCACGTTCAATGATTGCCAAGGACTCACCCTTTCCAGATCTGTCGTCGATCTTCGAACGCATCCTCCCGCTCACGGACAATTGTACACCGCCCTCTCCCGCGTACGGAGACGCGAGGATTGCCTGATGCTGTTCGAACCTGCGAACGAAGACCATCTTACATACAATGTTGTATACCATCAACTGTTACTGTGATTTGTCCTGATGACTTCGCGCTCGGTGCTGTGTGAATCCTCACGGTAGCAGAGTCCTTGTACGATGTCGATTTTAGTTGCAAGCGTCTGCGTAGTGACATCTGATATGTGAACGGTAGTTTTGTCTAATCTGGTCGCCAGACTAAGCTTGGGAGCCTTTTCAACAGTTCCGCAAAACCAAATTAGCATGGTACAACCATCACCTCATGGACTCGCTCGGACACTCATTTTCGTTCTAGCCTAGGGAACGCAGGGCCCGTATCGGAGCCCACCAGCCCTCTGCAAAACTGTCCAAACGTCAGTTTGCAGTCCAAGAAGAAGCAGCACTGGAAGCAGTGGAAATCGGTGCTGCTAATAATGCAGAGGTATCGGTGAGCAAATCCTCCGCACCTACACCTCCATGTCCATCTCAATGCTGGTACACGATTCGTCACGAGTCAGGGCAATGACATTCTCGAGTCTTTGAGCGCAGTCCCCGCCATCGTGAGCAAGAAGGGGAAGCAACAACTGAAGCACGAGGCCTTTATCGATCGTACGTATGAAACCTGACAAAACCTGGTTAGCTGCTTTGATCTGTCTCCATATGACGGTCAAAGTGCACAATAATTCCGCGCACACAAATGGGTAGTGCGCGCGCAATCAAGAGGGTAGCGCACGCAATCGAGTTGGAACTTATGTTCACGCTAGAGTAAATGCAACTCATCCAAACCATTACTCTCGGCGGGTTCATACAGAAAGTGTGTGTACGTGTGTTAAGTTGTATCATACGTGAGAAGTCATTAGCGAATGATGGGATTGGGGGATGCTAAATGGATGATATATGTGCAACGACAAAGGCATTAGTAGTAGGGTGATCGTGGTGAGTCTGAATCCAGATGTGGCAAGGAGGTTGGTACTACATTATTTCCACGGGTCGCAAGAGGGGCTATCAGGAGGGCGTACTGCAGTGGATCGGCGGGTCGTGAACAGTCCTGTTGTCATGCCTGATCCACTAGGGCCAGCTTCGGCAACCTCGTCGGATGGCTCATTCCTTGCCCCGAGTCCTGTGTGCATGAAGGTTAGGAGAAAAGTGTGGTGTACGAGTAGAAAGAACATCACCTCTAGTAGTGGTAGTATGGTAGTTCTCCAACTTGATCCGCTTTCCTGCGGAGGGCTGAGATTCACATGCAGCGAGTTCCGAGTCCGACAGTGACACACGACGCCGTGGATGCTTTGATCCACTGGCAGCTAAGTAATTGCAAATTGAGTGACTTCAGGTTCATGGTGAAGTAAGAAGAAAACTTACCTGCTTCTGACTCGCGTGCAATAAGCTTCGTGAAAAAAAAATCATCGTCGCTTTCGGAATCTGGGATGGTGGCACTAGGAACAAAAAGGTGGGCCATGGCCCGGGGCATGTTTGACTGACTTGGAGCCACTTCGTGGCTGGTGGTAGTGATAACGGAAGGTTGACTTGTAGTAGACTTAGAACGTGCGTAGTTGATAGGCTGCGTCCCAATGATCTGCACAGCATTGGAATCTGAGCCATCGGAGTCCGTGGTTAGTTCCAACACTGATTGTGGGTGTGCCCGAGCTTTGCCCTTGCTGGGTGGCCGCACTAGAGCATTGTCCGAGTCGTCAGCGATCTCCGAGTCGGACTCAGCATCCATATTGCTGGCTCCATCCATGGGCACGCTACCATTCAATGCCTGGCTGATAGCATGGTCCCAGTCGGTATATATGGATCGTGGGATGTTGATACGAGGAGCTAATGCATGCATAGGTTAGTTTATTCGGATTAATCTGCAACCATAAATAGTACAACACACCAATGACGACAGAAAATGTAGTGAACTTTCGTCCCGCAGATCCCTTCACCTCGTTGAGTTCCTTACCAGTGATCATGGGACGCATAAGGACAAAATACTTCTGCCTTTCTGAGTTCAAGAGAGCCCAATGGAAGGACCCTTCAGCCGGTTTACCAAGACGAGCATCAAGCCACTCAAATGGCTTTGGGAGTAGGCGGCGCAGCCATGAATCGATATCATTCATTGACCATGAAACGAGGAACTCGATGTCTTGCTCGCCATCTTCACTAACGAGTAGACCATGTTGGCGGTATTCTTCAAACTCAGACTTCCGGGGCACCTTGCAAATGCTCAGACGCCCAGCCTAGCCATCATGATGTAGGTTAGATGGGTATACACAAGTTAATGAATGTAGTTGGAACACGTACTGCAGTGAGGCCGTGCGGTGTCATCATCAGCCTCCCGATTTTGATGGCACGTTCTTGACTTAACCCACGTGAACTGTCTACAGACACACCGCCAGTACCAGTGAATCCCCGAGTCCCTCGTTTGGCTGCCCGAGGAGGCATCTTGCGGAGGCCAGTCACAGCTTCATGCCGAGGCTGGGGGATTGCCTTGGGTCGAGTACGAGTATATTGGTCTAGTATTGTTTGAATAGGATTGTCGGGGGATGGTGGGCATGAGGCAGCATGCTGCTGGGCGGGATTGGTGGAGTGAGCGACGTTAGAGTGGTGACGTTCCTTGCGTTGGCACGTTTTGCACCGATTTCCCTTACGACCACCACCTGGCACAAACCGAGGACATGACAGCGTGATGGATGATGGCACGTCCGCTGACATGCAGAGGGTCAAGGAGGTAGGGTGTAGAAAAGCAGGGAAGAGAGCCACAGCGACATCCCTCCCTGGCGACTGTGATTTATACTACAACTCGCCATGTTCAATCATACAGATGCGTGTCATGACATCTAAGCCTTGTGCCCACAAAATTGCACGTGGCCACCATACAACAAATGGCATGCCCATTTCGTGTACCCTCTTACTGCGACCGACAGTGATTACCTCGCGCTCAGGGTACACGCCATCCACCCATTCTTCCTGAGCTACTCCATAACCGGTAGGGATGTCACCTTGATGTCGTGCTTGTTGAAAGGCGAGAGTGAAGGCTTGATAGGCCTCAATCGACTGAAAGGGATTGGCTGTTGGGGGCACGCCGACGGCAGTGTTTCGAACATGCCTAGTCAATTTCGGCAACTCAGTCATTGTCTGCTGGGCCCAAATGAACGGGGTTACAAACCTTTGTTGGCCAGCCATAATCTCCGCATCAGCGGGATCATGTGGATGTTGCTCGTGGCAATCAGCGTATTCACCATGCTGAATTTGAGAGAGGAACCGCATATCCTTTTGGACAAGTGAGCTTCAAATTACGAGCATCAACATATTACATACCAACGGCGATTGATCATGTCCTCGCTTCGAGACCGAATGGTGATTCCAATCATTCTGAAACTGCTCGCAGTCGATATTCAGTTGATCAAGAAACAGAAAATGTAAAAGCCACAGGTGACAAGCATCACTTGGGTCCAACATGTGAAGATCTTCCAGTCGAATGAAGAATGCTCGCCAACACCGCACAAATTGTGCACCAAGATCAACCCACAGTCGTTCAATTCGGGTGTTTCTTGTGGATCTGCCCCACAGAAACGATGACCGATTTGGGCCACGGTGTTGGATCATCCATGTCGCAACTTCAATATTCTCACCACCACGATCACCACGGACTCGCCAGGGTGTTCCATATACCTGGACTGCGCACAGGAAAAGATCGAGGACAGTTGATGCGCGATTGTCATCACTCGCTCGTAAACCAACAACCTTTCAGTGATGTAAATAGAAGTTAAAGTGAAAAAAAACCCCTTACTGTTCGACAATGCCCATCAATCATTCCGTGAATAACAATTCCCCACCGTATAAGTTTGTGGTGACCATCAATGTGCCAGACGTAATTTGACCGTGGTGATTCATATACACGACGCCGGATTGCTGTTTGATGGCGAATGACGCGACCGAGTGGATCAATCCGCTGCATTGACTTCCGAACACGCTCTCGTTGAATGTTCAGCCCGTGTGATTTCAGTGATGCAAGTACGAATCGTAGACCGGCATTTGGACGCCCGAGCTTGTAGTGGCGTACAAGAATATCTAATTCCGCATCTGTTATGTCAGAAAACTGCTTCGCGAGGCCATTGATTTGAAGGTGGCGGCGTAAAGTGTTACGATGCACGCCAAGTGTTTGTGCAAGTGTTTGCAATGAGATGCGACGAGTGGATGACATGGCATTTGCCAGCCATTCTACATCAAATTCGAGTGAAGGGCGGCCACGACCTGGTCCCGGAAGACAACGTTGCACAGGCACAATGTGAATGAGTTTAGCCGTAGAGTGATCTCTATTTCACTGTAAGCAAACACCTTCACACAAAAAAAAAACTTGCCGGTCGGCTGCAGCAAGCGCAGCATCAGAAAGTGCACGAAAAAGCTCGCCAATTCTATGTGCTGATTCCGCAGCCCAATGGGGATCTTCAACCTCATGCTGCAGCACCTCAAACAGTGGGATCATCTGGGAACGTATGTGATCAGCGTGGATCCGAAGGCGGAGTGGGTCACTGCCATCTTCTTGCCGTAAAACTTCCAGTGAATGCTGACATGCATCTTGGATGATTTCATGGGCACGGAGGATGTCGGCTCGCCAGTAGTCCCTGTCAGGGAGGTCAGGGAAGTCTTGAGGATGCCAGAAGCCTGGCATGAAGGGTGGAGTTGTTGGTCACAGTTCAACGTGGAGGAAGGAGGCAGCGTGAGCGTGAGATGAGAGATCACCGATGAGTCACGTGTTTACCTAGGTCTCTCCACCTACATGCCCGACGCTGCAATCCCTTTAATGATGCTATTTGGCTTCCCTCCATGATGGCCATGTCGTCCATTCCACTTCCCACCCCTCCTTCAACGCAAGCCCCTCCTTCAACACCACCCCCTCTGGACAGGGATCATGAGTTACGATCTACCAGAAGTCGTCAAACCACATACACGGATCTCCCTCGAGAACGACATCCTGTGTTCTATTTCATGGATGGGACAGTCACATTCTTGGTAAGCTTTGTCTTCGTTTCTATTACAATTTGATGCTTACTGAAAACAAGGTTCCTGAGCCAACCCGGGAGACACTTTACAAGCTGTATCCTGGCCTGCTCGCCAAGCACTCTGCCATCTTTGAAACCATGTTGTCCCTACCTCAGGGTCAGCAAGCGTGTCAACAGAATGCAGAGGGTCGCTGCGATGAGAATCCAATTGTCTTGCATGGCGTCGTGCGGTGGGAATTCGATCACTTACTAACTTTTTTATTTGGCTGGTAAGTTCTTAGACTGGCCAGGACTCGGACTCATACGAGAACATACCTAACATGATGCATACCAGGTACAGTGGTGAGCCGCAGCGTCAAGATTTTTTGATATCAGTCCTCAAGTTATCCGATTTCTTCCAAATCGACCGTGGTTTCCAGTACGCGCTCGCTGAACTCAAACGCCTGTCCCCCTTCGATGTTACTTTGAAACTGGAGCTCGGGCGCCAGTTCCGTATCCATGAGTGGGTCGAGCCATCATTCCGAGCAATGATGGAACGTCCAGTCTCATCCATCAGCCGTCTCGAGGCCCGCCGCATGGGGATGGAGAACTTTTGGATTCTGGCCACCACGAAGGCCAAAGTAGAAGAACATTACCGTGCTCTAGCCTACACTCAACCCATGTTAGTGCAGTCCCCCGAGTGTAGAACACCGTTGGCATGCGCAGCCGCGTGGAAAGAGGAGTGGTGGAACGGCATTGCTCGCCACTTCCTCCACCCTGAATCCCCTTGCCGAAGCCATGGAGGCATCCTTGTACTCCTGCAAGAGACCGATTTCGATGGTGGTATTTGTGCCAGTTGCAAAGCTGGAATTCTGTCGAAACTCGAGAGTTCCGTAGCGCTTCGGTACGAGGAAGATATGCAGGATATTGCAGCTGTGTTGGTCATGGAGGCTCAAATGGACGGACGTGTGTAGTGACTTTCAAGCCCAGGCTTTCTTTTACTACTTGTAGCTACATTTTACAATCGATTGTCGCCGCCTATGCGCTATACCCGTCTGCGCTCGCACTGCCTTTTGTATGATTATGCTCGCGCTATACCCGTCCGCAATGCGCTCCCCTCTGTGTGATTATGCTCGCGCTACATCCGTCTGCGCTCGCGCCCACTCTTTGTGTAATCGTGCTCGTGTTCCCTTTCGTATGATTGCGCGCGCTGCCCCCTCGTGATGCGCGCCTAATAGTGTGCACTTTGACACCCATATCTCCAGGCATCAAGTCGTCTAGCGCTCCTTATTCCAAGACACAAAAGCGTCGCTTCAATAGGAAGCAGCGCGAACAATTGGGCGGTGGACTTGGCTCCATCGAAGCGGTCATATCCGCATTGGAACAGGGAGAGATATCGCCACCAGCAGAGGCTCAGTCGGACGCCGTTACTTCACAGCAACGACCGCAAGTGAAAGCGAGGCCTGGGATTATAGGAGAGGGTAAAGGTATTCCTCTTACCAAGGCTCAGAGGAAACGTGTTTTGTACGTCCTCAACAGTGATGCATCGTCCTGCCCAAACTCAACCCCTCTACTAGAGCGATGGAAAGGCTCCGGCATCCACTTATCCTAACAAATCCCCAATATGCTGTCAACCCTTTCCAGACCATCCGCACGCACGCGCAAAACACGTTGGAAACACGTCACGGTATGCAATAAATAATATCTCGACTCTGCATTTGTACGCTGGGGGAGAATTGCAAAGCAGACCTATTAACCGGAAACATATTAACAAGCGGTTACATGGGATGTCATAACATCTGGTATCATATGTATCGTATCGTACTAAAAATCCATGTTTGCATGAGTACAACATCCATTACCTTGGGGGAAAATGACAGGCTGCTTATGCATCTGGATCGTCCCCGGCCTTGCTCATCCCCGCGCTCCAAACAGTACTACCACTTCCACCAGCACTCCTCTTGCTCCTCTTGCTCCTCCATTCCTCTCCCAGACTTTTCCTGGAAGCAAGCTCTGTGAAACCACCTGCGCCCCCTCTGGCGATTTCGTCGCTAAGGTGACGTTCATGGGCAACCAAAGTGGCGATACTATTCTCAGCTTCCACTTGTTCCAATGCTTGCTTTGTGAGTTCTATGCCATTTCCAGATATTCCAAGTCCATAACCAGTCTGGTTTTGCATGGAGATTCCGGAGTTCGCCGAGGGAGTCTCCGAGTGACCCGTGGTCGAACGCGATCGGAAGATAGAGAAGCGGCGACCTGGCACAGCGGTCTCTGGCACAGGCGGACTGGCAGGAGAAGAATAACTTTTTTGTAGTGGAACGGCAGCAGGAGAGCCCACTGAACTGGCGGGTGAATATGCAGGCATGTCGATGCCCATCAGTTTCATGGTCGCGTGGAGGCGCTCTCGTTCTCGTCTATCTTCTTCGTCTTCAAATGTTTCTAATTTGCGAGCACCCGTGACGGATGCGACCCCGGGCTTCAGTGTTAGGGGGCGTAGACTGTCTGTCTTCTTCTCGGTTCCGCCGAACACGTTGAAGCTCTTCCAATCGAAGGACATCGAACGACGTTGTGTTTTGGCATTCAATGTATTGGAAGAGTCAAGAGGTGGCGTTGCAGTTGCAGGTGGTTCGGTGGGTGTAGAGTTAGAAAGTACACGTCCGAAAATCGCAGATTGAGGTGGCTTGGTAGACGTGGTCGCCACTCCGAGATCACGCGTCACGGGGGTTGTCTTCGGCTGCTTCTCGTAGTCCACAGCAAGGACGTGCTCGAAACCTTCTTCTGCAATGATCCGGTCGATGATCTTTGATGCGTACAGAGACAGTGCTTTGTTTGCATCCTTCAAGGATTTAACTTCTATGCGTAGCGCATCTATATCGTTCGAGGACGAAAGCTGGTCGTGCGATTCCGAGGCGGAAACCTTCCTCGCGTCCGTGGAGCTCTTTTTCCTTCGGCCCCTGGCGTTGACCACGGAACGATCATCGATCGACTCTCCCAAAAGGTTATCTCTGTTCTCTGCACGACCTAATTCTGCCGCAAGGTCGAGGCCAGGTCCTGTGATGGGGAGGTCGGCTAGGGATTCGCCTCTGGGGGGACGAGTAGGAGAACGGGTCGCAGATCCAGTTCGCCGAGCATGTCGTCCGTGGTGGCGACGCGGTGAGTCAGAATGATGGCGATCAGGCGAGTGATCGAGTACATCCTCTCCTTCCTCTTCTTCCACTCTATCCAGGGTATTTTTGGCGTTGCTCCGCAAGGAGCTCATGTCGTTTTCGTCGGTCATGTCGTCTTCGTCGGTCATGTCGTCTTCGTCTTCTTCCACGCCTGACGTCGAACTGGGAGCACCACCTACTTGTTTCATGAGGTCGAATTGTCCGCTAAGTGTCTTTTCTCTGAGCAAAATCATGTAGCTTTCGTTGTCCTCCTGCAACTGGTTATTCACCCTCTTCAAGTCGACAAGTTGTGTCTGCAAAAGCATGAGGGTGCTCTGCAGCGACGAATACGAAGTCGAGAGTGTTGACAGCTCGAGGCGAAGAGCCGTCATCTCAGCTGGTTCGCTGTCTGGGTCGTCAAGGGCTTGCACACGGGGTGGGGCTACCGCGGACGGCTCGGTTGGGGAATGAGATTGCTCTGGAGCGTACTCGGGCTCGGTTTCAAGAGGACGGAATTGGTCCGCCTGCTTGCGGGCCTGGGTGAGAGACTGAATGCGGGACTTGAGATGCTGCTCGTTGTCATAGAAGGCTTGACGCTCGGCTTCGAAGGTTGATGTCTGGGAGACGTAATGATTGAGTGAGCAATCTATCGAGCGAGAAGGTGATGGGGTACCTGTTCATTGTAGCGTCTTTGGACATCTCTTTTCTCCTTCTCTAGCTCGCGCACTTGGGCTCTTAGTTTCTCGGCGACTTCGATGCGAGCAGCCATTTCTTCCTCCATGCGGGCCTGATCAGCATAGAGGTCATTGAGCCTTGCTTCGGCTGTAGACAAGGAGGAGATCAAGTTGTCATTTTCGCTGGTGAGGGAGGCGACTGTCTGGTCTTTATCTTGCAACTGGACCAAGAGCTGGAGGGGCGGGAGGTGAGGATGGGGGAGACGTATCAATGCGAGCACATGCCTGCTCTTTTTGTTCTGTCTCATGCCTAAGGGATGCAGAGAGGAGCTCGCGCGACTCGGGGGTTGAGCCGAGCGAGATAGACGTGGTGCCCTTTATGGAAGTGCGACGGGAGACGGCGGCGGGGGCGGGGGCGCGTGTAGGACGTGCAGAGGTAGCTGACCTTGTCGTGGTCGTCGGCGGTGGCGAGGTGGCGTTGCCGTTGGACGACCTGCGGGAGGGCGGGGGAGTAGCGCGGGAGGACATGTAAGGTGTTTGGAGAGTGCCAGTGAGCGGTGTACGTTTACCCGAGACATGGACGTCCCCGTCGAGTCCCTTGAAACCGCACGTCCCTCCGTTTCCCTCCTCGTCATCCAGCTCACCGTCGTCCACAGCTCCTCGCATCACTCAAACAGCACAGTGCGCGTCAAGTTGGATAGTCTGACCCGGTCTGATGAGTCTCGTCTACAGCGTCCCCGCTCACCCCGATACCCGTCCTCCCTGCATTCAATCGCGGCGACGTGATCGAGATCCAAGGCCCAGCGTCGTCAGGCAAGACCCATCTGCTCTACCACATCCTCTTGTCCTTTCTCGTCCCCGTCTCTCCACCGCATGCAGAGATCGCCGTCGTCGTTTACGACACAGACGCCACCTTTGACATTGAGCGTTTCCGCCGCCTTCTCCTTTCACGTATATCTCGTCACCCATGCAGCACGCTCGACCCACAGGAAAGCGTCCGGCGGGCTCTCGCCCGCTTGCACTTATTTCGTCCGACGACCCTCGTCCAGCTCGCCGCATCGATCGCGAATCTCGCGGCGTATCACTCATCCCACATGACACACCAAGAGATAGCCGTCCTTGCGATAGACTCGATCAGTCCTTTTTACTGGGCTGACCGTTTTTCTGCCGAGCAGTTGCGCGATGCTGCCTCAGCAAAGAACAAGCGCGTTCCCATGGCGCTGTCACCGCTCCGCCACGTCTTGGATGCCATCCAGAGTGTGCGGCGCTCCCACCGCCCACTCACCATCCTGACAAACTGGGCCCTCCACTCCGCGCCATCTCACTCTGCATCGTTGTACAAACAGCATCTCCATCTTTTTCCTGTCGTCGAGGATGGCATCGCGGACCTTGGCGCCAAGGCATCTAGTAATACCGATCATTCTTCCTCATCTCCGTTCCGTCTTGCCCACCATATCTCCTTGTCATCTCCGACATCCGACCAATTCGCTGCTTCGCCACTCGACATTGCTCTGCTCCGCGACCCACGTCATAGACAGGGCATCGTTGACAACGGGCGGGTGCAGTGTTTGACAAGGTCGTCGGGGACTCGGAACATTGTACGCTTTACCCTTCAGATCACAGACGACGATATCCTTGTCCATGCCCCCGAACCACCTATACCGTAATACGATATCCCATTTTGAGTGCAAAGCTATAACACATTACTATTTGTGACTTCGAGAATTATGAGTACTGTAGTGGAGTAATTAACGACGACTGTATGCAGAGATTAAGTGTTGTGTAACAAATAGCTAGACGAGTAATTTAGTTGCCAATCGATCGATCGTTCTTCATCGCAAAGAAGCGAAGATGCTGTCCAATTGCAGCTGGTAAGCTTCTTCAACCGCTCGCCGTCTAATGTTCCCTTTCGTCACCGTCCTAGGCAGTGACTTGGATGGCACTATGATGATCAACTCGGGAGAAGTGATGCGCTCGTGGAGATACCGTCTGCTGTGGAAAGTCCGAGTTTTACGAATGATGTCCCTCTTCAGTCTATTGTGATCTATCCCGGCCGCGGGTTCGACGAAAAGTGCTGGTGACGGCCTGCCTGTGCCGACGACGATGCACTCCTCAATCAATTCACCGCACGTCGCGCGAACGTTATCTTCGATGGCCCTAACAACGTTCGTAAATCAATGGTCTCAAAACCTTGTAATCACGTACCTGGTGTCGCAACGCAGGCTGTTCTCGCTCTTTATCCAGTCATCGTTACGACCGCAAAAGCTATACAACCCTGTGCCCATTTCCTGGAACAAATCACCAGTGTGGAAATCGCCATCCGTGCCTCTCAGTGAGACATCCGGACAGTCGCCAGAGTCAGCCAAAATCACCAGTTCCAGTAACTGGGTGGATGATTGATGTCCAGAGGTGCCATCGATCGGAACGAAGCCGTATGATGTGTTCGGGGTAGCACGAAGCAGTGCAGCGTCAGGGCCACTGCCACCAACGGAGAGAAGCATGGCGCCACATTCCGTGTTTCCGAACAGATTCTGTGCAACATTCAGTACGATCTCTCTATGTATCCCAAAGGCGTGGCAGACCTTGATCTTGAGCCCATTGTGGTAACCGAATTCCTCGTCCTCACTGCGGAGTGGTAAACCACTGTAGACAATCTCGTCGAGAGTCTGCAATTGGCCGAGAAGCTTTGGATGTAAACGGGCATTACGAAGTTGGGAGGAGAGGAATGTGGAAAATTGATTTAAACGGTTAAGATGACACCGGTGAATCATGTCGACCAATTCCTCAGAGGAAAACGCGATTTTAGTCGGTTGCACGGTACAGCTTCCGTGTTGCAGGGCACCGATCAGCACTTGGAAGAGAACGTCAGGATGATCAGAGGAAAGGAGCAGAACTCGTACTCACTGAAGTTTTGGGCGATGTGGCACATGCTGCCCCTGCGAGAAGAGGGTCAGTATGAGCAACGACGAATGATCTGCAGGACTGACATCCAAGTGGAGACGTCTTGGCGCTGCGGATCGTGAGGAGCACAGATAAATCTGGCTTTGTCAGCATTGTGCTCAACCATCGTTGGCTACAAGGCACGAGCTTGGGACTGCCTGATGTAGACCCGCTAGTGTGGAAGACGAAGACGGTCTGATCCCCACTCATAGGAGAGAGTGGCGGCAATTCTTCCAGACGGGGCACCATTTCGTCCTTTCCGAGTGCGAGAAAAACCGATAAAGGAAAGTTTGATGTCGCGTCGGCGAACTCAGGGGCATAGATGAGAGCACGGGCATCCTGTTTGCGGAGGAGCTCGAGGACGACGTCGGGACTCGGAAGGCGTATGCTGAACAATTGAGGGATATACCCGGCTCTTGAGATGCCATAAATGTGGAGAACATCCTGGTATGACATGCCACCAAGCCTGGATAGAGGTGAGGAGATCGATGCAAGGGAGGGAGATTGGGACTGACCAAAGACCGACGACCGAGTTATCTGTGATGCCGGCAGAGGTGAGCAAGCCGCGGTAATAGCGTGCGGTGTACTCGACGTCCTCCTTGAACTGTTGGTATGATATGGAAAGCCAATCATGTACGTGACCGGTGGTAGGATCTGATCGAGGGATCCTGAAGGCCGGAGCGGACGGGTAGAGGGTGGAGCTCTGGTCGAGGATGGTAAGATGGGAAGACTGCATGAAGGGGGAAAGTGAGGGTACAGGAGGTACGAGGTATGAGTGCCTTTATATGCATGCTATTCACGGACCCAAGTCCCAAACGATAGCGCTCCGATACGGAGTTAGTGACAAATATGGGCTGAAAGAAGAGGATGTGTAGGCCATCGTCAGGACGAATAGCCACCGTCGCGGTGATAGGGCCAGCGTTGAAACATGTCGCAGGCACTGCAGTGGTTGCTGCAAAGTTGGATCTGTGACGGCAAGGGGGACTTGGCGCCGTAAACGGGTACTGGATCGGAAGGACGAGATTGGACAAAGAGAAGGACCTAGAATGACTCAGAGTGGCGTTTCACTGGCACCACGGAAGTGAAGGTGACTCGCACTGCTCTAAGCAGGCAGTGGCTCGCCATTCCTGCAAAATGAATAGCAGTCAGCGCCCAGGGGTACAAAGTCACACACCGGCCGTTGACCGAGTCCCCGGTTGTGGCGGAACTATACACCACGAGGTCGAGTGTACACCGCACGGAATGTTTTTGCGACCGTACATACGATCATACCATCGCGGCTGTCCAAGTCCACCGTGGAAAATCACCGGCTGTCTCCGCTCAGAGTTGGTTTGGTCACCGGTCACGACTCTCTACTAGCTAGGATACTTACAGCAAGGTATTTCAATCACTCACCGGCTCTTCATCTCTCTAAATCTCATGACAGCCTCACCCATTCTGGCTGCCCATGCTAAGGGGAGTTGGCCGTCACCTGCTCGTACCCGGAAAACGTCTCTCTCTCCATTCGTCATGCGCCCACGCCCTCGCACTCTCCAAACACCACCTTCCCCATGTTCCCCCCCTCGCCTCTCCGGAAACACGGCCTCCACTCCCCTCAACTTCGTGTCCTCCCCTTCCATGCAGTCCACCCGGCTATCGCGGTCAATTCCCTTCCGGCATCATGCACATTGTCGATGCCCTTTCTTCCGCGTCCAAAGCAGAAATAACGTCCCTTGTCGCCGATATCAACGCCTCCTACAAATTACGTCGCTACTTCCGCCAGAGAGAGTCTGCAAGGCGTCTCGCACAGTTCCTAGCATCTACTTCCCGGCCGTCGCGGGCTCACTCTGTCATGATGCTTGCCCACGCACTAGGCTGTCGTTTCAAACCAAACCACTTCGAATCTGTCCTCCATCAGCTCTCCCTCAAGGACCACTGGCCTTTAATTCCCCCTTTGGTGTCCCTCGCAAGATTTCAATGCGGCAAAACTACCGTTCGTCTGCTCAATTGGAAAACAAGAGCATTCATAGAGTGCCATCAGTTTGGTCGCTTAGATCACATGATCGGAGAATTCGCCCGGCACAATGTTCAACCCACTCGAAGAACGTTTCACCTGCTTGTTTCTGGACACCTTCGCAATCAGGACTTGGATTCTGCCAAGAGATATCTCCAATTAATGCAGAATGCCGGTTTTCCCGTCGATGCATCTACTCACGCTCTCATCGTTACCGCATACCGATCCTTAGGCTCGGACCCCCAGGTCCACGCTCGAGCCCTCGAGGCCTTGCTTCATGTCGATGTTCGGACATCCACTCGAGTCCTCAACAGCATTATCCAACATCTCCTCGACATCGGCGACGAATGCAGTGCCGCGGAACACATCAACCGAATGATTGCCCCATCCTTTTCCAAAAGTGGAACTGCACGTCAACCAGAAGGTACTACCACAGGGGTCGACGGCGCCATGTCCTCGCACCTCGATTCTTCATCCACAAGAGCACCCGCGATCCACCCAGATGCGGCCACATTCACAATCTTGATCAATTACCTCAACGGTCAGCGACACTTTCATCGAGTCCACAAGGTACTCAACCGCATGGTCGAAATTGGTGTCAAACCCGATGCCGGTGTGGTAGCTGCTCTCATTCGTACCTACTGTCTCAGCGGTCATGATGACATGGCCATGGGCTTGCTGGCTGCGATGCTCGACTCAGACGCGGATGCCCGGGGTGTACTCGCTCTTCTCCACGTAAAAGGCATACCCCAATTCCCTATCAACGTAAAGGGCATCGATTTGACCGTTCATGTCTTGAATGCTGTACTACCCCGAGTAATGGAGATCCGCGGACTCAGTGGCGCAAGTCTCATCCTTCGTATCATGCGGTCCAACAGTATTCAGTCGAATGCAGCCACCGTACAAGTGTTTCTCAATTACCTTGATCGCATCGAACACATCGAAACAAGCCGCCTCATTCAGATCCTGCGGAGCATGTCACGAACGGTTCATGGTCTGACCATTCGCCATCTCAATGTCATCCTTCGTAATGCATTGCGCCGAGAGAAGCATATGGTTTACGGTACTGGATGGGATGCCACTGCTGCAAGGTTTTCGCCAACAAGGCGGAATGTGTATGGGTTTTCAGGGAATCCCCACCTCCTCGATTCCGACAACTTTGACCCCAGCGGTACTCGCCCTCCTCCGCACCGTAACTCGTGTATCCGTTCTTCCGTTCTTGCTCTATCCCGCAAAGGAGTCAAGAATGACCGAGCTACCTTTGCGATGTGGCTCATGCACGAAGGCATCACCGATCCTACTCTTGGGACCGCCAAGTCCGTATTTCGCCATATGATCGACAAGGGCATGCATCCAAATCGCTATCACTTTACCTCTCTTATGGATGGTTTCACGCGGGTGGGAGACATGCAGGCTGCTGAGCAGGTCATGCGTTCTTCCAAGGCAGCTGGTTTTGAACCAAACGTCGTGATGTGGACGGTACTTGTGTCAGGCTACGCCCGCAAGGGAAAACCTGGGTTGGCAATGAGAGCTTTCCGCTCGATGGTTGCTGCTGGCATTCCGCCAGACGTTCCGGCCATCGATGCTCTCGCCCATGCATACTTTGCTGTTGGGGCGTATTCAGTAGCCAGAAACATCTTGCTCGAGCTGTGGCCTCGAGTAAAGCCGTTTCCGAGCGAACTCAAAAATGCACCTCTCAAGCAGCTGGCGCGTGCATTCCGCCAATCAGGAGTCCCAGGCGCGACTGGGAGCCAGTCGCTGACCCTGCAGGAGCAACGATCCTTCAACCAGAAGCTTCGTCAGGTTCTGCGCGAGTGGAAGGCACTTTCATCATCTCCTGTTTAGCGTCCGATTTTTGTCACTAAGTAGCTCTAAATGTAGCGGGATAATAGATACGATTCCACGAGAAAAGGAACGAGTCCATGTCAAGGTCCATACTCATACAAGTATCCTATCGCATATGTGCAAACTTCTGGTCCAACAGCCGTAAGGCTTCCCTAACACCATCGGCATTAACCTCTTTCACCCTCCGTCGCCCACATTCAATGAGCACGTGTTGGGGCACTAGTTGTGGCCCCGAATCTCGCTGCCTTTGCTTTTGACGGAAGTGCTCGTGGGGGTCTGTAAGCAGCACGGAGTGGTCTGCACTCGCAGAAGTTGGCTCGTGATGGACATTGTGCTCTGGGGTGACAGACCCCGGGGCGGGTGATATGACGACGCGAGACCCAGTGCAATTTGATCTGCGCGCAACTACTTCCGCCAGCAACGTCAGATCCGCAAAAGCCACATTAGGGTGTGACTTGAGCTGACGCCATGCATCGTCCGTTGGTATGGTTTCAGGCCCGCGTGATGGAGTTGTGGAGGAGATGATTGGCGCGATACCACACGAACCGCATTTACTAATGTCGCCGCAGCAGCCACCAACCAATATTTCATCTGTTTGATTAGTTCTTTTGGGACAATCGATGCAAGGCAAGGTGGAGTTCACTGTGTGACCGATAGCTTGGCAGAATGCCTTGCCAAAGTTGTCATCGGCGCAAGCCATGCAATTGTCGGGGTCACCTGAACACTTGGAAGCGGAAGAGGAAGAGGTTGTAGTTATGGGGGTGACTGGAAATACAGGATTTGCCCTCGAAGTGCCCGTTCTGCGACGGATAGGGACGGGCGCCTGGAAGGCTGGCAGATTGTCCAGTATGCTCATGCCCGAAGTCGGGGAAATGTTCACGTGCACGGTTTGGTTCAATGATACGATTGACTGCGGGTTGTGACCGTCGCTTTGGAGAGCATGTTGGTGGTGTGAATTATTGCTGATACTGGTTGCCTGCTGGACAGTGACTTCTCTGCACAAACAGGGTGCATCTGGAGTGCACAAGGGGCAGGTAAAGGAGTCGACAGGATCCTGGTCGTCCAAATGCTTAGTTGTCTCAGTTGTCCCCGTGAGTGAGAAGAGATCGTTGATAGGCGGAGGTGTGGGAAAAAATGAATGACGAGAGTCATGTCCTCCAGGAGAAAAGGCACCAATCGGAGAGGTGACGTCTGGGGAAGACACCAGAGAGGATAATGATGACGGGAACGGGGAAAGAAGAGCAGGATGGAGAGCCTCTTGCTTGTCTTCGTCAACCCTGGCCCGCTTGTTTGCGGAGTTGTCGGCCGAAAGGAAGCTGGGGGAAGATGTAGACATGTCGTCGTACACTCGCTTCTTGTCCTTGTCGAGTAATGCATCGTCCTGCTCCATTTGAGCAATTTTGTCCCGGAGTGTCTGATTCTCTTTGCGGAGTTCCTCATTCTCCTCCTTCATCTTCTTGGCGATGTTCTGTAGAGCTACATTGCGTTCAATTTCCCCCTGTTCGTACAAATGTAAACGAGCCTGGAGCTCGGCGAGTTGGCTTTGCTTGCGTTCACGAAATGCACGCTGGGCGGCTCTGTACGAGGCAAGTTAGCTCCGATTGGGAGCATGGGATGCTAGGAGTGTCTTGCCTATTCTGCACACGCCTGCTGGCAGATGATTCTTCATCCTGTAGTAAGAATCAGCGCATGAACGAGCACCGAACACGGGGTACGGACGGCATCGTCCTTGGGATCGGTCGGACCAGCGTTGAGCTCCTTCTTTGGCTTTCGGCCGGGCCTTGGCTTGGCGGGAATGACCCATTCCTTTGAGGCTATGGTGGTAAGAGGAGTTAATTGGACGAGCACGGTGGTGCGATGAAGAAAAGACATGCATACGTTGTGCCCATAGGGGGGAGGAGGAGGAGGCAGTCTCTGAGGCGGGGGACAGCTCGACCAAGGACATGGCAGTAGGCTGATTAGATACAACTGGACACATAGCACAGCCACGCCCTATTTATTCCACAACCTCCTCGATCTGTTCAATCACCTCATCAATCCACTCCTCGATCACCTCCTTTGCCTCCCCCCCCCCAACGTGCTCAGCTCTCTGCCCCTTCCCACTCTTCTCGTCCGCAATATCACGCCTGCATCGTACCCGCCACGCATTCCATTCGTCGACCAACCGCTTGCGATGCGCAATCAGCTCGGCACTGACGTTGCTTTCCTCTACCGCATCTTCTTCATCAAATGTGCGACTGTACTCCTTCAGGTTTCGACGGATCTGTCGTTGTTGCTCCTTCGTCAGCAACGTGCGTGGGCGAGGTCTCCATATAAATTGCTTGAACCGATCTAGGACATGCTTTTCCAGCTCTTGCCCGCGGAAGTCCCAGATCGCGTATCCGTTCTCAAGCTAATCTTACATTAACGATTATCAGTGCTCGTTCACCACAAATCTTACCGTGTGTCTCCATGCACTCGCACTTGTCGCCAGGTACCTCCCGCTCGGATCCCACTCTACATCTGTAACTCCGTAGTGGTCCGCTGAGCCGAGCTGCTGAATACCAGTACCCCATTCCGCCGTCTGGCCTTCTCTGCGTTCTTCGCTGTTAAAATCGAGGTCCCAGAACTCGAGCTCAGACTTGGTAGATGAGCCCACAGTGGCGAGGACCACATGTCGTCCTCGCGGTGACCACCGAATAGTGTTGCTCGTACGAGATGCGAGCGTGCCTAATATAGTCCATGAGCAATGCTAAAGACCACACGGCACCATGAAGCGTACGCAGAAGCCTGAAATCGTTCTTGGTTCGATCGAGTTGATAGAAACTGATGTCAGTCTTGATGGTGATGCCCGGAGCCGGGTTACCGAGATTTGGATCGCTACTTGAAACGATCGCAAATCGCTCGCCTTTGGGTTCCCATGAAAAGTCCGTTACGGTATCTAGATATCTAGTCAGTACAAGCCAACTGTCAGGAGAAGTGAGTCAACCTTTGAGCTCTACTACTTCCACCGGAAAGTCCTTTTCACGAACTGGAAAGATTTCGAGGTTGCAAAAGATTGATTTCTTCGTTTTTGTGTGACGATCGACTTTGACGCACAGGAAGTCGCCATGATTTTGCCAGTAAAGTTTACACTGACAAACGTCCGTTAAATACCAGTTCCAATGAGTCAAGAGACCAACCTCTGTGACGTTAAAAAGATTCTTTTGGCGCAGAATTCGTCTGCTGGGAAACTCCAGAAGGGTGACCCTCGCAGGCTGATTGGCCACTTCAGGGGTCCAGTATGCAAGCATATTTTCCCGAGCTTTCTTCGGTTTGTCTGTTTTGGCTACTTTGTCACTATCGTCCCTATCCTTGTCACCGTGGGGACACCATTCAAAGTCAAAAACACCCTCGATCTTCAAGCTTTTCTTGTCATGAAGACCCATACTAGGGAGCTCGTACACGCTAATTTGCTGACCAGGTGTCACTCGGGCGACATACTTGTCGTCGGCGCTCCATTTAAATGCAGGCCACTGCATCTGTTTTTTAACCGAAGGATCTTCGCTTTCAAAAAGGGATGTAGGGAAAGTCCGAAGTAGATGTCCCGATTTGACATCCCAGACGGCAATATTATTGCCTTCGTCCTCAGGCGAAAAATACTCGGAACCTTGAGGGAGCGTTGGAGACACTGTAATGGGATCATGCGACCAAGTAACGAGATAGTTTTCGCAAGGGGAGAAGTCGATCAACTTGACAAGAGGGTGAGCGAATCGCTGCCGTGGCTCCCAAGAAGGACCGCCCCATAGGCGGACACCCTGGCGGAAGAGAGTTGCAAAGTATGTGCCGAGAGGAGACCATGAGCATAGAGCTCAGTCCAATTCTGTGAAACACGTCAAGGACGTCGAGTGTTACAACTACGAAGCAGACCTTTTTCGTATATGCAACTTCACACTGAGATGGTTTCCCGTGCCAGTGTATCTCTACATCATCACCACGGTAGGTGACGTACTGATCGCGCCCTTGTGGATCGGCGAGCCAGGCCCGAAGGTGCTCCTATGCGAGGTATCAATACGGAATCACAGAACGATTTCAGTCTCAAACCTTTGGATGAAATTCCTCCATCTTCGGTTCAACATAGGTTTCGTCCATGTTCGCATATTGTTCGATATCGGAAAATCGATTGACAAGGAAGGTATGCTTTAAGTCGAAAGGATGACCATGCATGGCGTTGATCGCATATGTCGCTGCATCTGCGCTGTCTGCATCGACGAATATGTAACTGGAGAGTGATCAATTAGTGACGCTACCGATTAGACGGATGGCACTGGCGTACCCTTTGCTTTTCCCTGAAGCGTTGTCCCATGGGACGAAGATACTTTCAGGTTTTAGAGCCGCACCCTTCTTGGTGAACTCTTTAGAAATTTTTGTGAGAAGTTTGTCGAGTTTTGACTTGTCGATCACCGGTACACCGTCTACGACGATGACACTGTCCAGACTATCATCAAGGGCGACGTGGTATCTGGGAGTGATCATGAACATTGCAACATACGCGTCAACGAGAGTACCTACTTTGCTTCGATGTCCGAAAGATCAAGCTCGTCGTCGAGATTGAGATGGGGTGTTCCGTTTGGGACAGTCATGTTAGTGTCGAGTCAAAGTTCGTATGTACCAAATTATTTTCCTATGGTTGACTCTTGGGGTTAGGGTTTACATAACGAACGTGCTTCACTTGGCGCGTGACTCTCAATCGTGTGTACATTCAGGTACTGTACCTCTCCAATTTGGCAGACTCTGCCCTGGAGCTTACTTCGTGTAGTTTATTTCATTCCCCCGTCAAATCCGGCCAAGTCCTTGGCTTCTGGCGGAGCAACGTGACGAAACACATTGGCTGCGGTTCCAATGTGTGTGCCTTCAGATAACAGCGTTGATCAGCACGGCCCGACCCATACGGATTCATGCCACTCTAGCTCCCATCATTCCTGGACGTAGGCCACGTGGGTTTTTGTATAAAATCTCACCTCTGGTCTCTTGCTCTGATTGTTGTATACTATACCCATGTCGATCGAGAAAGACGATAGGGACTACACCAGTGGCCCTCGGAACATCTCTGTCAACGCATATGAAGCGGATCTCAAAGCGACTGCGCATAAACTCAATGAAAAGGAGTCACTTAGCGCTTGGCTCACCATCCTTGCATCTGGTTTTGGTTTGATCAGCGACGGTTGTAAGTTTACATTCCATGCTCCCACAGTAACTATATGAATTATCGTGTTTCAGACCAAAACAACTTAATGACAATGGCAAACGTATGCAGGACCCTTTCGTCCACTTGTTCCCAGTTCTGGACTGTCCCTTTCAGGTTGTCTTCAAGGAACTCTACCCTAAAGATTATACATCGGTCGTCGCTACTCGGGTGTCAAATGCTCTCCTTGTCGGTCAGTATATGTGAACGGGTGCTGTACTCAAACAAATTGACTGGATCTGACTTAGGTGCTATCATCGGGCAAGTTATCGTTGGTCTAGTTTGTGACAGAATGGGCCGAAAGGTTGCCCTAGTGGGCACTACCTTACTCATCGTTCTCGGCGCCACTCTTGGAACTGCTGCTCATGGCGCTAATCCTCTTGGTCTCTTTTGGTTCCTGACCATTGCGCGAGGAATCACCGGTGTAGTAAGCCACTCCCACTTACACGCTCTTCCTGTCGTTAATTCATGCAGGGCGTCGGTGGAGAATACCCCGCCTCGTCAACAAGCGCGAGTGAAGCAGCGAATGAGAAATCCATCCAGAATCGCGGACCAAGTACTACCTATTTGTTCCCCAGCTTCCCATTTTGACATCTTTGTGCAGTCTTTATCATGGTCACCAATTTCGTTCTTTCGGTAACGCTTTGTGTTCCTTTCATCGAGACTTTACTAATTAATAACGCACCTCCGAATCAGTTCGGTGGTCCATTGGCCGTATCCGTGTTCTTGATCGTGCTATCCGCAGCCGGGGAGCATCATCTTCAGACCGTGTGGCGTGTTTGCTATGGTTTTGGTATCCTGTTACCATTAACCGTGCTCGTCTTCCGTATGCGGATGTTGAGCTCCAAACTTTATCGGAAGGGTGCCATCAAGCGTAATAAACATTCTGATCTCGAACGAGAACATCACTGATCTTTGGCCAGGTCGTGTCCCCTATTGGTTGGTAGTGAAACGTTATTGGCGTGCTCTGATTGGTACCTGCGGAGCATGGTACGACCTCTGATCTGAATGATTAGGCAACATCTGACTTGCTAACAGGTTCCTTTACGACTTTGTAAGTATCGGCTTTTTAACTTCTCGAGGTCTTCAACGACGTGTACCTATAGGTTACGTTTCCGAACGGTGTGTTCTCTGGGACAATTATTTCCAGTGTGATCCACAATGGTGATATCAAGAAGACTGCTGAATGGCAACTTTTACTTGGAGTAATAGCTTTGCCTGGCGTCTTTGTTGGTGCCTGGCTGTGCAACCGGATAGGGAGAAGGAATACTGTAGGTGCTAGAGCCCAAGTTCTCTTTGATCACTTAGCCGTCTCTAGATGATCCTGGGATTTTCCGGCTACATAGTCTTTGTAAGTCCCCTGCTTCCCCAGCCTGCTACATGTTGAAAAGAAGTCGTTTCTTAGGGTCTCACTATCGGCCTTTCGTACAATAAAATCACGACCATTATACCTCTTTTTGTGGTTTTGTGAGTCGTAGAATCAACTTACGGAGGTTCGCTAAACGGTTATCTGCAGCTATGGGTTGTTGCAGTCGTTCGGCAACATGGTACGTGACATCCAGATTTCTCTTCACGTGCTCATGCAAGTGCAGGGACCGGGTGACATGTTAGGTTTGACGAGCTCTGAGTGAGTCCACTGTTCCATTTCATTTCAAATTCAACCATCTTTGCGCAGGTCGTACGCGACCCCGGTACGGTATGTCTCTACATGCATGTTCAGTTGGTGGAGTTTTTAATTGGTTGTTAGTGGGACATGCTACGGCCTCTCTGCCGCTATCGGGAAGACGGGGGCTGCAGTCGGTACCCAAGCGTTCACACCCATCCAGAATAACCTCGGGAAACGGTACGAGTAATATATATCTTTCCCGCGCAGACCCCAGCTGATGCAATTGGTGAAGCTGGACTTTCATCATCGCTGCTATCTGCGGTGTCACCGGAATACTTGTGACATACTTCTTCGTGCCTGATATGACGGGAGTCGATCTTGCGGATGAGGATGCCAAGTTTTTGAAATACCTTACGGAGAATGGATGGGAGGGTGAGATCGGGGAAGATGATGACAAGGGAGTGATCGTTGCGGACGATGAGGAGAAGATCTAAATTGATGAGGAAGACAAGTATGTATATGTATACAGTTTGGGTCACGTGCAATCTTGGCTGGAGTTCATTTGTTTTCGCGTTGTGCAAGCTCAGTTTCCCTCTGAATGGCTGCCCAGGTTCTTTGGTGTAGTGCGGCGCGTCGCTCACTGTGTAGCTCGTGCCTGCTGTCTCGTCGCACCAGTGTTTACTACTCGCAGTCCGCTGCTGGCCGTATCCAGGATCCCGAAGCTGCCATTTCTGCTACTCCAAGTACAAGGACGTTAACCGCAACCTGGGACAACTCTCACTGCGCAGTCGCGAATACCAGAAATCCACTAGGCCCAACCCGGCTAGATCGCTACCTCGCATCTATTCAAGCAGCTGACTTGGAGCCGACCTTGGATGACATCCAACGATGCAAACCGGAGAGCTTTTCTCGGCCAGACTCGTCACGGTATGCTGCAGAGTACACAAGCTTGCTGGAGACGCTTTGTCGGTCTTTCAGCAAGGAACAACTTCGCCATTTTACAGAGCTCTACAAGCTCGATCCAATATGGACCCGTTCATCACGTCGGAAGACTGAATATGCAGAGTCAATAATAGAGAAGGCATGGGGTTGGCCATCTTTGAAAGAAATAGAGAGAAAGCGGCGGGATACGACTGAGGTACTGGTAAAGGGTCAGTGAATGCGTTACACACGAGATCCCCCTAAATAAACAGTATTGCAGCATTCACTGTCACACCCAGCCAGTTGTTTTTGATCATGGGAAGAGGTGCGAGACATGAATTTTCTGCGGTAGTATATTCACCTTTCTTGAAAAGACGGAGCCGATCTCCTGCAATTGTCAACGCAGTACAACGTGCATATCTCTTTGACGTCCAACCCTCTCGCTCTCCGTGTTGAAGGTTTACGAGGCTCATTGAAGGGATTGACTGAATATATCAGTTCCTTAAAAAAGGTACAAGCATTGCTCTTAGATATTGGTGCCTTCAGACCGTTTCCTAGGGTATAATTGATGAGATATTTGAACTTCCAACTGGTCGTCCGGTTGGGCAAGATTTGTTGCAACGCATATCCCGGTTAGCTGGTGCGTACGTTGAGAATCATGGCCACAGAGGCAAGGTGGGCGTTTTCAGCCTAAAGCTTATGAATCTTTAATCATCGCCACACAGGTCCGCATATGTGCCAAGCATCCCAACGACATTACCACTGCCAAACAGTTGACGCTTCGCGCTTCACTAGAGGTCAGTGTTTTATATATAACAGCGATATGGGTTTGGGATGTATCTGGCTTGTAGGTTGGAATCCAAGCGCGCACTGTCTGTTTTGATGCACCCAACAAGATAAGGGACTCCCCTGTCGCAATCTCTGAGCCGCATAGGTATTCTATATATCCTTTCGTCATTCCTTCCTCTCTCCCGTGGACGATGCATTCTGGTTGTGCATTCCGACTACGCCAAGTCGCGGACTGGTTGGGTATCGATACTTACGAAGATATCGCATCTACTGGTGGCTTGGCTGATAACCCACATCGTTTGCTCAACCTCGATCAGTGAGTCTGTTGCAGGGAAGCCATTGAACACAGCTAATTGCAATCTAGTAGCAGTGGAGAGGTGTTCAGCCAACTCGTCTGTCCAACGATGCCTGAAAGCACCTCGTATCGTCAGAGGGTTATTACAGCTTCGTATGCATGTTCATTATTCCTTAGATGGGTACTAAGGAATGTTCAGGCTTGGCCATATCCTAATATCATCAGGTGATAATTCACAACGAGCTACGATACTTCCTCCGTTAAGTGGCACCTTGTCTCTTCCGGACATCCTCAAATGGATTGAAACTACCGGCACACCGTTGACATTTGTTCCGAGGTCCGTGTTACTGGGTTTCTTCTGACTCGCTAACATCTTTATTCATGCAGTATTCCGCCTGCTATGATGACGGTCGCCCTTGGCAAACGAAGAGCTTTACGCCGGCTGGTTTACAAGACATTGCCGCAGATAGCTGGCCATGTTTCAAAACAGCCCCAACACGTCTTGAAGTTCGAAATAGAGCTTTTTGGTCCTTTGTCAGCTAGCACACCGGCAACGCAAGATCTGGAAAACGCGGCGGACCTCGATAACATGCTACCGTCCGACGAGTCAAATTCGAGTACAGGCCCTATTTCATCTCAAGGAAGTGTCTCCCGGTCGGGTAGCCTATCCGAGGCACTGAATAACGGGTGGGACTCAAGTTGCCAAGTGGGTAGGGAAACATATGTTAACTTAATGTTGCCAGACCGGTGGGTGTGCCATCCATGGATAATTGATTTCCTGACAACTTGTCATCCAGGCCAATGGATATGCAGCTCTGTATCTTCGATTGGGATGATGTTAGTTCGACGCAGCAACCACAAGTACCTTCGAGATTACGCCGAGAAATTGCGTTATTTGTATGTTGCCTTCCTGCCATCGGAGGTGCGATACTGAGTGTTGACAGCTTGACCAATATGACCGATTTGTCACAACCCGGTCCACCATCGACATTCAGCCACGGAGGAAGGGCATATTACCTCCACGATAGCTTGAGCTTGAAGCGAAGTAATTGCAATGCGGATAATTCGGTGGAAATCTGTAGTGAGAGTATAGTAGATATTCAGAGTGCGCAGAAGATAGAACTCTGTCAGGTCAGTGCTCTCTGTTCACCCATAGCTCCCAGGCTCAACTACGTTAGGTGAAATTTGGTGGAACTATTGGCGGACCGAGCTTCAGACACTTCTTGCAGCATGTGATCAACTTAGCGCAGCGTCCTTACCATCGCAAAGTAAGGATAAACCGCGAACGGTTTATCTGGGGAAATGATATTTAGCCCACCGAGGCACGCTCGATTACTTCGTCTGTATCTCTTGTCATCGCCCTACACATCGTATGATGCAATAGGTCTTGGGAGTTCGTCAAGGGCGTGAAAAATTAGAAATGGAAAAAAGGCTTAGGCTCTAAGCTAACCGTTATCTACGTCGACCGCCATTTCCTTTCGCCTTTTCGCTCCGTTTTTTCGCTCGTACCTGTATGGACATGGGTAAGTTTAGATTCTGGAACCGGTCACAATCAGTCCCGTACCTCTTTTTTCATCCGAGCATCTACCATGGCATAGCGACCTTTGACACCTCTTGGCCGTCCTTTAATGCCCTTGTGAGCACCCTTTGCGACTATCACTTTAACCTCTGTTTTCTTGCCCTTGGCCATGCCTTTCCGCATGAGCTTCTCAATCTGTTGAGCCTTTTCCCGTTCAGACATTTCCGCCGTTGCGTTCACGCCTTCAGCTCTCTTGATAGCCCTTTCGACGCGCTGGGCGGTTCGTAATTTCTTCCGACCCTTGGCTTCTGCGATCTTCTTGATTGGGCGAGAATCAAGTGCACGCTGACGCGCTCTCAAGATTGCAACGGCCTCCTTCGTGATAGGGACATTGGGTTTGTAATGCTTCGCTTCATTGTCGAGGAACCAGGAAGGGAGGCCCTCCTTGTCGTTAAGCGAATAGCGATTGAACCCATCATTCAAGAGGTGTGTTTTAGTTGTTCTGCGACTGACCAATTGCTGAGCGAGAGTGACAGCTTCAGCAGTTGTTAGGCCATATGCTATGGAGGGATTAGTCATGGTCTACGATGGTCCTGAAGTTTAGAGCCGTACTCTGAATGTGAGCCTGTTTTGCTTGGTCTACATTATCGCCATCAACGTCCCACATGTCGGTATCACCCCGAGATTCAGCAGGGACAATCTCGAAATCACTCGCCGAGGACTTGTCATCGTGAGTATGGAGGTGGGACGAACGGTAGTAACATACCTTGTCACCCTGGTCGTCCTGCAGGCTTAGGCTTGAGTTTGAAACCATATCCACGTGTTCGTGTTCGTGTTCGTCATCGTCATCTGGTTCTCCCACTTCCTTGAATATGTCTTGGCTAAACCAGACTTGCGTAGCGCGGGAGGGTGGCTGAGCGTCGTTGCATTTCGTGGCGGCTGGATTAGCCCGTTTTCGTTTCCACCCAGATATGGGTTCGTCATAATCGCTCTCATCTGAAGAAGGGTCGCCCACTCCCTTGGCCGCTGCCACCACCTCCCAGCCGCCGTCTTCGCTGCTGTCATTACCGCTCTCGTCATCCTCACCCTTCAGGCCGCCCCATTCCTCGAGTTGACCTTTTTCCTTCCTCGCGGCTTCCACTCGGTACTTCGCGTTCCTTTCCTTCGCCTTCTCTCGATAAGCATTATACATACTATCGAGGTCGGCTTCGAGGGCCGATATTCTTCTTTCCCTTTCTTCTTCAGAATCAACAGCTTCTTCCTCACTTCCATCCATTTCTTCCACTTCCTCCTCCTCGTCGGATGGCATCTCCTCATCTGAGACAAGCTTGCTGATGCCACCTCTTTTCCGGAGTTCCCTCTGCGTATTAACAAGGTCGAATACATCATCATCTTGACCCATGCTGAGTGACGCGTCGTTCTGTTCAAGACCGATGTCCAGAGGAGCTGTCATCTGTAACTGCAGTCGTTGGATCGTTTTAGTTTTGATTTCATTTGTCCTTCTCCGAGAACGCTTTTCTTTCGCTGCCGCCTCTGCATTCCGTCTCTCAAGCTGCCGTGAACAATCAATCAGGGAAATAACCGCACGACGAAAACCCAACCTCTTCTTGTATCTGTTGCTCTTCGTCAACTACTTCTGATATTTCGACTGCCTCCGTGAATTCAGCAGTGGGCTTGGTCCTCACTTCCAAGCCAAGCTTTTGGAGGACTAATCAGCAAAAGCGAGTCGATAGTCAGAGAAGGATCACCTCCTCTCGTACGGCTATCCGCCATTTTAACAAGGCCTTGAAATCACCTTTGCCTAATACCTTGAGATCTTCGAAATTGACTTTAATGTCGGGGGTAGTGATGCCAAGTCCCAGCCACCTATACAACCAGCTCAGTCATTTTGAAATAAGAAGAAAGATTTCATACCGTTTTTCTTCCTCGGTTTCAAATGTGATTTTGTTGGCGAGACCGAGTACACTTACTGGTTCGGAGTTGTGGACGAACTCGCTTGCAGAGGTTTTGGTGAAAAGTGTATAATCGCCATCGTCGTACCCGTCTCGCCTTCTGCGTTTTTTCTCTGGCTGAAAGACATTAGCCAGCGCGTTGTTGGCCGATGAACCTTTGTCGTGACCAGAGAGCGCGGAACCCGGATCCTTGAACACGTGCTTAGGGTCAAGAAATTTTGGGTCAATATGTTTTGGAGCAAGGAACTCCCGGCACACGACGAAGATCTCGGCAGAGACATCCCTGCCAAATGTGTTAAGTGCCCAGATCGAATGATCACATAAAAGCTAACCTCGAGGAAGGTGGTTTGGTGGCTTCTACTTTTGCAAACAATTGGCTGAACACCCAAATCAGGTTGTTGTAATCGGCACTTCGGAAGACTTTAGTGATAAATGTTCCTCCTTTGGCGAGGAATCCAACCGCCAATTTCAAACTCATAAGGACGAGTTCAGACTGGGCATAAGCATCCTGAACCCACGCAGTACCGACATTGGGTGCACCATCGTGGAGCACGACGTCTGCTTTCCAGTCTTTGAGTTCACCCCGGAGGAGATTGCGACAGTGAACGGTAGTAATATCTGCAACAAACGTCACGACTCTTGGTATTGGTTTAATTGGTACTAAATCGACGCCTGGATAATAAATGGTCGATCGATACAGGATGGATTTGACAGGAGGGGGGAGGCGCACCGACGATCACACTGTTGGTTGGCATGTACTTGCTTGCAACCTGAAGCCAGCCACCGGGGGCCGCACAAAGATCAATACAGCAGCGCGCAGACTCGAGAAAATCATATTTCTTGTTGAGTTGGATGAGCTTGAAGGCCGAGCGAGCGCGGTAACCCTGCTCTCTTTGGAATATCGGTCATGGAGATGTGCGATATGGATAACCACACGCACTTGGCTAGTTTATAATATTTGTCAAGACGACCTTTGCCAGTTTTCTTTTTGGCCTTGCCCATGACAGAGTTTAACGAAGGTTAGTGGCGCGGCCAGCTGGAGGATTGATTACGCCTATTTGGGCACTGTTTTACTCTCATCCGATTCACTCAATGAGTGCCACCGCAGCTGGTATCTCGTCGCCGTTGTTGGCCCCCGCACTGAGTGGCGGGGATACCTCTCCGTTTCTATGGAGGTCAGGTGCCATCCTGGGTCGGTCTCCGTGTTCCTGCTGTTGGTGTGTCAACTCACGAGACGATCGCACGATAGCTTTTGCTGGAATGCTCACTGGAGCATTAGGCACACATGGACTCAAACGCCGAGCGGGGATCACTGCTGCCGACCTCCACGCGTGGGAGACAGCATCGACCTATGCGGTTTGTGACCTATCTGCGGGATGGTCTGGGAACTGACGATGAAAGGCAAGATCGTCAATGGGCTTGGATTGATGCTTGTGTCTATGCACCGCAGATTCTCCACACATCGCTTTGCCGGACTAGCGATACTAACGGGTGGTGTGATGTTTTCGGGAAGCATCATGGTGCTCGTTCTGCAGCGGTGCGGATACTGTACAACTATCGGGTGGACGACTGACGTTTGTAAAGATACAGGTTATTTGGTCCTATAACGCCACTAGGGGGACTTATTATGATGGCTGGGTAAGCGAGGATCGCCCATCTGAATGTGAACGAGTCTCATTGCGCGACAGTTATCTGAGCTTGGCGTTGTAAGTTGAAAGACTGTAGGCCAATATAAATCACGTGACGGACGCGTTGTTGTGATGAGCGTGTCAACTCCGCTTGAAATTTGGGTGAATTAAGCGCAGCCTTTTCTCGTGTCCCGAGTGCCGCCCACTCTAATCTTGACCTCCTCGCCCATGTCGCTCACCCGTCCGACCCCGACCACCTCCCTCGCGTTCCCTGCAAATCCATCCGTCTCTTCTTCCCGCCCTCTCAAGCGCCGTCTCTCTCCTTCCGCTGATCTTGCTTTCTTCACCCCAGCTGCCGACTCCTTCAATCCAAAACCCTATGCACCAAACCCAGTCCCCCAATCACACGTCGAAAATTCACCCAAGCTCCCTCCAGCTCGAAATCATGCCTCCCTACCCCATCACATGCCACTCATGGACCCCTCCCTATCAGATCCCAATGTCGTCTTCATTCACCCGCCATTTATCGCATTTCCAGGCGCTCACCTCTATCCTGAAGGCCTCTCCTATTCCCTCATGGCCGCCAATCCTGAGTGGTTCTTGGATTCGAACGATTTTATTTCCTCTGTATCCACAAATCCCGACGCTATCCCATATGCTCCTCAACTTGAGCCTCCTAGAGGCTGGTGCCCCGCCAAGAAAAAGGATCTGAGAGCATTGGGTCCTGACGGTTGGCCTGAAGGGGAAGAACCGCGATTACGTTGCACCTTTTGTAGAAGAACATATGCAGGCGTTAATGCAAAGAGTATGTGGCGACGTCATGTGTACGAAAAGCATAAGATTGCGATGTCAAACCGTCGCGACGGAAATGATCGTAATCGTGGTGGACGCGGATCCAACAGTAGGTTACTAATATGGTCCGTCGTAGTTCGTCTTTGACGCCTTGACAGAGGATCATCACCGCAACACCATTTCTGACAAGGAAAATTTATCGGGAGATCTACATCGAGTTAGCAAGACATCCACAGATCAACTTAACAATATCAAGTTCAAATCAAGACCTTTTCTTGTCCCATCAGACAGCACCACCGAGAATAAAGTTCAAGATAGCCAAGAAGAGAGCGTTGCCACAGCGTCAGCACAATTTGTCGATCGGCCAGATTCTCCTCGACTAGCTTCTTCGTCGAGTAATAATTCATCGACTGACACTGCTCCGGGAACCGACGCTCCCGAAGCAATTCCCTCGGGTAATCCCATGTCTGACCGAATAACTTCATCCCCAGTCGCTGTGCCAACCACGCTTCCTATGTCCCCATACGATCCAACATTAACGCCCTCGTTTCGTCATTCTCCACCGCGTCTCCCCTCCGATCAGCCATGGCGATTTCCAAGCCCAAGTCATCCGTTACACTCGAGGGCGAGAGAATTATGTCTTGGTATGCTGGTCCGGGGAGGCATCAGCCCAGTTATCAAGGCTTCCACAAATGATTCTAGTTCTCCTAGCTTGGGGACCCCAAGTATCATCCATACTCCGTCCAGCGCTGCTGGACGCAGTAAACCCTTCAATGATGCGTTTGGTAGTTCCCCTGTTATATTCCAGGCCTCGCCACGCCAGCTCTTCTCCGACGGCCATTCTCCCTTTTCTACTTTCAATGCACTTGATCTCCGCAAGCGCATCAATGATTCACCCCTCAGTGGTGGTCTCAGGCGACGAATGCATCATCGCAAGCCTTCCACAATGAATACCTCTTTCGATCTACACGCGGACTGGCTTTCTGACGCATCACTATCATCTACAAGTACTATTGGAACGGAGAGTCCCAGCCGGTCTTCGAATGTAGATCCGTTTGGTGGGCTCTACAAACCACTGTTACGGTCAAAAACACGTGAAGGTGATGCAGACCAAAGAACTCCATCGCCTCGCGGATCTTCCTCTGAGGCTGAAAGCCCAGTGGTCAGAAATGCTCGCCACCCTGACGTGGGTGCGCCAGAGCTAGAAGCCGGTCTTGTGGGTCTCGGGATTGGTTTGATGGCTCCCTTCAGGCTGTCTACGTGCCGAACCCAATCAAACCATGGCACTGAGGGATCTTCCATAGAGAAAGACGAGGAAGAAGTGGAAAGGGTGCTCACTGACGGTTCCCCTGGGTCACCAACAGAGATATTGAGTAGCAAGCACCTGCGCTCGCCTCCTTTGAAAAGACGACGGACGAGCATGGAGTGAGCGGCTATCTGTTGTTATGCTGTCTTTGCCTTTGTTTTACTATTTCACGCACGGCCATGGATGTGGAAAGCCAGGCCTTTTAGATTGAATCTCGCCGGTACTTGTTCCATATCCTACATGTATAATGTTTTGAATCGTGTATTTGTCGAGTAGTACTTGCTGTCGCATTGGATCGGTTGTGTGAGAAAATTTCGGTCGGCGTTCCTCTCGCGTGTGGTCCTCATCAAGGATATCAGACAGGCATCAAGTACGGCCTGTTTGCATTCACTACATCACCTGCCTGCTCTCACCCAAACGCTAAACTTAGGTGTGCGCACTTGCCCTTCCTACGAGAACGATCTCACCTCTGGAATTGGTAGCCTGATCACCACTCCCGTACAACCAGACCTCTCCGAGTGTTTGTCGTGCACAAGACGCCAACGAACATAATGCAAGCCATCAAATGTATGTCACACGGCAACATTCACCCGTGTCTTCCTAATGAGTTGACCCAAAAGGTGTCGTGGTGGGCGATGGTGCCGTCGGAAAGGTATGCAGAGAACTTTGCAACCTTCCAAACAGTAACGCTTATCGCCTATTGTCAGACTTGCCTCCTCATATCTTATACCACGAATGCCTTCCCGGTGAGTCCTGGATACGCGCTTACCGATGCAGGGCTTCTGACACCATGAGTCCAGGGAGAATACATACCAACAGGTACTTTCATTATTCATGCATGGACCCAATCCTTACTTACGCGCGAAAAGTCTTTGATAATTATTCTGCAAACGTGATGGTGGATGGCAAGACTATTTCTCTTGGGTTGTGGGATACGGCTGGACAGGAAGATTATGATCGTCTTCGTCCACTCTCTTATCCGCAGACGGACGTCTTTTTGATCTGCTTCTCCCTAGTCAGCCCGCCAAGCTACGAAAACGTCAAGAACAAGGTACGTTGGACCAGGTTCCAAGGATTGCACCAAGTCCATCCCATTCCCTTAGTGGTGGCCAGAGATTTCGCACCACGCACCATCTACCTCGGTGGTTTTGGTTGGTACAAAACTGGATTTACGCGAGGATCCTGCTACCATCGAGAAATTGCGTGACCGGTTAGTTCTTTAATACATCTTGCTTATCCACCGTCACCCATCGACGACACAACCATCAGCCGTATGCAGCCCATTCAGTACAGTCAAGGTGTTTCCATGGCTCGAGACATAGGTGCTGTCAAATACCTGGAGTGCTCCGCTTTGACACAGAAGGGATTGAAGACCGTATTCGATGAGGCTATCCGTGCCGTTCGTGAGTAATACGCGCCTTCCTTGCGTGCAGTTCTCATGTTCTACCTATTAGTGAACCCTCCACCAAAGAAAGAGAAGCGTCACCGAGGATGTGTGATCGTATGATTGATAGGATATTTGAACCAGAGGCTGAAGGCACTTTCCAACATCTCCTTCCATAGATGGATTTCCTCTGCATTTCACACCCATTTATGTCTTGCTCACTTTACGACTGGTATGCTATTTCTCCTGCCCACGAGGATATATGTTGTCTAGCTTGATGTTTGGGGCTAAGAGAACATCTCAAGAGCGGTGACCCCAACGTTTGGTCGTACTTGCGAGTTGGAAAGCTGTAGCCCGGAAGCCTTATAAGAACGAACGGCTACATAGATCTACCGTGCCAATAGCTATGCATGACGGCTACATGATTAGTCTGCGGAATCCCCGAGGCTCGAGCACTCTCAAGTATCAGCGCTCATCTTTCCATCGGGAGTCTCGAGACTACTCTAAGCATGCCCAAAGACCTTAGCGGATCGCCGATTGCGAGCTCGAACAAGAACAATAGTGGAGGTGTTCTAAAGAGAAATCAGGTGATTTTTATTGGAACCAGCGCTTTTCTGCACTCTAAAGATTCACATTGGAGGCTTGTCATCAATGCAGAAGACGAAAATTGGTAGGGTAACTGAGCGGCATCCACTTCTAGATTGTACTGATTGACAGGGGTATTTTTGACATCCAAGAAATGGTGCTTGACGTCGCTTCTGGGAGACCGACGCCGTTCGCTAATTATAATATCGCTTCTGTCATGCAGTGACGCCAAACGGCCTTGCTCGACTTGTGTCCGTTCGCATTCCCATGCACTTGCACATGCCCAGGAGGGTTCTCATCCACCGCCGAACCCAGAGTGTACATTTGACGAGGGTGAATTTATCCATCCATCCATGTACGCCCTCCTCATCGAGACGTGTTAGTTTCCGATCCCACCCCTGCCACACGCTTCGAGACCCCGGCGAAAAGTCGGTATGAGCGTTTAGAGAGCCGCATTCGTGCGTTGCCTTCATTGTTTGGTGGGAGGTCCGCTGATTTTAGACATCAGTGGAACTAGAAGCCTTATTGAAAGAGAAGCAGGATCTAATCGCGTCTTTTGCTGGATCCTCTGTAAATCTTCCCGAACCCTCCACATCCTCAAGTCTCGCAACACCACACACTCTGTCCCTAGTGTTATCGGTCCAGCTTCTCAGCGTTTCAATGGTCCCGGGGCTACTCGTTATGTTGATCCGTCCATTTTGAATGACAACTCAACGGCCTCCGGGGTATTCGAAGGTTTTACAGGAGGTATTCCGACAGAGCTAGGTAAACAATCAGACTTCTATGCTCGAATGAAAGCTAGACGTCGTTGTAGACATTCTTTGGCCGAATTGGCCGCAGCACCTCCCTCGTCCTGACCTTCTTCGACACATGTAGGTTGCCCCCAAACATTCTGTTGTAAATCTAGATCTGAACAGCAAAGCTAATAGCGTCGATGCCTTCTTCGGTTTTCACCCTCATGCCACCCGACTACTTAATATGTCTACTTTCCTGACCTCCCTCTCGTTGCCACCCGACCACCCTGATTTCCCTTCACCGCCTGTTCTCCATGCCATCTGTGCTGTTGGCTCGTTGTACACAGCAGCGAATAGACAACGATCAGGGGCGACTGATTTTGCAGAGCAACATGTGATATATGCGAAAAGTCAAATTGACACACACCTGATGAGCGGACAAGAACTATTGCAATGTTTACAAGGTGTGACTATTCCTTGACAACGAATCTTAATGCTTATCTCTCTCTAGCGACTGTCATTTTGTCGTGGTACTATTGGAGTCACGCAAGGTGAGGAAACAGCTACTGTTGTAAACGGCGCTGACGAGGGTTTGACACTTGCCTTGCCTAGATGGATGGAGGTGCAGTACACATCCACAAGCGAGTGCTCAAGTGTTGATATACTGTTCAGCTTTTTGTTTCAACAGGACAATCATTACGCATCGCAGTCCCACTTGGTCTGAACTTGTGTCCGCCATTTCATGCACTGAATACAACCGCGAAGTCAACGTCAATAATACCGGCACCTCTCACTTTTGTGGAGGATGAAACACGTCGCAATATATTTTGGTTAGCCTACACGATTGACCGGCAATACGGTGCATCAAACGGATGGGCTATGTCGCTCGACGATAATGACATCGCTCAACTGTTACCCCTTCCCAGAGCAAAACTAGATGCTGGAGTCAGTATTCCAATGTTTTCCCTACACTATATTAATGCACAATTAGATTTCAATTAGTGCAGAACATCGCCAATGGTCACATCTGAGCGAATCATACCTGATTCATCCACCCGAACTCACGGACTCATTCACACTTTACATCAAGGTTATGTTGATGATTTCTCGCATCAAAAATTTCAACCATAGGTTTAGAGTAATGGAACATCTCGGAGATCCTGGGTCGAAAAGCACAAGAATGAATCGATGGAACGAACCCGACATCCGTTCTACGACTACCTTCAGTCAACTAGATCACATTGTTGTTTCGTTTCGATCCTTTTTATCGCATGAATTCAAGGACCCGGTCGTCAATAATCGCATAGATTCTCACTTATACACCACCCATCTGGCGCTACACGCGTGAGTCGTAGTCTCCTCAGCCAACTGCATCCTGACTGAACCCCTTCAAGCTCGATTATTCTCTTGCATGAACCTCATTCGAACGCAAAGAGCAGTACTTGCACTTCTGCCATGAGGATTTTACACGCTGCACGGGGAATCTTAGAGCTCGTATGTGTGGTGTTGTCCACGAACTACGACCTGGGACTTTTGGACCCGTTTTGTCCTGTGAGTTAGCTGTCTCTTGCCGACAGATTCCATCAACTGACAAGTGGCAGTTTTGTTGGTTTCTGGCAGGTCGGGTTTTCGGACGATTTCTGAAGGCAGCTCAGGACGCCAGTAGTATCCAGCAAATCGAGACACTTCAAGTTGAGCTTGAATTCATTCGGTTGGTACGCTCAGTGAACATATTGCTTCAAGTCTGACTTGGATCCCCATATCTATAGCACTGCCCTGGGGAAGATGGGCGAGAAAGTGCCATTATCTGGTGAGCAGATTTCAATATCGTCCTCTACGCAACGCGGTACTGATATGTTATTCCATGGTGTAGCTCGGTACCGGAAGATGCTAGACACATGCATTCAGGAAGTATGCGGGCCATCTGTCACCATCACTGTTCCCGTGAATGGTATACCGGTTCGCACAGTGGCGGATGATTTTCTACTTTCTCGTGTCACTCAGAATCAGGCATCTGCATATGATCTTGGCACCTTCATGAGGCTCTACAATGGTTTTATGGAAGATGTTTGAGCAGTCGCTTTATGCTTGGTTTCCGTCCATGAAATTTGGCTTTACTGTAGATTATCTAGCGGTGTAGCATGGCAAACTATATATCTCCACTCTTGCTTTAACATTGAAAGTGGATGTATGGTGGCGACATGGTATTGAAAAGGTAACGTGTGCTAGGTGACGTGTCTTAGTATTATATACACTAGTCAGTATCGCGGAACGAAACGGAACTGCTCGTCTCAGTTAGACATAGAACTTAGACGTCTACCACGTGAGTAACTAGCTAGTGTAATACCCGGGTCGAAAGATGCTAAGACGCCCTCATCAATCTGAGCTGGTCCATCACATCATCCGGGTGTATACTTTTCGTCGTCGCCCTACTATTCGAGAATCGAGCTGGTTTGCTGACTTTCACCTCAACCTCGAGCTGTGGCTCTCTCGCATGGCTACCGAAAGCAAGGTTTCCCGCTTTTGCTGCGTCAGCAAATGGACATTGTAGTTTTTGCGCGGTCCCACGGGCCAGGGTAACAGCCGAAAAATCGTCATCAGCAACGCCAAAGAAGTTCGTTAATTTCTCTACGCGCCGACTTGCGTCTGCAGTCGAAGGTCGTCGGGAATGCGTCCTGGACTTTGGTGTGGCGCGAGATGCATGGAGGGAGGGTGCAGAGGCCGCGCCGGAAGTCTCGACTGGCAGACGGGATGAATTCGGAGGATTATTAGAGTATGTGTCTATCGATACCCTTTCATGCAGAACATGGCGATTAGGAATATTCATCGGGGAGGTGGAGTAACAAGCTTCGGGAGTGGTACTTGGTGGTGGTGCTGAATTAGGTATAGGTTCCATATGTGTCTAAGGGGGAGGGTGAGCGGCCGTGCAACACTGACAGTTACTTTTGAATTCTTATCTCACCATAGTTCTGGCATTGCGAACCCCACCGACAATGTCCTCTGCACTTAGCATCCCGGGAGCAAAGTCAGTCACCGACAACGTTAATGTGTGGTGGGTGTCGCCTTGCTGCCTTAGTGATTTACTTCTCCGTAAAGTTCCCTCGGTGGATCCAGTGAGGCATGACTCCTGCGCGAATGACGAAGGGTCGAGACTTCTGCGTTTATGATAATGGCCGCCACGACGCGGGTAAATAGCGGACAGAGGAGTTCCGTGGGATAGGAAAGCAGGGCTTAGCACCAACTCTGCAGGGATTTCCTCACCCAGATGCCTGGTCAACTTTGCAAGTCTAGCACGGTGCAACTGTTCTGTATGCCAGAGTGAAAGTTCTGGATTCTCTTCTTCTTCTTCGTGCCCCTCATCTCCCCCAGAAAGCAAGATAGCGGAGAATGGTGATTTATTTGTAGGACTTCGATGTGGTATGTCAGAGATATTCAGCGGAGGAAAAGAGGTGATTAACGCTCTCGATGAGCGCGGCGTGGAAATACGCGAGGCAGTTGATTGAGAAATAGTGGATGTCGTCGAGGGCTGAGAGGCATGACGGCCAGTGGTTCTGTGTTTCGTGGAATTTGCAGTCCTAGTAATGCAAACCGCATTCTCGTCCGCTAATGTCGCTTCGGCCACTCTCTCCAGGCGATTAACTGCATTGGACGGCCTTGGAAAGACGGTACGATGGAAAGCCCGACCGAAACCCTTGATGGTGAGCTTGGGTCCTCCAAGACGGTTGGAGGAGTCAATATTTTCTTGAGGAACAGTCAGGTGAAGGAAGGGAGGGAGAACAGGACGAGAGGGACTAGCAGTTGAATTATATGACATCTCTCGATATACTTGCCGCTCTTGTCTACTTGAATGGTCAGGAAAGCATTATATATGCTGACTGGCGGAGGCAGATACGCCGAAATTACCACATGTGGTCCTTGGACTCACGGAAGCGGATCAGGCAGCGGGCAAATGCTGCGATAAATCTGGAGAGCCTATAATTTGTAAACGTCGAAGGTGGGAAATGGCCTTTGGGAATGAGAGTTTTCAAGAGCCTGAGTGTGCACCGTGGGCAGTATCCGCTGTCATTTGTTCCACGGACTCACCCAAAGTTGATCCCAGGCGGGCCCGCCATTCATGGATGGTGCTGACACACCGCAAATGAACAACCGACGATTGGTAGAGACACAGAACAGACATTCGGGGTGCTCCAAGTCTCAGGGTTCTTCAAGAATAGTATGGCCCCGCGCAGGCTCTTTGCCGAGTCCCGACAGTCAAAGTCACGTGCAGTAGTCATCCACTCTGTCACAACAGTTGAACTGGGGCGGGATGGAAAACCTCATGGATCCAGAATTTGCCTCAGATATGGTCAAGTTATTCGCACAAGAGCTCAAGGTGGTCCGAGCTCAACTTCGCGAAGCTGAAATGGTACGCCGGTTCTGCGAATTCCTCGGGTTCCAGCTCGACATGCTTGCCTTCTTCCAGAGAACTTCCACTCCGTGCATGGGTAACGGGCTAACTCATGAGAAGACACAGACACTAGTTGCCGAGAACGACACCCTCAAATCGGACAACGATGTCCTTCAGGAAAGGATTGCAAGGCTCCAGGTTGAGCTGCAACAAGTATCCTCTATAAAGTCAGAGGAAATCTTACCTTACTCCTTACAATATGTAGAGGTAGTGACGCTCACAGTAGCTTGTCCATCATAGACGACTAATATGCCCCCCTCCAGCCAACGTCTCACATGAATGAAGAATTCGCCAGACTGCTTGCTGAAAACGAAGATCTCATCCGCGAAAAGGTGCGGTGTGCTTTGCATCATATCTACAAGTTTACAAGGCTTTGCGCATAGGAGGAAACTTCACGAAATCACTCCAAGTTGTCAATTCTCCAGAAGAAGTACAGACGATCGAAGGCTAAAGTCCAGGAATACAACGAGGCTCGTAAATTGTACCACGATTTCCACCGGAGGTGTAACACTGTCACAGACGTTGAACGAGCTTCGTGTCGCGCTCTCTAATTGTGCTGAAGAATTAGAGCAGGTCAGCCTGTGTACACGCAATCACAAGCAACTATTAACGACATCACGACAGTCGAGGAAATCGGCGGTTGCTGAAATTGACATTAGGAACATTCTCAAAGACTTAGCTTACGAGCCTGTGGAGGGTCAATCAGAGCTTTCTTCGATCCAACCACACCCTCGCCGTGTTCACATCAAGCTTCACAAGGTATAGAGGTTATGTCGGATCAGATCAATTGTGCTTACCGCATCGAATAATAGGTTGCTGTGGGCGTTTGGTACGCATTGAACACGGAAACGATGCTTATCTTTTAATGTCTTATCAGTAAAGAACTTTACTTCATGAACAACAACGAAGTAATTTGGTCTCCGTCTGGGATCGCGCTAGGTCTTGTTGTCAAACCAACCTTCCTATACAACCCCAAACTTCACGGTGGTGCATGGACTAAAGTCGAAGATAATTTCGATGTCGGCAAACGAATGGATTTGTGCTGTTCATCAGACGAATCAAGCAAAAGAGCCCGTTACCTGGGCACGTACGAACGGGTGACAGATACGATGGTAATTGCGTCAGAAACATTGAAACATCTAGACTACGAGGTGCGTATGTATTGGAACAGGGCTGTCCAGGGACTGAGGTAATTACAGAAATTGAATTACGCTTCAAAATTCACGACACTGTTCCCGGACATGGTGCCTCCCTCCCAGACACAGATGATCAAAAAGATGTATAAGCAAGGGATCATCCAACTTCAGTGTTTCGTCATTCGATGCGTCGCAGTTAACCAAACCTTCGCTGAAAAGCTTCGAGACACGTGTGCACCTTCTGTGCATCGGAATCCGTCTGATGACACTGTCATTGTGACCAGCGGGCACGTTCGGAAGCGGAAACGAGAGGTCCATTCGGCCGGAAGTAAGAAAAGGTATGAACCGTTACGCGCAATCTGACAAATCCATTGTGAATGTCTTTCAAACCTCTAGGAAACACTGACTTGTCATGTATATTTGTACCATGCTGTATCTCCCAAACGTTCAAAAAATTCTATTACATTGTAAACACTGAACCATTCAGCATGCCATGGAGGCATGAACTTTGGTGTCAAGACACTTGCGTAAATTGTGCCACGTTTCTCCAACTTTCAGCGAAGCAGTACTTCTGTCGCACTGCACAAAAGGTTGAACGCAAACAACTCCGATGGCTTTGAATAGATCCTCCAGGATCCAAGTCAATCGTGGCCCCGTGAGTTCAATGGCAGGTTCTGAGTTCATTTCCAGCAACTTCACCTGGAAACCAGTGGGTTCGTGTGAGACCAAAAAGTCGGCGCCATAGAGCTCAAAGGCATTTGGTAAGGGCTGTGAACAAAAGTAAGAGGACCCAAAAGGACCAAAGTTGGTGGACTACCATGCCTGGAAGTGTATTGGTTGCCCGAGCGCAGCTTTAAATGCTTCTGACAATGCATCGGCTACCTGCTGTTTGATCGCCATGACGTCTGTGATGCTCAGCACATTGGGACTCGATTCTTTGCCACCAGACAATATACGACACCCGATCAGCTCGTCCAAAAGACGCACACACTCTTCCCCACGATGGGTTTGCAAGGAGGTGTTGGTCAAATGCGGAGTGAGGGAAACAATCATTTCAGGGTCGGAGCGCATGGGTGCGTGGTAGGGTTCGACGGAGAACAGTGCGAGGATGCGTTCGTATATGAATACTGTTAGAGCGCCGGAGGCAACAACATATGTTCGCAAATGAAACTGTCAAACGAGTGTCATTTGAGTAGGCGAAAACACGAAGAGAAATAAAATGACTTTGTGACCCCGTAGATCGCATGGCTGAGCCGTGGTTGACATGGACAATTGGACTTCGTTTGGATCGACAAGTAAAGGTGTAGAAACGTACTCCTAGATGCAAGCTCAGTTTGGATACCCACTGCATCGACATTACTGATACCTGAAGAACGAAATGCCTAAGTTGGGAGGTCATGACAGATGTGGTCGATTCGTCTGCCTCGTCGTCGTCAGAATCGGAATCAAACTCTCGAAATATAGTGTACAAGGCCGCTTTGCTGTCGAAAAGCCTGATGCCCATCCCTCTGTCGGCCATGCCCGGCTTAAGGATGAACCACTGTTTTGTATCGCCGCTGTTGGCATCAAGCGTGCTACCGAGGTCCCATAGCTCATCACTCCACATTTCGTCAAGTTCGTCTGCGTAGGCTATATCGATGTCCCAAGTGAGGGGTACGGATTTCGCGAGAAATGACCCAGGACGTTTGACGAGATAAGATTGGATGCATCGGGCCAAGAAGTGCTTTCGAATGAGAGCCTTTCTGATTGTATACGATGACGACAGGACATGGTTCGGTTGAGAAGCGGTGAGGTCATGGTCGATGCAGTCGTAGCTAGCCCATTGTATGAGGTTCGGTGGTAGTGGCGAAGGGAGAAGGGAAAGAACGGAGGCTGAAAGGCCAAGAGCAGCGATGGAAGTGTGGACGAGGGAGGTGGTGAGGGGAGCACTGGGCCAGGCAACCAATATGGCTGGATTCATGATTGTGGTATCTTACTTGGTATCTTACTTAAACCCTGACGTCCTCGACTAAGACTTCATGGGTAACAACTACATTTCTCCCTCACCCCAACCTTTACCCAAGGTCTTCTCCTAGGACAGTTCTCCATCCTCGTCGTCCTCGTCCTCGTCCTCAAATACCTTTTCCTCCTCCCGCAAACCGACCAATCAGAAACCCCAGTCTTCCAACCGTTTACCAAGCCGGACATTTCATCACGAACACGAACACCAGCCCCTGAAGCCAATGCTTCCCCAAGGGACGCAGAATCGGCCAATTGGTTCAACTCCCTTGCTCGGCAGGTCCGTCAACCTACCGTGTCATCGTGTGGTGGTGCACGCTTCTCAGCCTTGGGCAGGTAGCTGACGTCTACCGGGCAAATTTACAAAACGGATTAGAAGGACCTGGTGGGAACGAAATGGCCCGGGCTCGAATAGAAGAATACGCTAACAGAATACGCCCTCGTAGTTTCCTGGTTCGCCCCACTTTCTTTTTTGTCACTTTCCTCCCCGGACAACCGTTTTTTCATTCAGGATCACATTACTATTCATGCAGTGGACCTAGGAAATTCAGCCCCACTGCTGTCCAATGCCCGCCTTGTGGACGGTATATGGGAAACGAGCGCCATAAACGTCAGTAACCTGCACCACATTCCCTACTCATACTGACACGCTACAGCCCGTCAAGTTTCACATGTCCTACGCCGACAGCATCTCAATATCGCTTTCCACTGCCTATCTATTCAACTACCCCATGTCATCCTTTGCACGGCTCCCCGTGTCGCTTACAATATCCCTCGATCTGTTCGAGTCATCAGCGAGTCCGCGTTCTTCCGACCGTGTCTCACCCACTCATGGAATGTCCTAGATCACCGTTGCCCCCCCGTCTCCCTTTACATCCGAGCCTGCCTTAACGATCTCTTTTCCCTCAGAGTTCACTCTTAGTTTAAAGACCACATCCCTTATGGGTAGCCGGGCCATGCTAAAAGATGTCCCAAAGTTGCATGAACTGATCGAGCACGAAGTCCGTAAAGTCCTCACTTCTAGAGGTACTTGGAAAATAGCTCTCCCTGGTCTTGGGAATGTGACTGGGTTCACAAAAGAGGGAGAGCAATGTCGAGATGCAGAATCATCATAGTGGGGACTTTTTTCCATTCAAATTGTCGGTGGCTGATACCCCTTGCATGCTTTCTAGACTCAGTTGTATACCATATTCCTTCTGTGGATCCTGGTACTTTGCAACAAAGCACTTGCCAATACAGGGCAGGTCGTTGGGAAGTAATGATACAGCTTCCAGCAAGTCTTACCATCACGAGATCGGTGCGAACAAACAGCACCTGAAAGTACCATTACTTAGCGCTCGTACTAGTCCTCACTCGGCCATGCTGACCAAGGAACAACTCGAGTGATGCTCCATGCGCGGGTGGATGTGATCAACATATCCTCTTATTTTCACTGATGGAAATGTCAGCCTCGAGGTTATATTTATAGGCCAAAATCCACACTTCTCTGTGCGTTGCTCGGAAAACCGTTGTCAAGAATAAATCGATTTTCGCTTATGTCTAGTCGAAGGATCGGGCATCCTGCCACCGCTGCAGTATGCAAATCAGTGATGCATACTTTGTCGAGGTCGGAAATCGTGACGAAGAATGAAAAAAAAAAAAAGGTTCGCAGGCATAGGCGCCGACACAAAACAGGAAAGTCTAGACAAATCAGCGATGGTCCTCGTCAAGTCGTCACGATTATGCCCATTCTAATTGTGAGTAACCGACCACAATCTATCCATTCGAGCAAGGCGTATCTAGCAACCTCAGTGTGGGGGACCAAATATCGATGAGGACGACTTATTTGACAGCAAAGCTCTGGATGCTGACGTTGCGGTGAACTACAAAAGAGTGTTAGCCGCATCGTTTACCGCCTCTGAACATTGCGCCGATTGTGGTGAATTAATTATCTGTTCTTCCTTTGCTAATTACCTGCTCGCACACTAGTAGCTGTTATTTTTAAGAGGTTACCCCACTCACCACTTGATTGACTCAACAGATCTGCGGATACATTCATTGTTTTGGTCGATTGCGACGAGAAGGTGGCAAATTATTCCTGCGTCTTACATTTGAAGTGGCGGCAAGTCTGGATATACCTCACGTGGATTTCCAAAGGTAAATTGCGATCGGTATACCCGGAACAAGGGTGTCTGATACCGATGCGTGGAATCTGGATATCTGAAGATGGCTATGTTCAATGATTGTGCGGCTATTTCGCTATAAGAACCTCCGAGCAGGTAATCAATCACCTGCAAGCATTGGATGTGACAACGGTTCAATGCAGCCTTGATGGCAAGATCACGTTTTCGACCACTATAAAACTTACTGGTATGCTCCGAGTGAATCGACTGTGAGCTTTCACCGTAGACATGTAGTTCGGAGTGGCCATTACTACGATTATTAGTTGAACTCTGAAAGGAGACCAGGCAGAATGCCGGGATATAAAGATGCAGTCGAGAGACCCTAGGTAGGGTACAATGTCGTTGGCAAATACTATACTTACCATTCGAGTAGTAAGTGACGTCGAATCCTGACGGTCCCGAGAAGCGGCTCCCTATGTAGTAGGTGATGCCCATCTCAGTCAAGGAGATGAGTCGATAAGTCCGTAACGAGCGATACATTCAAGTTGGGATTGCCTCGGTTGAACAGCAGAGCCAGTCATGCGGCGGAGGGTGATAGTCGCTCGATGATTGGGGCACTAGTTAGTAGCAGTAGTCACGTACTGGGCGAGCTAAACCCGTGATCCATCGTTGCTTAAGCAATGAACATGAACGTGTCGCTGCCCTGCTCGCGAGTCCCCTGTTACAGTTTATATAGAATTGAAGCACGATGAATCAGTGCAGTATAACGGATTGCGACGCGTGCAAGACGACAAACCCAGAGCCCACTTGTTTCCCTGTCTCACAAATGCCTCCGTAAGCAGCCGAGCAAGGCTTCCTCTTGAGAGAATAGGGTGGCAGCAACCGAAAAGGAATGAAAAGTCGAGTCCCCATTGCGAATGAGGGTCGGGGCTCTAAGAGCAATAACAAGAGGATTCAGGCCAAGTTCGGGCGACATACCTCGGCACGTATAGCCCACATTCCGTTCAGACTGTCGACTGGGGTGAAAGGACGAAGACAAAAGTATTGATGAGTGCTTAACGAAATAAAGAAGATAAATCACGCCTATACGCTCCAATGGATCCGTGCCATTGGAGTCCCTCTATGACTCGTTATCGATCCACGACGCGATCCTCGTCAACGTTTCCCCAGCTTCGGGCTCATGCCACGTAAACAGTATATGGTCATGCAGCGCATCCTTGGCCTCGTGGTAAGCGACCCGTCCCTTGCCTTCTCCCTCTCCCATATCCCTCGCCATCTTCCACCACAACGTCCGAATCGAATCCAACAGTGGCTCCGCTCCCCCTGCACACACCAACGTCCTCGGGAACCCATCAAACCGCGCGTCGACGCATGCGTGTAACGATGCTGGGCTGACCCACGCATTCTTTTCTGCGAACCCAAGTCCGAATGGACCAAGAAATGCGGTTTTGCCATAATTCGCCGTGCGTTTTCGATCCCGCCCCGCAGTGCCTGTATAATCCACCGAGAACGGGCTAGAAAGGGAACTCAGTGGCCCTTCGTGCGATGCGCCCAAGTCCGCCCAAGGCGAGAGAAGAAGTAATCCACCTGGCATCCGTGGCAGCTTCAAATCAGGGTGATAGTTGGCATAGTCTCTCAAATACCGCATCATCGCTAGTGCAAGATTTCCACCTGCAGAGTCCCCTTGTACGATGACGTCCTCGGGCCGGAACCCAACCTCTTCCACTAGATAAACATACCCCGCCAAGGCATCCAACAGTGCCGCTGGGAACGAATTCGCCTTATCGCAGGGTTGCGCACTCGACAAACGGTACTCGATTGCAAATGTCCGTGTGATGCGAGGGGAGTGGACCAAGATTCCTCGCGCGATGTTGGCGGTTGGATCAACGGGGTGGGCAGAGAGCTGGATGTAACTTCCCCCGTGGAGACGGTAGAGAACTTTGTCGCCTGGTTGTGGTGGGGCACCAGCGGAGAGGGTGGTGTCGCGGTCAATCCAATAGCCAGGAATACGAGCACAGGTGATGTTGGCGGTGTGGGCAAGGACGAGGATTGCGCCCGTGATGAGATGAGGAACAGGGTTGACCCAAACACCTTTAACGCCTGGGCTGGCTGCGATTGCGTGATGGGTCGGGAAACGAACGAGCGGGCCAGTCCTTTCGTGTCGTGTGAAACGTCAGTATGAATGTTGTCCAGCGTGAGACGCACTTTTGGGTCACCCGAAAGAGATGACTGAATAGCCGGACAAGGACAGTACGGGTGACCGACCAGCTCGGGCGAGGACGCCATGACAGCGGGTAAGCAGAGAGATACCAGTACGGGAGTCTAAAGAGCGTGGTGGAGACGACCTGGTAGGTCAAGTAGAGGCCAAACCAAGGCTGCTCGCGCAGTTCATAGACCATTTATGAGTTTGGTGTGTTCAAGGAGAGTGTGGAGAAAGGCTGACCTGAGTCTATGAGTAGCATGATGGCAACTTCAAGTTGGCGATACAACTTAGCTTGTGTGGCTGTGACATTTTTTATGTGATTAGTAACTGCCATTCACTCATGCATAGAATAAGTTGCCTTGCGGTACTATACCATCGACGTGCAGGTAAGTACATATCACGTTCGTCGACTGCCTCCGCAGACCCGGAGCAAATTTACAGAACAAGCTTTTCAAGGAGCAGGGGCCATTCAATGCCGAGGCGGCAGTGTCACTCACGATCGACAACCATGCCAGTGATGTGGCATAGCAACAATAGGTAAGTAATTTGATGACTTCACGCTCCAGGATGGTATACAGCCTCAATCCAGAATTTGGTCACCAGACCACGTTGTATATAGACCTTCACATGTAGATCCCTTGAGATAGTAAGTTCGCTGGACTCGTTTCTCATGGTGCGCGCAAACTTCACCACCGTACTAGGGCAGAACATATTCTTGTCAGCGAACAAGGTCAGTCCATCGCGCACAACAAGCCTCTGATGGTCCTTTCCTTCAGGAGTCCCGACCTCTCATATTCGGAACCATCGTCACTACTGAGTGACGGAGAAGTTCAAATACTCGTTCTCCATGGGATGGTCATCGGAACGACCTGGGTAATATTTCCATCCACCAATTTGAAAGCATGGCAGAAACCAGTGAAATAATCATCGTATGGGAAACATTGTACACGGTCGAATGTCGGAGTAGGGTATGTAGTGGAGGCGCCATGTCTTTCTTCGAGTCAAACCAACTTCAGTTTGTGCCTGTCCAACATCTACTGCACGACTCCATCCGCAAGATGTTCCAGGACCCAACGCTGATTTTGACTGTTCTGTGTTCACCAGAGTATATTAGTATTGGGTATATATGTCATTCAATCAATGATACCTACATCACGAGGCGCGACCGACACCTAGCGCATATTTGAGAAAACTTTAGCAAGGAGCACACAAGTTGAACATAAACTGGCTTACAGTTCGAGAATGCTGTGTAAGGTGGATGGCAATGGTGTCTTCAGCATTTCCGATCCTGTCGTGGTGGGTGAGCGGTATGTCATATGGGAGTTGAACGTTGAGCAGTCAAGGCTGACACGTATGAATTCCCTCTAGGTTCAATGGTCCAAGTGGCGTGCCTGCCACCAGAAAAACAGACCAATGCATCGGCGTTCCCGACACTCAACGCGTCCGAATTGCCTCTGTGACGCATGATGCTGTAGGCTCCATCAGCAACGGGAGATATGGTCCACTGTCCAGATTAGTTATTAATAATGTGGGCAAACCCAGCCAAAAGAGATGATGACGGACTACTTGAAAAACACTGGATTTGTCCGTGTGGTCCGATTGCACGAAAACCGCACCGGCATCGTCTAACGAGCACGCGAGGTACAGATTTCCAGCCTTGCTCTTGATACGATAAGTTCCATCCGAAATGTGTAGTGGGATAGGCTGCTCTGCTCGAAGGAGCTCGTGCGTCCGCGTCGCTCCTCGACTCAATTCGTCTGGTTTAACGGTCACTAAGACGGAAAAGAGGCCGCCAAAAAACACACCAAAACGCAGTTCTAGTGCACGAATTCTTCCATGGAGATCCTCGTTCTGCGGCGGAGGGTCTTCCCTGCTTCTATTCTGGGGTTGTTGAACCACTCTTTGACCAACTAGATAGTAGTTGGAGATGATATCGTTGAGACTCCGTACAGTGATTTTGCCGTTCGCATCGCTGATCGCCAAGCGTTTATCATCAGAAGAAAGTGCGATCGACCATATGTGTGTCGGGTGCTGGATGTGAGCGCTGATCCGCGCGGACGTCGAAGTATCCCAAAGCGAAATAGAACGGCCCACGAAAGAAACGATGAATTGGCTGTTGTTGGATGAGACGATGGATCCAAAAGCGATGGACCAGAAATGAGTGACTGGGTCGCCTGGAATTGTCCAGCTGGAGAAAGTCTGTCCGATGTTTACATCGATGTGCATCAGTGTATTCTTGGATACCAAGGCGAAGATGCTCCAGGGACTGGACCATGTAATGAGATTATTTGGGTATGAAGGAACTGAGACGGGAATGGTCCTGAGTAACTCGCCGTGGTGCGTATCGTAGATTCGCAACATTCCACCGGCAGTGCCAGTCGCAATGCGATCTCCGTCTGGAGAGAATCTCACCGCCCCCACGCGATCTTCGTGTTCAAGGGGACCGACGAGTCGTTCCCCAGTCAATATATCCCAGATGAACGCCCTCTTGTCATTTGACCCTGTTGCGAATTTCGTCGAATCGGGGGACACGTGGACCGCATCTACCCAATCCGAGTGGTCGCTCACCGTGATGACAATTTGACGGGACCTCATGCTCCATACATTGGCCACACGCTCCCCAGTGCTGACAATCCACTTGCCATCGCCTGAAAGAGCCATCGCCGTGACAATACCACTCGTTTTCATTCCTTCCCGATCCCCATGCCATCCGCGACACGCCACTGTCTGATCATCGATTCATCGTCGCCACTCAGAAGGTGCTTGCCATCTTCCAAGAAAATAAGTGAGAGCATACGCGCACGGCCATTGATCTCGATTGATCTTGGAGTGTCTAGGAAAACGGTCAGCACTGATTTATCTTGCAACTTGCACTCACTCATTGTTCAGCGTTGACTCACACACATCTACAGACCAAGGGAGAAATACGTGGTCAAGGCGATAGTGTGCCTGTTTGCGAATGGTGCTTCTACACGTGTGCTCTTATCAGTGAATCAGATTAATCAATTCTCGTATGTCTAGTCACCTCGTGATCCTGGGTGCATGATCACGTTCTACTGGACCTTCTTTGCGGTCTGGCCTTGGTGTTTTAGGTGGTGTTCGGCAACTGCGATCTCACAATTCTAAAGAGGTAAGTCGGTAAAAGTGCTACTTTAACATTGGAAAGAACCCACCGATCGTTCCCGATCTCTCGGTGATGCCGAAAGGCAATTGCAGTACTCAATTTCAGCCTGTGTAGAAATGTCCTAGCTGCCTGTTTCGCAATGCGACCTGACATTACCCTGGCTTCAAACCAGCCCAACTCCAGACCGTGCCGCTTCTGCATTTACTGAATCGCTCAATCCACAAAATGTTCTGAGATCCAACATTAATTTTGAGTATTCTATGTTCTGCGATCACATTAGCACCACCACGTATACAAATCGAACTACGACCTGTGTGTTTGGGGATAGCGTTACCCTGAATACACGACGTAAACATGAGCTGGCTTACACCTCGATGACGCTTTCGAAGCTGGACGGACCGTTTAAGACGCATTGAATTATCCGATTATTATACGACAGCTGTAGACAATTATGTGTGAGCCCATGAGGAACAGGCCGCCGATGTTACATTGGTTGCTGTAGGTGCCATCAGACTCGAATGCTTGTGTAACGCCATCTCGGAAATCTCAGCTCGTGCGGAATGGCCTCATTGTCACCCACCTGAATGGATGCATAGTCTTGAATGAATATATGCTATAGGGGCAGTGGAGCCGAGGCAAACCAAGTTGCCAGCTGTGAGGATTGAAATATTGCGGTTCCACCTGCTACTGGACGATCTTGTACAAAGAGATTCTTCATTATGCCTGTTCGAGGAGACGGGCCATGGGCGAGGAGACCCACTCGCAGGTGCGGTGGTGGTTGGCAAAAAGGCGTGACGGACTCCAGCGACACGGTAGGACCTCTGGCACCGCGTATGCAAGTCTGCCACTCTTGGCAGAAATGTTCGTGTCACAGAGTCGTGGATTATGTGCCTTCGTACGTTTCGACAAGGAAACCTCCTTCGACGGCCCACGGTATTCAGGGACGGGAACCAGAGGAATAGTCAAACGTCAGGATAGGGTATGTATTGTAATAATCGGAAGCGCCGCTCCCTTTCTTCGAGTCAAGGCAACTCTAGTTCGTGCCTATTCAATATCTTCGCTGGCATCTCCGACAGGACCCAACGCTGATTTTGACTGTTCTGCGTTCACAGAAGTACATCAGTACTGAGTCATGTCACCCAAATAACCCATGGTGCCTACATCGCGACGCGCAACTGCGACCTAGTGCGCGTTCAAGACAAACTTGAGCAAAGAGCACACGAGTCAAACATAAACTGGATTACAGTTTGAAAAAGCGTTCCAATATGGATGGCGGTGGCATCCTCAGCATTTCCGATCCTATCTTGGTGAGTAAGTGGTGGTGGATCATATGGGAGAGAAACGGTCAAGGCTGACACATATGAATCTCCTCTAGGTTCAATGGTCCAAGCGGTGCGCCTGCCACCTGAAATACAGACTGATGCACCAGCGTTCCCGACACTCAACGCGTCCGAGTTGCGTCTATAACACATGATGCTGTAGGCTCCATTGGCAACGGAAGATATGGTCCACTGTCCGGATCAGCTATTAACGCGTACAAACCCGGCCAAAGGAAATGATGACGGACTACTTGAAATGGACTGGATTCGTTCGATTGCGCGCAAACCCTGCTGGAACCATCTGACCACGTGAGACACAGATCTCTAGTTTTGCTCTTGATGAGGTAATTGCCATCCAAAATGCGCAGTGGAATAGGCTGCTCCGCTCGAACGAGCTCATGGCTCCACGTCGTCCCTTGACCCAACTCATCTGATGTAATGTTAAATAAGACTCAAAATATGTCGCCAAAGAACGCACCAACGTGCAATTCCAGTCCATCAAGTTTATTACGGAGATCCGCATTTTGCGGCTGAAGATCCTTCACTCTCCTGTTCTGGGGTGGTTGAGCAGCTCTTTGACCAACTAGATAGTAGTTAGAAATGATGTCGCTGAGATTGAGCAGAGTGATTTTGTTGTTTGCATCGCTGACGGCGAGGTAGTTATCGTCCGAAGAAAGGGCGATTGACCATATATGTGCCGGATGCCGGATTTCAGAGCTGATCCACGCAGACGTTGAGGTATCCCAAAGCGAAATAGAATGGCCCACAAAAGAACGACGAACCTCCCGTTGTTGGACAAGGCAACGGACCCAAAAGCGATGGACCCGAAATGATTGACTGGATCACCGGGAACTGTCCAGCTAGAGTAAGTCTGTCCGATGTTTACATCGATGTGCATGACCATCCTGTGGGACACTAAGGCGAAGATACTCTGCGCACTGGACCATGCGATGGGAGCTTGGTACGAAGCAACCGAGACTGGAATGGTTCTGAGTACTCGCCACTATGTGCGTTGTAGATTCGTAGCCCTTTTCTTGCTGTGCCAGTTGCGATGCGAGCTCCGTCTGGAGAGAATCTCACCCCCACGCGATCTTCGTGTTCGAGTGGACCCACGAGTCGTTCCCCGGTCAAAATGTCCCAGATGAACGCTCTGTTGTCATTGCAGCCTGTTGCGAATTTCGTCGAGTCGGGGGAGACATGAACCGCACCTTCCTTGGGACAGTGGCGTACTAAGGCTTACAAGTAAACAACCACCCATACAAAACCATGTCATCAGCCTCATCCAACATCGTCTTTGATGACATATTCACTATCAATGCAATCGACAAGGAGGGAAAAAAATTTGACAGAGGTAGAGACTCATGCAGCAGTTAGCCACACATTAATCCGACTGACAGTGTCCCGGCTATACGCTCGTTCAAAAAATCACGACATGGACATGACCCTGGATTTCAACGTCGAGCTATTCCCTCTTTCCGAGGGTCAAAGCTTTGCTATGGCACTCGCTTCAACCTTATTCTCGTCCGGGGGAGGTGATGTTGCAGAAGCAGAGGACAAGGACAGAAACATCTGGAGGCCCGATGGGAAAGGCGTGAAAGGACTTGAGGAAGAGTACGACTATGTGATGTTTGGCAAGGTGAGTGAGCACATCACAACGAGGACAGGACTCGGTGAACGAGCTGCGGCAGGTGTACAAATTCGATGGGGGAGGGGAGATAGTGTATGGTGAGCTCCTGCGTGCGTTAGGCGAGCACTCAGACTTTGCACAGGACCGCATACGCGTCGTTCGGAGGTTTGTTATTGTCGCTGACAGGATCTTTTCGGCATATGGCTGGTATTGTTCTCGGTGACCCAGTATTCATCTTGCTCAGAAAATAGAACGCGAGCTCCACCAGATTCCGTGGACAAAAGACGATACTTCTGTACAGACACAATCTTACAATACTTCCTTCGCTCACACACATCACAGTCAAGCGTCCATGAGTCAAGCGTCCATGTCCTCCAAGACTTGTTTGGAATGCTCCTTGGTACCCTCCGAAACGTTGGGGTTCTTCAACGTGGCCTGTGAGCACGTCAACACAAGTCCAAGCGAGAGTTTGGGTTCGCAAACCTTGTGACCGCCAATGACATTACCGACATTCTTCCTCTCGTCCTGCTGCTCGGGCAGCTCCCCGCGGCTTTCCATCTCCTCGAGCACTTGCTTCGAGTGCTCCTTGGCCTCCTCAGAGACATGGGGGTTTACCATCGCAGCCTCTGCAAATGTTGGTTAGTTGGTGCTCACAACACGACATGGGTTTGGGCGTACTGTGGCCTCCGGCGACCTGAGTGGAATGCGTCAGACGATGCTGGAATGGGCGAGGTCAGACTTACGTTTCCAGGGTTCGACATATTGAGGATATTGTATGAGAATGTGGTCAAGAAAGTGCTGAGGACGACGGCGGACACACCTGGCCTTATATATGTTTTTTGGGAGCTACGTCATCTGGTGCATGCGCTCATCGACGAGGGCACAGCACGTGATTGAGTCATTGAGAGTGCCAGTAGCAAGATTGGAATACGACATGACATAAATATCATACGGACGGCAAGACCTTGCCAGGGTTCATGATGTTAAGCGGATCAAAGACGTGCTTGATTTTCCTCATCCACTCTATGCTAACGTCATTCTTTGAGTATCGGAGCGCGCTCGTCTTCATTGACCCAATACCATGCTCGGCAGATACAGAACCTTTGTGCGAAGCTGCGCAACGTTGATGTGCTTAGCCACGCCGTCCCGTGAAGGACAAAGCTAGAACGCACCAACAAGCTCATAGATGAATGGCTCGAGAGCTGCTTCCAGTTCAGGACGATAACCATATTTAGCGATGGCGTTCAAATGAAGGTTCCCTACAAAGAGGGCTCAACACAAATCTAACAATCTGTTAGGAATGCTCACCGTCACCAACGTGTCCGTACCCCATTACTTTCGTGATTCCATGATCGCCATAAAGTCCCTTGGAGATTAAACGTGCGCGGACGGCGTCCACCACGTTTTGAAATTCTGCGAGTGGGACAGAGAGGTCGTATTTGTACGGCTTGCCTTCCTTTTGCAAGCATTCTGTCAAGCCTTCCCTCAGCGCCCAGAGCGACGCAAATTGACCTGGAGACTGTGAGAGAGTTCCAGTGTAAATGAGGGGCTCGTCAGCTGACATCAAACTTTCGAGCAAGTTGTTCAGTTTCTGTTATTAGCCACGTTCCTTGAGTTCAGCCAGCGGTCAGCCGATACAGTTGGGTAAAATTACCTCGGAATCGTGGTCATGGTTCCCACCGCTTGTCTCAGCAAGGACGAAGCACTGTGCATCACCGACTTCGTCTGGATTGAGGATGGGTCCCAGACCATGCTCGAGGCCCATATCATAGGCGGTGCGGTCGATGTACTCGAAAGCGGACAAAATTTCACCCAATTGCCGCTTCACTGTCTGGAAAAGCGGAAGGACATTCTTGAAGTGTGGCAATGCCAAGAAGATATTGTTGGAGGCTCGGGGTGCCGGTGGGGTGAGAATGGAGACACCTGTGATTACACCGAGTGTTCCTTCTGCACCAATGAATAGTTGCTTGAGGTCGTAGCCTGCAGTAGGACTGAGATAACCAGGCCGATTTCGGACGTGGAAGAGGACGCACCGGTATTGTCTTTGCGTAAAGTGGACAACTGGTCAAGGACTGTACCGTCTGGAAGGACGACTTCAAGACCGAGTACGGTGCCATGAAGGGAACCGTATCGCAAAAACCGGAGACCTCCTGCGTTCGTGGAGATGTTTCCACCTATCTGACAACTGGACGGTGTGAGTATGAGAAAACGGAAGCGACGGCGTACAGACCTTCCTTTCGCACCAAGGTCAAGTGGCATGATGTGGTTGTAACGGGCGATATAGTCGCTGAGAGATTCCAGGATGCATCCCGCGTCTGCGGCCAAGACACCTAGCGAAAAGGCAGGTGGGTTGCAGCTTGCGGACAGTGATCTGAGTAAATACCAGATACAGGATCAAAAGAGCGAACACTGTTCATAGCGCCCAAGCTGAGAACGATTTCTTTTTGTAATGAGATGCTGCCCCCGACGAGGCCAGTGTTGCCGCATTGGGGAACTATGCCAATGCGGCGACTAGCACAGAACTTGACGATGTCACTGACTTGCTGTGTCGTGCGGGGACGCAGGACGGTAGTTGCTTGTCCGTGGTATTTTCCCATCCAGTCTACATTGTAAGGAACAAGGTCGTCGGCTGAGTTCAAGTTTGGGGGAAGTGTGGAAAGGATCGCGTTGGGAGGGAGTATCTTTGCAAAGTGAGCGAGGTCATCGTGTGTGACGGCGTTGAGATGGGTGAATGAAGGGATACTGTGAGCATGTCTACGGGCCAAGTGAGCACACACGGAGCCACGGACGAGGGAGAACATTGTTGTACTACTAGTCCAAGGTGTAATACGCGAGTAAGCTACCGCGTCACATCGTCACATCATGTGACGTCGACCGTGGGAACGTTTCAAGTAGGGGGAGGACATCCACTTTGTTCGTCGACTCATCTCCCACTGCTCACCCCCGAGTTACGCTCTTCTGCGCGCGCTCTCGTGCCCCCGTCCATGATGCTTGTTGTCGACGCTCGCCCCGACGATGGTCCTGGGCCCTCAGATCACACAGTCAGTGACACAAAGGATCTAATTCCTCCCACTGAAGCCACAACCCACACCGAGGACCACACCGAAGCAGTCAGCGTTCACAGTCTCCCCGTTGGCCATGTTGCTGCCCTCGATTCTCCTCCTCAACGTCCCTCAACCGCTCGATCTCCCCCATCCTCTGACACCCATGCATCTCACACCGCCCAGCCGCAAACTCAGTCGTCCACCGTGTCAGTGGAGCCAGCAGGAGATCGTTCTAGCAGGCGCCGTTCAGCCATGGAGGTAAATTATCGTGCACTTCTATTCTCAAAAGTTAAACTTTGACCTAGCCACTGCGTTTCAACAACCGTCTCTCCGGGTTTTTCTCAAATCTCATTCATCGTCGTGATACCATCGCGTCGCCGAACTCTCACCCGATGCATGAAGAACCGCCAACGACACCTGTCGCAGTGCAATCCGCAGCAGGCTCGAGGATACCCTCTCCCACCCCCGTCCGCTCTCTGACGCCTCCGCCTCCACTGCCTCCACCTACCCTCAATGAACTCGGCCTCTCATTAACCGCGGTTACCCCTGACCTTTTTCCTTCCCATTTCAGCTCCCCTCCTGCAAGCGGGGCGTTCTTGGCACCTCATTATCTCCTCCTCTGCCACGCACAAGGCTTGGACGTACTCCCTCTGATCTCGCCTCCCGCTCCTCAGCCATATGCTCTCGTGCGTAGGGTCGCATTCAAAAGCGTTGTCGTAATGGAGCATCGTGGCGTGTTGGTAGCCATTGCCGGCCGCAGGGATGGCGTTCGAGTGTATGCTTTAGAGGAAGTCAAGAAAGCAGTCGAGTGGCGCATAGATGTCGAGGTTCGCAGAGAACGAGAGCGGTCCCGCAGGGAAGTGTCTAAGAGAGTGGGTTCTGGGAACTCGAGCATTGACCAACGGGATTCGTCTGAAAAACGGGGGAAAATATCATTATCGACTCCACCAATCACCGAGGTGCAACAAAACAGTAAATTTGCTTTCAGATCATCGTCAATTTCCGGACCTACTGCACCAAAGAAGCCAAGGCCGCCGACAATTCAATCACTATCCTCGTTTCCCCCTGCAGGCCAGCCCCCTCCTTATACTAGCGTCCCAGATAACCGCCCTCCTTTACGAAACCAGCAGTCTTCAGTTTCAGTGAACATAGCTCGTTCTAGGCGGTCATCCCTATCTTTGGTCGTTGTTCCTTCCGTCCCACCGCTGTCCCCTTCGATATCAAATGTGGCCACTGTCACCGCTCCAAATGCACCAGAAGTATCAAAGAACTTTGACTGGCTTGAAGGCAGCGATGACGAGGCCATTGACATATTAACAGCTGGTGCAAGTGGAAGTCAAGCATTGGATGAGAGGACGAGCTCTATTCCCCCTCCGAGGAACGATGGCCATCATCATAGCATGAGTGGCACTACCGCTGCACTTCCAGTTCGAACCCATGCAATTCAATCCCACCGAAGGAACCGTCTACCAAACTTTGGTTTAAATATTTCTCGCACGAACGTGGGTCCTGTGTGTCAAGTCGATCTTTTCCGTTGCTAGCTCTTCTTACCCATCTATTAGGCTTTACAAAGCTCACCTTCTGCAATTAATCAGAGTAATGCCATTCAAACCTCTTACGAGAGATCGTCACAGCAGCTTTCTCCTGATATGGATCTTGATGAAGATGACGACGACACTGCTGCCGTTCCTGGTGAACGTATTACGCTTGCCCAAGCTCTGCTGGAGAGCAGACTCCCCGAGTTACCTCCTACAGGCACCGCTCGACCTCAGGAGGCTGTTCTGATTCATGCATCGATTCCGGAGACAGGTGAAGATGGTTTCCATGCGACATCTTCCTTCCCAGATGCTCTTTCTTCTCACAATCGCAGCATATCCAGTCGACCGGAAAGACGACGACGACGTTGGTCCGTTCTCGGAAGCATTTTTAATCCCTCCGGGTCCCAAGATATGAGGACATCCCCTCCTCATAACGATATACCCTTGGGTTCATCTGTGTCAGCCCCTCCTCCGATTCCTGAAAATGAAGGTAGACCACTACGTTCATTCTCTACTCGCACACGGTCCTCAGCGACTACGGCCGGTCCTGTTCCTCGACCATCGTCTTCTGGAGGCTCTCACCTTCTGCCTGCTAGCCCGGTTCCACCAATTCCCACCGTCCCTTCTTCTCTGGGTTCAGCACCATCGAACCGCCTTCTTCCGCGATTTTTCAGCACTGCATTTAGCTCCCGGAGGTCAGATGATCGACCACCAACGCTTGCGCTTAAGAACACCGATATGGACCCAAGAAAGAACGTTCAACCTCCACCGACTCCGCAAGCACCACCCCCGAAGCTAGAATACGTCAAACTTCCCGGAACCAAGGGATCCCTTCTGATTAAAGCGGTCGAGACTCAGAGAAAAAGGTACGGTGAATGCGATGTAAGCCATTCCTTTCTAACCTTTCGGTAGTTTCCTGGCCATTCTTTGCGGAGAGAACGGCGAGAAGGTGGAGCTGTTTGCTGGAACGTATAGAACAGCTCTTGGCCTTTCCCGTACTTTTATTCTTCCGGATTCTCCCAAGTCCCTGGAACTGCAACTGCAAGGTGATGATCTCGTGGAGGTCTTTTTGGTGTTTTCTCAGAACGTTTTCGGGTTGGAGCCCGCAACTGTGAGGGTGCGGGAAGTACGTATCGGGCGCGCCGAACGAAGAGCCGCTCGGCGGAGGGTGAGGGAAATCCGTAACGGACAGACTGACCTTTATGATACCGATCTACAAGTTCCTGATGATGAAGACAACAACGTCAATTTCAATCTCAGCATTGGTGTTACCGTACCACCTGGCCAGGATTCACTTTCCCGCAACGATTCCGCTGCACATCTCCCCGAGGCCCCCAACACGCCAACCGGAAGTAGTACCGCACATGATTCTGCTCTCGCGCATGCTGAGGAACTGGTTGCCCTCGCTTCCGCTCAAGTTGGACCTTATACTACGTTCCAGCAGTTATCATTCGCGCCAAAAATTCCACTTTCTACTATCGCTGACGACTATATCATACCTCCAACATATGGTGATTTTCTTGGTTATCGTGCTGAGCACGAGCCAGACACGTACGGGGATGGTAGAAACCTTGCATCCATTCAATTCAGTCCACCCGGTTTGCCCATGCCTGCACCAGCACCTCCATCGAGATGGTTCTACCGCGATCCTAAAGGTGTTGTTCATGGTGTGTTATGCCCTTTGATGCGTAGCAAAGTTCTATTCACGATGATCCAGGACCTTGGAAATCGAGTTTAATGCAAGCTTGGTACAAGGACGGGTTACTTCCACCCGGCCTTCCTGTCCGCAAAGAGGAAGACAATGAGTATATATTACTCAGAGACCTTAGACAACAATGCGTCGACCCTGTTCACCCATTCCGGTCGGCCGCACCACTCACAGCCATACAGCCTTCCCCACCGCTATCTGACGCATCCAAACCACTACTTCCACCTGTATCTCTTCTTGTTCAGCCCCGGCATTTTGGTCCACCAGCGTTATTCTTTTCTTCTCGCGGCGGGCATAGCACGTCTATCGTGGACGCTCGTGGACGCTCCGTGCTCAGAGGAAGATTTCTATGGAGCGCGGACGACGAGATCGACTCGAAACTAAATGCCCCGCGAATGGGTGACATCAAGAGACTGGAAGCTTTTGATGTAAAAGAACGTTCTGTGATCGTTGCCATGCGGCAAGGAGGTCTTGAGGCAATGGACCTTGGCGACGCGCTGCTCAAACCAGCAGATGATTCACGCACGGTCCTACCATATTTTCTTCCTTCACCTTCGAACATCAACAGACGAGAACCTTTCGTATGGAAGATAGGTACACCTGTCGATCCTTCCACTGGTGGTACTGCCCTGTCCGCGAGGGCAAAAACTGGTTATTTAGGAAGGAAAGGGAGCTATCCCCCAGGAAAACCTTCATCCAAAGGCGATTTCACGGCTATTAATGACGGCGATCAAGAGTTTGCTGATGAAATTGTTTTTCTCGGACGGACTGATGACGACCTTTACTTATGTGAGCGCAATGGTGGCGCCTTTCGGATTCTGAAACTTTCTCCTGACGAGTAGGCGCGTATTCATGTTCACTCTTTTCCTAGATTTCTTCACTATATATACCTATCACGCCGCGCACACTCGCAGATACCTATTATACCTATCTCTGATTCACATCCGACTATCTCACAGTTTCGCAACCATCTTCCGTAGATCAGTTTTCAAGATCTTGCCAGTGGATGTTTTCTATAAATGTTAGGTAATAAGCAAATGTCAACATAGTCAAGATGCACGTTTACCGGGAGTTTATCTACCACGCGAACCCATTCAGGACTGGCGAATCCTGGTAAACGTGTGCGCGCGTGACGCTTCAACTCTACCTCGAATCCTGCGTGATTCCCAGCCCATGTCTGAACATACTGTGGTCGGAGGATGACAAAAGCCATTGGGCGCTCATCCCACTTGGGGTGAGGCCTCGCAACGACCGACACTTCGAGGATATGCGGATGATTTGCAAGTTCTTGATACTGTCAGTCGAAATAACAACATAGCAGAGAAGTGTCTTACCCAATTCTATGGCCAGGCTTGATGCGTTCTATCGCAGTATCAACTTTACATTACTTTCACGGAATCAATGCCACCATACTTGCCTCTCCGCCAGAGATGATGATGTCCTTCTTTCTGTCCATGATCTGTACGACACCATCGGGATGCATCACTGCAAGGTCACCAGAGTTGAAGTACCCTCCTCTGAATGCTTTGCGAGTAGCTTCTGGATCTTTGAAATACTGTTGCATAGAGTGCGATCTTGGTAAAGTGTCTGACTTGACGAACGATACCTCCCACCTCTTTCATGACAATATTGCCCCGTGTCACGACCTCACCCACCGTACTTCCATCCTTGGGGACGTCGATGAGTTCTTGGTCATCTTCATGCTTTGGAGGGTACACAACTCGGACGTTTTCAGCCGTGGCAAAACTTTGTCCCTGGCGTGCCATCAGCTTTGCACGATCTTCCAGAGACAGTGATGTCCAGGTGGGTTGATCGTAACACCGCGTGAATGGTCCGTAAGTCTGTGACCAAGTTAAAATATGATCGCTGCAAAGTGACCAACTAGCGCACCTCACTTGAACCGTGTAAGCAGCAAGACAGGTGTTAAAAAGGCAAGACTCACGTAAGACCATATACATGGACAGGCTTGATCCCAATTTGTTCAAGTTGACCGATCAACTGAGCAGTTGGTGCGGACCCAGCGATGATGGCAGAAACAGGTTGCCGTAAGGGTTGCTTGGACGCATCATTGACAATTCCGATCTAGCTGGGATATGTTATACTGTAGTGATGACTTGTCAAAGGGGACAGACCTGGACTGTCGGCGCACCGCAATAATGCGTGACACCAGAATTGAGGAGATGTTTCCAAATCTGGGGATAGTCGACCTGTCGAATGGTGATCTACGTGGAGATCATGTCAGCGAGAGAAGAAGAAATTCGTACGACAAAGACATACTTGGGTTGCACACGCAAAGACGTTGGCCCAAGGGAACGTCCATCCAGCAGCATGGAACATGGGGAGGACCCTAGATAGAACGGTCCATTGTTCAAAAGTTTCCCAGGGAGAAGAGTGGTAGTACCATAGATAGCAGGACTCGTGATTGATTCTGAACGACAAATATGTACTTTATTTCTGACCATGCGAATGAATACACACCTACCTTGCCTCGAAGGCATTCGCCACTGCTGCAAGATAGGATCCTGGAACACGCGACTTCAGCCGCTAGACGGGGTATTTGAAAGGCATGGACAGACCTCGCAAAGTAGTGATGACCCCTTTAGGCTGAAAGAAACATCAGAGAAACATACGAGGAGTTGGATATCCAAACGTACTCTGCCAGTCGTACCCGAACTGGAATTGGGCCTAAATTTGGATCGATACTAAATGCCAGGAAATGGAATCTCACGTGTAACACAAAACTGCAGAAGCATGTTCGTCTGGTTCGACATCGAGCCCAGCCCAGCCTCTCTCGGAACTGAACATTCGACCTGCACTCAAGAAATCTTCGTATGGATCCCCGGGTCTACTGGTATCATGACAGACGATGGTAGTAATATTGGTGTGAGGGATGAGATGCAAACATTCGTGATCAACAAGTATGAGTTTGGCTTCGCTATGCTCCAGAATGTAAGCGATTTCTAGAGGAGTTAGACGCGTGTTGATTGGGGTAAGGATGGCGCGAGCGGCAATAACACCAAAGTGGGCATCTGTAAACCTGGGTCGATGGGCATGGGCTAGGCAATGGCGGAGACATTTACCTGCAATCATAGGGCTTTTAAAGTAGCGGATTAGAAGAGATTTCCGAGGAGATGTTGTGGAGGCTCACGAGTTGGGAGCCAAAACTGCCACACGATCGCCGGGGCGAATGCCAGCCTGTATGAGGGCATATGCCAGATTCTGGACGCGTTGAGCCCTGCATTATTGGGAATTGAGCAAGGGCGAAAGCGTGTGGACGGGTGCATCACCAGATACTGTACGAGTAGAAAGCCGGCCGTTCGGCGTCGGGATGGGCCAGGGCAAGCTTGTCTGGGTATACGAGAGCGGCACGCAAGAGATAGCTGATCGGATTCTGTAAAGGAGGATGAGGGTGAAGTACGGTGAAGGTGTATGAGTACGCACGAGGGGGTGGTAATTTACGGGCGCAGAGTCGGGGAGAGGGTTCTGGAGGTAGGAGACGTCGAGGGGAGGAATGCTGTCCGGCGTCATGGGAGGCAAGCAGGTGGCGGAGACAACACAAGAGCAAACAATCCCCCGGCGGACACGCAGCAGTCAACGCTCACACGTCCTCAGAGACGTCGACAACCCATGATGGCCGATGCTGCAGCAGGTTCCCTGGACAAATCAGTTCAGGTCAAACTCGTCCTCCTCGGTATGCACACATTCACCACTCATTTCCCTTCTCACCACTCTCCAAAACAGGCGAGGCTGCCGTTGGCAAATCCTCCGTAGTCCTTCGCTTCGTAAGTTGCCCTCTGAGCGTCGCATAACCCGGCCCGACACGCCCTACTCAGGTATCCAACGAATTTCAACCAAACAAAGAACCCACCATTGGTGCTGCATTCTTGACACAGAAATGCCGCCTAGAGGACCGCGTGTTGCGCTACGAGATCTGGGATACTGCTGGCCAGGAGCGTTTCCATTCTCTTGCCGTCAGTCCACCCGCCCTCCTTTTACCTAGCCTAACCACATTTCCACCATCTCATAGCCCATGTACTATCGAAATGCGCAAGCTGCCGTCGTCGTCTACGATGTCACGAAAGCTTCCAGTCTCGAGAAAGCAAAGTCGTGGGTCAAGGAGTTGCAAAGACAAGCCAACCCCAACATTGTGATCGCACTCGCTGGGAACAAGGTTGACTTGGTTCAACCTTCCGATTCACTCCCAAGTCCATCCCCTGCATCCGAGTCTGAAGACGAGGCGGATGATGCCACTGCAACCCCAGGAGAGGTTCCCAGTACCGGGGGCGGCGAGGAATCCCTACGACAGGTTCCCCGCGAGGAAGCTCAAGCCTATGCCACAGAGGCTGGCTTGCTTTTCTTTGAGACCAGCGCCAAGACAGGAGAGGGTATCGTAGAGATTTTCACCGAAATCGGTTCGCTCGTTTTCATCGACGTTCCACTTGTCCCTCACTAATCAAAACATGTACAGCCAAGAAGATACCAATCGAACATATCTTGGCCTCCAACCGCAGTGCTGGCAGAAACGGTGCTGCAGGTAATCGCGCGGGTGCTTCACGACAAGAAGGTGCTGTCGACTTGGAGGAAAACCCTGCAAAGGCTAAAGATGCTTGCAATTGTTGACCTAGGGGAAGTACCATCTTGTCGTTTATCCCATGATTCATTACATGGACCCTTGACATGACATATATGATTACACCTCCCATCCCTTCTTTTGTAATTGCTTCCTTAATTTCACTTGATTATCAAACGCCGCCTGTCCAGCCTAGTCGGATTGATAGACGCATGGACACGTCTCACCGACGATCACAATCGTGTGGAGGAATAAAGTCCACATAAGGTGGTGGCCTTGCAGCCTGCTCTTGGTCATTGGGTGTCAGATAGGGCGGGGGCGCCGGTACATGGGTCGATCCTTGATCCATAACTTCACCAGCTTGTGACAAGGAGTGGTGGTCATGCGTGAACGAATGATGGGGTATGCCTGTGGGAGGATGGCTCTGCACGGAGCCAGACGATGTCGGGGATCTAAACACAGAATCTATCGAAGGAGGTGGGTCGGATGGATCATCCAGGGGTGGAGGCGGGGGTGGCGGTTGCTCTTCTTCAATCAGTACCAACACTCGACATGGTTGAGAAAGATCGACAAACTCGCTGAACTCGGGGTCTTGTACCGCCTGATCGACCGAAGGCGGAGGGGTCGATGTCCGATGTAGCGGGTCAGTATGCCCATCAAACTGTTGGGAAGAAGAGAAGCCAAACATGACCCCTTCACCGGCTATCACTGGCTCTGCCACTGGTGTCGCAAAATTGTCTTCTGTGTCGGAAGGAATATATATCTCGTTTTCCGACTCCTGAAACGTGGGCAGCCTATTCGACGTGGACCCTTCCGATGGAAAAAAGGGCGGTGGAGGAACGTCCCGGTCTTCGAATGGAGGAGGGGCTCCATGTTGTGTGTAGCTTGGACCAGCCCCTCCCTCGTGATACAAGGGGGCAGAATTTTCAGTGTCTTCTACTCGCACAGTCTTGAGCGGTGGACGATCATGCTTCTTTTGATATGCAGTATCTACCCATTCTTCAACCTCGGGTAGTGGAGCAGGGGGCGGGATAATGTTGATAGGAATAGGAATCGTGTACAGCGTTTCTGTCCGGCTCGCGACGTCGACAAAGGAAGTGTGGACATTTAACAAGAACGATACACTGTGCAAAAGTGTTGTTTGAGTGATGGAGACACAATGTGGATCATTCTCCACGTAAGCATAATCTCCTTCGGCTGAAGGCCGTGGACGATCGGGTGGAGAAGCAGATGGGAAGGTCTGATGCAGAACAAAACGTAGGCGAATTGGATGGGAGGTATGAAACCTGCAAGATGCCCCAGAACGGGACATGATGGACGTATATGCGGCCGTAAAGGGTGAGGGATGACTTGGCTTCTCCGCAGCTGAAGAATGCGCGGCGAATGAAGGACCCTCGAGCGGACAATCGTCGACTCCATCTGCCGGTCGTTCCTGTGGGGGATTCTGCGACTCGCTCTCCATGTCGTCGAAACACTTGAGCTTGACAACGCGAAGGAGCTCCGTTTTTATGTTGCGGAGTCTAAGACCTCCTTCCAGGACTAACTGGCGAGGTGGAGGTGGGACTGTGACGTAGACGGGAATCGGTTCTCCCGCAAAGAAAGTCGATTTTGGAATCTCTGCCTCGACGCGCACTGGATGATGCACGACGTGCTTTTCAGGGGAGATCGCAACGGTATGCGTGTGCGAAGTGTAGCGTCTCGTGTGTACCAATAACTCTCTTGTCATAGGGGGTAGCGTTGGATCCACCGGGTGCAGGGTCGCATTCAGTACGTGCATCACCGAAGAGTGTAGGGTGTGGACACACTGTGGCACGTCTGGCAACAGTGGCACGGCGAATGGAAAAGAGGTGGGGATAGCTTCGCGAGAGTCAAGTGGGAATGAAGCCACGTCCACTTCAGAAACGCAGAGTTCAATTTCCCGACCATGTGCGGACTCTGTCGTGCGCAAAGACATGGACCTTTTGCGCGGCTTGGTCAGGTCGTCGTCAAGAAGGAATTGGACGGACTAACAGTTTCTTCCATGCGCCGGGTTGGGCACCCTTGATGTGCACTTCCCCCTCCATCGCTGCGCGTTCCCCTTCAGCGCCAACATAGCCCTTCTGGAAGTTTATGCCGTCCAGGGCTGGTACGATAAGTAGCTGGAGACCAGACACGTCCGTTGTGTAGCTATTATGGGGGCCATACTGAGAGTACCGGGGAGGGGGGCCAGAGTCGACAGACATGGTTGGTCGTAGGTGTGTCAATGGATAGCCACTGCAACGTTGCACAGTACTTGTTACATTAAATCAGAGAAATCTCATTCTACTCTTATCAGACTCTCCAACTCGGCGAACATCGTCAGATCCACATCCCTCTGCATTAGCAGCTCCCATGCCGCATCCTGTCGACCAGCCAGCATCCCCATCCCCTTTTCAACGTTGGTTTCTCCCGACTCCCCGAAGCCCATCCCGAACGCAAGTGTCGGCTGCGTTGTTTGAGAGGTGTCGAAAACATCCTCACCACCATCGACAGCCTTCATCGCTTCGATCACTCTCCGTGCGGTGCTCAAGAACCACTGTCGAGTTTCTGGTGATGCGTTGGTCGCGGCAAACCTCTGAGCCACGCGAAGCATAATCTGCGAGAAGTGGAGCGAGCGATCCGACTTGATCTTTTTCTTTAGCTCTGGAGGTGATAGAAACGCGAGGGCGTAAATTGCCATTGTCACTTTCTCCAGGTATGAAAGCCACGATTCTCGTGAGATAAATGCGAAATCTGGATCGCTCACTGGTAGGCGATGAACGAGTGTCTCCAGCAGACGCCACAACCACTGCTGCGGGATGACTAGAGAAAATATCTTCCGGTTGTGATCGAGGTGGGCAATGCGTGTGAAGACATCGAGAGCCACATCGGAAAGCGACGGTGGTTTACAGTTATGAAAAGGTATACCACTAAGCTTTAGCATTTGCGTGGGAGGTATTGCATCTGCAGGTTCGACGAGAATGGATGCGACGAGCCGGAATATTCGGGTGCAAATGCGGGTGGTGGACTCGGAGGGCGGTGTGGCTTGGGGGAAAGAGAACATGACAGACAGGTTGGACATAATATTGAGGACATCCTTACGGATGTTGATGATGTTAGGAATAGAGAGGGCAGGTGATGCTGGTCTCGGTGGACCGCCATCCTGCGGGACAACAACCCCGCAAACACGCAATACCAACTCCAGCGTCCGCTCGTGTCTTGCCATGAACTGCATGTTGTCTGGAATGACAGACAAATTCCGGATGATATTCATGACAGCAAGAATGATTTGACTTGATCGATGCCGAGGGCCATGATCCGTCTTCCGCAAGTTCTGCTCGCTTTTCAATCCCGCGAATGGCAGCAATTCAGTCTCAAGAGCAAGGGCAACCAATTCACGATGGCGTGGTATCTGGGTATCCTTCGCCAGGCAGTACTGTGGCGTATCAGGAACACCATCGAATGCTTCATCCTCCAAGAGATCCAACACCTCCTCCAAGAGATCAGTACACTGAGCGATTGGAAAGCCCGAACCGTGAGTAGGACCTTTCATCGTCGAAAGAAGGGTGAATGTGGTCAGAGCATATGAAAGTTCGACTGTCAGTCGACAGCGGATGGACATCGTAAGCGCTTCAATGTCTACGGTTCCCCATTCGTTGATATCCCGCATAGGTCGACGTTGAGAACGGAGGTACTCGTCTTCCAGCATGTTAAGGTCACGCCCCCCGTAAGTATCCACCTCACGCGCCAGCGGGATGTACTCGATCTTGGTCCTCGTGAGCTGGGAACGTGGACGGGGCGGGGCGGAAGGTGGTACTGAGGTCGCTACATTTTTGGGGGTGGTCCGGTCTACTGAAGCTGACATGGAGCGCAACTGCTAAGATTGTTAGAGGCTGCAAGGAAGGAGAAAAGAAGGCACTGACAACGTCAGGCAATTCTGTCCCGCCTTATTATTGACCGCTCAATGTTACGTACACAAACATGAAAAAAATGACCTCACCGATCTTCATCTTTGTCCGCTTCCCGTCAAGTTCCTCGGACTCGAACCTTCGTTTCATCCCCGGAGCATCTTGCTCGTGTTCATTGCCTGCAGAGCTAGGAAGTGGTTCAACGTTTGTGTTGCTCAATGGTACCAATGAATGGCCAGCTAAAGAGTCCGAGAAGCCATGCGTTCCTGAGAGAGATGTGTTAGGCACACCATGCTGTAGACGGGGACTCTGTGGCAAAGTTTGTGATGCAGGGGCGGTGGGGCTGCCAGTGATCAAGATGGATGTGCTCTGTCCGCCTGATATGGACTGGTTCAATAATCCCATCATATTATTAGTTGGACCAGACAATTGAGAAGAAGCGCCTGGGAGTGCTGAACTTGGTGTCTGGGAAGGCATACTGGGAGGGTTGTTTGAGACCACCGGCGCGCCGGGGTGGCGACCCGTTGCCATCATTGCCTTGCGATTCGTATCCTGGACGTTACGACGGTAAACATCTTCGAAAGGCTGGATGATGGCATGATAATAACTAGCTAAAATAGCGGAGGTGGCACGCTGACCATTAGGCATGGGGGCGGGAAGATAATCAGGAAGGTCGAACTGCGGGAGAAGTTGTGACCATGCATTCTGTTGCATCACCTATAGATGATGATCAACTTACGGCGGATGATGTACCATATCGATAAAAATACCTTTTGGCCGCCACCGAGCTGGCATACGATGCCCCATAATTTGAATAAGTCAATATCTTTGCCAGCCAGACGAAACGCGCCGGGTTCACTCGAACATTCCATGCTTTTCCACTGTGAAGATGCGGGATCGTAATTGGGATATTGAACGGCGGTCAGAGCCGGGGGGAGAGGAGTACCTCTGGAGATATGGACGTTAGCGAGGCCGAGTAAGAAACCGCGCTGCTTCTGTTTCATTAGCGTTAGATTCGAGGGATGTCGAGGCGGATGGTTGGAAGAAGGCATGGAAGGTTCGAGTGAAGCGGGGTGGTGTTGGAGGTTGTGAACGGGAGGGAAGGTGGGCTGAAGACTGGAATGTGGGGAGAACTGCATGGTAGTAGGAGCGTCCATGATGGCAGGCTGGAGGGAGTTCGACTGATTATAAGGGGAAGAGATTCCGCCGAGAAATGATCCCGGGGTTCCACCCAGCGGGAGCTGGGACGGAGACGACGCGGCAGACGGTCGCGGGTAAGCGTTTGTGAGCCGCTGCATGTTGACAACGTTGAGGGCAGCCATCTGCTTTGCGGCGGCACTGGAGTCGAGGTTGAACGAGGGGTCGGTGAGCGTGGTGGACTGTGCAAAGGGGGATGCGCTGGCGTTCCGCACGGTTTGGTTTCGTGGCTGCTGGGGCCTGCATTGTGCGGTGAGGAGACGGGGGACGGGGGCGAGGAGGGGTACACTCACAGCATTGTCGTCGTCGTCGTCGTCGTCGAGCTTTGTGGATGTCCCACGCGAACAAACACTCCCGCCGACAGCGATGACTCGGACCCGCTCCGAAATCGACGAAATATTCGCTGCGTCTGCGCGTCCTCCAAAGAAAAAAATCAAGACGACCCCGCCAACCAAGTCTCAGCATCCAGCTGCAGAGACCATCCTCGACCCGTCCAAAAAACAACCCGGACAAAAACGACAGCGGGAAAAAAAGCACGCAAAAGCGGACAACGACGGCTTCAAAGATTCGAGGGGATCCGCCCCTCGTACGTCCTTTTTCTCTTCGTCGCTCACCATCCCAATTGTCCCCAGGTCGCAAGACGGTCGACGGCTACGCTATCTACAAGGAAGACGAGCTAGGCATCTCTACCACAGGCGGAGGTGACCATCTCATCCAACTTCCCGTCCTCGCGCTTCTCTGAGTCCGTCTTGTCCAGACACCCCTCGTTGTCCCTTTGATTGTCAATGCTGTCCGTCTCCCGTGTCTCTATCTAGCGTTCTCCTCATGATTTCCATTCCCACAGGTTTCTAGTAGAAAGCTCACAAGTTGTATTGTATTCCGTTCAACCATCCTTGTCAATGCTCAGCGCTCAGTTCCTATCATCGACACGCTGTGTTTTGCCCTTTTCTTGGCTCTATCGAAGCCTCGCAGATCCAGCCCTAGTGGCCATGATCTGTAAGGTCAATGTGTAGCCAACATTATGTCACCCATTTTATCCACCCCATCGAACATGATGCGTCGTTTGGGACGGTACTTTCAACTCGATCCGTGGGCTACATTGTTTGTATTCTTGTGAAATGTACTGCGTCTATGTAGCAAGCCAAAAATCATTTGATAGACAAGTGGGATACAGAGGCAGCAACCAAAACATGGTCACAGGACCATCATATCAATCATCGTCGTCATCGAGCTCCATCTGTTGTCGAGGTTGCCCCTCGTTGAGTGCATTTCCAAAGGGATCGTCGCCTTCCTCGGCACGGCGGATGTCTTGAGCCTTTTTATTTCGTTTTGCCTCTGCTTTACGTTCTTCTTCCGCTTTCCTAACCAGATACGCCTTACTTCCAACCACCTTTTCCGGATTCTTGCATAACTTGAGCCTGCGATCGACTTCCCGGACAGCTTCGACGTCTGGCGGGTGTCCTGTGTGCACAATCAGGTCTTTGATTGCGACGACAACACTTTGGAGTGTTTCTGAGCACGACTCGCCGACACCTGATGATTTGGAGTCGAGCCATTTCTGTGCGAGAAAGGGAGAAGCGAGTGACAGCGCTACGAGTGCTATTTGGGACGGTACATAGATGAGTTCGGCATCGGTGAAACGTGAGTCGCGGACATGCTTGAGCGCTTTCTCGTACAGGTCGCGTGACCTCTGGTCCTCGGTGACATCTGACAATGACTGGAGGGCATATAAGAGGAACAACGGGAGATTAGTTGGCGTCGCACCTGAAGGTCGAGCCAGAGGCCCCACAAGGCTCGGTGGGAGTGCCATACCGCAAATTCAAAGTTGAGGCTTTGAGCCACGAGGAACTCGAGGTCAAGAACGTCGGAAGTAGATGTCCGAGGGATGTTGGACGTGTACGACTCGAGAGAGATGGGGTTGTTCGTCGTCTTGGTCGCCAAAAATAGAGCCGTGAGCCTGGATGCGGACGCCTGTTCAAGAGAGGGTATGGACGACTGCGGAGGGGCACGTACATGACGTTCTTGGGGTGCCAGTCCATGACGGTGTTTCTGAGATAGAAGCGTTTGAGGTAGGTTATTGCGGTGGCCTCGACTTCCTCGGGGAATCGGAAGTGACCACATAGCTGGGGGATCTTGGTGATGTACAATTTGACGAGGAGATGTTCCTCCTGAGCGTCCAAAAAGGACACGTCGGCTGAAGAACCGGGCTGCACGAGTCAGGACGCGGTGCGGAGAGAGAGAGGGAGAAGATACCTCATCTGCGTCAAAGGCGCTCTTGATTGCGGCGACTGCAGCAGAGTTGAGAGCGTCGCGGACGAGGACGAGGCGTTCTGGGGAGAATCTCCAGTTGTTGAACTGAGTGCTGGCCTCGTAGGCGGGTGTCATTATTGATGATGGGTGTTGTCTTGGATCTCGCAATTTATCTGAACCAACTTATTCTTATTTCACCTCCTCCATGAAGTCCCCTCCTCCTCATGCCTTCCATCCTCCCCGCCATTGATTCCCCCAGTCAAGTCGTCGTCGCTCTCTCCACTCACATCACCATCTCTGACTTTGCCACGTTTTACCCACACACCTCTCCCAACTCGTTTCAGCCAGCCTACGCTTCCCTCGCAGATGGCTCTCTCGTCGCACCTCCTTTCCATCACGACCTCGCCGTCAACAACGCACTCCTCCTCATCACCGGCTGTCTCTTGTCCATCTTCCTTCGCAATGCTTCCAAGGCAGCAATCTACCTCTGGAGGGGCAAGATAAAGAAGAAAGGTCTTCTTTACACTCTATTCCTTAGCCAACTACTCGGCCCGATTGCCATCATTCCCATCATCCTTGCTCAGTTCAACACGTCCGTAAACTGCGCCGTGTGAGTATCTCGTCACGTCATGTTTCCACCTCTCATACCTAAACGGTCTGCCCAGCATTTTGCGCATCTTTTTCTTGACCAGCGGCGCATCCCTCTCTTTATTGGTCCGTCCATCTCTCCACAAGATGCTTGCTAGACTTACCATTACCTGTGTAGGTTACCGGCATATTCGGCGTCAAATCATATAGGTGCTTGGATAATAATCGTCTTGTCTCGGCCGTTTTGGTCACACTGCGCGTCGCTGGCAGTGCAGTCCTCATCTTCAATGTGATTCGAATCCATACCTTCCGTAGTCTCTCAGGCAAGCGTTTCTATACCTCCTCCTCCTGTTCGGTACCTCACTTGTGAATAGGTCGTTGTTATACATCATCAACTGCTCTTTCCTCCGTGTTTGTCATCCTCTTGCTCATCGAGTCATTATTCAATTGCGCATGCTGTTAGTGATCTTGGTCATCCTTCTGGACCTCGCTGACGTCTGCAACAGTCCTCTATGCGGTGCAGAAATCACACGGGCCTGTGGCGGTCCGAGGTCGCATCTCTGTTCGGCTCTCACTCGACGATGTCACTCCACGTCAACCCACTGAACCTAGAAAGGAAGGTGCAGAGTCTGTTCGAAATCGAAATCGGAGAGGCTGGTCCGACCTCAGGCTACATACCAACCATGGTCCAACCTCATCGCAAATATCACCCTCGTCACCAGAGTCCAGTATTGCATCCACCCCTCATGATGGTTTTCAGGGCGTCCACAGCCTCATTAATGCGGAAACGGCTCAGAGCTCGAAACGTCCAATTCCATCGCCTTCCACGATGCACTCACTCCGTCCTGCACCTCGCTCTTGGACAGCCAAGATGCCGGCTACAATGGATGGCTCCCACTTTCCCGAGAGCGTAGCTGCACCCATTAAACTACCAACTTTCCCAGCACAATCTCCCATAAGTCGATTCACCCGTTACGTTCCCAGAATGTCTCTGTTTCGGGAGGTCATGAGAGATGAGGTACATCTCGAATAAGATCATTGTGGACATGTTCTTATTCGCCCTTGCCCCCATAGCTGTGTTACAGTGCCATCACTTCCGCTTTCACCATTGTATCTGCAACCATGACCCTTGTCGGGGTCAAGAGCGCAGGCGGTATTGACGCCACCGCCTGGGTTGCCCTTGACTGTATGTGTATCGTAATTTGAGCCGACGATAATTGACGACGCTCGACTAGGGGCCCTCATATCATTGTTGGTGACGCATAGTTTTGGACGTGCGATTCGACGCCATGAAAACGAATCGTTACTCCTCCACCCTTCCGCCAGATATCACGATCTACACACCGATCGCACCACCGCAGAACTCTTGGGGGACGTACCACAACCGGTGCGTACCCCGGGGATGTTGTCTAGAGCACGTGGTCGTCGTTCTGTCGCACACCACGACGTAGACAGCGGTGCGGCACCTCTGAGCTGTCCATACGTCGTTTGTTCCCCGGATCGGCCCACTCTTCGCATGGAGATCTACATTCCTTAGCAGCGTCAACGAGCGGCACGTCCAACATGTTCCCGTCCATAGAGACCGAGTCGTTTTCTCGGACACAAGTTTCTTCAACGATTTGCATGGGAGATAGGCCTTTGCGCTCCCAGAAATCTCCCGAGGAATGGTTTGATGAGAACTTATTTGGTGCACCACCTCCGCCTGAACCCCCAGACGAAGGACGCTCTTGTGATCTGTCGGCTTATGTATCACCATCTACCGCATAGTCATTTTGCTACTTGTACAGCACTACTAATGACTACTTTCCCACGATACCTCTGTGATGGAGCTCGAAAGCGACGAGCTCGTGAGCGTCCTCCCCATCCACTACTCGGATGGCCTGAGTCCGAACGTGCACGTTCATCAGTTCCCGCTTTTGAACAGGCCTCTTCAAGTACCTCCGTCAGCAGCTGCCAGCGGGAAACGGATCCGCGCTCGCGTTAAACCTGTGTCTCGCAGAATCGAGATCCATGTGCCAGCCGATGCACGCCCCGAAGTATGGAATCGCGAGAAAAGCAAGGGCCTCGGAACTGCACAGCGCGAGGACGACCGCGAAAAGAATCAGGAGGATCGTCAACTGAAGCAAAAGGAGGTGGAGGAACCCAGGTTGACAGACAGCCGGTTGCGGAGTGACCCCATTCCCCAGTGTGGTGCCTATGTGCTTGGAGTCGTGCGGGATGGTGAGAGGTCCATGGGTGTCCGGATTGTGTGACCCCTGCTGATCGAGCAATTCACAAGGCCGATTACACCTTGTGCCCATCAGTGAAACGCACCAGTTTCGACCGACCTTGACTTATCTCGACATCATGTCTCGAAAGGCGCGGCATTCAAGGGGAGGGGAGTCTGATTCTGAAAGCGATGATGGCCCGCCGCCAGATCCCGACGAGGCTCTCCCAGCCGTCACTGCTCCGAAGAAAGAGAAGAAAGCAGCCGAGGCAAAAGAGGTGCAGGTTTCTGCGCGCAGATCAGGAGACGACAAAATTTTGCAGGGTGGGATGTCAACCGCTCGACGAGAAATGTTGCTCGCCATAAGGGCCGAGGAAGACGAGCCATGGCAGCCTGTCCAGTTTTGTGATGGAGAGGTGCTCATATCATGATTGTTGTGTAACCTTGTTCTGTCTAACGCACTCCACAGGCGGAAGATGCCACCCAAGTGTTCGAGTCTATATTATCACGAAACGACGGCCCTCTTGAATGTAAAACGGAGATGACTTCATATCTGAAATCGATACAGGGACTGTGATGTCCAGTACTATTTGCTAGTGATTCCAAGGAGTTACAGTAAGCGGAGCGTAGTAATGTGTATGTATCAAGCTCTCTTTGTAGCCTCCATGTCCGCAAGTGACACCGACTCGGATCCCGAGCCAGTGCTCACCACCGACACGGTCTCCAGCTTGACAGCATTCGCCCACTTGTCTATGACGCGTCCCAACCAGGCTTTAACGGCCCAATGTTCTGTCAGCCAGGCCGCAGATACACTTGCGACGCTTGACTTTCGACTCGTCCGCAAGGTATGCGATCGTGATCCCACATAATACCTTTACGAATCCATCTCCATGTAGGATACCGCGCTTCATGGTCTCATTCAAAATTGTGCTAGTACGATACTTGCCTTGTTCAATACCCTGCTCCAGCAGGGACCAGCCACCGACACTTCGTGTGGGTTTATCCCAGACATCGCCGGTATACGTACGTCACGCGATTTTCTTCGTCCCCTGTACTCACTCGCTCCCCCCGACGGATCCAGTCAAACCCTCGTTCTTGGATCTTCTTTTTCAATACCGTCGACTCTTCCGGGTTATCGCAGCCAGGGATTTAAAACTTGGCTCTGCACCTCAAGCGGTTGTATGCTGGGTGGATGTCGTGTTGGCGAAGCTCGGTGATGTTGTCGCACTTATAGCGGCTGGCCTCGATGGGGATTATCCAGATCACTCACTTCCTGAGCCCTTGATGGCTCAGAGAGAAGAAGATAACCTTCGTGCCGCGATACAGCTACCAGGTAAGACATGCATGTTCTGTCGAGATGGATGAATCTTACGCGACGTAGATAACTGGGATATGCTTCCATCCATGCTTCTGTCAGAGCGCGTGTCAGCTGCCGCAAAACGGTTGTCTATAAGGTTAATGATGGGAAGGTATATTCTCTGTCCCGCGCTGTCGGGACAAGTGGGCATAGACTAATACGTCAGTCGCCTACAAACTACAATTAGAGTGATAACAGAACACGGCGCTTTTCACAGCATACATCGGCTGTTTTCCACGTTTGCGGAATTTGTTAGACAACGTGCGGCTCGGGTGGACGAGCTGCGCTCAACATCGGGACCTGGCCTGCAATACCTCCTGCAGCAGGAGCGTCTCACCAATGCAATGGCAATTTCGTTGTTTGCGGTGAGCAAAGTTCGTGACCTTGATTTAATAATCGGAGTCTAGATGTCCGTCGTCCCAGGCAGCTGATATTGCACAAGATTCAATCATCGACCGGGAGCGTATGGCTGCCTTCCGTCCCCAAACAACGGCGGCCGCTATGCAGCTCCTGCGATTCACTCTGAATCGGGGAGGGTATATCACCCAAACGAACGTTCTGAGTCCTCCTGATCATCTCGACATCCCCACAAGTGTCGTCATACGATGGGGTATTGTTCCACGGTGGACATGGACCGTTTGGCTGGAATATAGCAACTTGCATGCGGACACCATCATGTGCCTTGTAAGCTCTTTCTCTTTGTGATGCGAGCATGTCTTAGGGATTCAGACCACGACGTACATTCAACACCACAGCGCCGGCCCCGAATCACTGTTGGAAGTCTCAGATTTGATATCTATTAATAGCAGGCCGAGCGACCAAGCAGCGGTGATTAGCGTAATGATTGTGAGAGGTAGGTTATATGCTAGGTCATGCCGCTGACATTTTCTAGGATCTTATCTTTCGATTTATTTCAGTGCTTTCCGCTGGCGCGCATTCTAAGCAGCTCTCAGCAAGCACGACGAGTGTACTCCACAGAAGCTGTCGATCGTTCTTACAGTGGATGAATCGCGACTCGTGCGGAATTCGACGTTCAAAGGAATGCTGCAAAGCATTGATTATTCTCTTTGGCTACTTATCCCAGAACGAACAACATTTCGCTTGTGAGTACTCAGTCTTGATTTTCCGACACGTGATAGAGGCGCCAGCAAGTGAACGAACTGGTGATTGAATGTTTGGCGCTTGTGGGAGGGCAATGCGCTCGAGAAGCTTGGAAGGCGGCCACTGAGGACAATAGTTTTTGCTTTCTTGAAGTTCTTGGTCAAAGTAGGTTTCTATTTTCTCTTCATTAATAAAGACACTCAACGATTCCAGGTTTTATGCAGATAAAGACGTGAGTAAGAGACGACCATCCTGCAATAGTGCAATTGACCTCGCACAGGGCATTATCCCGAGATGATCTCCCAAAGTCCAGGGAAATTTGCGCGGCACAACTGATGCAATTTCTCGTGATTATGATGTCCAAAAGTGTTCAACCATTGGACATGGATGCATTCGTCGACTTCATAGAAGTAGTTGGGGAGCGTGTTGTTGAAATGCCTCTGAATGACCGAGAATTTCTTTGCGAAACCTTGCTCACATGTCTTGCAACCGCACGTCTATCCAAAATTGATTTGCCATTAAGCAAATCCAAGGTGGCTATCGACGATGAGGCCATATGGCATCTTGGGATGTGTAGTAGAGGTGTGAACCTCTTCCTGGCGTGTAAGTGTGCATGTTGATAGATTGAGTGCGATGCCGGTCTGAATTCAGGGTTTCCTAGCTGCCTTTTCGCTGTACATCACTTCTGCACCTGTCAGTGTTGAGCCGCTGACTCGCTTAGAGGGCTTGGAGTATCTGCTGGATCTAGCCTTACTAATATGTTCACGGCACTATCCCCGCGAGGATGAACCCTTGGCATTGATCGCCTTGCCTACGATATGCGATGCACTGGCACACTTGCTGGAACACAAAGACGATATTACTGGTAAGCACTGTTTCATAGGGAGAAGAACGTTGCCGTTGGACGACGTTTGCTAGGGGTATACATCTGGAGAAACACCAGGATGTCGGCACTTTGCGGTCTCTTGCGGTCGTTGTGTAGCAGAGAGGATGAGGATTCGGTGAATGATGGATACGGTGAATTGCTGAGACGGAGACTGTCGTCGACAGTAAGGAGGGTACTGCGGGAGGTATGTCTACACACGTTGATGTAAATTTCTTGATGGCTTAGTGTTGTACAGATGGACGGGGAGGTAAGGGAGGATGGAGAGTATGAACTGGTGTTTTGTAGACGGGAAGGGTTCTCCCGCTTGCTGTACGTAAAGATGGTGTGATGTGACATTCCAGTGTCACATCGCATCAAGTCTCGCTCCCGAAAGATCACTAGTCACTAGTCACTTGTCGACATCGCTGTCGATGTCGATGTCGATGTCGTCGCCCTTCACGCTGAGCTGTCGTCGTCGATCCCACTCAGCGTCCTCCCCGTCGCCGTCCCCGGCACCCGCGTCTTCGTGGCGACCGGCTCACAAGCGAGCCCACTCATCCCACCGCGACACCCCCACGCTCCCTGACCCACAGCGATATCACCTCGATATTTGGAGGACCGGAAAGCGGCCACGCCGGGACATTTCCGTACGTGTCTCCTTGCGTCCCCGTCTCTCGTTGCTCACTCACTACTCCCCCTCCAGGCAACTCGGAGTTCCACGCCCGCCTCCGCGGACAGCCACAGTACTACGAGCTCCAGTTCGTCTGCCCCACAGACGCCTTTGTTCCCTGCCTCGTCGACAGATTTCCTTCTCTTTCCCAGCCATCCCCTCTGCAGAGGGGGTTTAACTACACGCAATCCCCACAACCCCTCTTCCGCCGTTACTCTTCTTAATGGCGATACTTGCGACTCTTCTCATTCAGAACTCGCTCGTCTCAGATCTGCGGCGTATTCGGAGCTTCAGAGAAGCATCCAAGAAAATGGCGAGGGGTTCGTGAAGCGCATGCGCGAATTCGAAGATTCACGCTCGAAATCTTCCCAGCACTCTCGCGCAAGAGGCATCGAGAGGCGTCGTAGAAAACGCTATTCCCCCAGCGTACCTACCACAGCCACCGGAAAGAGTACCGTGTCAGACGATGATGACGTCTTGATCTTTTCGAGCGCTTTCGGTGAACCCTTCCATCCAAGACAAAAGCGTTCGTCCAGCCTAGGAGCAATGGACGATAGTGACTTCCAGTTGGTCGGCGGGACCGACGCATCCGGCCGACTCTCCCCTATTTCTAGCATCTTCCATTCCTTGCCTTCCGCTCACTACGCATCGCATGTTCACCCTAACACCACCAGCCAGCCAACGGAACTGTCCACCTCATTCAGCACATCTTTTGACTTTACAAACGCTCTTCATACCAATGCATTTAAAACAGCCTTGTCTCATTCCTCATCCGATTCTCTCGCTTCATTGGCGGACGTATCTCCATCAAATTCGTACAGAGAGTATTCCAACTATCCCTCATCCCCACCTATGGTTTCACCTCCTTCACCCAATTCTCTATCGGCTGGTGCTATTTTACCCTCCGCTTCTACCGCGGAGAAGGCGATAGCAGCGATCACATTAGCGATGGCGAATGGAGCTGGCAGCCTCGGAGATTATGAGGCAGTCAGAGCATTGAATGTTTCGTCGGCAGATGAATCACAGGTCGGAGAACTGTGGCATTGAATGCTCTGGCATTGCCGCTTCTTCTACTTCGTCAGCATCTTCTCTTTTTGTTTATTTTTAATCGTCCGCGGACCCAGAAAACCTGTCTTATCATCTTGCGTCATTATCAAGCATCGTGTTGTACCAGCCAGAAGCCATTTTGTCTATACCATGAACTTTTGGTTCCTTCCCTCTGAAACCTCACCTGGGATCGAAAAGCAAAGAAATCACTTGTAGAATGTTTTATTTTCTCTTTCGATATGTCTTTTGAAATCCCATCGATTATATAGTCATGTTATGGAATTGTGCGCACGTCTGCTAGTGGTTATTTCTCGTGGCGGCCATCAACTTGGAGAACATGGAATTGGGTCGAGCGAGCAGTTCCTGAGGCGGAGCATACTCAATGGGTACATCTTGTTCCATCACCAACACCTCGCCGCACCCTTGCAGAATTCTGTCGTTCTGTCGGTGCATGAGGGCAGCTTCGGCGCATCGCCAGTTGGATAAACATGTCAGCACCAGCATCGATCGATGCAGTCGCCTCGTCCAAAAACAGGATCTTGGGGTTGCGTAGGATGGCAGCCGCGAGACACAGGAGCTGGCGCAGGCCGACAGAGTAGTGGGACCAGTTATCTTCGACAACAGTGTCAAGTTTGGACTCCTGGGAAGCAACGAACTTCTTCAGACCGACAAGATCAAGAGCGTGCCAGAGCGCATCGTCTTCATGCTTGCTGTCAAAATCGAGACAGGAGCGGATCGTACCGGAGAAAACGAATGGATCTGCAGGCGTCAGGTTTAGAGCATGCGTGCGTGCAGAACGAGGACTGGCTGCTTACCTTGGGGTATCACCTGGACTCCACGGCGCAAAGTCGACACACCAAGAGATTTGATGTCTAGCGAAGAAAACACAACCAGATCAGAAATTGGGGATACAACTCGATAGATCACGCTTACCTCTCTCATCGATCTCGATCGTACCATAGCTGGACTTGATCATGCGTAACAACACAGACAAAAGCGTGGACTTTCCAGAGCCAGTACGACCAACGATGAAGACTGTCTCCCCCGCACTGAAAGTGGGAACCGAGCCTCAGCGAACGAGAGACCCTGGTACGCCAACGTCTCCAGACCACGTTTGAAACATTTCGCAGCACAAGCTTGTCAGGGCGAGAGTGGTATGCAGCATCGATCTCATGCAAAATAATTTCGCCGCGCGTGGGTCAGGCCCCTTGAGCGGGGTCAGATTCAAGTTGTGCGGGATCCTCCTTGGGGAGAGAGGTGGTGTAGTTCATGAGACGTTCAACAAAGTTCATCTAGAGATGGCTAAATGAGTTCAAAATCTGTGGAGGCATCTCTCGGACCGACCTCCGCTTCGACATTGGCAGTACTCTTAAGGAGCAAGTTCACGATGTAGGGTCGATGCGTAAGTCAACGCGAGCACGAATTGGGTGCTGCTACCGACCGCTTTGGTGTGTGCAAGCATGGCAAGAGCGATGAAGACATGACTTCCATGCGAAGGGTGACCCAGATTTATAGACAGACTTTCAGACAGCCTGAATATCGCTGGAAGAATTGACATACCAGCATGCTGCCTCAAGAACGTAGGTTTGTTACTTGCATCTAGGAGTCCTCCAACTGCGCTTTCAAAGTCAGCCTCACGTCCGTAAGCCATGATCGTCGGGATTCCGTCGAGGGTTTCGCTGATGCGGGATTGAAGTGGACCACGTCCAGTAGACTCGAGACGCTTGAGCGGACTTGCGGTAGAATCTGAGCACAAACCAATAGATGATCACCATCAGGAATACGAAGGCTAACTCACTTGTGAGCGGAGATCTGGAGGCAGATGTTATACTTGGGCTTACCCAGCATGGTCGATGTGCTATAACGATCGTGGAGGTCAGGCTCCCAACACCCGCAACCAACTGGAAGAGCTGGGGTATGAGACGCTGATCAATGGACTCGATGTCCTTGGAAAAACGGTTCATGATGCGGCCAATTGGTTGACTCTCGAACCACCAGATGGGAGCATAGATAACTCCGTTGAGGGCTTTCGAATGGAATGTCCTGCTGGCGCGAATGGTGCTCAAGAGAATGGTTACGTTGAGGACGGCTAGTATGCACGTGAGCGCTTGAGCCCCAAAACCATGGAGGAAAATTGCGTCAAGCTCGCCGATAGCAAGAACAGAGGCGAAACCGATGCCATTATATATGCCGATCCAAGCTTGAGCTTTCTCGTGCCAAGTATCTTCCGTCCACCAGGTGAGCCATTGGTTCAAAATGACGACACTGCTTACATAGGCATGCCTTCCTAGTTTTCCATCCAGCGTATACGACGTGGCAATAAGTATGGTTAGCGCAACGACCACCGATGCGGTCCCAATCGAAACCGCACATGAGGACATGATCGTAAGCATACATTTCCGTCCTGGACATGCTCATGCTCATGTCATTCTTATCCCGCACAAGCACGACGCTCAGCTCGACTACTATGGAAAACGACTTGCTACGTGCTCTTCTGACCGCACTATCAAAGTTTTCAGTGTTGTCGACAGCGAGCCGTCCAAGTCTGGTGGGCAGACACTCAAAGGGTGTGTGTGCAAGTGGGCTCGCTGAGACTAATGCTCACATGCTGTCCTCCAGTCACACCGGCCCCGTCTGGCAGGTCGCTTGGGCCCATCCCAAGTTTGGTAACATCCTAGCATCCTGTTCATATGATGGTCAAGTGATCATCTGGAGGGAACAAACGCAAGGACCCTCAGCTGGGTCGTGGACGAAGATCAAGGAGCACTCGTTGCATACCGCGTCAGGTGCTTCCACTGCCTACTACCCGCATATACTCTATCTGATTTTCTGACGTCAAATAGTAAACTCCGTTTCTTGGGCCCCCCATGAACTAGGTGCCATCCTGGCGTGCGCCTCTTCTGATGGAAAGCTTTCTGTGCTCACATTCAAAGGTCCGTTCCGTCTCACTATTACATGAACCTATCTTTTGGTAGCTAAACCGGGGTTCCACTGTGTGCATCTTCCAGATGATGGCCAGTGGGTTGCCGATATCTTTAACGGCCACGCCATTGGCTGCAATGCTGTATCTTGGGCCCCTGCTACCCACCCCGGCTCGCTCATCCATCCCCATCAACCTGGAACAGTTCCTGCGCCCTTTAAACGCTTCGCCAGCGCCGGCTGCGACAACCTCGTCAAGATCTGGTCTTTCCGCGAGGACACCCAGACATGGGTCGAGGAGGAGACACTCGAGGGGCATGGGGACTGGGTGCGCGATGTTGCGTGGGCGCCCAATATCGGACTGCCAAGGAGCTATATAGCCACAGCATCCCAGGTACGTCGCGAAGAGCAGTAGTCGCAAATGTGATGCGACATTGATTTCTCATCTTATTTTGGTCATAGGACAAGTCAGTGCTCATCTGGACAAAGGATACACCGACTGCACCATGGGTCAAGACAGCCCTCGACCCATCCCCCACTTTGTCTCAGAATATGGTGTCAATGACGGGTAAGTTTCCCGACGTCGTTTGGCGTGTCTCCTGGAGCCTTGCGGGCAACATCCTTGCTGTGAGCTGTGGGGATGGAAAGGTGACCCTATGGAAAGAGAACTTGAAGAGCAGTTGGGAGTGTGTGAGTGATGTGAACAGTTAAGGTTTTGTTCGGATAGTCGAAATTTTGAACTTTTGGGTTCGTATGGAATGCCGGACACCTCTGCGAAGCGTCTGCATTTTTTTTTTGTTGCACCAGTGTGTTGCGACGAGAGTCCAAGTATTCGGTTACTCATTTTGTCGTTGACCCAACGTTGAACGCACTAACCAGCGTGGTGCTTCCATCCCTCTGCCACCATGTCCGAACCTCCCTCTCAACGTCAGTCCAGCTATTCCTCCAATACTGACCCACGACGCCAAACTGCAAGCTGGACAACCACCAGTAGATCCTCCACCGAAACTCCAAGACCCGACGATGTCAAGCCCCCACCTGAGACGCCATCCGTCAAGACAGAGCCCTCCCCTCCCCTCCACTCAAGTGCGAAAAGTCAAGCACGCCGACACCCGTCAACGGAAAGCCCAAACGCGCAGGTCCCCAGCTCATAAGCGATCTTTATCGAGTTCTCCGAAAATCACTACCAGGACAATACGCTCGGGCGTTCACGGGAGGCTCTGGAAAGCATGACGTATGATTGCGTCTACGAGCGTCTTTACGATCCCTCGTCTTAGCGGTATTCCTGGATACGTAGTAACCGACTGCTTTCTGGTGATGGGTATCCGGTCGGGTGCCTTTTCGTTGTCGCAGGTGCGGATGACCCTCGGATGCATGTGGGCAGGGCTCGGATTGTATCAATCGGCTCATGCAGGTGGAGTGTCTACCGGACAACTGTCGATTCCACTGCCAGAACCAATGGTGGGTACATGCGCCTCTTGGATGATGCTCAACCTAACCTCTTTCAAGTTATACAACGTCGGATCTAGGTTTTAACGGAAGGAATACGCCAATATCGAGATCGTACTGACGGAAAAGAAGGTTACGGGTTATGGGCTGCCTCTTATATAGATACTGATGCGCTGTGAGTGTCTTCATTGGCGCGGGGATACACATTGAGGAGAGTCTACCACAACGTGGCAAAACCATTCTCGATATCACTCTCCTCCCATGTACGTAATCCTTCGTCTGCGCAAGTGCCTGATCGCACACCGTCGTCCTCCGCTTTGCATGGTGAAACTCACTCGGATGACCCCGAATTACCGTCCACGTTTCTATCTCGCATGTAATCATAACCTGCATATACGTTGTGACGTGGACAGCGAAACTTATATAAACTTTCGATGTTATCTGTAAACTCAACATTAAGTATTACTGTAGAAAAGTATGTGTGACGAATCAGACCCTGCGATCATGATCAGCAAAAGTCAAGTCATGTACTCGAAGACTGCATTGCCATGAAGCACGACAACCACATCGCCATTGAGCCGTCTTCAGCTAGTTGGTTCGCCAGCCAAGTCCTTCTGTTTCCCCTCCAACTCTGTCCGTAAATCTTCTATAGTCTTCTCGGCAGATATGCGCCGTCTTAACTCTGTCTGATACAATTCTTCCGCTTTTCGGCGCGCTCGTGCCTCCATCACCAATTGTTCTCTCATCCCTTGTCATGAACAGGTGAAGTCAATCCCGAGATACCAAGAGCAGCTACTTACCAGAAACGAGTTTCCCGAGACTTGGCGGCACATACAGGTGGGATGACACGGGTACCCAGGGTAAGGCGAATACTTCCGGGATGTCGAGCATGTAAAACTCTTCATCGGAATCGAGGTAAATATTGCCGGTGTCAAGAGAGTACGTCGGGGAGAACGTCACTGGATGACTATGCTTTGGGGGATCAGGGTCTGCCTGCTCGTTTATGGGCGACTTTGTCGATTTCGCATGCCTGATGTGAATAGAACCCTCTCGCGAAGGCAAGGCAGAGAGTGGTGGCGGAGAGAATCCGGAGCATTGCGACAATTCAGGATGATATACAACTTCCGGATCGCCAGCCGGTCTGCTACTGGGGGAGTCTTCGTCGATATGGGAGTCGAGAGCTGATGTTGACGGGGCTCCGACGCCTAAGTTGGGGACAATGGGCTGCTCAGCTTTGCCATCGGAAGAGATTACTGGGTCGTGGTCTAGTTTATTCCTTGCTGCATCGTACCCACGGGCAAGGCATTCTTAAAATCCGTTTGAGTTAAAGAGAGACCCGGGAGCGAAACGTCAGGTTTTGTTCCTTGAGATCGTGAAATGCCGATGGTGGTCGCTGTTTGGCTCACGAGGTCAGTATCGGAGGTGCTTCTCTGGGTTATCGTCTCGGGCTGCATGGATGAAGCAGGATTGTCGCCGTCCCGGTTCTCATGCAAAAGCGTCTGGCTGAGGCGAGTGTTTTGATTTAAACCCGAAAGCGGAGGAGTACCTTGGGATTGACGCATTCGAGCCCATTCCTCGATCAAATCCCTTTTCGCATTCTGGTCTGTAAGGTCGGTAACCCTTCTCGGGCGACCCCTGGGCCTCTTGGTTGATTGTGAGCCGACCGTGTCGTTTGGAGTGGACGATATGGTAGAGCCAGCAGGTGGTTCGTTCAGCAGGTTTCCCGCACCATCCGGACCTGCTAAATGCGTATAAATATCTGAGCTACGATTGATCATGAAAGGTTGGATCTTGCGCGAAAGTCGGGCGGAAACACGCGATGAGGGAACGTACTCCACGTCTGTTGTGGGGGAGCCGAACCTTGATCGACGTCTACGTGACTGCAGCCGTGTGGAGAGTTGAGATGACCTGGGTGCAGGAGGAGTAGATGACGATCTTTTGTGTCTCTTCCGAGGACGCTGTTCATTGGTGACTGCGATTTGCTCCGCCACCGAGGCTGAGGTACCGGCCATGCAATCCGCCTGGGATGTAGCACAGAATGACGAGTCCCGCTTGCGTCCGCGAGCTACGAGTCGTGTTACACCGATAATCAATTTGTGACGACGTCCATCCTCACCAATCACGAGACTTGGCAAGCTAGACGGTGGTGTATGCTCGACATCCAAGAGTGAAAGCTCTATAGTTCATCGAGGTCCAGGGACTCTTGCACAAATCAAATGGATGTGGGTGCTCACTTTGTTTCTTGGACCGTAAAGACTCTGCAGTGACGAACTTCAACACGACAAGTATCGCGGATGACACATCGTGATTTACCTAGCCTCGAGTTTTCGCGTTGACCCACAGGAACGCTCGCGGCGCGATTTATGGTCTTTCGCTCTGGAGGGAGGTGTAGTCGTTTTCAAGTCAGTGGCACCAAGGATCGTTGGCTAACCTGAACTACGGCGAGGATAAGCCTGCCCCCGTACGGCACTGGTACTAGCAGCACACGCTGGTGGCATGCTGTTGCAACGTTGTGTTGCACCAAATGATAGTTTGTAGTCAAAACGTGTGAAAAAAGTGTATACATATACTGTACATACTATGAAGCAGCAAACAAATGATATGCGGAATTACATCCACCATTCAACCAAGTATCCTACACTAAACGCGAAAAACTGTCCGACAAGTATCATCCTGGCTACAGGGCGGAACCCAACACTTTCATGGCCAGTGCGCGGAGAATCTAGACAAATGCTTTGTCCCGTATCGAGATGGTGGGCAAGTATCAAGACATACCTCTGCTTTCTGGGTCGCTCCAAGCTCTGCGAATACTGCAGCAACACTCTTGCCTTTGGCATCCCGTACTGCTCCTATTCGGTTACCGGTAAAAGCACCAAGCACAAGACCTGGTACATTGGCAACGATAAAACCTAGCCCTATGGATAAAGTGAAAATGTAATTCATATCTTATATGGAACTGGCTCACCTCCACCACATACCGTGCCGAGGTAAGACCACCATGGTGTATGCCGTTCCACTTCGGGGCGAAGGAGCTTGTCCAGATTCAGCAATGGTCACGGAGAATCTTCGTCAAACCAAACGCCTACCTCGTCGAAGACGTCAGCGAAGACGTTCTGAGCATCAGGCCTCTGCTCATGCCCGTTGTGCCTGGATGTGTTGTCTGTGGCAGCATTGCCAAACATACTGGCGAACTGATGGAAGAAGTTTGATGAAGCCTTTGGGTCAGCACTCTTGTCCGTCTGAGATTTCGAAGAATAGAGACTAGTCGTATTCCTTCCTTCGAATAGGGTCGGAGAGCACATAGTATGCATCTGCGACCGCCTAATGTAATGACAATGGAGAAATTGGCTCCGACTCGATTCATCGAGGAGAACAAGAGGATACCTGGAATTTCTCTGTAGCGGCTTTCTTCTCAACATTGGTTGCCTTTGTCAACCTGTCGGGATGTGTCCTACGAAATAAAGATGAGTAGGACGGCACGCGGAGGGGCTGCCAGCTCTTGTCACCTCAACGACTCTTTCCTGTAGGCCTGCTTGATTTCTTCCGAAGAAGCTGATTTCTGTATTCCAAGGATGCTATAGTAGTCAGGGAATGCGGACATGGTGGTGGTAGAAAGAAGAGAGGGTGAGTTCCACCATGCTGCGTTGCTCAACGCCCATTTTGATCGAATACTGGCACTGCTGTACCCGTTCGTCAAGGCACGTGACTGCTCTTGGCGTAGGGCTACATCCACAACACTAGCGTATCATTCTTTGCAAATTTAACGAAATTTGCGGTACGCATAGGTGGACGTCTGCATGCTGTACAAACTGCGATGTAGCTTAGGCGTGAAGTTATAAATAAAAGTGTCTGATTCAAGTCCGGTCAGTCCCTGACAGCAATTGGTTCCTCTTTCAGCAGGCTATTATCTTCGGAACGACAAGACGATTTGCTGGCAATGGCCGACATATGCAAATTCGATGGTAGTTTTACCAGCGAAACGCGCTTCGCCGCTCTGGTTTTGTGCCATTCTTCTGCCTGTTCCTCTGAAAAATCGGGTACTGTGGATATGTTCCCATGCAAAAATGTCTCTGGCAAGGACTGGTTGGTGGTGGATAATGATAAATATGAGGTTTTGTCAGGGGAAGGATAACAGCCCGTAGAGTTATCATATCCCGGTGTGACTGGTGAGTCAGGCGGCGGGGGATAAACCCCAAAATGAGGGTGCCGCGAATGCTTCACCCGACGATGGCCAATCAGGACCAAAGTCCAATGCAGAACGGAATGTGTCACAAGTGGATAAGTCGAAGGACTGAGAGCCAGTTGAAGTCTCTTCGTGGAACGAACTCTTGGGTGGAAGCTCCTGAGGAGATGAGGATGACTGCGAGTTATATTCGCGGTACCGCTGCTGTAACGTCTCGGTCGCGGCCTGCAAAGCGAGCGAGGTTGCATGTTTGAAGTTCCTCTCCTCAACAGCGAGATCATTGAGAAGGATGTTGCGATGACAGATGAGCTTGGTGACGTCCAAGCGCATTGCCTGTACTTTCTTGGACATTGTCTGAATAATATCCTGTAAACGATCTCGGGTGGATTTCTGAAATGGTGCCAAAATCGCAATATTTCTCGCGATATGCATGCTAGAATCGATCTGCGTGTTGGCAGCGCAAATACGATTCTCCAGGTCTTCCACCCGTGTACGTATTGTTTGGGATCTGGAGGAAAGACGTGGAGGTTCTGCGCCAACCAGGTATGCCTTCTCCACGACTGCTCCGACGCCAATGCGTGCAGCGGCCAGTTCTGCTTTCACGGTATCAAATGTCTCCTTCAACTGTGACGCTCCTTCCAGCTCGGGTGCGGATAGATCCGCCAATTCACTCTGGCTACCATACGTGTCCGCAGAGTATCCATCATGCAACCTACCGTCGCCGGGGGACTCGTTCGTCGGTTCAGAGGGGTTATGGTGATCCCGCGTCAGTACTCTTGGTTGAACCAAATTTGAAAGCTGTAGGTCATGAAAATGTGACGTCGCAGCAGCTGCTCCGGTGAGCTCGAGCACTTTGCCTGCCATTCCGAGTGATCGCATGCGTATGCCCGTGGTTTTGAATGCACTCGCATAGTTGATACGAGATATCCATTCATTCATCTCTTTCTCTTCAGTTGTCTGGAAGAGAATATGGCGTCCATCGCGAGTGGTGAGGCGAAAAGTGTTCAAGTGCTGTGTTACAATTAGGTGAGGACGGATAGAAATTTGTGGAGAGAACTGGTTACCTTGCTATAGGATCGGTCCAAAACTGCCAGTGCATCACTCAAAGTGATGATTTCATCAGGCTTGAACGATGATGACGGTATGGGGGGCTTCTTTAGCGGATTGTTCCATGAAAGTAGTGTTGATGACCATGATAGATCACGGAAAAGAAGAAGCTGAGATCTCGTAAGTGCAACACTGTATGGTCGCCACTTGCGATTCAGTGTTTTTTTTCCGCCTTCCAAAAGATCATCTTTGCGATTGAGTACAGCGACCTTGGTAAACTTGATGGTCCATGTCTCGGATGCGGGTATCGTTTCAGGTGCACCGCCAAGGCCGTTAAGAGACGAACTTCCAACATTCAAGCCAAAGAATGGAGTCGTGGATCGCACGTCCGTTGATCCTATCCGTACCACGTGCCCCTTAGCAAAGGCCAGGAGGATTTCGTCATAGTTCCACGAGGTACCAATGCCATCCCATCGAAATGGATTCTCTAGTGATATTTGGCCTTCGACGTCAACACGGAGCTGATCCAGTAAATTCTAAAAAGACACCTGAGACAAACCATTGAGAGTGGTGCGAAGCACTCACATTCGTGATGAGATAGTAGGGATCAATCTTGGGTCTACTCAGTAAGGCGTTCCCGCCCTGCATCATTGGACTTGAAAGGCCTGATGACGTAGAAGGTCTAGTGACGTTTGCTTCGATGCTCCCTTCGGGGTCTAAAGGGTCCTCGATAAAGATGAATGGTGCAAAAACGGTGTTATCGTAGAAGCACTGAGGAAACGTCGTAAGCGATCCATTATAAGCCAACGTGGTTCTACCTACATCAAGAACTTCAGGGATCAAGCCTGGAAGAGTCGTATTCCTGATATATTCCGCCTTGGACATCTTCCGTCTGTTTGATTTGTTGAACGCATCGGTGTGTAACATGATCAGGCTAAACGCTAAGATATATGGATGATCTGAATGAAGCATCGTCATCGTCAATTTGCACATCGTAGAATCAAGGATGGCACACCTCTAGAAGTGAATAGGTCAGGATTACACGAAATATACCTATTGGCAAATGCTTCAATGACTCGATCGATTTGCTGTGTCTCCCGTGGTAGACCAACATCCATTAACAATCTACGCAGTGCAACATCGAGAGGTTCTCCATGAAATCCAAAGCGTCCGATAAATAGTTTGAGCGAATCAATATAAATGGGATCTCCACTGCAGAAAGTGATTAGAACAAACGAAGACTGAACAGTGCAATCTTACGTGGAAGCCAGGACTACAGCTATGTCAGCCTTGGAGACGAGGGACACCAATCGGTTGACGAAGGCTTCAGAGGATTCACTCGCTCGAGGCTTCAGAACATCGGGTGGAATCTGGGATAGAGATGGTCGAGGAGACTGAGAGGATGGAGACGATGTGACTCCGTTGAGAAACGAGGGTCCACTCTTAGCGGCCGAGGTTGGCGATGAGGCAAACAAATTAATGGAGAGTCGATGTAATAGTGGTGGATTAGTTGAGGAACGAGGCCGAGAATTGGTCGATCCAAGCTTGGATCGCGATAAGGGATTATGAGAGGACGGTTCATTGTTCGGAGGAGTGACCGTGGATTGTTGTGATAAAGTAAAGAAAGAGCGCGAACGGGAACGCGAAGGAGTCGTGGAATCAGCCGTGGCCGGACGTCGCGTGGGTGAATGATGTGATGCAAGGACATATGGATCGGCGGTGGATGGTCGAACATAGGTCTTATCTGGTGCAACAGGGCTATGTGGCAAACTAGGGGTGTTGGTGCGAGCTGCCGAGCGATGAGCGTGTTCCGAATGGCGCTTAGAAAGCCTTGCGGCACTAGAGTTACTATGTGATCTCGCAAGCGAGTCTGGGGTTGCGGTGAAGTCGACCCGAGGTGGGGAGGTGGATTTTAACGCTGGAAGTGACGGCGAGTCGGCTGGAACAGTGAGATGTTGCGGCGATGGTATCGAAAATTTACGTGACCAGAACGAGGATTTCCGTACCAGCGGGGTGGAAGGAGAAACTCCATCGGTAGCGCAAGGCGAAGTTGAGGCTCGCTTGGCTGTTGTGAACATTTGTGTCAGTGAGACACCTCTGGATCGCTGTTGCTCGAGACAGGGTGAGGGCTGCTTCGGCTGCAACGAAAAGGTACTCTTCGTTTTTCTCAGGACGTTCTCGGTACTGCTGTTCGGCAAGGATGCAAATGCAACAGAGCTAACCTGGGAGGGAGAGGGTATCATGGGTGTATTGTGGTAGACATCCAGATAAAAGGTGGGTTGCAGAGGAGTATCTGTCACTTGCTGGACAGAGACAGACACACGAGCATCGTTTAGAGTGGCGCTTGGTTCGTGTCTGGTGATGTTTGCATCGACCTGCGGGGGTGGGATTGGGGGAAGCTCTTTCTCAAGCAAGACTCTACGCGAAGGGGTAGTGGGCAAACTTGCGCTGCGTCCATCTGCATGTGGTAAACCTGCAAGACTTTTGCGTGCTGAGGCAGATGCGGGAAGTATGCGGCGTGTCCAGTGGGGTATAGAGAAGAAGTGGAAACCACCGCCGGAGGAGTCGGTGTTGTCTGTGGTAGTTACAGATTGGGTCTGCCCCGCAGGCGATGGTACTGGCTTGAAATTTGCGATGGAACCCGGAGAGTCAACACGACGTATCTGAGCTGAAGGGGGGTGTCTATTACCCAAACCAAGCATACCGACCATGGGTGTAACTGAGATGGTGGTGCTCGCTACCGAGACCGCTAGTTCAATGCGGAAAGACGTCGAAAGCAGTGAGCACAGGGAACGTTGAGTATCACCCAGCTTTTGACGGTCGGTAGTGAGGCCCTGGGAGTGATTACTGTAAAGCAGCTTAACTAATACCAACAGTACAGCGTGCCTCGGCTGATCAATAATATTAATCACTACCAAGTCGCTTTCGGTCTATCTCCCTCCGTCTCTTCTGCAAAGTTTCGCGCTGCCAATGGGTTAGAAACACGAAACGCACTCAGGTCATTCAGACGAACCTCTGCAGCCCGTCTCTTCTCTCCATACTTCATTCGCTCGTAGAGTTTCCGCTTCTTGTTACTCAGAAGCATCTTACCCATGTCTTCTTCGCCCTGATCAACAGCCTTCTCCTTCTTTTCCCGCTTCCTCTGCAATTTCCGTACTTCCTTCTCGAAGGTGCCGTATTCCATGCCTGCCGCCTCAGCTGCCAGCTCTGCAGCACGCAGTGACTCTGCGCCGTCAACATCACGGACGTTCACAGTCTCAACCACGCCACCGACACCCTCTTCCGCTTCATTCTGCTCCGAACTTTGTCCGTCCTCGCTCTCAGGGACCTCCTCCGCCAACACTTCCTCCGAGTGGGACAGACCCACAGTCGGGTCATAGGCTCCTGGTTTACCGCCAAAGGGAGACAAGTGAGGAGGAAGTGTGGTACCTTGCGCATAAAGGTCTTCGACAAGGATCTTTCCCGCATTGATACAATCTACAACCCATTGCGGTTGGACATATTTCCGTTTTCGCCGCCGTTCTTTTTCCTCTGCTGACTCATTGGCCTTGTTGATCACGGGTCGGTCAACGATGACATGAGTGATTGAATCATCTGATTCCGTGATGGGCGATCCGCTTCCAGACGATGTCGGCCAACCAACACGACCACCAAACGACTTTATCAAGAATTCAAAGACTGTTCGGGATGTTTCGCGCGACAGGAAGAATGTATACGGAGAAAATAATGATGTGGGTGTGGATTTGCGTGTCTCAGATAGTGACTGTAGTGTTGGCAGTGATGGTATCGCGTCCTCGCCACCAGAAGGGTGGACGACAAACTCTTCGTCAACCTCGCTGGGCTTGGGAGCGAAATCCCTGGAGTCGATGTCGACATCTTCGTCGACGAATGATTGATCTGCAGTAATGGTTTTGATTGCTTGTCGAACCTCCCTTGTCGAAGCCGTTTTGCCAACGTTATCGGATTTTGAAATATGTATGTTTTTCTCCACTGTATGGACACTGAACGCACCTATCCCGGCACCAGCGTCATCCCGACTGGCGTCTAAGGGAGGTGGGTACACAAGCCCTGCGTCCGTGTAGAGCTTGAAAAAGACGAAGCCGAGTAGCGTTTGATAGAGTTCCAGGAACGTCAACATTACTCGGACATCAACAGTCTGATGGTATCTGAAAGCAGTGTTCTCAGTACCCCTGACATTGTAAAACACAGCAACAATTTTACTTTCTGCGTAAACTGATATGGTACGAGCCAGGTGACAGCCTGGTCCATGATTTCTGCCTGGTAATATATTCCTTTGATGGAGAGGAAGACCTTCCTGAGGGAAGCGTGAATGCATGACGTAGAGTTGCCATTCAGCAGCCAGGCGCGAGCAATTAGCGATCAACGATGGTGACACACGATCGTTGGAAGGTAGCGAGGCAAAGAGGAATATCATGCACAGTGCATCATCAATGTCACGTATGGCATCAATGAAAGTGTGATACCTGGTGATCATGAGTCCCCCGTGCTAAGATGAGGGAAGAGGTTGGCATACCTCTCCTTTATGATGTGATCCAGTCGGTAAGTCGGCTTGCAGTCTTCCAAGTTCTTCGCAATGCTCCATTCTCCACGGCCAAGGGCTCTAGATATTTTTTTTGCGAACGCCTTGTGTTCTCTCAGCTTGTTCAACACCGGTTCGTGGGCAAGATATGCGATGTCCTTTGTGTAGTAAAAGGAAGTTGGGGCCGTCGAGCCTTTGTTGGCCTTTTTTCTGCTTCGAGGCTCACGCGGAAATATTCCTGTTCTGCGTTACGACTGTAGACGAGACACGAGCAAGACAAATAAATACCTTTGAGGATGCACAACCGCCGGAAATCGGCCAAAGAACACTGTAATTTCTTGACCGCAGCTGATCGTGTCATGTAGGCCTTGGCTGCGCCAGCCTTGCCCTTTTGTTTTAAACGGCCCATGTGTTGTCGCACCTAGTTTTAGTGATGGCGAGATTGTGTTGAGATGAGAGATGATGGCTTTGTTTGTGCAGTGTCAACACACTCCTACGCCAACTACATCGACCATGAGGTGAGCACTATCGAATGTACTGGGAACATCGTGTTCATGATACTGCATGTCAGTCAGTATGTTCACGTCCCTAAATCTGAGCTAGACGAGGCTCAGCTACGCCAGCTGGAAGAGCACGAGATCAGCCAGGGTCCCTTGTCGGTCTTGCAGCAGGCTGTTCGCAACCATGCGCAGGTCCTTATCTCTCTCCGGAATAACAAAAAGTTGCTTGCACGTGTCAAAGCCTTTGACCGACACAGTAATATGGTTGGTCTCCCTCCGTCTCGTCTCTACTGGGTCTGATCTATGATCTGGCCAGGTGCTCGAGAACGTGAAAGAGGCAGGTCGCCTGATCTCACATGAAACCTTTCCGTTGATCATCATGTCTGCAGATGTGGACCGAGACACCAAAGGGCAAGAACAAGAAACCAGTCAACAAGGACCGGTTTATCAGCAAAATGTTCCTGCGGTATGTGTTTGTCCTCAGTATCATGCAATAATAATAATCTGAACGTCGCTAGTGGGGACTCTGTTATTCTAAGTACGTTTGTCGCATGTGTGCGTTGATGGTGCTAACTACTGATTTTGCGCAGTTCTTCGCAACCAAGCTTAAGACAGGTAACCCTCTTGGGTGGTGTAAAAGTGTACCGATTGTGCATCGCTTTGATAAATATACTTGCATGCTTTGGTCGGGCTTTCAGATTAGCATCTGGTGCCAGGAAAGAGCTGGCGAATCTCTCGGCTGGCAGCGTTGAGTTGGTTCTCTATTGCGACCTGGGGGTGGATGAGACGTGCACCGGGGTAGGTCGATGCGCTTACGGTGTCGGTGAGGTGCCTGTTGCGTTCGATCTCTGCGCGAAACCAGCCGAGCGTCTCTGTCCGGTTGCGTGGGTCGGGTATGCCTGTCAGCTGTGCTGTGAGGTTGTGGTTCTCGCACGAGCAGGGACACGTACAGCGCGACGCTCTGATAGCAGAGCGGTAGAGGTGGAGGACGCGTTGTTGGAGTATAAAGTGTCTGAAGGAGGGCATCTCAATCCCAAAGGGTCCTTTTTAATTTTTGTGGCTCCGTGACCGTGGCGACTTGTTTTGCTTGCAACCGCCGACGTCGTCTCTTCCTTGCTCAAAGTCCACCATGTCCGCGTCTGATAATGTCCCTTCCCCCGTCATCACAGTGGCCGACGGCCTCGCAAATCTCGCCATCCAGCACCACAGCCCTTCCCCCGTCCCCCAACACTCCCCCAATTCCCGTCCCTTCATCATGTATTCTCGCCCGCAGCTCCTCTTCCTTCACAAATCCCCTTTGGTACAACTCCCTAACGGCATGCCAGCCCTAAAAGATTGGTTCGGGTTTGTACTCCAACCCCCGCCCTTCTTCCAGCAACCTGCTCACCACCGCCTCCAGAACTGAAAATGATCAGTCCAGTTCCAAAAAAGACTCTGAAACACCCCTCCCCGCTGGTAACGCACGAGACCGACGGTGCGTTGTCCGGTCTCTCCCAGTTTCTCCGTTGACACTGCACACTCAGGTTCCGCCGAGAAACGGATGATGCTGGTACGTATTTCCTTTCGTGGTGCACGTATCCTCTGACACCACTCAAGGATCTGCGAGACAATCGTTCCGTGGTGCCGCCATTACCCAGCCTTCTCAGATGGGGAATTTCAAGCATCAGTCCATTCGTGCTGCGGACCGCGACCGCGACAGAGACGCTGAAAAAGAACAAGACCGTGAAAGAGTCAAAGAAGGTCAAGAACGTCTGCGCAACGCGAGTACAGATTTAACCCGAGCCCCTTCATTCATTAAATGCCATTATTTCAGCTGTCCGACAAGTATGACCGCGATCGTCGTGCCTTGTCGTCCCTACCACAGTTTCGAGTCAAGGACAGAGAGTTGGCCCCTCATCTTGCCAACCCTTCTTCACGAGTTACTGCCCAAGGACACCAAGCAGTTTCGTCACGTGCAAGTGACTCCCGCGATACTCAAAAGAAGAAAGACGGAGAATCCAATGAAGATTGGCGAAGAGGTGTGTCTCGTCTAACATTTGTTCCATGCCGCACGAGTGACCGGCCCCATTGTGGCAGGCGTAGATCAACCACGAACAGGCAGAGACCGTACGCAGTATAGTGAAGTTCTCGATCAGACGCTCACTTTTTTTGACCAGGGCCAGAGAATGGTCGCAGGGACCGTGACGATCGCGAACGGCCATGTTCCAGAGTGCGAGATTCCTCCCGGTCCCGTCGTGAAGGGTCTCCTTCCAGACGCGACAAAGATGATCGGCGAGTCGACCGTGATGACGGACATAGTTACCGCAGAGACAGGGACGACCGCGACAGGGATTTCGAACGGGACTCCGAGGTCGAAGACCCCAGGCGATGGAGAGATGATGGGAAGAGAGACGACCGTATGGCTGCCAGACGCGAAAGAGAAATTCGCGAGCGTGAACGAGAATCACGCGATCGCCGCGACCGTCCTACATGGGATGCAGGCGACCGTTCTGACAGACGTTGGGTGGCTGGAGATGATCGCGACGGCCGGGGAAAGAGATCGAATGGCAAGGACAGGAAGCTTGGTGAAGATGGTAAAGACCGTGACGACCGCAAAGACCGCGAGCGCGAGAAAGAACCTGCTTGGATGGATACTTATATCCCAAGCAATGGCAGCAGTGGAATCATTGGTAGCCATCCTTCTGGTGGAGAGCTGGACGGCATCCAGGCGTTTAGGAAGGAAATGCAGCAGAAAGACAAATCCACCTCCCCGGTGGTTGCAAGTCTTGTGGTCTCGCAAACCCAGACTTCACCCCCTAGTCAGGCTCCAGAAAACCAACTGGACGAGATCCAGCTCTTCCGCTTGATGATGAAAAGAGAGGAGGAAAAGAAGAAATCGGACTCGCCTGTGCCTTCTCCTCCAGTCCATCCTTCCACTGAGGGTGCCTCCGCTGGTCTTCATGATGATGGTTCACAAGGTGCGCTGCAGATGTTCAGTGAATGCATTCACGTTTATCATGGTAACAGTTCGTATATCTCTGGAGGTCGGCACAAATTTGACGCTCACACCTGCTCTATCGAGCGAGGGTATTTCTTATGTGTCATCACCTGTCGAACAGCATAAGGTTCCTGTCGTCGTCGGTGTGACTGCAGATGCGCCAACGCCGACCGCGTCTACCCCTTCCCAACAAACCACTACTTCATTGGCTTTCGGTGGTCAAGAATCTGAAATCACCGATAAATTGACCCCACAGAGTTCGCGATTATTCTCAACTACACTCTCATCTGACCCGTCAGCAACGGCGAAGCCTGACCGACTCCTGTCAACCAAGCTTCTCAAACCCATCCTCCTGGGATCTCGACTTCTCGCGCTGGGGTCCCGGAATCCACAAAATGCATCTGTTTCGTCTCTGCGCTCTACCTCCTCTCAAAGCCCAGCGTCATTCACCCAAAGGAATGGTAGTGTTGGCGTTAATGCGGTTGTTGGTGCCGGGGTCAGTCAATCAATCGAACCTTCCTCACACTTTACATCAGTGGTCGATACTCTACGACCCAATAATGGATTTTCCCCGTTCGATGAGCATAGAGATGTCTCCGCCCTCCTAAATGTACCTGTACCTGAAGCAACCCACCGTGGATCTCTGACCTTGGCTGTTGACCGCACCGTTTTCCCAGCAGACCACGCATTGCCTGCTGAACCTGGCCTTGGAGGAGGGTTTTCGAATAGCCACGCAGTTCAGTCATTTGAACATGTCGGCCCGGGTATTGCCGCTGCGAAAGGCAGTCGATTTGCAAAGTTCTTCGATGGCAAGGGCAGAGACGGTCAACCTACTCCCTTCGCGAAGGGTTCGATGGGCATATCGGGAATGTCGCAACCTGGCCCCCAGAAATCAGACCTTCCGGGTTTGCATCCTCCCCACCACTCTGAAGCCAGAGCAATGGAAGACATCTTCGCAATGCTGAATAACTCTGCGCAGGTGAGCATTGATTTAATTCGCCAAAGCAAGTTTTCATGCCTCGAACAGGCTCAAAGACTTGGGGTTGCTCCGGAGTTGCCCAACCTAGATATAGGCTATAGCTCACCCTCGAACAATATCCATGCTTTACAAAATGCTCAGGGTCATCCCCATCTGCTCGGCCCCGGTCGGGTAGACTCTCTCTACGATGATAGAAATTTTGTTCCAGATGGCATGGTTCCTGGCCTCCGGTCTGCCCCGCCACCTCGCAGTCGACAGGGCAGTGCAATGTTTTCTGACTTTCCTGATGAGGCCATGCAATTCAACAATGGGCAACGTGGCCCAACCCAGGTTTATCAAGGCCCAGTACCCTCGATCCATATGCAACACGGCAACATAGGGCGGAGTGTCCCTATCTCGATGCAGGCAGCTCAGTTCCGTGGCGCTCCATCTCCTAACCACCTCGCCTCAGTGCAACGTTTACCCCCCGGCCTGGCTAATCTAGGTGGACGGCCTCCTCATGAGCCCAACCAGTTTGTCAATGCATCTGTTGGGATGACGAATGGTGCCCTACATGGGACAGTACACGGAAATGGGCCTCAACCATCTTTCAACAACTTCCAACCACCTTCACTAGGCTTCAGCGGCGGGCCTCAGATTCGTCCCTCTCACCCAGGTGCGCATCAGCTACAAGGGACGTTGGGCCCAAACGCGCTACAGGGACTCGTTCATCCTGGTAACCTCGGATCCAGTCAAGCACAGTTGTTGGGGCTTGCCGGTGCTAATGGCGTGCACGGAGGGCTTCGCGGGCCTGGTGGAGGATTCGGGCAACAAGGCCCTCAGGTTCAACCGCATATCGCTTTGAGGCAACAACAACCTCAACAGCAAATCCCACCACATATGCTTCCCCTGCACCTCCAGCAGCAAGGTTTTGGAGGCGGGGCGACCAACCAGCCGGCCCATGACCTCATGGCTTTACTCATGAACGGAGGACGCAGAGACTGAGCTATATGCTAAATATACTACTTCGCCTGGTAAACTATTTGATTTCGTTTGTCCTTGTTCGTTTACATCCCTCTCTGTGGACCTACATTCGTTGTTGATACAACGTTCCATACCGTTCGTTCGATCCTTCTCACTGTTTCATTATAAATTATGAGTTTGGGGCATTATGGCAGCACATATCAGTTCCTTGGTACCATATACACTTGCATGAGCTTCAATAGTTTACTTGTGTGGTACTATTCAGGTCGTTACGTGCACTGCAGTCGCACGTCAAGCTTTCAAGCGCAACCAGGATGTAGCGGCAATTGGAAGGCGAGACTTGGCAATCGAGGGAGGGTTTCAGTTGGCTGAGAATTCACCATGAAGGAAGGCTTCTATTCTTCCGTAGCAACCAGCACAACGTGGGGCGCACTTCAACCCCCGGAACGCCGTGGAGTTTGAGTGTCGTCTAATAATCCCCGTCCTCGAAACCTAACTTACTACAAGATAGACCACCTAGTCGAGTGAGCTGCCAATGGGTTTGGCAAACTACTGTGTTGTCTGCCTGCTACACGATCGGCAGTGTGCTTCACGTTCGCCAGGAGCTTATTCGGTTCCCGACGGGGCGTGGCGCCGCATTGTGAGATGAGCGGTCTAATGTACCTGTCACAGGATAATCAGTTAAGTAAATACAACAGATATTAGATCATAATTTGGGAATCCGATAGGGACGCGGGCTGTACCGCTCGATGAACGATGTGATGTGTGAAGCTATATACGATGAGTGCCCTGATAAGAAGTGATTGATGGGAGGTGCTCCGTGGGAGTGCAACGCAGCTCGCAACCTACGGAACACGACAGAGGTGTCCGTATGGACCCAATAAAGCGAACGGAGCACGCAGGCAAGGACATACAGCTATCCGGGCTCAGGTCAATGACATTGCTGCACGCCCGCAGCGTAGTACGAGTGTATCTGTTTCTGAGAAGACTCGGGACCCTTACATAAAGAAGATACGCAACCTACCAAACATCCGATGCCTGCAGGCAGACAACGTGGAGTTGCCCTGCCAAATCAGAATGAAAGCCTCGAAATATCACCGAGGACGAAGTAAGTAATACGTGCCGCATGCCCGCTTGAAAGGACAAATGGATAAGCGGGTTACACGCTTTTCACGCATTGCGGCCGGTAAAAGCTTGACTTGGATCCTATAGCCAACTTCCATCTGCTCTTCGCCCGACGCGAACTATATTTACGAGGACAAAGTCGCAGCAAGTGCACTTGTTCCTCGTTGATACACCACCGCTCGATTCACTTCGAGACGATTTTCCTTGTAGTCGTTGCAGTTGCATCCACACTAGGTCCCTTCCACTCGCCAGTCTTTCCTTTACACCGTCCCTCGCTTCGCTTCATCCCTACGACCATTTTCTTTATTTTTTTTGACTAATCACACGACAAGGTCGGTGGTCGCCTCACAAGTGAGTCAAAGCCGCTGTCTGCACTCGTGGATGACATTGACCTAGCGAACAGGAGTAAAATTTCAAGACTGTTGTGAGCGCATTCTACCTGTCGGTCGTCCTTGCTCGACTCACTGGTACACAGATACCAAGCACCCCAATCTTGCAGCCAAAGCGTAAGTTGGCAGCTTTGTGGAAATACGTCATTTTGCTCTCGACATCGTAAAACGTGGGGTCGTGGGAAACCCACTCACGCAGTGGGCGCTGTTCCACGTGTCAGTGCATACGGCAGCAAGGGTTCCCACCCGCCATTAATGTTGGGCCTGGTGCTGGCTGTGAGATTTGCCGGTATCATACCCGTCGCCACTGAACCATCAACGTGAAATGCCGCGACGGCGGTCACAGGATGTGGAGATAACCGTCTCAGGCTCTCAGCTGGAGGGCCCGTCTCGGATGAGCCGGTTCGCTGTCGTCATGTTACTTCCATTTTCGGACCTTTCTTTTTCATTTGGACTGTTTTTCCCCGTTTATGGACATGTCTCGACATTTGAAACCATCCAATTAATGTTTCTTTTTCATTTCATTCCTTTTTTATAAATGCCAGCCAGCGTGGAGTACCGATGTTGCTGTGCTCTTATATTCATTTTCAGTAGTCCCTTCCCTCTCTTCCTTGTCGAGTCTTTGTTTCAGAAGACTTGTCGCTCCTCGTCGTTGCTCGCGACGTCGAACTTCATCTGTCTTTCACTCCCATATCCCCCTCCTTGTACTCACGACCATCCACGCTGACCACGATTCATTTCATCTAGTCTTCGTGTACGCCACATTCAAACCCGCGTACTACACCTCCCATTTCCCGACGTCGTCCACGAAAGTGCGCTCGTCGTTGTTGCATGATTACCGTCTTGTCCTCAGTGAGTATCACAGTACTTTCTGGTTGATTCAGATATTCCCAATATCTGTTCGTTGAATTCAACATCACGTTGGATACCATATTTGGACCTCCGTCAGTGACTTGTTCATTGAAGGTGGCGAGGATTTTTTTGGCGGTTTGTACCCTACCAGTCAATCGAGAGACGTCCCTTCACGACTCTCCCCTTGATCCTGTTTCCGATCCCATGCTAACGGTGTTTCCCAGCCTCCTGTTGGTTAATTACCCTACCCGGTTGACATACACCCATTCCATCGACTCAGACATGAAAGACATTTCGATCTCTTCCTATCGGTGCTCTCGAAAAGTTGCATACCCGAAGAAGCGTCCGTCTCCCACAGGCATCTTCAAAATCCACAAGACTCCAGGCGGTCCCATTACTCCCGGCCATAAATCCCCTTATTCTGCCAAGGCTGCCTTGCTTCAACAGCGTCAACGCGACGCGCAAATTGCTGCCCTTCGGCGACGAGGAGTTCTTCTGGAAGAAGAGTACCGCGACGATATTCGGTACTATATGCATGAAATGGAGGTAAGGTCTGCTCAAATTCACTGATATTGTAGTGTTGACCTTGGCGGTAACACAGAGGTACACCATGTCATCTGCGCAATCCATGGATCAACAACCTGAAATACGGTGGCATATGCGCCCTTGTCTGGTTGACTTTCTTGTCGAGATCCATTTTGCGTTTCGCCTTCGCCCGGAAACACTTTACCTCACCCTCAATATAGTGGACCGCTACGTGTCTCGCCGCATCGTGTATACCAAGCACTATCAGCTCGTCGGATGTGCAGCATTATGGATCGCCGCCAAGTTCGAAGACGCAAAGGATCGTGTGCCTACGGTTCAGGAGCTCGCGCAGATTTGTCGGGAAACCTACGATGAATCAGCATTCATCCAAATGGAGGGTCACGTACTTGCGACGATCCAGTGGACTCTTGGTCACCCGACAGCAGAGGCTTGGCTTCGTCTTATGTGTTGCGATCCGTTCGTCGAGGAAGATAAAGTCCAACACGTCGCGCGTTTCCTCATGGAGATCACACTTTTCTATCGTGAATTCATCAAATATCTCCCTTCATCGATAGCGTTGGGCGCCTTGACACTTGCCCGATTCCTCTGCGGCAAGCCTCGGCGTCTTTTTGAGGAGACAGAGGAATGTCAAGAAATTGTCGAGCTCTTGGATAATCGCCTTGCTAAGCGTGTCAATGATCTCTCCGAGACGCTGGTGAAGAAATACTCCTATGCCTTTTACTCGAAGGCTGCAACCTTCGTTGTTCAGTTCTATCTTCGGGGCGGTCGTTATGATCAACAGCAGATTGTCCCCTTCCCGACAACACCAAAGCGTCCCGCATTGCTGTCCGGAGCGAGTACACCAATGAGTGCCACCACAACTATATCTGACATCTCAGATGACTTCCCATTGACACCGACGAGCCCTTTATCGTTCTCCTCGGATCCGTTTTCAAGTTCGTTCTTGTCTGAAGATAACAAGGAGAACCTCCCCACCGCGTTTGAGCTCTCTGTCAATAAACAACGTATCGAAGCACCTCCAGAGCACTACCTTCCCCACGAGTTTGTCGCTTATAGTCGCCCTGCACTCCACAACCTCAACGGCTCACCGCGAGTGGTTGCCGTCGCATAGCGCCTCATTCTTCACAAGTCTCAAAATGTAATACCACATTCACGCTCAGCTACTTGTGCACTGTTTCTACCATCCATCATCCATGCATAACCTTTCCTTTGCAATATCCACCCTTCCGTCTCCATCCGTCGACAAGCTATCTCCAGGAGGACGACGGTGAAGCCAGCGCGTCTAGCTGTGCCAAACCACTCGATGCACGAGACTTCTGTCAGCTTCCCTTACCTTCCTCTCCGAACAGTCGCCTTCATGTTGTGTCGACTCTGCCAAACAATGTGCAATCATTTCCACTCATTCCGACTCTTGTTACTCTATGCATGCACCATCCCTCACATCGCTCGCTTTCCTTTAAAATCACTCGCAACATTCTCCACGTGACGAGGTCGACAGCTTCCCCCGATTCACTGTCAGCCGCATTCGTTCTATATTATTCCTCACTTTATCACCCTGATCACAATTTCCTCGTTGTCGGCCGTTTGGCTCGTCATGTGTGGTTTCTTGCATCGGTTTGTCCTCGGCCCTTGACCAACCGTACAACTTTCCCTGTGCCTACTTTAATTTAGCTCTCGGCGCACTTGTCACACATTCCATCTCGTCAATGTTGCAGCATCCCCCGCATCTCCTACCCAATTGAACAATGTTTTTACAATACCGTACCTGCAATCTCAAGGGCTTACTACAGGGTTTTGTGTGTCTCATGCCAAATTTAATTCGGTCATTGTTCGGGACCGTTTCCTGATCCGAATGCGTTGGTGTCCATGACAATACACAGCACCAGAACTTCAAGGAACACCGGATGACTAGCGGATACAATCATCGTGTGTATCTTCTTCGGCTGCAGTACAAAATGGAAGCTATGTCAGACAAATTTGACGCAAGCATGATTCTGGAACCTGACCCGAAGGCAAGGATAAATGCACATACCGTCCCGACAAGCGAGTTATGTTCAAGCGACTGTGCCGTAGTACTTACCGAGGGGTCCCGTGCTTCCCACTTCCAATATTTCTATCCTGTGAATGCCGAGTTCCTGTTAAGTATTTATATTGGATTTTCACACCCATGACCAACATTGTTGTTGTTGGGAATCCTCAGGGAACAAGGACCCTCTCTACTCTAGAATCCATACACCTTCACTTTTCCTGATACCCACAGGCCTCTTTTCATCTAGGCTAACGCGTCCGGCGTTGAGAATCGCTGTTGTGAGTACAGTGTTTGCAATAGTCGGATATCCGCTTGCATCAAAGTCACTTGGTCTTGCTAGGCCAGCGTTCACTTCACGTGCAGCGTCGACGAACTTCTCGATGGATATATACCCATACCCTCTCTGCCCGTCAAAGTGGCCCGTTTCAGACGGAGAGTACTTCATACTGACCATATACGCCTCAATAAGCCATCTGGGCAAGACTGGGTACGACATACTAGAATGGATTATACCATGTCTTCCCCGTCTCGTCCACCGTGACATCGTAGCCACGGTGAGCCTGATCGACGTTGATATCCCCCTGAAACGTACGGGAGTAAATGTGTTGGAGTATTGGGGAACATTGTCGCACCCACCTTTTCTCCCAAGTAGTACCAGTGTTGAGCTGAATGAATACCGGCCTTGAGGGGCGCAGTCCAAGATGCAGTGTATACCGCGGTCCCTTGTGTTTCTGGCTGGTGATGGATTCCCAATCGACGAGGAGCGTTATAGTGTCTTCTGTTTGTGGTACACAGTTGTAGGGTTCACTTGTAGCTATACCGGTGGCCGCACTCGCAACGACGCGAGTCGGTACGGCCTTGTCCTGCAAGATCCAACAGCAAATATCGATGTGATGCGAGGAAAGGTAGTAGCTGGAAAGAGGACAGATTAAGAACATCAACAGTGTTTCGCCTGGGTGGCATCGATTGACCTGATATCCGAGTCTTTACCAGCCCATGCTTTGAATGTCTCCAGCTGACTCTTTGGTTGGCTCATCCATGCACTGAAAAAGTTGAATTCTCCAAGTGTTTGTGCCCTCGCTTTGGCGTCGCTGTAAACGGGATCAAAACGTTTGTGGTGCTCGACGAAACATACAACGTTGTGCTTCCGAGCGGCTGCGATAAGCGCGTTGTGGTGAGACAGAAGCTGAGTTGCTGGTTTGGTAACGAGGACGTGAATACCACGTTCGATTGCGTACAGACTGATAGAGTAATGAGTATCTGTGTGATTGATAGCGTCATGGTCAGAATCTCTCCGTACGCCCGAACGAAAACCAACTGTCTGGAGTAAAGATCACCACAGCGTCGCCAGGAGACATCCCGTCAATTGCCTGCTTATCTGGAAAAGAGGTGTAAGAACCGCATGACATGATCGCATGACTGCCCCACTGACACGCTTCGGGATCGTGTTTTCCGTCTTTGGGGAATTCGTCGAATCTGCGACAATATTTGGTGTCGGGAATGCAACAGTGTTACTAACCCTTACGAGGTGGCCATGTCCTTGTAGACATTGCCTATGTTCTCCTGCAGATGTTTTCGGATCAGAGGAAACTTGGATCCGTTGACGCCGGCCATTCCAAGTTTATCGACCTAGCGCCGCGATTATGTGGGCCACCTGGCGCGTGGGTTGATCAATCCTCGCTTACCTTGCCAAGTCTCCGAAGATCGAACAGCGTCAGGCCAACCACCTGAAATGTGTCACGACAGGGTAGGAAGCTACGGGATGGTTGAACTGACGCCGATCTAGAAATCCGACCAATGGATGAGTAACATGGTACCACCATGGAGGCCAGCCCACCTTCTTGTCCGATTTGGAGGCTCCTTGGCCTGTCCATCCTGTAGTATACTCACCCTGCATCACATTATTGATGATCCGTTGTCGATGGGTTTACAAGCATGCCGACGTACCGTACCGCCTGAGGGAGGAGACAAGAGGTCAGTTGGGAAGAGTGAAAAGTTGATTACCTACACATTAAAACGTTTAGCCTTGTGAGGTTTGCCATGTCGGGCATATAGATTCGTCCTGAGGGAAGTGGGGAAAAAGGAGTCTGTTGATTCAGACAGGGACGAATTGTTATACTAGCATCTGCAAAAAGGAAAAGTAGCAGTTGCACATGCCATAATTACATTGTTGCTGTCGTCACCTGTAGTCAGTAGTGCCTATTTACATACGGACCATTGCCGATATCAGCTACCATAGCCTCCTGCCATTGCGCCAACGTGTACATAGTCTACTCGAAAGTTGAATTGATCAATGTCGACTACCATTAATGAGTGTCCACAACCAATACATTCAAAACACGTGCACTCTGTACTGTTCAAATGTACGCATATTAATATATCTATTCAAAAAGAAGGTATCCACGACACTCATACTGTTCCCATGACGCCAGCGAGTGTTGAGAATGCCACTTGGAAACCGGGGGACCAGGTGACAGTAGGGAATAACATAGGTGTACCCGTACCGGTACCCGGCGAAAACCCATACCCAGCGAAAACCTCAGGCTGTACCCGCACCTGTCACGGGTTTACTTGTGGGTGCTGGCACAACGTCGTCGTGTGGTGTTGTCGTCATGCACTGGTGATGGTGCAGCCATAGTGCCAGCGTCGAACCCGCCAGAGCGTCAACTTGAGGGGGAGAAAGGAAAAAAAAAAAAGAGCTGTGACGACGTACCTACCGGCGACCAAACGGGCACAGCGGGACCATCTAGCCACCACAAGGACACTAGGGACGATCCAAACGAGCTGCAGAACGCGTCAGAACGCGAACACGAACGCTGAGAGACAAGGGAGCAGGAGGACATACCTGGAGAAGCTCGAAATGAGCCAGATGAGCCGGAAACTAAAGCGGCCGCACTAGACAATCCCCAGAGCACCCAAGAACGTCCAGAGAGCAGGGAAACGAGCGCTGCGTCGATGCAAACGTGCTACATCGAGGTATAGGCCCAGGAAGCCACATAGGTCCACTGGAGGTGTCGAAAGTCGTCGAGGGCGATTGGAACCGCCAAACCATTGTCGAAGGCGGCGGATACGATGGGATAGGTCCTGAGAGTGACAGGAACGAGCGCAACGTCGAAACGATCGCGCAAACTCGAGGTACAGGGCCAGGAGGCCACATACAGATCCAAGAGGCGAGGAGAGACGTTGAGTGCGATTGGAAGCGCGGGATCGATGGATATGGCGTCCAAATTGATGGGAATGGTGACGGTACAGGCGTCGCAACGAGCGCAGCACGCCGCGACTCAAAACGAGTCGAACGAAAGGGTTGGCAGTGCAGTGATGGTGGCATGTATGTATGTAAGTTGACCTGGGCCGCGTCAGCAGTGTGGTGTGAACTGATTGAGTAAGCAACTGTTGGTGTGCTTGAAATTTTTCAAAGTCCCAACAACACGATACGATACGACAACGCCAACTCACCAAGGCGGGGTGCTGACCTACTACTCGCCTCACTCCAACCATGTCTTTTCGAGCCCGACCGCTCATCCCCCACCCCTCCGAGTCAGCCGTGTCAATTCGAGCGCCGCCCATGTCCCACCCTCCACCAGGTCTTTTCGAGCCTGAACATTCGTCTCTGACCCAACCGCGTCCATTCAGCACATCCTCTTGTCTCCCGCCTCCACCATGCCCAAATTTCGTGCCCGGCTGCTTGTCTCCCACCCAACCGTGTCAATCCGAGCACTGCTTGTGTCTCACCTCCTTTTGAGCCCGAATGCTCGTCTCCGACCCAACCGTGTCCTTTTGAGCCCGAACGCTCATCTCCAACCTAACCGCGTCCATTCAACACATCCGCTTGTCTCCCGCCTCCACCATGCCCTTTCGAGCCTGGCTGCTTGTCTCCCACCCCACTGTGTCAATTCGAGCGCTGCTCGTGTCCCACCTCCACCAAGTCCTTTTGAGCCCGATCGCTCGTCTCCGACCCAACCGCATCTATTTGAGTGCAACCACTCGTCTTCCACCCAACTGACGACTGTGTCAACTCGAGCCCCAATCGCTCGTCCCCTGGTGACCGCATGGTTTCAAGCCCAACAGCTCGTCTCCTGCCCCCACCATGCCATTTTGAGCCCGACTGTGTCCATTTAAGTGTGACTGCTTGTCTCCCACCTTGGACTGTATCTACTCGAGCCCGAACGCTCTCCTTTTCCCTGCTGCAGCTTTTTTTATATTTCTATCCCTTTTCCCCCTGAAATGCAATTTTTTTGTCACTCCTTGCTACATTTTCTTGTCACCACTTTTCCGCTTAGGCCGAACCGCGGCCCGCTGGACCCACTTCGGATACACACCTGTTACAATAATAAGTATTATATCTAGTATTTGAGGAGTAGTCGACAAAATTTTCTTTTTTCCGTTCCAAGGAGATGTCATCGCATTTGATCCTGGTACCTTGGTCCTACTAGTGTTGGGCAGACCAGACCATGCTGTATTGCGGTGATCCGGGTGGACATGCACCGCCACCGACACGCTGTGATGTCACCCTGAATTGGTTTGCGGGCAAGTTAGAGAGCCAAAACCAGCCGACCCGTTCGCCCGCAGCTTTGGAGCGACTGACTTCCTCGCACTCCCCACTGCCGGATCCTCTGCCCAGGCCATCCAGAACTCGTCTTTCTCCTGCCATCACCTCGCCTGGCCGCTAACCAGTTGCTTTACTCAGCTCGGGTGCACGTTCACCTTTACACACCGATTGGCGTGTCCTGCACGTTTTCTCGTAAGGTTCATTCTCGCCTCTTTCCGCTTTTGATTCAGCATTGACCACCCGTTTTCCTGACGTTTGCCATCCCGCTCAGTCTGTTGGTGGGGATATACGTCCTGGTCGTCTCGCCTTTACCATTCACACCCCATCCTGGCCGACCATGCAGCCAGTCTCAGGTTTGACAGATTCAGGCTTCGTCCCCAGGAGAGAATTCATTCGCGACCAGCGGACGACTTCAGATTTCTCCTTACTGGCTATTTCCGGTTCAAGCTCCATTAGACTTTACTCTTTCTCGCTCGAGGTCATCGCAGACCTACGCCGCCTCTTTGACCACTTCTACCTCAACGCCGCTTTCCGCGAGGACACCACCCAGAAGCTGTGCGAGTTTCAACTCCATGGTAAACCTTGGGCTTCCCCGAAGAGCGCACGTACGGAGCGCATCCTCCTCGACATCATTGCCATTATTTATAGGCATAGTTATACCATTCTCTCTACCATCGACTACGGTCGCGAACGCGATGATCGTTTGGCGATTTCCTTCTCTCGCCTATCTACTCCGTCATTGCCATTTCCACCTCATTCTCCAATCCCTGCTGGTTCTGGGAGCAATCTGTCTCATGGCACTGGTGGTAGGCATGAGAGGAAGACACCCTTTGCGATATCTTTCATCTCCAGCACCGTCATGCGTGTTATATCCCCTCCTTTGAATTCCACTCCGGCCATTCTGCAGGCAGTTCGTGGCTCCTGGCCGAGAGGGGTTGTGTCAGAGAAAAAGGTCGGGGATGCGGCATACGAGTTTAAGTTCAAGGGATACAGCTGTGTGTATACATTATATTTTGTCATGTGCCTGCCACCGACTCAGTCCTGTCAGGGTTCAACGAGGACACGTTCGCAACCGATTCGCTCCATCAAATCCTTTCTCTCTTGACTTCTCTCGATGGTCACGCCTGCACGATGGTTACGTCTCTTTCTATTTGTGGTCGCTCACGAGTGAAAGATTTATGGATTTTCATCGCACCTGGATCTCCGGACCCATACGATCAAAATTGGCCAGAGTCGCCGATTAGCCCGTCTGGGTCTATGTTGGATGTTCGGCGATCTAACAGAGCGTCTACCCCTGAACCCGGGCACAATTCCGACGCGGGAGTTATTCCAGCGTCTCTGCACAGACGAGTAGCGACGGCCCCTCAGCATTTTCTGCCACCTTCATACGGCCCATCTGCCCCTCATCATATCCGAACAACCACTGATACCAATAGCTTTCCAACGTTTCCTGCACCGTTACCACTTTCATCTTCACCCGCAGTTCCTGGCATCGGCATGCGCAAACCCGCCCCGAGGGCTCAAGTACCCGTCTCTGTAGATCTTGATGCGCACGACGACGAACATGATCGTTATCGTACTTCTCTCCCCAGTGCGGTGCCAAGTAGTTGTGAGAATATGACTGGGATCGGGACACTCAATCGAGGCAGATTTATCTCTAAAGCCATAGAGCCGCCGGAGCCAAAATGCGAAGATGAAGTGACCATTCGCTCGCCTTCAGAACGACACACAAACAGGTCGAGGTCACCATCTCCGCACCACCGAGTCAGCGCGATGCGGCCGGTGTCAACGCGTTCCAAAACCCCACCATTGCTCACTTCACATCCCCGCGACCCTCGTACTCCTTCACCGCCGCCAAGTGGGTCCCTGATTGGCATGCATCGGGCACAAGACATAGCATTGGGAGAGAACTCGACACTTCTCAGCCCGGGAATGTTCCGCATACGAGATTCGGCATTTTCTTCTAATTCTGTGGACACCACTGGGTCTTGCGATGTTCCTATTAGATGGACGGGATTGGGTAAGCCAGAGGGCATCGAGAATATTGAGGAGGAACCAGAGTTGTTTACTGAGCAACCCAGGTCGCACTCCACGTTGCGCACTCCAGTGCTACCTGGGAGCTGGTCAACGACTCCGGAGGAGGAAGCATCCGCATCCAACGATTCTTCGAAAACGGACGAGGATACTGTTCGTCCTGAACACGGCAGGCATCCTGACAGGTCTCTCCACGATGTCGATGTACGAGTTGCTTCACTTCGTGACGGGACTGTGCGCAAGAGTGAGGCCGGAATGATAGGGATGATAGCACCTCGATCGCCACCTCCGCCTGTACCTATCCCGGGAGATAGTCCTGGGAATACGAAGGGTGGCTCTAGCCCACCGGTTTCACCCACGAAAACGGGAAGTCGAAGTGGCAGTGGCAACGGTTGGGTGCTAGTCAATGTGGAAGGCAAAGATCACGCCAATGGACATTCACCCTCTCCACTTACGAGTCCCACCATACCGAACCAGGATCGTGCTCGCAGGGTATCGCAGGTAAATGAGAAGGCACCCATGTCCCCGACGGCGAAAGCCATCGTCATTATCGATGGCAAGGATGGCAAGGGTGCAAGAGTGCGAGGTGGTGGGTCGGGTCTACGCCGCCTTCTGTCGCTTTCGCGACCTGGTAAAGGTGCAGAGGAATTGGTAAATGATACACGCCTCACGCACACTCCGGCCCATGAACCTGGGACAAACGGGACGAGTCAAGGCAAAGAGTTGGTACGCTCAGGGCGCTTCCGGAGCAAACTTACTCGTCTTGGAGCTTCTGAATCTTCGTCGAAACCACCTGACAATGGCAGAGTACGCGTGAATCTTAATTAATGTTGTCGCTCATTGGATCTCTTTTTCCTTTCTACTCTTCTGCTTTTCATCATCATCTCATTATCTCCGCACGCTGTAAATCACGACTTGATCTGCAATGCATACTATCTACTCATTCGTTCACTTTCCTGTCTTTCTCTACACTAAATGATGCTCCCCTATGTCTTGACATTTCTGGTGGGCTACGACGTGTACCAGCGGATTGCGGCTAGACAGAGATTGCTACTAACATCTCCGCGCTTCTGCTAGTGCACCGTGACAGACTAGATGTCGTCTTCAAACGAATGCACAAGTTAGAGCAAGAATAAGATTCCCGTCCAAAGAAGCCAGAGATTTAGATGCAGAACCTGAGCTCACTGACACGATCATTAGAACTGGTGCCAAAAATGAAAATATTCAGCATGAAGCAATCGAACGAATTGAAATCTCCACAATTGTAAGATATCTGGCGCATTGGCACGGTATGATCACACACTGATCACATACAAATCTCGGTTCTCCTTGTACGCCATCTGTTGACACACATACTACAAGGGCGACTGCTCGAGCCCATTCCCCCATCAATTCCACGTCCTGTTCACGCTCTTCCGTCCCTCTCCTAGTGTTGGCACCGCCGGTGCCTTTCCAACAATGTGGCCAACGTCGACACTAGGATGGAAACGAGTATAGAGAACATAATGGCTCCTAACCGACTGTAGCCAAAGTTCCTGATTTGTCTGGAACTTGAGATGCTATCCGCCTGCCCGGCCCTGCCGACTCGAGGCCTGAAACGCGTCTTCCCACGTGATCATTCTGATTCGTCACGTGAATAGATGGCCATTTTCCTTTTCCTTCCAGAGCACCAACGTGAGGAAGCCGTCCCTCCGATGGTTCTTTGTCGCTTGACATGACACGCCTTCAGCGCTGGACGTCTTTGATACGAATATACTCAAAACTGGGAAATGAATGAGGTACGAACCCACAAGTCGGCCTTGGTTAGAACCGGAGATGACCGAGGGGGTTGGGGATTCGGAGGAGTCGAGCGGTGGTTCTTCAGTGCGTAGCTACCGAGGGTTATCTCGTTCAAACTTGGCGGGTTGCCTGGTGTGGAATATCATGCTTGATGACCGCCGAGTGTCTGAATTCGCGTCGCATGATGGCCGTGCAAACCTTGTGGACAAGAGCCGAGAGAGAGGACGAGGCTAAGGCGTTTGGGTAACTGGAATAGACGCGTGTTATTGATCTTAATGATGGACGTTCTGCGGAGAGAGAGGCAGGGAGAATAAAAAGCGAATTACATAGGAGGTTTCTGTCGCTTGTGTGGAGATCGGGCTGGTTGCAAAAATGCACAGGGACTGCCGTAGCGGCTACATGCCAACGTTTCCTCCCTGATAGCCAGCCACTCGCGGCCATTCCCTCTCTTTCCCGCATTCTCCCATTTCCTTTTTTCCTCCCCTCATCCTACAATGCCAACATGCAGGCGCAAACGTGTAGTGCTCACAGAACCGTCCCCAGCCCTCCTCCAAGCCGCACAGTCGAACCTCGACAAGGAAGTCTATTATCTCCATCAAACCGGAGAGATATTCGAGTCCTACGAGTGCGTACAACTGACTACACCCCCTCTCCGCTCCCCCCTTTCCTGACAGACCTCCCTGTCCCAAGGGCATATGCGGCGAGAGTGTCCTTCTACAGACTCAAACAGTTCCAATGCGAGGTCACAGGCAAGAGTGGCCTTGACTACTTCCAGGCGCTCGAGAGCGAACAACAAGAGGCCCAGACAATGCATTCCAGGTTCCCTGAACCACTGAAAGCTGCTGTTCTCAAGGCGGTTCAATGGCGTGCGTGCCCCCCTTTGCCCCCCTTCCTGTCATTGCAATTGACGTATTCCGGATATGAACGTAGAGGTCGTTGGCCGTTTAGACCATCTAGTGGAGGCCGTTTTCGAACGTTTCAAGGACCGGTACTTTGCGGATGAAAGTACGTCTTCCGCTTGCACGGTTTCATCAGTGCTAATCGCCTCCTTTAATCTCATCAGAGGTTTTCGTCGATGTACAGGGGGACAAGTGAGCTCATCCTTTAATTAGGGTTTAACTATCTTATATCCTCCAGGTTCTATGCCAAAGTTCTCCGCGTTTATCCACCAAAGCCACCCTCTGAGGTTGTCGAGGCTTTGTCTCCAAACCAAGCTTCCTCTTCAACTTCTCCGGTTCAGACTCCCCCGGCGGAGACCTCGAGCAATGTACAAATACATAAGATCGGAGGAGACCTCAAGATACCCGTTAAAGAAGCACACGCCAAGGATGATCCGCTCCAGTACATTTACCAGGTTCAAATTTTGGAGGAGACCCACGATAAAAGTCATGAAAAAGGAAAAGCGGTTCAAAAGGACAAGGGACAGTGGAGTGGTAGATTGCTGGATGTGCGGTGTAACACGATGAGGCATGTCGATATCATGATATTGGATCCGTATGGTCTAACCATCTCCCTTCTGGCAGTCGTGACCGCCTGGCTTTCTCAAAGTCAATTCTCCGGAGGTTCATCCGTGACTGTGTTGACCGCGATGCGGCTGTGGCTTCGCCATGGACTGTGAAAGAGGCGATTGCCAAACACTACGGGGTGGATTCTATTATGCCAGAGGAAACACGGAGAGGCGTTGAAAATATCAAAAAAGGTGAGATCGACAAGCGGAAAAAGATTTGGGAGGATAAGGAAGGACCTCCTTCGAAGAAACAAAAAAAGTTGACGGCGGCTCAAGAAGAAAGGGGTGAGTTGATGCGTACTTATCATCGTATATTCTGATCGGGCCTTAGTGACAACCCTTACGGCTGGTGCAGAAAAGCGAGAGCGGGAAACACGTGAGAAGGTAGAGAGGCAACATAAAGCCAAAGAAGAGGCTGAGCGGCTTGCGGCAGAAAGGAAGAAGAAGAAACCTATACGTTACCCGACCGAGGATCTGGATGTTCGCATCTCCGATAAGGAGAAGAAAGCTGGCAGCAATGTCAAGAAACCGATTCCTAGTCGAGTGCACCTGCCGTTTGGCGAAGATCAGGTTACTTTCGAATCTTTTCTCATGGCCTGGAATTTCTTGGTTGTGTACGGGTGAGTTGATGTTGGGCTCTAGCAAAACTCGGGCGCTGACGCCACTTCGCAGTCAGCCATTACACATTTCTCCTCTTACGATGGACGACTTTGAACACGCGCTTCGGCATTCCACCATCGAACCTCCATGCCCCTTGCTCTGCGAAATACACGCCACGCTCATTTATAATTTGCGCACTGTACCATTTAATCGCCATAGCGCTGTACTTTCCTTGTTGCGCGTGAAGGATACTCTGGAGGAGGAACACAAAATTTTGGGCATCACAATCGACCAACTAGCAGCTGCGATGGCTGACGTAGGAAACAACTGGGAACGTGTCCCACTTCGCGCTCAAGATGCGAGGGCTGGCTGGGAAGATGCCTTGATTGGATGTCTGAAAGACGTAGGTGCTACAATGTCTCGCACTTTCGGTTGCTAAAGGACACCTTTAGCATGCGACATTGGAAAACTTCCCCCGCCTACGGGAGGTACTGACAAGGCTACTCTTCGCCCCTGAGCCGAATGCGGAATCATCGCCCTGTTCAACCAGCTCACGGGATCCCACACCTGTTTCTTATCCGTTACTGTCAACACCCGGTGAACGCTATCACGCCCTTCCACCTCCCGATCGTATTGCTGTCTTAGCCTTTTTATGCAACCTCTCCGTGTCTAGCAAGACAATCCACATCCACATGGAAGGATGCGAGGAGTCGTTGACCGCATTGCGCAAGGAAAAAATCGAAATCAACCGATTGAAAAAGCAGTAGTAAGTGTGGTTAAGAGACCTTGGTACTCAAAAGTGATGATCGTCAATAGTACCGAGGAGATGAATACTCTTGTGGGCGAGGTGGGGCCGAAGAAAGAAGCAACCCCTGCTGGGACAGAGGAAGATATTGCTACGCATGACTCTAGCGATCTATCGGATGCCCCCTCGGAAGAAGGTTCGGATACTACTTCCCGTCATAAAGTGACACCACGCCAGAAAGATCTCCGCCAGAGAGCCCATGCTCAGGCACACGCAAAGCAGAGAGAAATTGCTCGTGCGAAAGTTGCCGCAGAGAAGCAAGCACAAGCAGAACATCGTCGTCTTGATGAGGAAGTCAACAAACTTGAACGCCGATTGGAGAGCATCGAGCGAGAGTTCCGAAAGCTATTTGGAGCCATCAGAGCAAAGCCGTTGGGCAAGGATCGATTCCACAATCGAGTCTGGTGGTTTGACGGCATGGGTTCCATGTCTCTGTTGGGTAGCGGAGGCGTCGTCCAGTATGGTACTGGTCGTATATTTATCCAAGGACCCACTGAGATGGAGTTGGAATTGATGTCAAGAAGGGAGGAGAACGATGTTGATGCCAGAAGAGAGGAGGAAGAGGGGGAAGGTCTCTTGGGTCCCGGAGAGTGGGCAGTGTACACAGAGCTCGAAGAGGTGGGAAAGTATTCATGGTCGGTTCACAGTGTAGCTGACCACAGTGCATAGGTGGACGAGTTTGTGGCGTGGCTTAACCCGAAAGGAGTCCGAGAACTTGCGCTCAAGAACGCGTTCACGAAATGGTGGAATCATGTCGCTCCCGGAATGCGTAAACGTCTCTCGGTTCGTTTTCTTGTTGATGGCGAGAGGATCAGCAGACTAAATTCGCTATAGGACCTGAACGTGAGTGCCAGACTCCCAGAAGCCCGCCGTTCAACAAGAGTCAAGACTACTGTCGGACATGATATCATGAGGGAGTCGTACATGATGTGGACAAATCGTCGAGCGGTAAACTCTTCGTAGCTGGTTGGCAGGGGCGAGTGATCCGTGTACTTTTTGTTTGACTGTTGGCTGTTTCCCATTCATACACAGCATAGATCAGCAAGTACAGTATTTATCTATCATCCAACATGTATATAGATGTTCCTGGAGGGGAACCCTGCAGTAAATTACTGCATGGGAGGTAACTTAAGTCCCCGTCCAAGTGACAAATCCGAGCAAAGAGGGACAAACGGCCTCATCACGACACCTGCTTCACTGGTACAGTTTGCTGAGCCAAGGATGGTTTATCATGCCCTGACGATAGGGAGGGAGGTAGTGGCGTTTTCATAGGTGTCTCTATAACATGGTGTTGTGCTGCTATGCTGTGCACCCGGAGCCTCGGAAGTGAGATAAGATGCCTTGTCCGGATCATCGTTGGTGGCTGTGGTTTGACGTCAGCTTTGAGCAACGTTCAGATACTCAATTTCCTGGCTGCCCTTTTTTTTTTTTTTCGTCGGAGCTTGCCACTCTTCATATTTACGGCGTATGCTGCTCTTCCTCCGCTATCAGCTCCCGACTCAGATCAAGCTTGTCTTGCGCTGTTGAGAATGTCTTCCCTTCCAAACTCCTTCACTTACGGCTCCGTTTCTAGTGTCCATAGCGTTAGGGATGCATTCGCTTCCTGTAAGTGCCCTCCTCGTCGTAATCGTTTGGGTCCCATGCTCTGCAGATTATCGTTCGCAGTACTATCCCAGTTCGAACGTGCAGACATCTGATAGTGACTTACCCAACGATGAACCTCCCACATCGGAGCCATTCGACCCCTCAGACCCGGTTCACGGTTTGCCTATTGAAAGACACCCTCAGTGCACAGTGGGTACCCCGGGACACAACTCTGCACCTTTCCAACCCTCCGAGGCGCCTCTTCGAATGGCCGGTGTGAGAGAACGTTCCAAGCCCTTTGGAACCCACAGGAGTCGCGAAAATACCCCTTTACTCAGGAAGGCCGCTTCATTCACGGTGTTCTCATCCCCAGGCTCTCCCAGTCCCACAAATTATGAGTCTTTCAGTCACCCAGATGATACCAATACTGTGCCGCAGATTTCAGCCCCTGTCCCTTCTGCCTCGTCTGTTGGGCATCATTACAACGGAAGGAGTACATATGGTCAGACGGTGAGTCTGTCGAACGAATCTTGTTTTGGAGAGGCATCTAAGATCGGTCTCTAGCTATTCAACTGCATTGCAGTACTGTTGGGTATAGGAATGCTCTCCGAGCCGCTCGCATTCGCATATGCCGGATGGTTATGGGGCACCATCCTCATCATCTTTTTTGGCCTCATCACATGTTACACGTGAGTTATTCTTGCTCTGACGACTTTATCTAATCTTTGAGTCCAGCGCAAAACTGCTTGCGCACGAGATTCTGGATGACCCCCGCCTGCACTCATATGCTGACATTGGTCGAAAAGCATTTGGTCCCAAGTCATCTCTACCGACAAACATCTTGTTTTGTCTCGAGCTGTTTTCTCTCAGGTATATATACATCATCCGCAATCAGTTCAATTAACCAGTTTCTTTCAGTGTCGTGCTCGTCACCCTGACCGCTGATTCCCTGGAAGGAGTTTGGCCAGCTTACTCTGCCAACACCTACAAGGTCTTTTCTCTTTTCGTGTAACTGATGTTTTTGTGTTGTTGGAATTCTGGTGTTTACATCTCTCTGGCATAGGTTGGCCCCGACGGTTTTCATGCCCTTGTCCATCCTTTCTTTCACTTCACTGTTGGGCATTAGCTCGACGCTGCTCGTTATTGCGGTGATATTCGTAGATGGATTTTCGAAATCAAATTCTCCAGGCAGCCTGTGGAGTCCAGCACACACTTCCCTCTCTCCAGCGTCCCTTGGAACGATTGGGGTAGCGTTTGGTTTATTCATGGCCGGGGTAAGCATTTGGTGTTCATGCTGTAGCTGCAGGGTTGAAGCCCTAATCAGTTCTCTGGCCACGTTGTAATACCCTCGCTGGCTCGCGACATGATAGACCCGTCGCAATTCGATCACATGGCCAATCGTGCATTCGTGAGTGAACTAAACCTCGTGTGGGAAATGCACAATTGATGATAGTTGATTCGCTCCAAAAGTTAGTTGCAACCTTTGTTTATGCTATTATCGGGTACGCAGGTTATCTTATGTTTGGCAACTCGGTGAGCGATGAGGTGCGGTTTGATGTCTCGGTTTCATATTGCACGCACTTCATGTTTCTGCAGATAAGCAGGGATTTACTCGCCACACCTGGATACAATTCAACGCTAAACAAGTTGGTGATGTGGTTACTTGTCATAACTCCTTTGTAAGAGGACGTCCACAATGTCTCCTGACTATCGTCGCCTAAATGTTCGCCATTAGATCGAAGTTTGCTTTGAGTACTCGACCAGTATGTGTTACTTTTATACTACTTGTTGTGTAACTCGCTGATCATTCAATGTAGCTTAACATCATTTTGGAGAGTATGCTAGGCTTGGAAGTCACTTCTTCACCAACCTCGGTCGAGGACGGGAAAGGACTGGAACCAGAGGGCCGACAGAAAATAACGAAGCAATTTCTCGTGGCCCTGGAGCGTATTATGGTCCCGGTCATGTCGATCCTGGTTTCAATGCTTGTTCCGCAATTCAGTTCCCTGATGGCGTTCCTGGGTTCTTTCTCAGCTTTTGTCATTTGCGTCATTGGTCCGATTTCCGCGAAAATCGCGATGACTGGTCGTTGTCGATGGCACGATGCAGTTCTGTTAGGGATTTCTAGCTTGATGGCAGTTTGGGGTACATTTTCCGCGTTGTGGACGACGTGAATGTTGTACGTGATTGATCGCACGTGAAGGACTCCGAATCATGTTGTTGACACGATAGAAGTTCACGCTAACGTAGACCAACCAGTATATACAATTTTGTCGAGGTGGATGAGACACCAGAGATGTATAATACAACTATTTTGCTTGTACAGAGTGGGCGATGACCTTTGATAATTCTGCAAGATCGGTGAGATGATGCATTTTGGCAGACGAAAAGCACCCACGGGGTAACTTTACATTTTCGCGGATAATAACAGATTCTACCTGGTTATCCGGGTTGGGGGGGATCGAGACAACTTGTCCATCAATGGTCCATCCCTGCCTTGTGGCCCAGGCTTCAAGCTCGGGGCCCGCCAGATCAACATATGATCCAAGTCTATCCAATCCTATGCGCGTGAACGTAGCCTTGACGGAACATGCAGCGACTTCTCGAATGGCATCCTCAAAGCCTGTACACTCAACCGTATAATTTTCTCTCAAGGATTCGAGTTCTTCAGACTTGTAGAAAGTCCAAAACGCCGGAAAGCGACATCGATGGAGGAGATCATAAAGGTTCGTGAGTACAGGGAGAAGAGTCGGAAGAGGGTCTGGTTCATCAGTGTTGGCGTTGGGCAGTCTGTCGTCTAGGAGGGATATGCAAAGGTTGAAATCCGGGAAAGGCTCGGCAGTCAGGGCTTTGAGAAGGATGTTGACGACCACATCTGGGTTATAGAGGTCAGGGTTAAATTGGTACCTAATGAGCAGTTAGTTCCGGAAATGTATTCCAGAAAAACTGAACATACAGTTTCAGGATGGCAAGATTGGCCAGACAATCGTACTCCCCGCTCCTGATTTGATGGTAGAGGTAGTCCTCCAAAATTCCGACATTGGATGGGTTGTATCGATCTAAAACCGACTGGGTTTCTCGGATTCCAAGGACTTGTGTAGAACGACGTACCAACGCCTGATACGAGTTTTTCAATCAACTCTGTCCGTGTGGATGGTGCTAGCCATTCCGCTGTTGCTGAAGCCATTGTGCGTCGATTTTTTTGCGTCGTTGAAGTTAGACTAGCGTAAATAGCGATTTGGTGTGACCCCAAAACCGCTCACCATTCCTTTCAGCAAGCAGAAAGCCACACCGCCTTTCGCCGTTAACATTCAAAGTGTCAGTCTATCTGGAGCAGGGTTCCAGAACACTCTTATTAGCTTTGACGTTCATACTGATCGGGTGTCTTACTCAGGGAGATTATGAATGTCGACGATGAAACTCGGGCACCCTCAGCATGCCAAGGCAGCATCGAACCTCACAAGCAATCCGATGCCATGTCTGTAGATCACCTTCCAGAAAATGGACTCTCTCCATCAGAAGCCGTGCCCAAACAACAAGCTATCTCGCGGTCAAGGCCAAATTATTGCGCAAAGTTCATCCTCAGCGGACATACGATGTCAATATCTTCCCTAAAGTTTAGTCCAGATGGAAACTTGCTTGCGTCTTCTGGTGCATTCTATCACGTCTGTCACTTCGAACTGAATTGTCTGACGTTTTTCTCCATCGAAGCAAGCTGCTGACAAGCTGGTTAAAATCTGGGATGCATATACTGGTGAAATTCTTAAAACATATGAAGGCCATCATGAGGGTATCAACGACGTTGCATGGTCGTCCGATGGAGACTTCCTCGCGTCTGCGTCGGACGACAAATCAATCATTATTTGGGACATGGAGCAGGTATAACTTTCGGTACCCCGTCTGGTCGGATGCTTATTCCAACGTGTCAGGGAATTCTTGCCAAGATATTCCAAGGTCATACCAATTTTGTATTCTGTGTGAACTTTAACCCCAGATCAAATCTTTTGGTCTCCGGAGGGTATGACGAAACGGTACGCGTCTGGGATGTAGCAAGAGGTTGGTATTTCATTTCTCACATTTGAAAAGGGTGGACCAGCATGTTGACCATGTACTAGGGAAGTCCTTGAAGGTCTTACCTGCACATTCCGACCCTGTGACAGCTGTCGGGTTTAATCACGACGGGACCCTCATAGTGTCATGTGCCATGGATGGGCTTATGTGAGTGTTACAGATTGCGTATGAAGCGGACAGGAGCATGATGCTGTCCTAGCCGAATATGGGACGCAGAGTCGGGACAGTGCCTGAAAACATTGGTGGACGATGATAATCCGATATGGTCCGTGTAGTCCATTCGCAGAATGTCGATCGCTGATCCTCGATGTAGTTCTCACGTAAAGTTCTCGCCAAACTCAAAGTTCATCCTAGCTGCTACACAAGATTCTACCATTCGACTCTGGAATTACCAGAACTCACGGTGTGTAAAGACATACACAGGACATACCAACCGCACGTACTGTCTCTCTACATGCTTTATCACGACCAATGGCCAGTACGTGGTGAGCGGTAGCGAGGATGCCAAGGTCTACGTGTGGGATTTGCAGAGCCGCGAGGTTGTGCAAGTCCTTGAAGGGCACAGGGGTGAGTCACTGGGTTCCTTTGACCACGGAAATATCCCTGATCGTGTGGTCAGATGCTGTGCTGGCTGTGGCCGTGGGTTCTTTCTGATGTGTTTGTTGCTCGTGTTGCTAATGGCAGTGGAACCAGACGCACCCTGAGCGGGCCATCATCGCCTCCGCCTCGATGGAGAAGGATTTGACGATAAGGCTATGGTGTGACTAGCGACTTGTAGATTTTTGTAGAATGTTGCATGAGTCAGCGTTATCCATTGAAACTCCGACACCCCATTATATAAACTCCCTCGAATGGCCGTGTCAGCCATCATCCGCTGATACAACCCACCACAGTCCCCCCCCTCTACACATCGCTCAATAATGCAGATCTTCGTCAAGACTCTGACCGGAAAGACCATCACCCTCGAGGTCGAGTCTTCCGACACCATCGACAACGTCAAGGCAAAGATCCAAGACAAGGAGGGGTAAGCGCCCTCAGCATTCATCTTTATGTTGCCCGCCTCACATCCTTTACAGTATCCCTCCTGACCAGCAGCGCTTGATCTTCGCCGGAAAGCAGCTGGAGGATGGTCGCACCCTCTCTGACTACAACATCCAGAAAGAATCCACCCTCCATCTCGTGCTCCGTCTCCGTGGCGGAATGCAGATCTTCGTCAAGACGTTGACGGGAAAGACCATCACGCTCGAGGTTGAGTCCTCGGACACTATCGACAATGTCAAAGCCAAGATCCAGGACAAGGAGGGCATTCCCCCTGACCAGCAGCGTCTTATCTTTGCTGGGAAGCAGCTGGAGGATGGTCGAACCTTGTCCGACTACAACATTCAGAAGGAGTCGACTCTTCATCTGGGTATGTCAACCGTTTATATTTTCTCATCACCACTCTAACTTGTTGCAAAGTCCTTCGTCTCCGTGGTGGTATGCAGATTTTCGTGAAGACGCTCACCGGCAAGACGATCACGCTGGAAGTGGAGTCGTCTGACACTATTGACAACGTGAAAGCGAAGATTCAGGACAAGGAGGGCATCCCTCCTGACCAGCAGCGTCTTATCTTTGCTGGCAAGCAGCTCGAGGATGGCCGTACTCTTTCTGATTACAACATTCAGAAGGAGTCGACGCTTCATTTGGTGCTTCGTCTGCGCGGTGGTATGCAAATCTTCGTGAAGACTCTGACGGGCAAGACTATCACACTGGAAGTTGAGTCTTCGGACACGATCGACAATGTGAAGGCGAAGATTCAGGACAAGGAAGGCATTCCCCCAGACCAACAACGCCTGATCTTTGCTGGCAAGCAACTCGAGGATGGGCGTACTCTCTCTGATTACAATATCCAGAAGGAAAGTACGCTCCACCTTGGTAAGTCAACTGGCACGATCTCCTTTGGGTTGGAATTGAACTGACATATTCCCTTTAGTCCTTCGTCTGCGTGGTGGATGCTGAGTCTCTTTACGGATGTCCAATCATACAGTCTGTAGTGTATCATTCTTGTATCGTTGAGCGCAGTCATATATGATTGCAATTCAAATTATCGATCTCTCATCGACATCTTGGATGGATTTGAGTGGGTTATGTAGATACATAAGTTGGAGAGACACGATTGCTGAGAGTTGTACTACTATCTGCCATGCTTCCTTCGTCTCTTGCGCTTCTGCGCAGTGGGGGATGTCACATCCTCATCGACGTCAGTTCTCTTCCTCTTCTGACTTGTGTCGGGAGGGGCAGAACGTTGTCTTGGCTGAGACGTCGCCTTTTTCTTCACACTGAGAGGGTTTGGACCCTTTGGACCCTGCCTTCTGCGAGGACGTTCAGGTGGGTTATCAACTCCGATGTTAGCCAGCTCTGCAGCGCTGGGTTGAAACGCCCTTTCTTCATTCTAGATCGCGAGAGTTAGTGGATGCATGACCAGGTCCTAGTGCACGACACGCCTGTTGTTTGGTATCCAACGTTGCATCGCTGGGGGGTTCTAAGATCATCACTGCACGATTTCTATGGACGATCGGTACCGCAGGTATCAGTCGAAGCATGACCCGGAGCGCTCGCGACTGGGTCGCGACGACATAGCGATGCTTGTTGGATTCCCCTGCAGAAGCGTCAAAAATACTGGTATCGACTAGAGATGAGAGAGCCATTCCAATTACGTTCGCAATGCATTCTTGTCCAGGTATTGCTTCTCTGTGGTTACATTTCCGACGTTCGAATGATTTTGCGAGGTCAACCGCTGATTGCTGGGACTTTCCCAGTAGATATAATTCTTGGATGCAGCATTGTGTAATCACTGAGCGACTGGCTAGTTAGGCCTTCCGGGGTGAGAGGCGAGAGTCAAAGATCGTACTTGGCTTGACGTTTCCTTGGAGCACGATTCCCAACTGTTGATGCAAGTCTGTCTTGGCCGCCACGGCCAATCTGCACATATCGGAGTCAACTAGGCGTGTATGAGTTTGGAATAGATTGGCGCAAGACAGACATACTCAAGACTTGGTAGGGCTGACGAAACCCAAACGACAGAGAGTACAGTGACATGAGCTTCCTGTATGTTTTCGCCCTCCTTTGTCTCATGATGGGCAGTTTGCTGGACAGGCGGACACTGCACTGTCAAGACTGACTGGCTGGTTGTTTGGCCCTGTTGTGCACATAGCTTCGTGTCATTTAGTATGATTTACACTTTGCAAACTACGCGTCACCATGAAACTGCAGCTACTGGGTATATCAGCAATTCTGTTCAGGTGAGCACACGCACGTCAGTTTTCGAGCGGGAGGCTGACTTTATTCAGTACCTGCCTTTGCCTTGACCTCACTGGACACGTGCAATGGAATGATTTATGTCCCAGTGAGAATGCTTCTCAACCCTACTGTAAGCGCTAACCTCTAGGGAGCTCAGATTATAGAGCGCTTGGTCCTGCTAAAGTCGTTCTTGATGCAGGCAAATTCTCTGCCCGCATCACACGAAACGGAAACTTTTCGATGTATGTACTATGCATATCCCTAAGCGTTACCCATACCTACTGACTATTGTTACACAAGACCAGACGTGGATCCAGGAACATATGCTCTTTCGGTTACATCACACGACTACATTTTCGATCAAGTACGCCAGTCGGTTCCCCATTTTCACTCCTCCGCTGACCCTTGGCGGGTTAGTTCCGCGTAGATGTGGTAGACTCTACTAGCCCACCACACGTCAGGTCCCACATGCTGGGAACGCCGTTGATATCTGCTACATCTGCGTTCTTACGATACCCAATTGTCTTGGTCCCTCGACACAAGAACAATTACTTCACGCCTCGTGAATCATTCAACTTGTTGGGCATGTTCCAAAATCCAATGGTGATGATCATGGTATTGACGGGGGTGATGATGCTTGGGATGCCGTACATCATGGTAACTCCGCTGTTCCCAGTCAACACATTTTGCTCACAGATTGGACTAGAAACACCTGGACCCGCAAACACTGGAAGAGCTCAAAAGCCAACAAGGAAAGATTGCGAATATTCACAACTCGATACAGAACGGGGACGTCAAGTCCGGGTATGTCTGCATCATGATTACGAAGGAATATGCTCATATCAAGCTAGGTTATCGGCGCTACTGGCTGCTGAAGAGGAGTCCAAGGCACCTGTAGCAAGCGGAAGAGCTCCAGGAAATGGAACAACGATACAGCAACGAAAAGCTGGAAGAGGTAGTAGACGACGATGAGAATAATGTATCGAGAATTACACTCTACTATACAACATCCATTTGAAAGCGGTGACTGAATGGATCGCTCTCGAGTTCTTGATTCTATCTCGCTATATGGAAAGGGAACTCGGGCTGGGGATGTGGTTCAGAGAGGTGATCCACCGTAGGAGCGCTTGGGTACTCGAGTATGCGGCGAAGGTCAGCATTGCTGCACATCGATGAGCCGGGCCGGGTCAAGTGAGCTCCTGTGCACACCTTTGTTTGAATCGAGTGATAATGGCTTTAGGATTCTGCAAATAGGTTTGGGATGATTCTACACCGCTGCCGGTCCTTGCAAGAATTGAGCAGGAACTCGAGCACCAAGATTGCCTGGCATACTGGTCGTCGGAAGTGGATGTCACCTCCAAGATATACATGTTATCGTTCTTGCTGGCATCCTCGTCTACGCGTGCCCCTGGTGCGGGCAAAACTTTGACGCCAGATAACGCGAGCTGACTGGAAGTGCTGCTGATAGTCGGTTTCGCTGGAGCAGCAGGATCATAGTTGAACACTAGCACATGTTCATCAGGAAAGTGGGAGAGCAGCGATAGAGGAGAGTCGTCAGCGTAGCGGTATTCTATGTCGGCGTGAACGAGCGCATTGCTTTGGTTAGGTGAATTGTGCTGAAGAGAGACGAGAATATAATACGGCGGCACATGAAGAGACATATTGGAACGGAGATGGGATCCGTCTCGACACACAAATGTATCGCTCATATTCAAGAGTGCTCGTTTGGATCCTGGAGGCCTGTTATGCTCTGATAACCCTCATCGTAGCTTGTCTTCTCGCCGTTTCTTGCTTCGCACTCCTCCAGCAAGCAGTTCGAACTGCACCTCATGGCTGGAAGAATAACTGGGACACCGTCACGATAGGTGCGACATATTGCCTAGTGGTCAGTGTCTCTGCTTTCACCCGACGGTGCTGATCACTGACGTCGTTCGACAGCTTCTTCTGAGTATTGCATTTTGTACCAAGCGTCGCATCGCGGTGCGGAGGAGACTACAACGCATATCGAAAACACACAGTGGCATCAACAGACACGATCTTCCAAAGGCAAGTCCGTGTCGCTGGTCCACATTTCGTTACTTCATATCCGTCCAGCCAGTTCATGAGTATATTTCCCAAGAGTTTGCTCGCTCTTGCTTGATCTCTTACGAGTGTCAACCACGGGATACGACCCATCCAGGTTGGGGTAAACCCGGCACCGAGCATGGTGGCACCCGCTTTCGACGTAGTTTGCTAGACACCATTGCTGATATTGGTCTGCATGGATACCTCATCAACGCGAGTCGGCTTTTCTGATTGTCGTGCAGATGCCCGGGCGCACCTCGTTATACCCAACCTTCCTCCTTTGAAACCGCATTGTCGCATGATACATCATTTTCGATTCGTTCTCCCTCTTTTACCCAAGGATGAGGAAGGGTTAACCTCGTTGCATTATTATGACTCTGCCATACAGCTTGCTCGCACTTCAACTGGGGAACCCACTGAAGACGAGTTTACACTTGGACTACGAGCTGCGGATGAGATCCGCAGGATGTAAGGCTTTCTTTCATGCTTGTCGAACGTAGTTCACTCATCATGTTCGAACCAGCTTGAACGATTGCCGCATCGAGATGCTCGAGGAGTCTAGGACACAGCTAAGCGTATCTGTCCAGACAACAGTCAAACCTTAGCTGCCTATTCATGCGAACCCTATTACACTCGTACTCGCGTTTAGTGTAAGCCTTGCGCATACACCTCTTTCCAACTCTTTCTGGCGTTCCATGCACCCCAATAGGCAGACACCTTTGGGTGAAGCTTCATCCCTAAACCCTTTTCTAATGCTCGAATGCCGTCCTGTTCGCTGCCACCCCCAGCGACGAAAGCAATACGAGCGAGCCACGCAGCAAGATGAAAATCATCTTCGCCAGGCTCATCGCCGCCGAAGAATGCTGTGTCAGGCAACAGTGCTGGCAGTTCTTCTGAGACGAACTTGCTTAGATTGTGCCAGTGAACGGTGGACCGCTGGAAAAATGCCTGTTTGTCGCGGTCGGTTGCAGTTCCTTGATAAATCGAGAGAAGGGCTCCAGTTGTTGGCAAGCTTTGAATCGTAGAATGGCTTGTGTTGAGCAGCGTTTGACTGGGGAGCGTAGTGTTCAAGTGCATCTTGTCCTAAGACGCACGCGTCGGCCGCATGTAAGTACTAGGTGATGCAACTCACGATTGCGGGTAAAGTGCAGTGTGAACGCTGCTGCCTTGTGCTCGAGTTCTGTGTCGGAGCGCTGAAAATAGGTCAGTGATTCGATCACTCACTGGCAAGACCCGGTTGATCGACGCTTTACTTACGGCAAGAAGCATGGCAAAGTTTGGGTCAAGGGTGTCCTCGTGAATCTTTGCGGTGAACGCCGTCCGGGGCTGGGTTGCCTTTGGGGCATGCTTGACAAGATACGATGTCACCTCTGCGGTGCTGGTGTAGGGTCGACCGTCCACGACCATCGTGGGCAATGTACCCTTTGGGTTCTTGGGTCTACCGTCATCGTTTGTACGCGTGTTCAAGGGGCACATCAACGTACGATGTCCAAGAACGTGGGTGCAAAATTTTCCCCTTGGACAAGGTTGATGACCTTGCTTTCAATGTCGTTTGGACCATACCCGAGTTCGCGGCTAGCACATCGAGGAAAACATGAATGTTTTCGTGTCACTCTGATATGGATAACTCACATGGCGAGCTCGGGGACCGAAGCCCAAACGGAGTGCGAGTGGGTAAACAAGACTGCTTTCGACATTGTGTTGTTTAGAGGTGGAGAACGGATTAGGTCGAATGACATCAAATTCGATTAGAGGTCACTGGTCATATCTACACTACGTCTAGATCATCTACGCGACGGGTATGCAATTAAAAAGGCACAACTGGCTTGGAAACACATGCAGTTAGAACAAAAAGACCTGTGGACTGTCGGTCAGTTGTAAAATGTGGCAAGAACGGAGGGCTTGCCTGGTCCTCGAGCTTGCTGACCGCACGCGGGGCGGGATAGCTGAGCTCGGCAAGATGTTTCCTGGAGAGGGAGGAGAGTAGTGAGAAAATGGAGGCGTATACGTGGCATATACACGTACTTCATCGCTGTCATCATTGGCGGTGGGCCTAGTGACGAAGTCCATGACAGTGGTCGCGTGATCAAGAGAGGTTGTACGTACCACACAAAAGAATTTTGATGTCACTACTTGAGCGGGGCAAGTATTTTTCGATTTGTTCCTGGAGACGAAAGCCGACGCCACCCGACCAGTTCTCTGGGGGGTTGTTGAGGACGAAGTGAACGGAGAAGCGGTGGGGGTATTTGGCGGCAAGGTCGTCGAGTTCCTTCTTGAGGAGAATGTCATCCAAGGATACGTTGGCATAAATGAGGGAAAGGTTTGTCTTGTCGGCGGGGTTCTTGAGCGCAGCTCTGATGATTTGAAGCATGGGCGTTATACCGGTACCGCCCGCGATCATACCAATATGGCGGGAGAGTGTTGGAGAGTACTTGAAGAAGCCCTTGGGACCACGGACCTTGACCTTGTCGCCTATTCTGAGCAAGGAGACGTAGCGGGAGATGTTGCCCTTTTCGTAGGACTGACAAGAGGGGTCAAGTGGGTGCAGGAAGGAGAGAGAGGAGGAAGCACCTTGATCAAGAGGTCAAAGTAGCCGAGGTCATCGTCACTGCTTGTGGGGGTATAGCTGCGGGTGATTTCCTTGCCATTTATCTCGGCAGAGACGGAGATGTGCTGGCCAATAGGTAGACCAAGGACGTCGTCGGGACGTGGCAACACAAAGCGGTAACTGAAAGAAAGAGATAAACAGACGGAGAATACGAGAGAAGAGCAAGAGACGGACATGGCGGTGTTGGGAGAGACGACGGTTTTCTCCTTGAGAACGAACTGCTGGAACTCCTTTGAGTTAAGGACTGGTGCGCGTTCTGAAGGGGAGGGTGAGGACAGGACGCGCGGGGGAGAAGAAAAAGACGGACTGGCAGCAAGCTTGACGTAGATGAACACGCTGCTGGCGACGGCGAGCGCGAGTGCAATGAACTGGGTATACGCGATGTTGAGGGACATGTTGGGAGTGCGGAGAAAAGAGGTGAGGAAGAGTCGCTCTATTACAACAACCACAAATTCTCTTATTCCTCCTCCCCCCCTTCCACAACTATTATTCTTTTTCGTTTTCATTTCTCCCGGTGAGATTGGTCGTCCACGCTGGTCGTGGCATTCATACTCCAACGCATGTCCTCCAAACGCGGCCCCCCCACAGCCCTCCGCGTTGTCCCTCCTGTCGCTTCTTCCCATATAGTCCTCCTACCGGCTCCTCCTCCCCATCCCCATCCCCTTCTCCATCCCCTTCTCCCTCTCCTTCACCGTCCCCCCTCCCGCGCAAACCCCGTTCAGTCCGAAACATGAAAAATCTCTCTATCAACCTGCCCTCTCCAAATCCCTCATCCCTCTCCCTCCTCTCCCCCGTCGAGCCCCCTCCCTCCGCCATCGATCCACATCCTCCTCTCCGTCCACGCCGTCCCTCCGTCCTCTCTCTCCCAAACACCTCCTTATCCACCGCGATCCACAGACAGGACGAGGACGGCTCCCCCACCATCCCTATGCGTCCGGTCCCATCCAGATCCTCCCCCGCATCTGGCTCGGTTCAGAAGACAATGCTCGCGACTGGCAGTCCCTCCGCGACCACGGCATATCCGCTATTCTCAATGTCGCCAAGGAAGTCCCCTCTCCCTTCGATTCCGCCATCCCACAGCCCCACCGTCCCTTTGCCTCCGCCCCCGTTCCCATCTCACATACCAAGCTCTCCGCATCCGCATCCTCCTACTACCCTCCTCACCCTCCTTCAGGTCGTCCCGCCATGCACTATCTCAAGCTCACATGGTCACATGGTCAGCGCGATCTCGTCACACACGGGTTTCCCACTGCCATGGCCTTCGTCGACGCAGCCCTCCAGCGCAACCAGGGCGTACTCATCCAGTATGTGCTCACCTCTACTCACCCTCTTCTCTCTCACCCCTACTTCAGTTGTCAATGTGGTGTATCTCGCTCTGCGACTTTGGTGATCGCCATCGTCATGCGTGCTGCCGCAACTCGCTCCCCCAACGTCCCTCCAGACGTCTGGGAACTCAGGGGTATGCAGGCCGCATACTCCTTTGTGAAGGACAAGAGTAGACATGTGGGTCCCAACATGTCGTAAGCACACTCGCTGTTTTCATTTCCTTGCTGGGTTTCATTTCTCTCCGTTTCATAGCCTTATTTACCAATTGCTCGATTATGAAAAGGCCCTTCAAGGCGGTCATACTTCTCCTGCTGCATCGGATCATGCTTCATTCCGCTAGTGAAGAGGACAAGGAGTGGGGTCGGCGCCGGAATGCATTCGCTCAAGAAGACGTCGAGTCTATTGCTGCGCAACAAGAGGCCAGAGCTCTCGACCGTGCCATGGAGGAACGTCTTGTCGCGCGCAGACCATCCGCTTCTTCCCTCACCTCCGGAATGGGCATGGGTTCCGCCTGGAGGTGTAGATACGGCCGAAAGCGTACCGGATCCATCGCCAGTATACATACTACCGGCAGCGTATTGAGCGAGGACCTCGTCGAGGCCGATGAAGAATCAGACCTTTTGGGTGTCGGTGGCCCCTTTGATGATGTTCTCGAACCACGCCGAAGTCCGTCCTTGTCTAGTGAATCTCCCGGCTCTCCCAGCGAGAGCAATGCCCAGACGACCCATCGTCACGTAGCTCGCTCATACACACTTCTTTCTCCACCACCGTCCGCGCCTCCCACCAAGCTCTCCTTCAACGTGTCGCGGGCCCCAGCCAACCTCAATCCCAAAATTGCTCCAGGAAAGGGCAGACGACGGCCTCTTACTCTGGGAACACTCCCTCCCGTTCCCCCTTCCCCCAGCACACCAGTTGCTGTACAGGAAAACAAGCCGTCGCCTCGACGTCGAAGACACTTGTCGTCACGAAAGCTGCCGCCGCCGCCGCCGCTCAAACTCCAAGCTGGACCTAGCAGTATTGCGTTCCCCACCGACAGTCCGCCTTCAAAATATTCCGTCTCTGCGCTGCCCTCACAGACGTTGTTCGTTTTCCCACCTTCTCCGACAGTCACACCAAAGACTGCCACGCGTACACCCGCCACTATGACCGTCACGTCCAATGTGGATAGGAACACCTATCCGTTTCCGTCTCAAACTACGCCGCGTGTGGCAACCTCGCGCTCTCATGGTCGCACACGGTCGTTTATTGGGCTAGGTACTTCGGTGGCACCTACCACAGCCTACTCGCGTGTTGATGCACGAGGTTGGGTTGGGCTAGAGTAAACTGGCTCCAGCCGTAGATGCGCCTCAGCAGTGACCATGCGAGTCTGTCAACACGGCGTGTTGCCTCGCGGGAGTTGCGCCGCTGCGTATGCTCATCACTTGTGTACTATGCAAGTATCTTCACATGTTCCCACTCCATGTTGTGCTTGTGTCTGTCTTGGACTGGTCTGCTCCTTTAAATTCGAGCTCGTTGACTGCACCATTCACCTCTTGTAACATTAGTGCTACAGTTTGTCGTCACTTTGTATGTTGGTTGTGCGTGAGCTTATGTACTCGCATACATTGTCGTTTGTTTTTCTAATACGAGCTTGACTATGCAATACTACCCGAAGAATTTACCGACGCTATTCTTGACGGCGCTGGTCAAGAGTTGTCCACCGAGTCCGCCCATTCCCATGGTCCAACCTGAACCTGAAACACTATTTGCCCACCGCTGCTTTGCATCCCTGTCGCTAGAATGGCATTGCTGTGAGATGGAACACGGGATTCATGTGGTCGGTACTCACGCGTATGTGAAGCCTACGGCGTTGGTGACATTAAACACTAATGCAAGAATGACGATCGGTACAAAACTGACTGATGGTGAGCAGTGATCGGAAAAGGCGTGCGTACGCGGCTACTCACGTAAAACTGAACCGGACGATGGATATCACGAGCAAGAGCAACCAAAAGGCTGGGAAAGCATAAAGGGCAATCTGACAAGATTATTCCCAATCATCACTCGATGGCTTTCAAAGGGACCTACCCAAAACATTCTGTCACACCGGCACCATTCAATATAAACAGATATAATGGTCAACGGCATCACCCACCTGGAGTCCACAGGGTTTGCTGGCCGGGAAGGCTAAGCATGAATTAGACGGAGGAGCCATGGACGATGCGACCACTCACGTCTCTGCTCTCAAACACCCAATAGCTTTCCCCGTCTTCGTCCACCTGGATGACGACTGTTAGTCAATGGATTACGGATGCACGGTAACGCACTTGATTCCAGAACCGCAATCCGACTAGGGTCCGGCCAGCGACGTTCTTGAGGGTTCGTTGGTCGGTGAGCAGCATACGTTGGAGCAAGGACGGTGCATACCCTACAGTTCCAGAAATCCATGGCGAGCAACACGACTACGACGAGCGTCTGGACCGAGGGACGACACATGAGATGAGTTGGGAGAAGACTGGAGGATGTACGTACGGAGAGTACATAGTTGCTTGTGAAGAGTCCACAGAGGATGTAAACGGCGACGGCTGCGATACGAAAGAGATACAAGCAGAACAGAGCGGATGGGTGTGCAGACTAGGGTGGGGGTGAGGACGACCGACGAGAGGACATGTGGTGTGTACCTGTTTGAATATGCCAGCAATACCTGTGATGGGCCTTGAGTCGGGGAAGAGGGCCAGGATTCAGAGCGCAGACTTACCAGATTCTGCGTCGCTCTGTGTGGTAGCGAGGGGAGGTGGTCTGTGGGTTTTTGGAGGGGCGCTTTCGTGGTCGTCGGGCACGATGGTGTTCAAGAGGGGCGCGGTTGCTCATTGGTGTTGTCTTTGTTGTTCGGTTCGGCTAGACAAAGTCTTGTGTTTTGTTACACGTGCACCTTGTCTTGTACACGTACGACGAGGAGAGCGTCTCCCTCCTCACGCTCCTTTTTTTCTTTCCAACCCACACTCGTTTGTCTCGTCCATGTTTCACCTCTCTACAGATCGTCTTGCTGGCCTCGACACCATGATCTTGAAGATCACGACACCCCAAAAAGTACCTATGCTAATACCTAATCATACCCTCCCCCATGACACGTACAGGATCCCCGCCAGGAAGCTCAAGAAGCAAAAACCGCACCGCGAAACACGTACCCCCCTCGCTGACAAGACCGCTTCCAACAATCTCGTATGTAATCCAACCGCACCCTCCCCCCACCTGTTCATCTCCCCATTTAGGCGGCCCGCCCGCATCATCCGACGAGTTCCATGCTCTTACGCTCTCTTTCTACTGCGGGTGAGGCCAATCTTCTCCCCCAAAAAGATGCCTCTTCTTCACGTGTTCCTTGTTCACCCGATGTACCCTCCTTCCGTCCCCTCCCTCCTCTCCCTCCGCTTCCACTCTCCAGCTACCCTCCTTTCTCGATTTCTCTTCCCGGTCCTTCACATCGCCGGAAGAACCCCCTCGCCATTCAGCTGCCTCTCTTCCTGCATCCGTTATTTTCCGCGTCTCCTCTCCTCCCGTCGCTTCCTCGCGTCGTGTAGCTGTACGCGAAACAAAGGATAACAAGGTGTTCGAGGGTCCCCAGTGGATCCCAGCCTTCCATCATCCTAATAGTCCTTACGTCCCTTGGTCATCCCCTGTCAGACGACGTATTCTTCCGCCGCTATCACTCCCCCCATCACCCGTTTGTCCTTCTCCGTGTATCCGCTCTGGTGCTGTCGCGCCGGAACCTTGGGCTTCATCCACGTTCTCGCAAGCCCACAACAAGTCAGGAAAGCAGAGGCTTTCGAGCTCCTGGAAGAGTTTCAAGAATGCCATCAAGAAGGGAGTCAAGACCGTCGTTTCCCGCCTCGGGAAGTCCAGGGCACCGCTGAGGACGATGTGTATCGGTCAAAACATGCGATGCACCTACGATGACCCCGAGGAAATTCAGACCAACTGGACCTCTGATGCTATACGATCGACCCTCGCCAAGCCACGCAGCAGTGGCCCTCGTCGTTCGCTTGGATCGCTTGTCTCCTCCGACTCGATGGCACTGGCGGCTTGGCTCGCAGAACGACATGCCAGTGCATCTCGTGTTATCGACAACAGTCCTAGGGAGATGTCTGTGGAGCAGTATGAACTCGTGGGTAGTTGGCTCGATCTCCGTCGCTGTGATAGAGGATGGCTATGTGGTGTCCAGGATTGTGACATGCACACCGCCAGTGGATCCCCATATGCGGCGCGCGAGTGTCCAAACGGACTGCGCATGGCAATGCCATTTGATAGCGCAGACTTGCTGTCAGTACCGCATCCAGGCCCAGAGCACCCGCTTTGCCATTCGCATCTGGACCTTTTTCCGCACCGCGGGGGTTTCATTCACTGCCCCGATTGCCATGTCAGTCTTTTGAGATTTCTTCCGCACAGGAAGCAAAGCCAGCGACCCTGAAGAACTGCCTGACCAGGAACCGGGAGCTGAGCATGCCTGGTGGGTGGACATTTAACTAGCCGATCGCCACGAACTACAGGAATGTGCTACTTTTTCAATTGTACCATCGGACATGTAGAGCATTGGACCAAGTGTAAAGAATACTGTATGTGTACTTAGTAGAATGTGTGTAGTCCAATCGCTTTGAACGAGACAAGAGCGAGCGGTCGTCAGCGAGACGAGTTGGCCTTTGTCCAGAAAAGGCAAGTGTTGAGGATGGACCAGGAGGAGACGCTTTGACATGGATTGGCAGGTATAAGGACGGCGGCGATGGTCCTCTGTCTCTCCTACTTGCCCAACACCACCAACAATGTCCTCAGCTCCCATCCTCACAGACGACCTCCACCTTCCAATATGCCTCGACACCACCTCCGAATTCTTCCAGGTCCTCACCGCACCATATCATCCACCCACAGAGGCACCTCCCCTCCACCGTGCCCAGCCTCGCTCAGACCATGTCAAGAGGTGTCGTGCCACAATCAACTGGACCTCATCTGTGCCCGCCGAGAAGACGTCTTCACCTTCCCATGCGTCGGCGAGCTCACAACCACCACCAAGTCAACTCGATCAGCCCATCTATAAGCCCCACTGGCCGTTGGGCATGGACGCACGGTCTCCCATTCGACGACCCAACGCAGCTCTTGTCCCTGCGCAGTAGGCATTCTCTTTATGTGTTTGCCACGTGATGCTCATTCACTCACAGAGGGCGCTCAATGCTCTGCCACTATCGACAGCGGGACTGTCGGTGACAAAGAGATCAAGTATATCTGTAGAAAGTAAGCGTTTTGCGTGTTGCCACCCCACACGTGCTGACCATGCCACCCAGATGGAGGATGAGCAAGCAAAAGGAGTGGTATGGCTTCTACTCAGAGGCAAGTCCCTTCCACTTTATTCCATGCCGACTCCTCGGCCAACCCTTTTCCGTCTAGCTCGCCTTATATAAGTCGGAACAATACCTCCGGCCCCTCCAAGGGGACGTTGTTCCCCACATCATCGGCGTCCATGTGATGCCCGAGGCAGTGAGCATCACCATGGAAATGCCCCACTCTTCGTTCTGGATAGAGGCCTCTCCGAGCATGCCTGATGCATTGAAGGAGCGGGTGATAGCCGCATTCGAAAAGATCCATGCACAGGCGTCCTTCACGGCGATCCTGAGCTACGACACATGCTCATTGGTGCGACGGCAAGGTCATGATCATCGACTTTGGGATGAGTAGGGCAGTCAGGGAACATCCATCCGTTGACATTGAGAGGGCAGAGCCAGAGGAGTTCAGATTGGAAATGCGCAAGGTCAAATACAAGCTGGACTACATGGGAGCACGAAAAAAGGAAGGAGACATGGTCGACGATTACCTCCGTCGTGTTCGCAAGAACAGAAAATCATCGGAGCTATGGAAACGCCGTGCCAAAGGGGAGCGTGTAGGTCCGATTCCCCAATACGAGGAGGATCCGGAAGACTATGAGCTAGACCCTCCGGTAAACGCTCAGGATTTCCAGGAAGACTGGATCACGGCTTCAGATGATAGCCCGATGCGTGTCATCGTGCCTGGTCAGACACCGAAACAGGTCACGGACCAGGTTCAGGCACTCCTCTGGAAACTAGAAGAAATGTGCTCCGCCTCCCCCTCTTCATCAAGGCCCGAGCCTTCATGTTCTTCACCAACCAGACATAGTCATTCGCAAATACCACGCACTGATCATCAGGAAGCTGCACCCTCGCCACACCTGCCACCGAGACCAGGCTGTTCCCACAGCACAGACGAGAACCAGCCCCGGTTATGCCGAGCTCACACATCACGTTACCTCAAGAGGCGTCAATCGAGACACTGCTCTGCGCTGAATAGCCCTTCTCACAGATGCGAGGATGACTTGATTCCGCTCTCTGCGGGACACATTGAGGGTACATCGATGCGCCGTGACTATATTCGCCATAAGCATCTCAAGAACACGTACATCTCGTCCCTTTCAAGCAATCCGAACGCCGCAGCCACGTTCCCCAGTTCAATTGACGTCCCAGAGCGTCCGAGAAGCCTGAAGCCAGAGGAGTACCGGAGGATACAGGAGTCGAGACGTCAGGCAATGCTGCAATACTCGAGAGCACCCAAGGGTATCCTGAAACGGAGACGAGATGACGACGATGTTGTTGATGCGAACAAGCAGGTGGTTGGCGGGGCCTACTCACCCTGCAAGAAGCTTCGTTTTTCCGAGCAAAGTGTCGCTACATCTTTCAGGGGACGTACGCCATTTCCTGATTCAACGAATGGTCGGCGACCGCGTGTTGGGGTGTATTCGCGGGCATACAAGCGCTTAATGGTCCGCAGTGCACGACCAGAGTTGGTTGATTTTACACTACCATCGCTTAGAACGCTTTCTACGCTTGTTGGATCATTGATGCCTTGGGTTCATTAGAAACTTGCTATTACTCGTTATATTTTTCTTTTCTCGATCACGATCGATCACGACAAAAACATTCATGCGCTCCCACTCTGACCGTCATGGCCCGAAACCCAACCAGCTACTGAATCAAAGCTGAGCCGCTGATCGGAGTGCAGCTGGATGACAGGTACGCGACTTGCTGTAGGTCCTGTGGTGACGATGGTGCGACCCACAGGATGTGCCTGATTAGTCTCACTCCGTCGGTGGGTACTGCGCTCCGGCAGACAACGGGAGTAACACTTGGCCACGGTGCTTTACCCCGGATCTTTGGGTTTGATGGAAGTGTTTGTCTAGGTCTGTGCTATTGCCACGCCACATCCATCAGCTTATAATAGTGGTGTCACGAGCTTCACCCTACCCTGGCCTAACGTCCTCTCTATCTTATCCCCTCCGTGTTACTCTGTGTTACAGAGATGGCCTCCGAGAAGAACGAGACCAAGGTCTCCTCTGCCACTGGCTCATTGAAAGATGAAGAGTTTGCCACCTCGGCTCACCCAACAAACTGAAGAGGCAGCTCAAAAATCGTCATGTAGCCATGATCAGGTATATTTCCCACTCCTTCCCCCATTCTGATCCTAATGTCCAGTCTAGTATTGGTGGTGTCATTGGTACCGGCCTTTTCGTCGGAACTGCCACCTCCCTTGCGAATGGTGGTCCAGTTGGTCTTTTGCTCGGCTACGTGACTATGGGTACAATCGTACTCGCAGTCATGGTAGGTTACTTCTCCCGCTGTAGTACTTTCACTTACACTCACCTCAAGGTATCTTTGGGCGAAATGATTGCGTACTTGCCAATTCCTGGTGGTCATATCACGCTTTCAGAACGGTTTGTTAATCCTGCATTGTCCTTTGCGATGGGTTGGAATTATTGGTACAACTGGACGATCATTGGTATTGTTATTCCGCCTTTTTTCGCTTCTCCACTTGACTTGCCTTTACAGCCCCAGGTGAATAAATATTTAGCGCCCTTAGTCTTGTGATGGGACTTCATGTTTCATGCTTATTCTAGCCGAGTTATCCGCCGCTGCCCTCCTGATAGATTACTGGCACCCAAACGTCAATAATGCGGTCTGGGTCGTAATCTGTATCATTGTCGTCGTTACCATCAACATGTTAGGCTCTGGTGCCTATGGTGAAGCGGAGTTCATCTTCGCGTCAGTGTTCTATCCACCCTGTTTGTTCCCACTTACCAATGCACTTTCCAGTTCTATCAAGGTAATCACCATCACGGGTCTTATCATATTGGGTATCATCATTGACCTCGGAGGTGGACCCAATCACGACCGTATCGGTTTCCGCTACTGGAAAAACCCTGGTCCTTTTGCTCAATACCAGGGGATTTCCGGTTCAAAGGGCCAGTTTCTTGGGTGGTGGTCTGTCCTCGACAACGCTGCTTTCTCTTTTATTGGCACTGAAATTGTCGCCGTAAGTCGAGTCTCTTTAATTCCCGTCCCTGATGTTCACTTTCCCAGATTGCAGCTGGTGAGACGAAGAATCCGCGTCGCAACCTTCCCAGAGCAATTCGCCGCGTATATATCCGTATTCTCTTGTTCTACATTCTCGGCACTTTCGTCATCGGTCTACTCGTTCCGTACACGAACTCCTCGCTCGCCATCTCGAGTGGAACTGCCGCCGCCTCACCATTCGTGATTGCGATCGAAATCGCTGGGATTAAATCACTGCCTTCGGTTGGTACCGACGCAATCTAAATTGTTGCATATGTTCATCGCAGGATAGATCATCAATGCCTGCTTGTTGTCCTCCGCATGGTCAGCCGCATCCAGTGACCTTTATACGTCCTCGCGTGCCCTTTGTACGTCCTACACTGCTTTTTGATTAGAATGGCTGACTTACCCCAGAGCCCCCAGATGGCTTGGCTATCGCCGGTAATGCACCAAGATTCTTTGCGCGAACGTCCAAGTCGGGTCTCCCCTTCATCTCTGTTATCTTTTGTGCCTCGTTTACTCTGCTCGCTTTCATGGCCATATCTGCTGGCGCCGGACAGGTCTTCACCTGGTTCTCCAACATGACTGCTGTTGCTGGTCTCATGACTTGGTTTGGTATTTGTGTAACATATATTCGCTTCTACAGCGGCATGAAGGCGCAGGGCATCGATCGTAAGACCCTTCCCTTCTCCACCCGTGTTCAACCCTTTGCCGCGTGGTATGGAGCAATCTCAACTTTGATCATCTGTGTGGTATGTTCTCGCGTATCCCTCTCCACCCCCAAATTATGGTTTTGATATCATCCCAGTTCAATGCCTGGAGCGTCTTCCTTCGGGGTAAATGGAATACTGCAACATTCGTCACGAGTTATCTCCCTCTCGTCCTATTCCCTATCCTCTACATCGGAGCTAGATTCTACTACCGTACTCCAATCGTCAAACCGGAAGATATGGATTTCGTGTCCGACATTGCGCAGATCGAGGCTGATGAGGAACCAGATGTACCGCCCAAAAACAAGGCGGATGCGTTCTGGCAATGGCTGGTGAGTCTCATACAATGTTCTCGGCCCTGCATCAACATCTCACGCGTGCTCGCTAGATGTGACATGGGAAAAACGTTTATTTCACTGTGTGACGTTCCGTCAGTCGATATGTTCCTATTTCTAAGTACTGCACATTCCCGTGTTGTACCCCATACCGCTTGTAATTGAAGACTCGAGCTTGGCTGTTGTAGGAGGGCCCGAATTTCGAATGTTTAAATTGGTACTACTTTACCTGACCGAGGGAAGAACGTGAACGATGTGGGTAATACAGTGAAAAGATGACGCGTAACACGATGCAAAGTGAACTTAATGACGGTATATATACGAGGCCAACCCGGGCCTCCTGCAGAAGCTCAACCGACAAAATCAATGTAACGAAAGTCGCGCTCAAACGAAAGTGACTGCGTAAAATGAGTGTTCGTTGTCTATGTTTTGGATGAAGGGATGTGAAGGTTGATGGCTAGATTCTGATGTTAGCACTGCCATTGTCAGTGGAATCTTTCATTACCTCTAAACCAAGTCAGGGCTTCCGAGGGCGAGGGCGCATCAAAATAGAGAATAGCTTTGTTGTCAACAATCCGCAACGCTGTAAGCGATACAGATCAGCCTTGTCTCCGTCCCCGAATATGCGTGGGTGTTACCATTCCCGTGAACAATACTAGCTGGTTGTGGTAATGTTTGCATACGAAGGACTGCCCAAAGGTCTACCGAGGACATGGGATCTTTACCCTCGCTCGGATCACGGCAGAGAACCAAAAGGTCATTGCAAAGGATGCCGACTAGTGGTCGAGGAGTCAATTCTGGGGCGAGACAGTCAACCTGCACAGCAGAAACATCGCCCTGAGCATTGACATTCTCAAATGTAACAATAGTCTTGCGGACGACACGAGTCAACATCAATGGTCCGTCCATGATGAGACGCCTTTCCGGGAGTCATTAGCAGTAATGGGTACAGCAACGATAGTGCTTACCGATGAGGTTGAACTAGGGGGCTGGGGAATTTCCCTCGAATTCTGCTTTGCCATTGCACCAGCTTCCGTCGAGTTTCAGACTCACGCTTTCCTTCGTTCATATTGTTCGCCAGCAGTGATATCTCAGCTAGTGCCCTATCGAGTGCGTCATCCATGAATGAGCAAGTAGGTGGGGTACTTCGGATCAACTCTTCAAGCTGCGAAACCCTTAGCGTTTGATGGAGACGCAGGAACACCTGCGACTCACAAGCAATCGATATCGGGGTACCCTCTGAACGGGCAAGAGCAGATAGCCCTCCATGTTCAGTTGAGAGTGACGGGGGTTTACACGGCAGCGTTTGATGAATGTCCTAATACGCTTTCTTTGGCCAGAGGTGAGATTAGCCACCAAGTCACTCGCAGGGCTAGGAAGGGAAATGGCAGTGCTGGGCAAGCCAGCGCTGCCCGGCGACAGGGTAAACCCTGGACTAGTGCTTCCTGTAGGGGCTCTGTCAGTCGTCCAATATTTGATTCTCTGCACAGAATTGTCAAAGTTGCTTGAGAAAGTAAATCAGCAGACCTATCTCACGATGGCAGATGTCAACTTACTTGATGTAGGAAGAATACATCTTCATGAATGCAGCGTGTTTCAAAAAAATGCCTGCAACCCCTTTCGTTACCTCGATTGAGAGTTGGCCATCCGTATCAAGTTCTTCGCCCTCAGAAGATGGTTGCTTCATCAAAGATACTGCGGCTGCTTCGAGGGCAGGAAGGAAACTCTCTTTATGAAAAGAAAATAGGGCTTCAACACCACTGAAGACGACCTTCCGTTCCGATGCGGGGATGACAGTTTCTTTGCCGGAGCCAACACCACTGATGAGGTTGACCGGGGCAGCACTGGGCTTCACGTAAATGTCGACCAATTCTTGCAATCCTTTGACATAAGTCCTTTCGGTCCTTTTCAGGCTGTTAGCTTTACCGGAGAAAAAAAAATGCAAGCTTGAAAGACTTACTCTACAATCTCTCGAATGACGAGAGCCCGTTTCCCCTTATCGTCTTTGTATTTTCGCTCGTCAGAGGAGCCACTGCTATCAGTAGTAGCGACACTGATGGTCCGTGAAGGCGTCCCACTCCTCAACCCTGCCATTGCTTCCGGTGATCGCAGTTGGCCAGATATCGAAGCTGCCCGAGAGATAGTACTTTCTGAGTTCACTCTCTCCACCACCGTAGGCCTTCGAGAACGTGAAGGACTGAGTGAATCCTCCGGCGATCCCCCGTACATGGACACGGTGGGACCTTGCGAGAGGCTCAAGTCGTCCATATCTTTCAGGTACGCCATTACAGAGCGTAAAGCCCGCGTATATGCTTCTCTTGTCCTCTCTTCTTCCCTGCGTGCAGCAAAATCATCTGCGTCAACAGCCGAATTTGGATGCAGACTGCTTGTTGGCTCATCCGGTTCACCGAGGTCACCGGTAGTCGAGATAAAACGAGTCGGAGAAGGTATAACCAAGCTTATCACTGCACTTCCATCTACAGGCAGAAAGCTCCTGCGCTTGGAAGCTCGCGGAGAAGCTGTCGGAGTAAGGGATTTGCCCGGATCTGATGGCTCTGGGGGAGGTGGATTTGAGAAGACTGCGGGGGCTTCCTCGATTATGGGCACCGACAGGGAGACGCTAGCAGTAGGGTTGGGCATAGGACCCAAGGATCCGCTTGTTGAAAATCGGACATTAATCTGAGGCAGAGTATTTGTCGGCAGTTGCGGGGGGCTTGACACACTGCCAACGATGACTTCAGGACGAGGAGCAGCGACCAGAGGAAGTATTTGGCCGGGAGGTCATGGGGGAATCGGGCCTCATTTTCCCCATCGACATCTTTTTTAAGAATCCCCAGCGTCCTCGAGAGGTTGTCTGCCGGTCTGCTGGACTGGGCGTACCATGACCTTGCTGAGGTTCTATAGGACGGGGCGGTGAAGTAGGAGGAGAAGTGAAGGAGGAACGTGTCGACTCCACAGCGTCAGTTTCCGCACCCTCCCAGGTCACATCAAATAGGCTTTTTGCGTGGGTAATCCGAGAACCACGAGTAGGAGTAAGAGCTGAGACTCCCAGGCTCGCATAACGCTTAGAAGCATTAGGGCGATCTGCCTCGGGTGAGTCTCCTGCAATGCTCAGCAGGTTGGAACTAGAAGCTGAGGCAGAGTATGGTAATGTGGGTGGCCGCTCAGGAGTCGCGATGGCAAGATCCTCCATTAACACACGAGGTCGCTCGAAACTCGTGCGGAGCTCTCCCGCGCTCTTCATCTTCCGGAGTTCATGTTCAGTTCCATATCCTGGTTCACTTGGGAAGCGATTCGAACAACTTGGAATGATCAAAGTGGGTCCCGTGCGCGGGCGTGACTTCGTCTGATAGGGTCGATTTGGCGCAGTCTTGGTTCGCATAAGGCCACGGTCGAGGACAGGAGGAGCCGGAGGCAAGATAGCAGGTGAAGTGAGAGACCGCTCAAGAGGAGGCGCTCGCGCTGGCGTGATGGTATCGTCTTCGGGAGATAGTCCCTCATCGGGGTCAGTGCTATGAGGGTCTGAATCCGTGTCGGTGTCAGTCCCGGCGAACGAGTCAGGGATGGAAGGCGTCGAAGGGGGATACAGCGGCGTAACAGGTGTTTTGGAGAGAAGTGGTTCCACTAGGGCTTGCCATGGTCCCTGAAACGGGTTGCCATCAAGATATAATTCTTGCATGAGCGGCAAGAGACACAGCCAACTGGGAAGGGCATGCATTTTATTTCTTCGGATGCTAAGAGTGTGAAGGCGATCGAGCGCAGAGAGTGAGTCTGGTAGTGTACCGATTCCGGTGGCGTCCGCAATAAGTACTCGCAAAGCTACCAAGTGAGACAGAAAAACCGGCAACACACGCAGCGGGTTTGACGCGATATTCAGTTCCTCAAGGTTCTCGCAGGAAGCGAGTGCAGGAGGTAAGGCAGCGAGGAAGTTGGCAGAGATGTCTAGCGCCAAAAGTGAGTGACAAATTTGCGGCAGCGTACTTGTAAGGAAAGTAGGGATAGAGTTTGGGGTGTTGGAGGAGCCAACGAGGAGATGAGTGGTACCTGGAGTAACCATTAACGTCAAAAAGCGCGTAATTGGCTGTCTTATACGGGCATACCAGGTTCAACCTTAAGTTGTGAGACCGGGATCCCATACCCTTTGACGATCAGCCCCCGCCCTTCCTCGGCCACGACAATTGCGGACGTGCGCTCTTCGCCCTTGTTCTCGCTCCCGTCGTCGTCGTCGTCACCGAAATCATCCGTTTCGTCCCCGCTCGTTAAGCCAACTTCATCCCTTTCGTCGACCGTCTGCCAAGCCATGTCGAAACTAGGATTTTCCCGAAGCCGGGGGACGCCACTCTCATGCAGGCTGTTGGTATTGGCGAGGGCAATGGAAGAGGATCTCGATCTAATGCTGGCAGAGTATTCGGACCACCGCGTTTGGTCTATTGGAGTCCTTCCTGCTGAGGAAACTGGATTTTCGCCTGAAAGTACTCTGGCCACTTCATCGGACGAGATTCCAACGGCGACGCCAACTTCTTCGTCTTCTCCAGATACTATTTGCACGTGCCCGTGATCACTCGTGGCTAATGCACTTCCTGAGCTTGTATATGCTGATGAGCGTGTGGATGCAGAAGACGAACCAGCCGAGGAGAGGGATGGAAGAGTTGAGGACAGCCTGTCTGAGGCGCGGGTATACGGCAAGCGCTGTGGATATGGATCGGGGAAGTGAGAAGGGTCTATGGATGGAACTTTTGGAGGGCGTGCGAAAGACCGTGGAGGAGAAGAATCGGAACGGAAGGAGGCCTCGCTCTCGGACGCGGACCTAGCGAGGACTGAATGCGACAATGAGTGCACTGCTCGTGGTGGTGACGGAGCTGCTGAGGACGTGTCGGGTGTTGGTTCAAAAACAAAGCGATCGGTAGCTATCATGTTCTGGGGGGCGTAATTTGGTGAATGGAGGTTGGTCGGTGCAGGGGAATGTGACCCAGGGAGGGGTCGTGAGTACGGAGCCAGGGATTTGGTTGTGAGAAAATCTACAACTCGAAAGAGAGTGAGTTCTGGGACGAAGGTGAAAAACAGGTTGGGGAGGCGAAGTGGCAAGGAGCGTGATCGTAGCAACTGACATGGCCCCACGTAAACAAACACATCCTCAGTGATGAGGCTTGTCCAAATTAAGTGGCCCGATTGACCGCGCGATTGAAAGTATGGAAACGGGGTACCATGGCGGCAAATTACATGCACAAGCGCCGAGAGCAAATATATGCTTACCAGTGTGATCGCCGTCTTCACCGCTCATGTCTATCCAGCTCGTTGGACGGATGAACGACTGGTGGTGAGCATCCATATCAGACGTGCTGAGGGTAAACTTGAGAGCGGACGTCAGTGGAGCAGGTGGGAGTGGCTTGTCGTGAGCATTGAGGAAGGACGGCTTTGGAGAGGCCGGAGCGGATGCGGATTTTTTTGCGGTGGGGCGGAGAGAGTAAGGATGATGATGATACCTGATCAGTTCACTGTAAGACACCGAGCGAGATTCCGGCACCGTTCTGCGACTTACATTTATTACCTGGAGCGACGAGGAGACACGGAGAAAATTACAACAAAACATTATGTACTCTCCCTCGTACAGTCCTTTTATGTAAAAGCTCGCCTTTCCGCTCTCTCAGCTATTCTCCATCATCGCTGACAATGCTCAGCGGCTCAAATCCGTTACCCACAATCGCCCACCGTATCGACGACGCTGCCGACATTCCCAGCTACTCTACGTTGCAGATTCTTTGGAGAGGCCCCCCCCTGAAACTCCGAGGGTCATATATATACCCATAGTATATCCTCGGTTTTCTCGCTGTCGAGATAAAGCTGTGCGCGACAAGGTGTTGAAACATTTTTCAATATGAGTCTGACAGTCGTTGCCATGTCCATGTCCGATGTTTTCGTATCGTGGAGTACCTGAAAATAACCTCTCCTACGTCGCTTCTCAATTGCACACACCGCCCCACATGTCATCGATAATATACTTCCGTCTTGTACACTCCTTGTGACCGTCCTCTCTGTACATCTAGGTGGGGCTGCTGTATCCGCAGAATTCATACACACATCATCTTTTTAAAAATCATACAGATCAGGTTTGTCCGAATGAAAAGTCACCTTCTTCTTCCCCTTCTTCGTCTTATGCGGGTTTGCCCCAGACTCCAATGAATGGCTCTTCACTTCTGCTAGGGTCTCCTCAAGCACCACTGCAACGCGAGCAAGTCCAGACGTGTTTCCCTCGTTTGTGACGTGTGTGGGAACCTGTCCGATATCGAAACCAATCGTAGTCGACGACGGCGTGGTACGCCGCTCTGTGACACCTCCTTCCAGATCCAGATGCATCGTCTCAAAGACGAGTCTCTTTCGCACACACCTGAATGCGAGATTGTTTTCTCCGGTGCCGATATTTGCTGCTGCAGACGACGACAACCCCCGGAGGGTAGAGAATTTGTCGCTCGTAGAAAGGATACTATGTGGTGTGGGCAGTTTATGAATCTGCACTAATCCATGGTGGGAAGGGAAGAGCGTTATGAGCGCCGGGTTAGCTGCCGTGCCGTCATATCACTGTGAGGCACATGAAAATCTCGATTGATGCGTACCACCGAAGCCTGACATCGAGATGGCTGCATCGGTCACCCAACCAACCTTCTGGACCCATCCGGGACCGGCCCAGAGGCCCGTACAGAGGTGCGGAGCAAGGGTGACACAGGAACATGCATGGGAATACTGACGCAACAGACGGCGTAAGGCATACAAGAAGCGCAACAAATCCTGTGTAGTGTGAAGAATTGCACATGGTCAAAAATTTGTCTCTTACTGCTGGGCAATATTCCCCCCACTCAGGGGATCCCAGAGACGCTATGCATAGGCGAACGACTTCAGTCGATGGAGTAGTCGCGAGGACATGCTTTATCTGTTTCACTAGACCGTCCATCGATGATGCGAGATCGTTGTTTATAGTAAGGTTTAACGGTATGAGTTTTTTCGCGTCATTGGCCTCGTCTATCACAGACATGGGAATGCGACGCGTCAAGTCAAACGGTGCACAAAACCGATCTGCGGGTCTAAGGCTGATGATCACCAAACCTCCAATCGCTTTCCAAAAATCGGCACATACAGGTTAGTCACAGTCGTCTCGAATTTCTTCATCTGTTCATAGCGCCACGCGATCTTGATTTTCTCTCCGTTCTGAGCCGCATCATCTTCATCCAATGTGAGCATCGGATCGTTCGGGTTCGACGTAGGCATCCACATGCATTCCTTTACAAATGACATCGCATCTTCATGGACAATGCACACTTTGTGACCGCTCGCGATGCCTTGAGCAACAAAGTATTTTTGCACCAGTTCGCCGTAAGCGGAATGGGAATCGGGTGCAAGAACCGCCAGCGAACATGAAAGCGGCATGCCTCCACCCAAGATGTCATCGAGAGATGGAATCCCTGAAGATGTCAGGACCGTGGACACGGATATGGGACATGCGCGAGTCCCTGGTGGAAGAGCAACTTGTCTTGATGGCGTCCTCCGCTTGAATGAAGACATGGCGTCACGGTCACAGCATGTTGTCACGACGATTGCATCAAAATAAACAACGACCCTACTCTAGTCAAGGCTGTTCAACGACATTTTCTGTGTCTGATTAACCAGCTGCTGCACTCGATGTTCTGCGGTATGCATGTCTGGGAGCTTCTGGACCAAATTATCTTCTCTCTTTCCCTGTAGACCATCCCGTCCAACGACCCTGATAGTGAACCCATTAGAAACATTCGGGAGCCGTGTAGCACCGATAGGCCGTTGACCGGGTCGCTGAAAAGGATTAAACTCGATAGGGTATTGTCGTGGTTTTACCAAATCCTCGAGTTGAGCCGTGTTCAGGCGTGGCCCCAAGCCCGGGATTGCATGGTGAATTATCTTGGAGAATGAGTCTGTTTGCACCTCAGCGGATTGCTCAGCGTACTCCGTCACGCCGAAGGGCATCTCCTCCACGAGACAGAACAGGATAACGGATGCCCACGTTTTGTAGCTTAGCAATCCGGCATTGAGGGCTACGATGGCATCGGGAAGGTTGTTTAAAACTGATACGAAGCGTGGGTCCCAGTTCTCGTGCTCTCCATCAAGGTATATTGCCAAGGTGCTCTGTCCCATGGATACGGGGCTTCTGTACGTGTACACTGGCTCGTTGCGTTTCGCCTTTGCAGATATACTTTTCTTCTTTGCTTTCTGTACAATTGCGTGCACAGCGTAACCGAAGAATGTGAGCTTGATGTCAGTGTACGGTAATAACAATGCCAGCTCCGAGAAACTGCCAATATCGTCTGACAATCGAAGGGACCAAGATATCAGAAAGACATACAGTGGGAGCATATTGAGCTCAACTTCCGCGCCGAGATAGTGAACATCAAGCGTTTGTCGGCTCTCGGGAGATCCGCGACTTGGACTTGCAACTTTTAAGACGTTGACTAACAAGTGGTATACGGTGAGAGGGTAGTGCATGAGGAGTGCGGCAGGAGACTCGAAAGGTAAGGAACGCCATTGATACCACGACTTCCAGTCAACCACGTCAGTTGAGGATCCGATCAGCGGTTCACGACCAGGTTCGAAGGGCAGCTTAGGAATTAATCTCTCTTCAAGTTTCCATCCTGCCTTGTCGTCAAGGTGCCGATCAAGGAGAAGCGGATAGCCATCCTGATAGCTTTCAACCGGATCAACGGATAACGGATTATCGTGAGACCCATGGCATTTGGCTGAGGCTGATGGGGAGCGCTACCGCCAGCTTCACTCCAGTATCCATAGCCCTGAGCCCCCAGAACACCAAAGTAAGCACGTATGAGCGATTCGGCAAACGTGCCATCATTCTCGAGTTTCCCCAAGGAAAAAGCTTGAGAATGGCTCGTACTTCTGGTACTCTTAGCATATGACGCTGTAGGATGTATGGTATAGTGACCGCACACTTTACCCGATCTCATCCTTACGCACCTTATTTCTTTCGCAGAAAAACTTATGACCCTCCGTGCCAAATCGTCCAGTTTTCCAATTCGCGACTTGACACTACAAGATCAGTTACTCTCAGCAACTCCGATTCCCATGCAAAGTAGACATACCTTTTTGGAACAATAAACGGCGGACCTACATGCTGAACAGACCAATGGCTATTGACCGCAAGCTAAGTAAGCAGTATATGCAACCCGAAAGCTCGGCACCTTCTGCCCCATATGCTTTGACATGGGCCCATTACAATTGAAACAGCTTGCCACGATACTAAAGTCTAGCTTCTCTGGTTGGCCATCCGGACGGGACATCGCCTCTTTGAATTTAGCTGCTCCTAGATAGGTTATACGATTGACGTCTGCGGCTGTTGGCATTGGTATCTTCAATGACTCCATGGTAGACAGAGAACTAGAGACAAGTCCAATGGTGAAGTAGAAGCAGGAAAACAAAACTAGGTTTGAGGGTGTTGTCGTAATCTGAGTCACTGAACACGAGTTCGTGGCCGCGTTGCATGCGGCACTGATCGATGACCCAATCTCGGTTTCTCGCTCATGCTACCCAGTTCAAAGTACTAAGGAATGTTGCAGTAGGGTGTATCCATGTCTGTCTGTTCACTCTCACACCGACCACGACTGACGCGACAGAATCACACAGGCTGTTAACATTGTCTGTATTCTCCATCTCTTCAAAGAAAACATAGGGAGTCCTTGCTTGGTACGTCCACCGCATTTTGTCTTTTCAAGCGTTGATATTGTCAGACGGATGGCCCATCCATGCTGCCCACATTTGAGACCACGGGAGAAATTGCAATTGAAAGCATCTTGTCACACCGGCTCGCGCCGTACAACTTGACTCGAGGAGAACTGGTTTCCCTTAGATCTCCCGTGAAACCGAACAGAATTATCTGTAAAAGAATCATTGGCCTCCCAGGAGACGTTGTCTGTGTTGATCCAACAGGTTTGAAAGCTCCCTCAAGGAACACGTATTGTTCCAAAAGGACATGTCTGGATAGCGGGGGATAACGCTGCATGTTCAACAGACTCAAGAGACTATGGCCCTGTCTCAGTGGGTTTAATAAGGGGCAGAATCATCGCCAGGGTATGTTGCCTCTCTATGTTGGTCAAGATCGTGTAAATCCTTGCTGGCAGGTGTTTCCCTTTAGTAGATTCCAAGTCTTCACTCATGGCGGGACATACATCGACGAATGTGATGGGCAAGGAGGTCCAAAAACGATTTAGCGAACAATCTATCACTCGTATACGAATGGTACACCGTAGGAACATGCCAGCTCGAGTTGTCATCGTGCAAAATTCATCGAATAGCCTCCTTGACCGTTTGGTTCGAACTTGAAATTGTCAGTGGAGAGTCCGAATTGACCTGGAAGTAACCATTATGGTCTGAATCGTCGATCTCACGAAATAGAGGCGTACCAAGGATGGTGTTCCCGAGACCTTTCAACTTATCCATCATTTCGGCTGTCTCTTCTTCCCGGGCTACTCGCGTACGAGGCTCCAGGGACTGAAGAGCCTTCCTCGTCTGCGTCGATTCTGCTGAACCAGGGGGAAGCAACTCCAACAGCAGCTTGTAATCTAGTTGCTGTGTCAGTAATGATCGCTAGATCAAGATTTTGCACAAGCCTTCTTGAGCGCTGGTGAGGGATGACCATGTGCCAATCTTCTCGTTCGACGTTGCTCTTCGTTGAAGTGCCTTGATGTAGCGTGGGTCATCGCTGAGAGCTGTGATCTACTGCTCAGCGCGTTGATAGGTATGCGAGCTGCGTGTACACCTACCTTGAGAACATGCATCTACCACCCCTTTGTGGTCCTCCTGCACAGTTGCTCGGCTAAGATTGGCTCATGGGTAAACCGCTCCGCTCACCAGCTTCGACAGACATGCACCGATATTTGCATACAGAACTGACCGAGCTTTCTCGCACTCTGCATCAAGCGCGTCCGGAATATCGGATACCGCTGTCATGTTGGGATCTTCGGTCAATCCTTGAGAGTCGACATCAGCTTGATCAAGGTCTGGTTTATCCGATCGGTTTCGAGGAGGCAAGTGGCTAAGCGCTGTTCTATATGATACCAGGGCTTCATTCCACTTTCTTTCTTTGAACAATTCATTCCCTTCAAGCTTTAGTTCGTTGGCCTTGTCTAGTTGTTCCCTTGGTGGTTGTGGAACTGGCGTAGTCATCGCGTGAGAGAGTTGACCTTGTAAAGCTTACGCTCATTCCTCTTCACCAAACCAGCTCCGGGCGAGCAACTTCAGGTTCTTCCCGTTCGTTCGTTCTTTCTTCAAAGCGCGGGTCGCTTTTTCTTTCTTTTCCACCGTTCGACTTCTTTCGTTTTCTGCAGACCCATGCTGTTGGCCGGTTCTCCTATTCCTTCCATATGCATCACCCCAGCGCCGCCAGAGGAGGATCCGCGCAGATCCCTATTCTCCATTCTCGTCTCAAAGATTGGATGTCGAGGATGATGAATATAGAGCGAACCGGTTGTCATTGCCGCCTTTACCCCCATGGCAATCATCGTCTTTGCGCCCTGCCAACCGTCTCCGTCAGGGACTTACTCAGGATCACTTCATCTCGTTGCTCAAAGTGTCACGTCATCAAAGAGCCAAGTTCGGGTTGCAGAAGGTCCCCGATCTTCGCAAGGAGTTGGCGCTCAAGAGTCAGGCTCTCAAACAACGTATGTGTTTTCTAGTTCAGTATAGTCATGTTCAATATCGTCGGAGCCAGTCGAGCGCCGAGCTCGTTTCCTGTCCAAACTCAGTGGACCTTCTTCCACTGTCACAATAACTATCCCCGAGGTTCCTCCCTCTTGTTGTGGGTTTAAACCAGAGTATTCCGCCCTTGAGATCGCGGCAGAAATCTCAGAGGACTTGGTCGTTGTCAATTCACCCAACTCAGCGTGGGATAAGTGGGTAGAATGTGCCCCACTCATCGCCGAACAGCCTCTTGCGAGCTCCACGTTTCCTCCGGCTATGCCGTTGAGCAAGTCGAGTCCGTATCCCACCCTCTTTAGACGAGATCACGGCCCGTCTGAAGCCGGTACATGTATCATCCAAGAGGGATTGCTCTCCATCTCGGCTGCCCAATTTCCTGAAAGCCTCGAGTATGTCACCTGCGTCCACGGACCATCAGATCAAGACGCTTCCTGTCCGGTTAGCGCTGAATGACGAAATATTCGACACCTCACTTAATCAGGAGATCCACCCGGAGCGTTCCGGCCCATGTACTTTAACGCTAGGATCGAGGCGCGCAGTCATTTCTCACACAGTTGATGTTGCGGCAGGACCCACACTGCATACCACTCGTGCCGACACTGCACGAGATATGATTATGACCCTCAGGCGTCGTAGCTCTCCGCCTCCTGACCTGGGTCGTCACGAATGCACAAGGACCAGCACGGAAGCGAAGAGATGCAGTGCCTCCGCACAACTACAACACAGTGGTCGAGTTGGTTTTGGTTGCGCGGTGGTGTCGCGATATGGGCTTTGAAATCTATGGACGTGTTATGCTGTCGATCGTGTTTAGCACATGTCCTCCTGCCACTATGTACCCACATCATCGGCAAGCCTTTGTCCTCACGAGCCATGTCAGCTCGACACGAGAAAGATAAGCCGAGTCTCGACTGCGAAGTGGACCGACTATGTAATAAAGTACTGACAATTGTAATGGCATCAAGACTGACTGTCTTGGATCAACTATATTCAATTTGCCTAATCAAGCGTCAATTTTTGACATACAATGAATGAGTAATGTACAAGTGGGTGTGTTCTGGACATGCGTGGTCAAGCTCTCCGAGATGTGATGGCCAAATCTTTCGGAATCATCTCCATGATTGCACAGTTCGCCATCGATGTTGCCGGGTATCAGAAAGGTTGTTGGGAGGAGGGATGTCAGGTGGCGGCGTCGGCGCCCTTCCGCGAAGCCGGGAAATAACGGCAATGCGTTGGTCTACAAGGATCGTCGTCAAAGGTTGGGTCCGAGGGGCAGATCAGAGATACTCACTGTAGTCGTTTCTGACATGCTCGTCCAACTCTTCATCCGAATCGGCCAGAGGGTCCGTGGATGTCACAACATGCCAAGCATCTGCTCGTAGATAAAGCATGTGTAATTAACACAAGATACTGACGTCGAGTACCCACGTTGAAGCATAGTCCGTTGTGGTCCATGCGAGTTGCTATCAGTAGGCTTCTCTGTGGTGGAATTTGAAACACGATCAGAGTCCAAGGCGCACTCGACTGACCTGTAGGCTGTGATGCAGGTGCAGGTCGTGGAGGGGGCAGATAGTGGATATAGGGCTTCTCGCGAACACCGTCGTGTGGTTGCCTCGAGGGGCGGGAACGACAGGAGCTAGACTCGGGCACTGCATGCGGTCAGCAGATCATTCGTACATTGCTGCTTGGATATTACCTCGCTGCGACGACGATGCGAGTGCATTTTTCGCCTTCTTTTCATTTTCGAGTGAATTCACTAGGCGTTGCAAAAATATATTACGTTGTGCAGACATGGTTCTTCCCCACTCGATTTCTTCAGCTGTGTCGACATTCTCTTCCGCTATCTCAGCATCTGTCAGCCGTCTTAACCAGGGAACTTTTCCGGTATTCTCGCGCGAGTAATCGTCGTCATAGGGATTTGGCTGATCTGGACCTTCGAGATAATGGTATACTAGCCAAAGAAAGGCTCTTGCTCGATCAGCAGAAGAGATGTTAACCGGTAGAAAGAGATCGAGGAAATTTGATGGTGGATCAAAATGAGTGGCGGCGAGAGGCTATATATAAGTTAGATGAATGTATGGCTTGTCAACTGGGGGGGGGGGCGAAACTCACAGCAGCGTGGTTCGCGAGGACGAAAATCAAATTGACGACGCTCGTCGGAGGAAGTTGACGTGCGCGCTGAGCGATTCGTTGTGAAGTTGAATGAGATAAAAGGAAGGACCACACGCACGCTCTTCTCGAGAATCTCTTCTGGGGTAGAGGGTGGCATCGACCTGAGCTCTGATGGGAGAAGGGCTGCTTTCAAACAATTCTTGATGCGAGGTGCATCCTGCGCATTTCCGTCAGTCTTCTGTAGAGATGGAACGGGGTGGTAAGTCCTCAGGGCAGTCTTCATTTCCGGGAAGACTAGAAGCTTGGTCAGAACGATGGAATCACCGTGCAAGATCGGTGGCACCATACATGCCATTGTTGTATTGATGCGTCCAACGTTTGTCAACAAAGAGATCTTGGCAAGTTCGACCGCGAATGCAGGTGTTTCGACCATTTTGTCCTTGAGCACCTTTGAGCACTTGCTGGAGTGGTACAAAGCATTGACGTAGAGATCGCGGAAGGTGACACGGGAGGAAGTGCCTGGGGCTGGGCTTGTGAAGACGGCGTTGGCGTCTGAGAAGATGTAATCGAGGAGATCGAACTGGACGTCCTCTCGGGTGAGTGGCTCGGCATCGTTGCGCTTGATGGGGAGCGCCTTACGGCTGAGGTACCCCACGCTACGAGACAAGGGGGGTGAGCGACAGTGGCAGAGGAGTTGAGATTAAGACACACAGCGGGACGGACTCGTGCGGCCAGCCAGAAAGCTCGGTGGTGGATGCCATGAGAGACACGAGGCGGTGAAGCGGACAGCTACTCACTTGAGTCACTCCCACATGTTCGCACGATACCAGACATTGGCAGCGCGGTGCCGTCGAGCGGGCCCCACTGGGCTGGTACTGGCGGAATCACCAGTAGTGCAGCCAAGGAGGCCAGCATGACCGGTGTCGAACAAGGTGCAAACAACAGTCCCGTCGCTGTTATCGACGACGACGACGACGACGGGCGAATAAATAGATTAGGCTTGCCCTAATATCACGTAATTGTAGTCTTTTGCTCACGGTTGCAGTAGCACTCGACTTGATGGAATCCAAGAACTCATCAGAGGCACTCGCTGCAATGGACGGACTGGGTTTCGACGACGCATCCAAGGTCTGTCTCTATCTTTACTTACTCGCGTCGTCGACTCACTGTCTGTCTCTCAGAAAGAAATACAGGCAGCCCTCGTACAGGGCCAAAGACAGGCTCAAGCCCATAGCCAGCTCCTCGCCTTCACAAGCATGTGTTGGGACAAGTTGAAGCACTTTTTTTCCGATTCAAGTTTCACTTCTCACCCCTTCAATAGGTGCATCACTGGGACACCAGGCAGTCGTTTCGCTCGCGGCGAGGAAGCATGCATCGCCAACTGCATAGAACGCTTCGTGGACAGTAGCGAATACTTGCTCGGTATGGTCCAGCGGCAGCAACAACTACAACAAACCCAAAAGTCCTGATCTACCCATTTCTTTACCTCTACATGACACATGTCTAGCTACAACACCAAGTCCGTTAGCTTCTTCCACCAATATGCTATGAGCACTGGTGCAAAGAAACAATAAGCCTCCCCAAATTCCCACTTGTTCCGTAGCCGTAAGGGAATTTCCACTGGTTCTTGTTTATGAGGGGTTCTACCTGTTTCTAAGAAATAGGTGATAAAGTCATCTTTTTCAGACCATAACTTTCGGAGCCATATGTCAAATGTGTCCTTCTCGCGTTCAGAAAGATCGAGCTCGGCAAGGTTGTTCGCAGACCCGTTTGAAATGATTGAATTTAAGGCGTTTCCTATGGGCACATCCTTCGCGACGTCGAATATCCGCAGGTGCATGTGGACGACCGGCGGCGGAACGCGATCACAGAATATCGACCGTAGGGTATAGTAGGACTGCCCATAACCTTTGGGGGGATACCTTTGAAAATGGACCATGAATGGCTCGCTTCCCAAGGCTTCATGTTGACCTTACCTGGGTAGATCACCGTTATATCGAGCAACTTGAGCGTGGGCAGTCGAGGGGCGAGTGATCGCATGCTGTAATGGAGTCCCGTCGAGCGAGGTAGGAGTATATTAGAGAGGTCCGGCTACATTCCAACCATTAGCCCCATGAAGAGCAAGGTGAACTTCAACGCACGATGTCCATCTTATTTGCAGTACTTGCTACTAAGTGGTCGTGTGTGTTTGCTTACAAGCGTTCCTTCGGGAAAGAAGATGAATGTGAACGGTTTGTCTTCCTCCTGTGCCTTCTTCCCAAGTTTCGAGAGCTGCCTTGCCAGCTCAAGCTTGTCCGATGCCCATGAGCGTGAAAGGAATATAAACCTATACATTTGCATGCCCTAGGGTAAATGAGTAGTTTGCCAGTCGTTTGAAGGCTATTCGTACCGGTCCAACGACAGGAATCCATTTAAGACTCTTCTTTAAGACAATGAAGACATCCTTGTGCGTGCCCGCAAAGTACGTCAAGCACCAGACGTACCACCAGTCTGAGTAGACCTAGTGTCGCGGTTGGTGTCAGCCACTCGGATATTATAAACACGTAGTACACGCACCTGGTGGTTTGAAATAATGACGGACTTGGATGGCAGGTGCAAAGCTATGACCTTGCCTGCTCCGTCACGTTCCACGACATTCTGAATCTCTTCTTCCGTGAACTTGCCCTGGCCTTCAGTCTCAAATGTGATGGACAACTTTGTCGGAGCAAACCATTGATTCATCAGGTCTGCGGGGTTGAAGCATGTCTCTCGCATGGATAACGCATGCGAATTCCGAGAAAGACGCACTCAGGAGGGCAGCGAATGCGCCCTTGGTATACCTGATGCCCTCGTCATACAGCTTCCTTGACTTTGGACCCGGCACGAGCTTCAGTGGGAGGACGAACAAGAGTTGGAACCCATGGATCATGAAGCATCCCGGGATGAATAGCAATAAGAACAGCAGGCCATTAAGAGTCTGTGCCCATGTCCTAGGGGGTCGTGAATGAATGGGCAGCTGGTGCTGCGGTTGGAAGGCATCTAGGGTCATAACAAGTAGCAAGGAGGATACAAGCAGAGCGTGTGGGGTGGGGGGGTTTCTGAGAATGCACTAGTGTCTATATGAACAGCGGCCTTAGAGGCTGGTAGTACATGCCCGACGCACACACATGGATCATGTAAGGACGATGACATAGTCCACACTGCACACACAAATCACGTGGGGTCCCAATACATAAATGAGCTGAGCGGTGAATGGCAATGAGTCAGGCTCTACGGCCGGGCTCCAAATTGAAAACCCACCTTCTTTGATAAATACCTAAGTTTCGGCGACATAGATGCATCCACGCCAAAATGGTCATTGCAGCAAGCATGGCCGCTCCGGCCTATCAGGTGGTAGCCAGAAGAACCCAGCCAAACCATACGTGTATCGTGCCGCAAACAATACAGCGACAACGCCGATAGGATACGACAAAAATGACACTGCGGTGGCGAGGAACACACCGATTACGATGCCGCTGAAGCACAGCAAAGTCCACACAGTCCAACTGAGTACTGTGTGGGAATAGGCGTGCTCAGAGTGTCGGAAGAGGGACGAATATGACCTTTGCAACGGCGTGAGCCTCAGCACTGTCGAACGCGCTGTGTGACAATTGAGACAGGAAACAACGAACGCAATCCCACAGTACGCCTTTGCTCACCTGGGGGGCAAGGAAAAAGAAATTAGGAGATTGAGTAGTGTTAACAACGTACGCATAGGTGACAATGGAGAACACGGCGTAAAAGGTGGTTGCGAATCCTTGTAAGCACTACGTCGCCTGCAATGTTGTCCAGGAGATCAATAACTGACAATCTATTTTTGAAAGGCCTTCATAGTGTGAGTCCTGGGATCGCTTCATCTCGGAAAAACCTAAAAACAACATCAGACATTTTTCGTGCTCTGACCCTATACCCGTGTTACATACAAGAAATGACCTAGACGATGTGCCGTGCAGCTCGTATGTAAACGACACGTACCCGCATAGCCAAATACCTATTTGAGCTGGGTATAACTATCATTTACGAGGCTTGTGATGGATTCAAAACTGGTTGGAATACTCGACCAGGCAAATGGGTTTGCTCATAGATGTCACACCTGCAATGATGATTGCTGTGACGCACCTACGAGAAGCACCACAAAGCAAGGCAAAGTACAATCGCCCGCTAGAAAGCACGGACAAGGTCTGCTGGTCGCTCAGTAAATCGGGACCCAATGCAAGACAGAGGATGGCTGCAAGATTTTACTCACGACTGCCATTGGTTCCAGTGAGGAGTATATTGGATGGAAAACAAACCTATCATGGTGTGCACACATTCCGAAGAACGGGGTGGTCAGTGTTTTCGGATCTGATGTTTTGAGTGGCTGTGTTGTTAAATGGAGCGTTATTGTTATGTAAGTATTTCCGCTAATTATTCGCGTCTCATTCGCGACGGGGACTCGACAGCAGCTTCTCTTCGTGCACTTGTCAGCCGCGCTTAATGTCTTCCCAGCAACGTTACGACTTTGAAAAGTACAATAGTTCAAAGCCTATTCATGTCTACAAGCCCTACTTGACCCTCATACCCGTCCACAGACAAGCCCTCCTCCCCATTCTCCCCCAGACACTCATAGATTTTACAAGAGGCATTCTCGCCGCCCCACAGAGCAGGACAGGAGCAGAGCAAAGGTCTCAGACTCCTCCTTTGCATTCCCTACCGCGGACCAGTTTCCCGACCCTTCCAGCTTTCTGTCTGACGGTGACTTTACCCCCCGGCACTCTCGCACCCGCACACGAACCGGTCCTTCATCCCAAAAACCAAGATGGCGCGATAGTCCCCTTCCTCCATTGAGGTTCTCTGGAACCTCCAGTCTAGAGGACCCTCCCCCAACACCCACCGATGCCTCCTCGCTCGGCGATCTTTTTGCCCACAGCTTTGTCGCTGCTCCGATCGCAGGAGTGGAGACCTTGGATGCCCTCGTAGACGGCATGAACGGAATGGCTGGTGCATCCATGGAAGACCTTTTCTCGCGACGCGCATTACGTTTTGCTCTTCCTGGTCACCACCCTCTATACCAACCCCCGCTTCCAACTCCACCTCCGGGCGTTGTACTTGGAAAAGGAAAAGCCAGAAGGCGTGAAAAAGCTGTCACCTCGGACGACGACGACGACGATGACGACGACATACCAACGGCGAAACCTCCCCGCTCTCATCCGCGTTACCGCCATAACCCTGCTTCTAGCTTCTCGCGAAAACAATCCACTTCTACTATCACGCTCGATTATACTCTCAGCGATAATATCACTCCTCCGGTCAGCGACTTCAACAACGACACTCCGCCCAATACTGTACAGCCCACGGAGCGTCCACGAACTGTAATTCCCTCTATATCCGAAATTATTCGCAACCATACGCCGCATACCCTTGAACGCACCCGCCCACCATCCGTACATGCCTCAGGCTATGGTCATGTCAATGGCAGTTTATTAGCAGGTCCGGAGGAAGAGGAATCTGAACCGGAGCCCTTGACACCTGATGAAGAAGCTGAACTTTCAGTCGGTCGTCGATGGACAGTATTGAGCACGAAGTCAGGCAGACATACAACAACCAAAAAAATTCCCAAGTGAACGCTCCACCTCAAACTCGCGCTCCATCCCTGACTTCTTGCCCTTCGAACACCTCCGATCGCTCCAGTATCCATCTTGGCGCCCGTGCCACCGCCTCAGACGCGTATCCCCATACATACTCAACAACTTGTGTGCACGCGTCTCAGCAGTCATTCGACCCACTCCAGTTCTCTATATCTCCAACATCCACATCACAAGCGATCGCCGAATACCTGCGGTCTGCTCGATTGACCACACTACTGAAGCTCACACGATATCCGCATGCTTCGTTGGGCCATCCACTTACTGTTAGTCTCGCAGATATGGGAGACCCAAATGGCTTTCCGCTCGTTGTGTTCCTTGGTCTGGGTTGCGTAAGACATATCATGGGTCTTTACGATGAAATGGCCGATTGCCTGGGCCTCCGATTAATTGCTATTGATAGGTAAACTAATTTGCAGTTAATCACGCCGGTGAGAGCTCACGCGAAATGCGTTAGATGGGGACTTGGTCGCACTGAAGTACCTCAATCAAAATCTGCTCGTGGCATTATGGAATGGGCCTCTGTGGTGGAAGAAGTACTTGATCAACTCCAAATCTACGAATGCAGTGTCATGGCTCACTCTGCTGGAGCTCCGTATGCTTTGTCCTTCGCGAATCGCGTACCTGAGCGTATCAGGGGTGATCTTTGTCTACTAGCGCCATGGATCGGTGGTGGCGAGAGCGGTATGAAACATGCTCACTACATGGCATTTGATCACTGAGAGCCACCTTAGGTGGTTACAAATGGTTGAAGTATGTTCCCTACGGCATTCTGAAGACTGCGCAAGCTGCAGAATGGAAAATACAAGCATGGATGCTCGGAAAGCCTCCAACAATCACCTACCGCGGGATAGGTTATACAGCTCCGCCGTCTCCAAGCAAGCCTTATTACTTTCAGTCGGATACCGCCGCAGACTCAGATTCACTATCACAATCCGAGCAACTCAGCAAGTCCAGCGTCTATCCATCGCAGTCGGACGCAAGGAGACGGATGAGTGTTGCATCCAGTCTATTTAGTGACTACGATGATCTAAGGGACTTTGACGGTCGGTTCGGGAGTCAGAGCACGCTAGGAGTACGGTCCACGAATCAGCAAACGAGACGAAAAACCTCTAGGGGTATCCTCGGCCGACTGAAACCATCCAAATCTACATCAGAATCGCAGCCTCCATCTCCGACAGCGGAAACGGCGCATCAATCAAGTATGGGAAAGAAGTTGAAGACCCTTCGGTCAATGGGCTCCTTAAAGGGCAAAGCGGGTGCTAATGGCTCCAAGGACAAGACGAATCTACCTAGCCCGCAACTCCCTCGGCCTATCTCCGTTGACATTGGATTAGGTTTGGGTGACTTTGACTGGAGCAATAAACCCGCGAGCCCATTGTCCCGCACGTTGACGCCATCTCCCAAGAACATACCTCCGCCAGGAAAGCAATTGAGCTTCACTCAATCGGTCGATACCAACGTCGGAAAGCCTGTTGTCAAATCGCCTATTCCCAGGCAAGCAGGACGACGCTCGATCTCGTTCAGCGCGTCCAGCGCCGTTACTCCTAGGTCAAGCCCGCCAAGCATACCATCATCGCCGAGGAACAGCGTTCTCTCCTCGCCGTACAGCAGCGTGATTACGACCGCCTCAGGTTCATATCAGGCAGCACTAGGAAACGCTTTGATTGCTGCGTCTCATGCTGAGGCGTCAAAGGGCACCCACAGTGACCTACTGCAGATCCTGAATCATGACAACCGTCCTTGGGGTTTCTCATATACCGACTACCCTCACAGAGTTCGAGTGTGGTACGGCGACCGAGACGAGAAGATTGCAGAGAACGCGGTGAGATGGATGGAGCGCACGATGGGCGAGGACCGGTGCGACGTGAAGGTGGTTAAAGGTGCAGATCACGCCCTCATGTACAAGAGCTCCGTCGTGGTTGAAGTCCTGGAATGCGTTCGAGAATTTTGGTGACTCAGACTTGTTCCCCGCCATGCACATTCATAACATTTATTCTGGTCTCTTGGCGTTTCTATTCCGTTCATCTTTCGTGGAACACAACTTTTTATCATGCCTGCCACATGCGCTAATCCCATCCACGCATTTGATACCTCATATTCTTTAAGAGAGTTTTATTTATGGTACGTGAGCGAGATTCGTCTTCGTTCGGCAACACATTGGATTTTCGATGTACTATTTTGCCCTAATTCACAGCTGATATTTTTCAGTAATAATGTTGTTTAGACATCATTATAATAATGTCAATCTGTACTGTGCGACACATCATTCGACCTCAGGTGAGGCTGTACCACGCCAAAGTGAGACGAAAGACAAAGATGCGCATGGTCTCTCCAATGTCTGAGTCCATGAGGCCTGAGGGATCATGTTAGACTCACTGGTATCCAGCTCGGTCAACCAGTGAGCAAATCTGGTCGGCGGGCTCGACTCGGCATGTATTACGCCACCATGTAGCTCAATATCAATAATAAATGTCAGAATATAGCGATGGCTGTCTGTACGGCCACCAAGGGCAATCCGAGTCCTTGCCGTCTGTCTTTCAGCTTCTACAACACCAGTAAGAGCAAAGTACGAACCACGAGTTTGCCTAGCATATCTTGACCGGGGGATGGCATGCGCGCGGCACGGTCCGCGGCCAGGCTTGAAAGGTACGCAGACGCTCCCAAATCAGTTCAATTTTCGTTGTCACAGTCGCCCGCCAAGAGGGGAATTCGGTACAGTGCCTGTATCATGTCAGACAAGATAGAACTACCCGAGAAAAAGGCAACAGCCAACAAAAGCAGACTAGAAACGGAAGACATGCCTCCAGTCACACCCAGGAAAAGGAAAACCGGGAGGACAGCTGACAGAGGTCCATCAGCACACGAGGCTGCTCGTCACGCCGAGCCGACGCCGAGGGGAGCACAGGGTGATAGTAAGCCTCCCCTCATGTCCTGCCAATCCCATTTTTCTGAGAAAGATTGCAGTCGTGCCTATCCGGTCAACTGCCTCGGAGCGCCAACGCCAAAGAAATTCACAAATGTTGCCCGCACATCGTCGAATGTCTATGGATATGCAGCGTCCCCGCAGGTCCAACATGCCCAATCCTGGTTCACGACCTGTAAGAACCAGACGGACCACCAGTGTACCCCCGGGCCCGCCTCGCAGTATGCTACAACGTACGTGCTTCTTACTAAGACTATCCGCTCATAGCTCATCAATGCCTACATTATTACAGATGCTTGGCACACAGCGCTCAACTCTGACCCATTGGTGGATTCCGACGAGGAATGCCCTGATGAGCACCTTCGGCTGGACTACGGTGCGCCTGTTATGCGTCAATACATAACGTAATACTTGTGCATGCTCACCCAAGTTCCAGATCGGCGAATGCAGGTGATCACACGCCTACGCGGACGACCTCCAACTCCTGAACTCGAGTGCACCCAGTCCACACCAACCTAGCTGGATGTTTTTTCTGTCCGGAATTCAATTAATTCGATTGATCCTTTGCTGATTATCTGTTGTATTAGACCTGTACAGAATCCTGATCGCATATTTTGCACTATGCACAGTTTTCAAAGAGTATATCGTAGTGAGGAATATCGAAAGGGAGATGAATTAAGGCCAACGACGAAAAACAAGCGTCGCGGGAGGCCATTTCGGAGGAAGTCAGATGAAAGAACAGATGTCGCTGAACAGTCTAGTCCCAGATGATAAAATACAAATGCCCCACGAAAAGAATACTACACCACAGCAAAATCCGTTCCAATTTCTAATCATTCCGCAAGCCACTTCTCGCACTTCTTCGCGTACTTGTCCAGCAACTGGGCGAGATCACGAATGACGAATGTTAGAACGACACTGGCGAAGAATTCCGAAGCGCGTTTTAGTTTGACCTCTGCGGCCGTTCTCAGATCAGCGGGAAACGCGTTATAAATAGGCGCCACGGGTTGCGAAAGCAGCGCTTTTGAATGTTCATCGAGCAACTGAGCATGCGCGAAAAGTCTACCCAATCCAGCCACGTACGCTGCGGGAGAGTCAAGGCTAGGATTCCGTGAGCTTCCAATAACACAGGTAACAAGAGATCGTGTACTTTTTACCATTGGTGAATTTGTCGAATTGTCGAGTCAGCTTTCCGCCCCACGATGTCACCTAAAGTGTTACGTGAGTTGATTATGGCCATAACTCTGCGCGCATAGATAACCTACCCCACTTTTCTTGGAAACGAAGCCTTCTCCTACGCCAAGTTTTTTGCCAAAATTTGCAACGACGCTGTCGCATATAGACGAGAACTCGTCAAGCTTGCTCACCCACGCCTCCGCCTCTTTCCGCCCGACGCTTCCAATCCCAAGTGCTAGCCCACTGCACACGCTACCGGCACCGAAAAACTCAACGCTTGATTGCTGCATTTCCTCCAAAGCAGAGCAAAGCACTTCTACAACGCGGACCTTTTCTGGGACATTGGTAAGTTTTGCTCCTCCTTGCGACCAAACACCCTGAGGGACGTGTAGCCGCCGCGTGATATATCCACCTGATCTTGAATTCATGGTGTTCGCGAGCAGCGTCATCATGTGGTAGGGTTTCCTGTGACTGTCGGTTGGTGGGGTGGGCGGAAGTGGAGAGGTCGGAGTGGTAGGGATAGTCGTGAGCATCGCGGACGGAGGAAGTAACGATAGGGCAGGAGGGGAGAGGAGTTCGCTCTGTGTGACAAATTGTGGTTGAATCTGTATATTGAGGCTGATGTTCGGATTCAGCTTCGACGAGGTAGAGACTTTCCGTCCGTTCGGGAGCGCGGTCTGAGGAAGCGGGGGACGTTGGGGTTCGAAAGGAGATATCCGACTGTTGATGACGGATGGTCGACGGCCTGGCTGTGAAGAAGCACGGCTCCGTCCGGGAGTCGGGGCAGCCCCCGAACTTGTGGGAGAAGTTGGTGTTTTAGCAGGCGGGTGTGCAAACGAGGATGGAGGGTTCGATTCGGCAGGCGACGAGGACGTCGTAGCGGTCGTAGACGGTGGAGCTGACATTTTGTTCCGGCGTTGCTGTATTGTACTCATTGCGATTGACGAATTAATCAAGGCTGACCCCCTGTCACGCTCAGGGACTCCCCTCGAGGACGAGCAGCAATAAACTGGGCGGGGACTGGAGATCCTGAGGGCCGCGAGGTGGCCGTTGGTGCTGTAGCAGTACGGAACGGATGGACTGCAGTGGTCGGGGAAGGAAGCGGGGGAAGCGGGTGGGAGTCGCATTTCGCTAGGCGTGGGGTGTCGGGACGTCGCGAAAGCGAAGCAGTTAAATCGTCCTCGAACTGCATGTCATCCCCCTGTGGATGGCCATCAATTCTGATGCCCTCTTCTGTGACTGAAGTGAGCCTAGTCCCAGAGCCAGTCCGTGAGTGGCCGATAGAGTTTCCACGAGATTGAGCAACGTCCAAGAATCGGGTAGCTTGCGAAGAGGGCATTGTAGAAGTAAAATTTAACGACGACTCTGGAGGCGGAGGAGGAGATGATATTGGAGGTGGGGCAGCAGGGGGGAGAACAGAAGCCGCTCTAGGTCTGCCGACGACCGGTGATTGGTTCTGGGTGCGATTTGCAGGAAGAGTAGAGGTACGACTTAGAGTAGCCTGCTTGCTGCTAGGGAATGAATCCGTGTCCGTTGGGGTCGCATAGGGGTGTTGCGATAATGAGGTTGAGGAAAACTCGCGTGAGAGATGCGCAGCATTCAACATTGCAGAGCCGATGCCCTCATGTGCATCCTGTTCATCATTGAGGTCGTCATTCAGAACCGAGTAATGGAGATCGTCTGGAGTGTGCTCGGTTATGGAAGACGGGGATGTATGGGAATCCGATGACTGGGATAGGGATGTAGGGGAAGGCGGTTGTGTTGACTCCGTCGAAGAGGAAGGGGCATACACGGAGGAAGGAGAGTGGGGGATGGGCGGTATGCTGTATATGAGGCTTAATATATTCATCCTATCAGCATATGTATCGTGCTGAGAGGACATCTGATGAGCTTGCTTCTAACCTGTGTTATGGGTGCAACATACTATTGATTTCAGTCGCCTGACTTCCTCCTCCTGAGCGACGACGCTGCGCCTTCGTCCATTCCTCCTGCGCCCATCAGAGGTATCTTCGCCTCTTCGTACTCGTTCCATGACTTCACTCAGAAGAGCAACACTCCTTCCATACGCTATGACGGCAGCATGGGGATCATCGTTCGTTGCGTCAAGCTGAACCGCTTCTCGGGCGAGTTCCAGCGCCCTTGTTAACGCGCGACGTGAAGAAGGCCTTGATTCAGAAGACGAATGTGGATGATGTGGGGAGAGTAGAAGACGGTCTGGTACTATGTCCTGCGTATCTGCTTGAGTATTCAAGTGGTTAGGACGCGCCATACTTTTTGATACAGGATCGGGTGAAGCCTGGTTAGAAGCATAAGCAACGGTGCTCGGCAGCAGCTGGGGGCTATTGGAATTGGAGACAGGGGTCGAAGTCGAAACGTGGTGTCGATTGTGAGGAAAGGCTGCAACGGCTGCCAAGTTGGTAGACACTGCCGCACGACCGTATGAATTTTGGCTAGCACTCGTACTGGATCGGTGCCTTGCAATAAACTGTTGGTCGTCAGGGACACCTATCGTCAAAGTTGCCTCTTCGTCAGTGGTGAACACTGAGGAAGGTTGAGGAACGTGAGGAATTGGTTGGCTAGGCGGAGGGACAGCAGGAGGAAAGTTTACTGCCACGGAACGGCGACGTTGAGTTACGGTTGGCTGAGCAAAAGAAGAATTGGGAGGAGACGAGATCGAGGTGGCAACTGAGGAACCGGGTGAGTGAAGAGACCACTGGCGGGATCGCTGGACGACCGAGGGCTGATGGCCAGAAAGCTCGATTACCATACCGTGAAAATAAAATAGGTGTCAACGATGGTCTAGGAGGCGGACGGGGAGACGATGAAGTGTGTCCACGAGAACGGTGGGTCAACCGGGCTTGAATATTTGTTGAATCAGTGCCAAGTTTAGCAGTCCGATAGGCGGGTGGAGTAAGGGCCCGTAGAAAAGCTACACGATAAGCACCACGCCAGTGAGCATGCAGCAGGACGGCGGGGAAGGGGTTTGCTGAACGACGAGAACGTGGAGAACAGCAGCAAACGATACCCGCCAGCAAGGTCGTCGCACCCGTCAGGATGGTCGGAGGTTAAAATACCATCTATTCACGGCAGATGCAAACTCTCGCATGGTTCACTCCAGAAGGGAAAAAAATGTGATTATGCCTAGGAACAAGTCCGACGCAACAAGAAAAGCAGGTAAACTCGTAAGGAATGTCGATGGATTATCCAGTAGCAAGGTCGCACAGTAAACAGCCAGAAACGAGTGGAGCGGACAGACAAAGGAGTAACGAACGGACAGACGTGGGTATACGTGTCGACCGCAACGGTGTCGATAAAGTTTGGCACCCCGTGTGCCATCAGTCCCGGAACTCAGCCTGCGATCCTTGAGCAGCCAGTCGGCTCTCCAAATTTCTGTCAAGTGGCATATACTTAGCATCCATACCCCAACACAACGTGCAACACACCTGAGAGATTCTTCCTTCGCCAAAAGCTCCTGGCGCTTTTCATTGATCTCACGCTGTACTTTGAGTTCAATCTCACGAAGCTACGGAGCAATCAACACATCGAACACGTGCACCCGGCAACGAACGCACCTTCTCTTCCTCCCGACGAAGCTGCTCCTCTTTGAGACGAACGCTCTGAGTGGCGAGTTCTTCGGGGAGAATAGAAGAATCGCTGACATAACAGGTCACTTAGCAACACGATACCAAGAGAACGATGTAACCATACTGGGTGTCCGCATGCACCGTCCTGGACAACTTCTCGGTACGGTAAGTCTCGTACAAGACATCATGAGTGAGCGACTTCAAATCCCCAAGGTGTGAACTAATCTTCCGTAAGTGATGCATAAGCGGAAACAGACAAAGATGTACTTCAATAGGGCACTTCGAAGCCTGCTGAAATCCGAGTGCTTTGGGTTGTCAACTTCGGCAATACCCCATGGGTATGTCCTGGCGCGACAAGGTTGTCCGTCAATGTCAATTTCCTCTTCAGATCCAATAATAGCAAAGGGAAGTAGTGCCTGTGTTTTTTTATCAGTAATATATCGAGGAAACTTGATGTGTTTGAATTGATTACCCTAAGTTCGCTGTTGTCCTGAATGGTCTCTTCATCGTCTTCCTCAACGTCATAAGGGAAGTTGTACACGGGAATATCATAGTGTTCAATGTCCTCCATAATCTAGGTGCATGGTAAGTGATGTGTCAGTGAGCTCGCGTAGACCACTGACTCGTTTTTTGAATCCCCGAAGCTCACTGGGAGTCAACGAGTCAGCTTTGCCAATGACAGGAATGACATTAACACGAGGGGACAAGCGACGCATCAGTTCAATGTCCATCTCCCTCAGACTAATATACATGTATGAGTTTGAACGGACATGATCCAAAGAGCTATTACGTACGCGTGTCCGGTGGGAGGGATGAAGTAAAGCAAAGCGTGGACTCTGTTGTCACGGAAGCGGGGATTACGCTTGATGCGAGATTCTTCGGCTAAGATGTCGTCGTATTGACGTTCAAGGTGTCCGACGATCTCTTGGAAGCTAAATAGCTTTGTTAGGAAACAGGTGCCGAGGAAACAAACGGACACTAACGCGAACTCATTGTCAATGTTGTCGCCAAAACCAGGCGTGTCAACGATGGTGAGGGCAATACGAACGCCATCCTCCTCAAGTTCTGAGGCGGATTGTTAAATAGAAGTAAGGGGTCGAGCGAGAGACCGACGTACCGACGTTGACGGGTTTGATCCTGATGCCCTCCTCGATGTGGGCGGTGTCAGGGTTGTCAGCAACTTTATGGTTAAGGACCTCGGACTCGCAAAGGGTGTTGACAAAAGTTGTGCGGCCCGTTCCAGAAGCACCTAAATGAAGGTGAGGGAAGAAAAAGGGACGGAGCGAGCCAGGGGACGCACCGACGACCATAAGGGTGAACTGGACGCCCTTCTTGACTTTGTTTCCTCTGCGTCTACCTGCGAAAGACATTTTTGGTGGTGAAGAAGTGAGCAGAGACGAGGAGAAACTTGTCCAACCCGTTTTTAAGCCCCGATCATCCCGCGCCACCGTCGCGCATACAACCAACCTTCATTCATGTTCCTTCGACGCGTCCACTCAATCCGCCCCTTTCACTCTTCCCCTCCCCACACCGTCCCCCGTCCCACCATCACAACCAAACCCTTCTCTGAACTCCCCAAACGTCCCACAACTCCACTACACCAGCCCGACCATGCTATCCCCAGCGGCGTGGCCCCTACTACCGTACAGGGTATGGTTATTCGTCGTGTCGCCACCTCACGCTAAGTTTGCTACCAGTGACCCAAGACCCTGCGCGGCCTAGGCGCGGTCGCAAGCCCAAAACTGTCTTGCTCGCACCATCAGAATGCACTGTCTCAAAAATGGGTGTTTCCCCGAAACAACCACGCAATTCTCTTGCCACCGGAATCTTGACAAATCTGTCTAGATTTCCTCATTGCATTCTTCTCACTCGCGTTGGCCAATTCTATGAGGTATAGATCAATGAAGACGCGTCCCACTCGCATTAACACTCGTCTGGCAGTCGTACTTTGACCAAGCCAATCAAGTCGCGCGTCTGCTCGGCATCAAATTGACTTCTCGCGTTTGGGACAAGCAGGATGTTTCCATGTGTGGTTTTCCGATCATGCACCTTGACAAATACCTCAAGGTCTTGGTTCAGCAGCACAAGCTTTTCGTTGCAATGTGCGAGGAGTTCCCGCGTTACACAAACGGTCAGAAACCCGAGTACGATCGTCGCGTGGTTCGCATCATCACTCCTGGTACTCTTATCGATGAACCTTTCTTAAATCCTTTCGAAAATAACTTCCTTCTCGCCATTAGTGCAGATTCACCCTCTTGTGAACCTGGCACCCCGGGGGTTGGTTTGGCATGGATTGATGTCTCGACGGGCGAGTTTTTCACCAAGTCCACCCCACTCGAAGGGCTCAAAGACGACCTTGCACGCATCAGTCCGCGAGAAATCGTTCTCGCTCAGCAGCCAACAGATCAGCCACTTAATCCAATTCGGCAGCTTCTCAAAGATGAAGGCCTCTTTTTGACCTACGTCGAACCTTGCAATACTTCCCATCAATATGATCGCGCTTACACAACAGAAGAATCTGTCGCAATCAATATGCTCACAACCTATATGCAAGCTAATCTTATGGAACGTATGCCCCAACTCTCTGCTCCCAACCGAGAGGGCCTCGAAGAACGCATGCAAATTGATTCCCATACCATCAAAGCACTCGAAATACATGAGAGTGCAAGGGAGGGAGGGCTAACTGGCAGCCTTCTAAGTGTCATCAAGCGGACCGTGACTGGCAGTGGAATGCGTTCACTGACTCGTAGATTGTGTTAGTTTTTCTGCTACATTGTTCTGGTCCGCACTCTTCCAACGTTTACTTTTGTTAGGCTCGCCGAGTACGTCACAAAAGGATATTGAGGCGCGGCAGTCGCTGGTTGCATTTTTCTATCATAGACCACATCTCCGAGATGACATCATACGTTCATTGCAAGACTCTGAAGATGCATGCCGTATCGTACAGCGTTTCCTTTCCTGTAAAGGAGAGCCAAAAGACCTCCTTGCGATCAACCGTACTATCCAGGTTTGGACAACTATCCGAAATAGACTCGAACTTGAGAAAGCAATGGAGCGCCGGGAACGGGACAGCTTTCGTGGCGACGACTGGTCCAGTGTTGATACCCTTTTGTCAAAGATCATTAGCCTTCATGATTTATCAACGCGCATCACTATGGCATTGGAGGATGTCGAATCTCAAGCCTCTTTGCCTGATGAGTTTCTTGGAGCTGATTCTCCAGAAAGCGAGCAGAAGTCTTCAAGTGTATACGGAATACATAAGAGGACCATTCGACCAGAGTGAGTGAGGCTCATCACCTAATAATCGTGGGCGAGGTGATGTACTGCTCTGTAGATTTTCGGGGGAGTTGGCTGCTCTGCACGACGCATTATGTGTCCTGCTCGAGCGCAGAAGGGATCTAGAACCTAGTCTTCAGATTCAGTATAGTAAGGATCATTATCTTGACATCTGACCATGCTAAGTTTTTACTCAGATGCCCCTTCTTTAACGTTACGTTCGAACCCTGCGCAAGGTATGCACGTTCATATCGGGAGGGCAAAGAGAGACGAAGTCAAAATCAAGAGCGACACTTCCTTCATCGCTATCTCAGAAAGTGCATCAACCCGCAGCTATTTTTATCAGGTATGATAGTTGTGTAGCCCAAGCCATTCACACCATACGAATATTTTGTAGCCTTGGTCACAGCTTGGAGCTCAGATTGTAGAAGCTACAGCTTCCATATCGAACGCAGAAAAGGAAGTTTTCAACTCTTTGCGCGATGAGGTTTGTTTCTGAACGTATTCCTGTTAAATTTGCGCTCAGTTTTTCATAGGTGAAAGCCTTCACTTCCCAACTCCGGCACAACGCCGGACTAATAGACGAGCTCGATATTGCACTTGGTTTTGCTAAATTAGCGGTTGAACTGAAGTTTGTCCGCCCGGTGATTAAGGACGAGTAAGCTTCCTATGTCTTCGCCCAGATTGTACTAGTTACTTACATGCCTGCAGTGCTACGTTTGAGGTGGCGGATGGTCGTCATCCTACAGTGGAGCTTGGATTACTCACGTCGGGCCGACCTTTTACCCCAAACTCGGTCGCTCTTAAGCCTCACTCTCGTCTGCACGTTATTACAGGGCCCAATATGGCAGGCAAATCAACGTTTCTACGACAAACCGCCCTGATTGCAATCCTTGCACAAACGGGTTCATTTGTACCGGCTGAACATGCGGTCGTTGGAATCGTCGACAAGTTGTTCTCAAGAGTCGGGGCGAAAGATGATCTTTTCAGGGACCGAAGTACATTTATGGTCGAGATGGTCGAGACCGCTGAGATCTTACGCCGAGCGACGGCAAAGAGCCTGGTCAGTTCCGTGCATTCAATCAAACATCGCTGAAACCAATATACTACTATCTGTCAGGTAATCATGGATGAAGTGGGTCGAGGTACAACGGTCAAAGATGGTCTAGCAATTGCATTCGCAACAGTGCATCACCTTGTGGTGCATAATCAATGTCGGACATTGTTCGCAACTCACTTCCATGAGTTGGCAGATTTACTGGCGTACAATGAGGTGAATCATCATGGTAATGGCGTATTCTGCGACGTCGGCTTTTACTGCACCGACGTACACGAGACTGAGGTAGGTCGACTTCCATTTGTCAGGAAGCGATTAGGCTTTAACGACGTGATAACCCAGGACAACTTCTTCACTTACTCTCATCGCCTTAGACCGGGTGTAAACCGCAATAGCCATGGACTCAAAGTTGCACAGCTAGCTGGCATACCCGAGTCTGCTCTTTTACTTGCAAAAAACGCACTCGCAGCCCTGCAAACACAACAATTCATGAATCCAAAGGAACTTTCCGACATTGGAAGGGGGTTAACCACAGTTCCGACCAGCTAGATCTGTATACTAATTCCACTATCCATGTCAACGCTCCATCTACGCTATCTGTGAACGAATGAAGTTTAGGGCTGAACCAGCCTTCAACCATTTGACCTGGTCTGACGACATAGTGTGTCTGGTAAGAATCTCAAAGAATTCGCCCCTCGAGTTTGTGACGCGGAGCTTGACAACTTCCTCTCCATTGCCATTCACGAGATCCCCCAGGCCAAATGTTTCCACCACGTCGCCAGAGCCGATTCGAGAGTAGTCTGCCTTATCAATAAACCAGAGGGGGAGAATACCTTGCTTCTGCAGGCAATTATCAGTGGCATCCCGAATACCAAACATCCTAGAATAATACCTTCAGGTTGGCCTCGTGGATACGGGCAAAGGAACGCGCAACAATTACGGCACAACCTGCCGTCATACCTTAACCTAGTCCAACTTATGTGCAAGTCAAACTCTTACCGTAGAATCGAGGCTGTAGTGCTGCGTGTTCGCGAGCACTTCCCTCACCATAGTTTTCGTCCACGATCAAAGCCCACGGCTGATTTCTTGCCTTTAGTCTTTTTGCAACGTTAGGAATGGTATCACTCCTGGACTGAGATGAATCGTGATCATGGTCGAATGCTACATTCATGTCTCCACCCTCGTCATTGATGGCTGTCATAACTGGAAGGAAAACAGTCAAATCAATTCGGAATGTGGTGATTTTGTGACGTACGCAAATTTTCCGATATATTGGTAAGATGACCCTTGTACTTCAACCATGGTCCCTGGCAACAAGGTTAGTCAAATTGGATAAAACAGTCCATAAAACTCGACTGACAGCGGCTGAAATATGATCAGTGGTACATTTACCTCTCACTCTCATTAGAACCTTCAGTGTGGAAGTTCGAGTCCCCTTGGATTCTGGGGTCCAAAATGGCTAGGAAATGGCTCTAGCATCTCGAGACGCTGAGAACCCTTGCTAATGACAACCTGGGTTCCCGGCTGAGGTTCTGGCACGGGACTGGGATAATAATCCGTGTTTCCCATAGCGAACCCTTTGGTAGGGAGGTCTTGACCAGATGGCGGCGTGAACTTGAAGAGTTGTCCATTTGGCAAGCTAATAGTATCCGTCATCGGGTTGAATGTCAGTTTTCCCGAGAACGCCATGGCTGTAACGATGGTCGGAGAAGCCAGGAAGTTCATGGTATAGCGATTTCCATCATTGCGGGACTTGAAGTTGCTGTACAATTTTACTCAGAAGAGGGATAATGAAGATAAGAATACGACTCACCGGTTGAATGACGTCAGAATGGCTGGAAAATACACGAGTGACATGAGCCTTGATGTACATTTTATTATTTGAGTAATACGTACCATTTTCTTCGCCTTTTGAGTCCTCTCGTTTCCACTGCAACTGAATGTTGGTTACGTTTTGAAGAAAAGAGTGAAACCCACTTGGCCAATGCAGGGACCACACGCATTTGCAAGAACGACAACACCCACATCCTGTAGAGTGGATGTGATTCCATCACGTTCCATGGTCGCACGAATCTGCTCAGACCCGGGTGTACACAGGAAGGGAACTTTGGTGGCCAATCCAGCACTTTGGGCCTGTTTTGCGATCTCTGCAACCCTGGTCTTCCAGGATGTCAGTCAAAACGTCGTCATAAATAAAAAAGAAAGGTTTACCAAATCTTCATAGGAGCTATTTGTGCAAGATCCGATCAGACTGGCAGAGAGCTCGTCTTTCCAACCACTCTCCTGGACCAGGGCTCCGAACTTGGACAAGGGTGTGGCTAGGTCAGGGGTGAACGGGCCGTTGATCATGGGCTCCAAATCCGACAAATTCTGAACGGAGAAAGGTCAGGTGAGGAATGATATCGCCGTGGTTAACGCGTACGATTTCGATTACTTCGTCATATTCAGCACCCTCATCGGCGCTCAGCAAGCCCTTTTCTGCGGCTGCGTCCGCAGCACGAGCTACTGCACCACGTCCCGTTGCGTGAAGGTATGCGCACATATTTTTGGTGTAAGGGAAAGTTGAGGTCGTTGCACCCACCTCGGCTCCCATATTCGCCACAGTTGCCAGTCCTATGATGCTCCAAATCCTGATACAACAATCGCAAAACATTCGACATACCTGTACATGACTGAGCTGTAACCCCTGGGCCAAAGTATTCTAGAATACGTCCCGTGCCGCCCTACGAGCGGATTTACAGGTATCCTCATGGATGATAAAATGAATGAACATACTCTGACAGTGAGTTTTCCTGCTAGATGCAAGATCAAATCCTTTGGAGTCGCCCATCCACTGAGCTGGCCTGTAAGATGGATGCCTGGAGACATGATGAAGTAGGGCTCTCTTCACATGATGAGGATCTTACCGACCACATGGGGGGCTTTCAACTCCCAAGGCGTGCCAGTCATGGCATCCACAGCGTCTGCACCACCCACGCCGATAGCAAGCAGGCCGAGCCCCCCAGCATTCGGTGTATGAGAATCTATAGACTGGGTTCACTTTTTTCCACGTACACTCGATGGTCTGATAACATACCAGTACCCAGCCTATATTGTGCGAACATTTAGTCCGTGCAAACGCGGTGAGGAAAGGTAAGTACATGAGCATTCCAGGAGCAGCGTAATTTTCGAGTACAATCTGGTGGATGATGCCTGACCCAGGCTTCCAGAATTCAATTCCATACTTCCGAGCAGCACTTTCAAGGAAGTCGAAAACCTCTTTGTTGGAAACAATAGACCGCTACACTGATACATCAGTCATGTGATCTCATAAACGGACAGTGGTCACCTGAAGATCCGAGGATGCACCATCGACTGCTTGGATGAGGTGATCACAATGGATGCTTGTGGGCACAGCGCATCGAGAGAGACCAGCACTCATGAATTGTAATCTGGGACTGTGTAAGCTTGAAGAATGGCTCTCACACACGATGGGACTCACAACGCCATTCTGCTACTCCATGAGTGGGCCGTTCACAAAGAAAGAAAGAAGGGACTCAACTGTGCCGATGCATCCTGCATCGCTACCCGTTGTGGGTTGAGCTGCAGATAGGTTTCGCCTCTGATCTTTCCACCGCGAGATAAAGCTTTATCTGGGTCAACTAGATGGCTATACAGAATCTTCTCTGCTAGAGTCAGCGGCCTGTTATTGAGCAGTTCCCGTACACGGTCTAGTTTTTGAAGTAGTTTGGCGTAAGGTGGTATGATGGAAAAGCAATCCTTCTCGGCGGTTGTGACATGGGTCGCAAGGCAGCGTTTCAAGACGCGTCTCGAATGACTCGAGCCTCGTTGGAAGACTAGCAGAGACATTGTTGCCTCTGTCTACTACTCGGTTGCCCACAACTGATTCAACCAACCGCTAACATGCGGACTTTCCTCATTTGGTCATCGCCTATTGCTTGGTCTCAATGTCTGAATTTATATACTGAGTCTGGTTATCACCATAGTGGTTCGACTGACGCTTCTCTCCATCCCTTCGCCCTCTCTTCCCAGTAGCCTCCTTTATATCTCCAATCTTCACCAACCTGCGTGAACCAACGGGGGGTTCGGTCTATGCCTCGTCTTCGTCGATCTCGCTGCAACTCCTCCAAACGCGTTTTGTGTGCTTCGGCCGCGTCGATATTTCCTTCTTCGAGTGCGCGCAGGTCTGGTCGAAATCTCGAGTCGGTGGGCGGGAGGTTACCCTCCAGGTCGCTAGTAATCTCATTCAAGGTGATCCCGAATGCTGTGAACCCGTAATATTCCATCGTCTGTTTTGGGAATGGCGTGATGCGCCAAAGCACTTGAAGATGCGATGGATCAAGGGCGAGCACGACTTGTTCGTCCCACTTGCCCTCGATGCATGCGCATACATCCCCAGACTTCGATAGAACGGTACCAGCAACTTCATTAGAGGCGCCCCAATAACCTGTTTGCTTGAAGTCGATGATGCAGCTGGCCCCACTGGCCGTGTTCTTGATTGTCATCTTTCCGCAGTGTTCGAGATACTTCGTCCCCATCATCAGATTTCGCATGAAAGAGGATGGTTTGTTCCTACACGATTAAATTAACATCATCACTCGCACACGACAATAGTTCTTTTACCATTCATATTGATCATCCCCTACCTTGAGCTGTGTCGTGCCTAAAGGAATGACTTCTAAGCTTTTGCCTAAAAGAAATGTGAGGTTACTCGCGTACACGCTTCGCATGGGAGCGGGGTGCTGCAACGACTAACCCCAGAACTTGGTCTTCCCAGCAGACGTGCCATGTAGTTCCCATCCATCTCCCTCGGCATAATAAGCAATGACGACTGGATTATGCGAAACCTTTTCCGCAATAAATTTCATCCGAATATCTTCGAATGTTTCCGCAAGCATTGGATTACTGACAAGAATCTGAACACGACTTTTTATGCATAGTAGGTACGACTTACAATCCCTTCCTTCCCGAACGATGTCGTGTGTGCGCGTAGCCGGATATCGCAAACGCCGCAACATAACACATTCGTTCGATCGGGTCATTAGCTTCAGACGCCTGTTGTAACAGTCCGTGGTACTCCGACTCCTCGGCTGTTCGTTGTAAGAGAGTCAAAGGCTCGTTGAAAGACACGGGGAATGCTATGGTTGATAAATCCTTGGAGGACAAAGATGTCACATAACTCAATCACGAAATGAGGTAACTAAAACATACCTTGCCAACATTCTTCTTCAGCATAGCGAATAAGCTACCTTCATCACCTATAGGCCCTGAAGGAAGGTGAGTTCTCCTAACCACTTGACGCGAAGGTAAAGAAGAATCATCATTTTGGTCATTCTTCAACGGTATATGATCCTCCTCGTCGCTGGATGCACTACCGTATTCACTTATGCTCGAAGTCCCAGCCTTCGATACAAGCTGTGCTTTCTTCTCTTCAGCCGTTGGCTCCTCGAGCAAAAATTCTTCTCCAAAATTATCTTCCGCATCGAACCATTCAACAGGCGCACTGTCACTCAAATCTGTCACTGATGATATCCTATTTGACTGATGGCTCAGCGAAGCGGAGAAGGCGGATGCGGACAGAAGCTCATCGGTATTCTCCTCAGCAGTCTTCGATAGCGGAGATCCACGCATTGTCGGCGGGAGTGTATCGTTTTGTGCGGTACAGAACGACCCTAATAGAGCAGCGTGCTGGGACTTGAGGGACTCGAGTGCGATACGGGCACGTTGAAGATGTATGTTGACGCCTGTGTCTGGACTGGGGCGAACCAAAGTGCCATCCTCATGTGTGGATATGAGGGCCGGCTGTCAGAGACGCATATGATTCAGTATGCGATCCCGATACATACTGAAACCTACATTTTTTGAATTTACTGAAAACCGACCCAACGTTGTTGTGTTTCTCCTTGTCGGACTTGGACTTGAGAGAAGTGTTTCTCTTAAATGGATCCTCGGTATGAAGTGCTGTGATCGCACTTTCCAACTCGGCGATTATCTGCAAGAGGTGAATACGACATGCAAGTGAAAGAATTCAGAGTACATACCGACCCCATGTCCTCAGCAACGACATTAGATTTGCTCCATTGAGAATGGGTCAGCCTGGGAGTGAACTTGCTCGCACTTGACCGGCGGCCGTCTGTGACGATGAATTTCCTGCCCAAAATTGTTCACACGAAATAACAGACTGATCAGTGCTCTCTGCTTGCCTGAGAGCGGACATCCAAGTGATGAAGTCCTCCGAGGTGAGACATTTAATGTGAAAGGTGGCAGTACTTGAATCCAGATGAATATCCTTGCGCCCCACGACGGTGGAGAGCGCTGCATGGGGTAAAAATATTCGATCGCGAACGGGGTGTTTTGGATCTAGTGAGTATGACAATGTGCCTGACTGGTGCAGGACGAAATAGCGACGAGCGAACCCTGTAAGCGGAGTGGGTCGTAGAGTCTGCCTCGTCAAGGCTTGGGCTGCGTACCCTGCATCTTTTTCCGCCTCTTTTTGAGCAGCCATCCTTCGCAAACGACGACCTGGTCCGAGTGGGAGGGCTGATCCTGGTGACAGGGTGGAGCCATAAGTAGAGATCAAGAGGAGATACTGGCACGTCCGACAGTCAGCATTCGACACACGGTCGTGAGTCAGCGTGTCCGCCATCCGTTGCGATGGGTACGCGCGGCAACAGTCGGAAACAATTAAATCAGCCGTGGACCAACTGGATGGGCGGGTGCGCAATCGCACTCAGGCAGCTGGTTGTGTACTGGTCGACCTCGCTGAGCGGTGGACATTTTTGAACGTATTTTCTCTCACTGTGCGTCCCTGGAGTGACAAAGCAGAACTGTGATTGAACTTCGGCCGGTGTTGCGAGTCAGCATGGGACATATCTCACGCTTTGCGGGCCGTGCTGGGACTTGATCTAATCCCCCCATCTTGCTCTTCCCCCATCGTCAAGCACCTTCTCTCCATCCCTCACGATGTCTGCTCCAACGTATGTCTCATCCCCCGCGTCCGCCACCGCTGCTAACCATTCACTACTAGTGGTGATATCGGCCTCATTGGCCTTGCCGTCATGGTGGGCGTCTTCTGTTCCCCTCCCAATCAGCCCTCTTGACTAGTCTCTATAGGGTCAAAATTTGATCCTGAACATGAACGACAAAGGCTACAATGTCGTCGCGTATAACCGCACGACCAGCAAAGTCGACGATTTCCTCGCCAACCAGGCCAAAGGTAAGCGATGATATCACACACCACGCATCGCCCCTTTATCCTTCCCCCCAAGGTACCAAGGTCCAAGGCGCACACTCCATCCAAGAGCTCGTCGCAAAGCTCAAACGTCCGCGCAAGATCATTCTCCTCGTCAAGGCCGGCCCTGCAGTCGACAGTTTCATCTCTCAGCTCGAGCCCTACCTTGAAAAGGGTGACATCATTATCGACGGTGGTAACTCACATTATCCCGACTCCATCCGCCGCACCAAGGAACTTGAGGCTAAGGGCCTCTTGTTCGTTGGCTCGGGTGTCTCCGGTGGCGAGGAGGGCGCTCGGTACGGCCCTTCCCTCATGCCAGGTGGTTCCCCCGATGCATGGCCGGCCATCAAAGAAATTTTCCAGGCTACTTCTGCTCACGTCAATGGTGAGCCCTGCTGCGACTGGGTTGGCGAGACCGGTTCCGGACACTATGTCAAGATGGTGCACAATGGTATATTGTTCTTCTTCCCCCTCTGCATTCTCGACACTCAGATTCGATTACAGGTATCGAATATGGCGACATGCAATTGATTGCCGAAGCCTATGACATCCTCAAGCGTGGTCTTGGCCTTGATGAGCGCGAGATTGCAGAGATATTTGAGAAATGGAACAAGGGTGTCCTCGACTCTTTCCTCATCGAGATCACTACGAATATCCTCAAGTACAACGATGACGATGGCGTTCCCCTCGTCACCAAGATCTTGGACCAAGCTGGACAGAAAGGCACTGGCAAGTGGACAGCCATTGCTGCTCTCGATGCTGGCACCGCTGGTACGTCACACAAAGCTACCAATTTCTGATCTGATGCTATCATACAGTTACCTTGATCGGCGAGGCTGTGTTCGCACGTTGCTTGTCCGCTATCAAGGACGAGCGCGTGCGCGCAAGCAAGGTCATTGCTGGTCCACAGAAGGAGCCCTTCCGTGGCGACAAGCAACAGTTTATCGATGATCTTGAACAGGCTCTCTACGCATCCAAGCTCATCTCGTATACACAAGGTTTCATGCTTATGAGGGAGACTGCCAAGGAGGTTCGCGATCGACTGTCAAGAGATACGATTTTATTAATGTGCGGCGCAGCTGAATTGGAACCTGAACTATGCTGGCATTGCCCGCATGTGGCGCGGTGGTTGCATCATCAAGGTTTGCCAATGTATCACACACCACAACCAGATTAATTGACGCGTGTGCAGAGTGTTTTCCTTGGTGATATCACTTCTGCTTACGAAAAGAATGCGCAACTGGAATCCCTCCTTTTCGACAGCTTCTTCAACAAGGGTATGTTCGACCAATTCCGTACTTTCTCAATCTAATACATATTCGATTCCGTAGCCGTCCACAAGGCACAACCTGGTTGGAGACGTATCATTGCTCAGGCTGTTCTCTGGGGCATAGCTACCCCTGCCTTCAGCACCGCTCTTGCTTTCTTCGATGGTTACAGGAGTGAAATCGTACCCGCTAACATAATCCAGGGTCAGGTGCGTATCCTGTGTGTGCAGATGCAATCTTTCACTAACCCGTGGCATTCCTTAAAGCGTGACTACTTTGGTGCACACACCTTCCGTGTCCTCCCTGGGAAAGAAAATGCGAGGCTCAAGAAAGGCGAAGACATCCGTATGTTTTGAATAATTACTGACTATCCGTACTCACGACACTGCCCAGACGTCAACTGGACTGGCCGTGGCGGGGACGTGTCCGCCAGCACATACTCTGCCTAAACATGGCTCCCATATGCTAGTCTTGTATGTCTTTAGATTCTACTTATCCGTGGTCAAGCAGCGAGCGCACGATAAAGATAGCTTTGTATGATTGCAGAAGTAAAATGAAGCTTTGTTGTTATTCTTCTAGCGGTCTCCTGGCCTGTGTCGTAATTTATCTATGTATATTGCGCAGGGTGATCCACCTCGCCTCATTCCGACACTACCACTTCCTCCATGTGCGGGATCTTCTGCTCTTTGCGCACACCCTATGAGGACACTGTCTCTGTAGATGAGGGTGCATTCCATATCATATCGAACAGATTAAAGCGTGCAAACGCAACTCGAGGTGGGTCCGTTAACTTTACTCCAGTTATATGCTCGACTTTCGACTTTAAATCTTGAGAACTCAATGTATTTTGTAGGTCCGGATGCACAACACGCAATGTCCATCAGCTTCCCCCTTCGCAGCGCGCTATGTAGCTCTTCCGAGATTTCGGGGCGGTGTATCTTGGAATTCTATGCCTCTGAGCTTCGGTTGAGAGGCAATATACCAATCGTACAGCCTCATACGGAGAGTGGGGATGTGCTATGTTGGAATGGGGAGGTATGTAAATCATTCGTCAACGTTTGAACCCAGTCGGTGCTGATCGCCCTCCATTTGCGTTGATTCGTATACTTAGGTCTTCGAATGGCCTGGAGGTAGGACCGATCGCACAAGCTTTTCATCATCAAGCCTGAAGCGCTGATCATGCAAAGATAGATCCCGCCGACAATGACGGTCAGAAAGTCTTTGAACGCTTTCAGCGCGCACCGGAACCGCGTTCTATTTCAGAGATTATCGGAAACATCGAGGGACCGTAGGTTCTGCAGCTCATCTCTGGGCGCATTTACCCATTCTCCACGATCAGATACGCGTTCGTGTTTTACCAGGTCTGCCTCATAGCTGGCTGTCAGTTCCACAGTTATCTTATACTGTGCAGGGCTCGTCGAAGAAACTGTATTTTGCGCGCGATCCCCTTGGTCGGCGATCGCTATTAATACACAAGCCTACTTTGATCAATCCGATCTTCCTTCTTGCATCCGTATCGGTTGGCGAAGATGATGCATACGAATTCGAGGAGCTCTCTACTGACGGGATATTTGTCCTCAATCTCGACACGCTGCGTAAGCCTGGAAATGTATGCCACAGTCTGACTTGTGTCTTCCAGAACCTGATGGAACAAAACGTGATACTGTAGTTTGTAACTGATTTCCACAACAGTTTTGTTGTCATACCCCGGGAAAGCGGTGAACATGCGCCATTCGTATGTGAACATTCGTCCTAGAGCTTTTCTGTTTATCCCTTACGCCGATAATAGGGTGCGGTCAAGCAAGTCAATCAATCACTGCCACCTGATAATCTCCCGAGAATAGATGGCCTTGATGCCATTTCTCTCCCTATACCCCTCCTGGAGGCCGTAGAGCAACTCATTTCTCATCTGGATGACAGTGTAATGCTGCGTGTAAGGGATATTCCACAAGCACCGGGGGATGCAGGCGATGCAAAAGTTGCTATTCTTTTCAGCGGAGGAATTGACTCCACTATGTTGGCCTTCTTGGCACACCGGTATGCAAAGACATTTATGGACACTATAATGCTGCTGATTATTTCTCGGTGTTGAGACACATTTCGCTGGACGAACCGATCGACCTGTTAAACGTGGCTTTTGAGAACCCACGCAAAAAACAGGTGCAACTGGATGGCAACATCGGAGCGCTGCCCAAAAAGAAGAAAAAACAATATTTCAAGATGTTGGAAGTTGGCTTCTAGTAGTGATGGTGACAGGGACTCATCATCCTATATGGTTCCAGATAGGATAACAGGTCTCCAAGAGGTGGAGGAACTCAGAAGACTATGTCCAGGGAGAGTATGGAACTTCGTAAGTCGCGCCACCGAAAGCTTTACCTGATGGGTGTTGAAAGCAATCCAAGGTTGAAGTTGATGTTCCGTACGAGGTAAATGCAATGGTATTGAGAAAGTTATTCTTATACCTATATGAGACAGGATAGTCGAGCTATGAGGCCAGTAGTGGAGGCAACGATGTATCCTAGCAGGACTGTCATGGACCTGGTGCGTACATGGCTTGTGCTTTTGAGTGTTGTCTCATGCTCAGTGACAGAGCCTTGCTTTAGCACTGTACTTTGCTTCACGGGGTATGGGTCGCGTATGCGATGCTTCATCCTCGGAATACAGACCATACACGAGCCCCGCGAAAGTCCTTCTCAGTGGACTGGGATCAGATGAGTTGCTCGGTGGGTATGGCCGCCACCGGAGCGTCTTCACGACGCGGGGGTGGCAAGGTGTGATTGACGAGGTGCGCCCCGCTGGCTCACTTCTTCTGTCCTGTAAACATCCAGGTATCTGTGCTCCAGCTGCAACTCGAACTCGATCGCATCCCCACACGCAATCTGGGGCGCGATGACCGGATTATATCCTCGCACGGAAAGGAGACAAGACATCCGTTTCTCTCGCTTTCTGTCGTGTCGTTCCTTGCAGGACTACCAGTTCATCTTAAGCTAGACCCACGGCTGGAAGTCGGAATGGGGGATAAGACATTGTTGAGGCTCGCAGCAAGTAAGGTGGGGCTGGTGGAGGCAAGCATTAGGAAAAAACGAGCGATGCAATTTGGAAGCCATTCTGCAAGAATGGAAGGGGGAGAGGCGGATAGAAGAGGAGACTTGACGATATCTCACTGTACTACCAGTGCCGCTTGACAGAGGTTACCGGTTATTTATGCCATGTTTGTTGCCTAATAAGCGTGAGCCAATTCAAACTGCTTACGATTTAGCATTGTCCCACATGGCTCTTCCACAAGCTGCGACTCGTCTATTGGGTAAATTGACCTGTTTGAATCGTGAAAAAAACGAACAAGCTCACTGTTCCTGTCTGCAGTGCCGTTGGGGATTGCGTTTGCAGCCGTGCAGACGAGCATCTATGATGTGCCTGGAGGTTTCCGAGCAGTCATGTTTGATCGTTTCTCCGGAGTAAAAGACAAGGTATGCTACTCTTCCCTCCGACCAGTAATCAAGGGCACAAAGTGACACTCTCAGGCAACGGGCGAAGGAACCCACTTTTTGATACCTTGGCTGCAGAGGGCTATTCTGTACGACTGTCGCATTAAACCTAGAGTAAGTATCTAGCTTGCGTTCGTCGTTGACACTACTGATGAACTGTGACCAGAATATCTCAACCACGACAGGTTCCAAGGACTTGCAAATGGTCTCGATAACATTGCGTGTGCTTTCACGGCCCGATACGGACGACCTGCCCAAGATTTACCAGAGCTTGGGTCTGGACTATGACGAACGTGTCCTTCCCTCTATCGGGAATGAAGTACTAAAGGCCATTGTTGCACAATTTGATGCAGCCGAGTTGATCACGCAACGAGAGGTGGTGTCGTCAAGAATAAGAGCGGACCTATTGCAGCGTGCAGGAGAATTCAACATCAAGTTGGAAGACGTGTCGATCACACATTTGACGTTTGGAAAAGTGGGTTCGTTTGGAAATGTAGACGTGTGAAGGTTAACATGTTTATTTTTAGGAGTTTACACAGGTGTGTGGTGAACGACGATGGAGAAAGAGGACCTGATGATCTGAAACTTTATAGGCCGTCGAAGCCAAACAAATAGCGCAACAAGGTGCGTAGACGAGAGCGATGAGGAATGGCCAGCTAACGCGGGGACAGATGCTGAGCGAGCCAAGTTTATCGTGGAGAAGGTGAGCATGGTGAGGTGGTGCAGGGCGTGTTGCTGATGGGACTGCAGGCTGAACAAGAGCGTCAAGCGGCTGTTATCCGCGCGGAGGGGGAGGCAGAGGCGGCTGCGACGGTGTCGAAGGCGTTGGAGAAGGCGGGTGATGCGTTCCTGGCGCTGCGCAAGATTGAGGCGAGCAAGGCGATTGTGCAGTCGCTGGCTGGGAACGGGAACGTGTCGTACATCCCGAGCAGTGGGGGAAATGTGTTGCTGAATGTGCCGACCAAGTAGCGTAGAGTAGTGAATCGGTTTTATCCGGTTGTTGTCAGGTCGTGTGGCTGTGGTATTCGTACGTTGACTTGATCTGTGTCGACTGCGTGCGAGGGAGCGAGCGAAACTTGTTCTCCGTCCTCTTCTTCTCTCCGTCTCCTCTGTGTTCTCTTTTTCTCATTTAATCTCTATTTCTCATTTCCGTCTGTCTTTTTCTCTCTCTCCGTCTCATCAGATTATCTCTTTCCTCCTGTGCGTATCCTTCAAGTTCCCTTCATTCCCAACACAACAGCTCACCCAGTCTCAGTCTCTCTATTAAGTCATGAACCCTATGGGCATGGGTGTAGCCGAAGCTCCAGTATGCTCTCCTCCTCTCTCCCTTCCCCGCTTGACCACCCATCATCCATCAGCGGCGCGCCCATCTCTACGTCGGCAACCTGAGCCCTCGGGTGACCGAGTACATGCTCACCGAGATCTTTGCCGTCGCTGGCCCAGTCCAGCATGTCAAAATCATCCCAGACCGCAACTACCAGCATGGCGGCCTCAATTATGGTTTCGTCGAGTACCTCGACATGCGTGCTGCCGAGACCGCCTTGCAGACCCTCAATGGTCGCAAAATTTTCGACACAGAAATCCGTGTCAACTGGGCTTACCAAGGTCAACAAAACAAGGAGGACACCACCGGTCATTACCATGTCTTCGTCGGTGATCTCTCCCCCGAAGTCAATGACGAGGTTCTCGGCAAGGCTTTCAGCGCCTTTGGCACGTTATCCGATGCTCGTGTTATGTGGGACATGAATTCCGGCAAATCTCGTGGTTACGGCTTCCTCGCCTTCAGGGACAAGACGGACGCTGAACAGGCCATCGCTACCATGAATGGGGAATGGCTCGGCTCCCGCGCCATCCGTGTCAATTGGGCGAATCAAAAAACTCAGGGAGGAACCGTACCTCCTCCCCGTCCCACCGGAACCCTCGGTACTGCACCTGCACCAATCAATTTCCAGGGTGGTCCCCTCTCCTACGAGTCCGTAGTCCAGCAAACGCCTTCTTACAACTCGACCGTTTATGTCGGTAACTTGGTACCCTACTGCACCCAAGCCGACCTTATCCCGTTGTTCCAATCTATTGGCTATCTTTCCGAGATTCGTATGCAAGCTGATCGCGGCTTTGCGTTCGTCAAGCTTGACACACACGAACATGCTGCCATGGCGATCGTTCAACTCCAAGGTCAGATGGTACATGGCAGGCCGATCAAGTGTAGTTGGGGCAAAGATAGGGCCGATGGTGCGACTGTGCAACCCAACACTATGAGCCCTTCTCCCACAGCCTCACCGTATGGCAACATGGTGCGTGAACATTGTTTGCTTTGTTTTTCATCATTCGCCTCAGTTTCGTATTTTCACAGCCCATGTATGGCATACCACAGCCCAACACTTATGGACAGTACGGTTTTGGTGCATATCCTGGGTTCCCAAATCAGCCCGCTGGCGCTGGCAATCCAGCGAGCCCAGGCATGCCACAGGCTGCTGCTGGCGCCGTTGGCACTGGACTGGGAGCTAGTCAGCCAGGTGCGACAGATGGATCTGTCGCGGCAGGCGCCGCTGCTCCGGGTGCTCAGGCCCAATGGCCCACTGGAGACCCTAGTTCGTACTATTCCAACTACTGGGGTGGTAAGGTTCTATGAAAATGTTGGTGAATTCGGCTGATGATCATAATTAGGATATTACAGCCAACAAGGTGCCCAGCCTGGCACAGAGGGCCAGGGTGCTTGAAATGGTTGCTACTTTGCATTGTTATATTCTTCCGATCAGTGCTTTTGTGACTGTAGTCATCAAATTGCTTCCAGAGTCAAACAACTCATTTTCTCTACAGTTTGTTACCTTTCCCAACTCCAACCAAAACAGATGAAAGAAGTTATGTATGGTATCAGAACTGTCATTCATACTTTTGTCCTTCCTTGTTCGCCATTCCCATCTGTCGCACTACCATTCCGATCTCCTATCTTGTTGTTCCAAGGTTAAAGTGTTTCGACTGCACAACTCAGTTTACTTCTTTATATCCTCTGTAGAGGATGGCTTCCATCCGAATGTTACTTGTTTGATTGTGTGGTCATGATGAAGGGGTATAGTATAGGGTACTAAGGAGCATGAAAACATCTAGTCATCCACGATTAGCCATTCGGACTCTGATCCTGATTCGTCTGCGGCCGAGATCTTTGCCCATCCGTCATCGTCGGCTCGGTCGATTCGCCCGGACGCACCCCGTTTCCCGACGGCATGCCTGAGGGAGGTGCTGGTGGACCGTCAGTGGCACGCCAGTTAACAACAGCCTGATGTCGCGAACGCATGTCTTCGTAAAAGTCCATCGCTTCGTTCATCTTGTTAGCCTGCGCCTGCTTGTCGTCAAGCCAGCGCTGAAGAAGTTTGGCGTTGTCCTTTGTGAGGATCTGATTACGTTCTTCGATCTGACCGAGCTCAAGCTGAAGCGTGTTGATCTCATCGTGAAGAACCTATCCAAGGGAGATTATGAACCATGTTGGAGGAGGAAAATAGGGCGCATACTTGTGCCGTGCGATCCTTTTCCACCATCAGCTCACTGTGTTGGTCGACCTTCCTTCGTAGGCGGTCGATTTCCTCTCGTGATTTGCGAAGGTTCTCTGATTCGATGCGAGAAAGCTCCTCCTTTTCGCGTAGCGTCTCATTCATGGCGAGAAGGCGCTGAGCGTTCTGGCCCTGTGTCTTGTACACCGAGGCGAGTTCGTCCCGGAGGGAAGATATCTGAGACTCGAGGGATGCCATGTAGGCAGCGCGTACGGGGTTCCTGCACGGAGAGGATGTTGGTGAGTGAGGGGTGTGAGTGAGGCGATGACGTACTCTTCGCCAGATGCTGTGCCGGGTATGTATACCGTCGAGCTGGATGGATTGGCACGGACCGAACCGACGGCCTTGAGGAGGGACGCATTGCGCTCTTTGAGCAGCTTGGTCTGCTGTGCTAGTCTGCGGTCTGCTGGGATGAGTGGGGCGATTGACAGAAGGGAGAAGAATACAGACACTGTTCGATGATGGATGCGAACGCGTTCTGCTTGGCATTGCGTTCTGCGAGACGAAAGCGTATCTGTACTTGCCAGGAGGGCTCTGCCATCTTCGCGTCCAGTAAAAAAACAATTAGGGTTAGGGTTAGAATACTTGCAACATCGGCAATTTGCGAGTCATATTCCCACGGTGTGTAACGTTTTCCACTTGGGGTTCGCGCCGCAAATGCAAGTTAAAGGTCACTCCTTCTTTCCTTCCTCTCCTCCTCCACAATGGGCGTCGTGAGTAGCTGCTGCGAGTCCTGCTGTACGTGCCCCGCGCATATAGTCTCCACTGTTACTCTGACTAGTTCTCGCAGTCCGTTCACGCAGATCTCAGCAATACGAACCCCTCCTTTTAGAGAATGAACGTGAAGCAGTCGCCGACCTACTCCAGTATCTTGAAAGTATGCTCTGCATTTATTCTTTCCCGACATTCATTAGATCGCATCTCTCAGATCGCATGACGACCAATTTCTTCCAGGGATCGCCTCTCACCGCCCTAACGACACTCTCTTTCTCAGACAATGTTGACCTCCAACGTAGTGCTGCACTGGCATTTGCAGAGATAACAGAGAAGGAGGTCCGCCCTGTCGGTCGCGACACAGCTCGATCCTATTCTCTTCCTTCTCTCTAGCCAAGACACCGAGGTTCAACGTGCGGCTAGTGCTGCCCTCGGTAACTTGGCAGTAAACAGTATGTTTCGCTCGTGTTTCCTGCACCTAACCCATGTGGATCATTCCCCCGCAGCTGACAACAAGCTCCTCATCGTCAAACTTGGCGGCCTCGAACCCCTCATCAGACAGATGCTCAGTCCAAACGTAGAGGTTCAATGCAACGCCGTCGGCTGTGTAACAAATCTTGCAACACATGGTGTGTATGACGCCATGTCTGTCTTTCATGGATGACCTTACCCCCATTCCTCGTCCCTCTCCACGTGTAGACGACAACAAGACAAAGATCGCAAAGTCTGGCGCTCTTGTCCCGCTTACTCGCCTCGCACGCTCCAAGGACATGCGAGTTCAGCGCAATGCTACCGGGGCTCTCCTGAACATGACGCATTCTGGTGTGTGATTCCGCCCGACGAGAGTCCTAGCAGCCCGCAATGCTGAAGCCCTCGTGCAGATGAGAATCGCCAACAGCTCGTCAATGCGGGTGCTATCCCTGTATTGGTCAGTCTGCTGAACTCCATGGACACGGATGTACAATATTACTGCACTACGGCACTCAGCAATATCGCCGTCGACGGCGCGAACCGCAAGAAACTCGCCCAGACTGAGCCGAAATTGGTCACGAGTCTAGTTGCGCTGATGGATAGTCCCTCTCTCAAGGTGCAATGCCAAGCTGCGTTGGCACTCCGCAATCTTGCTAGTGATGGTCAATCTACATCTTACATATCCCGTGCGGGTCACTAACCTTTGCGTATCATCGTCGCAGAGAAATACCAACTGGAAATCGTCAAGGCTGATGGTCTCAATTCACTCTTACGCCTTCTGCAGTCTACTTATCTCCCCCTCATCCTGTCCTCTGCTGCTTGCGTCCGCAATGTCTCGATTCATCCACAGAACGAGTCGCCGATAATTGAATCCGGTTTTCTTCAACCTCTGATCAACCTCCTTTCGTTCAAAGACAACGAAGAAGTTCAATGTCACGCGATTTCTACGCTCCGTAACCTCGCTGCTAGTTCAGAAAAGAACAAGTTGGCGATTGTCAAGGCTGGAGCTATACAATCGATCAAGGAGCTCGTTCTCGAAGTACCAATGAACGTCCAGAGCGAGATGACGGCGTGTGTCGCTGTATTAGCCTTGAGCGGTAGGCGATGCTTCGACGACGGGGTGACAGAAAGTTAATATTCTGTAGACGAACTCAAGGGTCAACTTTTGGAGATGGGAATCTGCGAAGTCCTCATTCCTCTGACCAATTCACCTAGCTCCGAGGTACAGGGCAACAGTGCTGCTGCTCTAGGCAATCTGTCTTCCAAGGGTATGCTTACTAATTACTGATTGAAAAGTGTCCTTGAACGATCAATTTCAGACGGGCGGACTGCCACAGACGACTACTCGGCGTTTAATGAGGTCTGGGACAAGCCCGACGGCGGAATGCATCGATACCTTTATAACTTCCTGACAAGCCCTGATGCGACGTTCCAACACATTGCTGTCTGGACGATCGTGCAATTGCTAGAGTCCGGAGGTATGGAATTGAGTTGGTTCCGGATCACGCTGAGTGACCATTCGCTGTAGATCCGCAACTGATCAGCAACATACGGAATTCTGGCCTGTTGAACCCTCCCATTCGCCAGCTTGCATCGTCACGAACGCCAACGCCAACCTCTTCTATCGGTACACCCCGCTCACATCATTCTGCTTCGCAATCGTACTGCAGACACGGAGGCAGGTGAAGGGCAGGGGGAGATACAGCTGCTTGCGAGGCGCATCCTCGAGTTTGTAGATGGTGACATTGATGGTGGGCTCCCGCGAAGTGTAGCTGGATCGCACGTTGGGGGGTCGTCACTAGGGAGCTCGAATGGAAGGGAACACGAGGAGCTGAGGAGGAGTGTGCGAGAAGCGTTTTCCGGATCACACCACTGAAGAGGTCCGGGACCAGTTGGTGGCATGTGGAGGATGTGCAACGTGTCGTATTCATTCGGACCTCGTTTCGTGTCACGCGGTGTTATATTTTATGGTGTTTGTCTTGTCGACGCTGTTTGGTTTCTTGATTACATCTCATCGATGCGTTCTCTTCTGGAGAGGCGAGACAATAGAATGGCGACCTCCTTTACAAATGGTGACCGACGGCGGTGATCAGTTGAACTGCCCGCTGCCTCGTGTTCTCCCTCACCGCGCGATACCCGGACTTCGGCTCACTCAGCCACTGGCCCGCTTTTCAAGCCATTTTCCTGCCCGTCCTAGATAAGGCATCCGGTGCGTCGTGTCTCCTCCCTTTCTCTCGCTGTCACTGTCTTGTCGCTCCCCATTGTTTATTCCATTCCGCGCCGTTCCGTCCCTTCAGGTTTTCTTCCTGCGCTCCCCGTTATTTTCGTCCATCGTACCTCGCGATACTAATATTGGCCCCAGGTGTCCTAGACGACTTCTTTTCGCCTGTTATTAGACATCGTGGGGCCCAAGGCTACGCCGAGGGTGTCTTCCATTTATCGAGTTCGTTGACCGAACCCTACCACCCGCAGCCACTTATTTCTCACTTTCTCAACCTATTTCTTCTCTTTACCAACTGCGCTAGTGTCCCGCACGCCACGCATCTCAGCTCGATCAAACAGCTTTCGCCGCACTACTCGTCAACCTCGATGCACCTATCGCTGTTTCCTGCTCTCTTGCTCTCCACTTTCTCCCTTTTTCCGCCACTCACAGTGGCCCGCAACTCTATCTTCTCTCATGCACACAAGGTTGCCATCAAGCACAGTTCCAGCTTAGCACGCGATCTTCGCATAGCTCTCAGTGGAATGCTGGTTGCGCAGCCTGGTTCTGCACCAACCCAGAACGTCTACTGTGTCTCAAATGGTGGCAGCGGCGTCATCGTCCCCAGTGGAAATGGCAATTTTTCTTCTCCGAGCGGCACGTCTACAGCAAGCGGCTCTCAGTCCCTCCGCTACGTCTTCGGTCCCGTCTTCACCCTGGAAACCGATCGCTACGTATTCGGGCTCCACTTTCTTCGATGGCTGGACCTTTTGGAACGCCGCCGATCCAACTCATGGAAGCGTCCAATACGTAGATCAACCCACAGCTCAGAGTGCCGGACTTATCCGAAACCAACCAAGCTGGAAATGCCGTGATGAGGGTAGAGACAACACCCACCGTACAGAATAACAGAATGAGCGTGAGGATCACCACAGACTTGTCGTTCACGGAGGGGCTGGTGATTCTTGATGCCGTCCATATGCCCACGGGCTGTGGGACATGGCCTGGTGGATATCATTTCTTTTGCTTTCACCAATCGCGCGGGAACTGACACTCGAGTGCAACAGCTTTCTGGACGGACGGACCCGACTGGCCTAATAACGGCGAGATCGATATCGTGGAAGGCGTCAACAATTACACGAATAATCAAGCTACGATCCACACTGGTGTTGGGTGCAGTATCTCTACCTCCAACTCGACTCTGCTAGGCATCACAGGCTCTATCGTGGGAGGGACAGATTGCTCTGCTTCCCAGTCAGACAATGAAGGATGCGGCGTGCGTTCCTCTAGCAACTACTAGCTTTGGCAGCGGTTTCAACACAGTCGGTGGCGGTGTTTATGCTAGTGAGTGATTTGCACGTGCCTATATAATAGGTCATGATTTTGGACAGTGTATTGGGTAAACGACGTGGGGATTAAAATATGGTATTTTCAGAGGGGTTCGATACCCAAAGATATCACAGGCCGGCGCACCAGAACCGCAAACCTGGACTACTCCCATGGCGTTCTGGCCAAACTCTAATTCTTGTAACATCGCCAACATGTTCAAGAACAACACCGTGGTATTCGATACGACACTTTGGTAAGCGTCGCGTCCGCTTTTCAGGGACATGTTGTGACGAATAGCGTGCAGCGGTGATTGGGCTGAGGGTGTCTGGGGTGCCACTGGTGTACCCGGACAGTCAGTCAGTTGTCAACAGCAAACTGGATTTGCGACATGCGCACAGTTCGTACAAGCGAGCGGATCATCATTCCAACAAGCTTGTGAGTCGTCTGCCCTGTTGGCCTGCATTTCGGTACTCAGTTGATCCACTGGACAGACTGGGAAGTATCGAGCGTCAAGATATACAAAGATACTTCTTCCTAACGATTGTGACACGCTCCTCTGGATGAGATTTGATGTTAATTATGCACGAATACAGACACGCTCGTTGAACACGATGTAATCTATCTCATAGAAACTAGATGTATTGTATATTATTTAGACATTTCTCCCTTCGGGCTTGTGAGATAGTTTGCTACAGTAGCTGCGTTAACTGGTCGTATCAATGGGCAGCATCGACTGTTGGCCAACACATACTTTGTAGGCGTTTCAAAATTCCAACGATGTTTACGAGTTGGAAGGTGCTATCCAAGCAGTAGCAGTCACCTGAACAACATACAATCGAATAGGCCACATTCCAATTTACGATCGACCACCCTTCTTCTTCTTATTTACCACTTTGAACCCCCACTCCTGCTGTGCAGGCTTTGGTTGCGTCTTCACCACATCAGCAATGGATACTGGCTTATTGCTTAGGCCCGAACTACCTACAGTCCCACGTCGGGTTGCGGCATCGGCCTTTCGCCTGTTGACGTATTCCGATGCAAAACGACGGCCGTCAAGAGTCGTACTATTCGCGTAGATGAGATCAGATATAATTTCGATAGTCGACTGATCAGGATCCAGAGGAAAAGAGAGCAGCATCGAGATCATTTCTTCCACTGGTTTGATCAAGACATAAGACCCCCGTGCTAGCCAAAATGGGTCTCAGACCACTTACAATTGACCGAGGTATTCAATCCTTTGATCGACTCGCCCAGCCACTTCAAAAAGTCATGGGATGGTGTAGGGGGGATATCCTCAACGCGCGGGGTTGCAGCTTTCATGGTTGCGGCCACTGCCTGGCGGGTTGCCGTACCATTGATGCGTAGTGTCGTTACAGGTGTAGGATTGTTGAGAGTGGTGTTCACTGCTGGGCGAGGTGTATTCGTTGCAGGAGTAGTCGGTTTGCCGTTGGGACCCACGGTCGTCCAAGGGCCGCTTGGGGCTTGGGCGCTAGGTATAACCTGCGGAGGATCAGCAATAGTTCAGAGGTATCAAGACTTGTCAGTATACCTTGACAGTAGTCTCTGCATACCCCCGACGTGCAGTTGCAGATGCCATGCTCTCCTTGACAGCCAGCTTCTTCCTTCTTTCTTCCTCCTCCTGAATCTCCTTCATGGTCTTCTTCGCTGCGGGTGTGGGAGCTACATTCGTCCATACTGGAGCCCCGGGTGTCGCGGATATGGGGCTGTTCGTCGATGTCTCCCTGGGTGGTATCTGATTTCGCACACCTACTTGTGACGTAGGCAGACCCCAGGAAGATGTGAATAGTTGTCCCTCCTCAGCAACAGAATTGCCACTAGTAACAGCGTTCGCACGAGCTAGACGTTCTCGCTCCTTCTCGGCAGCCTTGCGTGCTCGGCTTCCCTGACTTCCGCTTCTTGAATTTCCCTCAAGCTCATCGTCGCTCCTGCCCCCTTTTGCTTCTTGGAATCATCTTCGACAGCCCAGGCAGGCTTTAGTGGAGCAGCTGGAAGCGTAGGGGCAGGGGCCTGATCCCTGACGACAGGCGCTACCTTAGGTGCGGGAACCTGAACATCGCGCGCCGTCGACTTTCGCCTTGCCTTTTGTGCTGTTGAACTCTGAGTACCCGGGGTAGAAGTACAAGTGGTTCTTGGCGTAACAGAATGAGAAGCTGCAGCCGTTACACTGGCAGACACAGCGTTTGTTAACTCGGTCTGTACCGGTTGTGGGTCGGGTAGAAGAGGTGCAACATCTTCTGAGGGTGGAATGACAACATCAGTCCGCCCCCTCTTCTTGCTGTTGCAGTTTATTATGTTGTCCGAGGTTGCTAAAGGTAAGGCTATTCGGGCCGGGCATTTCTCTCCAAACATCGTCTACAACTGGCAATGAGGCCATCAACCAAGGAGAAGGATCAACTGGCGGTGCCGGTTGGGGTGTTACCCGTTCTGGAGCCTGGGGTCGGGCAGGTGGCACGACGGGTGAAGGAGCGGCGGGAGATTCGAAAGGCCTGGTATTTGCAGTCCACGGTGAGGCACTGTTGGTTGTACAGCAGAAATCGGCGTCTGAGCGACGTTAGGAGCTTCCGGTATCTGTGACAATAGATCCACAAATGGTGAAACGGACTGGTGATGTTGTACTGCATAGGGAACAGAGGGAGACTGCGAGAAATGTGCTGGTGCACCAAACTGGGACCCAAGACCGTTCATCGTGCTACTGTTGAACGACATCCCATTGACCTCAGATGGCTGACGCGCAATTGGGGAGTCATGACGACCACCAAGGCCGCCCATACCGCTATACGTCGTGTCGCCAAAATGTTCCTGGTTAATGCTGTGGGTATGGTTGACAGGTAAGGGGTTGCCTATCATCCCAGACCCTATACCGTTGAACCCGTTGGAATAAGGATGCTGTTCATTGTCATTAAAACTCTGGCCGATCTGCCCTGGCCCAGCTGACCAAGGGGAACTATCGCCACCTCCACTGTAAGCGTTAAACGTGTCAATCGTAGGCACCCTTCCCATGGAATTGTTATTGAGGGTACGTGCATCCGACACTGAATCTTGAAACGCCGCTCGCCCTCCAAAGGTCCGACTTCCAAAAGTTGAATCGCTGGAGTAGACATTGCTTCCTGCTCTGCCGCCGAATGTGGACGGGTCTGGAGAGCCGTTTCCAAACCTGCCGGCACCAAGGGACGATGAAGGTGATTCAGTAGGAGAAGTGCCATTCAGGTATGAATCCAACGTGGGCCGTAAGGTCCGGGTTGGAACAGGCTGGTATCCATTAAACATGCTTTGCTCGTGAGCTGGAGAATAGCTCTTCGGCGATTCTGTATGAATAGCAAGGCCCGGTGGACCGCTGGAGATCTGGGAGAGAAATATGTTCGCCCCGGCTGCACGCCTTTCGAGTATTCTGACAGCAATCCAGTCCGCGTCGATGTGAGTGCGCTTCACGAGTAGGTCGGGGATGAAGTAGCCATCATCAAACCATTTCTGCATCACATCAGCCCGGAAAGGACCTATACATTATCATATTAATTGCGGTGCGATCACTTGACCTGAAGGCACACTCACCCTGTACCTGACCTTGAGGGTCCAAGTATGACCACTCAATACTCGCAGGATCAGTTAAACCAGGAGGTGGGCCAGATGGGAGAGGATTTGTCGTGGATGAGACCCGTGGATTTGCATTAGGTTGATTCAGCGTTTCCAAACTCATCACTGCCATGCCCTGGCCAACTGAGTCGAGATCCGACGAAGAGAGTGGGCCGAGGTTTGACGGAGGCATATTGGGCCCAGAAGAGGGTGGGTGCATGATGGCGGCCGGATCACCATCGTGAACATCGGACGAGTGATGAGTGGTACTTTCTTCCTCCTCCTTGATTTCTGAATACCGAGCGTCCTCTTCCTTGCCTTCTCCTCGTGCTAATATACCGCCTCCAAGCCCAGCCACACCAGCAGAAGGTCGTTTCCTTGACCAAGAGTCACCGCTGTTAAGAACGCCGTCAAAACCAGAGCCAAAGGCGCCAATTCTGTTACGAGGTGAAGGAAGCGCGTCTCGAGGTGATGCTAGTGTACCACCTTGGATATTTGAAAGAGATAGTTTACGAGGCAGATGAGCGGAGATTGATCTTGTGAGGATGAACGTCAGCGACAAAAGAGAGAAAACTCGCTCATATTCACCTGTGCTGTCTCTCCTCCTTCCCATGAAAGGGCCGTAACGCATAGTACTGTTTGTTGCAGAGTTTGAATGGCTCAAGCGTTGTCTATCGGATGGCGAAGACAATGAATTTGTCAAGTCTGCTGATTGTCGCCGACGAAGCTCGGAGTTGAGAGGCCCAGCGAAAAGCTATATGCCTCGTGTGAGTGCACGAGGCACAGGACATGATACAGGAACGGTGCTGACCTTCTTTTCCACCTCGCTCATTTCGCGGAGACCAACCGGCTCGGCGCCGACGTCGCGGACGATACCCTCCCAACGCTCTACTTCGAGATTCAGGCCACCCCTTCCGCCACCCTCCTTATAGATTCTGAGCATTTCATCTTTGTTGTACCTGAATGGGCGAGACTCATCGCGCTTGTCGGGTTCCTGTGCCACGGGCGTGACGAGTGCAGAGTAGGTCGATGTGGCGAGTTGCTGAGACTGAGTGGCGGACGCCGACTGTGGTGGTGATGGGGAGGGCGGGGGCTGGTGACGGGCTGGCAGTGTTTGTGGTTTTGCACGCATCCACTCTGGGCCAAAGTGCATAGTTGTAGTAGCCATTTTTACGGGACTGTTCGATGTGTACGCGAAGAGGAAGTAAAACTCGCGTTTAATTACCCGCATCACATACTTCCCAACTCGTCTTTAGGGCAGGCTCATCCCTCTATACTAATCCGCCATCGATGCACAGGAAGCCCTGCCAATCTGGTTCGTCAAAACGCCTCTCAGACTCGACACCAACTCACCTTGCAGCCTCCGTGCAGTCGGGATAACATACCCAACCAGAAACAAAACCCCAAAGATCACGCAGATCGCCGAGACATAATAGTACCCGTCCTGCTCCGTCACACACTCCCCATTGATATCAGCACAGAGCTCCTTGCCTCGATCCGACACACATTCAGCAGCTGCTCCCTTCGTTAGCCTCTCGCACTCTGCTGCGATACATCTTTCATACCTTTCACGAGCAGCTCCGTGTCTGCATCTTTGACTCTACAATATGCCTCGCTGAAGAAATCCACACCTGAACATGGTCAGTCGACGCCATCTCTCGTGCTGCTAGACCAACCCTTCAGAACGAAATACTTTGGCCAAGTACCTCCCAGGTTCGTAAACGTATTGAGCAACTGTACAGATCAGCACTCCCGCGGAAACTGCGGAAAACCGTGATACACACTGTCATGTAGGTCCCCCCAATCAGAGGGTCGGAGATCTTCGTATGGAAGGCCGTGATCCCTACGAATTGAATAGTACTAATGATTTATCTTTCAAAAATAAAACGTCTCTGCAAGGCGAAGAGGCACTCACGATGCAAATCCCTGTAGGACAGTGTGTATCACCAAATATGTGAAGAACCCATAAGATAGCGGTGGTGTCGGAAACAAATAAACAATAAACGTGGATATCAAGGCGAAAGCTAGTCTTGGCCAAAATGCCCAAATCCACGGGCGCAATGGCTTATCCCCACTTGACCACTTGGCGGCGAGCCAGCCACCAAGAATCTGAAACGGAAAATCTATGAGGACAACGATGGCGAGGTCTTCGCGACCCAACCCCTTTTCGATCATCTTCAAACTTGTGACCGAGTCATTGGCTTGGAAACCTAATTTTTGCAAAGCAGTGCATGATAATGAGAGCTTGTACGTCTGTAAGGATGTCATATCAACGATACCGACCACTTGCAATTTGATCGGAACCTACGTTTCAACTTGCAAATGTCCCAGATGGTTTTGTACACGGACGAGACCGTCATTTCAGAATGATCAAGCGACTCGGCCCCCTGCAATAGGTTGAAAAACCGACGCATGGCTGTCTGAAACATACACACCTCCTTCTGGAAAAGGACGAGCCAGAAAGTGACACCAAAACACAGGAGACTGCAGAACTGAAGGTATGTGCTCATTGTCAAACGTGGTATCCCCCATTTTTGACTGGCAAGTACGTAAGTAGACACCACATAAGGAAAATTGGAACTTACGAAAATGCCTCGCTGTTGAGCGCCAGGAAGACTGTGAAAGATGCAAAGAAACCTGTATTTAAACCGATCGTCTGGCAAGTAGAAGCGAAAGACAGATTTTCTTGAGATAAAAGAGTTAAAGCCCAACCGTCTACAGCAATGTCTATCGCAGAGGGACGTGTTAACCGACAGGTCGAGAGGGGCAAAGATACACACCTTGCGTTGCGGAGAAGAAGACAAGGGAGGTAAACACGAACGTGAGTTCATATACATTGTCTGCCGGCTGATGAGGTTCAGATTAAGAGAAACCAAGTCAGGGGTAACGAACGCACATGCTCGAATAATCTGTCTACATTTGCAGAAATATAGAGCATCAAGGAACCGATTATGAGTTGCATCGGAATAATCCATGATTTGCGTCGACCGACAGAGGGAAAGAAGGTGGAATCAATGATGGGCGACCACAGCAACTTGAGAGAATACGGATAATTGGAGAGAGCAAACACCCCGAGCTGCGAATAAGATAGATGTTCTCGTAGAATGAACGGTACAGAGCCTCGAATGGCAAGGGTTAGTGTGACAGATTTAAGAGAGGAAGGCTTGCATACCGAGCGCAAGGCCTAACTAGAGTGCTGGGATTAGAGCGGGTTCACCAAAGACGCGCGTTACGCACCGGAACTCCTTGAATGAGGTCTGAGGAGGGTGAGCTACAGAGGAGAGTGGTGGGAAGGAGGGTACGGACAAAGAACGATGAGCAATGTCATTGCTTTTCTATCCTTGGTGGAAAGGGTCTTGTTTTTTTTGTGAACATTGTCAAACGACACTGCATCGTCGTGTGCATCGTCGTGTTCTTGGGACAGGAGAGACAGCTGCACCTCGTCGCGTGCGTCTGCATCGGAGACTCTCCTCGAGTGTCGTGCCATGGTTGGGACGCGCGGGGAGATGTGGATGCTATCCAAGGAAGACGATATTGTTTCTGGCGCATAACGTCTGCCTGATCTTCCACGTTGAGGTTGGAGCGGTGGCGGAGGCTGGGGATATGAGGCTTCGCGGGTGACTCTTGACGATGAACAGTTGACATTGCTCGTTCGACTGACACGTTCTGCGTTAACTTGCAACTTGCCACATTCGACCATGTCGCACGTCACCCATCCACACCAACAACTATAAGAATAGTCCACAAATGCATCGCTGTATCCCCCCAGAGCCCTCAGATGCTATCATCATCCGTTCATCTCCTCCTCGCCCTGGGCCTCGTATGTCTTCTTCGCTTCATCTACCTCAGAATCTCTGCCTTGTTCGCCTTGTGGCATGTCCCTGGCCCGAAACCCCATTCGTGGCTGTGGGGGGAGGAGCAAATCCTCTATCACGACTCGCCCGGCTCCCACCACGTAGAGTGGCATCGCAGGTTTGGTCAAGTCGTGCGGTTCTCCGGTGCATTCGGTGTCCGTCTTTCTGTGCATCCGGTCCGCCTTACTGAGATGGTTCTCCAAAGCACCAGCTTCTGTCCATCACTGATCCCCGTGCCATCAGCTATATTGTTGGCGAAGGAACGTATCAGTTCCCAAAGCCCGGTGGTGTAAGGACATGGTTCCATTTACTGCTTGGCAAAGGTATTCTTTGGGTGGAAGGTGACATAGTTCCGTATCATCATTCAGTCCATCCCGACCCTCTTTCCACAGGGAAAGAAGCCCATGAGAGACAACGCAGGTCCGTTGCACCTGCACTGAGGTAACTCGATTTCAGAATGACATAGTGGATTCTACTTGGACCTGACTGTTATCTCAGCACGCAATCCGTGAGGCACCTCACCACACTGTTTCATGAGAACGCCGCAAAGGTGACTTCAACCAATTCAATGCTTTGTACAAACTCTGATTTTTTGTTGGAGATGGCCATTCAATGGCAAAAGAAATTTGATGACTCCCAGACCATTGAAATCACGATTGAAATCACGGATTGGGCTGGTCGATTTGCGCATGTACCCCCATTAAGTGGCCGACAAAGCGCTCATACGTATTCGAACAGGCTTGATACCATTGGGAGAGCTGCATTCTCGCACGACTTCGGCTGCCTGAACGGTCAACCGCATGCTCTGATAAATGCTCTAGATAGCCTGACAAACCATGAGAAGACGCGATGGACGTTCTATATGCGTGCCATTTTTTGGTTTGCCCATGGATCTTGCACTTCGGTAAGAAAGGACACCTCATCCGCGAGACCCGCCAGGAGCTTGGAGAATTGGCCATGTTCATCTTGAGAGACGCAAAAATCAGCAACGACCCAGATAGCAAGTCCTTGATGTCCTTAATGCGTACGCTTAAAGGCTCTTTTCTTTCTTCTCTCTGCCACGGGCTGACTATCAATCAGTGAGGGAGGACAGATCATCTGTTATACCCCATATGGATGATGAGCAAGGTGGCAGCGCAAATGCGGACAATCATCTCTGCGGCTTACGAGCCCGTGTCCGCTACGATCGCTGTGAGTAGACCTGCCACCGAGTGACGTCTCTGCAATCTAATCATCGTCAGTGGCTCTTCTATGAGTTGGCCATCCATCCCGAAAGACAGGAAGCTATTCGGAATGAGGTGTCAACCGCATGCGATCCATCATATGACGCATTGAATAACGACTTCCCGCTACTACACGCGTTCTTCATGGAAACGTTACGCATGCACCCCCCGGTGTTGGAGAATCACCACCAGGTCCCTCAGTCTATACTCTGTCCCCCACATCGCTAAAAGTGCTCCTCTAGGCTTCCGAAACCACCATTGTTCCCTTATCTAAGCCCCTGCCTGGCACCGCTGACCCTCACCTCATTATACCAAAGGGGACCGTCTTGTCCATGCCGGTCAATGTGATTCAGCGGGACACGTCCACGTGGGGACCCGATGCCGATGTTTTTCGGCCAGAGCGATGGCTGCAACGCAATACCCGAAATAATCGCGACCTTTTCGCCTTTAGCCTAGGGTGAGGGTTTAATTTTGGCGCTTGTCATCTCAATGACCGTGATTCCAGTCCGCGAGGTTGTTTGGGCAGAAATTTCGCAGCTGCTGAGATCAAAGTGAGTACAAAAGCATAATCTTTACAGTGCACGTTGAGACCATCCCATATAGGCTTCTGACGGTCGTTCTCTTGCGTCAGTTTTCATTTTCATGCCAGTGCGACATAGAAAGTTTCCAGACATTTGTCATCCGGCCAAGAGTTGCAGGAGAAGGACCAAGTTCCCTTCCCCTTCTTGTCCGAAGAATCTTGGAATGAGTCGATATAGTTTACTGTAACAACGTCAACCGTGGCTTTATCGTTTTTGGTCTCGCACGTCACTTATGTAGGTTAGATGGGCCGTCTCCAAGTTTATCTCAGAGCCGTTGAGAACCAGTATCTTTGTCCATGTCAGACTAGCTACCAAGTGCTGCAAATCACTACATTCAAGCAAAACGATGTCAAGACAAAATAAATATGCGCTGAATATATATATGTTGCGGATGTAAACGCTGCTGAGCGTACATTCAATCCTTTTTCTGCTTTTTAGGTCTGGGTTTTTCCAAGTCAATTTCCTCGGCTTCGTCGTCGTCGTCGTCGCTCTCCTCGTCTTCGGAGTCTACTTCGTCTGATGGGACATTTCCAAGGAAGTAATCGGTAGCTTCAACAAAGACTTCGTTGGCGATGGTCGTTCCAATCTAAACCTAGATGAATCCTGTCTCACGCATGTTTCATAAGTCAACTTACATCGAATGGATCCGGGGCAAGCTCGAAGAAGTTGAAGAAACTGCCAGCTTCAGCAGGCATGTCAGATTCTTCCGTGTCTTCTTCCTCGACGCGCGGGTGCAATTGTGTCAATGCGTTCTCAGGATCTTTCCACTTGATTTTGGTGGCCTAAGTAACGATGATAAGAAAAATGTTAGAGTACCTGTAGCCGGTATGCGTACCAAAGGCTTGGCATCACGAGCCCACACAAAGGCAAGCATCGAAGGAGTTAAGCCGTCCTCGTCGGGCTGCTCATCAGCAGCTTCGGACGGTGGCACATACTTGTACTCTTTTTTCAAGACGGAGTCGGTGAAGTACGGGTTTGGCTTGAAATGCTATGTATGCTGCGAGTGAGCACTGTGACGCAAAACGCGACGGAAAACTCACAAACTCGATAGTGAAGCACCTCGGTTCCTTAGGATCGCGTTCCACCCACAAATCCTCCAGGTAACTCAAGGCGATGCGATCAATGTTATGTTGAGCTTGGAAACCAATTAATGGATGGTTCATCAACGCAATAGGCCAGAACTTTGGTATCGCTTTAGCAACTTTGCGTCGTTTTTCGTAGACAGGGCGAAGGGTCTCGTATCCACGACGCTCTGGATGTGATTCAGCATGGCTCAACACCTTCAGCGGGAACCCGACCTACCTAGGAGTAGTTCAGCATGTTCGATTTGCTTTTGAACGTCTTGCAAGTTTTGGGCATCCCCGTCGCTGAGCTCAACGCTCTCTAGAGGGTTCTTTTCCGTGTCAGCACCAGGAGAAGCGCGTTTTTTTCCAGACATTGAGGAGAGGGTAGACTGAATGCGATGTGGAAGTTTTGGACGTATCCAAACTCCGCTAACAGTTGCCACAGACCAAATTAAGTAACACAGGTTCCAAGAAAACCAAGTACGTGAGGAAAACGTAGACTACCAAGGCTAATCTACCCTTTGCTTGTTTCCCATTTCTATTTCTTCCATCTTGCTCACAGTCAGCGCCCTTTTCCTGGCTGTCGGAACCGCATTTTCATAGAAAACTTTCCCAGACAAACCAAATTTCTGGGCGAATGATCCTTTCAGGCCCTTCCCGTGATGTCCAGAGCGGTATCCCGGTCCCTCATAGTAAATAATATCCGTCGGTGGTATCAGTCGTGGCCACGAGACGTATTCGATACCGTATATCATCATGAATGTCGTCGCGGCCACCGCAACAGCCAGCCAGAGCATGAAGTAGTAGAACAGAGAATAGTCTGCACCGAAAGGATTAATGCTTGCGAACCCCGATCGTGTCCACAACTCACCCGAGGTCCTAGGTAGTGTTAGGCCAGCACAAATCATGAACAGTGAAAAAGACAGGATGTAAGGAACCTTGACGTCGATAAGCGTACAGACAGTCCCCAGATGCAAACGACTTACTGAGCGGACGACCAGTGGCCTGGTGTCTGCCAACAAGGAAATAGCTGTAATTGGGTTGTTCCGCGGAGTCCATGCCCCAGTCACAAGGTCGAAGCCATCCTGTCTTGCGCCGTCAAAATAATTGTTTCTGACGTATCGCATTATACTCTTGGAACCATCTTCAAGGGCCCCAATGCTCGTTCGCTTGTTTGTTCTGGTGAAGTCTGTCTTCAAGGCACCGGAGCCAGCATAGGCTCTCGAGATCAGATCAGCGTGGTCGGCCCACACTGTCCAGATATCAATATCAATTAGGCAATATTTCGTGCTAGAACAAAAGCTTACAGTCTCGAAAGTCCTTGCTCAAGGCGTGAAAATCATCTAGATCTTCACCTTCGGCAAGTACACCTAGTGCTTTGAGCTGCAGATTTAGTGTCCACTTCGCTAACGCTGCCTGTACGACGTTCGTGCGATCTAAATTGTCCATGCAGTTCGTGCGGACGGCTCCCCGCTGAGTTTTCACAGGATCAAGCCGGAACACATCAAGGTGGAAATAACTATGGACGCTTGAGTAGAGGATCTAGATCAATGACAGCATCATACCCCTGTCGCAAAAGGTCGTCTTGCATTTTGTCAATGAGGATATTGATACGATCCCAACGCATATTCTTGCATTCGTTGTGAAATCAAAATACTGATACTTGGCATCTGTTGGCTCGGCCTGGAACAGATGTGTAAGCAGGTGCAGCAGACGTGACCAAGAATAACACACCTGATTGAAGATGCGCTCATATGCATCTTTGACGGGTTGTTCATACCCCTTTTGGTTGACCAGGTTGACCAAGCTCTGTTCGCCATATATTGAAGCTTGTTCGTGTAGATGACGACGCATAGCATCGACCTTTAAACATTGAGATTTGCCACCTTCTGAACCTTGAACCACCTACTGTATCTTGGAGGTCCATTACTTGCAAATCAGGCTTGTACCTCAATGTATTGACTTCAGGCCCAAAACACGGGAACGCTCCCTCGGATCTGGACAAAACTGAGTTGCTGCGAAAACTTTTCGACGTTGAAAATACGGCCTGTAGCTTGTTCTTCAACGAGGAGTATCTGTTCTGTCTCATTGAAGTTTGCGACGTGTCCATCATGGTCTACGCCACGGCGGAAGTACCGTGTACCTGCACGATACCGTGATCTGCGACTGATGAGACATAGCTGGATCCGGTGTCCATGGATATAGTTGGTGCGCACATCAAATGCTGGTCATGATGTCAACATAAACGTGTAATATGCCCGCCACCGAATACCCACTGCCGTATACTATAGGGAGGATGTACGGACTGAGCTGCTCGTGTTTCAGCGTCGGATATGCCACAGTAGAAAATAAATGTTTTTCTCACGTCTTGTGCTATGTCGTTGTCGATCAACCTTGACTGCAGGAACCTAAAGAGATTGTCGATTTCTTGTTAAAGGAACAGCACATTGAACGCACTTGTTCCAGAAAAACCTGTCGTCTGCCTTGCGAGCTATCAGACGCAAATTTTTTGGTCGAGACCATTCCATTTACCTGTTCCCAAAGAGACCTTTCATGGCTATTCTCTCTCTCGGCCCATTGTGCTTGTAATCGCGTGGTCAAATCCCACCCATAGCTAAACAAGAAGTGGCCACTATGCAGATGAGACCGCACGAGTGCCAGTAGATGTCGCTCTACAGGATGAGGTGCATTCTGGACAGAGACGTTTGGATTAAGAGGAAGGATATCGAAGTCAGCAGCACGGTATATATCGTGCCCCATGAAGCGCGCTCGGTGCTCGCGGCCAGTGAGGATGATAATGTACTCCGCTGTCGTAAGATATGACTGGGCCATGTCACGAAATAACAAACTTTTGGAACGTACACAGTGCCAAAGAGATCATCCCGAGTATGCCGTATACCGTCTTTTCATACCTCGACGCAGCAGGAGGTGCAGGGGTGTTGGGTGCTGATTATGTCGGGTGTCAGCGAGAGAAGAATGCTTTACGGGACCTAAGAGAGCTCACGGTTGAGGACTATGTCGCCAGTCGACCTGTGTATGGTGAGGGACTGTGCGCCGAGCGGTTCGACGGGAGCAAAGGTGTAGGCATCCTGGCCAACGATAAATCTGGATGAATGTGTGAGTACGGGATGCACTAGTTAGAGGTGTACGGACAGGTTGAGTCTCTGATACACGGGTCTCATTGGAAGCGAACGTCGCAGTTGAGTGAGTGTTTGGTTGGTACGTATACCTCGTTTTCGTCTGAGTCTGAAACGCCCTCACCTCAGCCATGGTCAAGCTCACCCCAGAGCTGCTTGCCCAAGCTGCCTCTGCAACAAGCCCCATCAGAGAGCGCCAGCTCGATCTTCGTGGTAGTCTCACAGATAACAGCATATCGCAGGTCAGGCTGACGCACAGCAAAGGATACAAAATCCCTGCCATCGAGAACTTGGGTGTCACCAAGGCATGCATTATCTGATCACTTCCACCGCGTTCCCCGTCGTCTCATCAGACTTCCACCCAGGACCAGCACGACGCCATAGACCTGACGGACAATTCCATCACCGTACTCGGTAATCTGCCCCTCCTCAAACGTCTACGCACACTCCTCCTCGCCAATAACCGTGTCTCGTCCATCTCCTCATCCATCAACCTCTCGGTCCCTAATTTAACCACCCTCGTCCTTACCGCAAACAGCATCTCCGAGCTCGGAGATCTTGAACCCCTCAAAGAACTAAAATATCTCAAGTACTTATCCTTGCTTGGCAATCCCGTAAGGGAAAAGAAATGGTATCGCGAGTGGCTTGCGTGGAGAATACCATCGCTGAGAGTTCTGGATTTTCAGAGGATCCGGGATAAGGTGCGCCAGAAATCGTTTCGCATCTGTTCGCGATACAGCTTGAACGCTTCCACACCATGCAGGAGCGGCAGACAGGCAAGTCACTGTTCCTCACTGCAGAAGGTCTATCCACCGCACTCGCCACGACAATATCAACGACCGTTTCAAAACACAGTACAAAAGCTGCTATTACAATTGACGAGCCTAAGCCAGTACCACTTGCTGGTAAGGCGGGCCGGTTGATGTCAAAAGAGGAAGCAGAGAGAGTCAAACAGGCCATCGCAAAAGCAACCTCGATCGAGGAGATCAGAAGGCTGGAGAGAAGTCTCAGAGAGGGATACCTGCCAATCACGGAGGCAGTTGGTGCTTAACCTGTTGTAACGCGTATTTCTTTCCCTAATATCTTGACGACTTTCACGTGCCCGATTCAATGCAAGGTAGTAGAAAGATCCAGAAGAATCTATTTCATCAGATCTCTTCTGGCTCGTGCCTATAGTTCGAGGCACAATCCATGAAAAATGAGGGCGATGACGCCAAAGAGCTGATACCGTGAAGTATTCCAAACTTCACGTTCACGGCTTTCATTTGATGTTTAATAAGCAGGCGAAAAGCCAACTACGCCAAGGTTTGCACTACCGTCATAGTGTCGTATGCGCTACCCCAAAGCTTATCCAGCTTTTGGCGTTGCAACATCGTCCTTGATATCAAATGTTAAGCTTCGAGATGTTATTGTGAGGTGTCCTTTATACACACCTGCTTGTCATGGGACCGACCACAAACCGATTGACACCCTGCAACCAGATGACTATCGCCAAGGCATATATCTGTGCAACATCGACGGTCATGGGTTGTTGAGTTGGATCAAGGCATTCGGGTGATGGAACACCCAGAGTACCAGCAGGACGGAAGCAATGCAGAGCGAAATGGTAAAGTAGACGGGGAAGGTCCGGTGTTGAAGAGCACTGAACTGCTGCCTCGCTGATACAATCAGATTGCATTCAAGTTGGAATCAGTCAAAGGGTCCAAACTCGGATTGCTCCACGACGCACGGAGAACTCTGTGGGCGATAACACCTAAAGTGAACGAATTGTCAATCCCAAGCCTACAAACCTACCCCCAAAAAACGTTACCCACAGCGCTGGCAGTGGGTTGCAGGGAAATCTCCAGTGAGCAAGATCATTGTGAATGTGACACTACCACGTACACATCCACACAGCCAACTATAACCCAGAATGTAGACCTCTCTGGTGCTGAACAGCCCACCGAGAAACGAGAGGGTTAGTGTATCTCGCGACAACATGTCTCGGACTAGGTGGAAAGTAGTGGGAAATAGACAACAGGTTGAGTCCCACTCTCAGAGTCTCCTGTTGTCAGCGAATCAATGCCCATGCTTTGATCATTGTCCCTGTTGATTGTTCCAAGCGATACGTACATGGTAGGTATCTATAGCCCCCGACGACGTCATCGTTTTTCTGCGGAGCAATCTGTCCAACGAAAGGTGTCATGGAAATACTTCTCCTTGCGCGCCCCACTCTAAGAGTGCATCGCCCAATCCCCAAGCATGCCTCCTTGCCTGCCCATCCGCCTCCTCGGGCCAGGTCCCATGGGCCGTTCATCACGCAATGCACCATTCAGGACAAGATGCTTATCGACCAGCTAGGAATATTCGTCAGAAATAATGTTCCTCCCTATTGACTAGATGGCGCACATCATTCAATGTATTTGTCGAATTTGTCAATGCAGATAGGAAGGCCGTGAGCTGTACATCTTCATATTCCTACGAAACACCCGAATTGAGACACAACGACAAGACGTGGGCTCACATTGTAGGCCATCTCAAAGTAGAGCTAGACTTACAGTGTCGAATTCCTCGCGAAAGCCCTTGTTCTCGCTCGCAGGGAGCGACGCAATTAAAGCCGAGATTGATCGAAGAATCGTGTGGTCTTTAGGAACTTGGCCTATCGTATGCTCCGTCAGATCGTGGAGACGACCAGTGATCATCGTCTACCTGCGAGCACGTTCGTGACATACTGTACAAGCACCAGAATCCGTTCATGAAGCATTTTGACTGCAGCCCTTTGGGCCTGCAAATGGGATTCCACTGAGCTAGATGAGCCTAGTATATGGAGGCGTTAGGATGACCAGGACTCACAACTGGTATTTCCCCCTCCACCCTTCGCTGTCCAGTCGACAGCGATACGCTCTGCTTCTCCCGTCTCGACTTTGTATGGTGCCTCGATAAACACAGATCGCGTCTTCTTGTCTCTGATTTCCACGGAAGGTTCGTAAGCTTTGAAAGGAAGTGTTTGACCAGTGATGTCAGAGGCGCTGGATACAGATGAAGAAGGTTGAAGTAGAAGGAGCAGCGGCGTGGAACAGAATCCTGTGAACTGTACAGCGGGCTATCAAGTATCGAAGGACAGAGTATAGCGGTTCGAGCAGACCTGATCCTGAAGTGCTATGTGGCGGGAAGTTGGAGTGGGTGCCACAGTGTACCACCCAATGAACTCCAGCGAAGGGAACACCTGTTTATCTAGACCGACATGTGAGGCCGAAAATGCCCCAATAACAGATTGCGCACATTGATCCCGTCTTTGCACGAGAAAGCCATGATCGACCGTGTCATCGCGTCCATCCTCTACTGCCAACTCAAACGTATTGACGATCTCAACTTCTCGGCCATTCTGTGTACCGAGTAGTGCACCAAGCACTATACACAGTCTGCAGCTGGCTATGGTCCATCAAAGAAGAAAGCTTACCAAACGGCAGATCCGATTTCATCTGAAGTTTCAAACGCGTGAGGTGCTCAGAGATGTTGAGAATCGGGAGGGGATGACTGTATCCACGCTGTGAGGTTTATACGTTAATAGCGCATAGCTTCGACGTACAGTAAAAGAGAAAGACTTGAGGTAGTCGTCGTCGGGAGGACGACCGAAAGTTCGTCGATGTCCATCGGAGTCATGCTGGAAGAAGTTAAGGGGTTGGTTCAGCTAATCGTGGCCTAATTAACGGGCTAAGAAGCAACGGGCACAAAAAATTCCCATTAGCCGATTTGAACGACTGACCTCGTCATTACTAGTGACGCGCTCTACCAACTGAGCTAAACGGGACTTGGGTAAGATCTATCGTAGATCATTGATAGCTCATAATTCGTCGAACGCGAAAGGACCTGCCCTGAGGCTAACCCGGGCGCGTACTTCCTCCCCACCTGCTCAGTGCTATTGAGTAGCCTCTCACACCATGTCTGGCTTTGAAGCTAATCGAGTTTTCACCGTCAACGTCCATGATCCATCCTCTGCTTCAACCTCGACGGATACACCCTCGCAGACAGAAAAGCTCCTTCTCGAATTCTTGTTGCAATACAGAGTAGGCGGTGACTTCGTATACAGGTTTGCCCCTCTCCACCTCTTTGAATTGTGCGGCTGATCAATTCATAGAGACAATCTACGTGGAAATCTTCTTTTGAAACAGTACCACCTAGAGATAGACCTTCGCCACCTTAGCTTGTATAACGACGAACTTGCACACGCAATCCAGGATCGACCAGCCGATATTCTTCCCTTGGTGCGCTCTCCATTGTAACGGTCTCCTCTCTTGCTTATGTTTTGCAAAGTTTGAAAATGCGGCCACCAAAGCAGCCAGGTCGATCCTTTTCCCTCTAGCAAGCACATCGGACGAGCGAGCGGAAGCTGCTCTTCAGTCCATACCCAGAATCCAAATAACTATTCAATCTGGGTTAAGCATGCGACGTTTTCGTGATCTCACTGCGGATACGATGAATAAACTGGTTCGCATACCAGGCATTGTCATATCGTCCTCTGTCCTCTCCTCTAGATCCACGAAACTTCACCTCCAATGCCGTGCGTGTAAATCGACGAAGATCGTATACCCCCCTGGTGGTCTTGGTGGTCTTGGTAGCGGCTCTGACAGAGGTCTTCCAAGGGTCTGCGACGCTCCCGAGTTGGAAAATCAAAAGAAAGATTGTCCGCTGGATCCTATATCATCGTTCATTCAAAGTCCAGCTTTGTGGACCAACAAACGCTCAAGCTTCAAGAGGCGCCGGATATGGTTCCGGTTGGAGAGCTTCCCCGACACATTCTCCTATCAGCCGACAGATATCTTACAGGAAAAGTTGTTCCTGGTTCACGCATCATCACGACTGGGATCTATTCGACATTTAACTCTGCAAAAAACGTGAGTTTTCGATAGTTTTCTCTCGTTCCTCAGGCTACTGACGTCCAGCTAGAAATCTGCAGGACCGGCTGCGCTTCGACAGCCATATCTTCGCCTGGTTCACATCGAGCTGTCGTCTCCATCTGCAGGTGGTGGAGCCTCAAACCCATTTGGAGTGCAGTTCACTCCTGACGAAGAGGAAGACTTTGCTGAGATGGCACGAGGTGAAGGTTTCTATGAACGCTTCGCTAAAAGCGTAGCTCCAAGTATTTATGGTTGCCTAGGTCGGTTTCCCTCTTGCAGATAGAGCCGTCACTTACACTATTCAGACATCAAAAAGGCAATTACTTGCTTATTGTTCGGAGGCTCAAAAAAAGTACTACCTGATGGGATGCGATTGCGGGGAGATATCAATGTATTGCTACTTGGAGATCCCGGTACAGCCAAGAGCCAGTTACTTAAGTTTGTGGAGAAGGTAGGCCTCGTTATCATGTTTCCTGGCCATTGGTCAACGGTGTTGGCAGGTTGCTCCGATCGCTGTATACACTTCAGGCAAGGGCTCAAGTGCAGCAGGTCTGACAGCTTCGGTACAACGTGATGCAGTTTCTGTGAGCCTGTGTGAAAACGCCTCGGATGTTGCTAATCAACTCAATTAGCGCGAGTTTTACCTCGAAGGGGGTGCGATGGTGCTTGCTGACACTGGCGTAGTGTGTATCGATGAGTTTGATAAAATGCGCGACGAGGACCGCGTTGCCATCCATGAAGCTATGGAACAACAGACTATATCAATAGCGAAGGCTGGTATAACCACGGTCCTGAATTCCCGGACGAGTGTCCTCGCGGCAGCGAATCCGGTGTGGGGTAGGTATGATGAAGGGCGAAGTCCGGGCGAGGTAAGACTATCGTTCACAATGATCTGGGGGCTTGACCTTTTTCTTTTCTTCCCTATAGAACATCGATTTCCAACCACGATCTTGTCACGATTTGACATGATATTCATTGTCAAAGACGAACACAACGAACAGCGTGATCGGGTTTGTTATCTCATCTTTTTCTTCGAGTCGTTTCTCCTCACTTTCCTGAGCAGATGATTGCAAAACATGTCATGAACATCCACATGAATAGACCAAACCCAAACGTCGAGAACGGCGAAGTTATCGGCGAGATCGATATCGACAAGATGAAGCGATATGTAGCATACTGCAAGAGGTATGTTTTGTCTTTGGATTGAGAGTCACTTCTCAACTACTTTGTAGCAAATGTGCCCCTCGCCTATCCCAAGATGCTCAGGAGATGTTAAGCAGTCACTTCGTTAGCCTGCGAAAGCAAGTCCAGCAGGTCGAACGAGACAACGACGAACGAAGTTCAATACCAATTACTATTCGGTCCGTTCGGCAATGATTAGTTCTCTGCCTTCGTAGCTTACAATTGCAAAGTCAACTAGAAGCCATCATCAGGATATCTGAGTCATTGGCCAAGACAACCCTGTCGCCTATCGTGCAAAATCATCATGTTGAGGAAGCGATACGTCTGTTCAAATTCTCTACTATGGATGCGGTATCGGCAGGTTCTGTTGATGGGATGTCTCGAGGTGAGCTTAACGAAGAGACGGGCCGCATAGAGAAGGAGCTACGGAGGCGGTTGCCGGTAGGGTGGAGCACGAGCTACCAGAGTCTCGTCAGAGAATTTGTCACGCAACAAGGCTATTCAACTCATGCCCTCGAACGTACTCTATATATCCTCGAGAAGAGAGAAATCATTAGGTTCAGCGGGCAAAAGAAGGTTGTTCATAGGTGAGTTTGATGTGGCTTTATGGTGATCCCTTACTTATTGTGTAGAGTTGGGGTGTGATGTAGCCGTCAGCGACACTCTTGTTCATCGTGTTGTAATGATATGCGTGTGCTTTTTTTTCGCGTCGTTGGCAAGCTCAGCGTTATAGGATGGTTTTGCTCCACACCAATATCGCCCGCCTAGCTCAATCGGATAGAGCGTCAGACTCTTAGACTAGGCGATCTGAAGGCTGCGAGTTCGACCCTCGCGGTGGGCTATGACTTTTTCTTCATTCTTACTCGACTTAACACTTCGAGGAGGACGTAATTGATCAGTATACTGGATTCACGATCCTAGGGTTCTGTGTCGATCCAAAGTCTTTGGTGAAAGCCACTATGATACCCTGATATTGCGACAGTACCCCCCAAAAAAAACTAAAATGTATAGCCCACCGCGAGGGTCGAACTCGCAGCCTTCAGATCACCGCCTTGCACGACTCGTACAATCGTAAAAGTCTGACGCTCTATCCGATTGAGCTAGGCGGGCAATGATTTGCAGCATGATGAAAGTATTATGTCAACATGACTAACAGCTGTCACATGACAGTGTTTGATATACACGTGACGCGAGTGATAGCGGCGGGTGCGTGACAAGTGATACACAGCTTCGTCGGCAGGGTTGGGGCGGAGCCCAAATTTGGTTGAGCTATGTAAGCCGTTCGGACAGCTCGGACAGCTCGGAAGTTCGGAAAGTTCAATTCCCAGACTTTTTGCTGCGACGCGTATTATCGCGACGCGGCGACGGCTATTGCATGGCAAGTACTGTCATGGTATCTAGCAACGAAACGAAGTCAAGGTAAGCTGTGGCAACTCCTGAGTCATTCTCTACCATTCAATCTTACCCTACCGCCTAAATAGTTTGTCGTCCTCCGCCGAAGATAGCTCTTCTCTCCGAATCATAGAGATTTCATCTGATTCCGAGGACGACGTGTGAGTGGTTGCCTTCGTACTGCAATCCCTCGGTGATTATGCTCCAACTGTCTATAGGTTTCGTAAACCACAACGCAGGTGAGATTTTACCAGAGTGCAATTTCTGCCTTGAACTCCCATGAACCCACTGCAGCAAGTTCGGATCTACATCACAAGGAGAAAACAAACATCACGAGTCAGGTTCTGCCTGGGGAAACGGTGTTATTGAGTTAACCGACAGCGACTCAAGCGACTCCTCTGACCTTCCGGACGCGCTGTCCCCTTTGGTCAAAGGGCCGCGAAAAAAGGAATCGACAAGCACAAGACGACAACCACCTTCCGAAAATTTTATACCTTTGTATGTTGATACCAGCGATGACGAAGAGTCTGACAAGGACTGCATTCTCGTATTGTGCGTGTGTAGTGGAATATTGTTCCAGTTTGCCCATTTTGCCCAGGAATGATCCCCCAGCCTCTCGAAGGCCAATTCGGAGTATCCCTCCTGCCAAAGGTGCTATCACAACTTTTCTTTCAACGTAACAGGGGAAGTTTGACTGAATTCTTGTTTGATGGTGCAGGTCAAGATGCTGCGAAGGGCAACACAATGTTCGAGTCTCCCAAGAAAAACGCCGTTCTTAATTCTTCTCAAAGAGGCAGGCGTTCGGTTCTTAAAGCAAAGGAGCAAGCCCGACTACAGAAGTATGCCACTGACCTGTTCGCTCAGCTCAACAAAGATGTTTTCGGCGATTGCCTCCCGAAGGATACCACTCTAGAATGGAGCAAACGTCTGTTGACAACTGCTGGACGGGCACGCTGGCACCGGTGAGTGAACCACATTTCAGTAACACTAGCTGTGTTGATTAATCTGAATTTTCAGCTCGTGTGAGGGCATGCATACCACAAGGATCGAACTGGCTTCCAAGATCTTGGACTGCGATGGTGAGCTGCCTGCACTTTTGTGACACGTTGGACTGAACAACTCGAATGGGACATCTAGAGCGCATTCGGAATACTCTATCTCATGAAATGTGTCACTTGGCATGCTGGGTGATTGATAACCATCCCCGAGAAGGGCACGGTCAGCTTTTCAAATCATGGTTAGTATCATGCTGTTCAGATGCAATATACTGTCGAATAAAATGATCACCAGGGCAAACAAAGTGATGTCCAAACACCCGGATATCCATATTTCTGTAAGAAGTCTGTGCTTCCCTCAGGAATATTCGAACTAACTGTATTAGACCCGGCATAACTACGAAATATCATACCCGTATGAATGGAGTGAGCTTGTTGTTGTCTTACTACTTGATACCTCTTTTGATCTCGCTGCCAATTTCAAGGATGTGAGAAGTGCTCAAAGATGTAAGCACAATGGGGTCCTGCTGGAAGTGTTTGACCCATTGGACCTAGGTATGGTAGATACTCCAAATCTATACGGCCAGATGAATGTGGTAAGTTACAGCACTTAAATTTGGCGTTAACATCTTCAGCTATGTTTTACTGGGGCAGTATGTGGTGCTTGTAAAGTGGGCAAGCTAATCCCCCTCTTTGTCGAAAGAAAGTGGCCAACGACCCCAAAGGTCAGCCGTATGGCTGTTGCCAGGCCTCGAGGTAGGGACAAACTCCACATTCTAAGGTTGAATGTTTTTGATTCATCACCATAGACTCTCCGTGTTTGATAAATGGGAGTCCAATAAGAACTAGTCCTATCATACAGCAGGCTCCTCCAACCTCGACAGATATTGTTGACAAGGGTACTCCGGACCTCGTGAATGCTTTCGGGGGTATATCCATTAATGATACAAGGATCCCATAGACTGCTCCATCATTAGATGTTGAATCAAACCGTGTATTGCTCGCCCGGCTTCTGACACCTGGACCTATTTATATTGACCAGAAAACATCCCCCGAAGACAACAAATCGAAATACAGGATCACAGATAACGAATGAGAAATGTTAGCTCGAATTACTAGAAGGCTGACAAAGTCGTGAATGGCGTACCTATATGACCCAACATATCGTGATTTCATTCAATGTTAAGTAATGCTAATGGATGGTAATAGAGAGCAAGTCACGCTGAGGTGAGTGTGGAATGAATTGCTACCTGATGTAACGTACAGTATGTAAACAGCAGCGAGGAGAATCACAAAGATGCAACATGTGTGAAATAGGTGTATAGCACATGAGAGGTTGACCGATCATTCTAGAATCTGTATCTACGTATCTGTCCCAGGATAACTTGAATCGTTGGATGATGGTACGTCAACTCACCATTCACCCACGCTCAGCCATTCTTCGTCCTTGATATGTAACCATTTGTGGTCGATCATATCTCGCGCTTCTTTTCGCTCTCGCTGATCAACTGCGAGCATAGGCTCCAAGAAAGCGCAGATACCAGCAGCCACAGCATTCGAAAACAAATACTTTTCCACCACCACGCGGCACAATGGCCATGGCTTCAGAGTTTTGATGTACCGCAGCGCACCTGAGACGCGGCGTCAGGAAATATTCGACAGCACAATCGAAGGACATGACCTGTGTTTTCAAATAGCTCTATACTATATCTGCCCCCCATCTTTGCCTCGAGAGGAAAATCACCCATTAACTCGATGATTTGGGCCATATGGTCGTCATCCTTGGTAAACAATTCGCCTCGCCCGTGCGGATCGAAAAGGTACTCTGCGGTCAATAGTTCGAAAACAACACATGCCACACTCCATATGTCAGCACGAGTTCCCCAATCACGCCGCCCGAGGATAGCTTCAGGGGCACGATATTGGCGAGTCTGGATATCTTCAGTGTAATGTTGCTTTGTGGGTGTTGCGTTGCCTAAATCGGCGATCTTGATCGTGAGTGGGGTATATCCAGGAAGACTTGGGGAAGGCTGGGGAGGAGGACAAGCCGCGGAGGAGGCGGCTGATTGGCTAGAGGCAGCGGAATTTATCCGTCGGGGGGCGGTCCGGGAGAGTAACGATGGACCAATAGGAATGTGGGGAATATCATTTAGGGAATGTGATTGGATGAGAGGCGAAGCGGGTGGTTGCGTAACTGAATCATGGGAGTCCGGTAGCTTCTCCGAGTTCCATTGCGGAGGGGGGTCGGAGACTGCGATGGAAGCCATCTTGGACAATGCGGGAATATCCGCGCTCTCCACGGAAGTCGGTGGAGTGCTGAGGATACTGTTAGTGCCAGCACCCATTGAGAAAAAAGAAGTGGTTGACGCCGTGGACGGACTGTCAGATTGTACCGAAGGTTGATCAATGGGGCAGTCTGGGGATCTGAAGAAATAGATCCATGCGGAGGAACGGCAGGCAGGAAGTGATTATGAAGACTTGGGCTACTCGCACTAGCGCCAATGCTACCGCGCCTAGACGAAGGGCTTGACAATGGCTGGGAGTCGAAAATCTCGACATGTCGTTCCCTGAGGGGAGGTCGGCGGTTGGGGATAGTCATGCCCAGACGGGACCTTGTAGGGTGAGGCACGCCGACTTGACGTGAACGGGGAGAAGGGGATACAGAAAGTTCCGCGAGAATGTGCGCCTCGACGTCTGGGATGGAGATGACTGGAGAGGAACTTGAGGAGATACAAGGGATAGTGTGTAGGAGTACATACGGATGTTCTCTGGCTTGATGTCCGTGTGCACTAGATCACACTCATCGTGGAGGTACTGGAGACCAAGAATAATCTGCTTGGTGATTAGCTTGACAAGGGGTTGTGGGACACCCTTTTTCTTGTAGCGCTCAATAAGAGTCAGAAGGTTCTCTCCAAGGGGTTCGAATACGATACAAATGTGGTTTGCTGGCCCAGGGTGCGTAAAAGAGTCAAGGAAGGAGACAATGTAGGCACGACCTGGATGGGCAGAATTTGCGTGCGATACTTTGGTGAGAAGCTTTATCTCATCGCGAGCTGTGTCAGCATAGCGGGAAGCGGACTTGACCACCTTGAGGGCAGAATAGCGAGATTGGCTGGGGAAAATGAAAAAGGTAACGAAAAGGGAGGAACATGGGACGCACTGGGTGTCATGAACGAGCCAGACGGTAGAGAAGTGGCCCCAACTACGAGAAGGGTGAGAAGAGGTTGAAAGGGGAGAAAAGGGGTAATACCCGAGTTTTCTGACGACAAGATAACGACCGTCTTTGAAGACGTCGTTGATCTTTACGGATAGATAGCCACCAGCATTGTAGTCTGCCGGAGACTCCTCCTCCTTCGAAACATTGTCTTGGACGGGGACGATCTTTGGGCCTGATGAAGTAAGGACGTACTGATATTTAGCGCATGGTTCCTTTGGCGCCATAAAGTGCGACAGTGAGGAGGTGGTGGAGGTGGAAGAAGAAACGGAGGAGGAAGGGAACGAGTCCTGTACCGAACACGGTTCCGGTCTCGGTGCGGGTAGGAGTCGGATATCGGCAACAATCTAGACGCGCCAACAACTCTTATCATCATTCAGCCCGGCCAGCGGCCACCTTATCCACGACGTCCACGACCCCAATCGCTTCAGAGAATTTATACGGAACGTCGTCGTCATGTCCGTTTCCTTGTCAGAAAAGTTCATCGGCGCCGTCGAGGACGAATGGCGACTCTTTAGGTATTCGCAATTATCCAACTGCCCACATCCCCCTCATCTTGTTTTTTCGCTCAGCGATCGTCCAAACGACTACACTATTGGTTCACCTATTGGGTTCGGCGCGTCCTCTGTCGTACACGCAGCCGCGTACAACCCTCCCCCTCCAGAACCCCCTCATCCATATCCGTGCGCGCTCAAGGTTCTTGACCTCGACTCCCTTCCGCAGCATTCTCTCGCTCTCCTTCAGCGCGAGACACAGCTCATGTCCCTTTCAAAGCACCCAAACGTCCTTCGTGTACGTGGAAGCTGGATCAACGGCCACAAACTTTACATCGCCCTCCGTCTCATGAATAAAGGGAGTGCTGCAGACATCATGAACTACGCTTGGCCCGGTGGCATGGAGGAAGAAGTCGTAAAGTGCATCCTCAAACAGGCCCTAGAAGGCCTCAAGTCAGTTCACCTTCATAGTTTCCTCAATCCCTCTAACACCCTTACATCTAGTTATCTCCACATAAATGGTTTTATTCATCGTGACGTAAAGGCAGCCAACCTCCTCGTCGATGACGACGGTACCGTCTTAATAGGTGATCTTGGCGTTGCCGCTTCCCTTGTAGACGATAGTGGACATTCTGCCATCCATACCACCAGCCCAAACCTGTGTTTGGACCTGCCGCATCGCCCCAAGTATTCGAGCGATGGTGCCTCTCTGTCACGTCCACCCCTCGGCAAACGCAAGTCTTTCGTTGGTACCGTGCGCCCTTGTTTACTCGCGACCCGCTAAACCTCCACTCACCTGCCATTAATAGCCATGTTGGATGGCCCCTGAGCTTATTCAGGGAAAACGTTACGACGCCAAGGCTGATATTTGGTCATTCGGAATCACTGCCATCGAACTCACACAAGGCCGTCCGCCCTATTCGCGCGAAAGTGCACATACCGTCCTTCTTCAAACGTGCGTCCACATTGTTGCCTGACCCTTGAGCAGTCCGTTCACCACCGTCTTCTCTTCAGTGTCCAAGGGAAATCCCCAACTTTAGATCGGGAAGGTGGTGTACACCGTTACTCGCGTGCGTTCAAGGAGGTTGTCGATGCCTGTCTCGCTAAAGATCCCTCGAAGCGGTAGGTAATTTTACTGTCACTGTTTGCGAATTATTTATTTCCTCACAACAGTCTGCCGACGGTTGAACTTTTGCAAACCCCATTTTTCAAGAGTGCAAAAAAGAAATCATATCTCGTCGGGACGATATTGGATGGGCTTCCTCCGCTAACTATGCGTCAAGAACGGCGTCGCCGTTCAGAAAGCCCGATGCCTCAGCGTACCGCTGATTCGTGGGACTTTGGTTCGACTACCATGGGTTGCCAAGTGCCTTCTCTCAACCGACACAGCCCAAAGATCGTACAGAAGAGTACCTTGGGCACTGCCTCGGAACGCAATGATGAAGACGAACCAGAAACGCGCAGTCGCTCATCCAAGGACAACAGTGCAGAGCCTTCACGACAAACAATGAAACCTGGCGCGACAAACTCGTCATTAAAGTCGGAAAAAAGTTTGTCCCAACCCACAGCCCCAATCCCAATGCCCCGTCGCAATGGCGACTCAGTACGCCGAGAGTCCTTATCATCCCCGTACTCTTCGGTAGTGACAGCGCCCAATTCCACTTCCCCTTTGACGTCACCAAGCCTTTGGAACAAGCTCACTCGGAGATCTTCTCGCAATAATCTAGTTGACGAGGGATCTCCGAAGGGTAACACTATCACGCGCTTCCTGGGTAGACGTGGTTCATCCTCATTGGCCCAGCCTCCAAACCTTCTTGCTTCATTGTCCTCAGGGCCTTAATCTACTTCATGACTATATATGCCTGGATCTATTCTGCATTCTAGCGATTGTACATAACTACTGCTATCTTCAGAACACCCATTCATCCACTTACCTGTACAGAATCTCGATCTATCGATTCAGGACTAATGCTATCCATGCATCGCGGAGGTCCCGGTTTCACACAAAGCCTCTAATTGCATGTATCCGCGAATTACATGGATTGTAATGATATCATAGTTATCGGTCCTTTTACCCAATGGTGATCTTTCCATCAGCATCATTGAACTCGTAGGGAGGAATCTCTAGATTTAGCTGCAAGGGACAAGTTTAATTAAATGTTGGTTTGGAAATGGCTTTCCTTACCGGTGCTGGGCCCTTGCGTGCGCGACCAGCTATTGGAAGCATATTAGCAAAAGGATTGGTAGAATGGATGAAACTTACAAATATCATAATGTGAACCATGGCAAGGACAGAACCACCCTCCGAAATCACCTGCCTCGCCGATGGGGACACAACCTAGATGCGTGCAAACACCAACCATGACCAGCCACTCAGGTTTCTTTGTCCGACTCTCGTCGCTCTCTGGGTCCCTGAATGTCTTCCAGTTGGTACTCCTGGCCTCCTGGATCTCGTCGGTTGTGCGGTGACGAATAAAGACGGGTTTTCCGCGCCATTTGATGATTACATTTTTGCCCTCTGGGATGCTGGCGAGTTCGACTTCAGCCTTTGCGAGTGCAAGAACATCGGCGGAGGCGGCCATGGTCTCCAGGAAGCCGGTGATGGCCGACTTGGCGACAGATGCGGAGAGGACGCCGAGAGAGCCAACCATAAAATATGACATGGCACGGTTGGCTTCGTCCGACTTGGGGCGGTATGTAGAGAAATCGGGGACCTCGGGAGCGTCTTTTGCAATGGCAGAGGTGTGAAGGAGACGAGGCTGGTAGAAGGGCGTCGCCAACGGCGCTTTTTTTGCGAGTCGGGATTAGCACGATGGAGGTTTACTTTCGAGGCGTGCTTACAAACGTAGGTCCTGGAGACGAGGCCGAGAGAGGTCGTCTTTACACCACCCGTGAAGCTCTTTGGCGCGTCCGAACGGGGAGCAACACCATGTCCGTGGGCGGGGGCACGAGCAGCGAGGTTGAGATGGGGTGCGCTGGGTATGCCGGTGGGGAGCACCCGGACTGTAGGGGAGATGTTGACCGCTTTTCTGACGGTACTGAAGGAGGCCATTGGGATGTTGGCAACTTGCAAGACACTTTTCACGACCCGCATATTCCCGAAGTTCAATCTGTACAGCCACAACCACTACCACTCGTCTATCCCTGGCACCTTGTACCCAAACCAGCCATCTCCCCAGCTCTCACGCATGAACAAAAACATGCTCCACATGATCCACTTCTTCATCATATATCCCAGAACACTCTGATCCTTCTTCATGCTACCGCGCCGATCTGCCTCGTCCACTATCTCATTCACTCGAGGCTGTCGATCCATCTGAAACTGGGCCAGCAGGGGTGTCCAGTCTAATTCCTTCGTCCCAGAAACAGCACTTTCGATCTGCGCTCGCAAGAGATACGCAAGGTAACCAGCATCCTCGAGTGCCTGAGATGCCCCTTGCCCAGAGTGCGGGGGCATAGCTAGAGCCTCTCAACATGACAGTCTGACCGAGATAATTCCACATACCATGAGCAGCGTCACCGATGAGTACCGTGCGTCGGCTATGCCAACGCTCCAGTTTCCGAACTTGGAATACAGGCCAGACGAATAGCTGGTTATCGGAAGCCTCTGTCGCAGCAATCAGCTGAGGCACTGGAAATGCCCAGTCCGAGTATCGTTCCCGCATCTGTGAAAATCGGCATGAATAGCGTGATGCATTGAAAGAGAGAGTTGCTCACCTTCACCTAAGGCCTCCTTCTTGGGAATTTTCCATTCCTCTCGGGTTCGATCTGGTGCCTCGTGCGTCGTCCACCTGCAGTTGGGATGGATATTAAATGTGCACATCGCATCCTGGCAGTGGAGGACACTTACCATCCCACCTTCTTCCTTTCCCTGTCGAAAATCGCCATTCCGACAAACCCCTGTCGTCCGTGAATCATGACACAAGGCCTATCCGGCGTAAGAAGGTCCGATAAACCAGGCACGCTATCGATGTTCACTGAGAGCGCCTAAGCCGACCAAACCGCTGTATTCTGGTTTGGGCAGAGGGAGCCCGAGGCAATTGTACATGCTTCGAAGAATCAGTCAGATACTACCGGGGCAGGAGCTTGACCTTACCTTGGTCGGACCGTACTCCAAGTGCCGTCCGCTCCAATGAGGAGGTCCACCTTCTTTTCGTGTGGTAGTCCATCCTGGATCCAACGCACGAGTACACCATCGTCGAATTCTTCGATGGACTGTACCTGAGCGTTCCACTTGACATCAAGTCGTTTTCTCTCCACTTCGTCCAGTAAGACGTCGTGAATGTCCGAACGCATGACCATGGTGGAGGCAAACCCATAGCGTTCCTCCGAACCTTGCGGGACCTTGCCGATATGTCCACCGGCGGAATCGTTGATAGTTATCCAGGGCACTTGCACACCGCTATCCCGCTGCAAGAGTGTGCGAGCTAGACCAAGTCCACCCAAGACATGCATTCCATTTGGAGCCAGCATCAAAATCCCGCCTTCAGCAAACGTAGGTCGACCCGGGCGGCCCTCGAGAACGATGACATTCGTGTTCAAGCGTGACAGAAACAGAGCAATTGCGGCCTAGTCAAAACATAAGCCTATGCGAGACTAAAGTCAGAAGGGGGACTTACACCCGCTATACCTCCCCCAGCGACGATGATTTCGGGCTTGTGGGCACACATTTACAGACAGACGGACTTGATGGGGAAATTGCTTTATAGTCCCTAGTTCATTGCAGTTTTTATCCAACCGACGAGACTTGGCTCTGAACTTGCCGCTTGGACGCGTCGACTGGCGAGCTGCGCACATTGCCGATCGGTGACGTTGCAAGATCGGCGCCGAGGCACGACTAGGTACTGGATATGCCAGTCAGATGCCGGTAAGATTGGTGTATAATTTCCCACTGCGGCTGCGGGAGACGTTCAACTGTCACTCAAATTTCTGATGGTTGTAACAAATCACTGATCTACTGAAAGCACGTGGCTTTGATCTATCTACATGTTTCAAGAATGGCCCAAATCCTTGCAAGAGTGACACTGAACACCTTCAGAGCCAAAGTTCTAGGAGAAAAAAATATGTAATCTACCAAATTTCCCAAAGGCTTCTATTTGTGTTGCTGCGTGAGAGGACATATTGCAGCTCTCTACCCACGAATTACTTGTAAATGCTTCTCCAAGCAGGAAAAGACACGTTGCTTGGGGTATCTTGGTGCGACCATAAAACCTTGCTGTTTCGCCCATCTCCTGACAATGCCAGGATCTACTGTGTGTTGAGACGGCGATCTGCAACGAGTGTAACACGACATACAATCTGTGATGATGCCATCGACGCCGAATCGGAACAGCTCATCGATTCGAGCAAGACCGTTCATCTGTCAAAAACACCACGTCAGTCGGCAAGCCAATGCAGGTTGGTGTTCGGAAATTGACCGTCCATGGCTTGACACGGAGGCCCAGAATATGAGCTTCCCAGACCATAGCTTGCGTCGTGAGGTCAGGTTCAACTTCAGAAGTAACGAACGAAGGGATAAAGCAAGTCCCACACGGCGAGAGGATATCTGCATTGATGGCTCGCGCAGCTTGAGCCATCTTTTGACCAAGAGATGGGCCCGGGAAACTGTCGAGATGTAAACCGCCAAGCCAAGGGCTGGTGCTGTTGTCCGGCGTGAAAGCCGTCTCTCTATTTGACGTCAGTGCATCTGGCAGAAGCAAGCATAAAACGTACTCACTCGTCAATCAATGCCGATGTCGGGATCAGTGGGTCAAGTTCCTGTTGAATTTCATTGTTGAAGGTGCACTATCAAGTAAAAGGATACTAATACCTTCATTGCGATTAGGGTTCTCCAGTCAAAGCTTTGGTACTGGGACCGAGAATCAGCGGACAATTTTCCCCTTTGATGATACAACTTACTGTGATTGACCTGTGATAAGGGCTAGCAGAGAAGATCGCATGCTGTTTCTGTACGAAATCTCCAACGCTCGCAGTACGATCAGGATGCTCGGGGTTGATTTTTGACTCTATATTCCACAATATTCGATGCGAGGGATCTACGCACTCCACGAAGTCAAAAACCTCCTGGAGTGTTGGTATACGAGCTCCAGGATAAAGAAGTTGCTGAGCTTTTGGTGTGATTACGGTCACCAACTGAGATCCGAGGAAAAACGGAAAACCCATACGGAAGTCAGATCGTCGCTTTGATCCACAGTCAAGGGTCTTTATTTGAGCCAACGTCAAGTTTGCAATAAGCTTGCCAACATATGGATAGGTAGGGTCGTCGGGGAACTTGAAGATATTGATGAGAAGATCACTTAGAGAAACGTCTTGCAACTCACGGCAGGACGAGTATCGATACACTTCGCCGCCAATATTTGGTTGTCATGCCAAACGACAACCTCCCCATCCTGCATGATTGAGCTCCCGGAAAGATGGGCATAGAAGGGCGCTGACCGACGTGATACCATTGTCCAACTCTAGAGTTGTTGCGCCGTCAACAAGCCCCCTGTTCTCAGAATTCACAATGGTCTACGCAGATATCGCGAATGTTAGCGTACCATGCAAAGCTCTGTACAGTATTTTCGACCGTGTTACCCCTACCACCTCGATGGGCCTGTGAAGGTATCTTGTGAAGCGGACGTTGGTCGACGAGAAGAAAATAAATGCAAACCTGTACATCGTAGGGCTTGTTATTTGATACGAAGGTCTCTTGCGCAGGCGAGGCTAGCACAAGAAATACTTCTAGAAAAGCAAGTATTAAATATGCGAGAGCAAGCATGGGGGCTCCGAGTGAGGACTAGTAGTCGTCAGTGTCGGAAGAACCAGGGGCATAGAATGATGGCCGGGTAGTGAGAAAACGATTTCATTGGGCTGCAGGATTCGGCCACTATGCAGACGAACGTTGTTCGCCAAGATAGGGGATATTCCGTTACGCTTACTCAATTTGGCTGCGAACGTGCACGAGACAACATGTCAGCTGTAGCAGCTGACGGCATGCCGGAATCTGCAACCATCAAACGATAACGAGCACAGAACTAGCCCGCATGCTTGTTCTGTTGTCTATCTACACATTGGAGGTAACAGGGGGCATCTAGCTAGAGACTGGAAGCACTGACCAATAAGACAAACGGATTCAAGCCACGAGTCATGCAGATAACTCAGTATATCATGATTTTGGCATCTGTTGGTGTGGGCCTACAGACTGGAACTGGGATGACCTCAATGACGATTCTGATCCTTTGACGAGCTAGAGGTGTCTACGTCGACATTTCCCAGCCCAAGGTTCTTGAAATCATCGCGTTCCATGAGTCCCCTGCAGGATTGCACGCGTCGTTGTAACGAATAGAGGAGAAGGCAAGGAACTCACTTGGACATTCGGCACTCGAGATACTGTTTGTTGAATGGCCTGCAGGGTGTGGACGTCCTAGAATTTTTCTTGAGGCAGGCCATGTACTCCATCATTCTATCTCTGCATTCACCTAGGACAAGATCAATACGATCGCAATGAATGAAACCGAATTCTACCATCGTGATCAAGGGGAAATGAGCCACGATCAGGAGGGGTGGCCTGGAAACCGACATTGATGGATGGTGGACGTCCAAACGACATTTCAACAACGTGAGAATTGTCGACCAGACAAATGAACCAACTTGGTATCATTTATAAACGTGTTACTACTACAGATGATTAATTCCCAAGATCATAAAGTCCCCTCAGCGCTCCTTAGCTTTTCCCTTTCTTCCGCGAGCTACAGTCGACTCCGATTCTGATTCGGCGTGCGTGCGATTGTCCTTTTCGTCTTGATCATGTCGACGGTCGGGTGCTGACGCTTGCGATCCAAAGTTCAAAGCAGCAAGATTTCTACCTTTGAGGAGGACTATTTCCTTTAGCCATGCATTTTCTCGGCGGAGATCGTTTGCCTCCCGTTCGAGTTCGTCTGCTCTTCCAGACAAGTCCCCAACTGTACGCTCAAGGCTGAGCGTTTTGAGTTTCTTCTTGACCCTGAATCGCGCTATCGACGCGTTGTCCAGTTAGAACGACAATCTCACGAACAGTGCACGCTCACCTGAGGCAGCCGTGTTCCTGCGCCGCTTGTCTTCAGTGATGGATGTCGCTTCCTCCATTTCCTCTAGGTCTTGTGCGGTGGACGGGGTCGTTGGGGATCCTCCAGGGGAAGGGGTGTTTTGTGGCACAACGTGCGGAGGAAGTGATATTGGTGGGTTTTTTGGGTAGAACGATCGAAGGACCCGCTATAGGGGGAACAGTGTCGAGCAGCCAGGGGAAGTTGTAGTTCGGGAGGGGTGGATACGTGGAGGTTGGCAGTAGGTATGCCGAACCCTGGAGGGAGAGGAGGGCATGGATAAGGTATGTGTATGTTTCTGGAGGGAGTTGCGGTGGCGCAGTGTGGGGTGCCTGGAAGTATGGGGGCTGGATCTGGGTGCGCTGGAGAGATGTGAGCCATGTCTTGCAACGTGGACAGGATCATGACCTACGGTGGGGTCCTGACTTTGACCGGGGTGGTCATCGTGGCGTTTCTCCTGCGGGGGTGTCATGTTGGTGCCACGGATGCAGGAGGATGTCAGAGGGAGAAGACATGGTTCTGGGGCTGGCACATATTACACTGTGGCTTCAGTCGCAATCCATACTCAATGATGACGGCAATGATTATGTAATCCATACGAACGTACGCGTACGAGCGGGTTCACCTCCTCAAAGTGCTCGAGTAACAGATCATGGCAAGTACACTCACCATCGCGCTCGAGGACATGAGATCGACTAATACCCATGACAGCTTATCAGAGTAAGGTCCAAGGACGGAAACTCTCGTTTCCAACTTTCACCATCAGATGACATTCGTCTCCTCGTCGAAAAGGCGCTTTCAATCCTCGTCTTTGCCTGCTCCAGCTAACACCCTCTCCAGATCATCCAAACGGCCAACAAGAACGTGGATCCTGCTTCAATCACTATCTCAAATCAACCACGAGGAAACGAAACCCTCGTCACACGTCTCACTGGCCGAAATTTGGAGTCACTTGGATTGAAGTTCGTTGCTCGCATCTCTCCTCGTCCTTCTGCTTATGATCGCTTCAGACATGGCGACCTCGTTTTTGTCAACTATCTGGATCTACCCGCCTCCACCCCCTCAGATCCCTCGTCCGCCCCTGCAAACAGCCATACACACCCCTCAAAGCAAAACATCGTGCAAGAAGATCCAGTCGACACCTATTGGCGATCAAGGGATGGAAAAATCCCCCGTGGACGTGATTCACGCTTTTGCAAACATGCATCGAATGGCATGTGTGACTACTGTATGCCCTTGGAGCCTTATGACGCAGCCTACCAGGCCGAGCACAGCATAAAGCATTTGTCTTGCCATGCATATCTCCGCAAGCTCTCTCCAAAGTCGTCTTCCGCTGCTGCTCAGGCTCTCCCTCCGCTCTCCCCGACTTCGTACAAAGTTAGGGTACCTTGTCCGTCAGGTAATCATCCATCATGGCCGTCAGGAATCTGTACCGCTTGTCAGCCCTCTGCGATCACTCTACAATCCCAATCGTTCCGCATGGTAGACCACTTGGAATTCGCAACCCACACCATCGTGGAACGATTCCTACAAGCCTGGAGAGCAACCGGCCTTCAGCGTTTGGGATGGCTTATAGGACGTTATGAACCTTACAACGAGGTTCCCATGGGCATTAAAGCCGTGGTAGAGGCAATTTATGAACCTCCCCAAGAGGGCGAGCTTGACGGTCTGACTCTGGGTATCCCATGGGAAGACGAACAACGCCTCAGGGAACTAGCAAAGTCAGCATCAACCCCCCTATCGATCGTTGGGTATATCTTCACGGATCTCGACCCAACACCAGACGATCGAACCAAAAATATTTACAAGCGACACGTGCAATCATATTATGTTTCTTCGCTGGAAGCCATTTTTTCTGCCACAATTCAAAATGCTAATCCCACTCCATCTCGATCGTCGTCGAGCGGTACCTTTGGCTCACGTATGATTACTGCCATTCTTACCGCGACAGAAGATGGCCAGGTCGACATCTCCGCCTGGCAAGTCTCAGAGCAAGCCTGTGCCATGGCCGCAGCGGATATGATTGAAGCCAGCGTCGAACCCGGTATCGTCCGCGTTAAGGAAGACGACCGTAGTCAGGATTCGGCACGCTATGTTCCCGACGTCTTCTATCGGTACAAGAATGAATATGGTTTTGAGGTTAAGAAGAGCGCAAAGCCTTGTTTTCCGGTGGAGTATCTTCTCGTCAATGTAGGCGTCACTTTACCTCGCGTTATCCTAGGAATCATAAAACGTCTGATAGGTCACCCATGGCTTTCCCCAAGCACCCAACCCAATGTTCCAATCGACGGAGTTCGCCATTGAAAATCGTCCCGGGCTCGAAGACCAGCAGGTTCAGAGCATTCTCAGTTCGCTCAACCGCCTAGTAGGGACGCCTTCCCCCGAGGACATGCGCGATGGGACCAAACGTCTCGAGGTCGCGAAATGGCTTAGCGATTGGCATTTGATTGCATTCCTTGAAACTACCCAGCTGCTGTCTCCGGTATGGTTCTGGATTACTCCGGCTCGCGCTTCCTAGTTAACCCGTCCTGTTCAGGACGACACAAAAATCCTTATGCGAACGGCGACTTCACCCAGATTGCTGGAAGATCCCTCCGTGCTAGAAGCCTTCATGAAGACAGAGGGATGGCAGACACTTATAACCTTTGCCCGTGAAAGTGCTCGTGAGTTCTTCCCCCATAACGTGACATGGTCTCGGCACAACAATGTCTAACAGCTGCTCGTCCGACATCGTCCGCTCCAACAGACTTGGGACCAACTCATGACAAGATTCCTCAAGACATCTTTGATCAGATTGCCGCAGACTGATACTTCCCAGAACCGAGGTAGCAATTACTCAAATCAGGATCTGTCCTCATTGCACTTTTGAAAATGACCATGGAGGACATGACTGTGAAGTTTGCGGTTTACCCTTGGGTTAACGCTGCATACATCCATTTTTTGACACTATAAAGTGGGTAGATCACTATCTGCCGCCAACCTGACATGTGGATGTGGAGAAGGATAGAAGAGTGCACAGAACTCCTTGTGGCTTGCACGTAGTTATCAAAGAGCGAATAGTCAAATATGTGACTAGTGTATGAATTTGAACACATTGTCCCGCATAACTGAAGGCATATTAGTGAACCAATAAGAGGGGTACAATGTCTTTGAAGGGATGAATCAACGTAATACTTAGACGAAAATCCACCATCCAGCGAACAGAAGGCCGCAGAGGACGCCGATGGCCCGAAGAACGATGACAACGACGAGCGCCTTGCGCACCGCAGCGTAAAAATTGTTCAGAGCGGTTCCAGACCAGTTGAGGCTGTGGGAAGCAGTCAACACTTGGAGAATAATGGTCGAGAAGATGCTTGCCGTCGGTCGTTCGACCCGCCCTCGCGAATACTCGCCTCCCAACCGCGTACGACTTCACGGTAGCGCTTGCCAAACACCCTAGTAACGGTAATGAACAAAATGACGAGCGAAGCACAAGGCACTCACCAGATCCAAAAGTTAACGTCAGGGTATGAGAACCGGGGGAATACGCTGGCGAGACTAGGTGCGACAGCATCGACACGCATACCTTCCCCGCCGACAGGCCGGAAGGGTAATTGCAGGCTAGGGGGGTGCTGCCCAGCGGTTTGTTGTGAATGCACCGGTTCAGGTAACATGTTTGCCATGAGGTCCAATGTCATACCAAGGGAGAGACCCCACAACTTAAACTGACGCTGGGTGAACGTTTTCTTTTGCTTTGCTGGGGCCGCCTTGTCGGATATAATCCCCTTTTCGAGTACATCCTGTGTCAAAACAGGGTAGGAAGCACTAGTTGGGAGGGGAGGGGATCCGACGGAACGAGGTAGATCGGACTCTGGTATGTTAAGGAGAATAGCGGGGAACTGCATACTCCCAATGAGGACGCGGACCAGGAATTTCAGGACGGCAGCATGACGTGGCGTCAGCCTAGAAGCGGCATCTACTGTTACAGTTGACCACTTTCCTCTTGAATCGACAACTCCAACCTTTTCCGGTAACACGGTGCTAACGAGCATTTCGAGAGGCGTCCAATGGATGCTAGTACCCTCGGCGGGTTCCGTTGAGAGCGCGCGGGGGGTGAGTTGTAGGAAAACAAAAGGGGAAAGTATCATGAGCAACCGCTTCCCCAACGAAGTGGTGATTTCCCGATCATCGAGCTGTCCGATACATGTAAAGTCGCGCTCGGCGAGATCCAAACCAATTTCCTCCCATGTTTGCCGCATAGCTTGGTATCAGTGGGATTCAGACGACGACGACGCAGGTAGATGAAACAAAGGCAGACGAACCATGTGTAAAGACCGCCTTCGTCCCCCTCCTCCATTCTTCCACCTGGAAAGGCGAGCTGTGCCTCGACTTTGCTGGTGCGGTGTGTGCTGCCTTCGCCTAACAAGCTTGATGTTAAACCGTCCGAGAAGAAGCGCCATCTCTCTGCAAGAAAAGGATTTCTGGACGAGCAGCAGGGTCCTTGACCCAGTCGAGCTCAAAGAATTGGCCGAGTGTGGGGATGGGTGCATCGGCGGGAGGCGTAGGAGTAGACGAGGAGGGAACGATGCGAATGACAATGGCCACGGTAGCACGGCGAGGTTCTGGAAGACGTAAAAGCAAGTACAAGGTAAGAGATTGGCATAAACTCACGGGTTGCAGGAGATGCGATGATACGAGGAGGTGTCGTGCGCATGCGATGGAGGGCACGCGACAAGAGCTGTGTGATCTTGTCTTGTTTTTCTGGAGAGGACGCATGAGAAGAACAAGTCAGGTCAAAGACAAGACTGACCTTGAGACATTTCCGTACAGCACTGATTCCCAGTCGTCGACTTGTGTTCACCGCTGTTGTTTGCGATGGCCGAGTGCAGCGTGTGGACCTTTGTCACCTCTATGAAGACTCCTGCCACCCAAACCATGGTTTTCGGGGTCAAGCCTTGGGCCCGTTCGACCGACGGCAGCCGACCAGGTCATACTTTGACACTTGGTAACCCATAACCACATGACCTTGACCTAAGTAGCCCGCCATTGCGGCTCTTGAGCGGAGAACTCCCGAAATATCACTGACAACACATTGGCGGGCGCATACACTGATTGGCGTTAGAGCGCCGAAAGCTGACTCATTTCAGTTCCACGGGGTACTAGCCTTTGTAATACACACGGACAACACAAGTGGGATTTACGAGTACTGGCTGTCGGTCGTATAGGCTTGTCGTAGTATTGGAGATAAAGCCATCGATGGCGCAAGTAAACGACGGAAACTAGCCAAAGGTGGGAAAGCCTGCCACCTAAACGAGGCCCTAACTGTAGTCTCCGACCGTAAAGGGGACTCTTTACTTGTGTGGCCCCACCTTGACTGTCCTTACCACTTTCCTTCACACGTCCCCTGTATAAAGCACGCCCGCCTCTCCGTATCCATTCCACATTCATCTGTTCAGCGATATCCCCACTCTACATCCATCTCCTCGACGTGTGTCTGCATCTCCACCCGACATGGGTATGAAATATCGTCGTTATCTCGCCGGCGAACGCATCTACGGCTGTTCCAAGTGCAAGACTCATCTCGCCACCATTCACTCGATGGTATCTCGAGTGAGTGTTCTTGAGTGTCCCCCCGTCCTTGCCGCTAAAGGTTCTTCAAGGCATTCAATGGCCAGCACGGGCGCGCCTATCTCTTTGATGGGGTGTAAGTATTCTACCACAGTGTTTGCCTCCAGCAACTCAGACTGTCGGGTAGCGTCAATGTCGTCGAAGGCGATCCCAACGACCGCCAGATGACGACAGGTAATCACACTGTTCGGGACATTTACTGCGTCAAGTGCGCCACCATCCTAGGATGGAAATACGTGTGTAGTTACCCGTTATCACCACAAGCATTCTCATCACATACCCATAAACATAGGATCGAGCATACGAAGCCTCTCAGAAATACAAAGAGGGTAAATATATTCTAGAGCGCAATCTCCTCGTCGACGTTCAATAAACGCTGCCTCTACTCGCGGCTGCAACGGAGTACATGGGATATCAACGTCACGTCACTTGGAAGATACTACGACGACGGTCTCACTGCCAGAGTGGACCTCGACAACCTACTACTATCCGCGCAAACAAGCTCTCACCTTCATCTCACCCTCTCCACAACGCATCATGACGGTTAATCTGTCGTCCTAATCCTAATGGGGTACACGTGTCGAATCGGCTACCTCACCTTGTGGGGCGCGATCGCAGCTTCATGCTAGGCTGAGCTTCAGTTGCTCTTTGCTTGCTGCGAAACAAGGTCCCGCGACCCGACACCGACGGTAACCCGAAGTGTATCATTCCATCGATGATATCTTTTACAACCTCAGCAAGAAACTAATTTAGTTGGAATTTGACTATTTCATTCCTTTTTTCCCCTTTCGTATCTCATTTTAATTATTCGTTCGGATTGCAACTAACACCTTGTTCTTGAGAGCACATATTGCCCGGTATATATCATTTATTGCCTTTAAGTCGAGGGACATTGTATATCTGCTACGGAGGCTGTATCATGACGCTGTACACTTGACAATCAATATCTGACACAGCCCATTGTTGATCTTGTTTGCGGTTGTTTTGACTGGTACTGCCGAACCCCAACGGTATATGTACTGGGCTTTGCGTTGTACTTTCCCCCCCAGTGGATTGGCAGCATATAAACCTTCCCAAACGACAGCCAGTCTGAGACTCGGCGTCATCACGGTCCTTGAAATTGTCCACGTCGCTCTGAAGGTAATTTATGGGTCAGTCTCGCGTCCCATCCCTCCCTCCCTTTCCTCACCCTTCCTTGCAGCATCCCTCACCGTGTCCTCCATCCATTCCCCGCTCGGCGCTGCCTCCCAATACGTCCCTTCACCCCTGGCTGGTCCCTCCCATAACCCCGTCACCGCCCCCCAAAGACCACTGCCACGTCGCAGCCCCCACTTCCCTTCCTCTCGGCCCATTCGTCCATTTGCCTCCATATCACAAAACATGTCAATGAAGCCAGTCAAACTCATCGAGCCCCCTCAGAATTTCAAGACAACCTTCATCCTTGATTTGACACAGGGGGAACTCAGTCGACAAGACTGACTTCTCCTCTTCGTCAGTCATGAGAACCTTGCCCCTTGCGGTCCCTCCACAGACGCGGCCGTGCACCGCTTCCTTATAGGCTGCACTTTGGTGGTTCTTATTCGATGTTTATTATCCGTCGTTCCCCTTGTTTCTATAGTAGACAGGTACCCTGCATGTTCCAGTATTGGCTCTAAGCCACATTTCTTCCATTTCTTCACTTGTACCTGTTCCCTGCGACTATAGTATGAGTACTCTGAATAGAAACGTTCGTCGGCCAGCCGGTTGTGTAACTTGCCTATCTGTCCTTTAAAACGAAACTGTTGCTTTACGGGCGACGTCTCACGCGGGATCCTCCCTTACGCCGTAGCAGCTTGGATCGAGTTTCAACACGTGCGTGCGTAGCGCTCTGGAGCAGCGAAATGGACCAGCTGTTCGGACATGAATTGGTAATCTTGACCGATGATGTCAATGTATGTACACTCTTTGTCTTGGATCATCCTGGCAACATATCAAGCACTCAGTACTCCTGAGTCAATTAGATGTGGTGATATATAATCTCGATGTCCAACTCAGACCAGTGATTTTTCCCCGTCATGATCTTGTTCTTCCATGACATTTCGTTGTGTCAGTTACTCAAGTACTCACCGGTACTCACCTCCGAGCATCGCACGCTGCCTGACACGTCAGAGCCTATCACGAACTTCAGGATAGTCTAATTTACGACACTCATCGGTTTGTCGCTATCTCAAACACATATTTTGACAGTTATATGGCGCGGATCAGCTTCGCGTATAATCGCAAGAGGGTCGGGTGGCAGCTACCCGGAAGGGTACACAGCATTCTATGCTTGGTTATCCACTTCCTCCGATTCATCTGCCGTCGCGTTCAGAGAACGGTAAGAGCCCAGCATTACAAGTGCGTGTTGAATTCGCAAGGTTGACTAGATGCCATGTGACACTGGATGATATCGATACGCACAAGAACCAAATCCTCGTGGTGTCTGCCCAATCCCGCCAAATTAGAGTTGCTTTTCTCTTCCCTTGCATTAAGCAGCCGAAAACGAGGCAACGGCGTGTTATGAACTTAACTTAATAAAGAGTTTGCTCGAATGCGTCGGATGTTGCATAAAGCTCGTTCGTTTTCTCATTCTTTCCACCATTCTTTCCATCATTCTCCCATAGACAAATACAATGATTTTGTTCTAAACCCTTGATGGCTTTGGATCCGACGTTATTCTTATTAATCGTGCTTCGATCCGGTGGCAATAAGCTCTACAGGTCGACCGTCGTGTCAACGATTAGTCTGGGATGAAAAATCTGACGTATTGTGTGATATCCCAGTCAGGCAAATAAATGGAAGGAATGATATTGAGATTGAAGCCTTTTTTACGTACGGAGTGCATGGACTTTGATCTGCAGCTGGAAAGTGCCAACTGATTGACCTATGGTGCACCAGGAAGAACAGCTATCCAAAAGGTTGATGTTGATGTTCTGTTCGCGGAGGGAGACAATTGAGGGCGGCAATTGCCGAGGAGGTGGGCGGGATTGGCTGGTGCGTCTTGTCCAAATATGGTGTAGATTGGGACCAAAAGGGCGGATTTATTGTGTTTAATCCGTGCCGCATCAGCAAACGTGCAGGGCCAGTGCAGAATAGAAATACGACGCATCCAAGGAGCATCAAGACTTTCATCAGCGCCGTCTTCTTTCTCTCTCCTCCCACTGACTGCTCTGTACTGGGCCGTTCTTCGTGCCTTCATTTTTACGACTTTGCACGATTTTGCACGACATATTCTTTCCTCTCCCCTTTCTTTTCTCCTCTGCGACCCCCATCCTTTTCATTTCACCGCCTTTGACAAATACAAGGTTCGCATCTCTTTCCCAGTCTCTCAATGCCACTCATCCCCCCCATCAGCCTCTCGTCATCCCACACTCCATTTTCCCAATCTCACTCATCCTCCTTTTTCTCCTGCCAAGATCCTATCCTGTCGACGACCTATGGACAGTTGGCGAGTAGCCGTCTTGGGTGATGGTGGTGTCGGCAAAACCGCCTTGGCCGTCCAAGTAAGCCATTCTCACCTGTCTAACACAACCGCTCATCCCCCCTCAGTTCACCCTAAACTGCTTCGTCGGTAAGTCAACACTTCCGATATCGTGCCTAACCCATCGCCTCACTCTTCATTACAGAGGTACGATTTCATTTATCCGTTTAGTACCCTCTTTGATGTCTTCCGTTCAGACCTATGACCCCACGATAGAAGACGCTTATAGGAAACAGCTCATCGTAGACAACAAGATGTGCTTCGTAGAGGTCATTGACACCGCTGGACAAGGTGCGTCCCCCCCCCCTTTGTGGCTGAAATACTCATTCTCATCGACTTGTCAGAGGAGTACGCCACCCTTAGAGACCAATGGGTACGGTCAGTATTCCACATTGCACTCGCTTGATCACTACTCAAGTCCCCGTAGCGAGGGTCAAGGCTTATACTTGTGTACTCGATCGCTTCACGTTCGACGTTCGAACGACTCGAAGTTTTCCGACAGTCGATGCTCAAAGTAAAGCGTCAAAAGCCAATTTTCATGTTGGTGGGCAACAAGTGCGACAAGACCTACGAGCGTGAGGTATCACGTGAGGAGGGCATTGCCCTCGCCCGAACGTTTGGATGCGAATTCATGGAGACATCGGCGAGGACCGCGTACAACGTCGAACTGCTTTTTACAAATCTCGTTCGCGCGCTGCGACAGACGAAACGATTGGAGGCTGGCGGAAACAATGGCAAGCAGGGTGATAAGCAGCTCAAGGACCTTAAGAGGTCCAAATGTGTAGTGATGTGATGGATATTCTCCAGGGCTATCGGTATTTAGATTTCAGTCCCCTTTACCTCTCTCCGATGATACCTCCATCGTCTTCTGCTTTTCATGACTCCACTCGCTTTTCAGCGTGCATCTCATTCTCTCTTCTTTTCTCTTTCTTTGTTTTTTCTTTTCGATTTTTCAAGCTGATGTTCCCTTCTAACCACCCCATCACATCATTTCGTCGTCTCATACGTGATTTAGGTCTACGATGTATTTTGCAACGCATGGAAACACTTATCTACACATTCTTCAGATTCGTGATGTTAACTCCTGTACAGATGACTCATTGCGGCTGCGTGGCCACGTCGCGCATACGTTGAACTTTGAGCTTCTCCCAGGATACTGGATATAAAGATGGCAATCAATCCATCTTGAGCCCAATACTCAGTACTCGGCACTCACAGTACTCACCCGTTATGTTTGACGACTTTGGGTCCTATGCACCACGATTACCGGATTTGCGAGTCAGGTCGATTCCTGACCAGGAAGAATTCAACGTGCACAAAACTGCACTCTGTACATCCGAAGTCTTCCGTTCGCTTCTTGATTCTTGCTCTCTCCAGACAAAGATAGGCTGACGATATCATGATATCATCACAGGAGACATGTTCGCGTGCTGCGACCAAGAATACAGCTTTGTCAACGCACATGATGGGATACAAGACGTCAATCAAGTCCTAGAGTTGGACGAATCTGCTTCAACATTACGTCTGCTGCTTAGACTGTTACACTTCCCACCGCCACCGCCTCCTCTTTCCCTGTCTGCTCGCGAAACACGTCGGATGGGAAAACCAGTTTCATTGTATGAAGGCGCTCTCATTCCGTTTCCTCTACTCACGGACATGGTCCGATTGGCTGATAAATATGGCCTTTCGGAACCTCTCCGGCGGGCGATTTACGCACATTTATTTGCCAACGCTTCCATTCATCCACTCGAGGTCTACGCGTATGCCACGAGGAATAACCTCGACGATGTTGCGGCCGAGGCGAGTGCATACCTCTTGCACCCACCACTTTCCACATACTCCGAGGATCAAATTGCGCTCATCCCGTCTGTCTCTGCATACCACGATCTTGTCCGGCTGCACAGTTATAGGACAAAGCAGCTAAAATCGATTCTTTTGCGCGAAGACATTTTCCCTTTTGGGTATGGTGCATGTGTCGCTCACCAAGAAAATACGACGCGCGCATGGAACGATTCTCGGATGCTGCTCGCCACCCAGCTTGACGCAGGTAAGATGTTCGCTGATGGCTGCTGGTGGAAGAAATTTTGCTCATAGTCAATCAGCCACCGACCTCGTGGCCGAAATGAGCGTGCTCTTGACACAGTTTGACTCGTGCACAACATGTTACAAGGCTTGCTTGGCGGCCATCGAGATGCTTGGGGTAAAGTGTTCATGTCCATAAACATACACTTGCTCACGATACATGCAGTACAAGTGCAATCGAATTCCAAGAACCATCGACTATCTGCCACCAGCGACATGAGGGTAACTAAGTGATAATGGGTGTGGTGTGTTCTAGCTACGAGCGGAGCGTTCAGCATCCCTGTTCCCAGTAGAAGAGAAATGTAAGATTACTGGTTATGCCAAAGGAGCGTCCTGAGGTTTTCCCAAACTTCTGAGTCACGGTATAAGTAGGTCATGGAGTTGAACATGCCAGGTTGTATGCTCTCGCCGCGGTGCTTGAACAACCACATGACGGTACCCCATGCCAACGCTGCGAATACTGAGAAATACCGAGGATCTGGTGGGATGGGACGCGCGAGGGTAGATCCATCCGGTAAGGGTACCTTTGAATATGGTACCCCTGCGCGGGGCAAAAACGATGCGACCACTCTCGACACCACGTAAAGCACGATCTTAAAGAAAAAAACTAAGCACGACAACGTGGTGGTACAAGTGTGAAGCATACCTGCTCGTTCACCGCCGTCCTGTCCCCGAAAACAACGTACCCTCCAATCAACCCAGCGATGAATGTGTCTGCGCTGCGTTCCTTCCCTCCGCTTGCCCTCTTCTGGAGCAACAATAGAATCTTGTACAGCGAGACAAACTTTGCTAGATTGAGGGCATGTTGCTTAGTCGCCTGGTAGATAACGCGGCTCCGCGTCTTCCAGCTAATTTATCGCGAGATTTAGCAGACTATTGGCGTGAATGCGCAGACAGACATACTCTCCACGTCCGAAGAGTATAGCCATTATGAGGGCATGAGGGAATCTGACTTTGATCCCGTAGACGAACCCATTTCTTGCACCCTTGATGATCGCAAGGTAATCATGAAGAGCAGGGTCGAGCAACAGAGCGTCGAGACCAGACATGAGCAAACGAGAACAAACCCAAAATTAGGCAAAACGACACTCTTAAATGCCGGACTTGTCAATACCCTTTCGGAACAGAACAATCACATGGTACTAATCTAATACAGGGCAACCTCAATGGAGCTCTTTTGTTCAAATGGTGATGTGGTGTGTTGGAACATGTATGCAACTAATGATCTGGTATGACAATAGAGTAGTTGTACTTCAAACATCAAGGCTGAAAGTAGCCATCATTGAATTTAAACAAAGAGATTGATGACCATTCAAGCTAGAGTACAGTCAATTGAGGATCATAAGACAAACAAGGAAAGACTTACTCCATCTTTATCAAATGATTTGGTGTCCTCAGAGGCAGCTCTGATCACTACAAATCTCCTATAGTTCTCCATGAAAGCTGGTTGGATCTGGGCACTTGAGAGATCTCTGGTGATTTCATGGTTTGTGAAGGTGATGAGCTGCTCGGTTGTCATGTCCGAGGTGGTAGAGTGGCTTCTAAGGTCTCCGAGATACACCTCCAACAACTCGAGCCCACTAGCATTGGAATGACCCAAGATCTGGGGGAGCCAAGCCATTTGGTTGGAATGTCCCTTTTCAGGCATTTTGATTACAGAAATCAGCCCAAGATTGATGAGGTCCATAATAGGGCTCAGGCATGATTCACTGCTGGGCAACTGAACAAATATCCTCAATATTGGAGGTTCAGGCTTACCTAGAGGAACCCAGACCCCCATTACTGCACAATAGGTGACTCACAGCCAAAACTTCAGGAATAAGATAGCAGTCCCAAAGGGGATGTTCTATGATCTGGGACATCAATTGATAGCAACCAACCAAATCTTCTGCAAGTGCAGAAGAAGTGAAGGTTACAACACCACCTAAATATAATTTTAGATACAACAATAAATGTCATTAATGAGCTCCTCATACCTAATGGATAGATTTCCTGAAGCTTCCACTGCTGACAGGCTATATTGGCAGAGTAGCCATATGTCCAAAACTGGGTTTCAGGAGAGTTGGCCAGCTTGGTGACCAGAGATGGCATAGTGTGAAGCATTTCCAAGTGCTGATTGGATATGAAAACAACTCTTGTATCCTCTTCAAGCTTGGCTGAGACAGCCTTGGTTGACTTGAGAACATATTGAAGCATAATAGTAGCCAACCCAGGTAACATTTGATCAGGTGAGGGCCAGATGCAATATGTTCTTGTGGAGGAGTTAAGGAAATCCAGCAGTACCTTTGGAAAACACAGCAAGGACATTGCTTGGTACAATAGAGCCTCTTGGGGAGGCTCATGAGGTACCAACACATCCTGTGTGTTGAACGAGGACTGTATCACAGCCTCTATGGACCTCTGTCCAGCAACATTTGTAGATGTAATGGCTGCCACTAAGAATGGCAACAACACAACAAGGAGGGGAGCTCCAGACAGTTGCTCTGGTACTTGTAGGACTTTGGTCATCTTCTGTTGTGCTCCTGGGAAGACAACGAGGACTGCTACTTCAGTAGCATCAAGAAGCAGTGGAATTGCTACAGCCTTAAAGCAGAGTCAATAAAATGTTGAACAAAATTAAGACAACCAACCAGTCCTTCACTTGTCAAGTGATGTTCTAAACCATGAATGACCACATCCTCATTAGGCTCACTTGACTCGAGTGTGCCAAAGTACTGGGGTTTTCCACAGGCTCGAAGGAGGGGTGATAGCTCAACAACTGGATACAGCCTTGAGATCCGGAGTGAGTCTAGTGATGATAGCAAGAGGTTGATGTGGGAGGTGTTGCTTGTTCCACTAGGATCTGCAATGGTAACAGCACAAAGCAGCTCTGTTTTGTTCTCGGAGGTGCTGATGAATAGATCACCAGACCATTTCCATTTCTTGGGTATCCTGAAGACAAAGTCAGCACTGAATATCATTCACCAGTCCAACATACTTTGGTATGACTGGGATCTTGATCAATTTCATTGTAGGTTGGTCAGATTGATCTGGTACTACAGGCACCTCTCTTTGTTCATGCAAAGATTCAGATCCAGTGAACAGAAGAATAAGTAACATGAAACTTACACAGGAAGATGAACAGTTTGTAAAAACATGTCTGCATTAATTTCTTCCTGGGACTTGAGTGGTATCGGGACTGTGAAGTTATCAGAACTACCATACAGTCAGATATCAGATACATTCTACATCCCCTGCACCACATACCTTCCACTTGGTAGACCAGCATCATCTGAAATAGAACCCCAGGGATCAACAAGATGATCGGTATCCATTGGCTGGGGGGAAGCAACTATTTCTGCGTCATTGGTGACAGTTGGCGTTTGAACTACAGGTGACGTAGGTGTTGCAACAGATATACTTGACGCCGTGTCCTTTGTCTGAATGCTGGGGGGGTTAAGTGGTTTGTTCTTTTTGAACGAGAGTGCTGGAAGCGGTTTCTTAGGTACATGCAGGAGTGGCTTGGGACCAGGAGGCGGCAGTATTCCAGCAGCTACGCGCTGCTTGGTGGAGAGTGAGCTCCCGGCCTCAACGCTCTTGGAGGGCAGTTTCATGGGCTTCACTAGAGGATTGGTCCTTTGGTCCTGATGAGTGCGCACGGCAGTAACCTTGGGTGGTGCTATAGACGCTGAACTGCCAGTTGCTACCGGTAATTCATGTCGTTTGACCTGTGCTGGGACCTTTTTGGCATAAGCATAATGCAGGAAAGTATGAAGCAAGGGTCCACCTTGAGGATTTCCTTTGAAGGTGGCGTGGACGCTTTCGCAGCCTTCACTTGTTTGCCCGGGTGGCCATCGGATTCAGACTCGGACTATAGGAATTGGTCAAGTGCACGAATGAAGGCAACAGGTACGTACGTCTGTGTCGACGACAAGTGCCTTTCTGTTGAGCCTCTTCCCAGCTGTTGTTTTCGCCGAAGATTCTTCATCTAAACTCCTGGAGTCATCCGCGGTACTTTCCGATACAAGCGATGTAGTTGACTTCGACTTTCGCCTCTCCTAAGAACTCGTTTAGCCAATGGATCCCGCCTTGACGTTTTCCAGACCTGTTGATCCTCCTTTGAGGCATTGTCTGACTTTCGTTTCGAGGACTTGACAAATGTCTCCTGGAAATATCGCTTTCTTTATCTGTGAAAACGACTCAGAATATGGTAGAAATCGTGTAGTGAAGCAGTACGGACCAATCCAATCTTCCTTGGCTGCTGTCTCGTAACCGACAGGATAGTCATTGTCATCCGTACCGACATGTTTCCAGAAGCTTGTCAGTAATCGATCGCATTGCTTCACGTTCTCCGCAGGCTCCCAGCTACAAAGACTAAATGTCACAAAGAGGCGTATGCTACGATATACTCACCTGTCCGCATCGGATGCATAACCCGCCCACTAGGTGATAGGTTGAGCGAGAAATTTAGCTATTAACGAATGGCACTCATTACCTTCACGTGGTATTCCTAAATAATGTGACGTTTGAGTATCGGGGAATATGGCTAGAACGAGCCACTTACCCAGTCACCATCCTCATTGACGCGTGCCTTTGTGATGACCTCTGGAAATCCTTTCAGGTGACGGAGTAGTCTGTATGCAGGGAGAGTCCGTACCGACGTGGTATACTTCCTCTTCCTCTTCGACCCTTTTCTTTTTCGGCATGCTCTTGAAGAGTGTTTGGAACCAACGCGGAATGAATGGGTCAACGGAAGAGAGCAATCTAATGTAATTGGGTCACACGTGACTTTCCCGACGCGCATGCGCCAAGGCATCAGTACGACCACATTGACGCTCAGACGAGTCAACTTCTCAACATGACATCCAAAGCAAAGTCCAAGCAAGAGGAAGTCCTTCAATTCCTCGACGACCTTGATAACCTCCAACCCTCTGCTGGCCCTCCCACCCATCAGCAAAGTGCGCATACAAGCAACGAAGGGGATCCCACTGAAGTCCTTGCTTTCATCGATGAAATGACCCAGAAAAGCTCGGAGCCTACCCGTTTAACTGCGCCGATCTCGCGCGCTGGAACACCCTCCCTCCGCAAGGGCACCGAGCGCGTCAGAGTGGGCGTGCATCCGTCATCCTCCACCACTTCGTTGTCCGGCAAGTCAGAGTCGACCACCGGAGTAGCACCCACTACCAAACCCGAATCGGTTGCGGCTGCGACACCCAGTTCATCAGGTGGGTGGGGATGGTCGGACGTATGGAGCAGCGCGTCCGTTGCATATCAGCAGGCCAGATCCGTCGTTGATGAGCAAGTGAAGAACTTGCCGAAGAACGAACAAGTTAGCAAGTGGGGGGAAGGTGTCCTAGAGTATGCGAAGACGGCCCAGCTAGACAAACTCGGTATGCAAAGATGATGGCAAGTTGTAGATGCTTCCTGACGATCATCAGGCCAGGACTTCAAGAGAGTCGGATTATCCACCCTCAGTGATATATTGAATGTTGTTGCGCCTCCGATCTCGGAGCACGAGGTTATACAAGTTTGGCTCAGTCATGACATGCAGGGATACGACGGCATCGAGACCCTTGTGTATCGCTCACTCGCACGAGTAGGCTATAATCATCTTGTCCGTTCCTGCTGCTTAGCCCATTCCATAGATCATGGAGCAAGTCGAAGGTGGTGACCTTATTGTCAACCGCGGTGAAGAATCCAGACCCAAGGAATCTCCGAACTCAGTCCGAGAACTGAATGTTGTCGATGGCTACGAAGCCGCGCTGAAGCTTGCTCAGGTAATCCACTATGTAACACCCGGAGTGGTTTCTCTTTTCAACGCCCTTCCTAGGCCAATTTAGATGAACTAATCAAGACTCAACCAAAGGTCTCCAAAAGGGTGTCATCAGCCGATAATCCAGTTATTCATTCCTTGGTTTACATTCGCATTCAGCCTTTCACGCAGTCATATTCGCTTCCTCAGCTAACGCAGACGCCTTCTGACGCGGCAAACACCTATTTGCAATTCATCCTACACCTAGCTGATCCCGAGCACCAGATAGTGCGTACTACGATAACGCAGGCAATCCCTGCTGGCTGGCTAGAAGTTTGGGATCAGTATGACTGGGTTGAGGACCTTGTTGCGGAATCATTGAGAATTGCTATTGAGGTTATTGGGCAGGACTACCTCGCATCCAGGATGGGTTGGGAAAAGAGGGATACACAGGGTGATGGCAATGTATCCAACTCTAATGAGGAAAAGATTTGAGAATGCTCAGACTATGCACCAGAACAATCTATGTCATAGGTAGCACACCCTGAGTGTCTACGCATGTATTATTTAGCGTATCGATAACGAGCGAAGAGTCTAAGCGACGCTGTCGATAAGGGGTTTCTTTACTTCCTTGGTGATTCCTCTGGTTTTGGGGGAGAGATAGGTTTGAGGTCTGCGGATCTAATGGGCTCAGTGCCAGCTCCAACTTGCTCCCAAGGTGAGAGTGATTCGAAATTCCTGCACAAGGATATGGTGAGCAATAATGATGTTAAAAGTATGATGGCGAGAAATTACCGGAACGCCTGCGTAAGCTGCAGTGGTTCGTAGACAACGCGTTTCCGCTCTTCATCGTAGCGGACCTCCGTGTATCCCTAGCCAAGGCGTTAAAATCAACATTTATGAGATTATGATATGACTTACTGTCAATGGGAAATCTTTGCGTAAGGGGTGCCCTTCAAAGCCTGCACGGAAAGGTCAAGCATGGGAAAGAAGGCTGATATGTTCCACTGACCGTAATCTGTCAATAAGCGGCGTCTAGGAATCTTATGAGCGATGTGCGAGGTGACGAGCGGGACAAACTTACAGGTCTGGATGACCGGAAAAGAAGACGCCAAACATATCCCATACCTCTCTCTCATACCAGTCTGCACCACGGAAGACAGAGACAGCGCTCGGTACAGGGTCCGCTTCCCCCGCGTATGTCTTTACCCGAATCCTACCGGCGTGTTTGACGCTGAGCAAGTTGTATACAACCTCGAAGCGCTTCTCTCTCTCAGGGAAATCTACTGCGGTGATGTCCACGACACTCTTGAATTGGCACTGGGAGTGGTCTCGCAAGAATGTGAGAACAGGAACAATTGCCAAGGGTGCGACGTGAAGGATAAGCTCGTCCTTGAGAACTGAAAACTGCTGGATGAACTTTGGGAGGCACTGTGTTAAATACGAGCCATAAGCGTGCAGTGACTCTGTAGTCTGTGCATACTTTGTTGCGGTTGGGTTGGGAGAAGTAGGCTCGGTGAAGGGAGACACTGAAGCTAGGACGAGGATGAGCACGGGTCGTGGATGAGAATGAAATACGCACCTCTGGAAGAGGGCGAGAACTGGATGCTCCGCCGCAAGACTGGGCCGGGTGACCAACGTCGGGTGAGGAGGCCAAGGGCGCGCAAGGACATCGAACGGATGTGGTTATTGGAACCAAGTGGGTCGGAGTAGGAATTCCCGACACCACTTTACCATGGTCTACGATACGACAACGGTATTCGATTCACTCCCGTACTACGACAATGACCTCGAGCTGTACCCCTTCCTCAAAGAAAAAGTCGACAAGGAGCTCGCGCGTGAGCCCAAACCTCCCCAGACCATGCATCCTCTGGTCCCACCTCCATTCGAGTTGTTCAAGGTTGGTGTAGAAATATCCTTGCAGTCTAGTGAACCTGACATAATGTAGAGTAATTCCTTGCTGGCTGCAGAGCTCGCGCGCGTCGAGGCCCACCACCTCCTGCCTCCGCTAGACACTGTGAGGTACCAGTTACCCGCGCCTACATCGTCGCCAGGAACTGATGAAGGATGGCGGGAAGCTATTCGAAATGCACATGCTCAACTTGAGCACCAGCGCTTACGGTCCGTCGTGGAACTTGCAGAATGCCAGCTTGGACTCACCTGATAGTGTCAGGCATACGAACCTTGCACTCTTGCAAACATATGGCCAGAATGCATGGCGCATAAACAACTACCTGTTGGAGGAGACAGCGAAGCAATCCGAGGGGGCGCTCGAAGAACTGAAACAGCTTACCACTGAGCTGAACAGAGAGCGGAAGAATTCGCAGGTGATGAAACACAGGCTTTTTCGTGGGGTGGTCGCTGATGCATGGCTGTTAGACGCGTTATGGTGCACAGCTGACGACGCTTGAGACACGGTGGACTGAGCTGTTGTCGAGCATCTTGCAGATTGAGATGGCGAATGTTGCGCTGGAGGGGGAGGTGGAACGACTGCGGACCAAGGAAGGGGAGATGGCGTCGCTGTCGTAGTTAGCTAGCGCTGTACAGTTTCGAGTACCAAAAAAGGAGTGTGTGCAATTTCGTCTGCTGCAGCGAGCACGAAACTCGTTCAACGTGCTGCCCAGCATCCAATCTCGTGCAAAGGTGAGCTGCGCAGTCTCGCCAGACCGCTTGCACCGTCCCACTCGTCGCTGACACGCCCATTGTCGACGATCAGCGTCTCAGGGCGCGTTTATGGCCAATTTCGACAAACCAGAGCCAGTATCACCGCAAGATGGTCCCGAGGCAGTGACCCTCTCCGTCAGTGGCGAACCTTTGCACTCTCGTGCACAATCCCCGGTACTAGACCCGGAACGGCCCTACTCTAATTCTGCCACTCCGGATCACGCACCTCCCCCTCCTTCTGCTCCTGCAGCATCCGCGGCCTGCTCCCCCTTTGCCATCCCTCACCCCAAGAGGTTCAACGCGGTCAACATCAACAAGAAATTCCTCCAGAAGAACTCCACCTCCTCTGCCACCGCCTCTGCCATCGCCAGCCTCGCTGCGGCCAAGACTGGCAGCCCTGCTCGTATGTTTATGTTGTCGTCCTTGTCACAGTTCCTTCCTCTCACATCCCCTGCAGCGCGGCCTACCCCTCACCCCCCAACCTCTCATTCCAAGCTAGTCACCGCCAAACTCACGTCAACCGCTCAACTATCCACGGCTACTAGTTCAGGCTGGTCCCGCCCTTCTTCTGCAACTCCACCCGTCTCTGCTACGCCGTCGAGTTCGTCAAATGCCCCACCTCCCCAGCCACCCGCACCAACACCCGCAGTGCCGCAGTTCCCCCATGTTGGCAAAGTCATACAACCCCAACCAAGGAATGCATTGGCATCATCGTCTCCCTTGGTCAAGAAGGATACCTGCACAAAATCGGCTTGGGGGAACGCAAAGTCTCTTCCCATAACCTCAGAGAGCACTGCACGTAGTGATTTCCCTACTGCAGCCGAGGTTGCCCAAGGCTAGTTGTTCAATGACTATTCGGTAATGGGATAGTATTCATTCGTCAACAGGCCGCATCGTCAAAGTCGAGGAGCCAAAGCCTGAGGATCCTCCCGCATCGAGGCGCGTACCGCCCCAGGAAGCTGATGCGTTCCGGGGAGTACACCTGGATCCAAATGCCCATCACTGGGATGAGGTTCGTTGTCATTTGTCGTAAATGGTATTTTCATCTGACTCTTCCTAGATGGAGGAAGATGACGATAATTTCCTAGACAATGTCATCGAGTTCGGGGATGGACGACAGTACAAAGTTGCACCAGCCACTACCATTCAGCCGCCAGTCGCGAGTACCACAACCATGTCTGTGGGTGGAGAAATTACTGTCTCGACCGCTGACCATGTCTCGACTGAGCCTGTCAGCAAAGAAGAGAGGTTTGCAGATGATTTTGATCGTAGCTGGCCTCGTGCCAGGCAATCGCCTATCATGCTTCAAAGAGATTTACCTAACCGTTCTTCTCAACCCATGTCGATTTCTCCTACTCCATCGCAACTCGGCCATTCTTCGGTGGAGGGGTCAAGGGTACTTTTCAATGAGCATTCCAATAGGTTAGAGCCTTGCACCAGTTCGCATTTGCCAAACCGACTTGGTTCCAGCTTCGGGTTGTCAAGGCGGAGTACTCACGGAGAGTCCGCTGTTTCACCTGTTGAATCTCGCTTTAGCAGGGACGCTCCGCCTCATAGTCCGGTACATCCTGTGCACCTGCTACAGAAACCTTCTGAAGGAACTCATGACATTTCGGTGCAGTCATCAAGGAGTTGGGATTTCATAGGTAGACGGAATGCGGAGCGTGATAGTGGTTCACATACTCTTGGGGTCGACAATGGTCAGAACAAGGTCAGAAGTAGAGATCCTGCCGGGACGTCAGGATCCTTTCACGATTCCCGCAGTATTAGCGAGAAACGACATCGCCGACTGTCTGGCGCCTCCTTTGCTAGTTCAATTCCTGATAGGCAGCAAGGGTCGTCACCTTCTTTGGATGTCCCGTTCTCCCGGAGATCCCACGCACGAGAATCTCCGTCGCAACATTTGTCCATCCTTCCTGCAAACGTATCGGCCCACGTTTCCAGGGTTTCCCATTTACCAGGTACATCTCATGGCGTCACAGCTGAGGCACAGTTATCCGGTGCCTCACCAGTTCTGGATATCGAAGGGGTGCACAAGACTGCCATGCATATATCTGCAGAGCGGGCGAAGCAGAGGCGACAATTGGAAGAGGAAGAGCGCGAAAAAGAGAAAGAACGTGCGAGAAAGAAGGCAGCCGAACTTGAAGCGCGAATGATACAAACACAGGTAAGTTCCTTTTTCATAAACTACAATATGGCCAACTCATCAAATGTCTCAGAAAGCTGCTGCCGAAGAGCTTATCCAACAGGCTATCACTCCAGCTCAGAGCTCGAATCAGCTTGTTACGGACTCGGAAGATCACAAATCTTCCGAAGTTACGCAGTATCATGCTAACGAACGCCAACCCTCGCTGAAGCCTGTCGTACGTCCGCAACGCGACACTGGAGTTTCTCGCTCGACTACCACCATAAATGGGTCGCTTGCTCCTTCGGATCAGGTTGATTCATGGCGCAGCCAGACGCGGCTCCCGCCACAACCGCTCCCGGCTCTTTCACCTCCAGTGTTCCAAGAACCATCTGATGTTGTCGCTGACGATAACCTTGAGGTCGTTGATTTCTCCGATCTCGGTAAATTCATAGGTGGCGAACAGGCCTCATTGGCATCGTTGACACCAGCACCCTCCTCCTATTCCCCCACATCCCCTGACCGTCACCCATTCCCTCCACGCCCCGTCGCTAGTGATTTCTTCGAAGATGCTCCGATGCATGTTGTCGCTAAAACCATCACTTCACCACCTTCCGAACGTCACACCCTTCCTATCGTTCCGGAAGCCTCTGTTCTTCCTTCAAGTGAGCAGATTCAGGTTCCTTCTTCGATCCAAACAGCGCCTACCCAAGGGGTGCGGGAACAGGACTCTCATAGGCTTTCTGGACCCAATGGTGCACACACCTCGGCGCGGACCCATCCGTCTCCAGCGGCTCCTCACCACCGTTCTAGCAAAGGCCCAGCTCCCTATCGACAGGTTACAATGTCAGCCTTGGACGACGTCATGTCCCGTATCAAGGGTGCCTTGGATGATATGCAAGTTGGTGCAGGAAAGGCCACTTCATCAAATGAACACCTGGATTGGCGTGCTGGTGTTTCTAAACCAAAAGTTCGGGTGGTGGAACCTCCAGTCTCAACTAGAATGTCGTCGAAGGATACCAAATGGTTACCTCCAGCCCTGAGGCAACCTCAACGGGATTTAGAGCAAGAAGTTTTTGGCACGACTTACTGTGATCCCCCTTGTTCCCCTCGACCAGACACTCTTGTTGTCAAGTTGCCGGTAACTTTACGTCCAGTGGACGCAATTCCCAAGCGGCAACTCCACTTGCTGAAATCCTCGTCCAGCTATGTTCGCTTTGATACTCTATCTTGGGATCCACCTGTCGATGGCATGAGCAAACGAGATTTATCGGTGAACGAGATCCTGTTCAAGCGTCCTCCACCAGGCAAAGGTAACAGACTTAGATATAAGGTTCAATTGCCGAGGACCATTCGCACGTACTCCGCTTCTCTCCCCAAGGTGAACCTACCTTCCGGGTTCTCTAAAAACAATATAGCACCTGGACGGTTGAAGGCAGTTGATGACCTTCCCACGTGGCGCAGGGGGCCCGTTTCATCCTCCACGACACAGAAAACCGTGCTGTCAGAGGAAAAATCGCCCATTTTAGACGTCACAGGCTGTTCTCCAGCCCTGGAACTTACAGCGCTTCTCTCTGAGCGCACGGTTACGCAAGAGGTAACCACAAAATCGGAATTCTACTTGGTGCGCCAGAGGACACAGCCGAAGTTGCCAGAAGGATCTGCAGTTGGGTTTTATCGTGACCCCGGCTCGTCTTCCCAGGACTCAAAGAATACCGTCAATTTTACAGTAACCAGTGAGCTGGAGGGAGCTACGCGAGTTTCCCAGCCAGAATCGAAAGGGTCTGATGCAATTGCAAGTCCTGTTGTCGATGAGGTGAACCATGACATGCACCTTCCTTCCCTGAGCTTGATTACACAAGCAGAGAGTAAAGTTTCAGAGGAAGCCGTATGTTCAAATTGATTTATGCCATTGTTCCCAGCTTATGTATCTTGCAGACGGAACGATCACTGCGTACTCCAGCGTCCGCATCCTTCAGCACTACCTGGACAAAGTCGCCATTGAGTTTTTCCAGCAAAGACTCACCCGCCAGGGCACCTGACCCAGAACACCTCAAGGCTGTCTGGTCTCAAACTGCTGACAAGGAACAAGTGTCAGCAGTAAACTCGTTGGAAGGTATCGCTGACGACCTCACTGCACTACCCTTTACTATTCAAGAAGTCAAGTCCGAGGACGGTGAAACGCCACCACCAACTAGTGCTACGGTGGCTTCGAAAATATCCATTCACGACGTTACCCGTGCATTCCAGCAGGTTCCGACCCCTTCTAATGTACCCCATCGACCCCCTCCCGTGTCACCATCCGCTGTTAATGGCCCAGTTACGCGTCCTCCGACTTTCAGCTACCCAACACCTCTCCAGGCTCCTAGTACTGCTATGCGTCCCCACTTTGCTGCATTCTCGTCGCCGATGCTTGCCCACTCTCCGAGTCCTACCGTACTGTATCCTCCCACCGCGCCAAGCCCCATACCGCGGGTCCCTATGAACGGACATCCTCAGTTATACAATCAGCCTATGTGGGTGCCGATGCAAGCCTCCCAGAACAACAATGCGGTCCGGCCCATCCCTTCCCCTTACCCTACCCAAATGGTAGCATATCCCGCGCCGTCTCCGGTACATCCCGTTTACAATCCTGGTCTTTCTCCCCAAAACGTGCCACCATCTGTCACTGGCTCGGCGCCGCCACGTCCACGCGGAATGTCGATGCTAAGTCCAGTCATGCATCCAGCTGTGCCAGCCAACGTACCAATGTATAACGGTAGCCCGGTGCTGATGCATCCACCTGCAATGATTCCCTCAGGGCACCGACCACCGTACATGAACTCTGGTCACCCAGAACGGGGACAAGGCCGATCAGAGGGCATGTCTGGTGCCCCTCACATGCAGCAACCATCTCATTCACAAAATCATATTCCTCCACAACCCATGTACACCCATGTTCCCTTTTCTCGGCCATCATGGTAAATACATGTGCTCGCATTACAGATGTCCATTCGGATGATATATCGATATTTCTGTTTCTTTTGAATGTGACTTTATCTTATCACTGAACAAGTTGAGATACGCGGGATGAACGTAATAATTACAGGGTAAAGAAGATACTCTATGTAAGTCTCTAACTCTATGCGTGCGTCAACTCGACAGCTTTCTCGGCAGCCATGTCGAGGTCGTCAAATGGTATGATCTTGAGGCCGGAATCCTTGATCATCCTAGGCAAAAGATAAGTGACTCCCGCATCATCGATGGGATGAGAATGGGCACATACTGCTTTGCTTCTACCTCCTTTGTGCCCTTCAGTCTAACAACTAGTGGGATCTTAAGGCCGAGCTCCTTGGTGGCGCGGATAACGCCCTCGGCAATGTAATCACATCTCATGATACCTCCAAAGATGTTGATGAAAATACTCTTGACCTTGGGGTCAGTCAAGAGAATTTCAAAAGCCTTCTTGACGGTTTCGGGGGTAGCGCCACTATACAACAGATGAACAACGTTCAATAATGCGGGAAATCCGTTCCTCACCCTCCGACATCGAGGAAATTGGCAGGATTTCCGCCATGTAGTGAGAGCACGTCCATGGTAGCCATAGCCAAACCTGCACCGTTGACCAAACAACCGACGCTACCATCAAGTTTGATGAAGTTCAAGTTGGCCTTTTGTGCCTCGACCTCGGAAGGCTCTTCTTGAGAAAGATCACGAAGATCGAAGATATCCTTCTGCCGGAACTCGGCGTTATCATCGAAACCGAGTTTGGCATCCATGCTTGGAAAATAAGATTAGCAGAATTGTAACTATATGGGAGAGTTGACATACCAAAGAACGCGGCCGTCGGTGGTCTCGGCCATGGGGTTGATCTCAATCTGGGTAGCATCCTTGTCTTTGAATAGCTTGTACAAGGTCACGAAAATATCTGCAGCCTCCTTCTGAGTTGTCGCGTCTTTGAACCCAAGCGTCTGTGCAAGCTCCAAGGCAGCAGCAGGGTCGACCCCCTTCTCGGCATCGATTGGAATGGTAATGATGGCATGTGGGTCCTTTGCAGCCACCTCCTCGATGTTCATGCCACCTTGACTGGAAGCAACCAAAACAGGACCCTGGGTAACACGGTCGTTGAGAATTGCAACGTAGTACTCGTGGGCGGGATCACGTCTCTCGGCAAGCATGACCTAGCGACGATGAGCAATATGATATGGACACCAAGGGTACAACAAACAGCATTACAGATCCTGCCGGCCGAACCGGTTTGCTTCGTGATCAACTTGGCACCGATCATCTCCCTGGCAATTTCCCGTGCTTGTTCAGGACTATTGAATTCAGCATGGGCGAGGTCTGCATAAAATAGGACATACGTGTCGACGGTGTGCACACCTCCCTTGAATCCATTGTCAAACGTTCCCTTGCCTCGGCCACCGGCAAGGACCTGGGCCTTGATGACCAGTTTGTCCGCGCCTGTATGCATAAATAGAAGTTAGGTTCCTTTTTTATCAAGAGAATCCGAAATGACAAGGACATACCAAAGTTCTCAGCGACCTTGAAGGCCTCGTCAGGACTCTTTGCACCAATGCTCTTTGGCGTCGGGATACCATACTGGAAGTGGGGTCAGTGGGCCAAGATAAAACAAAGATGATGTCCGCATACCGCATTGAGAAGGTTGACGGACTGGTACTCGTGTATGGAGAGAAAACGGCGCTGGCTGGCATTCTAGCAAACGAGTTGCAAACAGGTTTTAATACGCGAGGGCCGTGCTGGAAGGGTACTTACACGAGCGAGGTAGCCCGCCTTTCTGACTGAAGCAAGCATATGGAGGATGAGGAAAGAAGAACGTACACGATCCGGGGAGGAATGCTTCGGAGGAATGCTTACGTTAGCAAGTTGTGGGACAGACGGAGCGTCCTGAGTTTGGTCAGGACGAGACCAGAGCGACGACGACGGTGGACTCGGGCTTGCTGACGAGCTTCCTGTCTCTAATCCACCACTTGGTTGGTTTGGGAGCATCTCTGATAGAACGAGATCCCTTGCCTTGAGTTCGGACAGCCTGTCATTGTCTCGTGGGCTGTTCGAAATTAGGTTCAAGGAATATTTATGCCAGTCCAAGTTAGACACAACTCCCATGTTATCAGATGAATCCGTCCTCGAGGCTTACCTCGACGAAAACGTGCTGCCAGACTGGTGTTCACCTATTTATCCCCCAGATTTCGTTCCCGCATCTATATGACGCCCGATATGTCCTTGTCAGCCATGTCCGAGTCGACAAAGCCCGACGCCAATCATACCAAGGGTGGCCATAACCCGCACCCGTCACAACGATCGGAACTCCTTTCCATCTCTTCTACCGTTTTGCAGCAAGCACTTGACCTCGTTGACAATGTCCTGACAGACAACGATCAGCTTACGGTACAGTCCAAATATCTCCCAGGCTCGACCATCGGTAACGTGTCTGCCCGTATATCTTATTCTCATTTTAACGTCGATGGTGTCCCAATAGGAAAGCATCTACGCCATGCACGGGATCACTTTATTCTTTTGATCGACTGTATAGTCGGAAGTCAACCTTACGTCTTATCTTACGATGTACGCAACCGCAACACCCCCATGGAGAGTAGCCTCTCCGAAGCCCATGACGCGTTGGTCTCCGCGATAGCACGCCTCAAAGAGCTTGAATCGTCCCCGTCAATTACACTCGATCATGTCATTACTTTAAATGCCGTGACACCCTTTCATCATACTTTCGAAACCACCTTTGGCAGAGAGGTAAGGAAAGAAATTGGCTCGCGAAGCGGTCTGACTGACTCAACGACCGTGGAGTTATGGTTTGCCGCACTGCATGCAGTTCATCATTGGTCTATGGTAAGGGCATAATCTTCCTTACACACCCCATGTTTATGAAATTTACCCCATAGGTCCGCGTGATGGCCGGAGAACTTGTTCGCGTCCATGTCTGCTCCATGTTGTCTTCGTCACTGACTCTTGCATAGGGCATATTTTTACCAGACGATTTTGGGTTTGCTCCTTCCACCTTAGTTTACAAAGGAAGTGACGCCCCACTGGGAAAAGCCAAAATTTGATGGATGTAGACCGTCGATGTACATTACCGAGCATGTTTTCTCTCTGCGCTAGTCCTGCATGATCGATCTTTGATTCTTTCCAAGTGTGCGATGTTGTAACGTCCGACTTGATCTTTGCAAGTTGCACGTGAGTTCACTTCAACCCTATCGAAAGCCTATCAAGCACACTGGCGGATCGTGGATCACTACTGCAACTCCGTTCATCCACGTCGCGGAAAATGTCGGAGAGTATGCTGCCCATTGACGGTGAAGCCCAAAAAAAGCGAGTCGTACGTATCACAAGTACTGGCTGCGTCTTAAGGATCATTATCATTCCTTCAGAATGAATGCTGAAACGTTGACTTCCAGTGCTATTTTTTCGACTCGGATATCGGTGGTTTCCACTATGGCCCTGGACATCCGTATGTATCCTTTGTACTGTTTCGCGAGCAGGTCCAAATGGCTTTCCACTTCCAGGATGAAACCCACTCGGATACGGATGTGTCACTCCCTCGTCATGAACTACGGACTATACAAGAAGATGGAAATCTTCGTGAGTGTATAGGACTATGCTTGTGCAGGGTTGATGTTCACCGTGCTATAGCGCGCAAAACCTGCCACAAAACGCGAGATGACACAGTTCCACTCTGACGAGTATGTCGATTTTCTCAGTAGAATAACGCCCAGCAACATGAATTCGTACATTAAAGAACAACACAAGTGTAAGTTTAACAAGGTCATATCCGTTCTGCTCTGACATTCTGCCGTGTGATAGACAACGTTGGTGATGATTGCCCCGTTTTTGACGGGCTTTTTGACTATTGTTCTATATCCGCTGGTGGTTCCATGGGTCAGTCACGTCATAGTTTAGAAAGCTCTGTTTGATTGACGAGCTGGGGTAGAGGGTGCGGCTCGCCTAAGCCGGGACAAGTGTGACATTGCAATTAACTGGGCGGGCGGACTGCACCATGCAAAGAAGAGCGAAGCTAGTGGCTTTTGCTACGTCAACGGTATATCATAAAATATCTTCTTCCAACGACACATCAACTCATCCTGCCCCACAGACATCGTGCTCGGCATACTGGAACTGCTTCGGTTAGTCTGGTCGCTCTTTTTGAATGAGAATTCATTCACAACGTATTAGGTATCATACGCGTGTGCTCTACATCGACATCGACGTCCATCACGGGGATGGTGTAGAGGAAGCATTCTACGTTACAGACCGTGTCATGACGGTTAGTTTCCACAAGTATGGCGAATATTTTCCCGGAACCGGTGAACTTCGTGTAAGTATGTTCTTCTCCAGATTACGCTCATAATATTCCTATGGATCAAATAGGACGTAGGCATCGGGAAGGGGAAGTATTATGCTCTAAACTTTCCATTGCGAGACGGTATCACAGATGAGAACTACAAATCTGTATTTGAGCCGGTGAGCAACGCCGCAGAAGAATGTCTTTACGCATGTTCATTTAATGCAGATCATACGACAAGTAATGGAATCATATGATCCCTCAGCCATTGTGTTGCAATGTGGTACGGATTCATTGTCTGGGGACAAGCTTGGGTGTCTCAATCTTTCTATGAGAGGTAAGGTCTTTGGAGCACCGTAAACACAGCGTCAACTGAGTATATCCGCTAGGACATGCAAACTGCGTCAAGTTTGTCAAGTCGTTCAACAAGCCGCTGCTGCTCCTTGGGGGAGGTGGATATACGATGCGAAATGTCAGCCGTGCATGGGCATACGAAACAGGATTGGCTGCCGGGGTGGAGCTCGGACCTGGTACGAGACGACCTCCCGAAACTCAGTAAATATCGGGACTGACAAAAATACCAAAAGAAATACCGGTCAACGAATACTACGAATATTTTGGGCCGGACTATGAATTAGATGTGAAAGCGTCGAACACTGAGGACATGAACACTCCGGAGTACTTGGAGCGGGTGAAGAACATCGTGATGGAGAACTTGCGGAAGCTGAAGGGTCCCCCGAGTGTGCAGATGACAGGTATGGAGCGAATTACCGCGTGATATCAGGCTATGACATATTCCCTTGTTAGACATTCCAAAGACGCCTGTGGATGATTTGATGGACGACATGAATCAAGACGAAGACCTCATACCGCCCGATAGCCGAAGGCACCGGCGCTTACTCGACTCGCGTGTTCAAGCGGACGGCGAGCTCTCTGATTCCGAAGATGAAGGAGAAGGTGGTAGAAGGGATTACGCAAATCACAAAGATCGAGGACGTGAGAGCAGGAGTCGCTCTAGCGAGACTGAGAGCGGAGAAATGAGGAGATTCGGAATAGGTGGTGGGATTCTCAGCGCTGGTGCCTCGACCCATGGTGCTGGACCGAGCGGCCACACCACACTCATTTCACAAACACTCAAAACATCACTTGCTATGGATACTGACGAACCCCACGGATCGGCGACCGACAGTGGAGTTGTGGAAATGGAATCTGGCACCAGTAATAGCAATGGAACCTTGGAGATATCAAAGGACGACATGGCAGTCGATGAGAAGTCTACTAAGAAGCTGGGTCACGACTAACTCGATATTACGCTTTGTTGTGGTACGTTGTTGTAGTGCTGGCGTAAACATATGTCATCAGTGTCTCAGTGATGCGGCCATGCTGGGAGATACACCACCGTCGGTGCCAACATCTTCAACCTTGACTTCTGAAGATGCGAAACGCTTTGAACTCAATCGGCTGAGAGGTGCGCATGAATTGGTCTATGAAGCTCCATCCCCCTGAACATCATAACTAGCCAAAGCCAGACAAAGACGACAGGAAGAAGACGACGCTTCATCCTCGTCAGTCCCGAATGCAAACCAGAAGCGACCCCTTGAAGCGACTTCCACTTCCAAGCCACTCAAACGAGACTCGCGTCTCGGGTCTTACTTTGAGTATGACCTGTCCAAGATGGTCAACTCCAAGGGGGGCTTCTTGGTCGAGGAGAGCAAGGAGGCTGACGAAGATCTTCGCGCCAAAGAACGTGGAAGAGAGAGAGAGCGGGCAATGCAGAACGCTGAACCTCGTGAGTACATTTGACATTGCTGATTGGCACTTGCCCAACTTGTCTACAGCAATGTATCTCGATCCATCACTCAATCCGAAATGCAAGGAATGTAACATGGTTGACATTGATTATACCTTTAAGAAAATCTTCGGCTGTCTGGTTTGCAATAAATGTAAAGACCAGTACCCAGAGAAGTATAGTCTGTTAACTAAAACAGAATGCAAAGAGGTGTGTCTTTCATCGCACTCAATGTTTGGCATGATGACGCATGCCTGATGTAGGACTACCTTCTTACTGACCGTAAGTGAATTTGTCTGCAATGCCACGCGGTGTTCAAAGTTGTATTAGCTGAGTTACGGGACCGCGAGCTGCTTCCCCACATTCTGAAGGCAAATCCTCATAAATCCACATTCGCGAATATGATGCTCTTCCTACGATGCCAAGTCGAAGACTTTGCGTGGAAAAAATGGGGCTCACCAGAAGCGCTGGATGTGGAGTGGGAACGTCGAACGGAGGAGAATAACAAGAAAAAGGACAAGAAGTTTGAGGAAGGGCTGAAAGAACTACGGAAGAGGACGCGGGAAGGAGTGTGGCAGCGGAGGAAGGATCAGGAGCACAAGCACGCGTTTGGACTGATAGAAACGACAGAGGACGGTCACGGCCAGCAAATCTGTCATGAGTGTGGATTTACTGTGGACGTGGAGATCATTTAAACGTGAATATATGCGCGTGACTTTACTTGCTTCCACTTCAACGTCTCAGTATGGAAGAAAGTAACCAAGCAGAGAGCTCCAGGATCTCCACATCTCTACAGGTCGAGCAAATCGACGTCAACCTTTTCCGTTCCGTAAATTTGTTCGTGCCAGTCCGCGCCCGCGGCGTGTTTGGTGGACAGGTCATCTCCCAAGCCATCGTTTCCGCCACGAAATGCGTCGACCCCGCCTTTGGTCTCCATGTGAGCAACCTCAGTTCCCATCTTCCGAGTCCAAGAGCTCATTGCCCGTAGTCGTTCCATGTGCGACCTTCAACCCATCTCACACTGAATACAGGTGCTTACGGAGAACAAGTGTTACTTCCTGCTCAGCGCCTCCCCTGCTGTCCCCATCATATATTTCGTCGAATGCTTGCGCAAGGGTCGCTCGTACGACACACGTAGCGTGAAAGCAGTTCAAAATGGCAAAATCATCTTCCAGTTACTGTGTTCATTCCATACTCCTGAGCCATGGCAGCCCACACATCAGTGGCCGGTACCAGCTGGAGTCCCAAACCTAGAGGACTGCCAGCTGGAGGAAGACTTGTTCCGGCATCGTGCGGCTCGGGACGACATTGACGGGAAGCTGAAGGAGATCTATCTGACTTATGCGGCGGTACGCATGTTAACCCTTGGAATGTGCTGTCTATGACCCAGGGCTCCCAGGAGCGTGCTAATGGCCCCATTGCTGTCAGAAGGGTTGCTAATGCGGTCATCGATGAACGCGGGGTGTTGACGACCATGTTCTGGATGCAAGCGAGGACTGGACAAGCGGACGCTTACAAGACGCAGTACCAGAAAGTAGGCACGTTTCGTCTTTGTCAGTGTTCCACTAACGGAACATTGGCAGTGCATTCTGGCATACATGTCAGACCTTAAATTGTATGGCTTCCAGAATGTCACCATATGAGGCAGCATTAATTTTGGAGTAGCATCACGGTCGCAGCGGATACACTCAAACTAAAGAGGTTCTCGAAGGGACCAGATGCCATTGCGATGAGTGTGAGTCGATCTCGACCGGAACGAGCTCCTGGCTTGATGTTGTTGAATGCAGTCCACGCTGGATCACTCGATCTGGTACTACGAGTGAGCTTTTCACGGTGATTGTCGGGCATGTGATTCAGTGAATGCCTTTTTATATTATAGTGACAGTTTTCGTTGCGAGGACGGTCTGCTCTATGTAGTTAGTCATGTGGTCCAAATATCTGGTCGATTCGGACTGACAAGAGCGATAGGTGGTGTGCCCGCGGGCGGAGGATGGACGTGGGGTTGTGCACGGAAGGGTAAGCGTTCGCCTCAGGGTGGTTGGTTGGAGTGCACTGAAACGAGAGTGTAGCTGTACACTCGTGCTGGGACGCTGGTCGCTGTCACCTGTCAGGAGGGGGTAGTGCGTGCCAACAGGCGAGGTCCAGACGTGGCGAAGTTGTGATCAATTAGATAGATCTGTATTAGGAGGAGCTGGGCCTGGAAGCGAAGAAGCGGGACAAAGGGGACAATAGAAAATGACATGCTATTGTGTACTGAAAAGGCAGGTTCGGCGGTGACCTCTTGTCTTTTGTTCTCGCCTGGCGACGGCTTCTGCCTCCCAGGCGTATAAAGCGCTCTTGCCATCCGTTGACCGTCCCCCCATCAGGATTTTGACAATCCCGTCCGCAGCCAGGTTGGCTCGTTTTTTCTCGCCTTGTTGCCAGTGATTGACCCAAATTGCACGACAGTCTGTAGGGCCACCACTGCCTCACTTTCGATCACCCAGTCCGATTTTCAACCCGATTCTTATATTCCACCCCTCTTAACGTTTTAGCGAGTCTCTCTCCCGCACTCTCTTCATCGCTGCGCGATTCGATCCCTTCGCATTCTACTCTCCTGTCTCTATTCGAGTACCACTCATAATGGCCTCCCTCTCCGTCACCCTTACTCACGCCATCGCCTTCTTGACTCGCCCCCTCATTGCCTCTTACCCTGCCGCCACAGTCATCAAACTCCAGCTCGTCCTTGAGGCTAACCTGACCGCCCTTTTTGCCTCTACCTGGGTGCCAGAAGAACCTCTCCGTGGTTCTGGCCGCCGTTGTCTTTCTCTCTCTCCAACCTGCCTCCCGCCTCGGGTCATCTACGCCGCTTGCCTCGCTACTGGTGTCCAATGGTTCGACTGGATCGCCGCTCTTGGCGGTCGTGAATTCGACTTCTTCGTCGATCCTGGTTGCATATCTGTTCGTTTCGGCAAAGGCTCAACGCTTGTGACCATGTGGTCTGAGGAGCTCGCAGAGGCCGTTTCCCCTGTCCTCCCCCCCAACGCCAGGTCTCAGTCAAAGACTATTGCTCAACAGCTTCTCGAGAGCGAGAGCGCAGATGACGACGAAATATTCGCAATGATTGCTGACGAGGTTAGCGCACCCACCTGGACAACCCCAGTCATCGACCGCTTCCCGACCCCCGCTCGTTCTGAATCGCCACTCTCAGCGGTCTCCTCGGATTCTCGTTCCAGCTCTCGTTCTTCCCACTCGAGTTCATGCTTTTCATATGCCTCCACCGCCCGCACAGACTCTTACTCGTCGGGGTCGCACCAGACATCTGTAAACAAAGTTTCTCGCCGCGAGAAGGCGAGGCAAGCACGCGTCTTTGTTGATGCTTCAAAGACCGAGGTCACTCCTTATGATGGCGGGAAGACCACAGTCCTGACAGGCGGTGTCATGCTTGGCGCCGCTCCCTCAAAGGCAAAATCCACAGTCTCGTCCTGGCGTCGGGTCTAAGACATCCATTTGGTACATCTCCCACACTCCTTTACCCCTCACGACTTGTTACATTTTGTACGCCGTTCATGCATGGACCCCTTTGGTGATGATTGACGCGCCACGGACACTTTCATAACCTAGCATCTTCATTTTAACATTATATCATAGCATTCGCCGCATCTATGTTTTCAATCGCTTGCAGGTCTTTATCGTGTGTAGCATTTTCCCACTTTCTTTGTCTTCTTGTTACGTTGGCAGTACGGTATGTAATGAATATCCAATGGCCATCTTTCGCTCATCGCTACTGTCCCACCACGATGACACTCGGTGAGAACATGAGGTTGTGTTCACCATGTTAACGCCGAGCGTACCCTCGCTATGTCGTATACACTTGTATAGATATCACAAGTATAGCAGAAATCGCACTGAGCGTTCATCCGTTCGTCCAATCTCCGACTTGTTCTCCCTCGGTTTTATACCCTAGATCTCTGTCACCGACCCTCACAAGTCGCAGAGTACCTCAGCTTCATGTTTCCATCGCTCTTTCGTGGAGCACTGGCTCCCTCCTCTCTGAGATTTCTCAACCGACGATTACTCGCAACGGTTGCGTCTGATCCGGCACACATCGCGACTATCCGTCACGACTGGTCTCGCCACGAAATCCAGAAGATATACGATGGCCCTTTGCTAGATCTCGTCTTCCGAGCAGCTACGATCCACCGTCAATATCATCACCCAGGGAAGATCCAGCTCTGCACCCTGATGAACATTAAAAGTATGAATTCCGCTCTATCTCCCTCGCCATTTTATTTCTCTAAATAATGCCGTATATATTTAGCTGGAGGGTGCTCCGAGGACTGTAAGCGATAATCTATGCTTGACCGTATCTCCGCATAAGATGGACTATAGGTTCCTATTGTTCTCAATCATCGCGATACTCCACGCCTACCACGGCTTCGAAGTTGCTTGACATCAAGCCCGTCTTAGAAGCTGCACGGAAAGCCAAAGAAAATGGTAGCACCCGATTCTGCATGGGTGCTGCGTGGAGAGACCTTGCTGGTCGAAAACGGGGATTTGAGAAAATTCTGACAATGGTCCGAGAAGTCCGTTCAATGGGGATGGAGGTCTGCACCACGCTCGGTATGCTATCCCCAGAGCAGGCCAAGCAACTCAAGGAAGCGTGCGCATCCCACCCTTCTTCCCTGTATCGACGTTTTCGTTGACGGCTTTTGCAGGGGACTCACCGCTTACAATCACAACCTGGACACTTCTCGAGAATTTTATCCCAAGGTGTGATCCTTTCTGACATTGAAGGATGCGGGGACGCGTAACCTTTGATCTAGGTCATCACTACGCGATCGTATGACGAGCGACTAGACACGATTGATGCCGTGCGGGAAGCTGGTATAAGTGTTTGTTCTGGTGGTATTTTGGGCCTCGGGGAGTCTGATCAGGACCGAGTCGGACTCATCCACGAAGTTTCACAGTAAGGGTCTGCATTGCGGAGAATAGTAAGCCGCTCACTCGTGAACATCCCAGTATGCCCGAACATCCAGAGTCCTTCCCGGTAAATGCCCTGGTCCCTATCCCTGGAACCCCATTGGAAGATAACGAGGTAAATGCGGTATCGGGAATATCAAGCTTTTGTTAACTTGCCCCCTTAGGCGGTTCCATATCATGCCCTAGTTCGGACGATAGCCACTGCCCGTATTATCCTTCCAGGAACCATAATCAGACTTGCCGCAGGGCGAAACACTCTCCGCGAGTCAGAGCAAGCCATGTGTTTCATGGCCGGTGCCAACGCTGTTTTTACTGGAGAGAAGATGCTGACGACACCTTGTGAGTTACCCTCTCCGTGCGTTGTGAGGATATAATTGAATTCGGATGGTTTAGGCTCGCCCTGGGATGAGGTATTGCATTTTCTCTTGAACTATACACACACTCACAGTGTATACCTAGGACAAAACCATGATGACCCGTTGGGGTCTCGAGGGTATGGGAAGCTTCGAGCACACGAGGGTTGCACAAAAGGAGGCACCATTGAGATCAGCAGAACAAAGCAACTTTTGAGACTGTTTGCTAGAAAGACGATAGAAAGAATAGTAAATTAACCTCGGGAGGGCGCTCAGGAGAATACCATAAACAATTTTCGGTCTTTGCCGGTGTCGCGTTTAGAGAATCAGATCATCCGAGACGACGCAAGATGCAGAAACCAATGCAAGAAGACGCAAAGTATGACTTGGACCCTTCCGCAAATGACCGCTCATAGTCGTCCTCACAGTCCATTTGTCCTGAATGACCATAATGCGTGGTATTATCCCTCACAAGGATTCGACCCCGAGACGGAGTCTCTGAACATCAGTGTCTCAGGTGGAAACTGGGGGAAAAAGACGATGAAGGGTTGTAGATGGGTCCGGAGAGGAAAGATAGCAGCCTGGGGACCCAACATGGATGAGTGGGAGGTGAAACATTTCCCTTTGCCCTTGAAGTCTCTGACGTGCCTACAGGCTGAAGATCGAGCACGACAACGCATACGAAACCTGTTGCCCATCGAACGACGCTCTCCATCACCACCAAGGCTGCCACACCTACGCTCTCCATCTCCTCCCCTTGTTGCCCCATACCCACCACCAGTGACGCAACATTATAATTTTACCACCTTCGTGATGGACAACTCTGTCACGCATTCTTTCCGTTCAAACCTGCTTGACGAGCTTGAACATGCGACCAACAGTCTCATCGAGGGTGAAGCCATCATGAAGCGAGCACTCGGGAGGTTATGGCAGGTCATCAACGAAGATACGAGCAGAAGGCACCCGGAGGAGGAGGTGATACCGAAACGGGAGGAAGCTGACGGCACTGTCGGGGAGGACGACCTACTTGCCCGTTCCCCAGACCTCGTTCCCAACGCTCACAAGCTCTTTTTGTCTTGTGCACACGACGGGCCGCCTGTTCTTGATCCTTCTCATTTCGCCTCCCCTCAGATGCAGCAAGACACCTTGGAGAAGTCATTGGCAACGCTACGGGAGCTCCAAGACGATGACCGTGAATACGTTGAAAGGCTGGAAGAGATACGAGAGGGTCTGGGTGATGTTCGCTTCCAGCGTAACATAGTATGGGAGACGATACGAGAAAAGGCCATCAAGGAGATGCAAGATGCCGCTTTCAACGCTGCCTTGGATTGATTTTATCATCTGTTTGGGTGTAACACTATCGGTATAGTTGTTGGATCTTGACAAGTCGCAACTGATGTCATCAAATAGTAGGGAGTGCATCGCAGCATGAATGAGCGCAGAAAAATGGGCAATGTTGTCATTATCATGGTATATGTACACGAGTCCGATAATCACACCACAGCGGATGGATTCGTAAGACAGAGTTGAGGGAATGAATGCTGCAGACTGTGCCAGTGGCCTGTCCTGGACGTCTGAAAATAGTCACACCACAGTGATGGATTGTTGAGAGAATGGATGCCGCAGATGCAGGGGCAATTTCCTGTTTTGGTATTCTGACCTCTACGTACGCACCGACCAAGTCGTCGGCTGCATACCACTGGCAGGCTAGCCATAAGCGACACCTCGCTTCAGCCTGAGTATGCACATATGCAAGGAGGTGCCAGTGATCGGAGATGGTCCCTATAGAGGCCTAAAGGGCTGTGTAATGCATCCGAAATGAAACTGAGAGCTGTACGGGGCGCGCTGGTCCGAGAAAATGAAGCAAGAAGTCGTGTCAGGTTCCAGATATTGACGAGAAGGAGCAAGTCACCGGAAGACAAATAAGAATCTGTGGGATAGTGTATATTGCGAACGTCGCCTCGTCCCAGCGTGTACGATGATCGATGCTTATCAGAGATGGACGCGGAAATAAAGGCAGCTCGGACCCACAGTGCTCACTCGAGACTAGGCGTCACTGACACTGTGAATTAGCAGTTGTTCGTCCTTCCAGAAGATATCAGATCGCACCGTCCGGCCCGGAGGCCCTGGCAGCCCACAAACCATCCTTTGCAGCCGCGACGAGCTTTGAGCCTGACTAGCAGCTAAACGCCATCTTGTGCTAGAAAAAACAAATCCTAGTCACACCAAGAGCTCCTTGGGAGGCCCTCATTCCATATGTCCTTCCAGCCAATCTTCAGCCAATTCCAACTCGAGCTCGACGATCACAATGACAGACGGGAGCGTCTCATAAAGGTAAATCCGCACGACGGACTCTACGTCGAGATCACCACATGATCCGCTGCTCAACCTTCGTGTTCATAGGCAAGTCGCGATGTAACCAACCTCTCGAAAAAGGTCATCTTTCTCCTCCATCGTATCGTGAACGAGGACGCGCAGGACTACAGAGCACATTCAAAGCACGCATGTGAGCGTGGCATTGAGAAGCTCCGTGAGGTCCGTGACATATATGCCGCTATCAAACCGGAAGTACAGGGCGATTCCTTCTGGCGCCATCACCACTCCATCTCCCCAGGTCTACAAGAGTAAATACCTGTCAACGTGCTATGTTACCCTTTGAATGATGTCCCTTGTTCAGATACATCGAAGCGTTAAGCTTCGCTCATTATCTTGGCCACGGGACCTTGATCACCTTCAATCAAGTACAGGCCGCCTTGTCTGACGACCGCGGCGCCCCTGTGCGTGTACATTGCTTGTTCGATTCATGTACCCATGTTCATTCTCCCCTCAGTACTTTTCACTCCCCAAGGAGGACTATTTACTCGGCCTGTCCGATCTCACTGGAGAGCTCATGAGATTCGCCATCTCTGGGTTTTCCCGCAAGGGAGGACGTGCTCGAGCTGTCCAAGTGTGCAACTTTGTGAGAGACTGCAAGTCCGGCATGTGCTTCCTCCAACAACGCTTACCGCCTTGGACTCACCGGTCATCAAGACTTTGACAGATTCGCACCTTTTGTCAAGGGGCTTCGTAAGAAGCAGGTCGTCACTAGCCAGTCACTAGAGAAAATTGAACATGGTATCTGGCCACATTCATCTTTCCCCCAGGGTTGCATTGAAATCGTTGAGCAGCCGTGTACGCGATTGTGGTCCGGACTTCTGAATACGATCTGCCACAGGAAATACTTGATGATATCATTGGTCAATCGATGTCCAGCAATGCGTACAAGGAGAAGCGGCGCAATGGGGACGTTGGAAGTGATGATGAGCGCGAATATGATTATTGAGGTGTGGACTTACTTCCGAGTCAGCGCTTCAGCCTTCTTCTTATTGTAATCTGCCGGACGCATCATTATACTGTACATTTACAGTCATCCCCTGGCACTTGCGACAATCCCATTTAGAAGGATAAAATTCCAACTTTTTGTCTGTCACAACACCTCAGATAGGTTGTAAACATACTGTACTACATTCAGTGCTATAACAATACAGTTAAAAGACTTGTAGATACTTCATAATTTGGTGTTTTATGTGCAAAATTGTTGTATTATGCAGCTTGCAAGTCTAAACAAGCATGTATAGCTATGAAAAATAGTACAATAGACTGTGCTATCTAAGGATAATGTTAGACAGAAATGATCTATGACAGAAATGAAGTTATGGGCTGCCAGAACAATGCCAGTGAGAGAGGTTGGTATGAGAGTGCAATCTCGTATCAAGTAGTAGCAAGATAGTATACCAAATATGGTAAAGTCATGCTGTTTACCTTCAGGGTAGGTACCATCCACCAAGTGAGAGCCTAGCAGTGGCTTATACATTGCAACTGGAGAAGCCCATTCTAATGCTGTGTGTTGATGGTCCTGATGGAGATGATTCAGAAGAAGGACAAGATGAAAACAACAATGTCAACAAGGATTGATGCTGGGAATGCTGCTGGCATGCAGTTTGAGTGAAGATTGTTGCTTAATTGTTGTTTTTTTTTTTTTTTTTGAATGGCACAATGTCATTGCAAAGGGCAACTAAGTCTAACATGCCTGCGAGTGTTTGGGTGGCAAACCCGATCACGAAATGAAAGTGAAAGTCGAGTGCATGGCACAAGGCACAGGAGTCATCACCACCAAAGAGGCACTTAGGCACAATTCAGCACCACATGGCTAAAGGCTATCCCACGTTCTTATGAAGATATATGCCTACATTCAGGAGGAAATCCATTTATGGAGACATCACATGAAGAGCCTTCAACACCAAGGTTTCACGTGAGTACTGTGGGACTCACCAAGCACCACTACCCACTAAAACCCCCTAGTGGTTTTTGTGGTTTTGAACCCATGACTCGACTTGTCACAAGTGTTGGGATGTCCATGAAAAAGGCACATTTTGTTCATTGCTCGTCACACTTCGACAACATTATCAATGCACTATATAATTTGTATTCCATCTGTATTTAGTTATTACTACCTTATATCAGTCTCTGATCTAGAAATAAATCTGTTGTTATGACTTGCTAACCACTCAGAATCGGAGTATCGCAAGCCAGGGGATGACTGTACATTTTGTGTAGAGAATGGGCATGTCGAAGAATCGTCTGTGCAAATGATATACTAGTTGTAGGCCCTGCCTGATTAGACACCTATCGTCTAGAGCGAGTTCCCCGTCGCGACATTACAATCACTGGCTGGTCATCGACATCATCCGTACCCTCGTCAATTAACCATGGAGGTACATAGTCTGCACCCCCAGGATCATAATAGCGTGGTTGACGCCGTCGTAGGCGGGCAATCTCTTTCAGTTTTTCCTTCGCAGTCCTGGCATCATTCTGCCCTTTCCAAGAGCTGGAAACATTGAGTACTACCCACTCCATGGAGTGATAAATGGACAGACTCCACTCGTTTGTTCCACTCAATGGTTCTATATCCCCTCTCTTGCCACTCTGGCCGTCCACTTTCGATAGTGCCTGAAGGTGTTGCCGCACAATACTGTCCACAGCAAAGTTCGGAAGTAGAGGGTTTCGCGCGGGTAAATTCGACCGACAAATGGCGCAAGTGGGTTCGTATTTCTGAAGGAGCCGCTATGAAACCAAGCCATTTCGTCACGAACGTAAAACATACGTTCTGTGCCAACCACCCATAGCCACACTCGCCACAACAGGTATGTCCACATGGATTTGCTACTTGTGCACCAACACTACAGTGTCCACGATAAGTTCTCCAATCATGCGGCCCAAACCCGAGGGTGGAGGGTGTTCAACCTACAGCAAATCACAACAACTTTTTGAAAAGAGAATCTCAGAAATGTAAACAGAGAATCGCAGGAGATAGACGTACATGGGGCAAGTGAGCTCAGTCTCGTATCCCGCCAATATAGCTCGCACATCTATCTCTTCCTCAGCTTTCCTCTTACCTTTCCTGTCCACCGAGGATGATTCTGTAGATTGCTCGCGAACATGATTCAGGCTACTTGTCCCCCCTATCACAAATGAGCGAGTGCCATGAATAGTCAGATAGCACCATCTATGCGGGCAACGCTCCGCGAAGATGGGAAAAGACATACCATCTTGATGAGAGTCGAAAGTTGTTTTCGAGGTATGTGTATTGATAACCCCCTGGGTGGATTCGTGCCTTGGGGCATTTCGTTGAGTGCGCGAGCCTCTAACGCGTCCACGGCAGCAAGGAAGATAGGATCCATGTCCTCAGTGCTGTTCGACCCGGTCGATGGTACTGGACTCGCCGCGGTGGATGGCGTAATGTGTTGGGGTATGACGGAACTTGGAACGAAGACTTCGGTATTATCTCTGCCGATTGAAGGTGCTTGGAGTCCTGGAATGTTATCAAAGTCGAGACCATCAAAATCGTTGGGAAAGTCATCTTCGTCTTCAAGCCCTGACATCGTTGAAATGTTGAAGCTTGTCTGGCTGAGCGAAAGGGAAGGGAAACGGAAGATTTGCTACTATGTTTCGCCGAACATTCGCGTCAGTGGCGTGCCACCGGCGTCCAACGAGTGGTTATCACGTGACCCATCCGCGGAATGCTCGCCAACAGCAACTTGTAACCGTTGAGGTCGAACTCACAACCTGCTCGATGCATAGCCAGACTACTGATTTTCGTTACGGTCTCGTTCTAATTATTTGAGTTTTAGGCTCAGGAATGATCACAATAACTCCGTCAAATTTTAGAACCGCGAGGTAACCTGCCATTCACCGTGTAGTAACATCTGTTATCTACCTCAGTGGGAGAGGGCGGACCTTGCAAAGAGACGAACTATTCCTGGGCCATGCGAACATTCAGGTGAGATAGCACATATTCATGGAGCATGCTCAAAGCAGAACCCAATCACTCTCTCAGCACTATTCTTACCATTTGACACGCAAATGCTTGGCATACTTTATTTCTGTAACATGCCATATTTGCCTCTCCGCGGATCATGCGCATAGTCACAGTGGTACGTGTACGGACGCCTCTCGCGCTTGACCGAGACCCAATTTGCGATTGTGATCGAATCGTCAAGTACTATCCTGTGCTTCAGGTAACGGATGTTGTTCAGTTAAAAGAATACGTATCGGACCCGATCGTCGGCGCCGTTGGATATCCGCGCGTTATTTTTTCCCGTGTCAGGTGTGTATACCCATATACTTATTTATGGGCGACACCGAATCAGATGACCTACCTGTTGGGGCGAATGTGCGCAGGCAAGATCCCGCTCTTTCTCCTCGCGATGTCTACCCTGACTACCAGGACCGCCTAAATCTCTGGTAGCAAGTATCCGATGAGGGAATTCAAGAAAAAAATACACACCGCCTTGCCGCTCGGCCAACACGTCTTCTCACATAGAAGGGGATAAGCAGGAGCCAGATAAGCAAGTATTCCAGGAAGAATTTAAAACTTGATGACCCTGGCTAAAAGTCTAAATAAAGTGCAGCGTGATAGCGATTCTGGTACCACGTCACTACCATCCCTTCATGAGAGGGTCGAATTCACGAGGGAACGACAGTGGGAATTGAGATAACCTGTACGTGAAGAATGAAGCTATCGTCCTTGGCAATTTGAGAGTTTTCAGTGAGGGACCTTGACCCTGCTTCATAGTACGTTTCAAGTATTTATGGGCGAAGACTCTAGTTCAGTATCATTAGAAGCGGTGCGAGTACAGCAGCGGTATATGCGTATGGCTATGCAGTGAATAGAAGTACAGAAGAGAACACGTGCTAATAAATGAGAGGGACGAGAATACAGTAAAACACTACCCTGACACTCCGATTGCAGGCAAGGGAAAGCGTGTTTGTGACACGTCTGAAGTATTTTGGGTATCCTCCGGGACAATGTCTCTGCCTGCACCCGAAGAAAGAAGCGACCCGATGGCCATGGATGCTCTGGATCTTGGTGAACACTCTTCAGAATCGCTGCGCGACGAGTAGGGACTCGGTGGCAGATCGCGTGGTGGTGGATGTGAAGAATGTGTATCATGATGTGAAGACGGTGCAGGGGACCGAGAGTAGCGTTGACGTTTACGGGGAGGTTGTAGTTGATGGGGTGGCTCCCTCGGAGAAGACGCAGACCTGTGAGCAGAATCATGTCCGTTGGACAGCTCAGCCGTATGGCGTTTGCCTTTTGGGCTATCGATGTGAGATGAAGATAGGGGATATTGCTGAGGAAGTGAAGCAGAGGGGATCTTGGCATCGGCAGTGTACAAGTCCAGAAGTGTCCTGTGCAGGGAAGCTATGGCAGCTATGCGCTATTTATGTATGAGCAGGTGGAGACTATCGAGGATGGGGGGGTGGCACCGACCTGGTCTTCTGCACTCTTGGCATTCAACATGGCAATGAGCATGTCACGGTCGCCATCGCCTTTAGACCTGTATGCACCGAGGATCTCTCTGAGGCTTGGTGGGGGTGACTGGAAGAGAAGATGAGGGGGACAGAAACTGGAAGGTGGGAGGGGACTGTATACCTGTTCGAGGACATGCCAGGTGGACATGATGAGCCTCCTGCGGTCGATGGACAGATGGGAGGGAAGGTGGGAGTAGTCTGCGGGGGGGTAAGAGGTGTTCATTCAGTCTTTGATGCGACGCACTTGCATGTGCACAGTTTTTGTAGGACAGCCAAGTGCAACATTCTATCTTTGAGTAGCACAAGGGTAGTAAATTTAGAATGCCAAGCCAAGGTGAGGCTGAATACCCGAAATGTCGCTCAATTCTATATTTGCCTCTTGCCACCATGCAGTCCCTCTGGCGAAGAACACACCAGCGACCTTCCTCCTCGTTGAGCGGGACCACGACGGCCACTGGACATTGGACGAGGACCCGCTCGGATTGCACTGGAGGGAGCGGCTGTATCTGTCCCTGGGAGTTAATTCAGTGCCTGTTACACAGCGGTCTTGGCAGCTATTTATACCCCACGGTCCACTCTTCCGCATTTAGCAGAGTCTCGCGGCGTGTTTGACCTATGCCACTTGCCATATTTAGCATTCGTATTAGTGGTCCATCATGACGCCTCCGCTACGGGGCCGTACCCCCCCAGCCAGAAAATTACACTCCTCTAATATTGCTCTTCCAAAGTATTCCTGGCGGCACCGCTCCATCACCCCAGCCTTGTTCTACTTCACAAACCATCATGAAGCAAACGCCCACCTCGCCCGCCTGCCTCATGGCCCCATCGGCTTCGACCTCGAATGGCGCCCGAACATCCGCAAGGGCCAACCAGAGAACCGCGTTGCCCTTGTCCAGCTCGCAACTGCAGATACCGTGATACTTGTCCACGTTCATCTCATGACACGTACTTGCCTTTATGTCGCACTATGCTCTTCGCTAACACTCCCCCAGAATTTCCAAGCCAACTCGCAGAGTTGCTCAGCTCCTCGTCCTGGATAAAGGCAGGCGTAAGCATCAAATGTACGTCATCACCTCTCCAACGCGCAACCACATGTCTCCAATTTGACCAGATGATTGCATGAAATTATACCGTGACTATGGCGTATCTGTTCAGAACTGTGTTGAACTTTCCCTCCTCGCCCGCACGGTCGACAATGTGCGATGGAAAGGAAAATATACCAATCCCCTTGGCTTGGCTCGATTGGTTGAGACATATGAGCAAGCCGCCCTGTTAAAGGGGAAAATACAGCGTAGCAACTGGGAACAATATCTGACTGCACTCCAACAAGAATGTAAGTCGGGCCACATCCGTGACTCGGAACAGCATTTTAATCGCAATTTTAATCGCTGTCTCAGACGCCGCAAATGACGCACACGCTGGATATGTAGTCTATTCTCGCCTCCTCAGCATGGCTCAGGCCATCGATCCCATGCCACTACCCACCTATTACTCCTTCAGCGTCATCAGTGGTCTTCTACGTGATAGTTCAGGGCTCTATCCTTGGCAGGCACACAATCCACATTATGATCCAGGACCACCTCCGCCTCCAAAGCCCAAAAACCTCGACAAGGATAACCAAGAATCGAATTCTGACCCTGTCATCTTTCCGCAGCCCATATCCTAGTATGGGAACCGTTCTCCCTCATCATAATCATTTGGATATTCACCTGCGATACCATAATACGAAGAGCCGGGCTAGAGTCCCAGACATCATCTGGCACAGCATGGCAAACGTCTGATCGGGACGGACGTGGAGCTTTACCTGAGACTAATTTACATAAATTCGTCAACTCGTGCTTATGACTACAAGGCCAGTTGGCGTGACTTGCTTTGCCCAAGATATCCCACTTGCGTTCCCTGCTACTGAGAGTATCTCCGTATATGAATCATCATCGCTACTTGTATTACCTACATGCCACTCATATCTATCATTGGAGGGCTCTTAGCAAGCGCCATCATTTGTCCAATCACCAGCGGAGCCTAGGGGGAAAAAAAAAAAGCTCAATCAGAACCTACAAGATTTTGCGGATTATGGTTGCATACCTCCCGGGACATCGTTCTCCGTCCAATATTTCGCGGTCCAGAGATACCCACTGCACAGATTTAGTCAGGGACGAAAAGACCCTAGGGGATGTCACTGACTCAGAAGTAACCTCGTCACCAGCAGTGTATGCAACACCCGACTGCCATGCTGCTACCCCACCGCAATGTTCCCGTGGCGGTCGTTGTGGGAGAAGCAGTGCTGCTCGTTGCAGGTGGTTTCACTTGCAGATGAGGAAGTAGTTGAAGCGGTCCGGGCTGAACTTGAAGTGGTCGCTGAAGTGGTCGTCGGCGACGGCTGTGTCGACGACCCCGCACAAGCACTAGCTGAAATCCGACCATGTGGGTGAATTCAAGCCGTGCGATGGATAGACGTACTCGCACTCCAGCCACTCGAGCTACCACTACTGGGTACGGAATTGGTCCAGTAAGCTGCCTGCGTACTTTTTTTTATAGCGGGTGGTCCTTTCACGAGGGTTCCGACTGCGTACCTCCCAGATATAACCCTCGTATGATGCGGTTTCACCAGCAGTGTATACTTGTCCCGAAACATACGCAGCGGCTGAACAAGGCGGGTAGGTGAACCCAGTAGAGCCAGTAGCACTCAAAGCCTGCTTAATCGCAAGGTCATATCTATTGTTGGCTAAAACCAACATTATTAGCCTGTGAAACAGGCAAGCATTTTCTTTAGACGTACCATATGCTTGTGAGGTGTCCCATAGCATGACACCGCCAAACGAAGGGAAACTTCGTCTCATTTGAACAGCAATGGTACTGAGATTACTGATGGGAACATAGCCCGACCCAGCAGCCGTACTTGAGGCAGGGGCACCAATGTAGATTTTCACCTAGTACATGATCAACAGCAAGCATTGGAAATCCGATAGCACACGTACATTTGCGTTTGGGCTAGTCTGCCGCGCCCACATGTCCCTTGTAGTTGTGGGTGGTTACCGTGCATGTCAAGGTCCTCATAATAAGCACGCACCAGACACCAAAGTCCCAGTCCTTGTCAAAGATCAGTGCGCAAGACACCCAAGGTTCATTCTTGGAACTCACCGATACGATACGATAGTTTTGCAGGCCGCATGCATTATTATCTGGGGGGGATTGAATGCAGAGCTCTAAGGAGCAGATTCGACTTACAGAACTGGACATAAATTGCATCGAATCCGACTTGATCGATCACGCCACCAAGATTAGCATCCGGGAATGGGCACTGCGGTGCACCTTGAAAGAGTCAAACACAAGTGTACGTGCAACAAGAAGGATGGTCACCTGTGATGTAGTACCTGCAGAGTATATCAGCCACCGTACACGGACCAAAAATCAGATGGACTCACGGTTTACTGGCTCCCGATGCCAGAGAGCGGATTTCCGTGACGAAAGCCGCATAGCCTGTAGACCCACCACCTTCAATGTCAAGGTCGACGCTGTGATCATCGTTTGAGTGGCCAGGTACTCGCTGTATCGATCAACATACCCATCCAACACTGCGCTCCCAAAGGGTCGTGTGTTACTCTTCCCACCCAAAAACAGGTTCCAGACTGTAAGCAGTACCTTCAACCGGGACTAGATAAGGGTTTAAACTGACTCACTAGTCTGTGCAAAGGTCTGCGCCTCGGCATCGCTGGTGAAGCCGACGCCACCGCCTGCACCTCCCAAAGAAATGGTGACGATCTTGCCTTGAGACTGACAATATTCAATGTCTGCAGCCAAAGCGGAGCAGTTGGCAAGATCAGTTCCTGAAAAAGTAGCATTGTCCGTCGGGTTGCATGTCTGGCTGAATAGTCAACATGGAGCTACGATCGGAGAAAGTGGTGTATACATTCGCAAGATTCAACACGGGCATTCCGCCGGTGCCGAAGAACGTGTCCACGAAGGCAACAGGGAGAGCATCTATGGCGTCATCCTTTGGTTCCCAGAATGAGTCCCTTCTCGCAACGCTCGCGAAGACAAGCACTACCTGGCAATAGAATGATATCGGTCGCTGATAGTAAGCGGTGTTGCTGCTGGTTGCACCATAGGAGTTTTGACCCCAGTATCTACCTTGATATGTCAGGAAATGGTTAATGGGAACGAAAAAAAAACCCATCTGACATTGCGACCTGCCAGGTAAAAGCGTCGGTAAAGCTACGGAGCAGGACGATCACGGTGGACGTACATTGTCATAATAAGAATTGTCATATGCAAAGACCTTCCCTAGGTACACGCATACGGACACAAAGGTTGTGAAAGTGGGGAGCAATGCCATGACGCCGAGCCTTGGGTAGGGTCTACCTTCAACTCAACCATGGCCTTTCAGCTCTTATACCTGCCCCGAAGGAGTCAGCTCAGAGGGACAAATTTACCCTCGAAATCGACATCCACTGTGCGTACATCGAAGCCGCATAGCACAGGGTACCAAATCGGGATGCAGCCTCACGGAGGACTGACCATGCTTTGTTTCGCTGGCATGACTATAGCAGGACAGTAACAACATAGTATGACTCACACGTCGTAACTCGCACGAAGGTTCACGAGGACATGTGCACATGGCATCCATCTGACAGCAGAGAGAGAGTTCATATGTCTGGTTAGTCTCATGTGTTGGATCCTCCCTATGAGCACGAGGTCGATCCGAAGTGATAAGAAAAACGCGTCATGTGAAGGACTATATCACAATAGTGCTCGGCGGGCACTCCCATCAAGCACCGAGCTTTGATCACACTTATCAGGACAGATTCCAGGAAGAAGCATCACTGGATACCCCGCGTGTTAGTAAGGATACATCTATATAGAAGGAGTAATACAGCAATTGATTGCCAGAGTTAAGGAGGGAGTGTCATGGATTAGGCTGATGATGCCCCCGAGTCTTCGCTCTCACCATCTACAGAAGCAGCAGAAGCCGCATTGCGTACAGGTTCTACCCAGGGATCAGTATGGCACAGCAGTGAAAAAGGTTAAAGTTTACCAAAGTATGGGTGTGCTTGGGCTTCACGAGCTGTCAAGCGTTCTTGGTGATCATAGCGAAGCAATTTATCAAGGAAGTCGATTGCTTCGTTGGAAAAATACCGCTGGTTTTCTGAGGTCACAAATCTCGACCACGGCTTTCGGGGATACCTAAAGTAATAAGATGAGCAAATTGTTTGAAAAAAGACGGACAACATCTTACCTGCCCAGGAGCTCGTCGTACTGCGAATCGAGCCGAATGTTGTACTTGTCGATGTAGGCATATAGTTCGTCAGTGCCGAGAACCTTTGCGATCTTGACCAGCTGATCGTAGTTATCGTGTCCGTGAAAGAATGGTTCTTTCCTGAATATCTACACGGAAAAGATAGAGAAACACAATTAAATCAACGGAACAGTGACATTCTCACCATCGAGGCAAACATACAACCGAAGCTCCACATGTCAAGGCTGTAATCGTACTCCTGGAAATCTACCAAGAGCTCCGGACCTTTGAAGTAGCGCGAAGCCACACGGACATTGTATTCGACCTTGGGATGGTAGAACTCGGCCAAACCCCAGTCAATGAGTCTTAGCTGCAGCGATCGTGTTTGAACTAGCGGACATGAAAACGGCTGTAAAGTGGACAAATACCTTGCGTCGGTCATGATCGATCATGACGTTATGGGGCTTTACATCTCGATGCATGATACCCCGCGAATGGCAGAAATCCAGTGCCTAGAAAAGAAATATATTAGCAATGGACATCAAGAGATCGAGGAGAGAGAATGAAACCTTGAGAAGCTCGAACATGTAGAATCGGACATCGAAGTCGGTGAATCGTGAATATAATACTTTGAAGTCGACGTTGTCGACATACTCGGTGATTAGACTTGGAATCTTGGAGGCTGGGTCTCGGACGACATCCAGGAGTGCCACGATATTCGGGCCACCCGCGAGATTTTGGAGGATCTTGATTTCGCGCTTTATTTTCTTCTTTTTCACCGGTTTGAGGACCTTTATAATGCATTTTTCGTCGTGTATGACATTAACTCCCTCGAAGACCTGCAAGACAAAATGATTAAGATCTGTCGGTGATTACACACAGGGCTGTACCTCTGAATATTTTCCGCGGCCAACTTTGCGTACTATCTCGTAGTGATCCTGTGAACCCCATTGAACCTGGAGATTGTCTGTTGCGATGTGTTAGCGGAGGGAGAACTGGGCGGAGAAGAGAACAAGTTGACCGTATTCATGCCATGCAGGACCAAACTGTGCGTTGACATCCCGATAGACGCGTGCGACAGACTTTGTGGGGGGCCGTACCATGGAAAGAAGTGATGGATAGAAACGCTGCAGCCGTGACTTTGGCTGGATGCAACGTGCCCAACCAGACTAATTTACCCACGCTCACTCAAAGTTATTAACTTCCATGCCTCGTAGACAGCCTTTGCAATGGCCAACATCGGTCCAGTTTATTACCTCTCCTCGGTATCACAGCTCCGTACCAGCGTCCTTGCTCACCAACGGCGCTTCCACATCACTGCCTACTCATGCCATCAACGTTCGTATCAAACCCATAACCGACACAGACCATCCCGCATGCGGACAGTATGGCCTCTTCGCACACAAGAAGATACCGCCAAGATCACACATCATTGACTACATCGGTGAAGTGCACTGCCAAGAAAGAGCCGAGTCGGACTATGACCTCTCGCTGTACCGCTCGCAGGATGGCGTCAACGTCGGGATCGATGCCCGTGATATGGGCAACGAGTCCAGGTTCATCAATGACTACCGAGGGATCCAGGACAAACCGAATGCTGAATTTGTGGAATATCGGACTGGAGGGGGAATGAGCATCTGGACCAAGGAAAATGGTATCAGGAAGGGGGATGAAATCCTGGTCTCGTACGGCAAACCGTGGTGGCGAAGTAGACAGTAGTAGGGTGGCGGTGCATGTCTTAGTCAGCAAAACAAATACATGTACACAATTATCGTCTCCGTCGAGGTGAGGCTTTACCTTGCACATTTTACCGCCAGATGGGCCCTCACTTGCCTTCTCAGAGCATTTCATCATTCATTTCTTTCTACGCCTGCGCCAGACACCAGTCAATCCGGTCCCTTTCATCCCATTCTACAAGATCCCCTCCGTTCATTCTAGCAAGCCAACACCATCAGAGGCATAGACCCAGAACCAAGGTTCCATTTGAATTTCCTGTCTCATATGTCAACGTAACTCCATTTCTCTGCAGCGCGTGTTTCACACCTCTGCCTCACGTTTAGCGGGAGTCAAAAATCCTTACGAGGTTCTAGGTGCGAACAAAGATTCTTCGGCTGCTGAGATCAAAAAGACCTATTTTGCTGTATGCCCTCGTCTTCTTATTGTCGCCGCAGCTACTTACCCAAGTCTGGTGATAGCTTGCACGAAAGTATCACCCCGATACGAACCCTGACAAGGATGCACAAGCAAAGTTTGTAGAAATACAGGGGGCTTATGACGTATGTTCCCTGTTCTTAAAATTCACCTTACTTCTCACTTGCCCTAGATCTTAAAAGACGAAAAAAAGCGTGCTGCTTACGACCAATATGGGGCTGCTTCTCAACAACCGGGCTTTGATCCGAACGCGTTTGCTCGAAATCCGTTTGGAGACGCGGCTGGTGGTTTTGCCGGGTTCCGTGACTTTGGTGGTAACTTTCGGTGGTGCACAAGGCGACTTGTTCTCCCAGCTCTTTGGTGGTGCCTTTGGCGGCCGTGCTCGTTCTGCTGGTTTTACTCAGAATGCTCGTGGTGCTGATATCGAAGCGCGTGTCAACGTCCCTTTTATGGACGCTTGCAAGGGCACCGTCCGTACTTTGAATATCAATCCAGTCTCGACCTGCTCAACGTGTAGCGGTACTGGCCTCCGGCGGGGTGCTAAGCGTGCAACATGTAGTTCATGCCAGGGTACCGGGACGCGGACATTTGTTATAGACAGTGGATTCCAAATGGCTAGCACCTGCGGAACATGTTTAGGAACAGGTTCCACTATCCCTCGCAGTAGTCAATGTGACCACTGTGGTGGTCAAGGGCACATCAGAACCAAGAAGACGGTGAACTTTGATATCCCACCCGGTAAGCATTCAGACATTCTTTTGTCGTGTGGGGACTGGGTCCTGATTCAATGCAGGCGTCGAGGATGGCATGACGATCCGTGTGCCAGGAGCTGGAGATGCCCCCTTAACAGGCAAAGGAAGCCACGGGGACCTCTTGGTTCGTGTTGGGGTGGCTCCCTCGAAGATCTTTCGAAGACAGGGGGCAAATCTTCATCACGAAGCACGGATACCACTACACATTGCACTCCTTGGTGGACGTGTGCGGGTTCCCACCCTAGATGGTCATGTCGATGTGCGTGTCCCAAGCGGGACGCAACATGGTGAAGAGATGGTTCTCAGAAATCATGGCGTCGCATCAGTCTTTGGTGGAGATCAAGGGGATTTGTTTGTCTGCTTTACGGTCCAACTTCCGAGGTGAGACATTTACACTTGCTCAGCTAGACATATACCAAGGTACGGAAATAGGTCATTGACAGCAGACAACGTGAAATCCTCCAGCAATATGCAGACGACGTTGAGGGTCGCCATACGAGATCGCCGAATACAGCAGCTAAGGATGACGCGGGATCAGTGGGCTCAAGTTCCAAGAATGCAGAGGATGGAGGCGCAGACAACGGTAGGGGTCATTTTACTTATCCGGCCGCATCCCGTGAGGATGATGGCTGGCTGTCTCGTGCGTGGAAAAGAATACGAGAGCTTACTGGAGTTTGATTTCTTCATGGGCTTGACCTTGCGGCACTGGTTCCGTCACACTACTCGCTTCTCAATTGAATACCATAGAGGAACAGGGAGGCGGAGAAACGGCGAACAGGGATGGTACGTCGGAGAGCGCGGAGACAGAGACGAGGAAGAGGGCCACGGTATGATAGAGTCATAGAAGCATATTAGATCTATTCATAAAAGGAAACGAGTCGATTTGGCCGTGGACTCGGTCTGCCGCGGTCGTCCTCTGATTCGACTTAGTGCAAGAACTCACTCGCTCGCCCGTTTCTCAAAACTCAATCAATACATTACATCTTGTAGCACGGCGATCTCACCTCTTGATCTCGCATCACAGGTACAGATCATGGTCTCACGCTCGAGATCTCTCTCCCTCCTAGGACCCATGCTCTTTGCATTCCACCAACGGCAACACAAAGAAGCATTGTGCTTCCTTGTGCGTGCGTTGCGTTACAACACATGACAAAGGCCTTACAGTATGTCCCCCCTTTAATCTTTCGCTAAGTCGCCTTGCAGTCCTTGTCGGCCTTTCTGGTGGGTCAGGCGGACTAGCTCATCTCGTCCTCCGCAGATGGAAGCTACCCCCGTATCGTCCGTATAAATGGGACCCAAGGTTGTCCTCCCTTTCGATCTAACTGCACCCCCTGACAATCCTCACTCATGTTCTCCCTAGTCTCGCTTCCTTCCAAGCTATGGCCATCACCATCGTCCCCGTCGTCCACCCCCAGTGTTCCGTGCACAGAGGGATCTCACAGTACGACGCGCACTGTCGACTCCGTCTCCCTTGTATTCCACCACAACGCGCCTAAGCTCTCAACGTCGCGTTTGCTCTTCGTGCATATAGGGTATCCTGTTTACTATTGCTCACTCCTGCCGATCGTACTCAATACAGTTACAGGGCCGCAATGACCTTGTTCCTTGCCACCACGGATTCCGTCCGTACCATGCTTGAGTTTGCGATCTTCCCCTTACATCTACACAGACCATCGTATCCACAAGTTTGCCCACGATCACAAGTGATCTTACGGCATCTCAAAGCCAATACACCTGGGTCGCAGTCGCGTACATGCTCACCCAGACCGCATGCCAGCCACTATATGGCAAGATATCTGATCTTGTTGGTCGCAAGGTCCGAATTTCTTCTTGAACCACACGAGAAACTCTGATAGTCTCTCAGAATGTCCTGTACACAAGTATCGTGGTTTTCGCGCTTGGTTCGTTACTCTGTGGTACAGCCAAGGTAATCCGACATGACTTCTTTGCAGTACATCTCTCCTGATCGGTTTGCCTCAAGTCCATTATGGGACTCATACTAGCTCGGGCCTTGGCCGGTGTCGGGGGTGGAGGGATAGTCAGTTCAGTGTGGGTCATCACCTCCGAAATAGTCGAGCCAAAAAATAGGGCCAAGTGGTCCCAGGCGCTGAGCGTTACATGGAGTTGTTCCGCCGTCGCAGGACCTTTGCTGGGAGGATTATTCAGCTGTAAGTCGATCATCACACTTCAGAGCACGCGCCAACACGTGTCTGTTATAGCTGGTTCGTCCACATCAAGCCCGTTCAGCTGGAGATGGTCCTGTAAGTTACGCACAGTGACATTAGATCGTCACTCAGTGCTGTTTTCTTCAAGTCTACATGAACCTGCCTGTCTGCATGGTCGCGTTCATCCTTTTGGTATTATCTCTTCGAGGCGTCACTATGGGTCGGGCTAGTGGTGCCTCGTGGCAAACATTTGTTCGAAGATTTGATTTCCTTGGCTTGTACGTTTCCGATTTTATTCTTCATTTCCACGAGCTTACGGCAGATTTGCAGATTGCTTTTTATGGCCGGGACAGGGTTGTTAATTGTCGGTTTTAGCTTTGTCACGAGCAACGGTTGTAAGGCAAGATTGTGACCTCACAACCTCAAAGCTTCATTTAACTTTACAGGGACTTCGCCCTCCACGCTCTCGCTTATCATAATCGGACCTCTAATCCTCACCATTGGCGGTTTTTACGAGGTACACACGAGTCGTGATGCGTTATTTCCGCCTGTAGCTTTTCAAAGTCTCACCACCGGTATGGGAATTCTGATTAATGGTGACCTTCAGATACTCATCGGTCTCCTAGTCTGCATCCTCTTCATCACGTTCCTGCATAATCTGGTATTTAATGCTGGAACTTTCTATCTCGCGTTATATTTCCAGGTGCGCCTACCCAGTGTGTTAATCAGACAGAGTCTTACCTTTACCTCCAATTAGGCAGTAAATGGCTCCACCCCTCTCGAAGCTGGTATTCAGATGTTGCCATATTCCCTCGGATCCTCGTTGGCTTCTATGCCGGCGGCGTGGTTGATTGGATATTGGCAGAAAAAGACGGGTGACACGACTGGTCAAAAGTGGGTGATAACCTCGGGGCTTCTCATCGCAATAGTAGGATTTGGTAAGCTTGAGCCGAACCGAACCACCCTTTAGCTTCCCCTCATGTCTGCTGCAGGGCTTCTAGCGTTACTTAATGAACACTCTCTGCGCCTTGTGCAGTCCATCTTTCCCCTGATAACTGGTGTAGGCATTGGGATGTTGTTCCACGCTCCGTACCAGGTGTTTGCAAAAGCGCTAGGACCCTCTGATCTGGCAACAGGAACCAGCGCTTTCTTCTTGGTGAGGTTCACCGGTGCAACGATTGGATTGGTAAGGTGCCTACAACACCCTATCTTCCATTATAATTCACACTTTCGGTTAAGGCTGTCGCTGGTTTGATATTCGACGGGGAACTGTCACAACATTTGCCGTCGGACTACCAAATTGAAGGATCGTCTTCATCAATTAACTGGACCTCGTTGGGTTTGATTAGGCCCCTGTCCCTAAAATGGGAGGTTCTGGGAGCTGTCTCAAAGGCCATACGGGTGTGTTGTTCGCTTCACCAGGCAGTCATGTACTGATCATTTCCATTAGACCATCTGGTTTGTATGCACACCAGTTCTGTTTGTGGCTATATTGGTGAGCATAGCAATCAAGAGGTTATATTGGGTTACTGATTGTGAACACGAAGGCTTCGTTTTTTGTAAAACGGTTCCCCATAGAGGGAAGGGACGATGACGTTCAGGAAAAGAAAGAGCACTCAAGCGTCTCCTCCAGTTCGACAGACCTCACGACACAAGCATAGACTAGATTTTGTAGCATAATATTATAGGGCATGGAACTAGAGGGCATGGAATCCATACTTAGCTACTTAGTAGGAACGTTCGATTTGGGTAGTATTATGAATGATCGGTCTTCCCATCTTCCCACCATTCGATAATCGTACCTCTTAAACAGTAGAAACTTTCTCCACAGAACCAAGGCAAATTCTACCATGATGAAGCTACATCCATTAAGTATCGAACGTCGGATCTCATCTGGAAATTCACTGTAGGTACACCTCGTGTTAGTAAAAACACGCTTTTCGTGTGTAATTCCGCGGCCAATTGGTAGACTAGTAATCAACACGCGATAGCCACCAAGCCTTCTGGACGGTTCTGCAGAATTGAAGTCTAGGCAGAACTACTTACGTATGTGAGGCCAAGTACCTATGGTACGGGATGACGGAATAACTAATTCTAATCAGGCAGGACAGAGCACCTTCCAAAACCTACAGTTATCGGAAGCCGATCAGTCGATTGAATGCAAGAAGCGCAGCAACACGTGTTGGTGAGGATGACGACTGCCTCCGCGTCGAATACCTACTGTCCAAGGAGGAGTGAAAACGTGGGATGACCTCAGCGGTTGAGTGGATGCCATTGGTTACTACTGTTCCGCGGGATACTGGGATGAAACCACAAACGCACCGAACATACCGTCGGATGAGGTTTGAGGCACCGCAGCACACAGCATGTCGAAAGTGCGTAAGCAGGACACTCGGAAAGGCAGCCCACCCTGTTCCAGGAGACAACGTAAAGTAGTGGTGACATTGCGGCAACGATGCCCTGAAGCAAGGCAAACTTAACCTGAAGCAAAGCTAAGTAAGTGTTTCATTATCACAGGATGAAGTCGCTGAAGAAGGAAAGGTTTCATGGTGCTTGGCGCGGCCACTTGAGAAACTGACGGCACCTAACACCAACTTGCGATTGGCAATGGCCACACTATAAACTTGGGATGAATTCATTTGTGAGGATAAAGGCATCGTCTCCGCCAACCGATCGAGAAAATGTATCGAGATTTATACTATGCACCCTTGGGTCCCCGGATCGCCAGTAGTCTTCAAGATCGAGTGAGTGCATCTTGTGTCGCACGACCACGGCGTGTATGAAAGGTTTACGGTGCCGATTTGCGGAATTCACGTTCACTCCAAGTTGTCATGACACGTGCCATCCGAACGGATTGCTAGGCCACACCGCGGACCTGGACATAAGTCTGAGGGTTCTTATGGGGACCTGGAGGTGCTTGTGTGTCAAGATATCTATTAGCTATTGGACGAAGCGAGTCTATTGGTGAATGAATAGATACTCACTCGAAGCAGATCACGCTACCAATTGGAAAATGCCATTGACAACACCAAGTGGCATGTTGGTGGCGTGCTAGATCCGCCGGGGGACACCCATTGACTTGAACTTCTCTGCAGTTGAGGAACGAGACACTGTCTCAACCACCCGGGGATAGATCCAGCTAATAGGTAGTGCCAAAAGGGTTAGGTCACACTTTGTCACGGATTGTCACACAGTGCTGGATTCCAACTCCGCCCGAAGGTTATACCATTCACACGGTCACCGAGTGTCTGGCGGGCGACTTATTTTGTAGGAAATACGGCTTAGCCACGATTAATAGGCAAGCCGAGTTATCGGCTTCAGTCGGAGTGTAAACACAACAGATGTAAATAAATCAGAGATCAACCTCCCAACCTCTGTAGTGACAATACATAGTACAAACATTCTACAGGTTATGAGCCCCGGGCAGCGCTACAGGGAAGCAAGACCATTAAAAACATTAGCTGAGGATGACTGAAGTGAGTCAGGCGGGTACTACTGTACCATTTTGATTGATTCGTCTGTCACATGTCACACGGGCATTTGACGAGACGAAATTTCCCCTGTGTAACACGTCACAGGCGGCTGTATCACGCGTCACGCAGGGGCTTGACGAAATTGCTCCCTGTCACGCGTCATCAGATTGGCTGTCGAACAAAGGTACCTGTGATGAACTTGTGACGAAATTCCTCAAAGTTTGCTGTCAAATCCCGGCTGCCTTTGTTAATTTCGTCAGCGTCACGTGTCACGTGTCACAGGGGCTGACGAGTATTACCACGCCTACCACCTTACTAGAGGATAATAATTGCTTCGAATGGAGAAGTTTCTCAGGCTGCATGAGTACGCTATGGTCCATTGGGACGATGGAAAAGCCTGACCCATCCAGAGCCTCGGAAACTGAAGAAGCTCTGCCAGTGAAACTCCATGTGCAAAATCATACATATGTACAAGCGTGGCGAACCCTTCAGACGTGCAAATCGGATGTGGCGATTTCAGTAATTTACAGTAATACGTTCAGCTCTGGTACGCACGTGCGCATGTGCCGTGGTCGAGCGAGAGGACTGGAGGCGGCACCTCGGCGTCACGCACCTCCACACACTACGGACGGCCGTCTGTTCGACAATGCGAGCGAGGTAGCATGGACACGCTCAGTCGGGCAGTTCCGTTCAGGAACAGTGCATGCTCAGACACACCCGCACAGACCCAGTCACCTACCTCAGCAAAATAGACACCATCATGAAGAGGAGCGGACGACCTCCACCGAACGTAAAAACATTGACCTCAAGATATTGGTTGTGGAGAGAGGAAGCCGTCGTGCTTCCAGAACTGCTTCCCAACTGCAATAATTTCGTTCATGTTGCACGAACTCGCCAAGGTGAATTGCGAGTGAGAGGAAGAGAGGGACGGCCCCCCCGAAAGAACGTATAGGAGATAACGAACTGCATGACATCGTTTTGGAGCTACATGGTAACTGATACGCGGCGCTTCAGCGATAGAACGACAGGGGCGCCCCTGTGGTACGCACGTCCCATGGTCGAGCGCGAGGCGCGAGAGGACTGCAGGCGGCATGCACCTCCACACACTACGGACGGCCGTCTGTTCGACAGTGTGAGCGAAGTGGCACGGACACGCTCGCGCTCACGCACGACGCTAGTCGGGCAGTTCCGTTCAGCTTGACGATTGATGGAGGGGTGGGCGGCACGCAGCACAGACGTGGCACGGACACGCTCACGCATGACGCTAGTCGGCACGCATCCTGATAGCGCAGTACGGCTGCATTCGTTAACGACAGACCAGCACCCCGCACAGACCCGTTTCCCACGACACGGTCACGTGGGTGGTGTAGGAACATATCGAGTGGAAGGGTTCCATTGATGGCAAGTCCGCGTCGAGTCAACGGAAATAAAAATTTAAAAAAGTATGTACTTACAATCTAGGTCCATAGTAGCCTGTCGCTTTAGTAATTCGTTTACATTGCTTGTGAGTTCTCATAGTCTTGTACTTATGACTCAGAAAATATTTCCTTTCACTGGATGCCATGCATATGCATCTTGTTGATGTTTTCAGTAAAGCCAGAGTTTTGATCCAGTGCTGCCAGTGTGTTATGATTGACTCCATGGTGTAATCGGGATATGAGCAAAAGGGGCTACAATACCGGTATCTCCCTACGTTCTTAACATGTATGAATAAAAATCTGAAAAAATTCATGGTAGTTAGAATCATCTGTTCTGGATATATGGACCAAAGCCGAGAACAGTATTAGCTGTCGTTGTCGTCATATCCTAATGTTGTATACATTCGCATGATTTTGGGGTCTGACTTTTGGGGTCAGCGGCACTGACCAGTGCATGGGGTCTTCCTGTAATCTCAAATGCTGGTCGTGTGCAGCGTGCACCCTCCCATCCTCGTCTTTTTCTCAATTTCACTATCATGGACCGCAGCGCGATGCTTGCAGGAACCATTGTCTGCACCAAACCATCGCGATGTATCCCAGGCGCAACAAACAAAGTCGTCTGTATTCTACAACCCCGACTGCGAGGAGTCCCGAAATTCGAGCAGCACTTCTTCGGCACTGAGCAATTCAACGTTCAGGTCAGAGATTGTCAACGGATTGCGTCATGTGGATGTTAACCTGGATGCGAGGTGAGCCTTTTTCTCTTTCCGATGCCCCAAGGTCTTGTTAGTGGACAAAGATATCAAGGTAGCGACGCGTGGGACGCTCTAGTATCCTTACTTTGTTCTTGCGAATTGCTCATATCATTGCCACCCTTGCAGGACCTACCGATCCTCGTCCTTTGTTGCACAACTCGTGTCGCTAGCCATCGTGCTTCGTGTCCCTGCTTGGGGTACTATTCGGCACCTAGACTCCTCCCGAATTCTGATCCGCAAGGCATCTGGGTCTCTTACAAATGCTGTTTATTTTGTCTCTTATCCACTCTACCATCTCTTCCTACGATTTTATTGCGTATCTATGGTTCCTCTTCGGGATCACTGATTTCACGATCTCACGAGCTACATACTCTCCACGTCCTCTCTTCGCGCTATCACATCGGGCCACGTATCTATGGCACATTTTCTAATGGTCGTATCGAGGAATATTTCGACTCCGTTACACTGGGACCCTCTGATCTACGAGACGAAAATATTACTCGCTGGATTGGTTCCAGGATGGCCGAACTCCATTCAGTGGAGATTACCGCGATCGAAGGACCATTGTCAGTCCGCAGTCTTGAAGGGAAGAGTTGGGAGATAGGTGTCAAGAAGAACGTCAGGACGTGGCTTCCGGTAGCTCGTAAAGTGCTTGCTCATCCAAACGTGGATATGAGTGAGCGTTCTGTTCTCAACCTTGACGCCTTTCTCGAGGGCTGGGTGCGGTATCTGCGCTGGCTGTCTCAAGTAGAGAAGGTAGAAGGTTTTAGTCGGCGTGTCTTTGCTCATAATGACACTCAATACGGGAACCTTTTGAGACTTACTGGAAAGCTGGCAGAAGGCACGCCGGAACACCGCCAAGTAAGTGTCTGTTACACGAGATCTACTAGTTGATTGACGCCTCATCGAAGCTAGTTGTTGTCGACTTTGAGTATGCCTCACCCAACCCCCTTGCCTTTGATATCGCCAACCATTTCCACGAGTGGACCGCCGATTATCACTCCTCCACCCCTCACCTACTTGATTTCTCACGTTATCCAACACCTCAGCAGCGACGTAACTTCTACCAAGCCTACCTTTCGCATACTCATACCCTCCAGGAAACGTCCACGACTGATGTTGCCGGTGAAGCGCGCTTGGCAAAGTTGGACCGTCAGGTTAGAGTTTGGAGCCCGGCGTCGCATGGAATGTGGGCAATCTGGGGCATCGTTCAGGCAAAGGATGACGTGGAGAAGAGTCTTGCGGGGACTGCAGCAGAGTTTGATTACTTAGGCTATGCAAAGTATCGCATGCAGAGGTTTTTCCATGAGATTGCGGAGCTTGGTGTATAAGTAGTATGCGTTTTTTGCCCAATGTCAATGACCGGGATCAATTCAACAATGAGGAAGAGAACTTTGATTGGAATAAAGGTAGGTAGCAACGTAACATAAACGGGCATGAAGATTGCAGATATCATAACAGGGGTGAGCCAAGAAGTGTCATGAGATGAACGTATCAAGCGTTGAAATGGGGAAATCATGGCCGATAATCATAGAAGATCAGTAGGCCAGCAGGTAAGCAGTGATTTACAAGGTGTAAGGGAAGAAGAGAAGAGGAAGAGTGTCCGACCTTCGACTCGCGCGCGTATCGGCTGTCCGTGATACATTTTCGAGGAATTACATCCAACCCTCCATAAGTCTCCCACTTCCGACGGTCAGCTCGGAAGTCGACCAAGCAACATCCCCATTTGTTTCCGAGGAGTGGGCGTACGTAGGTGCACCAGTCAAGTTGCTGCTACGCGTAACGCTACCCCAATTACCAACGCTCCCTGAGCGGACGTGGCTGCTACGTGGCATGGCATTATTGGCGGACGCACGGTCATTCGCCATCGTGAACGACGACGCTTGATTCGTGGCTGATGGTGTCGAAGGAGAGGCAAAATCGAGATCGACATCAGTTCCATTAAAGGAGTGACGAGCACTAGGGCCGCCTGACGGGGCCTTGTTTAAACGCTGCTCGGAGAAAAGATGAATCGCATAAATCTCCAATGTTCTCGTCGACCGCACCTGATTATAGCCAACAATGTCCAGCCGGCTTGCATTATGCCTCCCGAGGTCAGGACCAGCTGTCAGCGGAACGGGAGATTTCATCGAAGTTTGCTCCGGGTGCGAAAGCATCAAGGCATTGCTCGTGAACGTTGGGTAAGCAGACTTGTTTTGCTTAGTGATGTTGTTGTGCAGAGTGGACGTATCCACACGGAGAGATCCCGTAGGCGGTCTGCCATTGAAAAATCCACCGGGAGATGAGACTTCCACTGACGTGGCTTCGTTCTTCCTTTGTATGCGTTGCAATAATGAGATTGAGGACTCGTTAGGGTCACTGTTTGATCGCTCGCGATTGGGAGTGTTCGCGGATGGCGGAGGGGCTCCATCGGCTCCAGGTGCGACACCTGAGGCAGGAAGTTCTGTGTGTATAAAGCAGCACCGCTTTCCATATGGACAAGCTCCAGAAACCCAGAATGTCTATGGAAGATGTGAGGATGGAAGTATCAAGATCATTCACAATCCCACGAACCCTACAAATTTCAGTCTTGTACTGTAGGAACAATTAGTTAGCGACGGAAACGCTCGTGATTCGGAAAATTTACCTTGGGGTGTCGAGCCACTGAGCGGAGCTCTTCCTCCCCATGAGCAAACTGGCATTTCGCGCCGTACCTGCACGATCCTTTCTCCTCCCAAGACCTGCATAATTCCGTTTTGTATAGTCCCAGCTTGCGGTTGTTCGCACTGGGCCCGCTACCGGTCTGCGAACCTGAATTAGAGCTACCAGTATTTGTGATTCCAATCGTCTGGGTCGGCAAAGCTCCATACGGCGCTGTGAATTGGGCTTGTATGCGGTTCACGGCTGCAGCAACATCTTGAGCGTACCCATCATGGGGTAAATAAAACTGGTTAGCAAACCCCATGGCTGCTGGTGGCACAGCGGGAGGGTATAAACCATGGGCAGCTGGCGCAAAAGCTTGGCTTCCCAAGAGAGCCAGAGCAGCAGCATCCCTAAGCGCGGAGGGATCGGACGCAGAGTGTTGGTGAGTAGCCCGGAATGCATTGTGCTGTTGCTGCACCCGAGTAACAGCTGGGTGACCATCTACGTGGGGTAGGACCATATCATAAAGCTGCTGTGCAGTACCCAGAGAGAGGTGAGGGACATGGCCCGCCGCGTAGCCAAGACCAGTTGGATTGGGAAGTAGAGATTGCGGAGGAAATCCGCGCTGAGGCTGGCGATAGGAGGCGGGCGGGACACCATCAGCTGGTCGACCTTGAACAAAGTGTTGCGTTCCAGGAATATTTTGTGCATGATGGAAAAAAGGACGCGGTCCTGCCGCATAATCGGTTTCTACATCGGCTGCTAGATGCCCTGGTACGGCGCGATAACCGTATTGTTGCTGGGCACGACCAAAAGCGCCTGTACTCGCCAACGAAGGATACGTCGGCTGATCGGGTGAAAAGGGCTTATCACCTGTGCCTAAACGGTCACGATAGTGGGAAGACGACCACTGGTGAGGGGGAAGAACATTGTCTCCTGGTTGAATCGTTCCAGAAGGTTCCTCGCCCACTTGCTTGAGACGACGCAATTCAGCCGACGACAATCCCCCACTGAAAGAATGTGGGCGCTCCTTCGCTTCACCGCTAGCCGCAACCTTGAGCTGGGGAGGTCCTCGAAGGGTGTGGCTGGCTGAAGACAAAGCAGACTCGTGGGAGTCTAGGGTATCCGTGGAGGATACTCGAGAGTGAGAATGGGAAGGGGAAAGCTGATGATCCGAACCCTGGGGGGAGGAATCGATGCTGGCCACGGAAGCTGTTTCTAGGGGACTAGCCTCGTTATATTGAACGACTGCTGCAACGGCGAGTCGGGATTGAGGCGGAGTCTTCAGATGGCCATGGACACCGTCTGCGAGGTCTGTAACTGAACTGAGTTTCAGTCTGGCGATGTCCTGCGCAAGATCCCACTCCGAGGCTGCGCCAGCATCGATTAGCTGGCCAGTTTCATTGAATCGCCAACGGTGGTTGGTGTTGTTGGAAGCGGTGACATGACGATCAGAACGATTTGGTTCTGTCTGGAAGCTTGGGTTCTCGGAGATGCTGGTACGAGGAGGCATGGAAGATGGTTTCTGAGCCGCAAATAAGGATGTAGGCCGGAAATTCGAAGACAATTCGGTGGCAGAGTCTTGCGCTGCGGATAAACTCCAATTTTTCTAAAAAGCGTTGGCTAAGCAAACCTGACACGAGGTATGCACGAGTACTTGCCTCTTGTAAAATTTCGTTACTGGGCCGTTGGATTTCGCGTGCTTGCGTCCAAGTAAGTGTGCCGGATGATTGCGCACGAGTGGGGAAAGATATCGATGAAGCTGATTCGCGTGCAGTGTACGAACTGTCCGTTGATGCAGTAGTACTGGGGACCACCTTTTGCATTTAAATCTGGGAGATCCACGGGATTGGACATAGACAGAGGGCAGTGACGAGGAGGGACTTACCAGTAAATTAGAGTGGATGTGCGTCCAATGTGAATGCAGGGATAAAAAGGTGCTTGAATTGGTATGAGACAATAATCAAGTGATGCTATGGATATAGGATATGATGCTGAGCTGCGTAATTGACAAGATAGATAGGGCCTTCGTCGACCTTTTGACCAGCTGAGAGGTAGAAGGACGGGCAGCAAAGATCTAGGAAGAAAGCACAAGATAGGTATAAAAAGATGACCAGGAACGAGGCGTCAAGGGGTCGTGAGCACTCTGGTCGCGTGTTGTGAATTAGGGCTAAGGCAAAGCCGCCGGGATATGGAGGAACTGACGGTGGTTGAGGGTTTTGTGGGTTCTGGATGGTAATGGAATGTGGTAAAGGGGAGGCTAGTATAACTGTGCAGGGTTTTGATCGCAACGTGCCCTTGTCGAGGCGGCGTTTGTCAAGTAATTATGAGCGTGACGAGTAAGGACCCAGTACCCGTTGGAGGCTAGAATCAGAACACGAAATGCGCACGTTCAACTTCTCGACGCCGTCGTTGTCGTCGCCGTCTTGCCGGAACCTGATGAAAGAACCGCAAAACACTACCGCACGGGAGCCCGTTGACCGATGGAAGAAAGGACGAACAAGGGAAGGTGCACTGGTTTCGCCAGTTGTGTCGTAACGGCCGGAGCAGTTACTAATAACGGTTGCACACCTCGCCATCAACGCGGCGCTGTCACTCTCATCATCCGCCGCAACCTGAGTCGACGATTCATAATGATATGATCCACCCGCCCTAGTCCCGATGCATGAGTCTACGCTCGCTCGCACCACATGGCCTCGCGTCTTCCGTCATGTCCTGTGTATCATCATCTTGGCCCCTCCCAATACTCGATGGGGCAAGCGTGTGCACCCATGAGCGATGGTCAAGCCTGCGCGCTAACCCAATGTACCTGCGACACGTGTACTCACACGCCATCTCGAAATTCGGCCGCAGCTGTTCTCCATTAGATACCTACACTGAGTATTAACGTCGCTCTCGGCCCGTTCCTGTGGAGCGATGAGGTGGTATCGCTCGCCGCCCATCCGGCAGTATATACCCCACACCATGGCTGCACTTATCCTCCGTGTTCCTACGAGGCCCCCCTCAATTTTTTTTACGTGCAGTCCATCATGAACATGCCTGCCAATCGTGAAATGCTTCCGAAAATCGCGGACTTTGAATTCACAATCATCGCCTTCTCCTCTCGATCGCAGTGGAATTGCACCCATACCTAAGGCGAAATTATTATCGGAAATCAGACCAACAGCCTTCGAGTTTCAGTTCAGCCCCCTTCGTTTCTACCCTGTAGCACTGCCATCGGCTAGCACCTCAATTAAGCTACAAACGGACAACCATTCAGACGCTGTTCGGTTGTTCGTAACACGTAACCTTCTCCGGATCTTCGACTAATGCGATTTCTTTGCGAATTCGCGCACAGACGGAGCTCCTTGTTCGGGTGAAGAACAGAACACTCGCACACATCATCTCAGAACCGATACCAACATACTTGCGGGTCAGCTGATATGATCATATCTAAACATGCGGCCACCACGAGGTTTCAGATTGTCTCATGGGAGTGATAAGCCTCTTTCGGCTCTACGGGATACTCAGCAGTCGAGAGAAGACATTTTCAATCACAATGGATGATCCGTTTAGTTCGTTAGCATCCAGCATGGAATAAATACAATTCTATTCATCTTGGGGGGCCTGCATGAAGGAGGCTGGGAAGTTTACCTTACTCGCCTATCATTGTCAGTAGATGGAACAAGGTGTCGAACGTATGTGTATATCAAAAGTCATATCTCGGCTACTTGTGTCAACCACGGCTGCCTCGTGTGTCAAATCAAGCATCTGTCGAATCAGAATCATCAGTACTCTCTCAGGTAGCTAGGTGGTACATCCTTACAGTACGAGGTGCCGACCAGCATGGTGGAAATACTTTGTAACTGTTCTTCGTCAAACGACGACTGATCTTTGTGCCATGTATCCTACACAAACGTTATACCGCATGTCCATCAAATCAAAGGAAATGTCATACCTGGTGTGTCTACGTAGGAGGCGTGGCGTTCAGGTGTCAATCGACGGTCAAGGAACTTTCTTACCTTCTTGAATTCCGAGGCACAGTGACGTATTGTTGTCGAAATCGGAGGAGGATCAGTTGCATGTCGGGCAAGCACTGAAGATATGTAATACGTTAGGAATACATTGCAAGGAAGCACGAGGATTTTGATCAATGGAGTGCAGCTGACCTTCTGTGAGAGGAGGCATCCATGATTCGACTGAGTAGGGGAAGCTCTCGATCAAGGCACAGAGTCCGAGGATGGCAGAGTGCAGCTTCCTCATCGATTCTCCATAATTAGTTGACGATCGAGGGGGCAGTTTGACCGTACGAGCCAGAGAGAGAAATTGATTCTATGGCGGATGTGTTAGTTAGGTATAAAAATCCACCATTCGTTAGATACCTTGAGGGGTATGATGTTCTGACGCTGCGAGCAACGTACTATGCCGGAGAGCGTCTTCGAGGACATCTCGCGAACTTCTACATTCTCATCCCCTAAACATTCAAGTAGTACATCCATGACTTTTGAGACACCAGTGGGAGAGATCATCAACAGATTACGATAGAAAAACATCACCAGTGCTGGTAATGTATGCAGCCGGATGCGCCAGGACTGTAACAATTTCATTATATCTCAACTGTGGACGAAAACTATTTCACATACCTTGGAAAACTGTATCGCTTCTACCAGTCTTTCCAAGACGGCTTCTGCAAACGTAGCTGGCAAGTAAATTCCAGAAATCACCTGCAAAACTGCACTGCTATATTTCTGTAATTCTGGATTGTCATTGAGCTCCGACATGTTCAATATTTCGGGCCTGCCGATGTGAGCGAAACTCGCGACAGTTCATAAAGGGTAAACATACAGCATCTTCATGGCTGACGGAAATGCGAGGCATGCCTCGGAACCATGAAAAGAAACCCATAGCCACAACAGCACTTCGAGGAAAGGTAAGCGACGTGACTTCTGGTTGGATATGACGTACTCGTGAGGCCGACTTTATCAAACTGGTTGCAGGTTAGATGACGTCAATTGTCCTGTAGGACACTTACCTGAGACTGGGATACTCGTGGAGGGGAAAAACGCTGGTCCTTCCATTCGGCAAGTTGCTGAGTGACTTCCTGGAATCGATCGTCGAACACACTTTCTCTAGAAAATTTCTCAGTATAGTTAGACAGAAGCATAGAATGTACGCACTGAGTACCAAGAGGGTCCTGAGTCTTGCTACAAGAGGCCAACAGTGCAGCCACCGAAGGGTAGGACGGACGCCATCTATTCCTTGCGATGAGATAAAGAGCACTTGCTATTGTATTACGTATCTATGGAAGTTCTCTCATCAGTAATCAAAGACTGAAGCATACCAAAAAGAATACCTCTGCATAATTCGAGTCTGCGTTGTCAAAGAACAACGAGACAAATTTTCCAGAGATCGGATTGAATCGAACCCCCATGGCATCCATTAATACGACGACGGCATTCAACGATTTTGTAACTGAGATGGTGTGAGCAATGCAACTTGAGCACACCATGATTACGTCGACACACCTGCAAATGCCGAGTCTCCCTGAAAGTCTAGTTGAAGAGATAGAATCCAATCCACCAGGGGCTTGTTTCGGCGAGGATCACGGTCTTCAAGAACCGTCTTCGCATGGAGCAACTCAACGACGTGGTGAGCACAGCTACGAAGAACACTCACTTGAAGGAACGAGGTCCAATAGACCACAGTGTCTGGTCGAGCTTGGGAGAGGATTTGGTCGAAGCGAGGCACGAACCAAACCCACAGACCATTAAGACTATGTTGGTGCCAGTGCTTGGATCCTATGATTCTTGAGTATGTGCAATTATGAGTCGCGATTGACATACCCCGAAGTAAACCAGTCAGGATTTCCGCAGCTGCAGCCTGTTGGAATTTATCTGTACTGGCGAGCAGGGGCTCTACTATGTCGAGCAAGTCTTGTAAGATGGCATCTCCAAACATCTTAGCTATGGGTGACTTGTACGTTTAACCGTCACTTGACTAGTTTATTTGAAAAGACGTACCAATAGACTTGATAAATAGTACATTCTCTGGACGCAAGTCGGAAACACCGGTGGTGTTGTCTGTTTCCTGGCTCCATAATGCGACCAGCTTAGAGTAGTAGTCTTTACTAGTGTGCTCGTTTATGATAGCCAACGACTCCGCGGATGATGCATCCCACATAGTAGGCTGTGCAGAATCGGGCATCGTGTAGCCTCGGATGGTTGTGGTCCACGTTAAAAACCCAGTCTCGAGTTTGTCAATAAAAGAATTACTGGAAAACCGTCAACATGAGACCAGGATACCGTTGTTTGCGCTCACTCGGGTCCCACTACAGGATTGTGAAGGGTGTTCAAAAATTGAGTATGATCGCTGATGGCAATTTCCCTGGATAACGGATTTCGCCATTGACAGAGCCAAAGTTCCTCATCATTCTTTGCGTAGGTCCTCATTTTGATGAAAAGAGATTCTCGCACGATCCCCCTAGGAGCAATGATCACATAGAAAACACAACGAGGATCTCAAAAAGATGTGTAATACTTACTGTTGTGCGTTGAGCCGAATCAAAGGTTGGACACTTGTCGTTTGTTCCATCAAGAACCTTACCACGTCAGGCGATGTCGGTTCATCTCGTCTCATTAGTCCGAGGATAAAAGTGACAGCCATTTGGACATATCGCCACTGTAATGGATGAGTATCAATCGGTCTTGTCACAATAGGCGAGACACGAACATGAGTTGTAGGCCGGACAGCAATGTCAAGCACAGATTTCATCTGAAAAATGAAGGACGGATCGGCAAGGCGGTCTGATTCGCTCATGCTTAAACCTACCATATCCTCGTGTTCCTGAACTTGTTTCTGGACTCTCTTGGGGGCGATTTCTAGCACAGTTCCCCGCAGCCCGTTGTCAATATTACGGGCATCCACTTCCGCCTCAAGATCAAGGAGAGCGGCATGAACTCTGGGGACATCCGCAATATATGCAGCTGTGCGGATAGCCTCTTCGTTGAGGTGGATGAGGCAGTCGGAGGAATTCGTGGAGACCAACTTTTGGACCGAAGGCTTGCAACCACGGCCTGGTCAGACCAGGCATGGCGAAGGTATCAAATCCGTACCTTTTCCTCATGCTGGCATTCCAGCAAACGAAGCAAGTATTGGCGTTGTAACCTCTGATCTGCAAAGGTATGAGCTTAACGACAGCAGACACTTGGTCGTCATACCGGCCATGATGTAAGCAGCTTTTTCCAATTGAACGAATCAGTATGTAGTAGTGATAGATAGAACACACTCACTTGTTCCCTTATTTCCAAGCACATAAAGAGCGCCTTTCATGCGATCAGGGTTGTTTCCCTTGCTTAAGGAATCGAACATTGTTGGCAAGATGTATCTCGTGGATCGCACGTAGTACTGTCTTCGTTATCATTTTACGTACGAGCACGGCGTGTGAACACTTACACCGCATACGTTGTGAAGGACATTTTGCGCGAGACTGCAGAATTCAAACGATTATCCAAAGTAACAATTAACCACGTACCGCCGCACCCTGGTATACGGGGATAAGCAAAGTGCCGCCAGGTCGTCCTTTAGTAATCGATCATCTAACTCTGAACGTCGGCGATATAAAGCGTGCATGTAGAGGCGGCTAGAATGGTAGAGTTGTGCTCGCTTAACCCACACAACTCGCGCGTTGTCCTTTTGACGTGAAGACATACGGTTCACTCTGGACAAGGCAATCAAACCCCGGCCACATGCATGAGGCAAAAAAAAGACCAGACGCACTCTCGAGACTGGGTAAAATTCTTCTGCAAAGTTGTGAAGTCACCTCTGCTCATCCCATAGTCGAGGAAAAACGTGTCGAGGGCTCTAATCACTACGATCACAGCATCAATGTGGTCTTCCTCATCTTGGTCTTGGCGTAACTTTTTTGCAGCAAGGTGTATGAGATTCCCGAATCGGGTGCGCAGTTTCACGATGCGCTGGTAGCGTGGATCTTGAGGGTCCGTCAGAACTATTCCTGCTTGTACATCCAATTGGTCGACAATAAGACCTTCCACGTCGACGTCTGGATCGACACAGGAGTTCACATCTTTTTTGGGAGCCTCCTTGTAGATTGTGGGCATGCCGCTCCAGACTGCCTTTGAGAAAGCCAAGTAGCTATTGTCACAGATGTTACTAGAGTTACGGCCGAATCGTACCGCAACACTTACCGACAGAAATCATTGCGGGCAACGCCATCCCATCTGTCAGAAGAGTTTACGAGGGCGTCCAATTTGTCAAGCGTTGGGGAGGCAATGTGATCTAAGATTTGGAGTACAAAGTCAACCTCTTCCACGTTTGGAACTGGAATATTTCAAGTGAGTTTCTGAAGAGAGCCGGCCCGACACTGTCATCTTACCATGCCATTCGATTTTAGCATCTCGAGGTTCAACAAGATGGCCCCACTGTATGGCATGGGCCTTGTTGAAGTCTGAAAAAAGAAATTTACCATGTGCCATTAATACGAACACCAAAGCCCCTACCTGGATCTGCCCATTGATTACTGTTGACGAAATGGTTGTTGATAGGGTAAACTGTTGTTAATGTATGCAGCACCCGTGACACCAAAGCGGCAGTCCCTGAGTACCCTCTCTCACTCTTCGTCTTCTCAAGCAGGAGCGACAGAAGGTGAATAACTGTCTCTTTGTGTTTGAGTAACTGAGGAAATGTCGTCAGATTGTAGATATCAAATTTCTTCCCCATCACTCACGGCAGGGCCGCCATACCCAAGGCATCCTCTGAGAATGGCCATATCTGAACAGAAAGTTGAGAAACTTAGTACATGATCATGAGGGTCATAAGTTAATGCTCACTCCAGTGAAGGGTCGTGTCAGAGGGCACACTCTCATGCGTCGAGGTCGTCCGAATGCTCGATGCCCCATGTTTCAGTTCCTCTTGGATCTGCAAGACACAGAACGGCAAAAACTTGTTAATTGTTTCCTGAGGCTTCGCACGTGCGAGACATGCAACGAGATGTCCAAATGCCCTCACGGCATTTGACTTTGCGTTGGTTGTGGCATAATCATAGACTAAATTGAGAACGAGGTTGAAGAGCTGATCAGATAGATGGAGGCAGACGACATCGGCCATGCTTTTTATGGACTTCAGAACTGCCTCCTCAGTCTTACCTCCCGTCGTCTTCTTTCGGCCGCCTTCTTCAGGGAGATTCTCGTACAGAGCGAGAATGCGCCGAAAGAGTGATACTACCCAATCTGCATCGTTGAGTCTTCAGGATCTTGATAAAGGATGGATCAAGTACCTGCAAAGCCTGAAGTACTCTCGCGAACAAGGGTACGCTCTTCTTCCCTGTTCAGAGCAACGAAGGGGCTTGCCTCAACACCCTCAGGAAGTTGAGTTTCGTCATTGTCGAGTTCCATGAGATCTTCGCTAGGCGTGTCGCCAGATAATGCGAATCCAGACTGGTGCATAGAAATGTCGCCAATCTTGACATGCTGAATTGCACTAATAATGAATGAGGTTGCGCATATAGTCTTGTTCGGGTCATTCTGCGCCCAGGAACGTCAAAGAATAATCAAAAGGAGTAAGAGTGTGACAGACCAGATCAATGCCCGGAATGCACAACTCAAGGAGCGGTAGAAGATGTTTTTGACCAGGGCGCCACAGTTTCTCGGAGACTAAGGGGAGAGATATACCAGCAAGTATCTTAAGAACTGCTGTAGTCCGGTGTGTCTCGTTGACAACTTCTAATCCTCCGTAGGCGCGTTCGAGTAGCTCAGGCATGACCAACGCAGGCTCAAGTTGTGCCATAACGCGTAGAGCTCCTTGTGTCATCGCGAGAGACAATGGATCCTTCGAGAACATTGCAAGTAAGGCGGGTGTGAGGAGGCTGGTAACGAACGCTCGACGAATCGCAGTGGTGAGGCGACGGGTCTCCATATTATATATCAATACGACTGCATTATAGTGTACCGCATAGAGTGCTTACCACTGGTGTACGACAGGAAGGCAGGTGCTCCTCAGACCAACGATCAGCAAACTCGGCCGTCAAGCGTTGGAGGAAGTTCGTAAGCTAAAACAAAATCAGGAAAAGTGGGCAAGAAGTATATGATCTACTCACCAACACCGTCCAGTGACCATGGTTGGACGGGTGGAAAAACGACTCTGTACTAGTAATTAGGCGGTCTAAAGTGTCCATGGCCTTTGAACCCGCGAGATACGTTATCTGTCCACTTTGAGAAGACGGTGTTGCTGATGCAGAGTCACCACGAGAGGGCCATCAACGGCCATGGAGTAGACAAACAATTTAGCGAGAGCATCTACGTCGAGATCATGTCTACCTCAACGCACACAAAGCATCGTCCAAACCTACTCACTTATGCGACTGATAGTTTTCTTGATTTTGGATCCTTGGCGGACTGAGGCTGCATCCGCATGTGCAGAGGTTAAGTGGGGGTTCTGTAAAAGAATTAATAACCACATGGATGAGCTTTGCGTCAAAGCTACTCACTCTAGATTTCCCTACAGGAACATCTGAAAATGAGAGTGAGGAATGTAGGACAGATGTGTGGTTAAGAGCCTACACATGGATTCAAAACCCTTGCTAACCAGTAAATTCCATTCCTGCTCAGACCATATACCCACGTCCTGGTACTGAGCCCCACCTTCTTCACCGAAATTACCAGCTTTACCTGCAACGTGTTCTTCCGCCAAATTTCCAGCCAGTTCGAGGAAACGATCATCCATCGAAAAGGAATTAAATGCCTCCCAAAGTTTGAAGACGACAGGAAGGTAAAGATGTGGATGAGACGGAGGAAGGAACGAAGTCAGTACCGGAATCATGGTAAGGATCGTCTACACGAGTTCAGCATGTATACGCGATAGGTAACAAAAGGATGATAAAGCTCACATTGGGAGTGATCATCGGTAAGAAAGTGCTGAGCATGTCAGGGATGTCGTCGGCGGTGAAGTACGGTTTGCAACATTCTGCGACGTAGAGTAAGATGTTGTTCAAGTTACGACTAGAAAAAGGCGTCAATAGAACCAAAACAAAAGATGAAGATGTTGCACACTTAGTCTGGCCAAGACGCTTCTTCGGAAAGAGCTCCTTGTAAAGGAGCTGCCAAAGAGGCCACCATGGAAGATGTAGATCCTTTGACTCGATCCTGCGTTTTCCAGTCTTGCCGAGGAGACGAGAGATCATGTTTGCCCAACTTCGGATGACACGGACGTCCAAACCAGGAATCAAACATAATTCGTAATAAAGCCTAACAAGCTTGACGCGAGTAGAGGTTGCCATGGGGTAGCGCAACTGCAGCCAACTGGGCGAATAAGATATGATGCGAAGACGAAAGGGGTTGGGAATTTACCATTGCAGCATTGCATCCCAGGTTGTGAGGACGGACCAGTTCTTGGACTCGACGCATATAAGGAGCTTTGCCATGATACGCTCTAGCTTCTGTTGCATCTCCTGGAGAGATTCGCACTTGTAGGGTAGAGCATCGAGATAGACAGCAAGGTTGGCTCTTTGTTTGTCATAGGAAGATCGGTCTGGTGCAAGAGGTGAAGCCTCTTCAGCAGGTGAATCGAGGATGTCGATATCATCCTCGTCCATTTCCACGCCTTGGATAGACAGGTTACCTGAAGCCATGTCCGCGATGATGCTGGGTAGGGATAGATCAAGGGCGGCCATTGAGATGGGTTTAGATGAAAGCAAGCGAGAAATTGGAGGGAAAGGGACGAGACGTACGACGAAAGCGAATGTGTTATTATATATATATGTCTGGGCGCTGACGCGTCCTTGGATTGCGTGTGCACTGGTCCGATCTTGGTGACGCTCGATACGCCACAATCCCACGTGACATACCACCCCTTGATCATGCCGCACATCTTTACCCGTGCATTTTCCGCTCGAGCACACCCGGCCCAGCCCCGCTCTTGGTCGAAACCCGTCCTATATGGCGTCGCCTCGCTGCTCTCTGCAGCATTAGCGTTCCGCCACGCGACCTCTCCCATCCACCTTGATGCCCCCCATACTACGAGTCAGGACGTGGTAGGTAAGCTTCTCCTCAGATGACACCTTCTCCATGGCCTTGAGCTTGTTCAATTTTAGTCGACCCTGCCACTTCCGTTGAGTTTCCGAAAGAACTTCGGGTCCCTTCTAGGTTTCCGTCCCTTCCCCATTCTCTCCTGGGGGTGGGCGTCCGCACGGTCTCTTTCCTTGGTATCAATGTCTATTCTGTCGGGTTCTACGCTGACCTTGCGTCCTTGAAACTCAAAGTTTGTCTCCTTGCGCTGGCGCGGACTGACACTGACCTAGGCGGACGCTTCCACAGATCCCTATCAGCGCTACGCCCGAAGAAAAAATCAATTATATAGTCCGAAATACTTCATGCGTCCTCCGCATCGGTGAGATTATTCCGACTCTATCCATACGCATTTCTACACACCCATTCCATAGTACCGACACGGCACACCTCGTGGACTCACCTGCGTGACGGTTTTATGCGTACTTTGACAGCACGTCTCCAACTCGCCAAGTCCCGTGGGACCCTTCCCGCTGAAACAGAAACCGCTGTACAGTCTCCTCTCCGCAAGCTCAAGTCGGTCTTCCCCACTACCAAACTTTCAAAGGGCAATCCACTTGATGTGCACCTCACCGCACCCACCGGAGATCCAACGCGCCAGAGGAATTTAGTATTTTCGGATTTGGGTGCTGTTGAGAGTGACTGGGTCGCTGAGGAGTTCGTATTAGCATATTTTGAAGGAGATGGAATCAGCCCACCGGTGAGCACTGTTCCTTGCTGGCCAAAAACAGGTCCGTTAAACGCGCAAGTCCAGATGAAAAAGGCTACTTTTGAACGGTTGAGCAGCATTGGCAACTGAATACTGAGTACTGAGTACTCGTAATGACATGTAAACAGGAACAACCTTCTTGGACATGGTATTATTTAACACTGGCATTCTGGTAATTGTCATCCCGTTTAGCTCAGTTGGTAGAGCGCGTCACTAGTAATGACGAGGTCAGTCGTTCAAGTCGGCTAATGGGAATTTTTGATATCTATTGTCGAAGTACAATATGGCAGTAAACATTTTGAATGAGTGATCCCAAAACGAATTTTCAGCACAACATTGATGCCTACAATCTCACCCGCCCGCCTGTCGAGACACTTCCGTTGTGTGCAGGCTCTGTGCAGGTCCGCACGCCCGTCGCTCACAACAGACGAGCTTTTTCTCGCTCGTCATGTCGCCTCCAGAACATATGCTAGCGGTCAAAGTACCCCATCTTCTATGCTCTCGTCCGCCCTCGACCAGAAGCAGAGAACGTCTCACTCGAGCAGAGTGGACTCGGTTGGGCCATTCCAACTCGGTATCTCACAGGCAGCCCTGAAGCGCGGGGAGAAGGCCAAGAGATGGTCAGAGCTGAGTGTCAGCGGCAAGGGTAAATTGTCACATCTCCAGCTACTTTTATGGGGCTGACGGTAATGTTCAAGTGTTGCGCACAACTCAGCGTACTACCAACCTGACTGTAATTCTACTCGGCGCTGGACTGTCCACTGTTCTCGTCTACGCACTTACTTCGGAACTATTTTCAAAGAATTCGCCCACAGTGCTCTATAACGACGCTTGTGAGCGAATCAAAACGTCCCCCCGAGTGAGTCCACCCTCGACGGAGAATCGATCATTCATTAATCGTGTGCAAGGTTGCCCAGTACATTCATGCTCCCCTCGCTTTTCACAACAACCCGCCCTCTTCATTGCGTCCGCGCCACCGTCATCGACATGTAGCATCACAGATAGCTGTTGACTCCTCCGGCCGGGAACACTTGTTGTTAAACTTTTACGTTCAAGGCTCTTCTTCGGCATCACCCCCGGTGGAAGATGAGAAAGACGGCGAATGGGCCAGCTATGTCGAATCACTGGCCTCGTTAACTATGGAGGACGTCAAGGAGAAAATGTCACCCTTTATCGACTCGGCAAGGAGCGCTTTCAGGTATCTCAGAGGGGACGCTCTCCCCTCTGCGGTACCTTCAGCCCCAACGGCCAAAGAGAAGAGCAAGGACCAAGAAAGTGACGAGGAACGCTCTTGGTGGAGACTAACAGGCATATTTTCTGGACTCCGCGGGCGGAGGTCACACGACGGAGGCAACCATGGTGCAGGAATAGCCTGGACAGAGGGGGAGGTACATGCAGATCTCGTGAGGGTGCGTTGAAAGCTTTCTCAGCCGTCAGCTCAGTCATGGTACACAGACGGCGCACATGAAGTGTCGATGAGTGCTCGTCATGTTACACGTTCTGTGTACCGTTCCCGCACTCGTGTCTACGGCTTGCGGGGTGCAGGAGCATTTCATACTGACAGTGTGATACGACAGAACGATGAAGGATACTTCGTATTTCGGTATCTCCTTATTGACATACCAAGTGCGTATCTTGTTTTATTTCCACGGGAGACCTACTTTACCCGCCCGATGCGGTACGGCCCACCCTAATTTTACTTGTCGACAGACTCCGAAAGTCGTAACCCGATCAGGGTATTCGTCGAGCGGGCACCAGGTGTTCGCGAGAACGAGCCCATTATGCGGTTTCATTCATCCTGAAAACACGCACTGGACACCGTACGTCCGCGTCAAGGGCTGAGGAGTAACACACTGGAGCACGATCAGCACCATATTCGGATATAGTCTCCGTGCACCGATGTAATGCATTTTATCACAATGAAACCCAGCATGGTCTCAGCCAGCGTGCCAGGTTAGGAGTCATGAAGGAAATAGAGCACCATTCGTGGGCGTGGGCAATGAGGTACATTGAACATTTGAAAGGACGTGTATTACTATTCTCCGAAAAGCTTCTGCACGCGTTTTAAGACGGAGTCCTTCTCAGGGTCTGTGAAAGCGTGTTGTGAATGAAGGCATATGCGACGAGCATTTGAAGCGAGCAAATGAAAGGGTCGCGTACCGTACGGGTGGTCCTTGGATGGGATCTCGAGAAGGGTAGGGAAAGGTTGCTGGTACCGATCGACTGTCGGTCTGATCTTCTCTGCAATCTAGATTGATTAGAATGAATCTCTGAGCACTGGGCCATTGACGAAGTAAAGTTTCATGGTACGCACATGCTGGTTAATGAGCAGGATTGCTACATCCTTGCGTTCCGTGAATTCTTGAAAGGCTGCCTCGATGGTCGATATCTGGGTCTCTAGGGAAGGGTTAGAAAGGAAAGGGACGTGGATGCCGCACTGGCGAGCGCACTGGAATCAACGACGAGAAAGTTCTTCTTCTGATGCTCGTTGATGTGGCCGACGCCGGCGAGCAAAAGACCTGTAATTGAGTCCTACATAGGGTTTGCGCAGGTAAGACACGACAAGGGTGGACTACGTACTTCGTCACCAATGACAGCGATCAACGTCCTGTCCTTGAAGGAGGTGTGCGCTGCCATACCGAACGAGAGCCACGAATGGCAATAACCAGCTTGCACATCGTCCGAGTCCTGCCAGTGGTTGCCGACAACAACTACGAACATGGACACCTTCAACCGTGGCCCGTTCATCTCTGAGGACACGCTGCTGTATGTACTCTACCCCCCGCCGCCCCTCGCCGACAACGCCTCTTGCACGTCCCTCGCGGCGTGCATCACCGATCTCGTGCCAACACTCCTCCCTGACTTCCTCTGGCATCGCGACCCATTTCAGATCAAGATCGCGCTAGACCCAGATGCCCGACGCGGCGAGGATAAAAACATTATCGAGGGCCGCGTGCGCGTCGGCGATGCTATCGACGACGAGTGGAGCGCCGTCTGGCTCCTCAGAGAGATCTCCAAGCGGTGGGACGTCGTCATCAGGTCTGTTCGTGCGCACTGTCCGCGTCTTCCTCCACTCATCTTGATACACGTCAGCGCTTCTGAGTCGGATGGCGAGTTCTTGCTCATCGAGGCGGCCGAGTCCCTACCCCGTTGGGTGAACCCGTCAAACGCGGTCAACAGGGTGCGCACCCCCCCTCCTCCCGCAAATGGTGAGAACCATCAACTAAACGACCCATTTAACTCTTATACTACAGGTGTGGATACACAGTGGCCGCTTGCACCTCATACCGCTCTCCCACGTTTCTTCACCCAATAAGCCGAGGAAGCGTCCCCGCATTCCTGGCGGGAGGGAACACGAGGACGAGGACCACCTTGCTGCTGACGAAGAGGATGAATATATCACCATCGAAGACGCGCTTCCTCTCGTGCGCGATGCGTCCGTCGATACCCTCGCTCCCAAAGCGGTCGAGGATATCGTTTGGCAGAGAATCTCTGGTTATCCAGGTGCTGCGCGCAACCATGTGCATACGACGATGGCATACATCCCTATCGATATCGCTCGTGTTCTCACCGTCGATCAATCGCTAATTCAAAAGCCCGTCGAGACATTCTACACTCGTGACGCAATTCAACTTCGTGTGAGTGCGATTAATGCCTTGGCGGGATATCTTGACAGATGGTCAATGATAGGCTGTTCACAAGATGGCACGCTTTCCGCCACGTCCAAATGTCCTTTGCAGGGTTAAAATGACACGAACTGCTTATGCCCAGTTGTTCAGCCAAAAGTTTTATCCACCTAAAATTTTCGGCAGCTTTAAGGAGAAAGAAGGCACGGCTGCCTGGCGTTGGCGAGATATTGGGATGAAATTAGTTCGACATTCAACTTGGTTGTTTTGCTCGATCACTAATGCGGCTCTGCAGGCCTGTGGTTTTGAGATGTTGTTTCAAGAATCTAAAAACCGTGCAGACGTTGTGAAATCAACTGCGGAATCACTGAGTTCCTCTGTAAGCGTCTTTTAACCACCTATTCATTTTAAGGTTCCTCACGTATCTCATCTCTCTTGCCGTCAGGCCGAAGCACGCAAAGATGCCCTTCGACGTTCACCGGATTACGGGGCATACCTGACCCGTCTTGTCACTATTGGTTACTTTCGTGACGAAATCGAGGGTTCACAGATGTGGAATGAACTTGAGAACAAGGCAGCCGATATTTACATCGAGACTCGACGACAAGAGTATGTTCACGAATCCACATTTTAAGTATCGTACCCTTGATTGATTAAATCACTTTTCGGCAGCGACATGTCACGGCCCTCGTTTGCTGCGTTGTTCAATGCCGCACTTTCCCGTGCTCCTGAGACACTTCTGGATGCGGATCTAGCGCAAGCGGAGGATTCAGATGAATGGATGAATGTTGATGCTAATGATTTTGACGCAATGCGCGCTAGTGGCTCGGTTATGGAGACTCACGCTATGGAAACGGACGGTGGGGATGTGGATGTGGAGGACAGGGTCGCGAAGGAACAAGCGAACAAACTCCGTGATCTCGCTGCTAAAGTGGAACAGTTTGTAGAGGGGAAAGGAGATGTTGAAGGCGCGCGATTCGAAGAGTACGCTTTTCTACGCTGTGATCTGCGTCATCTGACATTTTCCATTTCCACCCTTTATCTCCAGTGAACCTTTCTCCGACGAAGATGGTACAGATAGTGACGAGAGATCTTCCGGCTCGGATGACGAGGAGTCTAATGCAGAAACACGAAAAAGGAACGCAGCCCGCCAGCAAGCAATGGATAACCTCGTTCCTGCTCTCCCAGCTTCCGAGTATGGTCGAATGCCCGCTTCGTTCAATACGCAGCGTGTCGCCAAGACTACCATCCTGACCGAACAGGTGGAAACCGGGCTCTCTAACCCTGACGCTGTCACCAATGGTGCTGTTGTTCAAGTTGGGGAACCCAGTTCGCCAGTGCGCACGCGCTCAATCCGTCCTCCACTTCTTCCACGTGATAAATATGAAGGGGTAGATTCGGATGACGAGTCCTCTTCGTCAGATCCATTAGCTGGTGGTGATGATGAAGATGCCGAGTCAGAGGAAGACAGGCCTCAGGTGGTCGGCGAAATCGAGGTGGATATGAATGAAGAAGAGGCAGAGTTTCTTGAATTTTCACGCCAGGCCTTGGGCATTTCCGACGAAATGTGGGATGATATTATCAAAGAGCGACGGGGGAGAGGAGGTGTGTTTCTTTGAGCTTTGCGATACATGAAGGGATAGCTAACAATGATGTCAAGCGTTTGTACCAAGAAGCGTAACGACTGCGAAGAAGGCGACGGTGGCACCCAAGACAACGGCCGAGCAACCCCGCCAGCCAGTACCAGACGCCCGTTCAGACACGAACCCCAAGCTGGATTCCTTCGAGGCAGTTATGCAAGCCATGGACGCCGAACTGTTGAGCTTGCAACAATCCGCTGCCAGGCCAGAGCCGCAGTCTCAGCCCCCACTGCCAACGAAAGAAGATAAAGGGAAAGATGTGGACGTCGATATGGACATCGAGGCCTCCATGCAGGCTGAACTTGAGGGGTTATTGGAGCGAGAGGATGACGGGGACTCGGACGAGGAGGGTGATAAGCCAAGCATGGATTACAACCTTATCAAAAATCTCCTGGAGAGTTTCAAAAGCCAGGGTGGTCTATCTGGGCCGGTGGGCAATCTGGCGGGAAGACTGCAGCCTGGTTGGACTCTACCCAGGGACGAAGCGTGACCAAATGGCGTTGGGGACCTCGGAAGTCGCGTTGGATTGTCCGCGGGAGACGCGTGGGTGGTGAGAATATTTTTGGTGCGGATTTCGGGCCATGCGTCGATAGAACCGAGTTGTACTGTACATATACTCTCTAAACACAACGATCATGATACACGCAGTTTTGATTTGTCAGTCATCCTTTTGCGCCCATTCTCGCTGTCTGATCAACACCGAAAACCTCAGTCAACACCTCGGGTGTTCCAAGGCTGACCAAATTCTACACACCACTCCATCAGTCACCGCAGACGGTCATTCCAAAGATATTTCCCTCATCTCGATCCGCCCAGCTGGCTTGTGCAACTTTCTGGATGCACCTGAACTCGATGCATTCCTCGGCCCCAAGGATGATTTGGACGACCGCTGGCGGGTTGTGTACAGGAACTACGCCACACTGTACTTTGTGTTCGTTGTGGATGGCGCCGAGAGCGAGCTGGGAGTACTGGACCTGATTCAGGTGAGTGGAGTTCCCCCATTCGGTATACGCCATGCAAACCGCCTGAAACCTAGGTTTTTGTGGAGGCACTAGACCGCGCGTTTGAGAACGTCTGTGAACTCGATCTGGTGTTCCATTTCGACGAGGTAGGCTTCCACGGAAAGGGGTGTCGCACACTGAGTCACGAAATGAGACGATCAAGGTTCACCATATCCTTGCGGAGATCATCCAAGGCGGCCTCGTCCTCGAAACAAACGTGGAGGAGATTAGCAACTCGGGTGCGTGTCAAGCATGTTTACTATGCTTTTTTGGTACATGTTGTGGGACTGGAAGATTATGTTCCTCGCTTATCAGATAATATTCCATCATTGTCAGAGGCTAACATGGCATGCAGCAAAGACGGCGTCCAAGGCGCGGAAGGACTCATTCGTGTCAGCAAATCCCCTCGCCTTGGGGGCTGGCGTGGGTGCTCGGAACGGACCACTTCCGACACCGCTGGGATGGTTGACGGACAAGCTAACAGGGGTAAGCGGAAGGTAGTAGAATCGAATGGAGAACAAAGTGAGCGACGATGCTACCGTAAATTTAGTGTCGTACGAGAGTGCACAGGAACGCATGTAACAAGACCACACTGGCATTGACGGCTGAAAATATTACCGACTAGGTGGACAAGTGCTCGGTAAGGAGTAAACTGCAGTGTGTGAATATGTGGATTGAATGGCCCCAAGCTCAGGTCACCAAGACTGAAGTGCCTGTATATGCGTCAATGGAATGCTCATGCGAGAGACAAGGGACATGCGTTTTTTCTTCTTTTTTCCAGCGCCAACGGGACCTTTGACAGGGGGAGGGTCTTGTGGACTGGGAACGGCGGAGGGTGCCTTTGGAGTCGCTGGTCTTTGGGCCAAAGGGGTAGAGGTCAGAGGGGGTTGAGAAGACGCGGACGGGTGGGCGGATGTAGATGCAGAGTGGTCGGAGGGTTGGGAACGAGATGAAGCTATGTTGGAATGCATTGCGGTTGTTCTCATGGCATACACCATAAGCGAATTGTTTTGGTGTTTCTTGGGACCATGGGGCTGTTGCTTATCGGTCGCTTCGATCGCGGAGTCGTCGATGTGAGGGACGTCAAGATCGGGCTTTTTGGGTTGAGTGTCGGACAGGGATGAGTCGATTATGGGCCACACGAAACCAGACCGCGGGGTGTAGTCGGGACGATGTCTGCGGAGCAGGTCGAGGGAGGACTGGAGGGCGTTCAATGAGGTGAGCTGGACAAGGGGAATGAGCAGGGGGTAGGGAAATGAGGGAGGGAAATACCAGTCTGTTTGAGAGGAGGGTGTAAACGTCGGGAGACTGATAGATGCGGTTGTTGATGATGAAGTAGGCGGCGAGCGGCCTGACTTTGGGGGAGATGGAGACAAGGAACGAGGAACGAGGAATGGACGGACCTTGATCTGGGGAGAGACGCTCGCGCTTGTGTACGATGAAGAGGGAGGGGGGCGATGCATGGGCAAGGGCGAACTCGATACCGGTGAAGCGTCTGGAGAGGGGTGAGTGGGAGAGGAACGAGGGAGGAGAAGGGGATACTTGAGTTCTTCTGCCTCGTTCAAGATGGGTGTGCCGGTGTGGATTGTCTGCATTCGGAGGACCTGGTTGTTGCTCTGCTTGTCGTAGAACATCGAGGTCGCAAAGTAGTCAAAGACGTTCTCGGTCGAGAGGGGGCCATGTGCTTGTATCCACTCGTGCCAGATGAAGAACCGGTGCGAGTAGTCGTCGCTCGGATGAAGATCCTTGTCATCCATGCTGTGCGAGTGGTTGATAGGAAATGTGCCACCGAGCTTTACACCGCCCTTCATATCCGGCTGGTCATCGATTCATATCTGTCGCCATATGGAATTGTCGCGTTCAACGGGTTCATATTACATTTACTAAGCACTTGATACAAACGACCGAATTCGCAAACATTGACTCGATCAAAATGCAACCATCTCTGTCAAGCCATCCATCTCCCGCTCATAACAACGATGCTGACTGATCTGATACGCAAAGTTGGAGACGAATCCCTTGGAGTCTGCTTCAAACTTGGGAAGATCTGCAATTATCGAGGAAGCGCTGTATCGGCCCGTGGAAACCACACCATAAGACGATACCACCTGGTCGTTACGACCACCGGGAGCGAAGAGGTCAACCTTGGGCAACTGGACGACATCGCGTAAAAAGTCTACAGCTGAAACAGTCGAATAAAATCAGGCGCATCGTTCACTCTGCCAAAGACGTTCGCACCTTCACCGACAGCAGCAATTGGCTTGCAGTGTCCAAATGTTTCCCTAACCCAGTGAATCACGCGACCGTTCTGTGCGAGAGCCTTGACATGTTCTGCTCCAGATGGAATGTAAATGGCATCAAATAGAGTTGACCGTTGGCCCTCGAAGTGATGGTCCGCAGAGACTCCAGATCCGGTGTCTTGGCTCGGATGAATGCGCCCGCGCCGCGGTCCGATGATGTAGCATACAGCTTTAGCAGTGGTCAAGGCAACGCGAACAGCTTGCATCTCGACCTCGTTGAAACCATCGGCGACTAAAATAGCAATACGACGGGAGAGAATAGTCGGCTCTTTAGGCATAAAGTCTGTCTGCGACAAGCCCTTGCCCTTCTTGCCGTGGTTGCGTCGACCCGATTGGCTTGGGACATCGGCTCCTACCTTCCCAGCCACGGATTTCGCGAGGAAGAAATCAATGTTGTTAAGTACGTCGATGTACGAGTTGTAGACCACACGATCCTCGCAGTGACTCAATTCGAATGAAATAGCGTTAGCGAGGTGAATCTTCTCGTATGAAGCGAGAGAGTTAAAGAATAGCTGGGCGTGGCTAAAGTGCTCTTGGAATTTGTCTCCACGCGCACGTTCCTTAATGCCCTCGAGGCGTTGCGCATACCTAGAAGAGTATCAGCAACACTACGATAATCGGCAAGCACAACCTACTCGATATAGCCTCCTTTCTCTGCAGGGACGGGCATCCCAATGTTCTTGCGATTGGGCCAGTAATTGATGCTGCTCTTCACTATTCGATGACGCGCTTTACCATCTCGATTATGATTCAACACTGGGCAGATGGGACGATTGATAGGAAGCTAAAATCGGGTCAAATATCAGCGGTATGGTGACAAGGCTCTTGCAGCAACCCACCTCTTGAAATTGACCCCAAGTCGTGTTATCTGTGTATCGAAGTAAGAGAAATTGCGACCCTGCAGCAGGGGATCGTCGCTAAATCCGATTCCTGGGACCACGTGGCTAGTACAAAACGCGACTTGTTCGGTTTCGGTAAAAAATTCATCGACAACACGGTTTAACACCAATTCGCCAATTTCTTCCAGGGGCACCAATTCTTCCGGCCACACCTTCGTCGCATCCAGAATATCAAAGTCGAAATCATGTTCGCGATCTTCTGGAATGGTTTGGATAGCAAACCTCCATCTGGGATATGCCCCATTCTCGATGGCCTCGTTGAGGTCCTTTCGGTGGAAATCAGGATCCTGCCCAGAGATCTTAAGCGCTTCATCCCAAAGAAGGCTGTGGACACCGAGCTCCGGAATGAAATGAAACTTGACGAAATGTCGTTCCCCTCTGTCGTTCAGGAGGGTGTATGTATTAACGCCGAAGCCTTGCATCATGCGAAAAGAACGCGGAATGCCGCGGTCAGACATGACCCACATTACCATATGTGCCGCTATTAAATGTCGTGGAAATTAGTAGGATAACAGCACAATATATGCACATGACTTGCACTCGGGCTGGAGGCCAACAAAGTCCCAAAAATTATTGTGAGCACTCTGTCCAGTCGGGACTTCGTTGTGGGGTTCAGGTTTTACGGCGTGAACAAAGTCGGGGAACTTGATAGCGTCCTGGATGAAAAATACAGGGATGTCATTCCCGACGATGTCCCAGTTGCCCTCTTCCGTGTAGAATTTGACCGCGAATCCTCGAACATCCCGGGCCGTGTCCTAATGTGCGAGAACACATAAACGTGAGAAAAAATAAATGAGTACCAGCACACATACGGCACTTCCTCTTGGGCCTTGAACCGTGCTAAACCGCACAAACACGGGAGTTGTGCGCAGTGAGTCCGTCAGTACCGGTGCGTAGGTGTATTTTGAAGCGCGATCGTCATGTACTTTGAAATGTCCGTGGGCTGCAGCACCGCGAGCATGCACAACGCGTTCAGGGATGCGCTCGTGATCAAAGCGGTGAATTTTCTCGCGGCCGATTTGATCCTCAAGCAGCATGGGACCGTTGTATTTACCGGGGCCAGTGCCGATCACTTTAAGCCTGGCCATGGTGAAGGCGAGTTAGCTCAACACGCGGAAACCAACACGAATGCCACGCACCAGTTGTCTGTATCAGAGACCTTCACGCCATGATCTGTAGTCAAATGGTCGCGAGCCTGCGGCGTTTGAATGTCATGCTGCAGGTCGGCGACCTTTTCCGTTGCAGTCGCAGAGGTAAAAGCTTTCTTTGCAGATTCGACGAGAGAAGACATGACAGGGAGACGAGTCGTGAAGGCGAAGACGCATTAAATATTCCTGCAGTCTTGCCCCTGTCTGGAATATTGCGTCAGCGGTGACGACAAGGACTCAAGCAAGTATCGATTACTCAATCCGTCAAATAACCCCTAAGTAACAGCGGTAAACACAAATATATTGTTAGACACATAAAACAGCAGGCTTTACACGAAGCCAATATACGAATGAATTAAAATTTTAATCAATAGTCCACAAACAAGAGCGTCATAAACAAAAACTGGTGAGAATGAGGTATGTGTACTGCCCGAAAATCCTCGTCAAGGCACTGTACGCAGGCAGAGAGCTCGAGACCGCGCTCGTTACGAGGCTCGTGGTGCACCACGAACGGAACGATGCGCAATACATCGATAAAAAGATAGCGTAGAATGATATGATACGTCATCATCTTGGCGCGTAGTAAACGAATCAACCATCAACTACGACAAAGCGATTGGCGAAGCTGTTCGCCCAATCTACAAAACAAAACTAAGTATTGTTACGACAGGCAAACATGGATGAAACTTACGCATAGAAAGTCAAACTTGTCGAGGGAAAAGGTCTTACTTTATATCAGCGCAATTGCACTGAGTAGCTATACCAACCCAACCCTTGCCACAATGATCGCACCAGCCCCGCGGACCATTGTCAACACCGATGGCCTTCGTGACCGCAGAAGGGGTGGAAGAAACAGACTCGTCACGGTGAATGCTAACCAAGTGGCGACCAAGATCATGTTTGCGGCTAAACGAGCGCCCGCATGAACGGTGGGGGCAAACGTGCGGTTTAAGGCGGTTGGGATCATGAGTTGCCATGTGAGTTTTCAGATTGTAAGCTCGAGCGAAAGCTGTGAGGGCTATGATGAGCAAAGGAAAGGGAGGACGACAGGGTCAAACTAACCTCGTGGACATGTTGGACACTGGTATTTCTTGCGAGGATCTTCCCTGGATTGATCTTCGACACCACGGACTGACCTTGCTTGCGGCACAGGAGAACCGGTAGCAGACAGTTGAGCCATATTGGACGGAGACACAGTGTCAGCGCCGATAAATCCGAGACCATAATAGTCGGCAGTTGTGGATTTGGGAACGGGGGGGATGCGTGTAGCACCTCCGTAATCTGAAAAGCTGGTACGTTTGAAGACGGGTTCCGCTGCTGGCGCAGTAGGAGCGCTGCGTGGACTGAGGGGTAGAGAGCTGAATGTACTGGGATCCACAGTCATAGGAAGATTGTTGTTGGCCTGCACAGCACTACCGCCGTAGTCGGAGCAACCACTGCCTCCGATGCGGGCCCTTTGAAAGTCCATTTCGAGGTCGAGGGGGAAAGAGCAGTCGGTTGCAGGATATGAGGACTCGGAGAAATTATAAAAGGACTCGGAGCGAGTAGAGAGTGTTTCGTATGCGCTCTCGGAAGAGACGGTAATAGTAGAGGGAGGACCACACGTTGGGGTATCGGATCTCAAAAAGGAGTAGGCGTCGTTGGAGTCTACGGTAAGGAGCTGAAGCTGGACTTCGTTGAAAGCCGCGAGGCTAGAATCCAATTCAAGTTCAAAGAGATCGGGGTGGGGGGCGAGGATGTCAGATGGCGAGTGAAATGAAACAAAGTCGAGGCCTTGCTGCTTGGCGTATTCTGAGCCGTATGTATCAGCGGCGGAGAAAAAGGTGTCGTTCAGAGGATCAGACATGGCTGGCTGGAGTACTGCGGAAGGCTTGTATGATTGGTTTTTGACTTCCGTAGGGAAATTTGGGGAGTGAGGGAAGCGGAACTTGTCTGCTGCGGACCAGTATATATTCACCATTACATCAGCCAGGTTTCCCACCCAGCACACTGCCCGTCGGCCCGACACCGCAACCGTTACTAATCGTTCTCACGTCAGGCGACCCCGGCATTCTCACTGCGGAAATTGCGCCCATCACACTATTTCCACCAGCGTGATGGGCGCAAAACTGTGGCATAGGTGCTTCTTAGCGAACTCGATCACAGCCAGATGCTAAAATGGCGGGGGTGCAACTACAGCCCACGATTGATTAATGAACATGCACGCATCCAGGGTTGTGAAGCCCGAGTTGAGCTGATAACAAAAAGAAAGTTTGGAACACCGGAGTGCCAACCATTGCCTAGTTCCCAGCAGGTATGTCGTCATATATTGTTTGTTGTTACAAAAATCCGAGTCGAGTCCCATAATGCTGCGCAAGTGTTGAGTCACTACAGCATGATCAGGCTGAACGGGCAAAAATGAGGGGTCAACGAGCCAGTGGGAACACCGCAGACATATGGAGACCACACTGCCATCGGAACAGTCAGGGGCACTGGCAGCGACATGAAACCTTGACTGCCGACTCCGATCAGAAAGGAGGTGATCGGTGGCAGCTGAGCGCCCTCCGCGTTGACGTGTGGCGGGAGTGAGCACGACTGATTGGGGCACGAAGAAAGCAGGGTGAATTGGCGAGAGAAACAATCCTCGTGCTACACGCGCTGCCCGAGCTGGACAGGCCAATCATACCATCAATGTGTGTCACATTAAATGTCGCCCGCCTAGCTCAATCGGATAGAGCGTCAGACTCTTATGACTAGGCGATCTGAAGGCTGCGAGTTCGACCCTCGCGGTGGGCTAGCGTTTTGTTGATTTTTCCCCTAGTCTGTATAGCAGCCAACTTGAAAATTCTGACACTAGATATCTAATTTCACGCATGATGTCCAGGAAAACAGCATGTGAATTTTCTTGAGCAGCGCAGAAAAATGATTAGGGATAATGATAAATAACGTGTTCCGTCCGTGCGTTTCGTAGGTCAAGTGACAATTAGAGTATCTAGATGAATTCGGCATGCATGGCTCATAGGTATCGTCAAGTCCATCAGTTCATAGTCGAATGGCCAGCACTCTGTTCATCCACGGAAAGTGCAACAACTACTCCGATAGAACACTGAGTTTATCTCTCAAGGATGAAAAGAGAACACACACCTAATCATGGAGGGGATAATAGCTGCAAGTAAGCAAGCGAACGCTGCCCAACTGAGGTATATTCCGCTCCCGTACGATACCTCGATGCCCGACAAGATGCCTTTGGCGAGTTGCATCGTGTTGACGCTTTCAACTTTCTTGACTATCGCAGTCCAAATGGCCGCCGCAATCAAGATGAACAGCGCAGATAGAATGGACATCGTGGTTGAAAAGAGGAAGAAAACAGTGCTCCGAAGTATCCCGCTGTCGGGCGATTTAAATGGCGATTAGATGTGGAGAATTGAATGGAACTCACGTGAACAACGAGAGCGCAGCGAATAGTGTGCCGAGTAACAGGAAGTAGTATGCAACATGAGAATTGGTCCCAAGATATGAGGAATTGATGAATGTGGTATCGACGAAAATGTAAGCCGTAAATTGTGAGTAATTGAGAAGCATGTCGGATGTGATGGCCGTATATGGCTGGAATGTAGCAGCAATGGTGTGGCTCGAGCATTGTCCGGCCGAACTGTTGACGTAGGCGCAGTAAGAGTAAAGACCAAACGCGTACTGTTGCCTGATGCCAGTTCCTTGCCCAAGGGGTGATGAAGCATTGGCAGTATACAGTCCTTGGATGGGGTCATTGAATGCTTCGGCTAGTGCTTCGCTTTATTTCTGTTGAAGTCCTGATGGTGTTGTAAATACGGGGACCACTCACCCATAACCCGAGACGTTGACAATAGCCTAATAGGTTGGTCAGCCCGGAAGACATACGACCAAAGGAATTACCATCGAGATTCCATGAGGAACGGTGGATGTATTGATTTGGCCTACCTAAGAAGGCTCGATAAGATATAAATTTGATCCGCACCCACTGGGACCTACATGGACAAAGATCAACAACAAGAGTGCCGCAAAGCTGAAAAGCGGTTAGACACGGGGCGAGAAAAGCTGAGACGCCGTACGAGAGAAAGGAAGCGCCTACGATGCAGTATTCCCCCCTCATGATGATAACATGAAAGAAGAGCGAGTAGATAAAGAGAAGGAGATGCGACCGTAGCTTGGTGGACGTTGAAAACGCAGCAGCCTCGAGGACACCGTATTGCCTTGTAAAGCCGAAGATAATGCCGACGGCATGTTATTTCCAGCTCCGAATGAACTAGCAGGCAAGATTTGCTTCGTACATACCGTAACGTGCGTCGTGGAGGTGCAGTAGAGTAAAACCTTGGTTCTCCCTGTGACGCTCCACCCAAGTAATCAAGTTGAGCTCCAACATCACCTTCACCGATGTCTAGGCTTGCATCAACAAAGTCTTTTGTTCGGAACCTCGTCACCTCTGAACCCGGCCCGCCGGACCCTCACGCACGGGACGACCACGACGATAGTCTTGGAAATACCTCACCTCAAGAACGTATTAGGAGAGTCGCAGCGAGGACGATGGACCTTGGGAGGAGCTTCGCCAGCCTTCCTCGCTCGCCAACCCCGTCATTGCACGCTGAGTCGAAACGCGCACTCAGCCTAAAACGGAAGCACCGAGGCAAGGAACTGCAAGGCTCGAAGGACCAAGGTGATGTCTTTCAGGAAAAATATTTATGAATCTCAAGTTTACTTAACCCTCTCCAAGGCTGTGATCGCCTTGCCATGTCACCACAGTCTGATGACGGATCACAGACCATGGATCATGTACCCTCACAGGATCCTATTGCGGCTGTCCAGAGCGATGACTCACCTTTCATTACGCCTCCGTCGCCAACTTTGGCACCCACACGACCTTTGTCGCTGTCTTATAGAGATTTCGGCTCGGTGCGCGTGACGTTTCTTTCTAACTCCCCGCATTTTGCTTGACGGACTGTTGTCGAAATCTAGATGCGTGCAGGGACTCAAACTCTCATCCAGGCTCTTCAGGCTCTTCCTTTGGTGGAAGATCCGGATGATGTGGACGAGCCAATGTCTCGAATCGATCCCCACATGGATTCTGACAGCGACGAAGAGCCAAGTGGTAAGCAGTCCTTTGATCTGCGGTTTTTGACCTGGCAAAACCGAGTTCGGGTCCTAGGGGTACACATGGCCTCTTCTATCCACGCCATCTATCGTCCTGTTGCCCGGTCGAGACGGAAAGAGATCTCGCACTTTATTTTTCCAGGGAAAATATCACCTACGCAGATAGAAGAATATGAGGCACCTCATTCGGAACATGATGTAAATTTGACCTCTGACGATGACATTGATGCCGATGACTTCGAGGCGATGACACCACGACCACCTAACTCTCAGGAATACTCACAGCCGACACACACACCGCATTCGACCGTACAGCTAGGGCCAGCAATGAGGCGGAGGGCGCCGAGTCGCACAGGCAGTATGACAACAGTCAAGGTCACTCGACGGACTCGTTTGGCGGAGAAGTTGAAAGAGATATTTGACCTGGAAGCTATCAATGAGGTGCTGGCAGGTTTGTACTTTCATTTACACTTGCTCCAAAAATCTCAACGGAAATCAGAAATGCCGTGCTGGCTTTTGCGCTCGGTTTGTAAGTTGTATTGCATCAGCTGATGGTGTGGGATATTCAGCCACATTCAGTGTTACAGGGATACATCTATCTCACAAACTCTCATTTATGTTTTTTTGCTCACATGCCAAGCAGAGAGGTACTGATTTATTGAGCCGTGCAGAACTGCACTCATGTGGATTCAGGACCAAATTCTTAAGTCTGGCCCTCTTAGTAAGAGGGCCACTCGAACAAAGCGTTGGATCAAGCACTGGTTCATCCTCAGGAATGATACGCTTTCCTGGTATCAGTCTTCATCGGTAATTCGTTTTTTTGTGTTTGCGACATTTGCTGATGTTACTCAGGATCCTTATTTCGTCAACGGAATCGTCGATCTGCGTTATGCGATTTCTTGTGATCCTACGGGCGAAAAAGAGATTCGGCTACGTACTAATCAAAACTGTCTGCTCTTTGCTGCAGACTCTGTCCCAAGCAGAGAAGAATGGGTAAAGGCAATACGCAAGGTCATTTTCAAAGCGCAGAACATGGGAGATACTGTGAAAGTGAGTCAGGGAACGCGAAGCAGTATTCGCTTCTTACTCTGTTCAGATTGCGATACCATACTCAGTGATTCTTGACGTGGAGAAATCATCAGCCATCGAGTTCAGCGAAACAATTGAAATCAAAGTGTTCGACGAGGAGGAACATTATTCAATCGACTCGTACTTCTTTGCTTACTTTGATGACATACAAGTTGCTTTGGAACACATCCGGGGGGCTGTGCGTACCAATAGATCGTCTCCCGCTGGTTCACCGCATGGCCTACTGGATACCACGGCTGCACGCCATTCCTTGGCGGCCCACAATATGGACCGCGCTCGTAGTCCTCCTTCACCGGACACCAAGACCAATTCATCATTCCGGCTATCGTCTTTGCTTCGACCGCTCCAGGAATCACTTCCATCTACCCTGTCACGGATATACAGCGTACCGGAGCCCCCCGCAGGCGCTGAGGATTTTACCCACATATCAAAGCGGGGCGGTGCGTCGTTCGTGCCACTGGCATCTTCATCCTTGCCCTTTTCTCCCGGTAATGGCAATATTGCTGCTGCATCTTCGAATGGGCTGTCAACTCATCCCTCGTCGCGGATCCATACTTATCCGCCGTCAACCACTGTAGGAGATATGAACTCGGCATCGTTCCCGAGCAAGGGACTAGCAGCAAGTGCACCTTGGAACGTTGGAGTACCGTCCTGGCTAAAAGTACCCCGCAAAGGCATGAGCGCCACCACCTCAAATACCGCTGTGCCCTCTGCGTTTCTTGAGCCACAGGGTGATGGAGGTGTACGCGAGGTCTATGGATCATCGACTCCCGGACAATGTTCCGGAGCCTCAAGCGAGCTCGGCTACAGTGTGCTCGAGACGTCTGAAGCAGCGGTCGATCAAGAGATGGCAGACAAATTCAAGACTGCATTTGCCTTTGACGACAAAGAAACGCTACTTGGATGTAGGTGACTCGTTTGACCTTGGAACGTATTCCTAATAGCACACAGACTTTTCAGGTTATTTGTACCGACTTTTGCCAATTTTCGGACGTTTATATGTTTCTTCAAATTACTTCTGTTTCAAGTCCACTGGTCCCTTAAGCACGAAGACTAGAGTACGCTCCTGAAATCTCACGTACGGAATTCGTTGATGATGCTGATTCGATAGATTATATTGCCTATTCGTGACATACTGACTGTGGAAATGACTAAGGCTACGGGCTTTGGTCACCATGGCCTTGCTGTCATAATCAAAGGCCATGAAGAGCTTTCTTTGAGTTTGGCTTCGAAGATAGACGACGGGCTTTCGTGTCTATTCTAGAACGCCAAATAGAGGACATCAGGAAGCGGCCAAATCCCGGCGAAGCTCCAGCATTGAGCCAAGGCAAGAGAGATGCGCTTATCTTGGAGGAATTCGAACCACGGAACTCGCTCAGTAGCGATGGCGAGCCTGTCGCGTCCTCCGAAGCGACCTCCGAATCTTTGCCTGCTGTGATGTTTACATCAGCTTCCTCAACTTTTTTGACTTTCAAACCAAAAGAGCCCTTGCACTTTACGTTCCTCACTATCGGTTCGAGGGGGGATGTTCAACCTTACATCGCGCTTGCAAAAGGATTGAAGGCAGATGGGCATCGGGTGAAAATCGCCACACACGGGGAGTTCCAAGCGTGGATTGAATCAGTAAGTGTATGTATTTCCCGAATTACACTCTCTGACGCTCTTTGAAGCATGGAATTGAGTTCGGTTACGTTGGTGGTGATCCAGCGGAGCTGATGCGCATTTGCGTTGAGAATGGCACATTCACAGTTGCATTTTGGAAAGAAAGCCTGATGATGGTAAGCACGCCACAATTCTGGTACGTCTCAGCTCAATTCGACTTAGTTCCGCGGATGGTTCGATGATCTGCTAAAAACGTCTTGGGAAGCCTGCCAAGGGACTGATGTTCTTGTGGAGAGTCCGAGTGCGATGGGAGGGTACCACATTGCTGAAGCCCTCAAGATCCCCTACTTCAGAGCATTTACGATGACATGGACAAGGACGAGGTGAGTAGTTGCGGTTGATTTCGATTTTGGTGTCGCTCAATTAAAACGTAGGGCATACCCGCACGCATTCGCAGTTCCGGAACGCAAGGTACCGTTATCTCTGCTCGGAATACGTGATAATCTGATGGTTCGTCAGATGGGCGGTAGTTATAACTACATGGTACGGATGCCAGAACTGTTTCGCAATCGTCACTCAAGAACACCCTACTAGACGTACGTCATGTTTGACCAAGTATTTTGGCGCGCGATGGCTGGGCAGATTGGCCGATGGCGCCGCAATGTATTACGCCTGGACAATACGAGCCTGGACCGTATGGAACCCCACAAGATTCCCTTTCTGTATAATTTCAGTCCTACGGTTGTTCCTCCACCCTTGGATTGGCCCGAATGGATCCGAGTTACTGGTAATTCGCTTGTCCAGTCAGCGCATCTTCTCTCTAACATGAAGCTAGGGTATTGGTTCCTCGATGATGCCGACGTTGGGGAAAAGAAGTGGACTCCTCCACAGGAACTCCTTTCTTTCATTGACTCCGCTCATCAAGCTGGGAAGAAAATAGTGTACATTGGTTTCGGCAGCATTGTCGTCCCAGACCCCAAAACAATGACCCGCTGTGTCGTGGATGCAATTGTGCAAAGCGGCGTTTATGCTATCCTCTCCAAGGGTTGGTCGGATCGACTGCATACGCAGACAATGCAAGCATCCCAACCTGAGGAACCATTTCCAAAGCAAATATACAGTATCGCGTCAATTCCACACGATTGGTTATTCAAACGCATCGATGCCGCTTGTCATCACGGTGGTTCTGGTACAACTGGAGCAAGTTTACGAGGTTTGTATAACGCTCATCGCTACTCAAGTAGTTGAAACTAACATTCGTGCAGCTGGTATCCCCACAATTATCAAGCCTTTCTTCGGAGATCAATTTTTCTGGGCTAACCGTGTTGAGGCACTTGGAATCGGCACTGGCGTTCGCAAGTTGACTGTCGACAGTTTGAGCCAAGCCTTGACTCTAGCGACCACGGATCCAAAGCAAATTGAGCGCGCGAGGCTAGTCGGGGAAAAAATCCGATCTGTGAGTAGCTTTGATTTGATATGCCATTGAGACCCCTTGTTGAAGACTCGTAGGAAAACGGTGTAGCTACTGCAATCGAGGCCATATACCGTGACTTGGATTACGCCCGTTCCCTGATTAGACAACCCTCGAACGGATCCCCAGAGTTGATGGAGGGAGACAGTGTAACGAAGGAGGAACAATCTTGTGAAGTCTCCACGTCGACTCTAGATCGTTCGATCCCCCGATCTCGCTACGATTCACTTGGGTCACAACGGGAAAGCGAGGATTGGAGTGTCATCTCCGATGCGGAAGACAAGCGATCCTCTTTTTCGTCGCGGAGAAGTAACGGTAAGACGGATCGTTCTGCGACACTGAAACGAAACAGTCTTGCTGCTGCAGTAATGTCCGTTCTTCCTGACACACTCACGTATTCGACCCACCGGCGTTCTATTTCTACGTCCTCCGCGCAACCGTGAATGTTCCGGTAGTTGCCGTATTTCTTCCGGCTTGGCGCACATGTATGATAATTCTGTTCTTATACCTAAACACCATAGATACATAATTCAAGTAGAGCTATGATCATAGTGTGACATGAATACCCTCTTACTGAATTGTCCGTATGTCTCCGTAGCGGAAACTCTTTGTTCAGTGTCGGGTTGCATGAATAATGCAAAGGTTTCTCTAGTGACTTTTTCCTGCCCCCTTCCAATGTGAACACAGTGGGGGGTCGCCATGAGTCGTTTCTTCGTCACAAGTTCAAGGCATTCACCAGTCTGAAATGCTAGACAATCTGCAGGTATGGATACCTTGATCAGCTCGCCGCCTCTCGTCCGGATATAAAGACCAGATGTAGGTGGAGGAGAAACTGATCTGGGTTCATCATCATCACCCTCCTTGCGGAGAAACATGGCCTACAAGTATACCCGACAGTCAGAATTACGGTCAGTGAAACAAATTAAACTTACAGAGCAGAGTCCAGTCAAAAGGGAGTTGTCGAGGTGAAATCCACACCAGCTGTCGATAGACTCATCCTCGATGGGAACCGCAGTTTCTTGGTTCGGAGGGAAATAGTGAAGTAACCTAGCCTTTGTAGTTTGAGAAGTTCCGATAAGGTTCGGTAGAGATATCGACATGTCCGTCAGATGCTTTGAGACTTTGATATATAATAAACGTTAGCCGTGCGCAATGTTCAGTTGACGGGAGATCGAACCGAAGGGCTGGCATGCCACCGCCAAGTCACAACCGACTTTAAAGATAAACCTGAGGACAACCTTGGCTCAGTACTTCGTCGACTTCCTAAAAGTCATACACTACCTCCCCAGGTTCTTAAACGCTTCCTCGAAACCTTCGACACCTCTCTCGTGGGGGTCCGGCCCTATAGCATGTCAATAGACTATACCGTAGCTACATTCGTTTACACACAAATGTTGTCGCGATAATATTCTCCGTGCTTCTCTTTAAGCTCGGGAGAAACATCAGGGACATCGATGATGGGATTTGCGTAGTATGATCCTTTCAAGGTATCTTGATCAAAGTTTGAATAATCCAGCTGTCAAAACAAATCAGTATCGAGTTACCTGGCTTTCCGTTCATGATTTCCTACAATCACACAAGGGCCATGTTACCCTGACGATCATGGTCCAGTAGCACCAAAGGCTGCTTACCTTCCCATGGGACCACCCAAAGCTTTTGCAATAATCAGCCTCGACGATCGCGCGTGCGCTAGAATGACATACCTATAGAAGCTTGCAGGATCGGTATAACGTTCTTTGGTCTCCTCTGATAGATGAGCAAACTTGTATGCATGCTTGAGCAACGTTTCTCGGTACGCCTGGTAGACAACCGGTAAATCCTTGACGATGATGATGCCCAGAGCCTGAGGATGAGACCCGAACGCCTGTTCTAGACCGGTATGATAGTAAAAGGATCATCAATATAGATCCGAGTCTCCTACCTATGGAGTCTCCGAGAGACAAAGGCGATGATACGAGAGTGGGGTACGATATAGATACCACTTTCGGAGCGGTCATTGCAGCTGATGTCTGTAGGCTGCGGTTAAGGGAGAGGATGGTGCGAATAAGTCCCCTTGGCATTACCACCTACTCGTAACAAACGGCGAGTGTTTACAGGGAAGGCAATATGGTTAATCGAAGAAACACGGTGTGGGATACAGTATCCAAATCATCCAACCTCACTTAGCAAGAAATCAAATAAACTAATCAACAACAACATTTATGATGAATTTGTTCTATAGAAAATCTCTATGTATAGCTGTCTTTGGACATCGCTCTGTACGCGAGGCCGACGAGAGGAGGAGGCTGAGAGGGAGCGGATGGACGAGAGAGGGAGTGGATGGGCAAGAGCGCTCCGCGCTCTTCGGCCCGGGACGGGAGCCCGACTTGCCGGGTAGGGCGTGAGCTGCGAGGGCGGGTGGGAACGCCTCGCAGGCGCATGTGCACGGCAGTCGGGTTCGCGCGCTCCGGACCCAAGGGAAGTGAGCTGCGAGGCACCGGAATGGGAATGGAGGCAGGGTATGGTAGGCGGGTGGTGGCGCGAAGACAAGGCGCGCCGCCGCTCGCTTACGTCGCTGTGGCTTCACTCGTGCCTCACTGCACCACAGTCCATCACACTTTGGATGACTTCAACCTTGCAAGCAAACCCGAACAGTCTCTGTCAACATTATAATTGCGATCCTCTACGGGTCCGGGTAGCGTCAAGACAGTGGCTGCACGCGGATATGCCGATCTAAGTGTTGGCGACTTGCACTGGCAAGTGTACATCCTGTAGGTAATGAACGCAAGCGAGTGTCACAAGTATCGATACTATATTAGTTCGTCGAACTAGGATCCTCCCCCGAATCCGAACTTTCAATCATGTTTGTCAGAGTCAATGCATGTCTGAGCGCCATCCCGGTATCATCAATCGAGTGCAAGAAACGTAAAATTTCGCGGCAGAGCTGCCATTCTTGTGCATCGATCGCGCTCTGCAAGAGCCGAATAGCGTCCTTGTTGTTTTCTTCTCGCTGCTCGAGATTGTGCAGCACAAGCAAATAAGATCCCGCTGTCTTGAGCCGACCAGAATTGAGGCATACCTGACCAAAACTACTGTTTGTCACAGAATATATGTGGCAGTAAGCGAGACGCACCTCGAACAAACTTTTCGGGTTGCCAATAATGTCAAAGAGTGGTTTCCATCTTGTGACTTCCGTTTTCCGAGCGCAACCAACCACAACATCCAATGCAACATCGAAGTGGTCGAGGAATTCTATCACAACGGGCAAGGTTTTGGATGCCACGTTTGATGTACCACTCTCATCAGCCTCAGCTTCTACCTCAGACTCCACTACAGTGTGAAGAAGGATCTCGAGACCATGAGCGAAATACACGAGGTGCTGGTAGTTGGTGGCGAGTTGAACGGCCTCTCGTATCTGTCCAAACTCCAAGTAATGACGCAGGACATGATGGAGGAACAAGTGAGACTGCAGAGATCATGTCTTCAGTCATCGAAAACCAGGTCAAGATAACGACGCACGCTAGTTGTATGTCTGAACATTACAAATGGCAGGTTCATCCGAGTGGCTGACTCATATTCAGCACCGATTATGATCCCTTTGTCCATGAGTACAGCTACAACATGCTGTAAACGCTGATGGCCAAGACCTAGACACAGGAACTTACACAGCGGGTAAAAATCTAGTGGGATATTGACACTTTCCTTCACGCTCTGAGGTGCTTCACTGAGAGACGAAGGCGATTCAATAGCGAGGGCATTAAGCCAGACCCGTATACCCCGCCCGTCATATCCCCACAGGGAGTTTTCCAGTGCTCCGATGCCACGAAGGTGTATCCAGCAGAATTCGATGCGGTCCGCAAATATCTGCATGTCATATTTGACTTCTTGATTGCCAGACTGTCGTTCAACCAAGGAAATATGAACAAGCGGGATTCATTCGAGTGCCATTGCAAATTACCTTCCTTGGTCGAAGTAACACCAACTGCCCACCAACCATCATTAGGACAGTGGCGACCGCAAGATCATCAACAGGATCGCCGAGTTCTACGCAGTATCAACAAGGATGTACTCCAAAGAACTAGGATAACTCACCTTTTTGAGCATTAGGAATCATCCAACTCAGTACTCTGACTGCGGAAGGCACTGCAATTATTCCACTAAAAGTGATGCTTCCACACAAGTGCAACTTGATCGTATCCGTGGTCGGAATAATCAGTAATGGCTCAACATATTGTCCGCAGTGTAGACCAACAATGAGTTGTCTACCAAAGACAGAATAATGACGGGGGATGAGATCATTTCCCGATGGAGGACATTCTGGTTACTTAGTTCCGAGTCCCGGGAATATAAACGTATCTATCCGAGACTGTCAACAAAAAACTATAGCATAACCAAGCCAAGCCTGCACAGACCTGGAATGACTTTGACACCTCGACTGCTGCTATGAGGACGTGGTGGAACCATAACAGACCTCCTTTCACAGCGAACGCTTGCTCCTGAGCTACACTGGAGAAGAGTTTCCATCGACCGGACGTTGAGCTGTAGTGGATCAATCCCCGACGACCAGCAACGGCTACCAAGCGTCCATCGTTACTGAGAGCAGAGTATCTGATTGGCCAATTTGACGCTAGGTAGGATTGAGGGATCTGAAAACAATACAAGATGTCGGTAGCATGTTGGATAGGGAAATCGGACAAGTTATCTTACCTTTATATGCTGCCAAACATCAGACTCTGGATTTATAACACTCATATCTGGTTGGTCTGCCCCACGGTATACAAGTGCACGATCGTCCATTTGGAGGAAGGCGTAACGAGTATTGTCCTGATAACACTCAGTAACCTACTCCACGACAGAGAGAATCACGAACTGGGGAATGTTGGCATGTCGTCGCGCTCTTCGCAAACGGTAGAATGAACATTTGACCATCCCGCTCTGTGAAGTCTATATGCAAGTATCAACACACATAGAGGACAGACTCACTGTTTGGACTTGACTGAGCAAGTACCACCAGCTCGAAATTACCAGGTGCCCAAAACTAACCCCCATCATCAGGTAAGCTCCGAATGAGACTCTTTTGAATGCAGTGGTGGCTCACCAAGTCCCTGATTCCATGCATAAATGCATCCTGGAATCTGTCATTGTCAACTACATCATCAACTCCAAAGCCCGACGCAAGGCATCGTCCTCCAATACTAAAGATTGCCCATCCGTGCTCCCAACCTACTGCCAGGACATAGCCATCTGAACTCCACTCCATTGTAGACACTTGCCCGAGTGGGCGGTTATAGGGATCTGGAACATCTATGATTTGGGGTGTCGGCGCAGGGCCCTCGGGTGATGGAAATGCGGTGAACTCGATCGTTCCACTGACGACGTTGGGAATAGTGAGTTTCATAGAGTGTGTTGCCACATGAACACACCTGTATGTCCCTACGGCGACCAAAGAGAACCTTGCATTGACAGCAACCTCTACGGCTCGGCGCGGTTCTTCATATGTGGAGGCCCCGGTGCTCGAGCCGTCACTGTCAATATGCCGAGACTTTTGCACCCACCGAGGAACTTCAAAGTTATGGATGCAAGTACCCCGCCAACGATGTTCGTTTTGTAATGAACCCAAGCCATTCAAGGAAAAATCTTGTTTTCGGTCGTCTCACTCCCGTCAGCTTCGGGGTCCTTTGTGAGTGATATCTTTAGCAAATAAGCGTTACGGGGACAAATTTCACGCTCACGCCATCGCCAGGTTCACCTTTGCCAGTCTCTTCCGTCTGTGAGTTTTCCTCCAGTCGCACAAAGTAGGCTCTGCCATCCGAAGTTATCCACGTCTCCACTCCGGAAATTGAGTACAAGATCTTCTTGACAGTGACTAACAACATGAATCAGCCTTACGCAAGTCACATACACTAGCACGTACCATCACTGTCCACCAACCATGGCAACTCATGGTCATTCAAAATCCAAGTATCGTAACCAAATAGCGACTTTCGGGAACGGTCGTTCTCAGCATCTGCATCATCATATGAAGGCCACGGGATACGCTGAATAGCTGGCGGAGCGCTGGTAGAAAATGCCAGATGGTGCTTGCGTGGCGAAACGCTGTTGAAATGGAAAGAGCGTCTAGATGAAATCCGACCTGCAACAAAGAGTAGTTACCTGAGAACTTGGCCCTCCGCGCGTATGACACCCTCGAAGGAGAGGGTGAGTGATTGGAGCGAGAGCCCTTCCCCTGGGCCAGCAAGGAAATTGCGCTGGACACCTGGTGGGAAGTCTGGCGGCTGGTACACTGCGACGTCCGGTATGCAATCGACCATTACCAACACGAGATGTGAGAGCGTCGTCTGAAATATATGGTGATGAAGCAGAGTTGAGCATCGTCATGAACAAGGCTCACTTGTATGACTATCCTGCTCCCATCCGGGGACCATGTCACGGCGAGGTTGTCACCATGCTCTTTGAGAGATGTTTCGGACCTTGCCAGATATGCCAGAGGTGTAGACGGCTGGCGGAAAGATTCAGTAATGATACATACTTGGGTAAATATTGTACACACCCTGACACGCCAGACTGTGATAGCATGCCGAGAAAGGGCGCAGAAAAGAGACTTGCGCGGACTCGGCTCCAAGGAGAGTATGCTCTCGAGCGGTACATCTGGCAGGGTTGGGACGCTCGACAGCTGCCTGGCTGCGGACTGTCGGAAAGTACATCCCACAAGGTCGGTGGAGCGGAACCCAGGTGGAGGCTTGATGGGCGCTTCCACGCTTGTGAGTCTTTACAGCCAAAGATATAAAGGTGGTCGCCGCTGACGAGAACGTTCGCGTCGTCACAGGATGACTGCTCACGGTCTTGGGCAATGCTCAGAGGGGCGAGGACACGTCCATTGTGGTATTACGGTTGCTAATGATACAAAAAGTAGTGCTGTGGGGATGTCGAAAGAGAGCAATACGGACAAGTGAGATATACGGTAGCATAGTAACAGCCTTTCCAAATGGTTAGTTACCCACACCCCAAACCCTATTAAACCACTTGTTGTTTTGTGATGTGGGGACGTGGTTGTTTTCTGGCTTGTGACCGGTGTTGTTGCCAGAGGAAGATGGCACGGAGGTCTCCGGAACGACAAACGACATGTCGGAATGGATAGTGGAGATGTATGAGCCAAACGCCATGGGCTGTAGACGGGCTTGACGGATGAAGTCCATCATAAGAGAGACGCCTTGACGAGACTATGATGTGTGTGAGTGGAGCAAGAAAAATATAGGGAGCGAAACGTGCCCTTTGAACGTGGGCTTTGAAACGGGCCAAGCCGTGGCTTTCGATACTCTTGGTGAGTCCCCAACCGAGCCTTGAAGTGATATAAGCATGGGTTGTCTGGATTGTTCTCCTATGGGCGATATGGTCAAAAAGGAGGGCCGAAGGAGGGTGGAAATGAAGCAAGGGCACGCACCCGTCTTGGGACTGCTGGAAGAGCTGCGTCTCTTCGATTTGCATGACTTTGACATGGTCCAAGTTTTTCGTGCGACACCTGACTACTTTTCCGAAGGGGTCGACCTCGCTCTCCTCGATGATCCAAGACTCTGTGCGCGAGATGATACCCTGAGGGGCCCATCTTGGGAGTGTGCCACGCTTGAGGATGAGCCTGGTTGTGAGCAGGGAACCTGAGTCGGTCTGTCTGCGGTCGACGACGTCGCAGGAGACGACGTGGGAGGCATATGGGTTAGGGTAGCGGAGAAAGAAGGCGAGAGAGACGATTGACCAGGGATCGCTATCAAAGTCGTCAAGGGTGGACAAGACGACTGATACGGCGACTCACTCGTACACGAAGGATTGCGAAAAGAACTTCATGACGGACGACGACCCCTGCAAATTGGCTTTCACTCGAGTCGCAAATTGGCACATCAATCACCCCTATCAAGTCACATGACCAGTCACGTGTATGTATCGTCCCACACGCGTCCCCCCTCCACACGCACGCGCAGGCCATCGTGCGCGGGTCGCACCCAGTGCACCTCCCCCTCTAGCCCCTCTCGTAGCAGTTCTAGTCCCTTCCTCACCGCGTCACTCTCCTCCCCTCCTGGCCCCGTCCCCACTCCCTCTCCGATCCTCACGTACTCCTCCTGCGACACATCATGGTTGAACCCCGTCATATAGCTCCGTATCGCCCCCATCCTCCGTATCACCCCTCCCGCCTCTCGCACTCCCATGTGGGACGTGTGCCCGCGGAGCCGCAGGCAGTCTATCACGAGCACCGATTTCCGTCCACCCGCTTGAATAACCGGCCATGCATCATCTGGTATCAGCGACACATCAGACATGTACACGATCGCATCCTGTACAAGGAACCCAAAACAGAGGTAATGGATGAATCTTGGGGGTTATCCCATCGTCTGCTGGCCTTGCAGAGGGCGACGAACGACCCGATATCGGTGTCGTCGCCTGCGTAGCAAGAGGCGTCGGTGTGAACGTGGGTGGAGGACTGGACGTGAACAGACGTCCGTGATGTACTTGACAATTCGATGAGCAACGCTTGTATACAGCCACAATTCAAGCCCCTCACCCAAAAATGGCGTAACCCGTATCCCTGTGTCCTTGATCTCGAAAGGAACTTTATCCTCTATAATGTGCCACTTGAACTCGGGAACCTGCCCATCGTAAAATTCAGTTTCAGCACACTACACAAGCTCGCGTTCTGTAGAACGCACATCGCCCCCTCCTGACGCAAATTCTTTCGCCAAGAGGTACGGAAATGCTCTTTGGACTTCTTTAAACGTAGCTTGGGAAACATAGACATCTATATGTTGCTGTATTGCGCTTCCCAGGGTCCATCCTGTTCATTTACCGCCAGCGGCCCATCTCACGAGGTAAATGGTACAACCCACTGCCTATTAGGCCATGGAAATAATAATCACCTCGCAGATCATCTAATCCGTTCATTGCTTAATCAACGATTATCAGCACCACTTTGCTATTTCAAACCAAGCAGACTCACCATCAGCGTGTGCGTGAGTAATGAGTACAGCATCAATCTCTCGTAATCCATATTTCGGAAACCATTCTGCGGCGGAGGCCAGAAAGTTCTTGCCCACGTCTATTACCAATGTCCTATTTCAAACGTAGCAACGCTCATTCGCCCGACAGACGCAGGAATACCCACCTCTTCTTACCATCCTTGCCTGCAGTTACACGAACCACAGCTGATGTATTCCGTCTGATGTTCCTTTTCCCTTCCGGAGTGAGCGTCGAGAGACACGTTCTGCAAGGTTTTTTACTTGGTGGTGCCGTCAAGCAAGCCACGTATGGTATCGAGGTCGATGTACCCGTCCCGAGGAAAATGAGTTCGATTTCTGGGTTCTCAGTCGATGGCTGGGTTGAAGTGTCATCTGGACTGGCGTCGTTTCTGTTTGTGCTAGCGGTGTAGGTATCTGTAGAGGCGAGGATCATGTCCAGTGAGTCGTTCCTGCGGGCGGTCTTTGTCTTCTAGGGTATGAAGAATGCTTTGGTAGAAATGGAGCCGCGGCCTCAAGTGGTTACATAATAATTCGGTACACCCACGAAAACTTTGTTACTTGGCTGGTATGATCTCGAATTTATTGGATGTTTATCATTTTTTTTGGGACTCTTGTCTAAGCATATCTGATGTCTTACAAGGAACACCGAGTACTACGCTTCCGAACAGATCTTTTAAAAACAGCTCCGAGCAGTTTCACCATCGGAGTGCTGTGGCTTGCATCCAGTGGAACGTTGTGGGTTTACCGAACTGGCTTTTGTACTCGGATTCAGTCTATGAGTGTAATCTTGCACGTTTGAAAATCGACTCCCTCCATTTGTCCATCTCGAACAAGTTGTCATTAGGAAAGAGGAAGCTGCGCACAAAGAATGCCCTTGTTGGTACACTGGTTGCCCACTTTCTACAAATTCGTCATTGATTATCATCCACTTGCTTGAAGATATTGTTGACAAGTTACTGTGTTATAGGCCCACTTGATGGTGTGCCTGTGGTGCGTCACCTTTGATATCCATGCATTTTGACTCCCAGTACGGTTCTGAGGTAGCAGTGGCGTTTCGACGACCTCCGATGCCGGTGTACGCATTCAGAAAGGATGTCAAGCTTGGTTGTACTCCTCATGTAGAGTAGCTTCATTGCCTCACGACCATCTCGTGAGCTGCCTTCACAAACTGTACATGGAGACTGTGAGTGAGGAACCTGTGCAACGACAGAGGAAACCCCCAAGTGTCGAGCTCGAGGAGGAGTGGAGATGTCAGGACGAGCTAGGCGACCCGGGGGACAACGCGGACGTGTCGACGGCATCAGGATGTGACGAGAACCCTAGAAAGAGGCCGAAGAACCCGCGAAACACGTTAGAACATCAGCACGAACGTTTCGAGTATAGGGAGGAGGAAACCCTACCTAAGGGGGCTCCAGACGAGCTGGACGAGCCGGGCGGCAAAACCGCTGTACCAGGCGGTGCCAAGAGCGCCCAGGAACATGCTGAAGGCGACGGCACGAACACGACACGTCGAGTTAGAGGCCCAGGAGATCATCTTGACCTGAAGGTTGAGTCGAGAGTCGTCGAGGCCGACCGGGACCACCAAAGGGTTGTAGAATGTGCCGGATACGATGGGATATGTTCCAGGAGCGACGGGAACGCGCGCGCCGTCAAAACAGACACGCCAACTCGAAATAGAGGGCCAGGAGACCAGGTGGAGGCGCAGGGGGCGAACAGAGACGTCGAGCACGAGCGCCAGAGCGATGGAGATGGCGTCCACATGAGTTGGAAACGAGGTGGAACGGACGGCGCAACGGGCGCAGCACGCCACGACTCGAAACGACTCGAAACGACCTCGCTAGCTAAGTAGGTGTCAGGCGAGTCTAATCGGACAGCGCAACCGGCGTACCTGAGGCATCCAAACCATCCACGCATCATCCCAGGTCGCCTCGTTTGAACCTTATTGGGAGTCAGGAACTGGTAAATGTAATCTCGGGTCTTTCCGGATACTCTTATGGAATCACGAGTACATACGAGCTACATCTCGAGTAGTTATCACCGCCAGGATGAGACATCGGTTCAACGAAACAGCACGTGGGAGCTTATAAGAAACGACGTTCGAGAACTTCACCCCTCTAAGTGTTGCTTTTCCACCGCGCGCTACTCGGTCGCACAGAGTTCGTGTCCCTCCTCGGGACCCAGGCTGACAATGAGTCTCCACTTGCAAGACTTACCAGCAAGAATTTCAGGTGTCACCTATGGTGTTGTAGGCTTGGTTGCTGCGATCACTATAGTTGCAAAACTGTCGCAACGTCCCAATGTGAGCGGCCTATGATGAAAGTACTTCATGTTCCTGATTGAACCTTTGTGGTCTTTGCCAGCTCCATGCGATCCCAGCTGTAGGCTCAAGTGGTTGGCTTGGCTCCTGGTGGGGTGGTTTCAAGTATCTGATGAACGCTCAAAATGTCATACAAGAAGGATACGAAAAAGCAAGTTCGGCACGTCCATCGGTAATTGTGTTGTAACAACTAACACTGTATCACATAGTACAAGACTGCACCATTCAAGGTCGCGGAGCCAAATCGCTGGACAGTCATTCTAAGCAGTCGTGAACACGTAGAAGAGCTGGCAAAAGCATCCGACGAATTATCATTCGTGGAAGCCATTAATGCTGTGAGCATGCATTCTCTCCTTGTGAATTCATCTTCCGATGTCGTCTGCAGCAAATTCAAATCGAGTACTCGCTGGGACACGAAGTTCATCATAACCCCTACCACGTTTCAGTCATTCGCCTCCATCTCACTCGAAACCTTGAAGTCCTATATCCCCATATCAGAGATGAGATAGTCGCATCCTTTACAGACCTTCTGGACCTCAGCGAAAATGGTGAGGAATCTGAATTGACAAGTGTTTGTCGTGAACTCACCTGGAAACATTCAGAGTGGAAGAGTGTACCAGCCTTAAGCGTCATCCAAAAGATCGTCTGCCGGACAACCAATAGAGTATTCATCGGCCTCCCATTATGTATGTACTCCCTCCATTGCCTTCGCCATTCGTATCTTAGTCGATCACACTAGGTCGCGATCCTGATTGGATAGATCTCAACATCCGGTGTACGGTTGACATGATAGCGGGTGGTGTTATAATCGGTCTGTTCCCAAAATTCATGCGGCCGTAAGTCAATCCCCTTCGTTGTCCTAGATGTAGCCTTTACACCCTCACAGTCTGGCTGCTCGGCTTTTTACAAGAGTCCCTCAGTCCGTTAGGCGCGGTGCGAAGCTTCTGGGTCCAATCATTGAGGAGCGACAGAAATACCTGGACGAGTATGGGACGGAGTGGGATGATAAACCTGTTCGTGGCTTTCGTTGCTAATGAGAAAGTGCTCACTGCGATTTGTGACAGAACGACTATCTGTCGTGGCTGATGGACGAAGCAGAGGGTGCGGAGCTAACCGTAGACCGCTTGACACGTCGTATACTGGTTAGTAACTTCGCAGCCATTCATGTGAGTACAGGTATGAACCCGTTGTAATGGATCCTTACTCTTTGGTTGTGCACCAGACAACCTCCACCGTACGTTCGAGCCCCCAGTAAACTCGTCCCGTTCTGATATCATACAACGTTGTAGGGTTTTACACAGGCGCTCTTTTACCTTGTAGCAAATCCTCAGTGCATCCCACCACTTCGTGAGGAGGTTGAGGGAATTGTACAGAAAGAGGGATGGTCGAAAAGTGCAGTAGGGAAGATGCGAAAAGTCGATAGCTTCCTCAAGGAGTGCTTACGCTTCGAGGGAATGCTCTCCGGTAATCGTCCTCGCATTTGTTTCTATGCGGGGATTATCCTGATCACTCGATCCATCAGCGTCCCTCTCACGCAAGGCTGTGAAAGATTTCACATTCTCAGATGGAACTTTTATACCGAAAGGAACATTGATTGCTGCGGCGACCGTATCAATTCACCACAACAAGGATTTCTACGAAAACCCCGATGTATTCGAGCCGTTCCGATTTGCTGGGATGCACGACGAAGATGGCAGTTATTCAAAGCATCAATGTACCTCGACTTCGGCCGATTTTTTACCTTTTGGACACGGTAGACAAGCATGGTGTGGCTTTGCGTCTTTCATCTACTTGACTCTGATCATATTGTTAGCCCTGGACGCTTCTTCGCTACAAACGAGCTGAAATTGATGCTGGCCCACGTCGTTGTGACGTATGACGTGAAATTGCAGGACAACGAGACGTACCCACCGAGCTGGCATATTGGCTGTTTTATCTCAGCCAATCCCCATGCCAAGGTCGTGTTTCGTAATAGGATCGACTGAGTGGACTTTTCAGACTCTTTAATGTATGTACTGTACAAAGCGAAGCTCGGTGCTCGCGGAAACTTCAAATGGTGTACATTGTGTGTATTATGTGCTCGAGTCTTTTGGCATACCAGCGGTCTTTCCACAAACAATGCTACGCGTAAGTGATTGTGGATACAGGCACGAGATAATAGGATCTGCATATGCCAGACCCAACAATTATTTCAAGCGTCACCTTTGGTATCGTAGGCTTGCTCGCCGCGACCACAGTTGCAAAACCGTCTCATGGTTCAATGTTGCAGTGAACACGGCCCTGGGGTGGATAATGGAGCCTCTACTATTTAAAGTTGGTGACATCAAACTTAGAGGCCTCAGAGGGAGACCATTTTTGAATTCGAGCAGAACGGTGAAGCGAAGGCTTCTGTCTCAGTTGGCGAGCGTTTAGTCACTACCAAGTATGTGTGGGTCAAATGGGAATGTGAAGGAGGATGTTGGATGAGGCACGCGTATGTGGGTGTATCTGATTCCGATCAATCATTGGATTCCCGCAATCGAGCGTTCAATTAACGTGTCAAATCGTTGTGCCTGTATGAGAATGCCGATTACTAGCGAGAATATCACCTGATAAATGCGCCTCTTCACGTTCCCTGTGGCGTTTAGTACAGATACTTGATATTGACCATATCCTTGTTAACCGAGACAGACGTCATAGGTTGACCGCCCAGCTCGACGATTTCAGTGATGGTGGCACCCTGAGGCAGGTAGGTTTGACCATTTTTCGCGTCAGCCTTAGCCTCTAGGAAGGTCACCGTGCCAAAGTTGGCCAAAGGAAGACCAAAGTCTTTCGCGTGATCTTCGACGATCCACACTGCATTCTGCCCACAGAGTGCACGTTGAGAGTTGAAATAGCGGAGGGCGGATTGGTTATTGTTGAGATTTTGGACCGCCGCAAGGCCCGACGTCTCGCCCCAGGTGCCGACTGTGAGTTTGATCACGTGTCCAGGAGAGATGCTGTTAAGGCCCCACCCATACCAAGCTATACGCAACAACGACGACAAAAATTTGTTGATACAGATAGTGGACGCATTGTTTGACACCTCCTTACCTTTGTACCTGGGCCCAGTAGTGGTGACAGTAAAGAGGACCCCGGCAAGAAGCATGACGTCGGCGCACGTGCCTCCGTCGATCCCGACCACGGCAGAGGCACTGGAATTAACTCTTTGACCTGAAATATTTGGGACGGAGAAAGTGCCAGTGACGGTATGAAAGGTTCCCTGATGAAACACAAAAGGATGAGATTAAACATAGTGATCTCTTTGGCCTATCCGTTTCAGCTGCCAACTTGAAACATTGCGACTACCAATTTCATTGAGTATGCACTGACACTGTCGCTCTATGTTTCCTTACACGCCGAGGTAAGGGTGTGGCTAAGACGATCAGGACGAGAAGATCGGGCGATGGCGCCAACTAAACAGGAGCCTGAGACAGAGATGCAGTAGATGAGGAAGAGACGGACGCGTTGAATACATCACACTTCGATGGGCTCGAGCGCTGCCGTGCGATCAAATGGTTGACTGAACCGGTGGGTGTATGACCCGGACGTCTGTCTTTTCTGTTTCGCATCCCCTCGTGTCATGCCCGTCGTCGAGTGGAATGACGTCGCACATTGGCCGCCAAATTTGAGACCGCCATCGATTATGTATTTGGACTCCAGCTCTGAGCGTCGAGCTAGGGCTTGACTGTATGATACTGAACTGGCCATTAGTAGTACTTATGGTTAATCGAAGAAATTTATCTTTGTTCATCATTACGTGACTCGGACTGCAGAGAGAGAAGCTAGACTAAGTGTGGGCGAAGGCGCGATCTGTGAGAACCTGGGGGGCCTGAGTGTCAACTGCGTGGGCAGGCTGGGAAAAGCCTCGCACGCGGTTGGTCGTGGGCGAACAGTTCGGGCGATTCTAAGGGGCCACTAAGAGCCTGGACGGACAAAAACCCAGGTTTGAATTCCGGTCTTTTTTTTTTTGCAGGCCAAGCCGAGATGCCGAACAGCAGTGCCGAGATGCCGTTTCAGTGCAGCTCAGCACTGTCAGCAGCAATGCTTCGAAGACACGTTGCTACCTCCCATTGCCCTTGACACCCGCAATGGCTCCCTCACGAAAGTCAAATCGAGGCTCTCCTCATCAAGGAAAAGGGAAAGGAAAACAGAGAGTCACAGATTCCACAGACGATACAGCACCCTCCGCTAGTGATGGGAGCCAATCAGCAGCAAAACCTGAGCCTTCCGGCACTTCCCTATCTACGCACTGGACTGTTGAAGATGAAGACACCCTCATTGAGCTGGCGTTAGAAAAGAAAGCAATGATGGGGAGTAATGGTTCCTTCAGGGGCTCGTTTTGGAGTGAAGTGGCTAACAACTTCCCTCATCCCCGTCATGGGAAGCCCAAGACAGCAGACAGCTGCAAGGAAAAATGGAAGCGGGTAGGTGATCTACTATTCTATTCTGGCTATACCACTCAGGATTGGAATTTTCCATAGATGAAGAACATATATGACGTTGTCGACAAGATCGCGCATACATCGGGACTGCACTACTCTCTGAACGAAGGGACAAAGTACAAGCCGGAATGCCTTCACGTGTGGGAAACGTTTATAAGTGTGCGTACTTGTTTTGTATCATCTATTGTTGTCTACTAACGACGCACTCGATCGTTGACAGCAAAACAAGGGTGCACAGTGGTTCAAAAAGAAGGGCTGGATCCACTACGACAAAATGTGTCTACTGCTACGGTCAAAGCAGACCGGCAAAGCCAAGTTTACTGTTCAAGTCGAGCAGAGTGCTCCTACCCTGGCCATCCCGAGCACTTCGCAGCTGTCCGTTTCATCCCCGTCGCTTGCCGCTCATCAAAGTGCAACAATGCCTTCTGGGTAAGTAGAAGGATTATGGTTACAGCCAGTTGTTTTATTAATTGCACCAATTATGCCAGTGCGAGCACCGTCTCACACCCCATCACTCTACAATATCCCGAAGCCGAAATGAATGCGCTCAAATTGGGGCCAAATGACTCTATGGTATCAACTGCTACGTGGAGAGAATCTAATACAACTTCACATGCGTCTTCCCCGCTGTCCTCGACTTTTCAGCCACCTTCCATCCCTTCTTCATGCGTTAACTCTACTGTGAGCTCGGTCCGGCCATCGTCAAGCGTCTCTGCTCGTGTAGCGTCAAAGAAACGCAAGGCCGACGATGATGACATATCCATGACAGGACCGGCTTTGGGGTCTGTTGTGAGCGGTGTGTCTAGAGTGTCTTCCAGTCGGAAACGGCAGCACACTTCCACCACATCTCGAGATATCACCTCTCTTCGGGAAGACATCAGCATGCTGCAGTCATCTTTTCATACCAACACTCAATTCATGGAACATATGATTCATTCAAATCCGCCAAGAGTAGCTAGGACCTCAAACCCGTCGTCTCAACTGGAAGCCATGGGAGAAAAAAAGAACAGAGCAAGATCGCTGCTACTGGACCACGAGCAGGACTTCCTTTTGACAGATGAGATGATTGTTATGCTTGATGTTTTGGGGAAGAACAGTGATTACGTTGAGACATACCTTTTGCTTGCGACATCGCAAGCAAGCACGGATGAGCTTCGGCAGCAATGGTTGAAAAAACGGCTTGCTGAGGCTAGTACAAATACAACCTAGCTGTTCTGCAGCGTGCACTGTAGTATTTATTGTGATGTACACTACTGTCTGCTCATCCTATGGTGAATGTATTGATTGTGGTCCTCCCAAAGACTTTCGGTGATCTCTTCCCGCTTACCCGCCATCTCGTTGCGTTCTTGCTGTGTAATGAAACCACTCGCTGTGTCACCATAATCCGCTGTTTCATCAACCGGAATCCCTGTCGATCCCTCCTCTGCTGCACCTTGTTCTGCTTCACGGTCCCTCAAATCGTCAGGATCATGTTTCCGGATGATGTTGTGGATGCAACAGAGAGCGGGGGGGATGTGGGCCTGAATATCCATGCTAAATTCGGGGGGTATTACAAGTATTCGAAACCGCCGCTTGAGTACACCAATAATCCGCTCAACAACGTTGCGGAGTTGGGCATGACGTAGATTAAAATACTCGCGAGCATTTGCAGGCCTGTAGAAATGATGAATGATGAAATGCCGCGGCCAAGAATTCCGCATACCTCATTCGTGCGTGGTCCCATTCGGGTAAATGGTATCGGAGACCACGGTATGGGACAAGTAGTTGAGGACAGATCGGATAACCGGCATCAGCAAGATAGTACTTTCCAGTAGGTATTGTGAAGTTTGTCGTGCGAGCATCATGGTAAACGGAAGCGTTGTCATATCCCATTCCAACCCCTATTTGGTCACCTCCGTACATCTCCATAACACCTCCGGCCAACTCCACTAACTCCTCGAATAAGGCCACACCTCCGAAGAACTCCCTCAGGAGTTCATCTCCACCCTTAGGAGTTCATCTCCACCTCAGGAGTTCATCTCCACCTTAGGAGTTCATCTCCATTCCACTCCCTTAGGAGTTCACTTAGGAGTTCAACTCCGGAGATCATCTCCTTAGCCCCTATCCTGAAACCTCGGACTTGTACAGATCCATTGGACATCCACGGAGTTACATCTCCGAACTTGTACCTTTCATTAATCTCCTTCAGTCATAGTCTGCATTCCCTGTACCAGTCCGTACAGCCTGTTCCGGCTGTGTTCCGCCTCCGTCAGTCATTCCTATGTACATTGCCTTCACGCAGTAGTTCGGACCCAGACTTCTTCCGGGTCTCTATCATATATAACCTCCTGTACTTCTCTGTCGTACCTTCAGTACGAATATCTCAACTAAAGCCATATACTTCCAACCTCGCTCCTTATGATCTTCCTTCATCCTCTGAACCTCTGAAATACGAGGATCCGTGAGACTGGCAAGGGCGCGACACATAAGTCCTGCGCCGATATCCTCACCCCCTCCGCTCCTTGGTCTCTCCGTCCTCTGACACCTCCGTACATCGCTGCTAGTCAGTGACCAACGTTGGAACCCCTATGTATCATCTCCGAACGGACTTCGTTCCACTACCTTCGGACTTGGTCCACTCCCTCAGGACTTCGGTCCACTCCTCCGGACTTTGGTCCACTACCCTCGGACCTTGGTCCACTACCTCCGGACTTCGGTCCACCAATCCCAACCTCTCTGGATCTCCACCGGAGATAGACCTCGGAGAAATATGGACTCTGACAGTTTTCATGAAAACCTCGCACCGGGTTCTACTACCGTCCATCTTAGAGCCTGGACGGTAGTAGAACCCGGTGCGAGGTTTTCATGAAAACCCAACTTGTGTAAGCTGGAAGTTCAAGCGGAGCCTCAAGTCTTCCTAGTACTAGATCTTGAGACTATCATCGATAACGACGCCCACAAATGCTTGACATCGACAGGGAAAGCACCACATCCCATGATGATTCTGGCTTCCAGGATGATGATGACGACAATACTTCTCAGTTCTTAAACCTTCTAGTCCTTCAAAATCAGCAAATGAGCACGATCCTCATGAAATCAATCCTCCTCGCCGCTGACATGGTTGCTGCAACTAGCCTTAAAGCACAGCCCATTCCTTACCACACCTCCATATTGACTGGCCGGATGTGGGTACTAGAACTTCTCGCTGGCCATCCCAATCGTATTTGCAATGAGCTTGGCGTCCGGAAGGATGTCTTCCACCAGCTCATTCATGAGCTATCATCTCAAGGGTACACTGACTCCAGACATGTCATGCTGGAGGAGCAACTCAGTATTTTCCTATATACCTGTGTAACTGGCCTCTCGTGCAGGCATGTTGGGGAGCGCTTTCAGCGTTCAAATGACACGATATCAAAGTAAGCATTTTCTGTCCCTCATCTTGCCCGAAGAGTACTAACCATTGCTCATAGATATTTCCGCAAGATGCTAGACGCTTTCTCATCACCTGGAATATACAACAAATATGTCAAATTACCCCGCGTGGATGATCCGACACCATCTCGCATCGCGGATGATCCTACGGTATACCCCTTTTTCAAAGACGCAATCGGTGCAATCGATGGGACCCACATTGCATGTACCCCTTCAGCGGCAGAAAGGGAAGCCACCCGCAACCGCAAAGGATTTCATTCACAGAATTGCCTCTTTTGCTGCAATTTCGACCTCGAATTCATGTACATCCTCAGCGGGTGGGAAGGGTCCACCCCGGACGCTTCCGTTTACCATGATGCTCGCACGACAAACTTCACAATACCTACTGGAAAGTACTATCTTGCTGATGCCGGTTATCCGATCTGTCCTCAACTACTTGTCCCATACCGTGGTCTCCGATACCATTTACCCGAATGGGACCGCGCACGAATGAGGTATGCGGAATTCTTGGCCGCAGCATTTCATCATTCATCATTTCTACAGGCCTGCAAATGCTCGCGAGTATTTTAATCTACGTCATGCCCAACTCCGCAACGTTGTTGAGCGGATTATTGGTGTACTCAAGCGGCGGTTTCGAATACTTGTAATACCCCCCGAATTTAGCATGGATATTCAGGCCCACATCCCCCCCGCTCTCTGTTGCATCCACAACATCATCCGGAAACATGATCCTGACGATTTGAGGGACCGTGAAGCAGAACAAGGTGCAGCAGAGGAGGGATCGACAGGGATTCCGGTTGATGAAACAGCGGATTATGGTGACACAGCGAGTGGTTTCATTACACAGCAAGAACGCAACGAGATGGCGGGTAAGCGGGAAGAGATCACCGAAAGTCTTTGGGAGGACCACAATCAATACATTCACCATAGGATGAGCAGACAGTAGTGTACATCACAATAAATACTACAGTGCACGCTGCAGAACAGCTAGGTTGTATTTGTACTAGCCTCAGCAAGCCGTTTTTTCAACCATTGCTGCCGAAGCTCATCCGTGCTTGCTTGCGATGTCGCAAGCAAAAGGTATGTCTCAACGTAATCACTGTTCTTCCCCAAAACATCAAGCATAACAATCATCTCATCTGTCAAAAGGAAGTCCTGCTCGTGGTCCAGTAGCAGCGATCTTGCTCTGTTCTTTTTTTCTCCCATGGCTTCCAGTTGAGACGACGGGTTTGAGGTCCTAGCTACTCTTGGCGGATTTGAATGAATCATATGTTCCATGAATTGAGTGTTGGTATGAAAAGATGACTGCAGCATGCTGATGTCTTCCCGAAGAGAGGTGATATCTCGAGATGTGGTGGAAGTGTGCTGCCGTTTCCGACTGGAAGACACTCTAGACACACCGCTCACAACAGACCCCAAAGCCGGTCCTGTCATGGATATGTCATCATCGTCGGCCTTGCGTTTCTTTGACGCTACACGAGCAGAGACGCTTGACGATGGCCGGACCGAGCTCACAGTAGAGTTAACGCATGAAGAAGGGATGGAAGGTGGCTGAAAAGTCGAGGACAGCGGGGAAGACGCATGTGAAGTTGTATTAGATTCCCTCCACGTAGCAGTTGATACCATAGAGTCATTTGGCCCCAATTTGAGCGCATTCATTTCGGCTTCGGGATATTGTAGAGTGATGGGGTGTGAGACGGTGCTCGCACTGGCATAATTGGTGCAATTAATAAAACAACTGGCTGTAACCATAATCCTTCTACTTACCCAGAAGGCATTGTTGCACTTTGATGAGCGGCAAGCGACGGGGATGAAACGGACAGCTGCGAAGTGCTCGGGATGGCCAGGGTAGGAGCACTCTGCTCGACTTGAACAGTAAACTTGGCTTTGCCGGTCTGCTTTGACCGTAGCAGTAGACACATTTTGTCGTAGTGGATCCAGCCCTTCTTTTTGAACCACTGTGCACCCTTGTTTTGCTGTCAACGATCGAGTGCGTCGTTAGTAGACAACAATAGATGATACAAAACAAGTACGCACACTTATAAACGTTTCCCACACGTGAAGGCATTCCGGCTTGTACTTTGTCCCTTCGTTCAGAGAGTAGTGCAGTCCCGATGTATGCGCGATCTTGTCGACAACGTCATATATGTTCTTCATCTATGGAAAATTCCAATCCTGAGTGGTATAGCCAGAATAGAATAGTAGATCACCTACCCGCTTCCATTTTTCCTTGCAGCTGTCTGCTGTCTTGGGCTTCCCATGACGGGGATGAGGGAAGTTGTTAGCCACTTCACTCCAAAACGAGCCCCTGAAGGAACCATTACTCCCCATCATTGCTTTCTTTTCTAACGCCAGCTCAATGAGGGTGTCTTCATCTTCAACAGTCCAGTGCGTAGATAGGGAAGTGCCGGAAGGCTCAGGTTTTGCTGCTGATTGGCTCCCATCACTAGCGGAGGGTGCTGTATCGTCTGTGGAATCTGTGACTCTCTGTTTTCCTTTCCCTTTTCCTTGATGAGGAGAGCCTCGATTTGACTTTCGTGAGGGAGCCATTGCGGGTGTCAAGGGCAATGGGAGGTAGCAACGTGTCTTCGAAGCATTGCTGCTGACAGTGCTGAGCTGCACTGAAACGGCATCTCGGCACTGCTGTTCGGCATCTCGGCTTGGCCTGCAAAAAAAAAAGACCGGAATTCAAACCTGGGTTTTTGTCCGGAGGGTGTGCTTCCCGTCCAGGCTCTTAGTAAGGGCCCGAAAGAATCAAAGGGAAGCGGTCGCCGAGGCACAGCCACTCGAGCAGGAGATTATTTGACATCAGTCGGCTACCGGAAAGGTTTTGAGAGTGGACCAAATGGAAATGGGGAGGGCTGGGGTATTAGTGAAACTACCATTGCGGAGACTCAGGCGAAGTACAGGGCTGCTAAGGAAATGCTGGAACGTTCCTCGTGAAGACATCTATTGCCAGTACCAAGTTGAAGAAACACCTTGAGGGGAGGTTGTCCAAAGCATCCATGGAGATACTTATGGTGGCCTAACCCCAATATATACTACAAAGTAGCATTTAGAGCCACGTTTACTTGCCAACCGGTGCCAACATATCTGCCCAAGCTCGCTCGTACTGCACTGCGGGCTTTACGGCAACTCCGAGAGCGCGTGCTGCGGTCAAAACCCAGTGCGGGTTTCGCAGAAGCTCTCTGGCAAGAAGAACTACGTCCGATTTTCCTTCATTGAGGTATGACTCGGTTTCGGCGGGGTCCGTGAGCAGACCGACTGCACCAATAAGGATGTCAGGGTGCGCAGCTTTCAGTTCCGCGGCAAATGGAACCTTGAGCGGAGAGTACGTCAGATAAGCCATAGCAGCCATTAGGGGGGAAAATACATGCTTGGTAACCGTGCTTCAATGGGATATTCTGCCGCACCCAATTACCACCACTACTGGTGTCGATAAGATCAACCCCGAGACTTTTCAGCTCACTGACGAAGACCTTGCTCTGCTCGATACCCCACTGCTTCCATTCACCATCATCTCCCTTCTCAGGGACATCGGCCCAATCTGCCGCACTGATCCTTACGAAAAGTGGTTTGTCCGCCCAAGCTTCACGTAGTCGCTTGACAAGACGCAAGGGGTATCGCATCCGGTTTGAGAGGCTCCCGCCGTACGCGTCAGTACGCGAGTTTGACAAGGGAGAAAGGAATTCGTGTAGGAGGTATCCATGAGCAGCGTGAACTTCAATGAAGTCGACTGACGTCCCGGTCAACCTGGATCAACCATCGAAAAACGTTTAAAAAGGCTTACAGCCAACTTTCTTGCAACGGTCTACAGCTGATACGAATGCATCTTCGACATGTATTAAGTCGCTCCCTGACATAGGCTTGGGAAGAGGATGCAAATCGGAGAATGGCACAGAAGTTGGGCCATAGACTGAAATACCGTATCATCCAAGTGAACACATGGATTATATGCGACTTACCATCGTCCGGCCAGCCATTTTCCTTTCTTTCAGCGACATACCTGTCGCTCCTGTGAGTTCCAGCCGCGTTGGCATGAACCCAAGGGGCATAGGTAGATGCTTTTCGGCCAGCGTGCGCAAGCTGGATTCCAATTACAGTGCCTTGGGCGTGTGCAAAGTTTACAATCCGCTTGAGAGGTTCTATATGGCTGTTTGCCCAAATCCCCTGGATGACGGTGATTTCGACCAGAAGCCACTGCAAATCATACTACTTACCATATCTTCTGGAGATATGCGGCCTTCGGGTACAACTGCTGTGGCTTCGACTATGATAGCTCCGACACCACGGGAAGCAAAACCCTAGGATAACGAAGATGTATAAGAACTTTGACCGGAGGAAGCGCTAGACGGTACGAACACCGAGGTGAACGAGATGCCAATCAGTGGCATGTCCGTCGTGATCGGAGCTATATTGACACATGGGAGACTGACTCGGCGGAAGGTCAGTGACCCCTCGGCGAAGAGGATATGGGTGGAGCATACCACCCAGATTCTGTTCTTAAAAACTACATCTTTGATCGTAAGTGGCTGGAACAGTGCGGGGAGTTCTTTGTTCTGTGTGAAAACGTCCTAGCACCGGAAGTCAGCTCGAGTAGTACGCCATTGACTTGAACCAGGGTGTGAACAAACCGTGTTGGTATAAGCTGAGCCTACATCTGGCTCATTGAGTGGGAAGAATCCTTTGACTGCGGGAACAGGCTTGTTCAGGCTTAACAATGCCTCAGGCTGGTCTGCAGGGGCAAACTCCTGGTCTGTGTCAGGAACGGTGGAGAAGGTGCTGCGCGGGGCAGACAGCGGTCGCTGAGCTATCTGAATCTTGGCGAACATGTCGGGGATAGACCTGTGGGCATACCGCAACGAATGTCAGGTGTGGGTTGGGAATTTAAGCTTGACGGGATAGATAGCCGGAGTTCCGTCGTGTCATATTTTATGCATTGTGGTGGGAAAGATGTAAAACATGCAGCGCGCAGTTCGCGCAGTGTGTACCACGGACCCACGGTAGGAGTGTCGCGCAACCATAGGCACCGCGGTGAAAGCGGCGCGGAACGCGGTCAATAATTTTTGTGCAGAAATACGACACGGTCACGTGGGTGGACAATCTCGAGCTTGCTGAACAGCCCTTGCAAAGTTTGGACGCTGATACCACGTTTCAAAGACTTGTGGGGGGCCAGCTCACCCGTACGTATGGCCCAGTTGGCCCGTACTTGCAGGGGTTGTAGTCGCCGTTCTCCTGCCGGTTGCTCGTTGATCGTCGAAGTAGAGAGATTCTCTGGCTGTTGACACCTGTGATGCCGTTTCAAGTTGCGACACGAGGCTACCATTGCATCCTGCCCGCATATGTATAATTACATGACATGACATGACATGACATGAGTCTATTACAACTGGACTCTTATTAAGGTGTCTCGCTCGCGATCTACATTCTCTCCCCGATTGCACATGTGCGAGATATACATATTCATGATGTACTAAAGAAAGCATATTCGGAGCTCGTTGCGTTGTTGATCTGTTCGAGACGGTAAGGATGTAAATGCGAGATATGAGAGTCCACCGCACCGAGTCCTGCAGGAGGCCGAGAACCAATGCTAGACCTTCAAGATTCGTTCCCAGACTGTACTCTGGAGAAGATCGGACTAGCCCAGTTCCATCCGTGCGCGTTTCATACGCAAAGAACACCCATTGTTCTCCGCTGGTGACAACGCCCCTGGTAGTAGATAAGCTATCAAGAAAGTCAGACTACCTCGCGGGGCGTAAAACGACAGAGAACTTACTTCTGCAGTTGGCAATATGAAGCCGCAGCGATTGCGGCCTGAGGAAGGGCGACGCGAACGTTATCGCGTTTGGCTTCGAAGATATTAGACGTCATTGGTCCATTGATGGACCCTGGATTCCCCAATGCGGTGGTCGGATCACCTAGAAGGTATTCTAAAGAACAGTTCAAACCTACACCAACGCACAATAGAAAAATAACAACTCACCAGTGTACCGAGAAGGGAGTTTAGTTACCAGGAAATCAACGACACCGCTAAAAGAATATTTGCCAGAGTCTTGCTTGAAAATCGTTCGAGGGAGAGGGAATTCTGGGATTATGTTCACTGACGTGGCACCCGGACACATAACCGACACAATTCTCAACAAGAGTATGTTGATTAAGATGCGACAACCTGCCTCTGTCTTTGGAGTTCGAATGAGTCATGCAGTCGAACACGGAGATGATGACATACTACTGTTGCAACGTGGTCGCGCACTAATTGTATCAAAAACCGTGTAGTGTCCATTGACATACACCCTGTGGGCTCGGCCAACCCAAGGCCTTCGATTGCTTGCCTCTTTTCGCTGATCAGAAAAAGCGGTCCAGACGATATCTTCAATGAAAGGAGGGTCATTGGGTCCACCTTGGAGAAGGAAGTGTGCTAAGAAGAGGTTGATCAGCACTGTAAACAATTCAGTTTCAAAGTTGGTCACCTTGGTGTCTTGCAGTTTGTCACGCAGCTCCTCGAGTTTCTCGATGAAGCCAGCAGGCAAATCCTCGTCACCCTCATCAAGGCTGGAACGAAATCCATCGAGCTTCAGAAGTAGCTCATTTGTATCTGCTACAGTTAGGTCTGAAATCTTTCGTCGCTTGGGAGGCATCGGAAGGAGCAAGAAAAGTCTACACTACACTTCGTGTGAAATTTGTAGTTGTCGCTCCATATACCATACAAGCGTGGCGAACCCTTCGGACGTGCAAATCGGATGTGGCGATTGGAGTAATAGTTTTTCCGAAGGTACACTACGTCAACGTTCAACTCAAACATCCTTGCGCGCTGTGTTGGGACCGTGACCCGCCTGGTCGAGGACAGCAAGATAAAATCAACCTTACAGGGTAATTCTGCGTTCAAACGTCTGACCGGCCACGTTGGACATTGAATTCCAGGATCAGAAAGTTCATACATTTGTAGAGTGATACAAACTCTGCAGCAACATGCAGGCAATCATTTCGTGAATACTATAATGTTGCCAATCAAATTAAGCAAAAATAGGAAACAGATCCAGACACGTACCCGACACTACGTCTTCATCTTGTACTTGGTGATTTAAGCTAACCTTCTGCGTATGCGGTGCGAATTTCGAGGACCGGCCCTGATCACATACAACGAACACAACTAATGAGTTATTTGAAAGGGAATAACACAGAGATTGTTCATACCCTGAAAATGACGAACTCGTTGAACGACGGAGTCAGTGGATTGGAGAGGAAACTCACCAAACGAGTCCGTATCGGAAATGTGTTGCGAGTGATTTATGGATTCCCAGACAGACATCCTGCAGAAGTCACATTTTTTTTGGCATTTCAGCAGACGCAAAAAAAAGGATAATGGCACACACTTCAATCGTAGCGCCCTTCCGCAAGCACACAGGGTCTGACAAGTCAGGACGTTCCCCGCGCTTCTTCGTGTAAACTTTGACGAGACCAAGGCTTTCCCATATGCGCTCAATCAGGTAGTCAAGACTACATGTCAAAGACGATCGGATCAAGAAAGCGAGCGAATAGTTGTGAATTGGTCTACGCACTTCAGGTCCATCTCGCAACTGATAACAACTGTGTTCTCCGTCCGAGCAAGCTTGTCGACCTGCCTTAGAATGTAAGTATGATTCCTTCTCGCAAGGAATGACAACATACAAGTTCTAAGCTGATTGCGTCTATCTTATTGTACACATCTGGGGCATATACACTATCAGAGGCTCTCAAATATTTCTGTACGAGACTCACATAGACATGGGATATATTTGCGTGTGCCTGAATCGATACTTCATACGGTTGTCCAGTTTGGCTGCCTGATGGACTTACCGATCAACACATCTATAAACTCATCGGTAGAGATCTGAAAGCAACTCGACATCATCATTAAAGGTTAATCTTATTTCGGCTCACATCCTCTCGAATCATGACATCACAGTTGTGCAGCTTGTCTAGGGGCGATAAGCAATATTCCGTTTTCGGGGGTAGGGTGGACATACAACTTGCAAGAATTGTCCGTATGGTCTTTTCGTCTGTCTTAGTCAACTTCACGGTTGTATTGAGCTTAAGAAGAATGTAAGTTTGCATGATTATTGGCATGATCGATTAAGCACCGTTATCTGGTTCACAAGAGATGTTCAGTTGTTATGGACTAAAAGAGAGAATAACTATTCACTCCACCAGTGGTCTTGCGTTTGAACACAACATCGGGTTTCCGCTTGTTCAGTCGGATACCTACTGTGTCGAGTTCAATTTCCAAGAGGCGCCTTTGCTCTTCGGACTTGGTGGAATCAAGCATGACAAGTATAAGATCGGCGGTCTTGGCAGCTGACCTGACATGAGCCATACTTCAAGTGTTGGAGAGCCTTTACGCACTTGCAACCACTTGTCGACCTCTACCCCGACCTTTGGCACAATCAAGAACTAGAAGGGGAAAACGGGTATATTTCTCTTACCTTGACTAGCGCCTTCCACAATTCCAGGCAGATCAAGAAGTTGGATGCGGGCACCCTGATACTCAATTACACCAGGAATCGCAGTGAGAGTAGTAAATTCATAGGCAGCGGTTTCCGAAGCTGTGTGAGTGCATTTACTAAGTAGCGTGGACTATATAAAACTCATATCAGGCCAATAGGTCCCAAATTTAAGCCGAAGAACAAGCCTTTCCGACGGACGGGAAACCAATGAGTGCGACACGAGCATCTCCAGACTTTTGCACGTCGAAGCCAATACCTGCGGGGCCTGATTTCGAGGCTGGTTCGAGGAGCTGTGCACGATAGCGTGCAAGCTTTGCCTTGAGCAGACCAAGGTGATATTCTGTCGCCTAGTTGGAAGGTTTGTCAGAAATCATAGAGCCCTAATTTAGATAGAGAACCTTGTTCTTTTGAGCTTTTTGGAAGCGGACAATGAGTCGCGGATTTGAAGCAGAACAAATCACATACTCCTCGCCATCTCCTCTTGATGTTTCAATCAGAGTAAGATACTCAACCTAAGCTAGTGTTCATCCGAGGTACTCACCCTCGATCTCTTTTATCTGTGGGAATCATGGAGTGCGATAAGCTTGGGAGATGGGCGGAACTCTGACCTTTTCCACGATACCCATACTGAGCGCGATATCTTGCGTGTAGTAGCAGATAAAGAAGATGCCGAGGCTGAAGTGGGGATTGTTATATTGATCACGTGATCCGGCCTTCACTTGGTAGCGGTGTTTCGGCGGGAGGGGCCAGCTTGACTTGGAAGATGCCCAGCATCCGACGAGGAATGTCGCATCAGCCGTCGTTGTTCTCCCTCGAGGAGCATGACTCCAACGACGGCGACGAACCAGACTGGGACCCTCCACCAATTCCAAGACCCCACTCTGCCACACCCTCACTACTCTCCTCTTCCATAAACACTTCCTTGCGCAGCAGAGGCAAGGGTCGGCAGTCAAGAGGCAACTTTTCTTCCGGCTCAGCGTCCAACACAATATCCACACAATACAATCCTCCACATAATCCCCCAAAGTACTCGAATATTTACTCCCAGTTCGTCAAGAGATATAGGTCCGGCCCGGGCCTCGACGACGATCCAAGGAACGACCCGGATTCGAATTACTTCCAGAGAGGGCTGGGTCAACTCACAGATGCAGGCGACAGTGACGATGAAGACCTCAATCGCTCAAGTTTCGGTGGAGACGCATTCGATCGCTTCTCCGCTCTCATGCTCGAGTCCGACCCATTCGAGCCTGCAACGGTAGAGGATCGTCAGCGTCTAGAGTGGCAGACCATGCTCGCTTCTGTCCTCGATGGTGATGTACTCAGATCTGAGACTACTCGCATTGCTGTCGCCCTCGAGTCTTCCAGTGAAGAGCACAACAATGTCCATCTCAATATATGGCTCGGATTGCGCGCCAAGTTCTCCGGAAGGAAGGAAGCAGAGGAGCGCAGGCATATCGAGGAGAGAAGGATGCGCACAGTAGACTCCGTCATCGAGGAGATAAAAACACTCAGGCTCAGGGACGACGAACGCGACCCGACCATAGCCTTGCAGCGAGTCGACTCTCTTCTTTGCAGACTTGAGGCAGCTCAGTCCCTTTACCCAACTCTCAAGGCTTTCTATGCAGATAAGGTTACTGCATCAGAATCACAATTCCTTACTCGCTGTGACGCCCTTAACACGTGGTCAACGGTCCTTACGTCCTTACGTCGTCATATCACCCTTCTGCAGAGATGGACGGGGAGCGAGTCCCTCGATGTGACGAACCCGAACGCAAGCTTTGACGTCTACCCTCGTCTGCAAGCTAACGGCTCCTCCAAGCAAACAGCGGACTGCAGCTCGTTCATTGAACGCGTCCTGAAAGAAGACTCCATTCAGAAGACTTTTGAAAAGGGGTTTCTGACTACTGTGCATGCTTTCATCGGCACTGCCCGCGATGCTCAGGTCAATCTTTCTTCCACGTTCGAAGAGATGAATCTCCCCACTTTTGAAACTGAACTGGTACCCCTTATCTCCTTCCCCACTAAACTTGCCCAGGCGTGTTTACGCATGCGCCTCGACTATGTTCAAAAACTCAAGGACCCCGAAGTTCTCATCATTGATCAGGTCATTGAAGATGTGAAGATTAGTTTGGGGTTAGCTTGCACACTCAAGAGGCAGTACGAGGCGTTCCTTGCCCCCGATCCCGGGGGTAAGTGGAACTTACCCAGGTGCATCGGCGAAGATTATGACACCACTATCCTCGAAGCCTTGTCGATATTTTTCAGGCTTGTTCACTGGAAGCTTAAGAGCGGTGTCAAGGGCATTTACTTCAAGGAGACAGATGTCATTGATTCTCAGTGGGCTACATTAACGATGTCTGTATGACTGTCATTGGGGCTTCCGCTGTAGTAGCCGAGCAGGTTTGGTGCGTAACACTACTTGACGGAAAGACTGCAACTGACCAGCACTCTAGTTCGCTGACGAATCGACTGATGGTTCGAGTTGCGAACTATTTCGAGACTCAGGTCCGGCTCCCTACCACCGCGAATGGACGGGTTCATAAAGTACCGAATCCAGTTTTCCAAGGAGATGTGATCGCGAGCACCACCGGTCAAATGACCGACGAACAGAAGGCCAACTGGTATGGCAAGATACTGGACAACGTCCGGTTACGGTATCGCAAACTTCAACGTTTTGCAAGGTTTGTTTGTCTGCCATCCTCAGGATTGTTCTAACTTTTCGACCACAGAGCCCTTACGCAAAGAATAAGTAACTCGGCAGAATATAATCTGGAAAACATTCCCCTTGAACAATTCATAACGTCCCTGGTCACAACAGATCACCTCCTTGTCTACACGCAGACGTATGAAGAAGACGGCACTTACATCATAGCCTCAAGCGCGCTCCGAGACCGTCCGGATGCTATTCGTCGTATTCTTCTCGAGTCTTTTCATGTGAACGAAGCTGTCACCGACGAGGACCTACCACTTCCCGTTGTTGACAATGTCGCGGAGTATGCGGACAGCGACGAGGATGAGGAGGCGGAGTACCTTTTGCTGCTATCCCCTCGCGACGCATTCATTTGGAATGGACTGGTTCTCATGTTAGAATTGCCGAAAATAGAGCTTGACATGAAGGATAACCGGGCGAGGCTGGTTGCGGATGGGACGATGCGCCGACTTGCATTGGCGAAGCAGCAATTCGTTGATATCTTTGTTCCTGCTGATGAAGACGAGGAACCACTCGAAGTCATTCTCCCTCCCCCTCCTTGCATAGTCGAACAGCAGGCTCATATACCAGCCGTCAATCGCGAACTGCGCAAGATTTCTCGTGCAACAAACAAGCTCGCTGAATCTATCGTGGATTCTGTTCACCATGTGCGCAAATCCCTGCGAAATGCAGTTCGATATCAGGAGTTACTCGAGAACTGGTACTTGTTCGCATCTGAGCATGGTCAGCACGCACAGAAGCATATGGAACGCTCTACAATGACCAAATTCAATCGTTCGCTCATCCGGCTCGCTATCTCCTGGGTTTCCTTCATTTGCGACGACTGCGATCCTACCGATAGGAAGACGTTCAAATGGGCCGTTAATGCGCTCGAATTCACACTGCATCGTACAAGGCGGAGCAATATTCTACATATGTCAAACGACCAATTTGAGATGCTTCGGCAAAAAGTAGCAAGTTGTATGACGCTATTGATCAGCCATTTCGATATCCTAGGTGCCCGGTCGACTCTAGAGGCACGCAAGGAGAAAGAGAGGCAGGAGGAGTTGCTTCGCGAACAAGCATCTATCGCCGCGCAAGATGACCCACTTTTACAGCGCTCGCAATCTCCCCCTAATGACGACTACCTTATCACCTCCAGTACGTATGCGTACACAGGCGCTCACGTTCGCCTCTTCTGGGAAAGGATTTCCAAGTCACTCGAGGCTCTCGAAAGGGAGCGCGAGCAAATGGGTTCGGAGAATCGTTTAATTGGGCGTGTGCTCGACGATGAGAAGTTGGAAGATCGATCACTGGTTTTCCTTGCATCTTCTAGCTCAAATATCTCTATCCGTTGGCAGCAGCGGCGGTTCATTGGTGCTGGAGCATTCGGCTCCGTCTACCTTGCTGTCAATCTCGATTCAGGGTCCCTCATGGCCGTTAAGGAGATTAAGTTCCAGGAGCTATCTGGACTACCCAATCTATACTCTCAGATCAAGGACGAGCTTAGCATCATGGAGATGCTGCACCATCCCAATGTCGTCGAGTACTATGGCATTGAAGTGCATCGAGACAAGGTGTACATTTTCGAAGAATATTGCCAAGGAGGGAGCCTGGCGGCATTGCTCGAGCACGGGCGGATCGAAGATGAAAGTATCATCCAGCTGTATACCATGCAAATGCTAGAGGGACTTGCATACCTCCATGCGAAAGGTATTGTGCATCGTGATATTAAGCCCGACAGTGTGTCACTCTACCATTATCGCGGATTCCGGAGCTTACCTGTCTTCCAGACATCCTTCTCGATCACAGAGGTGTCATCAAATATGTTGACTTCGGGGCATCAAAAATTCTCGCTAAGAATCGCACGATGCAACGGTCTCGCCGTGGTTCAGACATGGGCTTCACGAAAGCTGGTGGACTTGGCGGTGGCCTTGATATGAACAACAGCTTGACTGGTACGCCGATGTACATGTCTCCCGAGGTTATCAAAAGCGACAGCCGAGGTCGTCACGGTGCAATGGATGTGTGGTCCCTGGGCTGTGTCGTGCTCGAGTTTGCTACGGGCAAGAAGCCATGGAGTAATCTTGACAATGAATGGTACGCTCAGACCCGTTGATGTTTGTACTGCGGAATTCTTATGACACCTCTCAAAGGGCAATCATGTTTCACATTGGGGTCGCCACCCAGCACCCACCGCTTCCAGAACCAGGTCAACTCAGCGAACTGGGAATCAATATCATCAAACAATGTCTCACCATCGATCCTGTTCTGCGTCCGACAGCGGTTGAGCTCTTGGATCATCCCTGGATGCTCCAGTTCGGCGAGACCCTCTTGGGCTTTGGCGATGGGGAACTCACCCCCAGCCCACCTATCGAGATGCCTCGTGATGAAAAATACAAAATGGGTTCGACTGCGAAGCCGGCCACCATTTCCCAGGAGAAGGAAGTCGAAGCCATTCAGATACCCTCACCCGTGTTGTCTTCTAGAGTACCAACCCCTGATACCGATTGAGGGCGTTGATGTGTCTTACATTTGTCCTTTCGCGCTGTCTGTTTGGTTGGGACCTTTTTTTTCGAATTTTCATCACACTGTAGCTATTACTCATGCCCTTTGCTCAACACATCTTGTAACATAGTACTCATATTTCCTCGAATAAAGCAACAGCTTGGGAATCAGGCCGATATTCTGCGGTCACCCAAATAAAGTCCGTGAATGTCAGACGCTACGGTTCAGATTGAATGCATGGAATATGAGAGTGAAAGAACAATGGTGGTAGTACGAAGTAGTGAGTAGTAGGAATGGTATGGGCAAAAGCCCGCAGGGCTTTCCGGCCCGAGGCACTGTCTTGGCTCTCGAGAGCGAGCTACTATGTTGCCGCGAGGCGAATTGAATCGAATCGAGGTGGCAGTTTCGCCTGAGTTCGACTTAGTTCGTGTGATCGAAGTGGCGCGAGGTGGTCTCTCTTCGCCTCTCGAGGTGAGCACGAAGTGCCGGCAACACGGCCCGTCAATTCCAACCAATCAAATCATTCTATTGAAGCTATTCGTTGTCGCTCTCATTCGCAAGTAATTGCCCGAGTTCGTCATATGTTGCTGCCTGCATCAACTCCTCAACTGCTCGGGAAGTAACTGGACCTGATATGGCATAATCCCTATCATCCGCAACTAGATCTGGAGTAAAACTGAGTCGGTCCTGCTTGAGACTGATTTTGAGGATTTGAAGTGCCTCGACAATGGCAGGCAAAAGTTTGTTGCGTCGTTTGGTGCATGTCAGCTTGCTAGACGAGAAGGCACGCTCGGATGGCACTGAGGATGCTTGAGCCGGCAGAACATCCATCGTGACGTGAAAAAGTAATGGATATATGTGTTCCTTTTGCTATCAAAATGCGTCAGTCAAGATTACACTCACTACCCTGTAACGTACCTCCCAGAAGCGAACCAAATCGGTTGTACGCTCCGAAGCATCAATCAACAAGCCAGCCTGCTCATAACGTTGCAGCTCTCGTTCGGCATCTCTCTGGTCTTCTTCCGGCTCCCGTTCTTCGAGTTGAGCAAGTTCTTTGGCACTCGGTGGAGCTAGGCTTGCCTCAGTACTCGGCAAGCACAAAGGGGAGAGTGCAGGTGTTGACCCAGGTGATGGAGTAGAGACTCCAATAGAGGTGGACCGAGAGCGCCGCACACGAACGTTGAGATTGCTCATTTGTCCATATCCTTTGGATCAAATTTACTTCACATCTGAGTGTTACTAGTTTGTTGCTGCAGCGTTCAATAAAGGCCGCTTATTTTGGTTTGATGGAACTTGGCCACCCCCACACATAGTTTTTGGAACAGTCAAGCATTTGAGAGTACAGGTAGAAGCGACAGGGGCCGATACCAGTAGATGCCCTAAAGATAGCAGTAGTTCGACAGGTCTCTCGAAGTGAACGAGGTAACTTCGTTCCCAATTCGGTGTTCTCGAACTGCCACAAAGTGGCACTTATCCGAGGCAAACCGAACTAACCTTGAAGTTACTTCGCCTCGACAGCAACACTAGAGCGAGCTGCGATCCCGAATTGAAGGAGCCTGTGACGCGTGCAGCGAAGCTCTTCCCGTGATGAAGGAGGAGGCTTACCTCAACGGACAGGTAGCATGGCGGAGCGAGTAAGCTGTTCCACTGTGTCTGTCCGCTTGTGTAGATATGGGGCTAGGATTAGTGCGTGACATCTTAAATACAGTGTGAACGATTCGCCTGACCAGCGGCCCATTGTTTTGACGATGTCAAAGGGTGTTCCTTGTAGGAGGTAGTGCAGGGTTCCTCCTATGCGTAGGCTATGACCCTTGAGGTCTGGTAAGTCGAATTGGGATGTTATGTCTTTGATTCGATTCGTGACTTCTGTTTTTGTGAGGGGGCGTAGACCCTTGGGGTGTCTCCATGTGAAAAGGTGGTCATTGGGGCCCGGTGCGTTGATGCGCAAGTGATTGTCCAACCACGTGACTGGGTTGGTTAGGTGCGCGATGGGAGCACATTGTGTATCTTCTCCTGTCGAAGAACATTTTGTTCTTGGTAGGTGAAGGGCCACAACATCTAGACCGTTGTGGTCTTTCATTCTCGACACATGAGATCGGGTAATGTGGGAACTGAGAGAGAATTTTTTGAGAGACGGAACAGTGAATTCTCCGAGTCGAGAAACTGAGTAGAAAGTGATGACGATGCACGCAAAGATTGCTGCATCACGTGGGGATTGAAGGTCTAGGTAAGTTAAGAAAGACAGGAGTGTGTTACGCTCGAAAGGAATACATTTCAGGCGCTTGGAAGAAGTGGGGGCTAATCTCGTGGCGCCTTCTAAGATGGAACAGAGTTCATCTTGATTGATTGCCCAAGGTTGACCATGTAAGATATGCCAGGCATGTATGCCGGCGACGAAATTGGACATTGTAGAACCTGAGTATGCGCCTGCGCAGCTTGCGAGAAAGGTGGAAAGGAGGGGTTGAGTGACCGGGCATCTTGCAGCCTCTGCGATGTGATGTAGGTCGCAGTAAACGTGGAAAATGAGGAGTCCCGCTCCATACGTTTCTTTGGTCTTTTCGGTCCACGATGCCGCAATGACGTTGAGTATGTGCTCGAGTTGTTGTTCCAAAACGATGGGTAGGGCACGGCCTAAGTTCCTTTCGTGTGTCGATTGTGGCATGGGTAACCACAGGCGGAGTCGTTCTTTGGCACGGCAATGAGGGCGTAGGGGAGATGGTGCCGGGGATAGGGATGGATGGTAGGGATGAGGAGGATCTAAGCCCACCACTGGGAGGGAGGGATGAACACTGGGGGAAGCCATAGCGGGTGAGATTGGGGAGTCAAAGCGCGGGCCAGTGATGTACTTAGAGGTAGAGGGACTTGAAGATGAGTTCTTCCTCTTCTTTCCTGGATTGCCTTGCTCGCTCAACTGTGTTGTTAAAGCGCTGGAGGCGATCGGATTCACTATGCCTCAGAGGGAGGATTGGCTGTTGGAGGGGAGGGGGGTCCCCATTGGAGGTTGAAGGCTCAACATCGACAATGAAGGGAACAAGCTGGGAAGGGATGGGAACGCGCAGAAGGAGGAGGGAAGGGGGGCCATAGATTCCTCTCGAAGGGGCGTCAGCTGGGTTGTGTGCGCTTGGGACGTATTTGGTGCGGACTTCACGGACATGATTTGCTTCAAGGAGGAAGTTGTGGATGCGTCAAAAGACATGATTGACTTTGATGTTCCGATGCCTCCCGTTCCACCATCCTTCAACCACTCCGGAGTTGTCTCCATGGACGGTGATGTGGCTGTGCATTGCAGGGAGAAGGTCGAGGGTGTATACCAAGAGTTCAAAACCGACTGCCTCGGCCCATCCAATGTCTCATTGGGAGCCCCGAATGTGTCGCCACTCTGGGTGCAGGGTCCAGGCTCGCCACCATTGGCCAATGACAATGCCGATACCCACGCCAGAGCTGGCATCGGAGAAAGCTAGCACGTCAATGAAGTTGGAGGGAGGTTTTATAGCACGAGCTACTTCATTTCGTTGGAGGTGTTCACGCCACCAGGTGAGCTCCGCTTTGATTCTGTTGACGGGGCGGTGTGGCATGAATGGTTTGTCATGGCATACCTTTAACATGCATTCTAGGGCTGTTAGATACGCGCGACCACGAGGTAATGCTGCGCACGCGTGCAACAGTTTGCCATACAGCAACTGTACGTCTTTTAGGAGGTGGGATGTGCGTTGTGACCATTCATCTATCGTCATTAGATATTTCCCGACTTTCGAAGGTGTGAGTGTCACCCTACGAGCTAATAGATTCCATTCAAAGCCAATGTAAATGGTGGAGGTGGCGAACGGTTGGTCTTTGGATTTCTCCCATGGAATCCCAAGCTCCCCTGAAAGGGAGTCAACATCGTCTAGTGTGTACGTGAATTTAGCGTCGTGCTGGGAACGGGGTGATTGGCGAGCGAGGTCCGTGATGGGAAAAAGGCAGTTTTCATTGAATTCATGAGGTCTTGTCCACTTTGCACAACAGTGACTTCGGCTAGCTGTTGGCTTGGCCAAGCTCCGTAGCAATTTCCTTATCTAGCTAGTCACATGATGTACCTCTGAGATTCACCGGCCGGTGCACTGGGCTGAGAATGTCAGCGCAGCATACTCAATGCTCCCTCAATACCTCCCCACTGATGCCACGTATAGGAAGCCATTCAACTTCGTCCTCCTCGGGAATGTCAACTCGATCCCGCCATTCTACATCAGGCGTTGTCGATCCAGCAGCCCACCGGCAGCAGTCCAGTGGCAAAGGAAAAGCCACATCAGGCCGTCGTTCTACCCCCCGAACTACATGGACCACGGAGGAAATTGATGAACATGTCAACCTTCTTGTACTCCATCATGGGTCAGCAGGTGACAATGGATTCAAGGATGAAACATACAACAAAATTGCAGCAGAACTGAATCAGAGGTTTCCCAATCAGAAAGTGCCAAAGACAGGCAAGTCCTGTAGTGCGAAGTACAGAAATGTGTGTACTTCCAGTATCTTGGATGGCACTCACAAAGACTGACACAATTCTGACTGAAGCTCAAGTCGGAGTATACTGTGATCGCCCACTTGAAGGGGCCTGCATCTGGTTTTGCCTACTCTGATGACAAAGGGGCCATCGTCGATGAGGCAACCGAGCAAGCATGGGCTTCGTATTGCAAGGTTACATGCGCACGAATGGAGTTTACTTTTTTTTGACATTTTTTTTTCAGTCACACCCAAGCGCAGTGAAATACAAGGATAATCCATGGCCGTACTGGAATGATTTGTCGCCCCTCATGTCCTCATCTCCCAAGCAGACACATGTCACTGATCCCCAGCGCAAGCATCGTTGGAAGGGTACTACCAGTGCCGCGATGGTGGCCGGGCCATCAAATGCTCTTGCTGATGATGCGATGGCTGTCGATAATACCACTGCCGGTGGCAGCGGTGCGGTCCCACCCATTCCACTACCCAGTACCAGTTTCACCGACCCCCATTTTACCATCGCTAGCACACCATCTACGTACCTCTCCCGTCCACCCCAATCTACCATTTCGATGGCCTCAACCACAATGACAAGTGTTAGCCAGAAACGAAAAACGGCAAGTGCTCCTGGATCAAATATTGTATCAGAGGGTCCAAAGAAACGGTCTCGCCCATCGTCTGTTGCCACACAAACACAAGCTGAGAAGGATGCTATGTTACGGCGATTAAATTCGTTCCTCGACAACGTTGACCCTGCTGCCCTCAAACCTGTCACCCTCGTGTCACTAGGAATCTCGCAGTCACAGCCATCGGCCAGCAACAGCAATGACAACTATGTCGAGCAAGCTGCCAATGCCCTGGAGCCTTTCAACCTTGATCCATCACAGGTCAATGCTCTCGTGGACTACATGAGCGAGCCAGAACACATGCTCCGCATCAAGTTTTTCATCAAAATGAAGAACGACGCACAAGCACTGTGGATCACAAATACGCTCGCGGAAATTCAAGCCAAAAAGGACATCGACGCACAGAGGCAGAGCATAGATTCTGGTGGAGAGTCTGTCGAGCATCGTCGTTGAAATGATGTGTCGATCAATTTGTTGAGCTTCTGGCATGACTGATATTGTTCAAGGTATGTTGTACAGCTGTGATCATGACGTTCATAGTGTATTACATGTATCCCCTTTCTCTTAACTCGTGGCAATAGTCTCGCCACATTATTTCCGCAATATGATCACGTCGTTCCTCTGCCCTTCATCTCTCTGCCACAACAACTGGACCATCGGCAAGAAACCCAAGAGCAGGCAAGTCCTCGTCCTCGTCACCATCACCACCAGCATTCATCTGTTCCAAGCGCTCTGCTTGAAATTCTGGGGTAAAGAATGCGTCAGGGTCTAAGTGCTGAATAAAGTTGTGAATGGCACAAAGTGCCAATGGAATACGTGCTTGCATGTCCATGCAGTATTCAGGCGCAAGAAGGAGGATCCTCCATTGCCGCTTCATGACCCCGAAGATGCGCTCAACAACATTCCGAAGACCTGCATGACGTAGGTTGAAAAGCTCCTTCACATTCTGTGGGCTGTACGGTAAATGCTTGGTGAGCATGTTGCTAGGGGTCTTTTTTTCAAATTTACCTTTGATTCGTTTGACGCCACTCTTTCAGATGGTACCGTACTCCACGGTACGGAACTAGGAGTGCATCTGATCCTCCGAATCCTGCATCAGCAAGGACATACTTTCCTTCGGGTATATACAGACTTTTGGTATGTGCGTTGTACCACATGGTAGCATCAGCTGTTGACCCGTCCCATCCTGTCACCGCATATGTGAACAGAAGGTTGAAATCACAGACAAACAAGCAGTTCTGTGATATCGTCCCTTTTCGGTTCCGCATATTCGCATGCTCCTTGACTGGTACAAATGCATGGATATGCGTCCCATCAACTGCTCCAACACAGTCCAAAAAGTATCGGAAGCGGCGATGACCTGCACGCAATCCATTACGTGCTGAGATCATGAGTATTACACTCTCCCAATATTCTAGCCTAACCAGCAGCTAGAAAATCCTGATATGCACAGTAGATGTAGCTTACTATCTAAACTACCTACCCTCCAAATTTCAGCATGTTTGCTTTATTCCTTACAGAGATATTCACAAATCTCTTGTAACATACCCATATTACCATAGTGTACTCAAAACACTATTATTGTAATTACTCTCTCAATAGACAATTAGCCCTTAGTTAGATTATCTAATCATGTACTACACAGCTTGACCTGCACAGCCCATATATCACATGACCACTTGCCTGCTTAGGATGCTGCCCAAATTGCCATCCAAGCACAGCAGTGAGTCTCACTTTCATAGAACATTCTAAATAGAATGTACAGCCATTAACCTGTGCAAGGTTTCTGTAACTCATAGCACAGCCCTGCATGAGTCAGTGTGAGTCATACCTCAGAAAAGTGAATAAGAATCACACCTGAGTCAACATGAGTCACACTGAGTCAACATAGTCATACTGACTCAACATGAGTCATGAATGTTGAAGCTCATAGCATAGGCATACCTGAGTCAAGATGAGTCATACTGAGTCAACATGAGTCACACATGAGTCATGTCCAGTCAGTCTTGCCACCACTATTCCTAGTCACATATTCTATCCACCCAATCATAATCCTTCTTGGCAAGCAAAATGACTCAGAACATAGCCTCAAAGCTGCTAAATGTAGAAGCATAGCCACATGTAAAAAAGGTATATAAGGAGTGGAATTTTGCAGTGAAAGATCATCTCACAATCTGAGAATATCTTATTATCTTAAGATCTCAGAACCTAAGAATCTAAGAAAGTCCCAAGTGACCCTTAGAGTTCTAATCTCTACATACTTGGTAGCTAGTACTTAGCAGAAAACACTACCAAAAGAGGCAGCTAACACAGCTACTCTTACCTAAGCTACTACTAAGTGGGCACATACACTGCCAACTGTAACCTAAGCAAATCTTGTTTAGGAATACTTAGTACCTGCTACACTCAGAGATCTTGCTGACATACATTCCACTCCAGTTTCCCAATAAATAAGGTTGTCAACAACCCATATTGTGTGAGAACTGAGTGACCCCTTTAGGAAATAATCCTACACATTACATCATACACAGCCACCACAGATTCTCAGGAATCTAGCTACTCTTCAAATAGGCATATATACACGGCAAAGCCTATAATTTGTTACACACAACCAAACAACTCATATTAGCACATCCATATACTACTATACAAGGTAGTCTATTCACACCATTGACAGCTAAACCTTTAGCTTCAAGAATCCTTACACAACTACAATACAATTCAGTACGTATCTATCGCTAGTAACTCTAGCAACCCGTTTGCCAGTAACAATAGGAATAGTCTATATATTCCTTATTTCCTTAGAACCTATATTAGCTAGGAACGAAGCCAACCCTTTTACCCTTGACTAACCATCAGGAAAGGAAGAACGACCAGGGATCCAATTAGTTAAGTTTCTCACTCATTCAGTAGACAAGTTTTCTTTTTCTACATTATCTTCTGTTTGATCTGGTAGATAGAGTTGTCCTATCACCAGCTTATAACTAGATTGGGCCTGGAGGATTGATTGCATAGGATTTTCCCCTAGCGAATCTAGCACTCTAAATCCTGTAAGAACGACAGCGATCATCCAGGATCTTGGTTGCAACTGGTGTACCAGCGGTCGGCAGTTGCACATTTGATGAGTAGAATGGATCCAATGAGAAAAACTTGACCATTTTCCGGAAATACCTGCTAACTATTCAGCCATCTGCTTGTACGTCATAGGACTGCTTACTTTGAAATTGTTGTTGGTGAGTGTTGAAACCTTTCACCGACATGATGCATACTCAGACCTGTTACACAGATGTGAAGGAATATACCAAGTTGTTCTTCGACCGAAAGCCCTCGACCCAATTTCTTGAACCCATTCTCTACCAACACCTGGATAAGACCATGAGAGACCCCAAGCGATGTCTTGATTCGATCAGGATGGCCGTTGAGCAGTTCCAGCATCCATCCTTCACCGGTCAGAATTGATGTATGGTAGGGAATTCTCTCCTTTCTCGACAGAAACAGTACTTCATAGTAGTATGTGACATGGACGATTATGATTGTTAGCAGCATGAAAAGTCGCCGCCGACATTCAAGTTCACTCTGAAGGACTATCTGGGCCTTGAGATCCATGGGGATGGGGGAGAGAGTTGAGATATCAATGCTATCAATGCTATCGTCTTATCAGCCGGTTGATCGGTTACTACATGGGTACAGCCTCCGGGGCCCGACAATGTAAATACAAGTACCAGCTAGCCGAAGTCACTGTTGTGCAAAGTGGACAAGACCTCAACCTTACTGTCCGGTGTAGAGAGGCCCGCAAACCATAGGCGACTGCCCAACTGTTTGATGTTACCTGCATCCACTATGTGTTGTGCCCATTTTACATGTGAAGAGTTGTACTCCTTGAGGTGCTCTGTTTTTATGCGTAGAAAGATGTGATCATCTACCCATTTATCCATGGGACCGATGCCATGGGATCTGAAGATTTCAGCTCCCGCATATGCGAGGTGGCCATACATTCCTGCTATTGGTGCGGCTCCGAAGGCTGCGCATGTGTCAACATATAGTTCATCGTGCGCTGCACAGACTACTGCTGCTGGCCACTGGGACGGATGAAGTGGGATGGTGCGATATGCTTCGGCAACGTCTTGTGTTGCTGCTTCCGATCCAGGGGGGAGACGGGAAATTAAAAGGTAGACAATGGAAAAGGTTCCCCATGTAGCTGGGAAATTAGTGGCATTAATGTGCGAGTTAATGGATGGATTGGGAAAACGTGTAGACGGGGAAAGGGGGAAGGAGAAGTTCTGGACAATTCTAAATTTTCCAGGATGGCCTGGTTTCGGGATTATGGAGATGGGGGAAGATTGAAAAGGACCGAGTAGCGATAAGAGTAGAGAGTCCGAGAAGGGACCAATATATCTACCTTTGATGAGTTCATGGTCTATCATCTTTTTAAACTCGCCTGCAAACATTAACACAGAATCTTTATTGGGGGGGGATTGGGTATGTGATATGGTAGGGAAATCTACAAGAAAGCCATTATGGAGACCAGTAGGGATGTCGACGAAATGAAGAAAAAGATTAGCAGTTCAGAGGGCACAATCCCAGGCTTCAGCCTTGTATGGTGTTGAGGGGGAGAGGGTTCTCCGCACGAGGACAACGCTGGGCTCCATGGGATCTGGAACCACAGCCGGAGCAGATGTGGAGTGCATGGTGAGTTTCGGTGCAACCAGTGGCTCTTTGCCATTTCGAGCAGAGTTGTTTCCCTGCTTTTGAGTGGAGGCTGATGCCAACACATTCAGCAAATGTGTCATTCTTGTTATCCCAGGTGCGCGTGGCTGAGCATCTCGAGACATCATGTTTGTGTCTTCCCAGGCAGACGGCACAGATGGATAGGATGAGGGAGACGAGATCGTTAGGCTGTTGTTGTTGCTGTTGTGTCTGGGGACGAAAGGAACACATTTTCTTCGAGGTGTAGGAAGCCTGTGATGCTCCGCAGGGGGGGGAAATGGGACGTTTTTGACCGCTGGGGGTACGGGAGTGCGATGGCCCTGCCACAGATTCATTCCCTTTGGCAAATCTATCTAAGGCTGATTCTGTGGTTGGAGGGTAAGCACATGTAGGATGTGATATGAGGGGAGTTGAGCGTATGGAGGGTGTTACGACTCTATCTTTTCTTTTCTCTTATCGCTTATCTTGTACTACACGCACTGCGAACACTATTCCTCTTCTACGATGACTTCCCCTTATCTCCAGTTCCTTCCGTTGGCGCTCCGACAGCACTCCACTTGCTTAGTCATCATATACCTTCCTCCACATTCTAACTCTTTCTCTCGCATTCTATGCCTACCCTTAACTTCCCTTCCATGTAGTATATAAACCGTCGTTTATCACCCCATGTACTTTCTTTACTCTTGAGCTCCCTTGTACTCTTACACCTTGTACAATCTATCGCTCTTGTGGTCCCCACTTGAACTGTTGGTAATCAGCCCAACCTCCTTGAAACCTTGAACCTCGTGTGGACGACCCCACGAGCTCCTTGATCCCTTGAAGTCTTCGTCCTACTCTGAAGGACGTTACTCTTATAAGACCTCGTCGTGCTTCTGAGTCGACGCTCTTCTCGTTCTTCGCTTCATAAGGGCTACGCTCGTACCTACCCGGTCCAAGCATAACAAAAGCTCAAGAGTATATCCCTATCGGCTACCATCGCTGTAAGCCGCCACCATTTCGAACCCTCAACGACCAACTAGCCTCTGGGGCCTTCGTCACCCACCCCTTGCTCCCTCCACCTCAGAATCTTCATCTGAGGACAAACCCGTAATCCACTTCTTTGACCAAGACATCCCACTCTCTTCTGAAGCGGAACTCCTTGCCGATCAAGAACTAGCTCAAAACCTCTCTGTTTCCCTCTCCATTCCTCGCGTTCCTACCCCTCCCTCTCCCACTCCTATCTCTCGACCACCACTACCCTTCGGCTCCTTCCCACCACCGAACCCTTACCCTCCCACTCCTCCTACTCCTCTCAGGATGACCTCCACCTCAAAACCCTCAGAACTCCGTCTCGGCACCCCCAAAGCCTTTGACGGAAACTTTGACAAAACCAATGCTTGGATGTCCTCCATCATGACCTATCTCCTTGTGAACGAGGAAATCTATAACACTGACGCCAAGCAAGTAGCATTTGCCCTTTCCTACATGACAAAAGGAACGGCCACTACCTGGGCTTCCACCTATCGACAAGCCGCCCTTGACGCTCTCGCTGCTGGAACCACCGCCTCTCTCTCACTCGGAACGATGACTGAGTTCACCAAGAAATTTACCACAGCATTTAAGCATGCCAACACCAAAGGAAACGCTCTCAACTGGCTTATGACCACCAGAATGGAAAAGAAGAACAACGGAAAGGAGAACATCCCGTTAAACACCTATGTCATGAACTTCGTAAATCAAACCTCCATCGCACAAGTAACCGACCACACAGTCCTTATCCAACTCTTCAAAAACGGAATACCCGTCGGACTCATGCGTAACATTCAGATGATGGAAAAAGTGCCGACCACTATCGAAGAATACGTTGCTAAGGCCCAGACTTTCCAAAGCCAATACGAACACGTCCTAGAGCTCGCCAAACAAGGAGGAAAGACCCCTACTACGTACTCTTCCTCCACTACCACCCATCGCAAAGAGCGAGACCCCAACGCCATGGATGTCGACGCCATCCGCGTCTCTAAAATGACCCCAGAGGAACGACAATGCTGCATCAAGGAAGGACGCTGCTTCCGCTGCCGTAAGACTGGTCACCGATTGGGTGACTGCCCCAACTTCCCCTCCGCCTCTTCCTCTACCAAAGAACGAAAGGTTCGAAAGGTCGAAGAAGAACTCCCTCAACTCCAAGAGATTGAGGATGACGACGATGAAACCACCATTAGAAAAGTTTCTTTCTCCTGCCCTTCACAGGATTTTTGAACAGGAGATCTCAGTCGACGTGAGTCCCTCCTATTGCTACAGTTGCTCCTGTATTAGTATCGAAATCACCCAGATCAATGAGAATCCCCATTCAACTCATCGATCCTTCGCATACTATGAAAGTCGTCGACACCTGCGCCCTGATTGATAGCGGTGCCGATATCAACTGCATTGACTGGCAGTTCGTTCGAAAGAACTCCCTCCCCACCACGAAACTTGATGTTCCCATCCGAGTACGAAACGTTGACCAATCCGCCAATCAAAAAGGCGAGATTCGATTCACCTGTACCCTCTTCGCCAACATCGAAGGAATTGCCCACAAACTCCTTCTCTATGTCATGAACTGTGGACGTGAAAACGTCATCCTAGGACTCCCTTGGCTCTGAGCAGTCAATCCCTCCATCGACTGGACTTCCCAGACCCTTTCCATTCCCGAATCCTCCGACCAATCCACCGAATTCTACCAAACGCATGTCGCTGATCAAAAACGACATGATTCCTTCTTCAAAGCTACCCCCTCTTGTCCTCCTCACCATATCAACGTCGACTCCATATATGATAGTCGACTTTATGAATACCTTGAGCATGAAACCGAACAACAATACATGCATCGCGCCCGCCAAAACTACGCCATACACCGCATCATCCGCTGTGGCTCCCGCTACCTCCCCAACAACTCCCCAGTCATCGCCAAGTTAACCACCGCCATGGAACTCGCCGCAGCTGCTGAGAAAGCCAAACCCAAAGTATCCTTACCCGCCGAATACTCCGATTATGCTTCGGTCTTCTCCAAAGAAGCCACCGATCACCTTCCCCCATCACGATCTTACGACCACGAGATCAACCTTAAAGATTCCTTCTCCCCGAAGATCGGAAAGGTCTATCCCCTCTCTCCCGCTGAACAGAAGGCGACAGAAGACTTCCTGGACGAGAACCTCGCCGCCGGAAAGATCCACCCCTTGAACTCCCCCCAAGCATCCTCCTTCTTCTTCGTCAAGAAAAAGGATGGCAAGCTACGCCCTTGCCAAGACTACCGCTACCTGAACGAACATACTGTTCGGGATGCTTACCCACTTCCGCTCATCTCTGACCTCGTCGACAAGCTCAAAGACGCAAAAGTCTTCACTAAGTTCGATGTCCGATGGGGATACAACAACGTCCGAATTAAAGACGGACACCAATGGAAATCGGCCTTCATCACCCACAAAGGTCTCTTCAAACCCCTTGTCATGTTCTTCGGTCTCTGTAATTCCCCTGCCACCTTCCAACGATTCATGAATGACTCCTTCCGTGATATGATTGCAGAAGGATGGCTTGTCATCTACATGGACGACCTCCTCATCTTCTCTCCCGACAAAGCCACACACGAAGAACACACCAAACGAGTTCTCCAGCGCATGACGGAACTCGACCTCCACTTAAAACTTGAGAAATGCCAATTTGCCACTGAAACGGTGGAATACCTCAGCATGATCGTAGAACCTGGCCGCATTGCTATGGACCCCGTCAAACTTGATGGGATTTCCAAATGGCCTACCCCGACCACCCCCAAAGAAGTCCGCTCCTTCCTTGGCTTCGCCAACTTCTATCGCCGCTTCATCCCAGATTACTCAACCGTCGCTAGACCGCTTATCGACCTTACCAAGAAGAACCAACCCTGGAAATGGTCCAATGAATGCGACCGATGCTTCTCCCATCTCAAGGGACTCTTCCTCGCCGAACCAGTCCTTCGGCTTCCTGACCACTCCAAACCCTTCGCCATTGCCACCGATGCTTCCAAATACGCCACCGGCACAATTCTCCTCCAAACCGATACCAATGGTGACTGGCACCCCTGCTCCTACCTCTCCCAATCCTTCTCCCCCGCTGAACGCAACTATGATATCTACGATCGCGAACTCCTCGCTATCATCCGTGCTCTCAAGGCTTGGAGACACTATCTCCATGGAGCTTCCTTTCCTGTTCAAGTCTTCACCGATCACAAGAACCTCACCTACTTCTGTCAACCCAAGGACCTTAATGTTGAATAGAGTCTAAGGAAGCGTAGAGTACGCCTGACACTCACATGCGGGTTATGGTCACTTAGCTGGTAGCGGTGGTTGTGGTAAGAACACAAGATGCTATTCGAACTCAGACGATTGAGTTCTAACTTATATACTACATGTGCGTGTGACTATTTCCTTATATGGATGTCTACACTACTACAATAAGTAAGTAAGTAATGTTAAAGAGCTACTGCGTGGTGCTCGTTCAACACTCCCCCTCGCTAAGCTGCCGGTAATAAGGTGTGTAAGCGAAGAGAGCACACTTGTTGCTACAAAATCATCCGGATGGACGTCGGGTATATGATTTGTGCATTGAGTGAAAATAGGAAGGGTGCAACAGCTTATGTTGCTATTGCTTTGTCATAGAAGACTAACCCTAGTTGTGATCTAAATTGGTCAAGTTTTATATGACCAAGGTTCTTGGTGAACATATCGGCAGGGTTTATGGCCCCTTCGATAAAGAACAGTTCTACCATTCCTTCACGGATGAACTCTCTAACACCGTGCCATTTAATGTCCACGTGTTTGTTACGTTTTTCAGTAACAGCGTTCGATCCCATGAAAATGGAACCCTGGTTATCACCACAGATGGGGATGGGTTGTAACTTGTAACCAAGTTCCTCCATTAAGGAGCGCAACCAAACAACCTGTTTGCTGCAATCAGAGAGTGCAACATATTCAGCTTCTGTAGAAGAGTAGGCAATGCGCTGCTGTTGGCGCGACTGCCAGCTGAAGATGCAATTAGCTAGTTTGATAAACCAGCCAGTCTGAGAGCGACGGGTGTTAGGATCGGATGCCCAATCGGAATCGGTGAATGCGATCATGCCGGCCTTGGAGCTACCATCAAAGACAAGGGAGTAGTAGCGAGTACCGACTAGGTACTTGCATATGTAGAGTGCCCTGTCTAGGTGCTCTTTGGAGGGCTTAGCTGCATGCCTCGAAAGGGCTGTCACAGTGTAGGCTATATCCGGTCTGGTGCCTAGTGTGATGTATAACAAGGATCCGATCACTTGTTGGAAGCGAGATCGCAATTCTGGGTCGACTGGACCATTGTAGTCGAGAGGGTAATACTCCTGTGGAAGGGGAGTGGAAGCCGTTTTGGCGTTCTGCATTCCGAATCGCTCAAGTACCTTTTCAAGGTAGGCGCACTGATCAATCATGATCTTGCTGCCTTCTCGGCGTATTCTCATGTGCAGGAACTCGGTTGCAGGACCTAAGTCTCTGCATTCCCACTTGCGCATAAATGCGGCTTTTACCTCCGCTACTATGGCCTTGTCTGGGCCACAGAATAAGGCGTCGTCTACATAGACGATGGCAACCACCATAGTGGTGCCTTTCTTCCGGTATAGGAAGATTCCGGCATCGGATTTCAGACGTTCGAAGCCGAGGTCTTTCATGGACTCGTTTAGAGTCTCCCACCAGGCTAATCCGGCTTGTTTAAGGCCATACAGGGCACGTCGTAGACGGAGCACTTTGTGCTCTTGCCCAGGGATTATGAAACCTTCGGGTTGTTTCATGTAGATCTCCTCGTTTAGCTTACCATATAGGTAAGCGCTTCTTACATTGAGTGCTTCGATGTGCCAGTTCTCTAAGGCTGCGAGTGCAAGCATAAGTCGCACAGTCTCAAACCTTACAACCGGGGAGAAGATTTGGTCGAAATTGATTCCCTTTTGTTGAGAGAATCCTTTTGCGACTAATCGTGCGCGTTTACGACCATTAGGTTTCTGATCGAAGACCCATCGGTTTGATATGACCTTACGCCCTTTTGGGGGGTCGACCAGTTCAAAGACTTTACGTTCTTTGAGTATGTCTAGCTCGCGTTGACATGCGGCTTTCCATTCCTTTTGTTCTGCCAGGGGCAGCTTCTGTAAGTCCTTTAGACTCCATTCGCGTAAGGGTTTAGCGTCTGCAGTTGCTAACCCGAGTGGGATTGCCTTTGACATCAAAAATGTGGTCAATCCAGCTCCCCCTTCACGACTTAATCGTTCGACCTCTGCTTCACTGTCAGAGTCAGGAGCATCGGTAGGGGCGGGAGGCGCATTAGAGTCGGGAAAATTGCCAGGCATGCCTTGTGGCAGAGGCTGTGGCTGCCTTGGTCTGGATGGACCAGGTTCCCAAGAGTCAGGCCAGCGCGATTAGTACAAGATAAGCGATAAGAGAAAAGAAAAGATAAAGTCGTAACATTACCCCCCTACTAGATCCGAGACAACGTCGAAGGACTAATAGAGACTAGAGTAAGAAGCGCCTGGGGACCCAGTGATGTTGGCGTAGCCGTCCTCGGTGATGGGATCATCATACTGCGCATCATCAAAATAATCTGGGGATGGAGCAGAAACGCGCGGAGGAGGGACAGGAAGTACTCGTCGAGTACCGGAGGAACGAGCGGATCGGTAAGACCGATGAGAAGAAGAGCCTCGGGAGGAACCGGAGGAAGACGACGAAGACTGTCGTGGGGGAGAACGTCTCTCTGTAGAGGAAGGAGTATGGTAACGAGAGGGGCCATCAGACAGACGGCTAGCTAAGGTACCACGAGTACGAGTAGGGCCGACAGTAGAGAGTCGGTTCGCAAGGGAAGGACGACGAGTGGCCATATGGCAGGAGTGCTGGTCATGTCCAGGAGCCCATTGGCGACAGCCAGTGATAGGACACATGTAGAAGGGACAGTTGCGGCGTACGTGTCCGATGCGGTGGCATTGGTAACAGGCGTGGGCATAGCTTGGGTGAGAGGGGAGGAGAGGTTGACGTTCTAAGGCCCCATAGAAGGGGGTATTCCGGTTGTTATGGGCTTGCTCAGCGCGATCTAAGACAACGACTTCTTCGGGGGAAAGAGGAGAAGACGATGCGGATGGAGTAGATGCAGGGGTATCGATCGCGGTGAGAGCGGGGTGTACGAGGGGAATAGTCTGGGCAGAAGCTATTCGTTCTACTGCAAGTTCCAAAGTATAGCGGTCAATATCGGTGATGAATTCGCCGAACTCCATCTGGTACATCACTTGATGAAGGTTGGCGAGAATGTTCGCTTGGGAGGAAGCGACCCATTGTCTATCGAGCTCTGGGGTATTGAACGCGGTGAAGTTGTTGGTGACGAGGGAGAGTCTCTGCGTCTGCTGGTATGCCTTATAAAGGCCGAGGAAGGCGGAGTTCATGTCCATGTGGGCTTCGAGGGGGATAGAGAAATGAGAATCTAAGATATAGTTGGAAAGGTTTCGTATGTATCGGGGAGAGGGAGTATCGGGTCTCATATTATTGGCATAGAGGGGAAGGTTTACTGCGAGGATAGGGCGAGGTTCTGGAGCGGTTTCATCAGGTACAAGAAGAGGGGGATGGAAAACAACAGGGAAGGTGGGAACAGGAGTGGGGAGAGTTAACGGTTCATCGATGGTTGTGGTTCCAGGGATGTCGGATGGGTGGTAGGTGACGGAAGAGGAGTTCCATCCGGGTTCAGCGACGGTGGAAGAGGGAGATGCGGGTGCGGACGAGACAGAGAGAGAGGATTCGGTGGAGATTGACAAGTTTTCGAAAGACATAGTGTGCTGGAAAGGATCTAGGAGGAGAAAACGGAGGGGTGGAGTTTCTTATAGTCCTGAAGAGCGGTCTTGGAATGTTTTAAGTTCCGTTCAGGGATCCAAGAATCTTCTTCGGCGGAGTATCCTTTCCAGCGGATAAGGAACATGCGGCTTTTCGGGGTTCCGCGGTGTTGTATAATTTTATCAATCTCGTATTCCTCTTCTCCATCGATAAGGTCAGGTGGAGGAGAAGGGAAGTTTTTCCCATGGACGGCGTTCTCGCGATAAGGAGATAAAAGAGAAGCATGGAAGACGGGATGGATCTTCCAAACCTTCGGTAAGCGGAGTTGGTATGTGATGGGAGATAAGACTTTGGTGATTACGAAGGGTCCTTCCCGTTTCGGGGCGAACTTAGGATTGATGATGGAGCGGCGGAGATTCCTGGCTTCAAGCCAGACCTTGTCTCCGAGGGTGAAGGGAGTGAATCCCCGGTTGTTCCGAGAAGTCATGACTTGTCGAGCGAGTTCGTGAGAAGCCAATGCTTCTTCTCGGGCGGCGGAAAGGTCTTTGAGGCGGGAGTTGATTGCAGGAAGGGAAGATTCGGCAAGTACCGAGGGAAGAGCACGGGGTTCATATCCCATCATGAGATAGAACGGAGATTTACTGGTGACGGAGTGAGGGCGGTGGTTGTGAGCAAATTCTGCGTGGGAGATCTTATCGGCCCATGAGGAGGGATTGCTGCCACAGAAGATTCGAAGGTATGTTTCGACCTCCTGGTTAACTCGTTCTGTTTCTCCATCAGATTGGGGGTGATATGTGGTGGAGAGGGAGATGTCATAGTTCAGGAGTCGTCCTAGCTCTCGAGCGAAGGAGGATGCGAATTGAGGACCACGATCGGAGATAATTTTGTCATAGAGGCCGAAGCGGAGGTAGACCTTGTGGAAGAAAAGGGAAGCGACGCCTTCGGCGGTAATAGTCTTCTTCGTGGGACAAAGAATTACCCCCTTAGTAAGGCCGTGGTCCACCACGACTAGAAGAGAATCAAATGAAGAAGAAGTGGAAACGGGGAGATCTGTGATGAGATCACAGGAGACCTGTTGGAATGGGCGTGTGCAGGAAGATTTGATCGGGGTGAGAGGAGGGACGGTAGGGTGTGTGTTCGACTTGTTCTGCTGGCAAACGGAACATCCTTCGACGTACTTCCGGACGTACTGCGCGAGTCCGGGCCACCAGAATTCAGCTGCGACGAGCTGGCGAGTCTTCAGGTAACCGGGGTGACCGGTAGACTCATGGTCATGACATCGCTTGAGGATGGAGTGGCGGAGGGTTTCATCGGGGGGTACGTAAACACGGCCTTTGTAAGTAAGGACGCCTTCTGAGTGCTGCCAATCAGAGAGGCGGGAACGGAAGGCGGGGGGAATGGTTCCATCGAGCGTCTGGAGTGCCTGAAGGACAAGCGGGTCGGAAGCCGAGGAAGAGGAGATATGGTGGGCCAGCGTGGAGTCGATAAGACGGACAAACATAGAAGGGGGTAGAAGGGTGGTCCCTTTGTTCTCATCGGAGTCTGTAGGAATAAAGTCTCGCCGGCGTGACAGGGCATCCGGCCCAGAGAGTAGGGAGCCAGGAACGTGGATCATTTTAAGGTCGAAGTCCGCTAAATCTAATAACCAGCGGGCTTGGCGACGGTTAAGGTCCTTTGGTTGACGGAAGTAGGTGAGGTTCTTGTGATCAGTGAAGACCTGAACCGGGAAGGAAGCTCCATGGAGATAGTGTCTCCAGGCTTTAAGGGCGCGGATGATAGCGAGGAGTTCGCGATCGTAGATATCGTAGTTGCGTTCAGCAGGGGAGAAGGATTGGGAGAGGTAGGAGCAGGGGTGCCAGTCACCATTGGTATCGGTTTGGAGGAGAATTGCGCCGGTGGCGTATTTGGAAGCGTCGGTGGCAATGGCAAAGGGTTTGGAGTGGTCAGGAAGCCGAAGGACAGGTTCGGCAAGGAAGAGTTCTTTGAGATGGGAGAAGCATTGGTCGCATTCATCGGACCATTTCCAAGGTTGGTTCTTCTTGGTAAGGTCGATCAGCGGTCTAGCGACGGTTGAGTAGTCGGGAATGAAGCGGCGATAGAAGTTGGCGAAGCCAAGGAAGGAGCGGACTTCCTTAGGGGTGGTCGGGGTAGGCCATTTGGAAATTCCATCAAGTTTGACAGGGTCCATAGCAATGCGACCGGGTTCTACGATCATGCCGAGGTATTCCACCGTCTCAGTGGCAAATTGGCATTTCTCGAGTTTTAAGTGGAGGTCGAGTTCCATCATTCGCTGGAGAACTCGTTTGGTGCGTTCCTCGTGTGTGGCTTTGTCGGGAGAGAAGATGAGGAGGTCGTCCATATAGATGACGAGCCATCCTTCTGTGATCATATCACGGAAGGAGTCATTCATGAATCGTTGGAAGGTGGCGGGGGAATTACAGAGACCGAAGAACATGACAAGGGGTTCGAAGAGACCTTTGTGGGTGATGAAGGCCGACTTCCATTGGTGTCCGTCTTTAATTCGGACATTGTTGTATCCCCATCGGACATCGAACTTAGTGAAGACTTTAGCGTCTTTGAGCTTGTCGACGAGATCAGAGATGAGCGGGAGTGGGTAAGCATCCCGAACGGTATGTTCGTTCAGGTAGCGGTAGTCTTGGCAAGGGCGTAGTTTGCCATCCTTCTTTTTGACGAAGAAGAAGGAAGATGCTTGGGGGGAGTTTGATGGGCGGATCTTTCCAGCGGCGAGGTTCTCGTCTAGGAAGTCTTCTGTCGCCTTCTGTTCGTTAGGTGAAAGGGGATAGACTTTTCCGATCTTCGGGGAGAAGGAATCTTTAAGGTTGATCTCGTGGTCGTAAGATCGTGAAGGAGGGAGGTGGTCGGTGGCTTCTTTGGAGAAGACCGAAGCATAATCGAAGTATTCGGCGGGTAAGGATACTTTGGGTTTGGCTTTCTCAGCAGCTGCGGCGAGTTCCGTGGCGGTGGTTAATTTGGCGATGATTGGGGAGTTGTTTGGGAGGTAATAGGAGCCGCAGCGGATGATGCGATGTATGGCGTAGTTCTGGCGGGCGCGATGCATGTACTGTTGTTCGGTTTCATGCTCAAGGTAGTCATAGAGTCGACTATCATATATAGAGTCGACGTTGATGTGGCGAGGAGGACAAGAGGAGGTGGTTTTGGTGAAGAAGGAGTCATGTCGCTTTTGATCAGCGACGTGCGTTTGGTAGAATTCGGTGGACTGGTCGGAGGATTCCGGGATGGAAAGGGTCTGGGAGGTCCAGTCGATGGAGGGGTTGACTGCTCTGAGCCAGGGGAGTCCTAGGATGACGTTTTCACGTCCACAGTTCATGACGTAGAGAAGGAGTTTGTGAGCGATTCCTTCGATGTTGGCGAAGAGGGTGCAGGTGAATCGAATTTCGCCTTTTTGATTGGCAGATTGGTCGACATTTCGTACCCGAATGGGAACATCGAGTTTCGTGGTGGGGAGGGAGTTCTTTCGAACGAACTGCCAGTCAATGCAGTTGATATCGGCGCCACTATCAACCAGGGCGCAGGTGTCGACGACTTTCATAGTATGCGAAGGGTCGATGAGTTGAATGGGGATTCTCATTGACCTAGATGATTTCGATACTAGTACAGGAGCAACTGTAGCAATAGGAGGGACTCGCGTCGACTGAGATCTCCTTTTTAAAAATCCTGCGAAGGGCAGGAGAAAGAAACCTTCCGAACGGTAGTTTCATCGTCGTCGTCCTCAATCTCTTGGAGTTGAGGGAGTTCTTCTTCGACCTTTCGAACCTTTCGTTCTTTGGTGGAGGAAGAGGCGGAGGGGAAGTTAGGGCAGTCACCCGATCGGTGACCAGTTTTTCGGCAGCGGAAACAACGTCCTTCTTTGATGCAACGTTGGCGTTCCTCTGGAGTCATCTTGGAGACGCGGATAGCGTCAACATCCATGGCGTTAGGGTCTCGTTCTTTGCGATGGGTGGCAGTGGAGGAGGAGTATGTCGTATGGGTCTTTCCTCCTTGTTTGGTGAGTTCTTGGACGTGTTCGTATTGGCTTTGGAACGTCTGGGCTTTGGCTACGTATTCTTCGATAGTAGTGGGTACTTTCTCCATCATCTGAATGTTTCTCATGAGTCCGACGGGTATCCCGTTTTTGAAGAGTTGGATAAGGACTGCGTGGTCGGTTACTTGTGCGATGGAGGTTTGGTTTGCAAAGTTCATGACGTAGTTGTTTAACGGAATGTTCTCTTTTCCGTTGTACCTCTTTTCCATTCTGGCGGTCATCAGCCAGTGGAGAGCGTTCCCTTTGGTGTTGGCATGCTGAAATGCTGAGGTGAATTTCTTTGTGAACTCGGTCATCGTTCCGAGTGAGAGAGTGGCGGTGGTTCCTGCAGCGAGAGCGTCAAGGGCGGCCTGTCGATAGGTGGAAGCCCAGGTAGCGGCCGTTCCTTTTGTCATGTAGGAAAGGGCAAACGCTATTTGCTTGGCGTCTGTGTTATAGATTTCCTCGTTAACGAGGAGGTAGGTCATGATGGAGGACATCCACGCATTGGTTTTGTCAAAGTTTCCGTCAAAGGCTTCGGGGATGCCGAGACGGAGTTCAGAGGGTTTCGAGGTGGAGGTCATTCTGAGAGGAGTGGGAGGAACGGGAGGGTGAGGGTTCGGTGGTGGGAAGGAGCCGAAGGGTAGTGGTGGTCGAGAGATAGGAGTGGGAGAGGGAGGAGTAGGAGCGCGAGGAATGGAGAGGGAAACAGAGAGGTTCTGAGCTAGTTCTTGATCGGCAAGGAGTTCCGCTTCAGAAGAGAGCGGGACGTCTTGGTCAAAGAGGTGGGTCGAGGGTTCGTCTTCAGATGAAGATGCTGAGGTGGAGGGAGCGAGGGATGGGCGGCGAAGGCCCCAGAGGCTAGTGGGTCGTTGAGAGTTCGAAATGGTGGCGGCTTACAGCGATGGTAGCCGATAGAGATATACTCTTGAGCTTTTGTTACGCTTGGACCGGGTAGGTACGAGCGGAGCCCTTGTGAAGCGGAGAACGAGGAGAGCGTCGACTCAGAAGCACGACGAGGTCTTTTAGAGGTAACGTCCTTCAAAGTAGGACGAAGACTTCAATGGATCAAGGAGCTCGTGGGGTCGTCCTCACGAGGTTCAAGGTTCAAGGAGGTTGGGCTGATTACCAACGGTTCAAGTGGGGACCACAAGAGCGATAGATTGTACAAGGCGTAAGAGTACAAGGGAGCTCAAGAGTAAAGAAAGTACATAAGGCGATAAACGACGGTTTATATAGTACATGGAAAAGGAGTTAAGGGTAGGCATAGAATGCGAAGGAAGGAGATGGAATGTGAAGGAAGATATACGATGACTAAGCAAGTGGAGTGTAGTCGGGACGCCGACGGAAGGGAACTGGAGATAAGGGGAGTCATCGTAGAAGAGGAATAGTGTTCACAGTGCGTGTAGTACAAGATAAGCGATAAGAGAAAAGAAAAGATAAAGTCGTAACAGACACCATTTTGAGAAAGTGTCTAGTGGCGGTCAACGCAGCATCTTTCGTGCGCAGAAGACTGACCCACGCCATTGACGTATAGTCATCAAGGAATGTGATAATGTATTTATACCGATGGTATGAATCGGTGGGGAAGGACTTTAAGTCTGAGTGAATCAATTCAAACGCACGGGTAGTGCGTCGCTCAGTAGGAGGGAAACTCCTGTTAGGTAGCTTGCCCATTGCACAGCCAGGGCAGACAGAGTCCTCAGAAGGGATCTCAATGTCGGGCATAGACTTGACGTGCTTACGAGCATGCCGTATAACGTCCTTGGAAGGGTGTCCAAAACGTCGATGCACTATTTCGTACGTAATAGTACGAGTTGTGTTTGCTGATTGTCCTTTCAGCGGTAGCGCTTCAATAGTATACATCCCCTGACCTAAGCGGCCAGGAGTAAACGGGGCGAGGGTAACGCCATCACCGTATGTAACTGTGATTTGCTTAATGTCGCCGTGGACTTTCGCACCATGTGCAAGTAATTGGCCTAGGGAGACTAGGCGGACACCAGATTCTGGTATATGTCCTACATTGTGTAGCTCTAGGATGTGCAATTTTTTAGTCGCACTATCCATCCAGCGCACTAGTACTGTCCCTTTGCCTTCGACGAAGATAACTCCTGAGGCAGTAAAAACCGCTGGGCGGTCTTTTTCTGCGAGCTTCTCATAGGTGACGTAATCTGATCTCTCAGGGGTGAAGTGCATTGAAGCACCTGAATCTAGGATCCAGAAAATGCCTTTTGGGCATGCACACTTATGTCTCGAAGAGGAGGGGGCGCTGCAAGCGCGACATGTATTTGCACCATGCGGTAGATACAGAGTATGTGTAACTACGGTGTCCATGTCAGAAACGGAACAATTTACATTAACTACTCGAGCGGGTAAATTCGCGTCCAGAGAGCAAAGACCATTAGTTCGAGAAGGTGCAGGTGAAGAATTCACTCGCCTGATTCCTAGGGAACCCTTTGTCGTCCGCGGGATCATCCGCGGGAAGTCCTCATCACTGCTGTGAAAAGCAGTGGCAGCGATGTCCCGATCAATCTCCGACCCGTAGACGTCCACCATGTCTTCACTGTCCCAAGAGGACTGTGGCGGTGGGTCTATGGTGCGCTTTCAGGAGCGGCGGCCTCGTTTCGGAGCGGGGGCGTCGGGCACGTCTGAGTCGTCATTGGAGGAAATCTCAACGATGCCAGATGGGAGACCAAACATCTCAGAATCCCACAAAAGATTTTGAAGGGGAGCTTTGCTCACCTTTCGTTTCTCCCTGTCCAATCTCCGGATCGTTTCGATCGACGGGTGAACATCTAGCCTTTCGGCTAGGGAGAAAGCCTCCAGAATCCTCGTGTCAGCGGGAGCGCCGACATGCCCTTGGTAGAGCTGGGGGGAGACGTGGGCGGCGAGCCGGGGATCCACTGTGGCGGGGGTATCGACGACGGTGGTGATGATGGTGGCGGAGGCAATGTGGGCGTGGTCTTGCGACTTTGCCTTCTTCTTGCCTCGATGGGTCTTCTTCCCTTTCCATCAGCGCTAGCTTCCCCTTGCTGCTGCTGCTGTTGCTGCTGCGGCTTGGGTTGCTGCTGCTGTTGGAAGGAGGGGTCATTGCCCTTCCGCTTCACAGCCGAAATCTTGTTAGCCTGCTGAGCAGGCTTGCCACCACCCATCAGGGAGCACTGGTCCCATGACAGGACCGCAGCTTTGTGGATGTCCTCGACGGACGGGTCCTTTGGCTTGCCAGCCGTGTTCTTCGCCTGGACAATCATCTGAGTGACAACGTCCATAGAGGCAGGGAGCTTTGCAAGAAGCAGCATCGCCTGGATCTTTGCGGGGAAATCGAAGCCAGCGGCGGTGAGCCGTGTGAAGAGGTTCTCTGCCTTGGATAAGGCAGGGGCAGGGTGCGACTGGTGAGGGATTTTTACATCCAGGAGCTCCTTGAAGAGAGCGTATGCTCCGGCCAGTCCTGGCACGGAGAACTCAGCGTGCAACCCCTTCATCAGGTCGATTGCATTGACATGACCCATGTACTTCGCCCTAATGGGCTCAGAGAGGTACAGGTTGACATTGCCAACCAGCGTGTCATTTGCCCGAATCCAGGCAATAAAGTCGTTGCGATTGTCCCGACTTGTGGTGGCGGTGGGATCAGCGGGGCGCACGATCTCCAGAGCCCACGTGCAACCGGTAGCCTGTAGGTAGGCCTTGATGGCCGGACTCCAGGTTTGCCAGTTGGTCCCGTTGAAGATGGGGATACGAGAATCTTTGGAGGAAGACGACATGTTTAATAGAAGAGTCTGGAAAGCAACAGCGTCAGCGTGCAGTCCAGACATGGGTTCGTTACCGTTGGCGTTAGGAACTGCATTTAAGCGTTCACTAATGCCTACGATCGCGACAGCGATAGTGAGCATGAGAGTTAGGCGACTAGTGAGTTCAGCCTTGCGGCGAACGTCACTGTGCACTAACAGGGCTCATAACCTGTTGAATAGAGTCTAAGGAAGCGTAGAGTACGCCTGACACTCACATGCGGGTTATGGTCACTTAGCTGGTAGCGGTGGTTGTGGTAAGAACACAAGATGCTATTCGAACTCAGACGATTGAGTTCTAACTTATATACTACAGTGCGTGTGACTATTTCCTTATATGGATGTCTACACTACTACGATAAGTAAGTAAGTAATGTTAAAGAGCTACTGCGTGGTGCTCGTTCAACACTTAATCGTTGCCAAGCCCGCTGGCTATTGGATTTAGTGGACTTCAATCTTAAGATGATCCACGTTCCTGGTTCCCTACTCTCCGGACCGGATGCCCTATTGTTACGACTTTATCTTTTCCTTTCCCTTATCGCTTATCTTGTACTACACGCACTACGAACACTATTCCTCTTCTACGATGACTCCCCTTATCTCCAGTTCCCTTCCGTCGGCGTCCCGACTACACTCCACTTGCTTAGTCATCGTATATCTTCCTTCACATTCCATCTCCTTCCTTCGCATTCTATGCCTACCCTTAAACTCCTTTTCCATTCACTATATAAACCGTCGTTTATCGCCCTATGTACTTTCTTTACTCTTGAGCTCCCTTGTACTCTTACGCCTTGTACAATCTATCGCTCTTGTGGTCCCCACTTGAACCGTTGGTAATCAGCCCAACCTCCTTGAACCTTTGAACCTCGTGTGGACGACCCCACGAGCTCCTTGACCCATTGAAGTCTTCGTCCTACTCTGAAAGACGTTACCTCTATAAGACCTCGTCGTGCTTCCGAGTCGACGCTCTCCTCGTTCTTCGCTTCACAAGGGCTACGCTCGTACCTACCTGGTCCAAGCGTAACAAAAGCTCAAGAGTATATCCCTATCGGCTACCATCGCTGTAAGCCGCCACCATTTCGAACTCTCAACGACCCACTAGCCTCTGGGGCCTTCGTCGCCCATCCATCGTCCCCTCCACCTCTGAATCTTCATCTGAGGAAGATTCCTCGATCCATCTCTTTGATCAAGACATCCCGCTCTCTTCTGAAGCGGAACTCCTTGCCGATCAACAACTAGCCCAGAACCTCTCCGTTTCTCTCTCTATTCCCCGCATTCCTACTCCGCCCTCTCCCACTCCTATCTCTCGTCCACCACCACCTTTCGGTTCCTTCCCACCACCGAACCCTCATCCTCCCATTCCTCCTACTCCTCTCAGAATGACCTCCACCTCGAAACCCTCTGAACTCCGTCTCGGCACCCCCGAAGCCTTTGACGGAAACTTTGACAAAACCAATGCGTGGATGTCCTCCATCATGACCTACCTCCTCGTTAACGAGGAAATCTATAACACAGACGCCAAGCAAATAGCGTTTGCCCTTTCCTACATGACAAAAGGAACGGCCGCTACCTGGGCTTCCACCTACCGACAGGCCGCCCTTGACGCTCTCGCTGCAGGAACCACCGCCACCCTCTCACTCGGGACGATGACCGAGTTCACAAAGAAGTTCACCTCAGCATTTAAGCATGCCAACACCAAGGGGAACGCTCTCAACTGGTTGATGACCGCCAGAATGGAAAAGAGGTACAACGGAAAAGAGAACATTTCGTTAAACAACTATGTCATGAACTTTGCAAACCAAACCTCCATCGCACAAGTAACCGACCACGCAGTCCTTATCCAACTCTTCAAAAACGGGATACCCGTCGGACTCATGAGAAACATTCAGATGATGGAGAAAGTACCCACTACTATCGAAGAATACGTAGCCAAAGCCCAGACGTTCCAAAGCCAATACGAACACGTCCAAGAACTCACCAAACAAAGAGGAAAGACCCATACGACATACTCCTCCTCCACTGCCACCCATCGCAAAGAACGAGACCCTAACGCCATGGACGTTGACGCTATCCGCGTCTCCAAGATGACTCCAGAGGAACGCCAACGTTGCATCAAAGAAGGACGTTGTTTCCGCTGCCGAAAGACTGGTCACCGATCGGGTGACTGCCCTAACTTCCCCTCCGCCTCTTCATCCACCAAAGAACGAAAGGTTCGAAAGGTCGAAGAAGAACTCCCTCAACTCCAAGAGATTGAGGACGACGACGATGAAACTACCGTTCGGAAGGTTTCCTTCTCCTGCCCTTCGCAGGATTTTTAAAAAGGAGATCTCAGTCGACGCGAGTCCCTCCTATTGCTACAGTTGCTCCTGTACTAGTATCGAAATCATCTAGGTCAATGAGAATCCCCATTCAACTCATCGACCCTTCGCATACTATGAAAGTCGTCGACACCTGCGCCCTGGTTGATAGTGGCGCCGATATCAACTGCATTGACTGGCAGTTCGTTCGAAAGAACTCCCTCCCCACCACGAAACTTGATGTTCCCATTCGGGTACGAAATGTCGACCAATCTGCCAATCAAAAAGGCGAAATTCGATTCACCTGCACCCTCTTCGCCAACATCGAAGGAATCGCTCACAAACTCCTTCTCTATGTCATGAACTGTGGACGTGAAAACGTCATCCTAGGACTCCCCTGGCTCAGAGCAGTCAACCCCTCCATCGACTGGACCTCCCAGACCCTTTCCATCCCGGAATCCTCCGACCAATCCACTGAATTCTACCAAACGCACGTCGCTGATCAAAAGCGACATGACTCCTTCTTCACCAAAACCACCTCCTCTTGTCCTCCTCGCCACATCAACGTCGACTCTATATATGATAGTCGACTCTATGACTACCTTGAGCATGAAACCGAACAACAGTACATGCATCGCGCCCGCCAGAACTACGCCATACATCGCATCATCCGCTGCGGCTCCTATTACCTCCCCAACAACTCCCCAATCATCGCCAAATTAACCACCGCCACGGAACTCGCCGCAGCTGCTGAGAAAGCCAAACCCAAAGTATCCTTACCCGCCGAGTACTCCGATTATGCTTCGGTCTTCTCCAAAGAAGCCACCGACCACCTCCCTCCATCACGATCTTACGACCACGAGATCAACCTTAAAGATTCCTTCTCCCCGAAGATCGGAAAAGTCTATCCCCTTTCGCCTAACGAACAGAAGGCGACAGAAGACTTCCTAGACGAGAACCTCGCCGCTGGAAAGATCCGCCCATCAAACTCCCCCCAAGCATCTTCCTTCTTCTTCGTCAAAAAGAAGGATGGCAAACTACGCCCTTGCCAAGACTACCGCTACCTGAACGAACATACCGTTCGGGATGCTTACCCACTCCCGCTCATCTCTGATCTCGTCGACAAGCTCAAAGATGCTAAAGTCTTCACTAAGTTCGATGTCCGATGGGGATACAACAATGTCCGAATTAAAGACGGACACCAATGGAAGTCGGCCTTCATCACCCACAAAGGTCTCTTCGAACCCCTTGTCATGTTCTTCGGACTCTGTAATTCCCCCGCCACCTTCCAACGATTCATGAATGACTCCTTCCGTGATATGATCGCAGAAGGATGGCTCGTCATCTATATGGACGACCTCCTCATCTTCTCTCCCAACAAAGCCACACACGAGGAACGCACCAAACGAGTTCTCCAGCGCATGACGGAACTCGACCTCCACTTAAAACTCGAGAAATGCCAATTTGCCACTGAAACGGTGGAATACCTCGGCATGATCGTAGAACCTGGTCGCATCGCTATGGACCCCGTCAAACTTGATGGGATTTCCAAATGGCCTACCCCGACCACCCCCAAAGAAGTCCGCTCCTTCCTTGGTTTCGCCAACTTCTATCGCCGCTTCATCCCAGATTACTCAACCGTCGCTAGACCGCTTATCGACCTTACCAAGAAGAACCAACCTTGGAAATGGTCCGATGAATGCGACCGATGCTTCTCCCATCTCAAAGAACTCTTCCTTGCCGAACCTGTCCTTCGGCTTCCTGACCACTCCAAACCCTTTGCCATTGCCACCGACGCTTCCAAATACGCCACCGGCGCAATTCTCCTCCAAACCGATACCAACGGTGACTGGCATCCCTGCTCCTACCTCTCCCAATCCTTCTCCCCTGCTGAACGCA